>CM077566.1:5488750-6840000 GCA_039657345.1 Stephania japonica
AATCACATGATATATCTAACCAATTAAATACGTGCACATTCATTATCTCAATATACTTACATATCCCAAAAGGGTCATGGTTTTTTCGGTTGGATATAGACGACTATTTCTTTTAGTGCTAATGATCTCTATCAACAGCACTCCGAAGCTGAATACATCAGATTTTTCAGAGAACAATCCGTTTAATACATATTCAGGAGACATATAGCCACTGTATAGAGGATGACCAGAAAAAGAAATGATTAAACATGTGTCAAGGAAAATTCCATATATTAGCACAGCACTCATGTAAAAGTAGAATAGCCACAAGAAGATGACACTTACAGCGTGCCTACGACTCTGCCAGTTTTGGATTCAGTTTGATTCACCCCAAACATTCGGGCCATCCCAAAGTCTGAAATTTTTGGGTTCATTGAACCATCTAATAGAATATTGCTTGCTTTGAGGTCCCTGTGAATTATTTTCAATCTAGAGTACTTGTGAAGATAAAGAATCCCTTGAGCAATTCCTTCTATGATGTGAAACCGCAACTTCCAATCCAAACTCACTCTTTTGCTCGTATCTGATGAATACAATTTTCACCA
Organism: Stephania japonica; assembly: GCA_039657345.1. Classification (NCBI taxonomy): domain Eukaryota; kingdom Viridiplantae; phylum Streptophyta; class Magnoliopsida; order Ranunculales; family Menispermaceae; genus Stephania; species Stephania japonica. The sequence continues at coordinate 5,489,335 of CM077566.1, forward strand.
ACAGTCAAAAACATACAGAAGCCTAAACCTTTTTAGCAAGTGATGCCTCATCCATTCATCTCTAGCGTGGAATGGAGTCTCTATTCCCATCATAATCCCTATCGACACGCGGGAATGGATTTTCATCCCCATCCCTACCTATTCCCTATAGGGATAGGGAACCCCTATGGAAAAGTATATTTCCCCATTTAATTCCCTACGGAAAATTTGTATCTTTTGTTGTGGGGATTTTAGAAAAGTTGAGCGAATATACAATCCAAAGGAGATTTATGGCCAAGGGTAAAAGTGATTTTGGAATGTAAAAGTTGTGACCGAAACGGTATTAGTAAAGAATCACTAAGTATTTCCAGATATAGAACTCAAAAAATTGATACAATACACCTTATCGATTGCAATTGAAAAAATCTTGTCCCTATTGTTACAAATATAGGATTCATCGGGAGATAAAGGAATAGATCAAACGGAACATGCGTGTGCTACCCTTCCTACAGGATTCACCCTTACATACGATCCCCAATCTCTTTAAAGTCCTTATTAAATAGTTATAACACCACAAAATTCATACTTGGTATATTTGGAAATCTCGTATATTTTAATTTGGCACAATAATTTATCACTAAATCTAACTAACAACACCAAAAGAAAAATTAAATCAATTTAAGTATATAGATAGTATATTAGTTTTGAAAATGAGATTCTCAATGAGGTATGACCACAGCGATCCCCACGGAGATCATTTTTTCCCATCCCCAATCCCACGTGAGGAATCAATTTTCTCCCCATCCTCGTCCCCATTTAAATTCCCCATCTCAGGGAATCCCTGTTCCCGTGGAGATTCCCAACCCAATTTACATCCCTATCCATCTCACTAGAGATGCTTTGGCATTATAATTGAAAATATTATTCTATAGATAAGCAAATAGAAATCTAAGCAGTGTAAGCACCAACAAAAAAAAATAGAAACCACAGAACAGGGCACAAATCAATAAAGCACTGACCAAATAAATGTTTGTCCAAGCTCTTGTTGGGCATGTACTCATAAATCAGCATTTTTTGTTCTTTTTCAATGCAACAGCCCAAGAGTCTTACAAGATTTTTGTGTTGGAGCTTTGCAATCAGTGTCACCTCATTCATAAATTCCTCCATTCCTTGTCCCGAATTCACAGAGAGCTTTTTTACAGCAATTTCGATGCCATCAACCAAAGTTCCCTATAAAACTTACGAATGATTACATCATAGTACAGAAAATATTCTTAAAAAGTTTTGAGAGGCAGAAAAATACATAAACTCAGATGGGACTTTTGAGTATCATACGTATCAAACTTGAAGAAATTAGCATGATCACGCAATACATTACCCAGTAAACAGGACCAAAGCCACCCTCTCCCAATTTATTTGTCTCAGAGAAGCTGTTAGTGGCGGCCAATATACTGTTCAAACTGAAGGAATTCACTTCTAAACCATTCTGAGTTCCAAGTGCAGCAGATTCAGCAGGAGCCTTGAAACTAATCCCCAAAAAACTTCTCCATTTCTCTGTTTTGCAATACAACCACAAAGCCCATAAAATAATAAACAATTTAAAGCATTGTCCCTTGTGAACAAATAGAATGATCTTCACATTTAGAACCAATGTGTTACTAATATTTCATCCTCTTTTGCCTTGTTACCTCAAATGCAAAAGGCTATAGCACATATAGAAGATGTGTTAATAATATACTTGTAAGTATATTTTAAACCTCGTATTATCTAAAATATTGTACTAACTTTTACCAAAATAAAAATAATAAAATAAATAAATAAAAATTTTAAAAAAAAAATTGTAGTAATAACTAACAAGTATAAAAACATTTGGAGGAACCACAAAAGAATTTCCCATTACAATAGAACTATATCAAGCTTAAGGATCGGCCTTAAGCCCATATCTCTTTATTCTAGGCATCAAGATGGAGTGATAAAATTAGGGGAAGTAGAAGTTCCTAAGTTGAACCACTTAAGGTAAAGGTAGACCAAAGCTCGCATGGAATGTATTAATTAGGATGGATTTAAAGGATTGGGAAAGCACATTATCAACTACACTAAATCTAGTGCAATGGAAGAGTTTGATCCAATTAATTTGGGATTGAGGCTTTGTTGCAGTTGTTGAGTATATTATCTAAAACATTGAGAACGCCAAAATACTTACTAGGGCTTACAAACTTCCGCACTAGCAAGAAGCAGCAAACAGTGCCAATAAGAAGAACTGCCATTGTAATGGCAATTGGGATTGTGATAGACTTTTTACTCTTAGGATGCTGACCCTTTTTACTGCCCTCTGCATGATAAAAAATAAATAAATAAATAAACAAATTTCAGGTTATGCACAGAATTAGCTAACAAAGTGCAAAGAATGGTTACTGATGTTCAATAAAGAGAGGGAAGTTAATTGTCCTCCAGGTTTGAGCTCAACAATTAAATAGGAGATTCTAAAGTTCTAATTTAACCAAGAAAAGATCAGAACTTACCCAATTCTGAACCATCAATACGTACAAAAAGATCATGTCCGGCATACACATTGCTTGCAACGTCCATCAAGTTTCCGGACCAATACAAGCATCTTGTCTCTGGTCGATCACTAGTATTTGCAAGCGAATATGCTATACAAGAGCAGTTCCTACGACATTGAATCCCACATTCTTCAATAGTTAAGTTCCCCATAGGAATTGAATTATCAGGTAGTTTCATTCTCTCATATCTCATAAACACTTCACTGCTGTAACAGTTTAGTTTATTTCGCCTGGCACAACCTCCAGACCAATCCCGGTTGTCCCAATCTTCTTTAATTGATGGCATGAACCCTGTCAAACAACTACAAATCCTGGGACTGTTGTTCTGGTCACAATTCCCAAATGGACCGCAAGTTGCATATGTTTCACATTCAGTTTTTGGATAACTATTCAACACTGCCCACTTCATAATGATCACTGACCAAAACAGAAGTTCAATTGCTCCAGTTCTACTTAACGTCCACCTTAAAGCAATGGATTTATCAAATACACTAAAACTAACATAAATGCCTTCGTCACTTCTGCCAAAGTTGACATTCACAAAGTCATTATTATTCCTACTTTCAAGCATCATATCATATCTAAAGTATGGATGAGAATCCCGCCAAATGAAAACCTCACTCTGCCGTTGGGGATCAACTCCAAAGCTAAAATCTCCACTTCTTGGATCATCTTCGTCTTTCCAAGATGTGAGAAGCCCATTGTGGCCAGTTTTCTTGTTTAAGCCAACTTTCATGCCAGGCAATAATGTGTCTGTGGGATGATCAAAGCTCTGCCATAAGACTACTCCTATGCTATCTCTTAAAATCAGGTTCCCAGAGTTCTGAAGAACGGCAACTGCATTGTTTCTGGTACCATTAACAAAAGAAACATTGGATGACCAGATGTATCTCGCTCGATCCATTAGCACAAGATTTCCCTTTCTTTCAAGCATCAACATTCCACTTGAACTCTTTGTGAGTGGATTATCTCTATTAGCTATCCATACAATTGTCATTAGTGGGATCTTATTGTACCAAATTCCCAGATACTGATTACTGGAGTTGCCAGGACTGAAGAAACCCAAAGCAAACATTTCACCATTAGAAGTTAGTTTTTGGTTTCCACTGATAGACATGCTCAGTGTTAATCTATCTTCCCCATTGCTGAGTCGTAATGGAGATGAAGCTAGGATGAGTAGAAAATAAGCAGTAAAATCAAGTGGAAAATGGACGAATCTCATGTTTTCTGCCTGGACGACTTCTACTACGTCCCGATCATGTGTTTTGCAGAAAACTGAAGCCAAACAAAGTGCAGATTTAGAACCAATCCTTTTGAAAAAGCAAGAAAATATATATGTATTACGTAGATGCACTCAACTCAAATGGTAGGAATGGACGTAAAGAAAGAAAGTTATTTTCTTAGCCTCTTCAGTAGCTCACCTATATAGATGCCAGCATAAGATTTTCATAAACTTTGATCAGAAAACAAGTGAACAGTAGCTTCCAATTAAAACTTGAAATCTTACAAATGTATTTTCAAAAGAGCACATAGTAAAATAAGGATTTAGTCTTGGGATTACATGACTTATATCCTCAAAAGAATGGTATTCTTGAGACAGATCTTATTTTACTCCAATAGAGGTATGTCGTTTGCTTATTATTCTGGAATAACTTTCACATTTATGCCTCTATGGAGATCTACGAGTAAAACTCCAATAGAATATCACTAACTTCGGAATAGGCCATACACCCTATTCTCTAGTTTGTTGTCAGCACAAAAATGCAACTAATAATGAGTTGTGTAAAGTAAAACCTGAATTTCAAATAAAATTCTTCTCCACCCTTTTAGGCACTGTATTTTATAGGCACAGTTCACTTTACATATAAATAAAGCAGATAATACGCCTCGTATGGTAGACGAGGAAAACTGTTTTGATGACAAGCGGGAAACTTTCAATTGTTACCAGAAATGGAATAAACAAGATATGCTAGTTCAAGCACATAAACAAGACACTATTTCGAGAATAGACTCCTTCAAAGAAACAAAGATACGGAAATGCTAATGTAACTCACTTTTGACATCTACATTTGGTACCTAGTCGTTTTGGTTCTTTTAATACACTTTGAAACCTTGCGCGCACATCTCGATGCAAAACTCAAAGGAAAATAACAACAAGGTGTCAAATGTTGGGGTCCAAAGTATGTCAACCAATCATTTTCCATGAACATACACGCTACCAAGAGAAAGGGAAAACCCACTTTCTTTTTACTTTGGTCACTGCATATAAATCATCTGTTTATGACTTTCAGGTACATAAGCAACATAATATATAACAATACCCTCTTCCACGACTTAAGCAATGTGTTTTACCGAAATAATGCTTGAACTGAGTAAGACAAAACTTTGCATTTCCATATTCCGACATTAGCAGCTTACATAAGCGCTAGCCTTCTACTCTAATAATGATAAAGAGTTTAAAGGTAAACACTGGAAAAAATTCATGCATTTTACATTTTACATGAAGCATAAGCCTTTTCTTTTGTTGAACAAACTTAAGTATAGCAATTTACAACTATTGTTCATAAGACTAAGATTTTAATCCAGAGAGGAAATGAAGGTACTATATCGTTCCAAATCAATGTGAAAGTTAAGTTGCTACCAAGCATCTATTATTGAATTTTGTTCGTCATTCCATGACAATCATTTTGCAAGCCCATGCTTCACCTGCCATTCTCTGATATATTAACAAGCAAAGTTCTCTTCTGAGCATAGGGAGAACATCAGACATGTTGGGTCTATCAGGTGCATTTTCTTAGATACACAAGTGCCGCATAGATACAACTGACTAACAGAGGCAAAAGACGTGAATCAACCAACTGTGGATCTACTAACTCTAATTTCTCAAAAGAAAAACAAAAGCTCTAACCCTGTACAGGTCTCAACAATTTCCAACTAAAAGACAAACAAATTAAAACTTTGAAACACACCACTCAGAATAACAAAAAAATAAAAAGAGACTTCAATTACTGTAGAGCAGCTCACCAGTCAATGTAGGTTGCAGTAGTTACCATCTAAAACAAAGTTCTTTCCACTTAAAATCTAAATCAGCAAATCTCCTAAGTTAAAGATATCAGATTTTATACAGAAAAGGCTCTCAGATAGTATACTAAGGGGATATATAGCCATTAGCCATTGAGCAGAAAATAAACTCTTTTAGCAGCTTTGTGGAGAAAATCGCATGCATGAATAATGAATATGAAACTCGCTTTCAAATTAAAATACAGATATGTGATTAAGATGGTCTTCTTAGCAATAGGCAAGCTTGTGCACAAAAAATGAAATAAAATAAAGCAACAAGGCCCAATGATCTATAGAATCAGTTATACATACATGAATGAAAATCACAGGAAGTATACTCATTATTTAAAATTTGCAGCAACTGAACTTGACTTTAAGAGAGTTCAGCAACAACGTTGCATCTTATTTATCAGTAATTCATGCTTTTGGAGAAATATATAGAAAAAATTATGAATCGTATCATGGATTGATAAAGTGTTCAACGTTCAGTAATCAATATTTCAACTTCGGAACTCACAGGTCAACTTTAAGAGAAGAACACTAAAAGATGGACCCATCTTAAATTCTAATGGTTATGTGTACTTTTCTTTCCATATCGGTCATAATTAATCTTAAGACAAAGCATTCAATGCAATCCTTTATAAACAATCAAGCCATTGCTTAGGAAAAGAATTCTAATTATACGCCAGACATATCCAAAATCGGTTCAAAGAACATAAACTGCATGGGAAATAGCTGCTAATTGAACCAATATAAATAAATAACTGTCTCTGTGACTCAAGTGGCTATTTTTAAAAATCAGCTTCAACTAAGTGGGTAATTATCATTCAAGCTTGGTAAACTACAGTGCTCTAACAAACAGCAGTTTAAGAAAGCTTAATATACATGTAAGTTAAGATGATTATATACTCAATTTGTATGGCCTGGCCAGCACTCATTAAGTACGAAAAAAAATGCCTATCAGATAAATTAAGTAAATAAAAATCCTCTTGTTTAATAGGAGAAAAAATTGGCTGATACCTACCAAAATCTGTTAAAAGGCTATGGGAAACAAAAAGATTTTCAAACAGAAATGGATAACAAGCATAGAAATGAATAATTACTGCATCAGGATTGCAATTTACTAGGAAAAACTAAATTGTTTCCTTTAAACTTTCAGCTAGCAGATGCACAAAAAGAGCCTTGAGGAGATTGAAATAAGCGTCACAAGAACAGCCATCTCGAGTTTGGATTTTGTAGAAGATTTCATGATGTAATCAAAAGAATTGTCCTCTGGAGCAAAGCCTAAGTTTCATTTGTACTGCAATGGCCATCACAATTCGTAAGTGATAAAGTAAGAAGAATCCAGAATAATTGCATATATCTTCATAATTCTTATTTGCTTCTAGACATAACAAAAATCTGTGAAGATAAAACTCACAAGGGCAAAGAGGAAACCAAGAACAAAAAAGAAAATAAAAATGTACGAGGAGAATGTATAGATGGGAACAAAGATTGATGAATTATGCAAATTCTTGGATGCACTGTTACTGAATTTGTTAGTTCGTTTTTTGAAGCAGTAAACTGCATAAATTTACTTTGGATAGTATCTGCTGGACTTTGTGTCGGTATGAAAGCAACCTGTTTAGGTGAAGCGAGAAAGTGAGTTCATTGCTGAGCATTGACAGAACGTTGGACATGTTGGATTTATCAGCTGCATTGTCTTGGACACAAAGGAGTACCACATGATTGTATCTGATTAACAAAGCAAAGGACGCCGATCGCACAAATACCAATCTAGCTAGTTAACTCAATCCCCGACCAAGCCTCCATAATATCCATGCCCGAAAAAATTGAAACTTACATGGCACGATAAATTTAATCAAAGTCACCTAATTTATTTTGGGGCATACTCTCATATCTGACTAGGTTGTCGGAATTGAAACTACCATCCACACTGTTCTTCTTGCCACTCACGATCTCAAGCAGCAACACACCAAATCTGAACATCCAATTTTATCGAGAAAAGACCTCAGACAACGTATTCGGGGGGACATATAGACATACAGCCAATGCATTCGGCAATTTAAGTCTTTTAGCAGCTTCTAGTTATACTTTCATGCATGCATGATTATGAATATAAGGTTTTCGAAGAGTTTGCTTTTGAGCGCACTATTGTCCCCAGCACCCACTTTGTACTTTCTGCTTAGTAATTGTTCCCTCTAAAAATTCTAGTCAAGCCCATGCTGATTTTAGGGTTCATCTCACCATCCAAAAGAATGCTTCTTTGATATATGGTGAGGCTTATGGGAGTACTTTCTGAAGAGGCCCAGGTGTAGTGAAAAGCACACCATCCATTGCACTAAATCGGGTGCAATGGAGGAGTTTGATTCATGTAACCAACCCCAAAATTTCAGGTTGAGGCTTTGTTGTTGTTGTTGTGGTACTTCCTGAAGAGTTGATCAGTGTTGTTGCCTATAAGTTATAACCTTCAGAAAATCGTGATGATGAGAGATGAGAGATCTACCTACCAGGAGTAATTGAGTTGACTGTTGACTTCAAAACTGACAAAAATATTTTATCAACACAATCCAAATACATCAAGGTACATCAAGGAACACTCATTTAGGGCTACCAACGATTAACACACTCATCAACTCAAATTGATGGACTTTCTTATACTGGCCACTCCATAAATTCTTATAGTTGCAGGCATCTATCTTTGCAGTGCAATAATAATTCTTAGAGTACAGCATTCAATACAAGTCATTTATGAACGCCCACCCTTCAGTGGAAATCACAATTTTTAACCATGAGTTAGTGAAAGATCCAAAACTTGTACAAACTGCATTGACTACTACAAAATTCAACCTAGCAGGAGTACTTGATTTACTCGGCATCTATCACTTTCAGCAAATTGTGATGTTGAGAGATCAACCTAGAAGGAGTACTTGAGTTGACTTCAGAATTGACAAAAAACTTTTATTAAAATTGCTCATAAACCTCTTTTAAAGATTTCGATCTGAAAAAAGAAATGATAGCTTGGACTTTTGTCATATCTATTATCATTTTACCGATCAGCTTCTCCCAAAATGATATCTATACTGCCTAGTATCATCTTAATATCAGCCAATTTCATTCTTTTAACTGATCCAAAACTATAAATAAATAAATAAATAAACTAACACGTCAATTAGTGCTTAAAAATGCCATTAATTTGTTAACATTGTTTTTTAGTGGATTTTACTTATTAAAACACAATAGTAATTCTTAGAATAAAAGTCATGTATCCACCAAAAAAAGAAAACAAGTCATGTATGAACCACCACCCTTAGTGAAAAACAAAGATGCTTAGCTGCGAAAATTAAAGCTACAATTCAATTCAGTAACTAAAATTTTAAAATTATCTTGTTACAGAAATTTACGAAGCTCAAGATGATGAAAAATTCAACTAATATTACTAGGGCAATTGCTAATTTGATTCAAGTGATCTTTGAATTGTTTCAGAAATTTAAAGAATCGTGACATTCAAAGTGTTCATATTATGGTAATGGCTTATGCTCGCCACTGGCTTTTGTTGCAGAACACAAGAGTAGAAATGAATATGAAATAAGTTAAGGTGGAAAACATTTCTTTATGCATTCAAGTGCAGCTCTCTTTTAAATTTTCAAATCCTTTCTCAAACTTTCTAAAGAACTTTTCGACACTATCTCCCGCCACAAAAGTAACTGAACTAGATTTTAAGTCCATCAACTTTAATACAATTTGATTGAAACATGTTATTCAAAAGTCATCTGTTAAAGGATCTACCCCAAGTTAAAAGAAACGAAGAAACTAAGCAAAAAGAAAAGCATATCTTGTTCACATAGAAAGAACATTTGCTTTGCACTTTTGCAGAATAGAATATCTTTTCCAAGGCTTATTTGTATGGTAAAAGTCACCAAATAGAAAATTACTCATAAAATTGAATCAACAACGTATAATTATAAAAAATTACCTAATAACAATGAGTAGTTGTTCCTTGAATTTCCATTTCAGTTTTCCAGTATAAGATAAAGGCATGAAGGAACTTGAAGTATTCATCACAGGAGCCACTGCCAAGAAATTATCGTCCAGAGACCATCATACGTCAAACGGATTAAGCGTTGGTAATCGCAGAATTTCTAATTAATAGATCTTTTAAAAAAAAAATAATAATATACAAAACATGAACTAATCTAAAGTTTCTATTTGGCCAGTATTTGAGAATTTATGTCTTTTCTTCACTTTCATGATGAAGCCCAAAAACCTGACTATATTTCTTTGCAAAAGCTAGGCAATTAATGTAATCACCATTTAGACATCTCTCTGTCTTTGACCTATTCATTTTGCTGATTTACAATCAATTTAGATATTCAGGCTTTGTTCTGTTTAATACGAAACATATATCACTTTGTATTAGTAAAAAGGTTTATAGGGACAAAAGCTATTATAGGCATATGATAGAACCCTGAATTTATTCAATTGATTTGAGAAGAAGAACAAAGAACACAAGAAGCAAAGAACAATAAAAACCAGAGAGAATCCCATCTCCCAGCCCAAATCACTCAAGAGGTGCATAAACACAATTAAAATTTCAAGATGTCCAATCCAACTAACTCAACCCTATTTATAATGTTCTCCTCTAACTAATTCTATAAAACTCGATATGGGATCTTATCAACATGATAACCAACCAAGACCAACTACAGAGCTACACAACATTTTGTAAATTTATCCTCTCGAAAATACTGCGCTTGTTTTCATTCCAAATGAGCCACAACAACAGCAAGGAGGCCACTTTCCAAGAGAGGTTGAAGGCTATGGAGTTCACTACAACATTTTGAGCTCAGCCTGGTTTTGAATATAACTGAAGCTATCCGAAAAGAGTCCTCATGTAATTGCACAAACAAAATTCTCACTCTTCATGTGCACCAATAATTAAATTATTTGTAAGCACATCAACAAAGAAAAAGTTAACAACACCAATCAGCTGTCGGCTCTGAGATCACGTTATCCCAATTCCCACTTACATGCCTGTTGTCATCTTTTCTACCCTACAAGTACTGTATTAATCATGATATTAAGCACACAATAAATTGCACTTGCAAATATATTTGAAAAACAGATAACATAATACAACACTTAAATAATTCACACAGAAAATTAGTGTTATGTAGAAAAAAATGAATGTGTCTGTGGAGATTACTAAAAAGTAAATATGCCTTTTAAATAACGAGCATGTCTCTCTTTCATTTCAAAAGAAATTAAGATGTAAACGAGCCTTAACAAACAAAAGGGGGGGCAGATATCATTACTGCCATGAAACAGAGAACATGAAATAACTCTTCGTAATTTCTCTTCAGACTGCCAACGGAATAAGAAATAAAAAAAATTCAGGACTTTCATATCTGAAACTTAATGAACTAAGAATTTGGTTGGATTTGTTCAAGATGAATTAGTAAAAGCCCAATTAAAATTTTATTTCTTTTCTACATTGTAACAACCTTGTATTATTGTAATTCAACCATCCTAACCATGTATAGGCTACAGCAGTGTAAAAAACTTTCAAACTCTAGAAGAAGTTATGAATTGCATCATGATGTCTCTCTTATCTGGGCTCTGTACTAGTAATTGTCACCTCATTAATGGAGCAGCTTTTTGATGCATCCGACGAGTTACCAGAATGAACTGTGGAAGTACTTTTCAAGAAGAAACCCGGCTGTTCAGGTGATGGAAGGGTTCCATTGTCATTGCCCAACATTGAAACAATCGAAGACATTGTCGGTCGAGCGGCTGCATATTCTTGGACACACAAGAGCCCGATTTGAATACATCTCAAAACTTCTTGCGGGACACATGAATCTCTAATAGATTCATCCATCAGCTCCAACGCCCTATTTTCTCTCCAAAGCTCCCAAGCCTGAAAATTCCCAAATGTAGAATTTCTAATGAATGCTTCAGAAAATTTGCTAAGAATCACATGATATATATAACCAATTAAATACGTGCACATTTGCATAGATTATCTCAATATACTTACATATCCCAAAAGGGTCAGGGTTTTTTGGGTTGGATATAGACAACTGTTTCTTTTAGTGCTAATGATCTCTATCAACAGCACTCCGAAGCTGAATACATCAGATTTTTCAGAGAACAGTCCGTTTAATACATATTCAGGAGACATATAGCCACTGTATAGAGGATGACCAGAAAAAGAAATGATTAAACAAGTGTCGAGGAAAATTCCATATATGTAAAAGTAGAATAGCCGCAAGAAGATGACACTTACAGCGTGCCTACGACTCTGCCAGTTTTGGATTCAGTTTGATTCACCCCAAACATTCGGGCCATCCCAAAGTCTGAAATTTTTGGGTTCATTGAACCATCTAATAGAATATTGCTTGCTTTGAGGTCCCTGTGAATTATTTTCAATCTAGAGTACTTGTGAAGATAAAGAATCCCTTGAGCAATTCCTTCTATGATGTGAAACCGCAACTTCCAATCCAAACTCACTCTTTTGCTCGTATCTGATGAATACAATTTTCACCAACAGTCAAAAACATACAGAAGCCTAAACCTCTTTTAGCAAGTGATGCCTCATCCATTCATCTCTAGCGTGGAATGGAGTCTCCATTCCCATCATAATCCCTATCGACACGCGGGAATGGATTTTCATCCCCATCCCTACCTATTCCCTATAGGGATGGGGAACCCCTATGGAAAAGTATATTTCCCCATTTAATTCCCTACGGAAAATTTGTATCTTTTGATGTGGGGATTTTAGAAAAGTTGAGCGAATATACAATCCAAAGGAGATTTATGGCCAAGGGTAAAAGTGATTTTGGAATGTAAAAGTTGTGACCGAAACGGTATTAGTAAAGAATCGCTAGGTATTTCCAGATATAGAACTCAAAAAATTGATACAATACACCTTATCGATTGCAATTGAAAAAATCTTGTCCCTATTGTTACAAACATAGGATTCATCGGGAGATAAAGGAATAGATCAAACGGAACATGCGTGTGCTACCCTTCCTGCAGGATTCACCCTTACATACGATCCCCAATCTCTTTGAAGTCCTTATTAAATAGTTATAACACCACAAAATTCATACTTGGTATATTTGGAAATCTCGTATATTTTAATTTGGCACAATAATTTATCACTAAATCTAACTAACAACACCAAAAGAAAAATTAAATCAATTTAAGTATATAGATAGTATATTAGTTTTAAAAATGAGATTCTCAATGAGGTATGACCACAGCGATCCCCACGGAGATAATTTTTTCCCATCCACAATCCCACGTGAGGAATCAATTTTCTCCCCATCCTCGTCCCCATTTAAATTCCCCATCTCAGGGAATCCTTGTTTCCGTGGAGATTCCCAACCCAATTTACATCCCTATCCATCTCACTAGAGATGCTTTGGCATTATAATTGAAAATATTATTCTATATATAAGCAAATAGAAATCTAAGCAGTGTAAGCACCAACCAAAAAAAATAGAAACCACAGAACAGGGCACAAATCCATAAAGCACTGACCAAATAAATGTTTGTCCAAGCTCTTGTTGGGCATGTACTCATAAATCAGCATTTTTTGTTCTTTTTCAATGCAACAGCCCAAGAGTCTTACAAGATTTTTGTGTTGGAGCTTTGCAATCAGTGTCACCTCATTCATAAATTCCTCCATTCCTTGTCCCGAATTCACAGAGAGCTTTTTTACAGCAATTTCGATGCCATCAACCAAAGTTCCCTATAAAACATACGAATGATTACATCACAGTACAGAAAATATTCTTAAAAAGTTTTGTGAGGCAGAAAAATACATAAACTCAGATGGGACTTTTGAGTATCATACGTATCAAACTTAAAGAAATTAGCATGATCACGCAATATATTACCCAGTAAACAGGACCAAAGCCACCCTCTCCCAATTTATTTGTCTCAGAGAAGCTGTTAGTGGCGGCCAATATACTGCTCAAACTGAAGGAATTCACTTCAAAACCATTCTGAGTTCCAAATGCAGCAGATTCAACAGGAGCCTTGAAACTAATCCCCAAAAAACTTCTCCAGTTCTCTGTTTTGCAATACAACCCCAAAGCCCATAAAATAAGAAACAATTTAAAGCATTGTCCCTTGTGAACAAAAAGAATGATCTTCACATTTAGAACCAATGTGTTACTAATATTTCATCCTCTTTTGCCTTGTGACCTCAAATGCAAAAGGCTATAGCACATATAGAAGATGTGTGCAACGAATGCATTCATACAAGCCATGACTTGTAAGTATATTTTAAACCTCGTATTATCTAAAATATTGTACTAACTTTTACCAAAATAAAAATAATAAAATAAATAAATAAAAAATTTTTAAAAAAATTGTAGTAATAACTAACAAGTATAAAAACATTTGGAGGAACCACAAAAGAATTTCTCATTACAATAGAACTACATCAAGCTTAAGGATCGGCCTTAAGCCCATATCTCTTTATTCTAGGCATCAAGATGGAGTGATAAAATTAGGGGAAGTAGAAGTTCTTAAGTTGAACCACTTAAGGTAAAGGTAGACCAAAGCTCGCATGGGATGTATTAATTAGGATGGATTTAAAGGATTGGGAAAGCACATTATCAACTACACTAAATCTAGTGCAATGGAAGAGTTTGATCCAATTAATTTGGTATTGAGGCTTTGTTGCAGTTGTTGAGTATATTATCTAAAACATTGAGAACGCCAAAATACTTACTAGGGCTTACAAACTTCCGCACTAGCAAGAAGCAGCAAACAGTGCCAATAAGAAGAACTGCCATTGTAATGGCAATTGGGATTGTGATAGACTTTTTACTCTTAGGATGCTGACCCTTTTTACTGCCCTCTGCATGATAAAAAATAAATAAATAAATAAACAAATTTCAGGTTATGCACAGAATTAGCTAACAAAGTGCAAAGAATGGTTACTGATGTTCAATAAAGAGAGGGAAGTTAATTGTCCTCCAGGTTTGAGCTCAACAATTAAATAGGAGATTCTAAAGTTCTAATTTAACCAAGAAAAGATCAGAACTTACCCAATTCTGAACCATCAATACGTACAAAAAGATCATGTCCGGCATCCACATTGTGTGTAACGTCCATCAAGTTTCCGGACCAATACAAGCATCTTGACTCTGGTCGATCACTACTATTTGCATGCGCATATGCTATACAAGAGCAGTTCCTACGACATTGAATCCCACATTCTTCAATAGTTAAGTTCCCCATAGGAATTGAATTATCAGGTAGTTTCATTCTCTCATATCTCATAAACACTTCACTGCTGTAACAGTTTAGTTTATTTCGCCTGACACAACCTCCAGACCAATCCCGGTTTTCCCAATCCTCTTTAATTGATGGCATGAACCCTGTCATACAACTACAAATCCGGGGACTGTTGTTCTGGTCACAACTGCCAAATGGACCGCAAGTTGCATATGTTTCACATTCAGCTTTTGGAATTCTAATGAACACTGTCCACTTCATAATAGTCGCTTGCCAAAACAGAAGTTCAAGTGCTCCAGTTCTACTTATCGTCCACCTTAAAGCAATGGATTTGTCATATACACTAAAACTAACATAAATGCCTTCGTCATTTCTGACATAGCTGACATACACAAGGCCATTATCTGATTTATCAATTCCATTTGAAGTCCAACTTTCAAACATGATATCAGATCTAATGTATGGATGAGAATCTCGCCAAATGAAAATCTCACTCTGCCGTTGGGGATCAACTCCAACGCTAAAATCTCCACTTCTAGGATCATCTTCGTCTTTCCAAGATGTGAGAAGCCCATTGTGGCCAGTTTTCTTGTTTAAGCCAACTTTCATGCCAGGCAATAATGTGTCTGTGGGATGATCAAAGCTCTGCCATAAGACTACTCCTATGCTATCTCTTAAAATCAGGTTCCCAGAGTTCTGAAGAACGGCAACTGAATTGTTTCTGGTACCATTAACAAAAGAAACATTGGATGACCAGATGTATCTCGTTCGATCCATTAGCACAAGATTTCCGTTTCTTTCAAGCATCAACATTCCACTTGAACTCTTTGTGAGTGGATTATCTCTATTAGCTATCCATACAATTGTCATTACTGGGATCTTATTGTACCAAATTCCCAGATACTGATTACTGGAGTTGCCAGGACTGAAGAAACCCAAAGCATACATTTCACCATTAGAAGTTAGTTTTTGGTTTCCACTGATAGACATGCCCAGTGTTAATCTATCTTCCCCATTCCTGAGTCGTAATGGAGATGAAGCTAGGATGAGTAGAAAATAAGCAGTAAAATCAAGTAGAAAATGGACGAATCTCATGTTTTCTGCCTGGACGACTTCTACCACGTCCCGATCATGTGTTTTGCAGAAAACTGAAGCCAAACAAAGTGCAGATTCAGAACCAATCCTTTTGAAAAAGCAAGAAAATATATATGTATTACGTAGATGCACTAAACTCAAATGGTAGGAATGGACATAAAGAAAGAAAGTTATTTTCTTAGCCTCTTCAGTAGCTCACCTATACAGATGCCAGCATAAGATTTTCATAAACTTTGAAATCTTACAAATGTATTTTCAAAAGAGCACATAGTAAAATAAGGTTTAGTCTTGGGATTACATGACTTATATCTTCAAAAGAATGGCATTCTTGAGACAGATCTTATTTTACTCCAATAGAGGTATGTCGTTTGCTTATTATTCTGGAATAACTTTCACATTTATGCCTCTTTGGAGATCTACGAGCAAAACTCCAATAAAATATCACTAACTTCGGAATAGACCATACACCCTATTCTCTAGTTTGTTTTCAGCACAAAAATGCAACTAATTATGACTTGTGTAAAGTAAAACCTGAATTTCAAATAAAATTCTTCTCCACCCTTTCAGGAACTGTATTTTATAGGCACAGTTCACTTTACATATAAATAAAGCAGATAATACGCCTTGTATGGTAGACGAGGAAAACTGTTTTGATGAAGGCAGAATCTGGGTTTAATGCTGATGAGAAATTATGACAAGCGGGAAACTTTCAATTGTTACCAGAAATGGAATAAACAAGATATACTTGTTCAAGCACATAAACAAGACACTATTTCGAGAATAGACTTCTTCATAGAAATAAAGATACGGAAATGCTAATGTAACCCACTTTTCACATCTACATTTGGCACCTAGTCGTTTTGGTTCTTTGAATACACTTCGAAACAATGCACGCACATCTCGATGCAAAACTCAAAGGAAAACAACAACTAGGTGTCAAATGTTGGGGTCCAAAGTGTGTCAACCAATCATTTTCCATGAACATACACACTACCAAGAGAAAGGGAAAACCCACTTTCTTTTTACTTTGGTCACTGCATATAAATCATCTGTTTATGACTTTCAGGTACATAAGCAACATAATATATAACAATACCCTCCTCCACTACTTAAGCAATGTGTTTTACCGAAATAATGCTTGAACTGAGTAAGACAAAACTTTGCATTTCCATATTCCGACATTAGCAGCTTACATAAGCCTTCTACTCTAATAATGATAAAGAGTTTAAAGGTAAACACATGAAAAAAATCATGCATTTTACAATTTACATGAAGCATAAGCCTTTTCTTTTGTTGAACAAAGTTAAGTATAGCAATTAACAACTATTGTTCATAAGACTAAGGTTTCAATCCACAGAGGAAATGAAGGTACTATATCGTTCCAAATCAATGTGAAAGTTAAGTTGCTACCGAGAATCTATTATTGAATTTTGTACGTCATTCCGTGACAATCATTTTGCAAGCCCATGCTTCACCTGCCATTCTCTGATATATTAACAAGCAAAGTTCTCTTCTGAGCATAGGGAGAACATCAGAAATGTTGGGTCTATCAGGTGCATTTTCTTAGATACAAAAGTGCCGCATAAATACAACTGACTAACAGAGCAAAACACGTGAATCAACCAACTATGGATCTACTAACTCTAATTTCTCAAAAGAAAAACAAAAGCTCAAACCCTGTACAGGTCTCAACAATTTCCAACTAAAAGACAAACAAATTAAAACTTTGAAACACACCACTCAGAATAACAAAAAAATAAAAAGAGACTTCAATTACTGTAGAGCAGCTCACCAGTCAATGTAGGTTGCAGTAGTTACCATCTAAAACAAAGTTCTTTCCACTTAAAATCTAAATCAGCAAATCTCCTAAGTTAAAGATATCAGATTTTATACAGAAAAGGCTCTCAGATAGTATACTAAGGGGATATATAGCCATAAGCCATTGAGCAGAAAATAAACTCTTTTAGTAGCTTTGTGGAGAATATCGCATGCATGAATAATGAATATGAAACTCGCTGGCAAATTAAAATACAGATATGTGATTAAGATGGTCTTCTTAGCAATAGGCAAGCTTGTGCACAAAAAATGAAATAAAATAAAGCAACAAGGCCCAATGATATATAGAATCAGTTATACATACATGAATGAAAATCACAGGAAGTATACTCATTATTTAAAATTTGCAGCAACTGAACTTGACTTTAAGAGAGTTCAGCAACAACGTTGCATCTTATTTATCAGTAATTCATGCTTTTGGAGAAATATATAGAAAAAATTATGATTCGTATCATGGATTGATAAAGTGTTCAACGTTCAGTAATCAATATTTCAACTTCGCAACTCACCGGTCAACTTTAAGAGAAGAACACTAAAAGATGGACCCATCTTAAATTCTAATAGTTATGGGTACTTTTCTTTCCATATCGGTCATAATCTTAAGACAAAGCATTCAATGCAATCCTTTATAAACAATCAAGCCATTGCTTAGGAAAAGAATTCTAATTATACGCCAGACATATCCAAAATCGGTTCAAAGAACATAAACTGCATGGGAAATAGCTGCTAATTAAACCAATATAAATAAATAACTGTCTCTGTGACTCAAGTGGCTATTTTTAAAACTCAGCTTCAACTAGGTGGATAATTATCATTCAAGCTTGGTAAACTACAGTGCTCTAACAAACAGCAGTTTAAGAAAGCTTAATATACATGTAAGTTAAGATGATTATATACTCAAGTTGTATGGCCTGGCCAGCACTCATTAAGTACGAAAAAAATGCCTACGCGATAAATTAAGTAAATAAAAATCCTCTTGTTTAATAGGAGAAACAATTGCCTGATACCTACCAAAATCTGTTAAAAGGCTATGGGAAACAAAAAGATTTTCAAACAGAAATGGATAACAAGCATAGAAATGAATAATTACTGCATCAGGATTGCAATTTACTAGGAAAAACTAAATTGTTTCCTTTAAACTTTCAGCTAGCAGATGCACAAAAAGAGCCTCGAGGAGATTGAAACAAGTGTCACAAGAACAGCCATCTCGAGTTTGGATTTTGTAGAAGATTTCATGATGTAATCAAAAGAATTGTCCTCTGGAGCAAAGCCTAAGTTTCATTTGTACTGCAATGGCCATCACAATTCGTAAGTGATAAAGTAAGAAGAATCCAGAATAATTGCATATATCTTCATAATTCTTATTTGCTTCAAGACTATCAAAAATCTGTGAAGATAAAACTCACAAGGGCAAAAAGGAAACCAAGAACAAAAAAGAAAATAAAAATGTATGAGGAGAATGTATAGATGGGAACAAAGATTGATGAATTATGCAAATTCTCGGATGCACTTTTGCTGAATTTGTAGTTCGTTTTTTGAAGCAGTAAACTGCATAAATTTACTTGGGATAGTATCCACTGGACTTTGTGTCGGTATGAAAGCAACCTGTTTAGGTGAAGCGAGAAAGTGAGTTCATTGCTGAGCATTGACAGAACGTTGGACATGTTGGATTTATCAGCTGCATTGTCTTGGACACAAAGGAGTGCCACATGATTGTATCTGATTAACAAAGCAAAGGACGTCAATCCCCGACCAAGCCTCCATAATATCCATGCCCGAAAAAATTGAAACTAACATGGCACGATAAATTTAATCAAAGTCACCTAATTTATTTTGGGGCATACTCTCATATCTGACTAGGTTGTCGGAATTGAAACTACCATCCACACTGTTCTTCTTGCCACTCAGGATCTCAAGCAGCAACACACCAAAGCTGAACATCCAATTTTACCGAGAAAAGACCTCAGACAACATATTCGGGGGGACATATAGGCATACAGCCAATGCATTCGGCAATTTAAGTCTTTGAGCAGCTTCTAGTTATACTTTCATGCATGCATGCATGATTATGAATATAAGGTTTTCGAAGAGTTTGCTTTTGAGCGCACTATCGTCCCCAGCACCCACTTTGTACTTTCTGCTTAGTAATTGTTCCATCTAAAAATTCTAGTCAAGCCCAGGATGATTTTAGGGTTCATCTCACCATCCAAAAGAATGCTTCTTTGATATATGGTGAGGCTTATTGGACTACTTTCTGAAGAGGCCCAGGTGTAGTGAAAAGCACACCATCCATTGCACTAAATCGGGTGCAATGGAGGAGTTTGATTCATGTAGCCAACCCCAAAATCTCGGGTTGAGGCTTTGTTGTTGTTGTTGTGGTACTTCCTGAAGAGTTGACCAGTGTTGTTGTCTATAAGTTATAACCTTCAGAAAATCGTGATGATGAGAGATGAGAGATCTACCTACCAGGAGTAATTGAGTTGACTGTTGACTTCAAAACTGACAAAAATATTTTATCAACACAATCCATAAATTCTTATAGTTGCAGGCATCTATCTTTGCAGTGCAATAATAATTCTAAGAGTACAGCATTCAATACAAGTCATTTATGAACGCCACCCTTCAGTGGAAATCACAATTTTTAACCATGAGTTAGTGAAAGATCCAAAACTTGTACAAACTGCATTGACTACTACAAAATTCAACCTAGACGGAGTACTTGATTTACTCGGCATTTCAGCAAATTGTGATGTTGAGAGATCAACCTAACAGGAGTACTAGAGTTGACTTCAGAATTGACAAAAAACTTTTATTAAAATTGCTCATAAACCTCTTTTAAAGATTCCGATCTGAAAACATAATAGATAGCTTGGACTTTTGTCATATCTATTATCATTTTACCGATCAACTTCTCCCAAAATGATATCTATACTGCCTAGTATCATCTTAATATCAGCCAATTTCATTCTCTTAACTGATCCAAAACTAAAAATAAATAAATAAATAAACTAACACGTCAATTAGTGCTTAAAAATGCCATTAATTTGTTAACATTGTTTTTTAGTGGATTTTACTTATAAAAACACAATAGTAATTCTTAGAATAAAAGTCATGTATACACCAAAAAAAGAATACAAGTCATGTATGAACCACCACCCTTAGTGAAAAACAAAGATGCTTAGCTGCGAAAATTAAAGCTCCAATTCAATTCAATAACTAAAATTTTAAAATTATCTTTTTCCAGAAATTTACGAAGCTCAAGATGATGAAAAATTCAACTAATATTACTAGGGCAATTGCTAATTTGATTCAAGTGATCTTTGAATTGTTTCAGAAATTTAAAGAATCGTGACATTCAAAGTGTTTATATTATGGTAATGGCTTATGCTCGCCACTGACTTTTGTTGCAGAACACAAGAGTAGAAATGAATATGAAATAAGTTAAGGTGGAAAACATTTCTTTATGCATTCAAGTGCAGCTCTCATTTAAATTTTCAAATCCTTTCTCAGACTTTCTAAAGAAATTTTCGACACTATCTCCCGCCACAAAAGTAACTGAACTAGATTTTAAGTCCATCAACTTTAATACAATTTGATTGAAACATGTTATAAAAAAGTCATCTGTTAAAGGATCTACCCCAAGTTAAAAGAAACGAAGAAACTAAGCAAAAAGAAAAGCATATCTTGTTCACATAGAAAGAACATTTGCTTTGCACTTTTGCAGAATATCTTTTCCAAGGCTTATTTGTATGGTAAAAGTCACCAAATAGAAAATTACTCATAAAATTGAATCAACAACGTATAATTATAAAAAATTACCTAATAACAATGAGTAGTTGTTCCTTGAATTTCCATTTCAGTTTTCCAGTATAAGATAAAGGCATGAAGGAACTTGAAGTATTCATCACAGGAGCCACTGCCAAGGAATTATAGTCCAGAGACCATCATACGTCAAACAGATTAAGCTTTGGTAATCGCAGAATTTCTAATTAATAGATCTTCTGAAAAAAAAAAACAATAATAATATACAAAACATGAACTAATCTAAAGTTTCTATTTGGCCAGTATTTGAGAATTTATGTCTTTTCTTCACTTTCATGATGAAGCCCAAAAAACCTGACTATATTTCTTTGCAAAAGCTAGGCAATTAATGTAATCACCATTTTGACATCTCTCTGTCTTTGACCTATTCATTTTGCTGATTTACAATCAATTTAGATATTGAGGCTTTGTTCTGTTTAATAAGAAACATATATCACTTTGTATTAGTAAAAAGGTTTATAGGGACAAAAGCTATTATAGGCATATGATAGAACCCTGAATTTATTCAATTGATTTGAGAAGAAGAACAAAGAACACAAGAAGCAAAGAACAATAAAAACCAGAGAGAATCCCATCTCCCTGCCCAAATCACTCAAGAGAGTGCATAAACACAATTAAAATTTCAAGATGTCCAATCCAACTAACTCAACCCTATTTATAATGTTCTCCTCTAACTAATTCTATAAAACTCGATATGGGATCTTACCAACATGATAACCAACCAAGACCAACTACAGAGCTACACAACATTTTGTAAATTTATCCTCTTGAAAATACTGCGCTTGTTTTCATTCCAAATGACCCACAACAACAGCAAGGAGGCCACTTTCCAAGAGAGGTTGAAGGCTATGGAGTTCACTACAACGTTTTGAGCTCAGCCTGGTTTTGAATATAACTGAAGCTATCCGAAAAGAGTCCTCATGTAATTGCACAAACAAAATTCTCACTCTTCATGTGCACCAATAATTAAATTATGTGTAAGCACATCAACAACGAAAAAGTTAGCAAAACCAATCAGCTGTCTGCTCTGAGATCATGTTATCCCAATTCCCACTTACCTGCCTGTTGTCATCTTTTCTTCCCTACAAGTACTGTATTAATCATGATATTAAGCACACAACAAATTGCACTTGCAAATATATTTGAAAAACAGATAACATAATACAACACTTAAATAATTCACACAGAAAAATAAGTGTTATATAGAAAAAAATGAATGTAAAATGAATGTGTCTGTGGAGATTACTAAAAAGTAAATACGCCTTTTAAATAACGAACATGTCTCTTTTTCATTTCAAAAGAAATTAAGATGTAAACGAGCCTTAACAAACAAAAGGGGGGGCAGATATCATTACTGCCATGAAACAGAGAACATGAAATAACTCTCATAATTTCTCTTCAGACTGCTAACGGAATAAGAAATAAAAAAAATTCAGGACTTTCATATCTGAAACTTAATGAACTAAGAATTTGGTTGGATTTGTTCAAGATGAATTAGTCCAAGCCCAATTAAAATTTTAATTCTTCTTTACATTGTAACAACCTTGTATTATTGTAATTCAACCATCCTGACCATGTATAGGCTACAGCAGTGTAAAAAACATTCAAACTCTAGAAGAAGTTATGAATTGCATCATGATGTCTCTCTTATCTGGGCTCCGTACTAGTAATTGTCACCTCATTAATGGTGCAGCTTTTTGATGTATTCGACGAGTTACCAGAATGAACTGTGGAAGTCCTTTTCAAGAAGAAACCCGGCTGTTCAGGTGATGGAAGGATTCCATTGTCATTGCCCAACATTGAAACAATCGAAGACATTGTCGGTCGAGCGGCTGCATATTCTTGGACACACAAGAGCCCGATTTGAATACATCTCAACACTTCTTGAGGGACACATGAGTCTCTAATAGATTCATCCATCAGCTCCAACGCCCTATTTTCTCTCCAAAGCTCCCAAGCCTGAAAATTCCCAAATGTGGAATTTCTTATGAATGCTTCAGAAAAATTTGCTAAGAATCACATGATATATATATAACCAATTAAATACGTGCACATTTGCATAGATTATCTCAATATACTTACATATCCCAAAAGGGTCAGGGTTTTTTGGGTTGGATATAGACGACTGTTTCTTTTAGTGCTAATGATCTCTATCAACAGCACTCCGAAGCTGAATACATCAGATTTTTCAGAGAACAGTCCGTTTAATACATATTCAGGAGACATATAGCCACTGTATAGAGGATGACCAGAAAAAGAAATGATTAAACAAGTGTCGAGGAAAATTCCATATATGTAAAAGTAGAATAGCCGCAAGAAGATGACACTTAACAGCGTGCCTACGACTCTGCCAGTTTTGGATTCAGTTTGATTCACCCCAAACATTCGGGCCATCCCAAAGTCTGAAATTTTTGGGTTCATTGAACCATCTAATAGAATATTGCTTGCTTTGAGGTCCCTGTGAATTATTTTCAATCTAGAGTACTTGTGAAGATAAAGAATCCCTTGAGCAATTCCTTCTATGATGTGAAACCGCAACTTCCAATCCAAACTCACTCTTTTACTCGTATCTGATGAATACAATTTTCACCAACAGTTGAAAAGATACAGAACCCTAAACCAGGGTGAAATTGAGTTTTATTAGGAAACCACTAATAACCTTTCCTTTTAGCAAAATAAATAAATAAATAATGACCTTGTCTTTTAGCAAGTGATGCCTCATCCATCTCTAGCGTGGAATAGAGTCTCCATTCCCATCATAATCCCTATCCACACGCGGGAATGGATTTTCATCCCCATCCCTACCTATTCCCTATAAGGATGGGGAACCCCTATGGAAAAGTATATTTCCCCATCTAATTTCTTACAAAAAATTTGTATCTTTTGTTGTGGGGCTTTCAGAAAAGTATAGCGAATAAAAAACCCAAAGGAGATTATGGCCAATGGTAAAGATGCTAGAGTAAAAGTGATTTTGGAATGTAAAAGTTGTGTCCGAAACGGTATTACTAAAGAATCACTAGGTATTTCCAGATATAAAACTCAAAAAATTGATACAATACACCTTATCAATTGGAATTGAAAAAAATCTTGTCCCTATTGTTACAAACATAGGATTCATAAAGAGATAAAGAAATAGATCAAACGGAACATGTGTGTGCTACCCTTCCTAAAGGATTACATATGATCCCCAATCTCTTTAAAGTCCTTATTAAATAGTTGAGTCTTGGGAAATTATACATATAATTATAATTATAAGAAAATACTAGGATGACACTTTTTGGGGCACGTGGAATGGACACCATCACTGGGTGTCCATCCAAAGTGTCCCAAAACGGGTCAACCTTGCATCTCCCATAATTATATTTATAACACCACAAAATTCATACTTGCTATGTTTGGAAATCTCGTATATTTAAATTGGCACAATAATTTATCACTAAATGTTACTAACGACACCAAAAGAAAAATTAAATCAATTTACGTATATAGATAGTATATTTGTTTTGAAAATGAGATTCTCAATGAGGTATGACCACGAGGATCCCCACGGAGATCATCTTTGTGAGTGGATTATCTCTATTAGCTATCCATACAATTGTCAGTACTGGGATCTTATTGTACCAGATTCCCAGATACTGATTGCTGGAGTTGCCAGGACTGAAGAAACCCTAAGCAAACATTTCACCATCAGAAGTTAGTTTTTGGTTTCCACTGATAGGCATGCCCAGTGTTAATCTATCTTCCCCACTGCTGAGTCCTAATGGAGATGAAGCTAGGATGAGTAGAAAATAAGCAGTAAAATCAAGCAGAAAATGGACGAATCTCATGTTTCTGCCTGGACGATTTCTCCTGCATACCACCATTCATGTGTTTTGTAGAAAACTGAAGCCAAACAAAGTGCAGGTTTAGAACCAATCCTTTTCAAAAAGCTAGCAAATAAATGTAATACTCAGATGCACTTAACTCAAATGGTAGGAATGGACACAAAGAAAGAAAAGTCCTTTTCTTAGCCAATTCAGTAGCTCACCTCGAGCAAGCTATAAGGATTTCCATAAACTTCGATCACAAATCTGGCAAACAGTAGCTTCTAATTAAAATTTGAAATTTTACAAATGTATACTCATAAAAGCAATTAATTCCACCTATTTAGAACATTATGTGGGCAACATAGCCAATCCCAAGTCCGGATAAAGAGGACTTCGAAGCTCATTTTCCATATACCCATTTTCCATACATAAAAAATGGGGAAGGAAGGTCCCAAGACCATTTTCCATTCTTGGAAAATGAGGAAGGGTTGTGATAGGTTGGCAACCAACGTAAAACTTTTGTTACTCTTTATAAATGAGT
The DNA here is from genome assembly GCA_039657345.1 of Stephania japonica. NCBI lineage: Eukaryota > Viridiplantae > Streptophyta > Magnoliopsida > Ranunculales > Menispermaceae > Stephania > Stephania japonica. The sequence goes on from CM077566.1 coordinate 5,515,296, forward strand.
CAAACAAATGCGAAAAAGGGATGCACTAATTACGAGGGATTAAAATGATTTGGAAAGCACACCATCTATTGCACAAAATCAAGCACAATGGAAGAGATTGTCCTCTAGTTTTTTTCTATATTTGATGATATAATATGATCTAATATTCTACAAAAAAATCGAACTAATTATGACCTTCAGTAAAAGTGAAACCTTAATTTGAAATAAAATTCTTCTCCACCCTTTCCTGCACCGCATTTTATAAAAATAGAGCACTGTACATAAAAATAAAGTATATAATACGCCTCGTATGCTAGACGAGAAAGCTTTTAGTGAAGGTTGAATCTGGGTTCAATGCTGATGAGAAATTACAACAGGCAAGAAACTTTCATTAGTTTCCAGAAATGGAATAAACAAGATACACTAGTTCAAGCAAATAAAGAAAACACAATTTCGAGAATAGACTCCTTTGTAGGGATAAACATAAGGAAATGCTAAAGTAACCCACTTTTGACACCTAGTTGTTGTGGTCCTTTGGATACACTTTGAAACACGTGCGCACATCTTGATGCAAAATTAAGGACCATAACAACTAGGGCTGGCAAAAATACGGGAACGGACAAAAACGGGACTGGACACCTCTTTTAAAAATCCAAAAATTTGGTGCCCGGTCCCGGTCCCGTTTTCAAAACGGGCACTGTTTTTTTGTCCATTCCCGTATGTTTGTAAAACATACGGGACCCGTTTTGCCCGTTTTTTTTTTAAAGATGATTAAATATTTTGTTTATCAATTATCTTAAAAAAAAAACCCCTCAACTACAACTACAAGTCTACAACTACAAATCACCAATTACCAAAAAATAAATACATAATATCACAATTTTTTAATTTCCAATATAAACATCACAAAAGTTTTTTTTTTAAAAAAAGAGATATCACCTCAAATTCTCAATAGTCCAAAATCCAAATTATCAAAGTATATCTTCACCTCATGCATCAACAACAACTACATAAAAAAGTTCATGACACAAACACTTAATAAAAAATTAAGTGTAGTTCTTCAACTCATCTCACACAATTCCACATCCTTCAACTCTCCGTGACTCCGTCTCTAACCCCTCAACCTCAAGTCATTCATCTGAAAGACATTAGGAAAAAAAATGTTTTCATTAATTGTAAAAGCTCGATCATTTAAACATAAGAATAAATAAAGCAACAATACCTAAACTTTCAACTTCATCATCTTCGTCACCCACATCTTCAACCTCCACATCATTTGAAGCTTGCCCAGAAGTTGTGGGATTGAGATCTATTTTCAGTTTCAACATTTCTGCAATGATATCATCAAACTCTTTCTTTCGAGCATCTACATAAAAAAAAAAAAAAAAAAAAAAAAAAAAATCAAACACAACAAATCAATTTAGACTTATAGTTTACCAATCAAATAACTAATTATATAATGCTCACCAGATTTGTTCTTCAACTTTGCTCCATTCACCCAATCACGACAACATATCAATGCTTCAACATTTTCAGGTAAAAGAGAATTTCTATACTTGTCAAGTGTTCTACCTGCTGTACTAAAAGCTGACTCGGAAGCAACAGTAGTTAAAGGAATGGCTAAAATATCACGTGCCATCATACTCAACTTTGGATATCGATATTGAATAGATTTCCAAAAATCTATGATGTCTAAATTCTTCTTTCTATCAAGCAATGGCTCATGCAAGTAAATATCCAATTCCGATTGTTGTTCATTAGAAACATCATCACCTTGGAAAAAGTCATAACCCTAACACACAATTACAAACAATAAGATAATCATAAAGTAAGAACCACAACTAAATCAAACACTAAAAATAAATAAATCATAATTGTAGAACATACCATAGCATATAGATCATCTTCTCTTATATCATTTGCTTCAACAAATTGTGGCGTTTGGTTGCTAGTGGATGAAACATCTCCACTTGAATGATTAAATTCATGAGAATATGTCTCGAACAACAATTGAAGTTTATCGCGAATTATAGCAACCTTGAACTTGCCTTCATCACCATAAATCTTTGAAAAAGCAAATTCGACCACTTTTGTTTTGTACCGAGGATCTAAAATGACACCAATTGCCAATATTTCATTACAATCCTTCCAATACTTGTCAAATTTTAATTGCATTTTTGAAGCCATAGATCGAATGAAATGATTCGGGTTATTCAATTCATCCTTCAACTGAGCTTGGATTTTCCACATTCCATGAAAGAAAAGATTTATTGTCGGATACTTTGCACCGAAAAATATATTAGTTAGATCATAAAATATTTTCAAAAACTTAAAAACATATTCCACTTGATTCCACTCTTCCAACTCGGGACAAAATACATAATTTGTGTCACTCAAAGCAAGATGAGCAAAAGCATTACGATAATATAACGCAGATTCAATCATGAGGTATGTAGAATTCCATCTTGTAACCACATCTTGCACCAATCCTTTCTTGCAATCGAATGCCAATTGTGTAGCACAATCCAAAAACTTTTTCCTTGAGGCTGTGATCCTTTTACAAACTTGATACTATCACGAACTTTGTCAAGGATCTTTTCAATTTCTTTAAGACCATCTTGGACCATAAGATTTAAAATATGTGCACAACATCGCATATGAAAGAATTCACCACCAACTAGCAATGCATCCTTAATTCTCAAAGTATTTTTAAAAATTCCAACAAATGTGTCATTTGCGCTTGCATTGTCTAAAGTAATGGAAAACAACTTCTTATCTAAGTTCCAAGACCCTAACAAAGCAGAAATTTTCTCGGCAATTGCTACACCACTATGTGGAGGTGGCATAAAACAAAAATTCAAAATCCTTTTCTGCAACACCCAATCTTCATCAATATAATGAGCAGTCAAAGTAATATAACCATCAGATGTAATGGTAGTCCACATATCAGAAGTCAAACACACTCTCCCTGGAAGAGATTGCAACAAATTAAAAAGTTTTCTCTTCTCCCTTTTGTAGATTTTTAATATATCTGCCTTGACTGTGTTTCTCGAAACACACTTAATTTCAGGAACAAGAGAGGTATAAGAGTACTTAACATATTCATAGTCCACAAAGGTGAAAGGTAATTCATGCATGATGACTATCATTGCCATATTTTCACGATGAACCCCGGAATCATAATTTATTGACCTCAATCCTATATTCCCCGTAACTGACGATTCTAATATCATTTGTGCCACATCACGATTACCAAAACGACTATAATTAGGACAACCAGATAAATGTCGTTTCATGCCATTTGTACCATTATTACCGTCAGCCAAAACAACACTCATACAATGTTTGCATTTCCCTCTCTTCCTATTATCCGGATACTCAGAAGTGCCAGGAGGAATTACAGTAAAATCATCCCACACTTTAGACTAATTTTTCCTCTTCTTTTGAGAAGAATTAGATGCAATGCTATGCATATTATCACCCATGACGCTGCAATAATATAAAATGAAAATCATATCTAAATCTAGTGAATTAATCTCATTAACAAAATATGAAAAATGCACAGTTGCACACAAAGTAATAAAATCGCATTACATTCTTTTTTTTCCTAATCAAATAAAGGCAATTACGTGAACAAAAAAGAAATAATGTCTAGTTAATAATGAGTAGAGGCCATAATATATATAGACAATTGAATATAAATTAAATCAAATTATGTGAAGGTATGTGGTACCAGAGACTCAGAGAGGAGAGGCAGTGAGAGTCGAGACTCGGGAGTGAGAGGAGAGGCAGAGAGACCGCGAGTCGTGAGAACTGAGAGTCGGTGGGAATTGGGGTCACATCCTCTGAAATGAATGAACACAATGTCATTGTCAGTTACTAGTTACTGTTAACAATATGGGTGAAACAGTTTTAATTCGAGAGTCCGAGACATTCAAGACTTACCAATTCGACCAAATCGGAACTATGCTTCGAATGTACCGATGGACTGGTGAGACCAAATCGGAACTAGTTGGTGGCGAGAGAGAGAGATCGGCCGCGCGCGTGAGAGACTGAGAGTAGAGATGGTGAGACCGTGAGACGCAGAGGCGGAGACGGCCAGACGGGACCGAGCGTGAGAGAGGAGATGGTGAGACCGTGAGACGCAGAGACGGCCAGACGGGAGTGACGGGACCGAGCGTGAGAGAGGAGATGGTGAGACCGAGAGACCGAGAGACGGGACCGAGGAGAGAAGGAGAACGGCGAAGAGAACAGAGAACTGAGAAGTAGGTTTTTCACTTTTTCTCAATTTTAACAGTGAAATTACAAATATACCCTTCAAATTAATCACAAAACGGGTACCCGTTTTTTTAAAATTTTTGCCCAGACCCGGTCCCGTATTTTTAAACGGACAAAAAATATTGTCCAGTCCCGTATGTTTGTCAAAAAAAAATGACAAAACGGGCCAAACGGGACCGGGCACATTTTGCCAGCCCTAATAACAACTAAGAGTTGAAAGCTGGTGTCGAAAGTATGTCAACCAATCATTTTCAGCAAAATGGATAACCCACTTTGTTTTTACTTTTGTCACTGATAAATCATCAGTTCATGACTTTCAGGCACACATAAGCAACATAATATACAATAGAGCTCACCTTCAACAAATCATTGTATTTTACTGAAATAATGCTAAAAATTAGTAGAGACAAGACATTGCATTTCCATATTCCCACATTAGCCGGTCACATAAGCATTCTACTATAGTAATGATAAAGAGTTTAGAGGTAAATACTTGGAAAAATCATGCATTTTACATCTTACATGAAGCACATGTCTCTTTTCTTTTGTAGTATCAAGGTCAAGCATAGATTTACACCTATAGTTCAAAAGGCTAAGATTTCAATCCAAAGAGTAAATGAAGGTACTATATATATCTCTACAAATCAATGTGAAAGTTGAGTTGCTACCGAGCAAATATCATTGAATTAGGTAGATAATTCAGTAAAAAATCATTTCCACTTTTTGTAGTTTTCATCCCATGAAAAGAACAACAGATCTCCAGTTCGGCTCAAGAACATTCTTACAATCATCGAATCTTGCAAGAGACAAAATGTCACATAAATCATGACTTCATTAATGTTGATGGTGAAGTATATGGGATCATTACCGTCAACATATTGAGTAATGAATGAATTCCATTCCCATACGCCACTTCTCACGTAAACTTCCGAGTTTTTACTCAGAGCAAGCTGAAGTGGCCCTATATGATCCAAGGAAAGAAAACAACTGGTTTCTGGGTTTTCATCATCTTTCCATGATGTGAGGCTGTAGATAGGATCATGCATTGCATATCTACGACTAGTATGCAAGTTTTATGGAATGGCGGACTCATTGATGCTTTTACGCCGACAAGGGGCATTCGACAAGGAGATGCTCTTTCCCCGTATCTCTTTGTGCTCTGTATGGAGATGTTGGCGCATTCTATCAAACATGAGGTAGACCGGGGTAACTGGAGGGGAATCAAGTTAGGGAAGTATGGAGCAAGCGGATCTCATTACCCAGACTATTACTCGATTTGGGGAATGGTCAGGCCAGAGAGTTAATAGTAGAGAGTTAATAGTAGTAAGACTAAAGTTTTCTTCTCCAAAAATACCAGTCCGGAATTACACGACCTCTGAGTGTTAAACTAGGGTTCGGGGTTACTCAGAATCTTGGAAAGTATTTAGGGACACCTTTAATTTATGGCAGAGTTAATCGTACGACATACTAGGAGATACTTGATCAGATGAAGAGCCATTTATCAGGATGGAAAGCTGCTAACTTATCGCTTGCAGGGAGGTGCACCTTGGCTAAGGCGTGCCTGCAATACGTTCCCACCTTTCAGATGCAGTCAACCGTACTTCCTAGCCATGTGTATAGTGAGGCGGACAAACTGATACAAGGGTTCATGTGGGGATCATCTTCAGAGAGGAAGAAGCTTCATCTGGTTAATTGGGATACATTGTGTTTGAGCAAGGATCAAGGGGACTAGCATTAAGGAAGGCGCGCTTGAATAACGAGGCATTTATATTGAAACTTTGCTGGGAACTAGCTACGAAGATAATTGTCTTTGGACCCAGGTCATGAATGTAACGACCCGAAGATTTATAATATTTTTCGTGTGAAGACGTGTACTATCGATGTATACTCGTGTCTGTATGACGAGACGATGACGTCGGGTTGCGAGTAGAATTTCGCCTTAAAGAACGTGACCAATAGGTATTGACAAAAGAATTACGGGTACACGAGCCGAGGAAAGGAATTTAGTGGACGACCGAGAAATAAAATATAAAAATAAATTAATTCAAGGAATTTACGGGTCGTTATTAATTTTGTTAGCGCGTGATGGTGCAAGTCGTGGTGCAGGCCTGGCATAGGAACGCCCCAAGAAACTTAATTATTAGTCAAAAGAGGATGAGAACAAGGGGGGAGTTGCCCAAGTGAGTGCATTAAAGTGGTTGGGCTGGTGTGTTTAGGGCCATCAGACGTGCCTCGAGATGTGGGTGTGGGCCAAGATGAGGCCTACACTATAAAAGGTGGGTCAACCCATCTCTCTCTCTCTCTCTCTCTCTCTCCAAGCAACCACCGATAGACTGGAGGCCAGAGCGACGCCAGAGGCGGCGGTGACAAGACGATCCAAGGTAAGATCCTTCATCTCCTCGTCGTTTCCTACGCATTGGTGTGGGTTTTATTCGCGTTCGTTGCGACGAAAGTTGGACACCACATCGAGATTTCAGATTCGGTCGAAACTTTCGACGTTTTGGTGACCATCTCGACGATCGACGTGAGTTTTGTGAATGTGGTAATCGATTTGAGAGAGTTTTGGATTTTTGGGGATTTTCAAATGATTTTCGTTTTGGGTTTTCCGTTGAGGTTTTCGGACGTTTTGGAGTGTGTCGGGGATGTTTTTGGAATGGTGTTGAGTCCCCGATGAAAAATGGACCAAGTCGGCGTAAAGCGACGCAAGCCAGGGGTGGTAAACACCCCGGAAAGTCCCTCAGACAGGGGTGCCAAGCACGGCGCTGGGACACTGAAGGGTCTCTCTGTCCCCTACGTCGTGGGGACGCCGTGAGGGATAAACCTTCACGGTGCACCCCACATATGGCTGGGGCAGAGTCCCTTTCTGCCCCACACCGTGAAGGCGTCGTGGGGTACAAAACCCCACGGCGTTGCCCACGGCGTCTGGGGCAGAGACACCTTGCCCCACGCTTTGGAGACGCCGCCGAGGGAAAACGCTCACAGCGTCTCGGCTGCGCCCAAAACCCAAGTTTTCCCAAAATTTCCTGGAATCTTCCAAACGAGTTGGGGACTTACCGGGGTACCTAAACGAATCCAAATATGACCTAATAACCCGAAATTCGACCCGGAAACATATTGAACATAAATATGGAAAGTTAAAAAGGGATTTCAATTACACGCGGAATAAAACGCTAATACTACCAAATTGCAACGAAAATGCTTACCAGAACTTATTGGACCTGACGGGCTTGCGGGGGACTTTTGGTAGTGTGTTAAAGCATGCAGTGCGGAGTTTCACACGGTATTTGTGAGTAAAACCAACCGGAGTATTTACATTATTTCATTTGTGCATTTATTTGAGCTATTACATTTGTTAAGTAGTACCTTCTTGTGGATTATGTATTCTTAAATTCTCTTTGGCTATATCTATCCTTAGTGATTTATCGGCGTAGTTTTTGCTTCTATCCCTTGAGTTGTCCCAAGGCAAGTGTGTCAAGCGTGATCCTTGCAAAATTTCGGGCTTGCAATGTATTATACCGGGGTTTACGGTTGGGGATACGTAATTGGTTGTGATGATATGTACGGGGTGAGAGTTCTCCACTATACTACTGGGGACTATGCACTCGCGTAGGGGTCTTTGAGGAGATTTTGTCCTCAACTCCTAGCCTTAGAGGAGAATTTTTCCTCGGCTCAACGACTTTGATTAGTAGGGACCACTTGTGCCTTTCCCTTGTATTCCGGGACACTCAATTTCGATTGATCATTCATTTGTTTACAGTTTTTTTATATTCATGCACTCCCTGTTCTTTCTTTCTATCTGCATGAATTTTGACTGCTTAATTTATGTGACATTTAAAATGTTGTTAAGACTCTATTGGTGTTTTACTTTCTACATCACTATACTCATTTTCTAGTTTGTGACGGTGGGCAGACCGACGAACAGGCAAAGGTAAGGGATTAGCGCCAGGCGATTGAAGGTAAGGACCACGAGGCGGTCTCCTCTCGCGTATTGAGTATGTTTTGTATTAAGTATCTATATTGTTTTGTTGAACATGGGATCATGGGTTATGAGAGATCTTGGGCAAGTAGCACATTATCGATACTCTCTTTTGATTTATATGGTGAATATAATTACGGGGTTTCCACACCCTAGGATTGTTTTAATTCGTGTGTCTTGAAGTTTATTGATTAGTTTAAAGTTTAATTGCTTCTGATGTATCTGATAATAACTCACTAATTGATTAACTTCACTTGTAAATACGAAATAAATAGTAAATGGTAAGGAAGGCTGACTAGACTTGTGTGACTTAGCGAGACCGGCTCGGGGGTTCGCGTAGGTTTAGGCCGAGCGGTGCCCAATTATAGGATTGTGGAATTTGGAGCCGTCACCCAGGTCATGAAAGGTAAATATGTCAGAGAGAATCATTATGGACATGCGGTGCTTACTAGCTCCCCTGCTTCGGGGGTATGGAGAGCAATTTGCAAACTTTGGCCTACATTCTTGGAAGGGATTACGTGGAGGTTGGGAAATGGTGCATCTGTCAAATTATGGACTGATCAGTGGGTGGAGGGTCAAGGTAGACTTCTTCCATTTGCATTGAAAGAGTTAACGGAGGAGGATTTGAATGCGTCTGTTAATGAATTCATTATAGTTGATGGGCATTGGAATTGGACGAAGTTGAGAAATAATTTACCTACTGAAACTAGTAATTGGATTAAGTTTATCCCTCCCCCAACTCAAACTGGGGGGTAGATTCGATGTCGTGGTGTTATTACAAAAGAAGTCAGTTCACTGTGAAGAATGCTTATCATTTACATTCGAGTGGAAACTCTAGGGATAGTGGATAAGTTGTGGGACAAGGTTTGGAAGTGGGAAGGCCCTCAACGCATTCATATGTTTCTCTGGCTTGTGGAGCAGGACAGGCTTCCTACTAATGTGTTGTGTTCGAAGCGCCAATTCAGAGAATCTGAGCTTTGTAATGGTTGTGGATTACATCCCGAAACAATTATTCATGTGTTACGGGGTTGTGGGGTAGCACGTAAGGTGTGGACAAACTTGAATTATGGGTTCTTGCCATCGAATTTCTGGACACTTGATATTTAAACATGGTTGTTTTCCAACTTGAGTCATAAGGATCTTCACCGGCGTCTCAAGTTTGGTATTACCTATTGGAGCTTATGGTTTTGGAGGAATGAGAGAGTCTTCGATCAAAAAATGATACCTCAAGACACTAGCAGATGCATTCAACACCGAGTGGAGAAGGTCATTCACAGTTTGGGGTTGATCACCAATTCAAGGTTAGGGAGTCGGTGCCAAGGGGACTGTCGATGGCAAAAACCGACTCGAGGATGATGTAAACTAAATTGTGATGGGGCTATGAGGCAAGAGGATGGTGTTGCAGGGATTGGAGGGGTTATGCGCGATGAGGAAGGGAAGTTTTTGTAGGGTTTTCATGGCACGACCGGGGAATTGCTCACCATTAGTAGCGAACCGTGGGGATCAAAAGGGCTTGGAGATTGCGGAGCGAGACGATCGAAAGGGTGATCGTGGAGGTTGATTCTCGTGAGGTGGTCGATCTAGTGGGAAAACTGTCTCTCGGTGTATTGTGACCACCGGTGGTGTGGGTGATTAAGCAACTTCTCAATCGAAAAGGAGAAATAACATTACAATGGACCTATAGGAGAAATAATTTTTGTGTGAATAAATCGCCAAGGAGGCTTTAGGAAGTGGTCATGACGTCTTGTGTTTGACGCTTATTGCTTTGTTACTTGAGTAGGATTTGTCAGACTCAAGGACTTAGTTTCTTCTGGCCCGTATAGGGCCTATATTTACCCAAAAAAAAAACGAGGTTACCTAAATTCATAAGAACTGCAATTGGATTTTCTCTGGCTACGTCAGAAACTGAGACATTAGAAGACCAAATGACATGCCCAGTATAAGCAAATTTGCGCCATTGCAAACTATAATAATAATAGAAAAGATGCAGTACAAAACTAATCAAAATGAAATTCTCATATGTGATACAGATTCCAATTATATAAACAATCATTTGATGCTCAAGAAACTGGCTTCAGGTGAGACTACATAAGATGCTATACTTGAAGGTCCATCGATCCATTCAAGATTTGCAGCAACCAGACTCGGACATCTTTAAGAAGACTTGATCAGTTTAGACTAGTATCTTAAGTGATTGGCAATTTCAGAGAAATGTCCAGTAGAAGTGCTTGAGTTGACTACTCAATTTCACAAAAATAGAAGTTTCAGTGTCAAGGTTGATTCATACAAAACAAAGAAGGAAACAATATATGTTATATTTGAGTTGGTGATTCTAAACAATGTTCTTAATTCAGTACATTTTCTGGCGAGTTATCGACTAGTCAACCTTCACCACTCAACTTAAATCGATGGACTGTTGCATATGGCCCCTCCTTAAATTCTTACAGTTGTAGGCATCCATCTTTGCAGTTCAATAATAATTCTAAGGCATATTAGTCAAAGCAACAACCACCCTACTGCCTACAGTGACAAGCTAAGATCTTTCATTATAAATTTGTGAAAGATCCAAAATTTTACGATCGACGTTAAGTATTACTAAAATAGCTGCCTAAATGACCACAAATAAGGCCCTCATTCATGAGGCTTGTGTTCCATAATCAAATTGAGTAGTTTAAAAAATATACATCAAAGAAAAGTACAAGACTAAGTTAAAGTTTACCCAGTTTAACCTAGTCGGGTAGCTAGGATGGTAAGGGCGAGTGAAAAAGTGTGTCATCTCCATAAGGCACTCCTTTCAACATGGCGGGCATTCGATTCCAACCCCCTAGCAATGCCAATTGGGCCACTGGCAATGGTCGACTGCAACAGGGCCTGTGGGAATAGTCGAGAAAAAACTACGGATACCCAGAGTTATATAAAAAAATTAAGACCGTAAGTTAAAGTTCATTTGATCAATACAGTCGTCGATGATGACAATCAACTTACATGGCTGAAACTCATCTTCCCCCACAAGTCCTGAGCAGTGCCAATTATCGATGGAGCTAAAACAAGCGAATTAATACATGAAATGACCATGTAATGGTAATTGATCATTCAGAGTACCATCTTGGACTCCATCAATGCTTTGAAGTTCAGAGCAGTCATGTACTAGAAAATAAATTGAAAGCAACAAAGATCGGAGAATTCACATATGTAAACATGTTCCGTAACCAAATCCAAATGGGTTGCAAGTAGAACGTATATTGGATTCAAAAATTAAGTAAAGCTTAGAACAGAACATTAATCAATACATTTCATGAACATATAATTTTTGACGAAGTAGAAAAAAGACCTAAATTCTCGAATTTTTATTCTTCGCTCTCTCATTACTAAGAAAAATAAATAACAGAAGAAACCAAAAGGGTTTAGAGATTAAAGAAGAAAATTAAAGAGATTTCAGTTATGACATTCAAAGGGCTAAAGTAATTGGTCCAATACAATGATACATTTTGTACTCCAATGACAACTCACTCATTGAAATTTTGACTTCGAAACCTTTAATGGAAAGTTCTGCAGAGAAAACAAAAAAAGTTGAGAGAAACAATTATGAATACAAAATACCATATAATTTTCCATGGTTGATGTGGCGTCAAACTTGCACCCAAGACATCCCAAAGAGTCGCCATTTTTATAATAAACTCTACCAGCCTTTTGCTTTTCATAGGTACTTTATCCATAAAATCAATGCATAAGCAATAAGCAATTGTGATACCAGAAAATTAAAGGTCTTTGTGTACAACAAGCATGCACAGATTTTTGACACATGAAGATTGTGAAGAAATGGAATTATTTAAGCTTATTAATAGTTTAGGATATAAAATTTTGGAGGGACCTTGTCCCTTGCAAAATTAGAACTTAATGACATTAGAATACAATGAACCATGAACATACAAGAATATACATCAATTTCAGACTACAAAAGGACTACATCTTCATTTTATGCAAGCAGATGAGCAATCTTATCTGGGAAATGTACTGGTGATTGTAACCTCATTAATGGAGTAGCTCTGTGATATGTTTGATGAATTACCAGAATCAACAACAGCAGAACTCCTTTTCATGAAGAAACCTGGCTGTTCCGGTGATGGCAGAGTTAAATTCTCATTGCTCAACATGGAAACGATTGAAGACATTGTTGGTCGAGTTGCCGCATCTTCTTGGACACACAAGAGCCCAATTTGAACGCATTTCAATACTTCTCGAGAGGCACATGAATATCTAATAGATTGATCAATTAACTCTAATGCCCGGTCCTCTCTCCATAGCTCCCAAGCCTTAAAAAATCACAAATTCAATCTTTAGGATTGATTCTTTAGAAAGTTAGGAAGAATTAAGAGATGCATTAAACCAAATGAACATACTCATTTATCTAAATTTACTCACATATCCCAGAAGTGTGGGAATATGGTCGGTTGGATATAAACCAGTATTCCTTTTACTGCTAATGATCTCTATCAATAGCACTCCAAAGCTGAATACATCAGATTTCTCGGAGAAAAGTCCATTTAACGCATACTCGGGAGACATATAACCACTGTGTAAATACAATGATCAGAAGGAGAACTAAATGAGCAAACAAGTGAGCAAGAAAATTTTAAGGAAGCATTATACTCGCAGAATTAGAAACTGTGCAAGAAGATGACACTTACAGCGTGCCGACGACTCTGCCAGTGTTCGCTTCAGTCTGGTTTCCTCCGAAAATTCTGACCATCCCAAAGTCTGAAATCTTTGGGTTCATTGAATCATCTAACAAAATATTGCTCGCTTTGAGGTCCCGTTGAATAATTCTCAATCTAGAGTACTTGTGAAGATAAAGAATCCATTGCGCAATCCCTTCTATGATGCGAAAGCGTAAGTTCCAATCCAAATTCACTTGCTTGCTTGGATCTGATGAACACAATTTTGTCCATGCGATCAGAAAGGTAGAACTTAAAACTGGGCTAAATCAAAAGACTTACACATGCTGATTGAAATTATCATTCGATGAGCAGTTATTTTGGAACCATTTAACAATGAATAGATAAGAAAACACAAACCAAATAAATATTTGTCCAAGCTCTTGTTGGGCATGTACTCATAGATAAGCATCTTTTCTTCCTTTTGAATGCAACAGCCCAAGAGTCTAACTAGATTTTTGTGCTGGAGTTTAGCGATCACTGTCACCTCATTCATGAACTCTTCCAGCCCTTGCCCAGACTTCTTTGAAAGCCTTTTAACAGCAATTTCACGGCCATCAACCAAACTTCCCTGGAAAACCAACGACTCATGCGTTATGACAAATGGTACTCCATGCATGTCTAACTTTTACCGAAACAAAACCTGGTAAGACCATAAATTACTTACCTGGAAAACCGGACCAAACCCACCCTCTCCCAGTTTATTTGCAGCAGAGAAGCTATCAGTGGCAGCCAAAATACTGCTTAAACTGAACAAATTCACTTCCAAACCATTCTTAATACCAAGTGAAGTAGAAACCTTTAATTTGCTCCTCATGTCTCTCCTCCCCTCTCTGTTTGGAAAGGCAACACCATTTTGATAAAATAGTAATGAAATGAAGTGTCGTCTAGACAACAAAAATGCATGCTTTATAATGGTACATGATTTTATTCGTGGCCTGTGATCTCCAATGCAACCAAGCATAGACATGACACATATCGATAATATTCACCATCAGTGAATCCAATATATGAGTTAGAGGTCTACTATATATTTCTTGTTATCTAAAAAGCATTGATAAAAGAGAGAGAGATTTACTTGGCTTTTTGAACTTCCGCCTATAGAAGAGGCAGCAAAGAGTACCAATGAGAAGAATTCCAATTGTTATAGCAACTGGGATTACAATCATCTTTTTATTTTTACCACCTTGACCCTTGCCACTGGCACCTGCATTGAAAATAAATAAAAATTACCAGATAGAGAGTGAAAATGCATACATGTGAACTGCAAGAATGGCTCTAGTACTTGGCTTCTTACATATGAAAATCGAGCAGGAAGAATCAAAACTGACCTACTTCTGAACCATCAAGACGTACATACAGATTGTGTCCGCCAACGTAAATACGCCTAAGATCTGTCAAATTCTCACCCCAATGAATGCATCTCCACTTCACTCCAACAGTACTGGTATTAACATAAGCATATGACATACAAGAGCAGTTCTTTTGACATTGCATCTCACATTGATCTGCAGTCAAGTTTCCAGCAGCAATGAAATGATCAGGCAGTTTCATTCCCGCAAGTCTAATAAACTTGTCTCCCTTGTCACATTTCAGTTCCGTTTGCCTTACACAACCTCCAGACCAGTTTCTGTTTTCCGAATCTTTTTGAATTGTTGGCTTGAACCCTGTCAAACAGTTACATACACCAGGTTTGTTGTTTGTGTCACAGCTCCCAAACGGACCACATCTACCATATATGTCACAGTCGTCTCTCGGAAAACCCCACAACACTGCCCACTTCTTACTGTTTTCTTGCCATGAAAGCAATTCAACTACTCCAGTTGTATTTAACACCCACCTTGAAACAATGGAGTTGTCCGACACACCAAACGTCAAATAAAAGCCATCATTGTTCTCAGCATAGGCGATATAGGATAGATAGTTGTTGGGAGAGCCCTCAATTGTTGTTTGAAACAAACTACCATCCCAGACATTGCTTCTCCAGTGCAGAAGAGATTTGTTCCAAATTACGAGCTGAATAGGCCGTTGCGGATCCACCCCAATAGCAAAATCTCCACTTCTTGGATCATCTTCAGCTTTCCAAGATGTGAGAAGGCCATTCTGGCCAGTTTTCTTGTTCAAGCCAATTTTCATGCCAGGCAACAATGTATCAGTTGGATGATCAAAACTCCGCCACAAAACCATTCCCATGCCGTCTCTTAAAATAAGGTTCCCTGAATTCTGAAGTATCACAACAGTTGAATTGTTTGCAGTTCCATTAGCAAATGAGATGTTAGATGACCAAACATACCTTGTTCCATCCATAAGCACAAGATTGCCATCTCTGTTAAGCATGAAAACTCCACTTGAATTCCTTGAAAGTGGACTCTCTCTATTAGCTATCCATACAACTGTCTGTCCCGGGATCTTGTTATACCAGATCCCAAGATACTGATTAGTGCTGTTGCCAGGACTGAAAAAACCCAAAACAAAGCTTTCACCATCAGAAGTTAGATTTTGTCTCCTCTGATAGACATGCCAATTGCTAATCTATCTTCACCATTGCTACGTGGCAATGCGGATGAAGCGAAGATGAGCAGTAAGTATGAAATAATTTGATAACTCCAATGTTCTCTGCCATGAGAACCTCTCATCAGTCTGTTCATGCCTTTCGTTAAAAAAAATGAAGCTAATCAAAATGCAAATGATATCACAGAACAAGCCCCCTTTTAGAAATCTTTGCAATCAAAAGGTAGGTGTGGAATGGACCACAAAACAGATTAACAATTATTTTCTATAGCCACCAAAATAGACATGCTACATATATGGCATATATGTCAAACCAAAATTTTAACTTAACTATGAGGAATTTCCTGGGCTTTTAACATGAGGCAAATGAGGAGAAGCATTTCAATTGGTCAAGAGGTAGCTAGAATTCTTTCTTAATGGTAATCAATCAATAAGTATTCAAAGAATTTAAGTTTCTGTAATATAATTAACTCTTCATTAAGCTTGTGTATGGCTTCATGATGCGTGTTCATGTCAAAGTCAAGATCTGTAAAATAATGAAATTTGAGAAACTAGTTTTTATTTCATATGCCCACATGGAAATGGATATGACGACTATTTGATAAGAAGGCAAATCTAACTTCAGAAAGTTCTAATGAAAGATACCTTTCTTCATTTTCATGATGCAGCCCAATAGCCTAACAATATTTGTTTGCAATAGCTTGGAAATTTATGTAATCACCATTTTTGAACTTCTCATAACACTGCCATAAAATTCTAGAAAACTCTTAGAGCCAATTGTTTCCTTAGTATTTACCCCAAAAGATACCATTGGGTTATTCATTTTGCTAATCTACAATCAATCTGTATATTTGAGGCTACATTTTTGTATTATATTATTCCGTTAGATAAGAAACAGAAACGGATTTTACATTCGTAAAAATATTTTACAGAGACAAAACCTACTACAGGCATGACAGGAGTCACGGGACCAACAAATGATAAGTACGGAGCAGCACACCATTTGCCAATTTCTCATCTCGAAAATCATGCTCTTGCTCTTGTTCTTGTCCCTAATGTGGCACAACAACGCCAGGAGGCTACATTCCAAGAAAGGTTGAAGGATATGAATTATCTATGGAAAGCTAATCTTTTTTGTCTCAATAAATTAACAGTAATAGCACAGATTCTGAAGTATACAACATAGATTGCCATGAAAAAAATTTAAATGGCCCCATTCTATCCTGCTTAAAGCATAAAATGATTGAATTGTCTAATGCACCAAAAGTAGACGAGTGAAATCTGAACTAATCGAGGAAAATAACCAATGCTAGAATTCTTGGATGCGATCTAAAAAGATAAGAATCCTGCCATACAAAATCCTGATCATAACCTAGAAGAACATCAAACAATCCAGATTCTAGGTCATCTAATCATTACATGACGTTAGATGGAGTTCGAGTGATGTCTTGGGCTCAATCTGCTTTTTTCAATAACTGAAGCTAGTCTCCATGTTATTTCACAAACAAGATTCTCAGACTCTTCAAGTATACCAATAATTTAACTGTTTGTGCCACATCAATAAAGACAAATTACCAACAACAAACAACCGCCTGTGCTAGGATCATATTACACCATGTACATGCCCATTGTCATCTAATTTTTCCTACAAGTACTGTGTTAATCATGATGTTTACTTCACAACATCATGATGTTAATCATGATGTTTGCAAATATGTTTGAAACAGAGAACACTCCAATAATTCACACGCAAAAGCATGGGTTGCAAGAGAAAAAATATTGGATGACTCCAGTTTTGATTAGGAAGCATTCAATTGATACACACAATTAAATATTTCCTAATCAAAACTGAAGTTATCCAATAAGAAAAAATGTATCTTCGTATTGAATTTATTGTTTTCTCGGAGCTTCACATCATACAAGGAAGTAGTACATTGACATAAAGCTTTACACCAACCTCTGAATTAAAAATGCTCATAAATGAGAATGTTTCAATAATGCTTGATGCTTTAGTGCCCCCACTAATTCAAAATGATTAGATTGTAATAATGCTTCAGTGCCCACTAATTAGAGATGCCTAAGTTGTTGTTTGTTTAGGGCTCCACTAATTGGAGATTATTAGAAAGTAAATATGCCTTTTAAATTGAGTACTGTTTTCTATCTCTCATTGCAAGAACAAATTAGATGTAAAGAAGCCTAAAAAGAAAAGGGAAGAGAGACCATACCTGCTCAGATACATCGTTCCTTTTGATTTACTTCATGATTTCTCTTCAGCAACTAAGAATTTGGTTGGATTTCTTAAAGACGAATAATTCCAAGTAGCAGCAACAACAACAGCAGCATCAGTCCCAAATTAATTGGGGTCGGCTATATGGATAAAACTCTTCCATTGTGCTCAGTTTAATGCAATTGATGGATAGCTTTCCAAACCATTCAAATCCCTCCTAATTAATGCATCCCAAATTAACTTCAGTCTACCCCTACATCGTCGAATTTCTTCAATTTCTATTAAGTCAAGTTTTCTAGTGGGAGCATCTGTAGGCCGTCTTTGCAGGTATCCAAACCACCACAACTGCCCTTCCCTAATCTTTGAGTCAATTGGTGCTACTGCTACTTGTCTTTGGATTCCTGTATTTCTTATTCTATCTTTACGAGTTTTACTACACATCCACCTAAGCATCCTCATTTTTGCTACGTTTATTTTGTGTAATTGTTGTTGTTTTACCGCCCAACATTCACTTCCATAAAGCATAACTGGCCTAATTGCGGTCATATAAAATTTTCTTTTTAACTTGGCAGGCATATTCTTATCACAACGACCTTACATTATTATAATTCAACTTCACTGACTAAATTTAGTCTACAATAGATGTTCGTGGTCGCGGGTCACTTTCGAACTCTTGAAGAAATTATGAATTATATCATGGTGTCTCTCTTATCAGGGCACTGTACTAGTAATTGTCACCTCATTAATAGAGTAGAGCTTTGATACATTCGACAAATTATCAGAATTAACAACTGTGGAAGTCCTTTTCATGAAGAAACCTGGCTGTTCTGGTTATGGAAGGGTTGCATTACATGAAAACGATTGAAGACATGGTTGGTCGAGCAGTTGCATCTTCTTGAACACACGAGCCCGATTTGAATACATCTCAAGACTTCATGTGGAACACATGAATCTCTAATGGATTCATCCTTCAGCTCTAATGCCCTATCCTCTCTCCACAGCTCCCAAGCCTGAAAATTTTCAAATGTAGACTTTCTTATGAATGCTTCAGAAATTTTGCAAGAATCACAGTGTAAATGATATACTTAACCAAAGAATACACGTGCAAATATTCATAAATTATCTCATTGTACTTGCATATCCCAAAAGGGTAGGAGTTTTTTCGGTTGGATATAGACCAGTGTTTCTTTTTACTGCTAATGATCTCTATCAATAGCACTCCGAAGCTGAAATACATCAGATTTTTCAGAGAACAGTCCGTTTAATGCATATTCGGGAGACATATAACCACTGTATAAGGGATGATCATAAAAAGAAAAAGAAATAGTTACACATGTGTCAACGGAAATTCTATTAACATAGCACTCATGTAGATTAGCTGCAAGAAGATGACACTTACAGTGTGCCTACCACTCTGCCAGTGTTTGCTTCAGTTTGGTTCCCCCCGAAAATTCTGGCCATCCCGAAGTCTGAAATCTTTGGGTTCATTGAACCATCTAATAGAATATTGCTTGCTTTAAGGTCCCTGTGAATTATTTTCAATCTAGAGTACTTGTAAAGATAAAGAATCCCTTGAGCAATTCCTTCTATGATGTGAAAGCGCAAGTTCCTATGAATGGCTATAAATTTCGATGTGATTAAATGCATAAGTACAGAGATCATAGAATTCACAGTAAATATCTGTACTTCGCAAAACAAAGGAATGTCAGGTATTATTGGTGGGTACATATAATGTTACATCATTCACTTCATAGAGTTCATGAAGCTAACGAGGCATGGTTTCTGAATTTGTTAGATCGTTTATAGAAGCAGCATACTGCATACTTGTACTTGAGCTTGTATCCACTAGATTTTGGGTGATTATGAAAGCAAGACGTTTAGGTGAAGGAAGAACAGTGCGTTCATTGCTGAGCATTGACAGAACATTTGACATGTTGGGTCTATCAGCTGTGTTTTCTTGGACACAAAAGGAGTGCCACATGAATGTATCTGATTAACAAAGGCAAAGGACATGAATCACCAAAGTTTCGATCCAATAACTCTAACCCCCCCCCCCCCCCCCCCCCACCAAGTCTCCATAATTTCCATGCCTGAAACAATTAAAACGTTCATGAGCAAACAAATTTAGATCAAAGTTACGTAATTTACCTTTGGCTTACTCACATATCCAAGTAGGTTTCCAGAGTTGGAACTGTCGGAAAAAGTGTTCTTGTTGCCACTCAGGATCTCAAGCAGCAATACACCAAAGCTGAAGACATCGGATTTTACTGAGAAAAAACCTTGGACAGCATACTCAGGGGACATATAGCCACTGCATTCAGCATTTTAAGAGTTTTTTAGCAGCTTCAAATTATACTTTCATGCAAACATGGACATGTAGTTTTCCTTTTCCTATCGGTGGAGTTTGTTTTCAAACTTACTATGTCCCCACCACCCGTTTTGTATTTGCTGCAAAGTCATTGTTCCCTCCAAAAATTCTAGCCATGCCAAAGTCTGATATTTTAGGGCTCATCTCACCATCCAAAAGAATGTTGCTGGCTTTTCAAATCCCTATGTATGACACGTAATCTGGAATGCTGATTAAGATAAAGAAGTCCCTGAGCAACGCCATCAATGATGTTAATTCGTCTCCCTCAGTCAAGCATACCAGTTTTAGATGAATCTTAATTGATTGTACATGCAAAATTGAAAACAAGTTAGCTTTTGATGATAGATGGACAATACGTTTTTAAATTTACAAATAGAAATATATACCAAACAGTATGGAATCCAAGCTTTTGTTGGGCATGTACTCATAGATCAATATCCTTTCTTCACTTTCAATACAGCAGCCCAAAAGTCGAACGAGATTTCTATGTTGGAGCTTGGCAATTAGTATAATCTCATTTTTAAACTCTTCATGGCCTTGCCCTGACACTCATGAGAACCTTTTCGCAGCTACGTCTTGTCCATTCAGTAATTTACCCTGAAAGACACTTGATTTATTCATTTACATTTTGTAAACAATCAGATTCTATGTATTTGGTGAGACTCCAAAATATGTGCATTTTTCTTTGGGAAACAAGATTCTTTGGGCTAGTTTTGTTTTTTATAATTATTACTGAATGATAGGCAACAGTCAACAATAACAACCACCTCAATCCCAAAAATAGTTGGGATCGGCTATAGATCAAACTCTTCCACTGCGCTCAATTTAGTGCAATTGATGGTGTGCTTTCCAAATCATTTAGATCTCTCCTAATTGATGTGTCCCAAGTTAGCTTTCGTCTACCCCTACCCCGTCAAATTTCTTCAGTTTTTATTGGGTGGAGTTTTCTAGTAGGGCATTTGTAGGCTGTCTTTAGAGGTTTCCAAACCACCGCAACCGCCCTTTCCTAATTTCTGTGTCAATTGGTGTTACTCCTACTTTTCTTTGAATTTTTTTATTTCTTATTTTATCTTTACGAGTTTTACCACACATCCACCTAATCATTCTCATTTCAGCTACTTTCATTTTACGTACCTATTGTTTCTTCACTATCCAACATTCACCCCCATAAAGCGTAGCTGGCCTAATTGTGATCTTATAAGATTTTTACTTTTAACTAGGTAGGAATATTTCAATCAAAGATCACACTTGTTGCACTCCTTCATTTCCTCCATCCAGCTTGAATTCTATGTGTGATGTCATTCTCAATATTACCATCATTTTGTATGATTGAAACTAGATATCTAAAGTGTTTCACCCTAGGAATTTTTATTTCTCCTAATTTTACCACTCCATCATCTTGATGTCTAATACCTTTAATGCATGTATTCGGTATTCATCCTACTCAACTTAAGGCCTATATATTTTAATGCATTCCTCCATAGTTCTAATTTCATATTCACTTCATCTCTTATTTTGTCTACTTGTACATCTACAAATAACTTTCACCATGGTAATATCCACTCGACTATGCCTGGTTAGTTCATCCATAACGTAAGTAAGAAGATATGGGGCTTAAAGCCAACCCTTGATATAATCATATTATAATAGGAAGTTCTTTTGCGGTTCCTCCAAATGTCATTATACTCGTTAGTCGTTACTACTCCTTCGTATATATCTTTAATAGCGTCTATGTACCAAGCATGCACTCCTTTCCTTTCTAGAACCCACCAAAGAACATCTCTTGGTTCTACTAGAAAACCCAACAAAAAAAAAAAAAAAACTTTTGTCTATGAAGGAGAAAAAAAATCTTAAGGGTTGCCCTTAACATTTTTATTATTCTACAGAAGCTGTTTTTTTTCAATCACAAACGAAATGAACCATGAATATGCAATTTTGAAGAAGTACTAATGATAACTTGTCAACAGGTCCAAAGCCACCCTCACCCAGCTTATTCCTAGCAGAGAAGTTATCTGTAGCTGCTACTATGCTCATAAAAGTAAATAATGGCAAATTTCCAGGCCTCTTCCTCTCGCCTTTCCGAAGCTCATTAACCACATTCTTTTCATTACTCAGATATTTATTGTCTATGGCTACATCGTATGACAACAAATCCAAGCCAGTGGGTGTCTCTGTTTCAAGAAGATAAGAAGATACTGAACACTTCAAAAAATAAAATAACATAACTTACTTTTCGTTCAGTTTCAGTTGCAAAGACATTTTTACCTTTTTCTCTTCTTGTTTCTGGTCCATCGATAATAGATGGAGCCTAAGCTAACCAAAGCCACAGAGATGCATAGTACCAGAATTACCCATATCCGCCAATTTCTTGGATTTATAAAAGAAGTGCAATGTCCTTTTGATGACAAAGAAAACTTGTTTCCTGGCAAGGAAATTAAGCGCTTTTCAGATTGGAAACAATTTGTGAAGGGAAAATCTTAGCAAACCAATAACAACGACAACAACAAAGCCTCAATCCGAAACTAGTTAGGGTCAGCAACATGGGTCAAATTCTTCCATTCCACTCGATTTAATGCCTATTATGTCGTGTATTCAAAATCCTTTAACTCTTCTATTTCAAAAGGAATCCTTTAAACCTTTTCAAATTAATGCATCCCAAGAAGTAATCTTAGGTCTAAATATTTCTTTTCAAATATTTTCAAATCAACGCATCCCAAGTTATCTTTTCAAATCAATGAGGCCGTCTTTGGATGTGTCTAAATAACCACAATTGCCACTTCCAGTTTTTTGCGATGATTGGTGCTACTCCTCTTTTATTTCAATCTCTCTGTTTATTATTTTATCTTTAAGAGTCGTTACCACATCCACATTGAAAGTTTTAGCAAAAAAAGTAAACTTTTGTAGAGAACAAAGCAGCCAGATGTACAATTAGGTTCATTCCATTCACAAGTCCATAAGGTAAAAGAACAATGCAACAAGAAAAGAAGAAACCAGATCCATAAATCAGAGACTCTGTAACTTTAAGATGCAATACAACAGAGGGAAAAAAAATAGAAAACCTCAATTTACAGCCAGTGGTTATGAGCTGAACATATTCCCCAAACTGATATAAAAAATGATTGAAGTACAAAGTGAATCAAGGCAAGGAAAAAAAAAAAACAAAGCTTAAGCTTACCATGGCCAGTCTTACCAGAACGAAGATAAGATCAAAATCATCACAATTGTCTGAAATGTCGATCAACTTTCCTGCCCATACCAGACATATCATAGTAGTATTAACATATGCATAAGCCGTACAGGAGCAGTTCCTAAGGCACTTCATTTCACATTCTTTCATGCTTAGATCTTAAACATGACCGAATAATCAGGCACTTTTACTCTTTCTAACCTCAAGAACTCATTTCTCTCATCACAAGTGAGTTCCTTGTGTTGAACACAACCTCCAGACCAGTTTCTCATATCCCAATCCTTCTGAGAGTGAGGCCTGAAACCTGGGAGACAATTGCATGATGGAGGAGAGCTGCCCCATTCACAGATTCCAAATGCACCACACCGGCCATAATGACATTCATCTCTTGCCGCATCACGCAACAGAATCAACATCTTACTGTTTTCATCCCAATAAAAGCCACTAAGATCTCCAGTTGGACTCAACCATAACCGAACAAGTGCCCAATGTTGCGAGAAACTAAGTGTTATACACATCTCAGCATCATTGACATCAATGGTGTTGTATTCAGCCAATCTACTATTATTTAAAAAACCTGCAGCGAATGTCCTCCCATCCCAGGCATTAGTTCTAATGTATATGTCAGACATGTTCCTGATAAGTAGCTGAATTGGCCCACGATGATCCACAGAAAAAGAATATGGCCTTGGGTCCGGATTTTCATAATCTCTCCAAGATGTTAGATTGTAGTCATTGTTAGTGGGATTTCTGAAAATTTGGTGCGAAATAGAAAAATAACTTGATGCAATTGATCGAGGCTTGAGTTATACTCAATGTCCTTAAGACTATTTCGCCTCGCTATGGTGCTCACGATCTAATGACGATAGTGATTTGTAGCACTCCGAATCACTAGTCTGCGAACCAATCTATGATTCAATACTCTCTCAGACTCAAAAGCATGTAAAATAGAGAAAGACATTTTGATTTGACCTATTTGTTTTTCCTTCTAATTATATATATATATATATATATATTTTTAAAACAATCCATCAAGTGAATATATATATAGACTTTTATGTGTCTATTAGAAAAAGACACACCTCTTGGTGAATAGATACACCTTTTGGTCTATTATGTCTCTACACAATAGTACACACCTTTTCACATAATTATCATTCAAATTATAAACAATTAAATAATATAATTAATTGTTCCAACAATCCCCCACATGAATGAAAATTGATCATCAAGTCTTTATATATCCCCCACATAAATGAATTTTAAAAATCATTTTAATGCAGACACACTTGAGAGAGCACTGACGGAATAAAGTTACATTAGGAAAAGTGTCGTATAGAGACTTGAACTTACCCTAGTGAAATATTATTAGACTTACTTAGTGACGCAGTGGATATAGAAGATCTTGAACTGTTCACTTTTTGTAGTAAATCGAAACAATAATACTCACATAACTTTATCCCTATCATTATTGGTTCTTACGGTTTTGTCCATTTTGGTCCTGGACACAATCTTAGTTTCATGATAGATTTAGAGAATTTAGCCTATCTCATTCTCATAAATGCGACCCACATTTACTATCATATAGGTGACATTTTTATTTGTCATTAAATGCTTAGCATATCCTTAACTTCTTCTAAACACATTTTTTATCTTAGGAATGAGATACGTGTGTTCTTCTCTCGAGTTTCATCTAACCAATTTGCCTATTGAACTTAGTACATGGGATCTCCAATCAGTCAGGTTAAGTTTCCGCCAAACTTAACTCATTTTTTAGGCTTTTAAACTCATTCCCCTCGATATCAGTTTACTTGATATTGACAAACCTTCAATTGTTGGCCACAAGTTTGTCTTCTCATTTCTCATTTTCTATGAAAATTATTCTATAATCAAGTAACTATTCAATGACAATCTTCGACACATAAGTCAAGATTTACCATTTTATGCATCATTTTATTCTGTCACTTGCAATTATTAGCCGGCATACATCTTATGTATTACCGAGACAATTGTATGCAATATGGAATATCTTCCAAGCTCTTTCAAAGCCATAATGTTACTTTTCTAGCTTATTAATTTGCGCGCAAGCAATTAGATTCCATTGTGAATCTAACAATACTCCCATTTCATTGAGGATTTCCATTGATACAAGCATTTCTTCTCTAAATTCACTATTTACGAAGTGTCGTCTCTTAACATCTTTTGTTTTTCTTTGTTGATAGAATAGCAAAACCCTAGTTTCGCTGTTGAAGAAGAAACTTGGAGAGGAAGAAAATGTGAAAACTGAGAGAGAGAGATTGTGTTCTCTCACAGCCCACAATATATATATATATATATGAAGAGTCTCGTGCATAGCACGTGAGTACATATAAAGCAGTAAAATAAAATTACAACTAAGTAAGTTAATGATTTACTCTAACATCCCCCCTCAAACGAAGGGGGAGAGCAACGACACCAAGTTTGCTCCTAAGAAAAGAAAAACGAGAAGCAGCAAGAGCTTTAGTGAATCCATCCGCAATTTGATCATAACTAGGTACATGATGAATAGAGATCTGACCTGCCAACACCTTATCCCTCACATAATGTATGTCCAATTCAATATGTTTGGTCCTAGCATGATAGACAGGATTATGAGCCAAAGCTTGAGCAGAAATATTGTCACACCATACCACTGGAGCAGTAGGAAGAGAAAACTGAAGTTCAAACAAAGAATAGCGATTGTATCCATGTAATCTCTCGCCGAGACTGCGCCAATGCTCTATATTCGTACTCGATTTGATCCGCAACAACATGTTGTTTCTTGATCGCCAAGATATCAAATTTGAGCCAAGGAAGACAGCAAACCCCGAAACAGATCGCCTATCATCAGGAGATGCTGCCCAATCTGCATCAGAAAAACCAGTGACAAACATGTGTGTACTAGGTCTAAACCAAATACCCCAATCAGCTGTACCTTTCAGATAACGTAAGACCCTCTTCAACGCCTGCCAGTGCATAATAGTCGGACAACTCTCAAATTGACTCAACTTATTAACAATAAATGCAATATCTGGTCTAGTGTGGACCAGATATTGCAAACCACCAAGCAAACTACGATATAACGTAGCATCCGTAAACGGAGGAGATGTATCAGAAAAGAGAGGCTTGCCCACTAACGCAGGAGTATCAACAACTTTAGCTTGGAGCATGCCTCCTTTCTGAAGTAATTGTTTTATATAGGCTGTTTGAGTGAGAAACAGTCCAGTAGTATCACGCCTAGCCTCCATCCCCAAAAACAAGTTTAAATCACCAATATCTTTTAAAGCAAAAGAAGCATTTAATTTGGAGACAAACTGTTGAATGTGTTCAGAATTAGAACCAGTGACAATAATATCGTCGACGTAAACCAAAATGTATAAAACAAATTTCAAGAAGATCGAAAAATAAAGAGAGAGTTATCAGCCTTAGAATTTAAAAAACCCCATGACAGTAAAGTGGATCGCAGTCTATCAAACCAAGCACGAGGAGCTTGACGAAGACCATAAAGTGCTTTATGAAGTTTACAAACATAGTTAGGAACTGAACTATCAATAAATCCTCGTGGTTGGTTTGTATAGACATCCTCAATCAATGACCCATTTAAAAAGGCATTATGAATATCAAGCTGACGAATCGACCAACCAAATTGAACAACAATCGATAAAATAATACGAATTGTGGAGGCCTTTACCACTGGACTATATGTCTCATCGAAATCGATACCCGGCAACTGTTTGAAGCCTCGAGCCACTAATCTAGCTTTGTATCGATTTATTGAGCCATCAGAATTCTTTTTAACTGTAAAAATCCACTTATTATCAACAACATTCTAAGACGAGTGAGCAGGTACCAACGACCATGTGCCATTCTTAATAAGTGTTCTATACTCAGTCTCCATGGCCTCTCTCCATTTAGGATCCTTGAGTGCCATGTCTACAGATTGAGGAATATCCTCGGACACAGAAGTGGTCGCTACAAAAGCCTTTTTCTTAGAAATACCATCCTTAGCTCGAGTGATCATTGGATGAACATTTTGTGGTGCCTCTGATTCAACTGTGACAACAGGATCACCTTCTGTTACAGAAGGGACAGTTGTCGAATTTCCCAAATTTTTGTTATTAAATACATCAGAAGAAGGTGTAGTATCAGACTGAGGAGAGGACTCAGATATAGGTAAAGAAGCGTTGTAAGACCTTTCATGAACGAAGAAGAAGGGGTTGAACCAGACATATGGGCTCTAGATGTCGAGGATACAGATGAAAGAGATGGGCCATTAGTCGTGAACTGTGGAACTGGAAGATTGACCCGTGATGATCCACCTGATCCATCAGGCAAAATTGATGAAGAAAAGAGAGAAGAGTAAGGAAACTCATCTTCATTAAATAATACATGACGAGTGATAAAAACTCTCCCAGATTTATGAAGACATTTGTAGCCTTTGTGAGATGAACTGTACCCCAAGAAGAGACATTTCTCAGAACGAAACTGCAGTTTATGGGCATTGTATGGTCGTAAGTATGGAAAACAGGCACACCCAAACACTCTTAAAATAGAATAATCTGGTGGACGCCCATACAACCTCTCATAAGGAGACTGACCCTGCAACACTCTAGATGGAAGTCTATTGATAAGAAAAACTGTTGTTTCACATGCGTCCCACCAGTATTTATAGGGTAATTGACTATGAGCTAACAATGTTAAACACATGTCAATAATGTGACGATGTTTACGTTCACTCTTCCATTCTGTTCATGAACATGTGGACAAGAGTGTTGAAAAACAATACCACAAGAGTCTAGAAATGGCTTCAGGGACCTATACTCCCCTCCCCAATCTGATTGAACCTTCTTGATGCGTGTAGAAAACAGATTTTCAACCAATTTTTTAAAATGCAGAAAAACGTTGAAAACATCAGATTTGGCCTTCAATGGATAAATCCACGTAAATCGTGTATAATCGTCCATGAAGTGCACATAGTAAAGAAAACCACCAGTAGACAGTACATGAGAAGGACCCCAAACATCAGTGTGAATGAGATCCAAAACACTCGAGGAATGGTGGGTAGACAACTGAAAAGGTAAAGCATGACTCTTACCTAAAGGGCAGCTTGAACAAAATTCAAAAGACTTATTGGACACATTTATCAACTGTAACACCTTCGCAATGTCTCATTGTGCAGATGTCCCGGGCTGAATGCCATAATGCAGCAAATTCTTATTGAAAACAACTAAAGCAGACGTCTCATGAGTAAGGAGAATGAGGTCCAAATAATCGATACAAACCATTGTGGAGAGTACCATGAAGCAAAACCTTCCTAGTTCTGATATCCTTCACAAAACAATCACGAGCATAAAATTCGATTAGAACGTTATTCTCACGAGCCATTTGAGACACACTCAATAAATTTTTCTGAATCTGAGGCACACACAATGTATTCCGAAACGACAGACTCGAGCTAGAAGACGGCACTGTTGCATAGCATCAATACCAATACCGATATAGAGAGAGAATGTCCATTACCAATAGTCAGAGAGTTGTTACCTTGATATGGCATGCAATTATGTAACTGAGATGGGTCTGAAGTGATATGAGATGTAGCATCACTGTCTGCATACCATGAAGTATCCGAACTTGGTTCGAAGCAGCGTAGAAGGTATTTGGTGGTGGATGAGCAGGTCCAAGATGCGTCGAGTTGAAACGCAGTTGTTGTGATGGTGCACCCTGTTGGGGTTGAGCAGTCGGAGCTCCCATATATTTCATGTCCTGTCTGAAGTAACAGACTGCAGCAGAATGTCCAAACTTCCCACATATTTGGCATGTCGGTTTATTACTATTCTCGTGACCTCGGCCCCATCGTCCACGACTACGACCACCACGATTGCGATTGTTTGAGCCACGACCACCACTATTTGATTGTTGAGTTTGTGAACCACCCGGAACTTGCTTAATCTCTCGCAAAATTCACTCGATTGTGTTGTCTCTTGGATGACAAAGGAACTCATACTTGTTGAGACCATGGAATCGAGTTAAGGTCATCTCAAAACTCGCAGAGATGCCCGTAATTCTCGTCCATCTTAGGGATTCCTTCTCTTGTAAAACCGAAATAATCGGAAGGTACTCACCATCCAAATCCCGCAAGAGTGTTTGACACAAGATCGTCATCGAAACAGAGAACCTCGTCGTTGCAAGGAAGTCACCATCTCCTTCATTTTGAGTAAGAACTCGACATCGTCATAGACCCTTTCTTTGTATTCTCGAATCTTTCGTCTATACACTTGAACTTGAGCCCTTGTGAGATCCACAAGTGTTCTTCAATCCTTCTCCATGCTTCATGAGCGAGTCGCACCTAACCACCGCATGAGCAATCTCGTTGGACATCGCGCCGATGATCCATCCAAGACAGAACCGATCCTTTCCATACCGCTTCATATGAAGGATTTGGATCGCTTGACTCGGTAAAAACTCCGGCGACTCTTCAACGTTCCTAGCGATGTCCATCTGACGGCACCCTCGGAAGATCGGTAGGACCATTGCCTTCCGCACCAAGAAATTAGTACGATCTAGCTTCATGTAGACACGATTTGGTTAAGAGAGTTACCGAAAGGGGTCATCGCCGGTATCGTGTGGTAGATCCCGATGAACCGATGTAGATCCGGTCACCATTGATCCCGATTCACCCTCTCTCGAACCGTATCTCAAGACAGAGTAGTCCGATCATCCGCCATCTCGTAACCGTCAGCTTTGAATGACCGCTACCTTTCCTCCGGTGGTGGTGGTGATCTCGGAACGATCACGGTGGTGGTGGTGATCTCGGAACGATCACGGCGCGAGCCTTCGTGGCTCTGATACCATGTTGATAGAATAGCAAAACCCTAGTTTCGCTGTTGAAGAAGAAACTTGGAGAGGAAGAAAATGTGAAAACTGAGAGAGAGAGATTGTGTTCTCTCACAGCCCACAATATAGATATATATATGAAGAGTCTCGTGCATAGCACGTGAGTACATATAAAGCAGTAAAATAAAATTACAACAGAGTAACTTAATGATTTACTCTAACATTCTTTATTAGCAACCAACTTGCTAGATGTCATTATAGGCTAGTGAATTTCTCTCTGAGAAATCAAGGCTCAATTTCTCTCAAATAAAGCCTTAAGTTATATATTTAATTTGCTTAATTTTAAGCAAATTATCCATTTGCCTTTAATTAGATTTTAAAATTCATTTACACTTCAAAGGCTTCAACTTGATGCATTCAATCTCACTATTGATAACTCATTTTAATCTATTCTTGAATGCTTTACTTGGGGTTTATAATTTATTTTCTTTAATCTGAAGACAAAAGTTTTTATGTGCAACCCCACATCTTTCAAGTACTCATAGACATTTAATAATATATCTTCAACTCGGAAAATATAACTATCAAAGTTAAGAGTAGCAACTAAATTTGCTTTCAACCCCCACAATTTTATTATATAGCATTCATGATAGAAGATTCATTCAATAAATCTACATCCTTTGGACTTAATCCATTATATAGTCCTTTTTAGAAGTCAATAAATTTACAACTATACACATCATGATTAATCTCTTGATTCTTGTACTTTTTCAAAAAAAATATATATTATTATTTTCTTTAATTTCATGACTGTTTCATCTCAATATATGGATCATTTAAATGATAGATCAAGGTATTGTCAAGACACTTAAAATATAACATGTGCTACACAATACATATCATTCATATGCATTTTTTTTTAGACAAAGGAAATATATATAAACCAAGTCATGAATATATTAACTAATTTCCACAGTGACGAGTGTGCAACAATCAAATTAAAGACATCTTAATTAAAAGGTACATATGCCATTAAAAATTATATAAAACTACTTAACATTGATTTCAATATTTATATATGCTGGTCTTTAAAATCATCGATCGAAAACAAATGATACATCACCCATAATGATTGTACATTTATATTTGTACAGTATGACTTCTAACTAATCCGGCCCATGGCGAAGCACATACGCGGACCTTCACGATGATAACATACACACCCACACCACACCACATTACATAGTATGTTGGGTAAATTTGACTTCTACAATGTTGCAATCATATAATATTGCAAAGCACTCATCTCAACGATGACATCTATTGGCTAGCCGTGTGAAACCTTCAATAACTGTCTCTTCTTGGACTGGTTTTTGAACTCTTCGTGCAACAAGAAATTAAATCTTTTATAGATCACACCAGTCCCAAAATCAAATGACCATCTCCGATCAAAGAGATTCCAAATGCAAATTAATGAAATGCATCATATATCTATTTCCAGAGGTGTTGCAATCCAACATTGCACCTTTTGGGATCATTCACGCACACCATCAAATTGCAAAGGATCCAAGTCGCTTTATGTTACTGCACTTGAAAAGACATACTACTCCTCATGAAGAGGCTCCAGTGATCTCTTTGATTTTTGTTGCACCTGTTAATGGCCTTTTGCAACATGTACCCATTCAGTTGCAGTTAATTCTCTAACTGCTTTACAGTTATCTAAAATTTAAATCCATATTTATGAATTTACTCTTGTTCATCAACGTGATCATGCATTTGAAATTGAAGTATGACACAACGATCAATAACGCATTGAATCAACACACAATATTCATAGTCAATTTAAATTATAAATATGATCAGATCGATTCGATTTGCATGAACACTCATCCATTTATACTTAATGTCATAAAAGAAACATTGAGACATCTAACAACGTAAAACAAAATCCTATCACCAGTGTTTTAATTTTAAATATGATCTCAGACTTTTGCACATTCGTCGATTTATCATGATCAAATTGATAAATTCCATTAGCATGTCATGCCATTATAAATAACAAATTGTGTTGGGCAGTATATATGATCAGTGGTCACTGTCATCATCAAGTAATTAATAAAGAAATATATAAACACCTACCTCTTTTGTGAAAATCACTTTTACAACGAATCTGTACTTTTTCTCAAATGGACACGTACGCACCTCTCTTACGGAAATCACCATTAACATCTGACCAACTAGTCTCCAAAAATAATTGACAAAATAACCACCGTGTTATATAGTCTTAAGATTATCGTCATTAGACCGTGAGCACCATAGCGGGGCGAAATAGTCTTAAGATTGTTGGTGGGATTTCTGAAAACTTGGTGCGAGATAGAAAAATAACTTGATGCAATTGATCGAGACTTGAGTTATACTCAATGTCCTTAAGACTATTTCGCCCCGCTATGGTGCTCACGGTCTAATGACGATAGTCTCCCAAGATACAACGATCATACTAGTGATTTGTAGCACTCCGAATTACTAGTCTACGAACCAATCTATGATTCAATACTCTCTCAGACTCAAAAGCATGTAAAATAGAGAAAGACATTTTAATTTGACCTATTTGTTTTTCCTTCTAATTATATATATATATATATATATATATATATATATTTAAAACAATCCATCAAGTGAATATATATAAACTTTTATGTGTCTATTAGAAAAAGACACACCTCTTGGTGAATAGATACACCTTTTGGTCTATTCTGTCTCTACACAATAGTACACACCTTTTCACATAATTTTCATTCAAATTATAAACAATTAAATAATATAATTAATTGTTCCAACAGTCATGACCAGTTATCAAATTCAAGCCAATCTTCAAGCCTGGAAGAAGTGCATCAGCAGGATCATCGAAGCTCTGCCATAGAACATTCCCATTTCTATTATTCAAAATAAGATTACCAGTGTCCATCAGAACTGCAAAAGGACTCTCAATGGTTACATCAGAAACTAAACTATTAGATGACCACATGGCATTTTCTCCTCTCAAAACCACAAGATTTCCTTCATTGCTGATTTTCAGAACTCCGCCAAAATACTTGGTGACAGGATTTTTTCGATTAGCAACCCATACAAAAGTCTGCTTTGGAATCTTATTATATCAAATTCCAAGGTACAGATTACTAGTGTTCCCAGGACTGAAAAAACCAAGAGCAAATGTTCCATTTGCAGAAATTAAAGTTTGGTTGCCACTGATAGACATGCCTTGTGTTAGCATGTCTGCTCCACTGCAAACTATTACAAGTGAAAAGAGAAAGATCAAGAAAAAGCAAAAAGAAATCTCCATATATGATTGAACAGTTTTCTGTTAAAAATATAAAAAAGCAGACCACGAAAGATATGTAAAGGGAAACAGAAAAAGAAGCAAGTCTCCACTCCTCAAGACATATTAATATAATTTAGAGAATCATTTAACATTCAAGAAACTGATTTCAGATCAACTAGCAGAACAATAATAACAACATAGTCTCGGTCCAAAATTAATTGAGGAACAACTAACAGAAAATTATTAAAAAATAAGTACTTCATCCAAATGATTTGTAGCTCAACTTATCAGTACTTTCTGAAGAGTCGGTGTTGTTGACTATAACTTTCAGCAAATTGTGATATTGAGAGATCGACCCAGCAGGAGTAATTGAGTTGACTGTTAACTTCAGACCTAACAAAAAATTTATTATCAGCATTATCCCAATCCAAAAGGAACTAAGAGATGTCAATTAGTGCTTTAAAAATATGCTATTGATTTATTAAAAATTGTTTTTCATTAAGCTTGTTACCTGTGCTTTAAAAAGGACACGGAGACTATTCTATTGATTTATTAATAACATTGTTTTTCCTTCTTTTTATACAAAGTGGCCATGTCTTTTTATTAAACTCGTTTCAAGTGTCCGACACGGGTTTAGAACACTCATTAGTCAACTCAAATTGATGAACTTTCTTATATTGTCCACTTCTTAAATTCTAATAGTGTAGCCATCTTTATTGCAGTTCAATAATACTAATTCTTAGAATACAGCATTCAATACAAGTCATTTATGAACAACCACCTACAGTGGAAAACCAAGATAATTAACTACGAGTTAGTGGAAGATCCAAAAACTGCATTAACTACTACTGAAATTGATGTCTAGTAGACTAGTACAAGTAGACCAATAAGAGCAGATTGGCTTCTCACTCAGAGGCTAGTTTATTATAAAGCTATAATTCAATTCAATAACTAAAATTTTAAGCTTAGCTTGTTTCAGAAATTTAAGAAGCTCGGGATGATGAAACATTCAACCCATATTACCAGGGAATCCTAATTTGGTTTGGGTAATCTTTGAGTTGTTTCAAAATGTTGAATGACATGCAAAAGTGTTCACGCTAAGGCAACGACCAATGCTTGCCACCAATGTTTAAATGCTATTGAGGCATAACTGAGACGTTGTACTTGAGAGACCAATGTTTAAATGCCATTGAGGCATAACTGAGACGTGACGTTGAACTTGAGAGAAGTGAGGCGTAAGCCTCATATTTTTCTAAGAAATGACTAATTATCATGAGTAATTGACTAACAAAATAAATTATTAAAAACAAACATATCACATTAATAAGTTGATAAGAAGTAAAAAGTAACTTTGGAGTTAGTATATGGTCGTGTGTTGTCACTCAAATGCAATTTGTAACAGGTTACTAACAATGATTATATGCAAATACTCATATAAAACTTTTAACAACAAATTGGGGTGGGGATAGCAGTTTTTTTATTATTATTTTAATGTTGCTCGAACAGGAGTACTACTAATCATCGAACATTTTTTGTTGTTCTAAAAGCAGATGATGTTGGAGCAGCATCTCGGCATTTCGAGGGTTAAATGCTGCTCGAACAATTGTTCCAACAACATCTCAGTTGTCATTCGAACAACTGTTTTATTTTATTCAAGAAAAAAAGTAAAGGAGGAAAATCATACCTAAAACTAGGTTTCTTAAACCGACAATGAGACTTCAAGTCCCAATTTCCAATTTAGGGCATGTACAATACAAGGTATCCAACTGTCTTTTACATGCTATGGCAACTTATTAAATTAAAGATCTTATTTATTTCAAATTCATCCTTCAAAAAGTTGATGTTATTGTTGAAACACCCAAGAGAAATTGGTGTTTTCATTAACTTTTGTAAAAATTATTCACACATCCCTAAGTTTTATGTCATTAATTGTAAATTAAATTGAAGTTTTAGGTAAAAACACAACCCAAAAGAAAATATCCTTATATCACTTAAAAAACACAAACAAGAGTGCAAAAATCCCAAAAAAAACAACTGAGGAGTCCCTCCGTGTGTGAGCCTCAGTTACATCTAATAAACATAGATCCCCACTAGCATTTGGTGCAGAACGCAAGAGCAAAATGAATACGACATAGATTAAGGCAAAAAAATTCTTCATGCGTTCAGCGGTTCAGTTACATCCCAATTTTATTTTTTTTGTTTCCCATGTGATGTCCAGCGCCAACCACAACAATTACATCCCACTTTTTAAAGCTTGTAGTACTTACTCAAAATTTCGCAATAGTTTTTCGATACCGTCTCCCAACACAAAAGGCTATGCATAATTATACAAACCTACCTAATAACATTGTGTTGGTCCTTGAATTTCCATTTCAACTCTCCGATACAAGATAAAGGCATGAAGAACTTGATGTAAGCATCGAAGAAGCCTCTGCGTAGGAATCGTCGTCCAGAGCTGCGACCATCATATATCAAACAAGATCAGCTATTTATTCGTCGCGCCATCTTCAATTACAAGAATCAGGTCAACAAAATAAAAAATTTGAATTCACACTAATGAAATCACAAGAGCACAAAAAGAAACCCTAATTCATGAAACACCGAGAGGACTCAAATTACTGTTCGTTCTTCTTTGCAATACAAATCGCAAACCATAAACCCTAAAAGAGGCCATCAACATTTGGAAACTCGAAATCATCCATGGAGATCAGAAATGCGAGAAAAGAACGCAATCGTTTTCAGAACTCACTTCGATTCGTGCTTCGAAATTTAGGGCTTCGTAATGGTCGAGATTCATCGATAAACATCGACGATATGATAGTTGAGAAATCTTGGTAGCGAATTCGATCTTGAGAAAAACTTGGCGCGAAATCTTTAAACGCCTAGAGATGGAGATGGAGATCTTCATGGTGCGGGGTATGTCCACATTTGTCCATACCTGCTTTTTACATGATCGGACACAACTTTTTAAAAATAGGTCCAGGTTCGGATATGTTTTCTTGTTTAATTTAAAAAACGAGTTTGAATCCAAATATAATTTTATTAATTCGTTTAGCAATTAATTCGTAGGGGTATGTTAAGGAATATTGTGCAATTAAAAATGTACACAAATCACTGTCGTAATTATGTTGTACACAAATCAATCTCTTGATTATGTACTACCTTATTTAGATGTTTCCTTTTGTATGTAATTGCATCTCTATATATAGAGACATGTAATAGATCAACGATATAATAAACTTGTCACGATCCCATCTCCCAGGGTTGTCCCATGATCCACGCCTTCCGCTCACAAGCCCAGCAGCCCTGTCACATCACTGGACACGTCATCACTGTTGCCACGTCCGCAGCTCTGTGAAGTGACGCTCCGTTTAACTAATCCTACTATATTGAATTGTTAAATTCTCCTAAACATCTAGCAGGTTAGTTAATTATAATAACAATAGCGGAAGCATTTAATTCGTATTTTATGAGAATTTATTTAACTTAAGTAATGGAAAACTTGGAAATAAACACCATGTATATAACTGAGACGAAATAAATAATAATCCATATACATGTGATAGAGTTCTAAAGTCCCAAACCCAGCAAAATAATATATACATACATTATTAGGTAGTCAAAACACGAGCTATCAGCAGCAACGGCCTCAGAGATAGTCGTCTAGTACCTCTTTTTCCTTGCTCTTGCTCGTACCAAGATATGCACTCAGTTGCCAAACACATAAGCCCAGTGAGTAAATTGCCAAGAGAAGTCTACACGATAATCATGAAAACATCAATAACCTGCGAAACATGTGAATATGACCCTAACAACAGGAATCATATCCCCATGGCTGGCAATAAACAACCATCACAGCATTACATCAATCACACGTCAACTGAAAATGTAAAACATCCAAAATCCAACAAATAATTAACTAAATGGGCTCGAACGTAAAATCAATAGGTAAATGAATCATCACTCGTTTAATCACGATAAAGCCATGACCGCCGGTCATACGATAACAAACCAGAGTTCTTAGCACAAACCAATGCTTAATAACAGGCTTACAATGGCTATACCTCAACTCAGTAAACGGGCATACTCATTTCCAAGCTTTTTAGTTCTAAGAGTACCCTTAATCCCTCGAGACAGTTGTAGATACATTCTACTCTTATCTACACGGTTGACGTCGCAGACTAGTTCATGCTCAAGTGTGTAGCCATAACCAAATGAAAAACCATGCGTAACCACCAACAGAATCACCGCATACGATAAGATAATCGATAAAATGCATGCCATGATTTTAAGTATAACTTTCTCAAGGTTTTACGCACCTGA
Source organism: Stephania japonica (assembly GCA_039657345.1). Taxonomy (NCBI): domain Eukaryota; kingdom Viridiplantae; phylum Streptophyta; class Magnoliopsida; order Ranunculales; family Menispermaceae; genus Stephania; species Stephania japonica. The sequence continues at coordinate 5,553,031 of CM077566.1, forward strand.
AATACGTTCTCCGACTTTCGGACCCGCCAATCCAACCCACCTAGCTCCCCGATGCCCGAGCTATGGTTCCCCCAGTCCCTGAAGTCTATTTATAGTGTTTTGTATTAATTAAGTAGGTTTATTATTAATTAGGCTCAATTTCATGTTTTAAAATTCATGGTTCTGGTATTAACGCACTACACTGGGGGATTAGCGCGCTAATTGATCTTCGTGCTCCGTTCATGCACGAAGATCTTCATCTTCCCCAACGTGATTAGCGCGCTAGTGTTCATCACCTAACGCGCTAATGGCACGCTGCCCTAGAATTTCCAGAAATGGATTCTGAGCTTAATTGGTTACTAACCCTCACAAACATCATAAGATCAATACATACACTCTAACAACATCAAATCCCTCTCCAAAACACCAATTAAACCAGTTTTTCACCAAAAACAAAGGATCAAACATGCATAAGGTCACCAATCCTCACAATTCCAAGAAAAAAACTAATATATTTTATCATAAGAAACCTCAACAACCTCTAAATAACCTCAAAAAAAAAAAAAAAAAAGAAATTCACTCACAAATCCGAGATCACCACAACACCCATTTTAATGAAATTCAATCAAAATGAGAGTTTGATTACCTTATATTTGGTTGTTGGACGTCCATAATCACTCTCCAAAGCTTTAATTTGTCCTCTCCAACCTCAAATTTCTCTCACAAAAGCTCCAAATTTTTGGTGAGAGGGATCGATTTGCATGATGGCACTCATCGTGGAATATATATAGTTGTGATTCTAATCTAGTGCAAACACGTATCTCGAACCTAATCTAATGGTCACTGATCACCCTGTGTCACTCAAGTCTAGACACCTTATCATGACACCCATTGCCTTGGATCACCCTGTTGTGCATCTCGAGGATAATCCTATTCACGTTGATTTTCCTAGCTACAACCTTAGGGATTCAATTAATAAATTTGATTTAGCTCACACACCTTAGACTTGACCCCCAAATAATTCATAAAAATCATAAGTAGGTCACACTAGCTCTCAGCTACCCGGCAACCCATGCCCTGTACCCCGACTATCACGTATTCCGGTCCCTAACATGCACTTCGTGACATATACTTGACTCATAGCCTTGTCCGATATCAACTTACATACATGTGATGTTTATATAAATAATAATAAATTCCCACATCACAATAATAGACATACAACATACACAAATAACACAATATAACCTGGGTACTCATATCCGAGTCAGCCCAGTTGTCCACGTAACGCCCGAATTAACCCATTAATCACCATGATTAACACTAATCTTAATTAAATAAATTTGGGTCGTTAAAATACTTATCATATTCTATTAAGATTTCAACATGGTATCAGAGCCTCCATTCATTTATGGGTAATCTCTTGTTTCTCCTCTTTTTGGTCAACCTCCTCGACTTCGATTGTTGTCCTAATCTTCGTGTGCATGTTGTTCTTCTTGCTCCGTTCTCATTTTCGCTCTCTTTTTGTAGTAGTTTTCTTCATGTCCTCTCTTTTCGTTGATGCTCGTTGTTCACTCTCTCGATTTTGTGGTTTTGTGCATCATCTTCTTTACGGTTCACTCCTCTATTTTGTGATTCCTTTGTAATGTCTCTTATTCATCCTGCATCTCATCACAAGAGAAAGATATGTGTATTACGGATCTGATCTTTATTTATCCGCCTTTGTTATGCGTTCATCAACCGTTGTCTCCCCTGATGCGTCGTCACCACTCTGCTTCTATTGTGCTTGCTTCTTATTTTTTGTGTTATGAGTTTATGGTTCTTTATTCATTTGGTGGGTTTCTTTAGTTATACGAGACACAACTTTGATAGTCATTTCGTCGACTCCGCTCCGATAGTCGTTCCGTCGACTATGCTCCGTTAATCGTTCGTCGACTCCTCTTCGATAGTCGTTCGCCGACTATGCTCTATTAGTCATTCTGTCGACTTCTTTGTTCAATTATTTTATTGCATCATTATTCGTGCACTGCCCGTCGACTCCGTTGTTCAGAATTCCAGACCGAAGTCAATCTGAATTCTGCTTGGGTTTAGTTTTATTTTAGTTTACAAACTCAAATTGGTTCCGTTGTTTCCACTTTAAGTTTGAGGGGGAGTGTTAAGGAATATTGTGCAGTTAGAAATATGCACAAATTACTCCCGTAATTATGTTGTGCACAAATCACTCACTTGATTATGTACTACCTTATTTAGATATTTCCTTTTGTATGCAATTGCATCTTTATATATAGAGACATGTAATAGATCAACGATATAATAAACTTATCATATTCTATTAAGATTTCAACTAGGTATTTTATTAATTCGTTGCCTACCAAGCTTTTTTTGTTTTTAGAAAGTTAGGAAGATTTAAGACTTGAATTTCAAATGCATAATATGTCATTTTTTGTAGTAATAGAATGGGTAGTGACATAAAGTTATATTTTTTGTGAATGTTTTGGAAAAAAATTATTCTTTTTAAATAAAAAATAGGCACGGACAAAAAATAGGTCTACTATGTTTATAAACATACAGATTCGGGCACATTATTCATTTCAAAAACAGGTATAGGTTCGGACATTAATTTTAGTCATTATGAGGGGATGTGTTCGGACCGTACCGTCTGGACCCCTTTTTTTGCCACCCTTAGTGTAATGCCCTAGTTGAGCTAAGTTTAAGTGAAAGGGATTCAATTCCTCTTAAGCAAAGTCACCTAAATTCGATATGGAGCCAATAATGCCCAAGTATGCACTTGAGTAGTGTGGTGTTGTGGTAGCTTGCAACTCTAGCTTAAGGCGTTAATTGAGACAATGACTTCGAGTTCGAGTCGCAACAGCTACATTATGTCCTTCAACTACTTTAAAGTGTTAAAAAGGTGTTTCCTATCATCAACCGTGGGACAAATCAAACTTCAATCGAAAAGGAGTTGAGCCAATTTGAAAACTATAAAGAAAGAAAGTTTTTTGCCTAAGTATGGTTTAGCCAATTGGGTTGGCACTGAATACTTTCTACGTGGAGAATTTTATATGACTAGTTTAAGGTGATGGCCAGGCTACTAATAAAAGTTTGTCACATTGTTCAAGTTAACTAGGTGATTATGTTTACTATACTAGATTGTTGACTACATATTGTCAAAAACGAGTCCTTTGAGTTAGTTCAAGCCGCATTAAAGTGTTATTGCAAGTAGTTTGTTATACATTTTTTAAAGATGTATGGATCGAAATATATAATAGTCTCTTGTCAGTAAAATATTAAGACTTCATAATAAATTACTGTGTAGATCTGTTCTTAATTAATTAGTACATGTGATGGCTCCAATTTTCAAACCCTAAACTGGGCCCCCCCGCCCGCTTAGACCCATGTGAACCCCCGAGCTTGTCTCGTCAAGTCACATAGCTTAATCAGCCTTTCTTTATCATTTACCATTTTAAATCATTTACAAGTTAAAAACATTGATTAGTGAGTTATCAATATTATATAGCGGAAGCAACCAATCCTCAAACTAATCAAATAATCACAACCATATTAAATAAGACATCATAGAGTGTAGAAACCCCGCATATGTATATCATCAATGATCAGTCAGAGGATAACAATATACCGATATACATGCCCAAAATCTCTCAAAACCCCAAGTCCTAAGTATTTCAAAACAATATATATATACACACACACAATAATACAAAAAAAGTCACCTAATGGAAAGTTGCTCCAAATTCCTCAAATCAAATCTCCAAGTTGTTGAGCCTTTCCCCTGCTAAACTGTGGATCTGAACTCAGTCAATCACAAAAATAACGAGCCCAGGTAAGTAATGCCAAATAGGACAATATACATCATTTCAAAACAATAAAACAACCTAATTCATGCAGATAGAAAGAAAAGCACTATGAACGCATGAATATAAAGACTGTAAGTAAATAAATGAGCAATTGTTATGTGAGTTATCCAGGAATCAAAACGAAGAGGCGCAAGTAGTCCTAATCTCATGGTCGTTGAGTCGAGGGATACCCTACAAGACTCGGAGAAACTGGAACGTGGTCAACACCCAACAAGCCCCATTAGGACATGGTCAACACTCAACAAACCCTAATCCACGCGAATGTGAGACTTCCTGGCAAACCAGCTAAGAACTCCCACCCCGTTCAATTTCCAAAACCAATACATCACATCTCGAGTTCCTGATTCTGGTCTGGTTAATTACTCTAGAACCCGTTCTCTAAGGATGCCTATTGACTCACTTGCCCTCGGACAACTCAATCCGGAATAGAATTTCAACCATAGATATAGAATAAAGTCAACAAAGAATTTAAAAGCTCATGAAATAAATGTATAGTTCCTCACTGGTTTACTTACTTGTATCCAAGTTAACACGCACTCAACGAACCCCACAAGTCTCCTAAGACCTCCCGTCTGTCCCGTTGATGTTCAAAATCCATAATATTTATTTAAGTTGTCATTTTCCATTAATTACTTCATTTTAACAAATTTCCATAATTTTATTTGTTCACCTACTTGGGTTGATTACCCAAGTATTAGGTCGTATTCGGACCCATTTAGATATCCGAGAGATCCCTGAAATTTTTTGAAAATTTTCAAAAATTGGGCTTGTAACAAGGCCACGTCGTGGTGGCACCGTGGTGTTCATTGGCTTGGGCGGCGTTTCCACAGCGTGGGCACTGGGACTCTCTGTCCTAGACGCTCTGGGTGACGTCGTGACCCCATTGGTCTGAATGGTGTCCTCGCGGCGTATGGCACTAAGGTTGTTTGCCCAAACGTCGTGAGCTGGAATGCCCACGGCGTCTGCCCAGAACGCCTCTATAACGGGGTTTTTGATACCCGGCTCGTGTCGCCGTGCTTCAAGCCTATTCCAACTTCGACCAAACATCCAATACCACGTCAAATCACCCTCGGCTCACGTTAAAACCCAACCAAATTATCGGTTTACGAAAAATCCACCAAAAATTCAAAAACTCATAAAACCTTCAAATCTCAAAACCACTTCACAAATCATCATTTAATCATCCCATTCACTCCCAATCCATCAAAATCAACCATAAAAATTGATTTTCCAAATCTTCGTCCGAAATTATAGCGACGAAAGCACACAAAATTACCGCCAAAATGTGGATAATCACGTGGAGAGTCGGAATCTCACCTTAGAATTCGTATTTGCTCGCTCCAATGACATCACGAAAACTCCCGAGTTCTCACGTTGTGAAATCGATAAGAGAGATCTGAGATGAGAATTCGTATTTCAACTCGCTCTCTCACTTAATGACGTTTGATATTTGCCGTTATTTTATGACGTCATTACGACGTGGTTCGTGGGTCCACAAATGAAATCGTCCGGATTAGGTAAATAGTATTTTGTGTGTTGTTTTGTTTGACGATGTTTATGTTAAAATAGGTTATGTTGTGAAATCGATGAGTATTCGAGATGAGTGAAATGAGATTAAACAAGAAATTTTAAGAAGGAAAATATTACACACAGTGATGTCGGGTGGGTGGGGTAGCGCGCACGACGAAAATTTTAGGCGCGAAAGTTAGGTTATATATATATATTTATATATATATATATATGTGTGTATAAGGAATTTAATATATATATATATAAATATATTAAAAATCCCAAAAAGGTATTGAAGGAAAGAAGGGAAATGGATATGGATAGGGGCAAAAGGGTCATTTTACCCAAAAATTGTTGATATACTCAACTCACCCCATTTTCTCACGGATCTCGAGACCAATCCTATCGACTCTCACTTGCTCCATCCCTCCAAAAAAAAAAAAAAAAAAACAGTTTTGAAAAAAAAAAGAAAACAGTTTTGGGAAAAAAAAAAAGAAAAACCTGGAAAATTCACTCGTCATCTGTCTTTTTGTGATGGTGAGTGCGAGATCCTAAGACGAGCCTGGGAAAGGGCAAGCTTGAGGATTACATCGATTGACAACTCTAGCCCTACTCGTACGTATGTTTATATTTACTCGTTTTATATTGGGTTTTGGGCTTGAGAGATAGGTTGTATATTTTGATATTTTGAGGATTCTTAGATGATATGTATATGATGTACAGTTGATATGGTTTCCACTTAGGCACCTTGCTCATAATATACATGAAATTCAGGTTAAATATTTATATTGATAGTAAATCTTCCGCTGCGTAATTTGAGTTTAAATAACATTAAAGAAACAAAAGTTAACTCATAACATCAAAGTTAACCGGAAATTGATTAATAATGGATAATTGGGCGTGGGACACCGCTGGCGGTGACGTGGACAGTTGTGGGCCCGAGTGGCCTCCCGTGGCGGACCAATGTGGAAATTGGGGCCGCCACACCATCCAACCACCCTAACACAACTAGGTGACTCCAATTGGTGACTTGTTCTCTTGTTTGAGCCTTTTCTTGCACAATACGTGCATTTCCGGACTCGTTCTGTACCATGACTCACTCGTTGCGTAGTCTCGACGTACGAACGTACCAAACACATTTTACAACTTTTAATTATTATTTATTTTGCATTTTTGTTAGTGTTTTAAATTCATTTAGTCCCCCAGACTACTAATTTCCCGACCAACGTTCGTCCAAAACCCGTTATTTCACGAAACCCTCGAGCTGAACCATTCCCCGTACCATCACACCCACTCAAATGTCCTCACACGTTTGGGACATTGACATGTACATTCGAGTAATACAATATAATACAAAACACCAAACAAAAATAACATACATCGGCATCGACAACCGAGAATTGGGCAATCGTATCACGACAAGGGTCCACGTACTACTTAAATTGACACGTGACACGAGTTAGAATTTATGATCGTTACTGTACAACTACTAAAACCTTTTGGAATAAAACCTTATACATATGAGTTAATTAAAAGTGGTTAAATTGAAGACAACATCGGTACTTCTAAAGATTCACGGTCTCATGCACACGTATGCGAATCTCTAACAATACATATATGTATAGGTTCCACGAAAACTATATTTCTCTAATTCTTTACACGCCCATGTCCCTTTTCAACTATGACGCCTAACAGACCATGCAAGTTCCACGAAGCTTAGGCTTCTCCCAATAAAGACTACACATGTATAATTAATTATTAATAAGATCAAGCAAGAACCCAGCAATAACCATAAAAATTACTCTCTTACCTGTTCCACGGTTGGCATTGTCCCCCTCCACTCCTTCCACGAACTTCTTTTTCAAATCTGTTTCATAAGTTACCCTCACATATATAATAACAACGTACCATTAATTACTGAATATGAGCCCTCTCCATCAATATTTGAAGATCTTAATAAGTAATGACTACGTCAAGAAGCGGCATTGCGTTCCAAGATTTCTTTCCGTCGATGATCGGGCGTTAGGCGCTGAAGGCTTCTTTGCCGAGCTGTGTAACGGGTTTCAATTGTTGATGGATAGAGAGAAGGGGGTGATCACATATGAGAGCTTGAAGAAGAACGCAGCTGTGTTGGGGGTAGAGGATTTGAGAGAAGATGAGTTAATGTGCATGTTGAGAGAAGGAGATTTGGATGGTGATGGAGCTTTGAATCGGGTGGAGTTTTGCATTCTCATGTTGAGGATGAGCCCTGGCTTCATTGGTGGGTCTAGAAGGGTTGTTTGACTAGAATCTGTTGTATTAAGGAAAACCAATTATATATGTGGAGTTCGACCCCACTTAAGTTAAAGAATAAAAAAAATATGTGGGATTGTATTTTATGTAGAAAAATAATAATCTAACATATTTTATCTTTTAGTCTATTTATAGTGTTTTGTTAGATGTAAGACCTACGTCTAAGGAGGCAAAAATAAATCATAAATAGGTTAAAAGACAAAAGGTACGCTCAAAATATATTAGATTATCATTTTTCTTTTATGTATACTTTGATATATGTGGATACAATTTGATGATAATAGAGATTTTTTCATAGCAATACCAAATCTCTTGATCTACAATTCGAATAATTTGAATACTGTGGGAGTTCATGCGCAATTCAAGTAAAGTAATATCATAAAATAACGCAGTGCCTTTGCAGTCAGGGGCGAAGGCCACAAAGTCAAGTGAAAAAACAGATTTTTAATCATAGTAAGGTGTCATCCATTAGAGGTAGCTAGGTAGCAAGGGACGGAGCGTGAAATTAATATATATCTGTCACATTTTGGACACTTTTTTGTTTTATAATGTGTCACATTAAGAAGGAAGCAATATTTTTTTTGAAAACCAAGGAAGCAATATTGAATGCTTAATTTTCAATTCTATTTAGTTAATTAATGATATCATCAATCACTCTTTTACGCAATACCTATAATAAAAAAAAGTCATTTATGACTTTTCAAAAAAAAAAACATTTATTGAAGTGTGTCGAATGCGTCAAAATAAATATATAGATACGTATAGTCATTTATGACTTTTCAACTTAGGGTACAAAACTAAAACTAACTTAGAATGTTCATAGATCTAATCAAAGCATGCAAGTCATAGTAAATTAGTGTAGCGATAAACCCGGTAATGTACGCAGGTCCTTGCATTTCTCTATCTCCATGGTCAAGGTACGACAAAGACTATTTCTCTAGTCAAACGCATAACCCTATTCTAGTGTTTCGAATTTAATGCGCTGACTACAATGGGCTTTGTGAAGGCACTACACCTAGACAACAGGATCACTCGTGTGTCCGATTTAGCCTAGATTCATATGGTATTCAACTGGTCCCAAAAGGGTCTAATCAATTGGTAAGGTCAATTGTTACTAGTGTGGTCTTATTGCACAAGGACGGGTGCTTACGACTCACTGGCATATAAATTGAAGTTTAAACTAGTGTTTAACTTCAATTGTTCAAATAATACCAAAGAAAATAAAATACTATGAAAAATAAATTAAATAAATAATAAAATATATCTTACATATGTTTTGAGGCCAAAAAGAGTGATTTGATCCATTTCCGATTCAGACTGATGAGTTTAGCTGGCCATCGTCGTCATAAATTCCATTAAAATATAAAAACAAAGTGTAGAAAAAGAGAAGAAAATACTAGAAGACACTAAGAAAAAAGAAAACAATAGATCCCCGACTCTCTGCCAAAAACCCTAATTAATACTGCTAAATTTTGGTTCCCAATGCCTATTTTTGAGTTTGGAGCATGACATGTGCGCCGAGAACAATTTGTGGTTGTTTGGTGTTTTTGTCGCAACGTGATTGGACGATTCTGCTGGTGTTGCTGACGTGGTGCACGCTGATTGGAGGAGAGGAGGATCGGTGACGTCCTGTGAGCGGAGACACCGACACGTGGCAGCGCGTGATTGGCCGAGGAGCTGAGTGGAGACGCTCTGGACGAATCAGAATGCGCCACGTGGCGGGCTGGAGAGAGTATGCGAGCACGCGTGAAGTCGCCAAAAATGTGGGAGACAGCACCAGCACGCATCCTGAGGAAGATTAACAAGGATGGGAGAGAGGATGGCTGGAGAGTGATGTGGCAACGCGTGATTTGCTGGGACGAGCGACATGGCGCGAAGTGATAGGCTGGTGCTGCTGTGACTGGATGATGTGGCGCGTTGACTGCAGTGACATGGCTGGGCGAATGGACTGACGACACGTGGCTCTCCTATGCGCGCTGGACCAATTACCATCAGACACGTGGCACTCCGAAACTCCCATTCACCTACTCTTGTGTACACTCCAAAACAAACCCTTCGGTGTCCAATTTCTTCAAATAAATACTCTATTTTGACATTTATAGAAAGATAATTTAGTCTTTAGAATATATAAATAAACTTTATATAATATACATAAATAACAACTTATCATTTATAGAAGGGTAATTTAGTTTTGTTACAAAATCTTGATAGTGAATTAGCGATCTTTTTAATTCCTGTGCACAAGCATAAGCAAAATCGTGACAAATATTGTGGGAGGGGGAGTATAAACCTATCAGATCAAAGTAGGGGTTCACCGTGCAGCATTTGTAAAAGAATATGTAAGATTAACTCTTCTATTCATTTCTCAAATAATTTTTTTTTTTTTTTTGAAAACTCTCATAAAAGTTTTTGAAAGTATTCAAATTCACATGTATTTCTGCCTTACAAATCACCTAAAATCTGTTCTTCATCTGTCACTATGCATTACACTACATATGCAAATGATTTGCCAACATATAGAACTAATTTTACCTAATTGAACACGATGTATTAAGTGGTTCTTTTCTTGTATAGTAACAAGATATTTTTTCTTGTTGAAGTCTATGTTTGTCGTTTTTTTTTGTTGGAAGTATTATTTTTTATTATGGTTATATTGTTGTAGATATAAAAGATAAGCGTATAAGTTGCACATAAGTTTGCAAACTTTCGCAACGTCAATTTGATCTCATTAAGAAGTGAGAAAAGACTGTTATTTATGTGATTTCATTGTTAAATCAGATGTAGTAGCAATTTCTATGAATGAAAATATTTTTTTGTCAAAAAAAAAAGATTTTTTCTTTTTTGAAATGCCAAATGATAAAAAATATCTTAACCTTTATAAGTTGTATCAATTCTATCATAACCTTTGAAAATCATCAATCATATCCTAACCTTTCGTTTTAGTATCAAGTATATCCTCAACTAATTTTGAACACTTTTTCTTTGAAATCAACATAATATTCTAACTCTTTTTTTCATGATCATCCATATTGATCAATTTACATATTGAAATTTTGTAAGCCTCGTGTTTGAATTAATATACAAGAACTTACAAAAAAAATATAAATCAATGATACGTTAATATCTTAATTAATTTTTTTTAGTTATTCATAAAGCACAAATAGTAAGTTGAATCATGTGTATATGCATGTGAAAATAACATATGAAACTTATTAGAAGGTATCAGTAGTTGTTTAATTTAACAGAAGAATTATGTGCTTAGATTATATGTATATAATTGAGTAGCATATGTACATATAGTAACTATATGTGTATTATATACATGAATGCATAAAAATAAAAAAAAGAATATTAAGTTTTGATGTATATGTATGAATAAATTTTTAAATGGTATAATAATAAATAAAAAAATGATGTGTGGGTAAAAAAAAGAGCTTAAATTAGTTAATGATAAAATTGATATTAAATTTTAAATGTTATGATATAATTGATACAACTTATAAAGGTTACAATATTTTTGACGTAGTATACATACCAAGGAAAAGAAAAAAGAAGAGATGGGTGACGGATTAGATTCGTGGAGTCGGCAGAGTAAACAGTTGTAGACCATGGATTGCGAAGAAAAAACACAAAAAAGAAAATAAGGAAAAAAAAATCTCGTCGACAGCAGGGTTCGAACCTGCGCGGGCGAAGCCCAACAGATTTCAAGTCTGTCTCCTTAACCACTCGGACATATCGACTTCGTTGTTTAAGGATGAAACATTTAAATAATTATTTAATAAAATTCATAGGCAATCCTTAAGTTGATCTAGGTGCAGCATAGATCGTAAAAAATAAAAGAAAAGGAGTTGCTGACATGTTTTGAAATCTTATATGATGAGTTAGGCACGATGTAAGTTTAGAAAGTATAGCTAGAGACTAATTTGTTTTAAGTATAGGTTTTAGTTTGAGAATGTACTCTAAAATTATAATGTAAGTTGGAGTTCACACTCCAAAAGTCTTATATGATGAGTTAGGCACAATTAGAGATGCAGGTATGGAAGAAAATTTACATTTTTTGCGGGAATCCGCTCTAATAGGTTGGGGATTCCCCGCCAACTATCCCTCACGAGGTGAGGGATGGGGGGATTTCACCCCTACCATGCGGGGCGGGGCGGGTGGGGGTATTACTTGTCACTCCGTGGGGATTCTTCACCCCGCCTTAATATGAGGATTTTCCACGGGGATATGTAACTACGTTTATAAAGAAAAAACTAATATAACTTGAAATTTATATATAATAATGTAAGTATATTATTTAAAGTATTTAAGTATGTTATTTAAATTATCTAAATAAAATATTAAATAAATTATAGATACAAAATTTGTTATTTAAATTATCTAAATAAAATATCAAATAAAATAATAATGTAAGTATATTATTTAAAGTATTTAAATATGTTATTTAAATTATTTAAAGTATGTGAAAAAAGAGAATTTGATGATTAAATTTTGTATTTATAATTTATTTAATATTTTATTTAGATATTATATCAAAAATAGTAGGGGTGGGGAATTTTCGTGGGGTGGGGATCCCCACTGGATGGAGAACGGGGGTGAAAATTTCCTTGATGGAAAATTTTAAGCGGGGAATCCTCGCCTCGCCAAAAGTGGAGATGAGGGTGGGAATTGCATTCTCCATCTCGAACCCGCCCCACCTGTATCCATAGCACAATCCAACTATGGATTGCAAAGAGAATGTGTGTCACATATATGCATAATAGACATTTAAACCATAAATCTTCCTCCAATGCAACTGTTAGTTTGCAATGTCTTATTGATATGGCACAAAAAAATGTAATGTATATCACACCCTTTAGAAAATAGTGGGTGAGATAGACAACCTCTATTTACCAAATCATCACATTTTAAAAGGAAAGTGTGATCTACCGTAATCTACAGCACGCAAATAGAGCAAAAAATTGGCAAAAATAGAGTATACGTAGTCCGTGTACAATATCAATATCAATATTCAATACAATGCAAAGTCCATTCATCTTTATAATAGATAGTTTTGGTGCTCATCATAATGAAGATCATGCTGATCAAAAAAGTGTTTATATTGTTGTAAAATAAATTGGAACTCATGCTGATAAGGAAATAGAAGACTAAGAACTTTACTACTACAAAAATCTTGATCAATTGTTCATCCATATCATAACACTCCCCTTGGATGACAATTATTGAGAGAATGTGCCTCGTTAAAACTTCTACTAAGAAAAACCCCGTGGGAAAAAATATAGTAAAAGAAAAGAGTACACTATTCTCATAAATATTAAGATGGGTATAATATTGTTAAGATTGCCTCATTAAAAACCTTGCATGGAAAACCCAATGGGATAAAACCATAGCTAAGGGAAAAAGAGTGCAATACATTAATCAATAACTCCCCTCATGTGAACATGGGTGAAACTTGTTCGGTTTCTTTACTTGCAATGTCTTTAAGTTTACGCAAGCCAATACCATATGTAAGCCTTTTAAATGTCGTAGTTGGTAAGGCTTTTGTGAATAAATCAACAAGATTATCACTCGATCGGATTTGCTTAACATCAATTTCACCATTCTTCGAAGCTCATGCGCATAAAAGAATTTTGGTGAAATATGTTTTGTTCTCGTCCCCCTTTATGAATCCTTCACTTAATTGTGCAATACATGCTTTGCATTATCTTCATATAATATGGTTGGAGAATCTTTTATTGAAGGCAATCCACATGATTCTTGTATATGTTCAATCATGTTTCTCAACCAAACACATTCACGACTTGCTTCATGAATTGCAAGTACTTCGAATGATTGGAAGAAGTGGCAACCATAGTTTGTTTTACTTGACTTCCACGATACATGACATATTACCACAGGTGAATACATATCCCGTTTGAGAACGGGCCTTATGGGGATCTCGATAAAAATCCAAAGATCGGCATAACCTTGGAGATTCAATTTTACCCTCTCGAGTAAAATAAACCCATGTCACTTGTTCCTCGAAGATATCGAAAAATATGTTTAACACCATTCCAATGTCTTCGAGTTGGTGAAGAGCTATATCTTGCAAGTAGGTTGACAACAAAAGCAATAACGGGTCTTGTACAATTTGCAAGATACATAAGTGCACCAATTGCACTTAAATATGGTACCTCCGGACCAATTAGCTCTTCATCACTTTCTTGAGGTCGAAATGGATCCTTATCCACTTCAAGTGATCTGACAACCATTGGAGAGCTCAATGGATGTGCCATGTCCATATAAAATCTTTTTAATAATTTTTCAATATAATTTGATTGATGGACAAGTACTCCACTTGAAAAATGTTCAATTTGCAAATCAAGACAAAGTCTTGTTTTTCCAAGTTCTTTCATCTCGAATTCCTTTTTCAAGTATTCGGATGTTCTAACGATGTCATCGTGGTTTCCCACTATATTTAAATCATCAACATATACAAAGAATAATCACAAATCCTGTTGATGATCTTTTAATGAAGACACATGGGCAAAACGGATTATTTACATATCCTTCTTTCAAAAATAATCACTAAGACGTTTGTACCACATTCGTCCGGATTGTTTCAACCCGTACAAAGACCTTTGTAATTTTATAGAATGCATGTTATGAGGTTTTGATTTTATTTCATCGGATATTACAAATCCATCAGGGATTTTCATATATATCTCACTGTCTAGAGATCCGCGTACGATATGCTTTAACGACATCCATTAAATGCATATCAAGCCCTTCGAGACTGCAAGGCTTATCAAGAACCGAAATGTGATTGCATCTATAACAGGAGAATATGTTTCCTCATAATCGATGCCAGGTCTTTATGAGAAACCTTGAGCTACAAGTCTTGCTTTGTACCTTGTAACTTCATTTTTTTCGTTTCTCTTTCGTACAAATACCCATTTATATCCTACAGGCTTTACGTCATCTGGCGTTTGGACAATTGGTCCAAAAACCTCTCGTTTCCTTAACGAGTTTAGCTCTGCTTGGATAGCATCTTGCCATTTTTTTCCAATCAGGTCTTTTTTGATATTCGTCCACTGATCGTGGTTCTGGATCATCATCATTTTCACATATTTCAAAGGACACATTGAAAGCAAATATATCATCATGAACAATTTCATTTCGATCCCAAATCTTACCAGAGTTTAAATAATTTATTGAGATCTCATTATTTTCATCTTTTTCCTCTTTTTCTAGAGGAAGTTGTTCCTCATCAGAATCAACTTGTTCTGACAAACCCTTATCAAAGGATTCTTGTGCTTTCTCATGAGTATTTTGATTTGTATTTATTTTTACTCCCGTTTTCCTCTTTCGAGGAATTGTATCCTTTGAACCAACCGGTCTTCCACGCTTTAAGCGTTTCGTTGGTTCTTGTGCATTTTGTTGCACAGAGACATCAATTCTTGCAGGAGCATTTACAGTTGGAATATGTGATTTTGTCACTTGTTTTGCATCATTAAATGCATCTCGGTAATTGATTTGCAATTTGTTGCAAATGAATGATCTTTCGAACTTCAAGTTCACACTGATTTGTTCGTGGATCATAATGTGATAAAGTTGATGCATTCCAAGCAATTTCGCGCCATTCCTTTTGAATTGACTTCTTATCTCCCCCTAATGGTGGGAAAATTGCTTCATCAAAGTGACAATCAAAAACGTGCAAAAATAAATCTCCTGTTAAGGGTTCAAGGTATCTTATAATGGACGATGAGTTAAATCCAACATAAATCCCAAGTTTTCGTTGTGGACCCATCTTAGTTCTATTGGGAGGTGGTATAGGAACATACACTTTACTGCACAACCAAAAATTCTTAAGTGTGAAATATTTGGTTGTTGACCTAAAATGAGTTGCATGGGGGAATGTTCATGGTATGCAGTGGGCCTATAACGAATGATAGATGTTGCATGAAGGACTGCATGTCCCCAAACTGAAGTTGATAACTTAGTTCTCATGATTAAAGGTCTGGCAATTAATTGAATGCGTTTGATCAGAGATTCTGCCAAACCATTTTGGGTATGCACATGTGGAACATAATGTTCAATGGTAATTCCTATAGACATGCAATAATTTTTAAATGCTTGAGATTGAAATTCCCAAAGATTATCAAGACGGATGGTCTTGATTGGGTTGTCGGGAATTGTGCTCTTAACTTAATGATTTGCGCTAAAAGTCTAGCAAATGCAACATTGCGGGTCGAAAGCAAACAAACATGTGACCACCTAGTTGATGCATCTATCAAAACCATGAAATATCTAAATGGTCCACAGTGAGGATGAATAGGTCCACATATGTCTCCCTGAATGCGTTCTAAGAAAATTGGGGATTCCACAACAATTTTACTTGGGGATGGTTTAACTATCAATTTACCTTGAGAACAACTAGCACAATTATAATCACCAGCTGAAAATATTTTGTGACTCCTTAAAGGATGTCCATGCGAATTATTAATTATTCTTCGCATCATTGATGATCCTAGATGACCAAGCCGGTCATGCCATAAAATGAATGTCGTTGGATCATTAATTTTCTTATTTAAGACGACATTCGTTTCGACATGCCTTATATGAGTAAAATATAATCCGAGAGGATAAAGCTGGAAATTTTTCTAACACTTCTTTTTTCCCATTTGAAACCAATGTGACATAGAGAAATTCTCTATTATTTTCGTTCATGGTTTCAATGTGATATCCATTTTGTCGAATATCTTTAAAGTTTGAGTAAATTCCTTCGGATTTTTCGAGTATAAGGCATTGTCAACATGAATTGTTGTTCCCCCAGGCAACATAATATTTGCTCTTCCGAGCCATTAATCAAATTGGAGATGCCGATATTGTTTGAACATTAGCATCGCTAAGTTCAAATTGGAGAAATATTCTCTGTTTTTAAGAATTGTGTGCGTTGTAGCACAATCAAGAAGGCACATATCGCTCTTATTTGGTTCATGACTTGAACACATGATTTGTTGATCCATCTCGGACAAATAATATTTGAAAAATCAAAAAAAGAGTCATGATAATATTCATAATATTTTGCCTTTGATTTTAAAGGCATGGTAAAGGTCACAAAAATACTCGGGCATATATATGACAATATTTAGGCAAAATAGCCTTTCATATATGACTAAAAAATGTCACAATTATGAGCTCTCATTGTCAATAATTATTTGCCCTTTGTAGTGGTGCACCACTTTTATTCCAAAATTTGGTGGAATTGTCAATACGACCTTTACCCGATATTTTCACCTTTTCCACGTCCATAAATTTATTGCGATCATGATCATTATATGCAACATATGCTTCTTAATTTGAAGCTGAACTAATTGACGGGAGTGATATTATATTTATAATATCTCATCATTTTACTCACTACCATGAGACAAGAAATCAATCCTTAATATTTATTGGATTGACGTGCGCACTCGATAATTTGTTGCGTAATACATCGAGGCGAGCCACGTGGCTTTTATTTGTCTCATCAGTCATATTTCGCATAGCCTCAATATAGAGGTAATTGAAATTGCAGAATAATAAATGATATTTGACTGATATAAATTTTTGTAGCATGAGACCCAAATTATCATTTTGAGCCTTTTGGAGCATTACCCTTTTGGTATGTATAACTCCATAAGGTGAAAATATATATAAAGTGAAGTATTCACTTTTCAAATCTCCAACGAGAAATTGACGAATGATTATGTATAACACACAGCCTTCCATAGAATTATCATGACAAGAATTATAATAAGGTAACAAATGCAAACTATGGTTGAAAAGAATTTTGAAAATAAATTTAATATAAAAGAGTTTTCCCTTTATGTAAAAACATAACATATGATTAAATATATGTTCACAACTTGATTATTAGTATGCAAAATGTATTACTTGTATGAGTTGGTGGGACAACCTCCAGGTTGGGTGGTGAGACGAAGTCTACTTAAAAACCATGCCACCTCGAACGGGATAACCCGTCTCCCTTTCAATGTTTAGCTTTACCGAGGACAAGGCTTACCCACTATCAACCCAAACTCATAACACTATTTGCAATATAAAAAATCAAGAATAGAGCATAATTAATCGTTTGTAGTATAGCGAGAAAACTAGTTATGTCACATTTTGATTTTTGATTTCTGATGTAGAAGATCGTACAAGACGCAACTACAGAGCATACTTTCGCAATCGGTGACGTTATAATGGTATATGAATAAAGTATGCATATAGAAGTTATGCATGTAATAAAAGGAAACAACCATGGTAATTTAGAAATAAATTGAACTTATTTAAATAACAAAAGTTATACCTTCTTAGCTTTTTCTCCTTAACAAGCCTTCTTGAACTTCAAGATCTCCTTAATGCTAGAGCAAACTCGTGCTGATAACGTGTTGTAAAATAAATTGGAACTTGCTAAGAGCTAGATAAGGAAATAGAAGACTAAGAACTTCTACTACTACAAACTGCTACTACAAAGGAGAAGAGAAGAAATGAGATAGTTGGAATGAGAAGTTTTCATTCAACTTTGGTGTGTTTTTACAATGAGGTTGGCACCCTTTATATAGGCCCTTTGGTGATGATGATAAATGTACTTAGACAATGTTTACAAGTAATACATACATCGCATGTCATACAACTCTTCACAAGCAACATTGACAATACATGGAATAATGAGTACATTTGATATGGATACAAGTAAGGGCCATGCTTGATACTACCACCAATGTAAGAGCCATGCTTGACAATGATTAGTCATACAAAATCTTGATCAATTGTTCATCCATATCATAACATATATAAATTTATCTCAAAAAAGGTTTATATGTTTACTTTTTACTTCGAAAGCGTTGTTGTGAGAAAACTAGGGCTGGGCACGGGTCGGATTTGGGTCAACCCAACCTGATACGCGACGACCCGACTCATCTCGGGTCTGTATAAAATGACCCATCACTCGATCCACCAGACAAGATACCCGAACTTGACCCGATCCGCCACATAAGATACCCAAAACTCGACCCGACCCGACTCATCTCAAGTTTGTATCAACTACCATCCATAGTTTCAAAAACCCTATAAAAGCCATGATGACACTAGAACCCGACCCGACCCGACACCCGATGGGTCAGGTTTTGATGACCCGACTCGTTTTCTCCACTCATCCCACCCGACCCACCACCCGCCACCCGATTCGGGTGACCCGACCCGAGTCGGGTACTTGAGTTTCGTGCCTAGCCCTACCCAAAACCCATACATATATATATAGAGTTAGAAAAAACATATAAACTTAAAATATTAAATATCTTAATTAACATATAAAATAAAGTAAAATAAAATAAGTACAAAATAATAGATTAACAATATAAAATGTAATGTTTCAAAAAAAAATAATAGAAAATGTAAAAATTAAAAATCAATCATCAAACTAATAGAAACATAATTAAGAAAAATAATTTTGATATGATATAAAAAAAATTGATGTCATATATAAAATTACATGTAAAAATAAAGCTAAACTCTAAACCATAAACAAAAACCTTAAAATTATTAATTATTTAAATAAAATAGTTGCACTTCACCAATAAAAAGTAACAATTTACATTGTACATTGGAGAGTATTTTTGGACTTGAATGTCTATTTCTTTTTGAGAAATCGAAATTTCATTAATTATTCATGGCATAATATAAAACCAGACATAGAATCAAGTACATTTATTCGCTAATCCTCTTTGTGCAAACAAACTGCCATTAATTTGACAATCAGAGACTGCTCTCTACGACGTTGAAATTCATGACAATACACAAAAGTATTATAACCATAAAACGAATAACAAAACTTTCCAATAAGAAAAAGAAAACCTAAAAACTTTCCAACAAGGAAAAGAAATCAAAAACTTCCAACTAGGAAGAAAACTAACTATAAAATAAAAACTAAAGACAAATCAATCCAGTGTGCCACACAAATCCATGCAACACCATTGATGAAGATGCACTGCAATAAAGATGGACTAATCTCCACAAATCTAATTAGATATGTTGTTTATTAAATAAACAAATAACAAAATAAGATATTTCATTGAAATCACCATCGATCGTTGAGAAGGTTGACGATGGTTTAAGAACAAAAATTACAAAAGTGAATCAAAAAAAGAATTTTAAGGTTTTGGAGAGAAGGAGAGACCACAATACTTGCTAGCTCGGACTTGATAGTCTATAATTAAGCCACATCAAATGAACATCCTCTCCATGTTGCTGACATAACATCAATCCACAATCTGCATTTACAATTGGAGATGCTCTAAACGATTATCTCTTAACTCAGACTCAACTAATTGGTGTGGAATCGTAAAAATAAATTTAAAAAAAGGAAAATTAGTTGGTGCGGGGAAGAGTCTCATGTCTCCATCAATTGCCTTAATTTATTTTCTAATTATTCCTCTTATTTGTTTTCGATATCAAAAAATAAATAAAAGTGTTGTTTTCATGATAAGAAAAAAAAAGCTAGATAAGTTTTATATCTTGTCACAAACCTGCAAGGTTCATCCATAAGCTCTTGACTTGCGTGTTATGTATCGAGATCTCTGTATATGATTGCATCCTGAGGCGCATACAGAGGACATGAGGACCCGTGTTTTTTTTTTTTAAAAAAAAATTGTCAAAAGAAAAAAAAAGTTTGCTAATTTCAACTTGACAAACTTGTCTCCCCACCCAATCTACTTTAACCATGCACCCAATTATGTTTTAAAACTTTATTTAACCACCCAACAATAATTTCAAATATTTCTAAAATTCCCTTAGTTACACTCCATTCCACCCCACCCAACATCAACAACAATCAACTAAAAGAAAAGGCCACTAATGAAAAAAAAAAAAAAATTCCACAATTGCAAATGTTGTGTCGAAGACAAGGTCGAAAATCAATTGAATCAAATATAAAAAATTGCGGCTAATGTACCTAATGTGTACAAGTACATCTACTTGAAGAGTCTTCCACCGATTGAATTGATGATTGTGTTTTTGTTGATATTGTTACAACCTGAAAGTCTAAAATTAGTTATGTTGTACAAAATCCGAGCAGTTGCACAGACGCACTGCTCAATATCTATCCCTGTCGCTCGTCACTAGCTGCTTGGGTTTGAAGATCTGAAGAGATTCAAGAGAAAGCGCAGAGAGAGACATTTTATTGCGGCTCGACTCATTTTCTGTTCTCTAGCTTCAAGCTTCTTCGTTTCTTTAGTGGAACTTGTTGAAGACAACTAGAAAGGGTGAATAATTTTGGAATTGACTCGAATAAAAAATGGTCTACGCATAATCAAAAACAATTTAATCTTGTTTCTCTTTAAATCAAAACACTTAAAAAAAGGGGGAAGATAGAACACGAACATTGCCTTTTACTCAAGAAGTCTAATTTTTTGCTCCTTCAAATCGTTGGAGTCTTACAGAGGGAAAAAAGTAGGGGAGTGAGGGAGAGAGAGAGCGAGAGAGAAGAGGGGTGGGTTCTACGTAAGGCTTATATGGTCATTAGCTTAATAAGTATTTTAGTCAAAAAAATTTATTTTTTTTAGATTGGATGGAAAAATAGAGTGGAAGAGCTTAAATAACAACCTTAAAAAAAGAAAAATGATAATCTAACACGCTCTCAACGCACACTTTGTGTAATTATGTAGTTGTTATATTTATGTATTATGATTTATGCCATATTTGTATGATTATAATATTTATGTATTAGTTTCTGTACATTCATAACTTTTCTACTAATTGTGTAACTTCTCCATTGATGGTATAAATCAGTTATTTTCATTTATATTGTTTTGTACCGCTTTATAAATAAAGGTAATCCGTTGTATAAAATTTGCTCTGTTTTACCCAATCTTTTAATCGTTTATGGTATTTTGTCGGATGTGGGGGCACATCACGAAGACAAGAAAGAGTCATAAATGATTAAAAGATAAGAGATGCGTCTAAATAGTGCATTAAAAGTGGGTCAATTTTATCATTTTCCTTAAAAAAAAAAAGACATAGCACATCAAAAGCCTTTGATTGATATAAATTTCCTTCTTCAAAATGCCGGGTCTACTTAGATATTTGAGTTTCCAACTTCCAAAATCCAAGGTCAAAATTTATGTGGTGACGAAATTTACTCATTATTCTATACAAACAATTAAAAAAAAAAAATTATTCCGTAAAATCTCGGCCACCAAACAGGCGGCGCACCCACTCAAAACACCGTTAAACGAATCAGTGTGCCACGTCGGCCAAAACCGAATCACTATCTCCACACGTACTCCGCCACGTCACCACCGCCCTCTCGTACCCATCGCAAATATCACCAATAAAATCAGCTCCACTACGTAACCTCCCTCTCCTCCCGCCACGTGGAGAAGATATTTTTCACCACCACCACGCGTGGAATTACGCCCCTGCCCCTCCCCCTCTCCATAACAACAACAGAGACAGAGAGAGACAGAGAGAGAGAGAGAGAGAGATCAACGATGATGGAGGAGTGCGAGCTGTGCGACGCGCGAGCGAGGATGTACTGCGAGTCGGACCGGGCGAGGCTGTGCTGGGAGTGCGACGAGAAGGTCCACTCGGCGAACTTCATCGTGGCGCGGCACACCAGGACTCTGTTGTGCGGCGTGTGCCAGGGTCCCACGCCGTGGAGGGCGTCGGGGCGGGTCGTGGGGTCCACGGCCTCGATCTGCCACGGATGCGCCCAGAATGGCGATCTAGTCGGTGGAATCGGACGAGCAATTGATGTTTCTGATGAAGAGATGGAGAGCAGTACTGAAGATACAGGTCGTGATGATGATCATGATTATGATGATGAAGATGATGATGATGATGAGGATGATGAGGATGGAGAGAATCAGGTGGTTCCTTGGGGTTCTACTGCCTCTACGCTGCCGCCGCCTCCTCCGGCTCCGGCGGCTTCGAGTTCTTCGAGTAGTGATGGATGGAGTAGAGGAGAGTTGTTTGGGAGGTTTGAGAGGAATCGGATGTACCAGGTGAGTGTTAGAAAAGTTGCAAGTTTTTCTAGATTCGGTTCTCCAACTTTGATTGGTTAACATTCAGTGCATCAATTATTTGATAGTTTTTCTTAATTTGGTTTGTAAACTTAGATTTATTAACATACCAACAAATTGGATAGCCCAATGGAGTTTCTTTCTTATCAAAAAAAAAAAAAAAAAAAAAAAATAAAAAAATAAAAAAAAACCAACTTAGATTTATTAACATTTGGTGTCTGATTTGTTCTATATTTAGAGCTCTCCAATAAAATAATGGATTGAGGTCAAAATGGATACCACTTAGGATACATGGAAATTCAATTTAAAATTGTGAAAGTGTAGCTATGTAGCTGATGTTGCGCCAAAAATTAAAGTAGAAGGTGTCTATACCTTAATGTTTAGAAGTAGACATCCGAGCCCCATTGCCATATCGTCATTTTTTTTTATCATAGAAATTAAAACATAAAACAAAACAAATGTCTCATTCTAAAAGGAATGTTACAATTCGCATTGTATGTAGTGAAATTTTAAAGGTAAAATTACTATTCACTCTTTTTCATTGATGAGCTAGTGCCCATTAGTAGATATTTAAAGAAGAATTACAATAACGGCTTGTTTTTGTTCTTGGAAACATTTATAAAGAATTATGCTTAAAATTAGGCACCATTTTAAAATTTTGAAGTAAATCAAGTAAAGAATATTCCTAAGGAGCTACATTTGAGTTTGGAAACATTTTGAAAGTCAAATCGTTGTTTCCTTTTTTTGAGCCTTATCGGTACGTTGGAGACCATTTTTGAGTTTGGATGTCTATTAATGAAAATTGGTTCCATATATATAGGATATACCCACATCCATGAGGTGGCACCAATTTATGGTCTCAATCCACAATTACCATTTAAGACGCACTTAGTCCTCTTTCAGGACGATGGAGGGCTAAATGTGTAAGAAATTAAAAGTTGGACCAAATGTTAACAAATCGAGTTTGTGAATCACATCAAGAAAACAACCAACATTGAGGAGGTCAATTGATTTGGCGTGAATTGTTGAGGAAATTGTGTTGATCTAATGTTGAGAAGATAATTTGGTTGCAGGACGATGAGATTTCCGGTTCGTATGGACAATCGAGTAGTGAAGACTCAAAGACAGAAAAGGAGAGAATTGTTAATTGTCCGATTAGATCGAACAGAGGTGGGTTTGGGCGAAGCTCTGCGGATCATCACTTCCCAAGACATCGTCGCTAACATCGTCATATTGTATTGATTTTCTGCATCAAACCATGGAATCAAAGCTGACTCGCTGTTAATCAGATTGTATATTTTTCTTTGATTTACTGGAGTTTCAGCATTTGAATTTGTATTGCAGTACATTATTGTAGTGCCCTTGTATTTTAGGATGTACTTCTTTATTGTACACAATAACAATATTGTTATAGTCTTATAGATTGTTATGTCTTACGTACATTTGAAAAAATTGTGATACTACAAAAGAGAAAGCAGACCCCTAATTAGACTCCCAAAGAAAGAACGTCATCAACACATGATAGTTCCTGCTGTCTTTCAAGTATTCTTAGCATTTTTTGTTATGAAGCAACCTTGGAACATTTTTCATAATCCCTATCAGTAATTGTGAACCACTTAGACCATCTTCAATCACAAAACTTTATTTTTTCTTATATTTTACAGTTTTGTCACATCAAACTCTATTTTTACTTCAGAACTTTATTTCTTATATTTATTTTTTTTGTTATTTATTTTTGTTAATTTTAACAAATTGTTTAACCAGCAAAAAATTATGAAAAAATATATACTTGTATATTTTCTTAAGAATAATATATAGATTTTTTTTTCTCAAAAAAAAAAAAGTATGCAAACGCTGAAATAGCATCACGTGCACAGTGGAATGCCAAATTATCCCCTCTAAAATAGAGGAGATTTTAAGGGATGGTTGGAGCAATTTATGTATCAATTGGAGTTGCTCTTACAATAACAACAAAACCTCAATTACAAATTAGTTGCTCAACTACATTGATTAAGCTCTTCAACTTTGTTCAATTTAATGTACTGAATGATGTGCTTTCAGTTTCAGAAATTATTCCCGATCAGTGCATCTCAAGTTATTTCAAGTCTTTTTATATCGACAAATTTAATTTATTTCTATAAAATCAAGTTTTTTAACTGTAATACTTGTGCCATTCCCTAATTTTGAACGATTTGAAAGAAGAAAAGAGAGTACATAAGATGAACGTGGAAAAATGGGCTGATTAATATTATTATAGTGAGATTTGATGGTAAACCTTTATAATTGTTGTATGAATTAAGAACGTTTCATGACCGCCGACATTACTTTTCAAAAGAATTTCCTATTTGTGGTGGAGGTTTGGTTGGTGACGAAAGGGGTGGTGGAGTGGATAAGACAGGTACGAAAGAATTATTCTTAGTCAGCTTTATGATATTAGCGTATCCATGAATACCGTGATTTTTTTTTTTCATATACCATGTATCTGAAGATGTGGATGTATAGAATTCATCATATAACATCAATAAAAAAGATAAAGCCAAGTCTTGATCGGTTGGTATGGAGTTGGCTAGCAATCTAGAAACCTAGAAATCATAATCAGTAACTCAATTCTCCGACCAAGTTGAAGGGTTTGTGGAGCTGGTTCAAAGTACTTTCAAAACAAGCCAATCTTATTGCGTCATGTCACATCAAGCTGTTGAATCAGTACATTCAGATAGTGTTGTTGTGACGAAAGTTTATGGTATTATTAAGAAGGGAAATGCTATAGTGATTCACTCATATCAACACACATCTTGATTTATTTATTTTTATTTTTTGAACAATTGTGCACTCGTAGTGAGTGTTTGTAGTGATAACCTTAGCATCATCCCCAAACGCAAAATTATAAAAAAAGTAAAAAAAATCAAAATAAAAATGCATGCTCTTGGTAAGTGTTAACAGTGAGTCACTTTCTTGATTGTCTCAATGGAATGGGACAAAATGCGTGTCTTCTTGAGTGTCTTCATGAAAGAAAAATTGAGTCTTTTTCTTCAGCAAATTGAGAATCTTTCATAGCAAGCAAAGTTATTCTGGTTGTTCATGCTTCAGTCCAAGTTTCAATTTTCTATTTTTACTTTCGGTGCCAAATAATTTAATTAAAGTACATGGCTGACAATCAGCCTCTAGTGCGCTGTCCGACAAGTCAACCAAAATGAAAGTCTCTATCGCCTTTAATCTTTTTGCAAAATATAGAGGGAGGAGCACCCAATGTTAGTGTTTTCATTTCTAAGACTCAAATTTGGGTCACTATTTCAAACCTGATGCAACTACTAGTGTAGTTGATCGTGATTTTAATTAGAGAAATCACATAAAAGAGATTGAGAGAGAAAGAAGAATTGATTGAGAGAAGAATTAGAAAGAAGAGATAAAAGAAGATTGAGAATTAGGGTTAGAGAAGATAGAGAGAAGATAAGAGACAAATAGATTGAATTCCTTGCTTGTTCTTTCGTAACATTGATTACATCTTTATATAATGACTGAACCCTAACCCTATTACATACTATCCTTATACTACTATAATCCTATTACATGTATGCATCAAAACCCAACAAAACTATTATGATCAAAAGAGTTGGACAGTAATTTTCTACCAGTCACTTGACCCAGTTGACAAAACACACAAAAAAACACAAAAGAAAAACTTCTCCCACTTCAGCTTAAAATAATAAATGAAAGTCTCAACCAAATTATCATTATAAACTGTGGGACAGTTTTTTTTATTTTTATTTAACAACTATGGGACGATTGTTTGGTGCATTTTCTTTACATCACAGTTTTGGAATATGATGACGACCACAGGTCCACAACAACAACAAAACCTCAATAACAAATTAGTTAAGGTGCTACATGGATCAAATAAATTCCTCCATTGCACATTTTTGGTATGAAAAGGATATATGCACACCTTCAAGATCATAAATATAAGGCCAATAAGAGGATTTTTTTTTTTGGCAAAACTAGTTGATAATCTAGCCAAAAGTTAAAGGAAAATGATAATCTAACACACTATCATTGCACACTTTAGGTGCACACCCTTGTCTTTTAACCATTTATGATGTTTTGTCAGATGTGGGGCCCACGCTTGGAGAAACAAGAAAGAGCCATAGATGACTAAAAGACAAGGGTGTACGCCCAAAGTGTGCGTTGAAAGTGAGTCATTTTATCATTTTCCAAAGTTGAAAGGTTAGCAACTTATGATTTAGAAATTGAATGCTACCTCATGTAGAGTCTAAAATTTTAAGGTCGGTCTAGATTATAGTTTCAAAATAAGCTAGTAGCTTCATTTTTTTTTCGAAGTAGCTTACTATCTTGTGCTTGCTAGACATAGCCTAAATGTAAATATAAAGCACTATGGATTTGAGCACTTACTGCAACTTGAAAGAAAGAGCGCTTCATTACCACAAAATTATTGATAGTGTCTACAGGAGTCTAAGAAAGAGTGATGGGTTCACCGCATAATTGTTCCAATTCATTCTCCAAGAGTTGCAACAAGTGCACTTTAGTACGCCTATAAACCCAAGCTTCACTATTCCTATCCCAATCAAATCTCAGAGGACCACTGCACAGAGGAAAAATGTAAGAGAAAATGAATTACACTCATGTAATTAGAAAAAAAAAAGTAATTTGGAATTGAAGTTTTGTAATAGTTGTCATTGTAGACTCTCAAAGAGAAAACAGTTAATTGAAGAAAAATTGGCTTCACTCTCAAGGGGAAACAAAGAGGGGAAAAAAAAGAAAATATGCTAAACAATTCAACAACAGTGATTTAAAACAAAGAGATGAAGCTTTTAACAGAATCATATATGCATTGGTGGGTCTTCACAGCCCCAGTACAAAGCATAAAGATCGGCAGACCGCATTATATGACTAAAGATGCAAAAGTCTCAATTGGCAGAGTTATCAGCACAAGAAAGAGACCCAAGTACCTTCTTTACTAAAATGATCAAGATGTACTAATATGTAGGGACTGATCAATTTTGCTTAATGTGTAAAAACGAAGACCATCAACATTATATGAACCTCCATTCCTGGAGTAAACAGTGCTTTTCCACCATTAGCATTCCACCAACATATAGTTAAAAATTCTTATATAACATTTTTGACAACTTCAAACAACAATTTCCTTGACAACTAGAAATATACACAAGAACAAGGTTTGAAAAAAATCGCCAAACTTCGGGCGAATTATGCCGATTTGGAAGAGGTCGAAGCAAAACATGTATGCTACAAAAAAAAAAAATGCACAAATTCGCCAGAAACATCGCTAGATTTCGCTAATTTTGGTCGAAGTGGGTAAAACCTAAACCCAAAAATGCACAAATTCATCGAAATTACAGAGACTTCGTCGAAGTTATCGAAACTATCCCTACTAAGCAAGAAAAATTGGCGAGCGTATCTGGCTAGGCGGAGTATCAATTTGTCTTCTTCTCTTCGAATATGTTAAAGAGCCTTTGCTGAGTTTGTCGAGTCGAATTTCAATTCACAACAAAGATGGCTGAAGCTTGGGCCCTGCAATGAGGTCTCCTCCTTGCCCAATCTTGAAGTCTTCAACTATGAACCTGTGTCTAACAAGAAACCCTAGCGAGGCAAATCATGAAAGAGCAAGATATTACTCTAACTCTTCTCTATCTGCAGTGTCTCACTTTGATGCTTTTTATATCATTCTTATAGAGCACTTACAACCCTTGGATCTAAGCAACCAATGTCCCAGATGCTCTGGACGAACCTTACTAGGCTCTAAGAATCTTCTACACACTCGTTCCTTATTACAACTTTCGTATACACAACTGAGACACTAGTCACACTACTACACATCACGTGACCAAGGTTCAAAACTTCGACTTCGCTATCAACTTCGCCCACTCAAATTTGGAAGTAATTCAAGGAAGTTATCTTCGATGAGGGGAAGTTTGACAAAAATTCGACAATGCATGAAAGTTTATAGAATTTAATTTTTTTTGAAGGCTATGCCATAGATATTTAATTCAACTGAAAAGTAGTCATGTAATACATGAGTAGATATGAGATGTGGACAACAAAACGTCCATACATTGCTTGTACCACCTATCTCATTAAGAATGGTCTTGATTAATGCTAAGAAGCCCATATATCTCATTAAGAATGTGACCATCTGGTCCTTGGAACATCTGCCCATGTATGCAGCCTACCACTTCCTTAGAATCACTCTCCACTAGAGAGAGAAATTTGCATGTCTTGGGTAGTTGGGTGTAAGAATGACCCATTAAATGTAGTGTGGTACGTGTAATAATATGTATCATAGTGGGTGTCATGATCACATGATGTGTAGTAGTGTGACTAGTGTCTCAGTTGTGTATACAAAAGTTGTAATAAGGAATGAGTGTGTAGAAGATTCTTAGAGTCTAGTAAGCTTCGTCCAGAGCATCTGGGACATTGGTTGCATTAGATCCAAGGGTTGTAAGTGCTCTATAAGAATGATATAAAAAGCATCAAAGTGAGGCACTGTAGATAGAGAAGAGTCAAAGAAATATCTTGCTCTTTCATGATATGCCTCGCTCTTGTTAGACCTGTGTTCATAGTTGTAGATCTGTAGTTGAAGACTTCAAGATTGGGCAAGGAGGAGACCTCGTTGCAGGGCCCCAGCTTCAACCATCTCTGCTGTGAATTGGAATTCGACTCGACAAACTCAATGAAGGCTCTTCAACATATTCGAAGAGAGGAAGAAGACAGATTGATACTTCGCCTAGCCAAATACGCCCTCCAATTTTTCTTGCAAAGTAGGGGTAGTTTCAATAACTTCGACAAAGTCTCTATAATTTCGATGAATTTGTGCATTTTTGGGTTACATTTTACCCACTTTGACCGAAGTTAGCAAAATCTAGCGATGTTTGCGGCGAATTTATGCATTTTTTTTGTAGCATACATGTTTTGCTTCGACCTCTTCCAAATCGAACATAATTCGCCCAAAGTTCGGCGAATTATGTTGATTTTTCAAACCTTGCACATGACCATGACACTCACTATGATACATATTATTACACATACCACACTATATTCAGTTGGTCATTCTTACACCCAATCACCCAAGACATCCAAATTTCTCTCTTTGTGGTAGAGAGTGATTCTAAGGAGGTGGTAGGCCGCATACATGGGCGGATGTTTCAAGGTCTAGATGGTCACATTAGTAATGAGATAGATGGGCTTCTTAGCATTAATCAAGATCATTCTTAATGAGATAGGTGGTGCAAGTAATGTATGAACGTTTTATTGTCCACATTTCATATCTACTCATGTATTACATGACTACTTTTTAGTAGAATTAAATATCTATGGCACAATCTTAAAAAAAATTAAAATTCTATAAATTTTCATGCATTGTCGAATTTTTGTCAAACTTCCCCTCATCGAAGTTAACTTCCTCGAATTACTTCCAAATTTGAGTGGGCGAAGTTGATAGCCAAGTCAAAGTTTCGAACCTTGCACAAGAATAGGAAATCAGCTTTTAAAATTTGTAAATAGCTCAAACGATCGAACCCTTGAAAACCCAATGAAACTATCAAAAGTAGTGTTGTAGATTCGCACTCATACATCCACAACAACCACAACAAAAAAGCCTCAATCACAAATTAGTTGGGGTCAATTGATTTGCACTCGTACATTTATTAATTTTTGTTTAAATGCTACTAAACACAACAAAAACACCAAAGAAGACTTTCATAACAAATACCTCACAGGAGACGACAACCAAAGCTGCCGATTAGGGGTTTGCTTATTCAACACATACGTGCCCAAGTCTCCAAGCTTCAACGTCAAAACTTGGTTCTGCCACCCAAATGCACAACCAATGTTATATTACTACAAACAAAAGAACACTATAACTCTGAACAAATCAAGAGAATTACTCACCCCATAATCTATATCAAAACCATCAACCTGAACAGAATCCCCATATTCCTGACAAAGATGGCAATAAAATAAGCTTCAATGAGAATACCATAGAGGGGTATAAAAACTTAGATATATATTTTTTTTAGATTAAAACTTCTTGGAATTAAATTGCTACAGTAGTAAAGAAAGTGAGAACCAACAACTAGTTGGTCCGAGTGGTAAAAAACTCAATTCCCCTAAAGCAAAGTATCGATTTGAGTATAGTGGATGAAAAAACTGGGTTGGGACGGCCACACTATATGGGGCCCGATGACACCTGAGCATGGAAACAGGTGAAAAATACAGCCAACATAGCCTCCATCCCAAAATAGCTGATGTTGGCTACATGGATCAACTCTTCCATTACACTCAATTTAATCCAATTGAAATCATGCAAGAAATAATTTTTTCTTAAGAAAAAAATATAGTTAAACACACTAGGTAAGCAAAATGTCATGGGATCAAATTCTATCATCCAACTCTAAATAAATTGCATTCTCCTAGATCATAGGATTCGAGTACCCGACTGACTCTCATGGGATTAATCAATTAATCGAGTAAAAGAGAAAAAGGTTCGGACACCCACGATTATTAAAAACAAAGAAACAGTCAGTCAAAAAAAAGGTGCCACCTTTTATTAATGTATGTTCATCCAGACATCAAATGAGTATAAATTGTACCAAATTGAGCCCTAATTACCTCAAATTTCTCCTGGAGATCCTGAATCGTGTCATCGGCCAATCTATGGAACTCGTCCTCTGCAATAACAGATCTGAGAGCAAATTCCACAGCAAATCGTTAACAACTACTCATCAATCAATCAAACAATCAAATGAATCAACGCTCACTCACCGGTAATCAATCGAGGCCGGTCCTTCGGCTTCGTTGAGATTCGAAGAGGGGCGGTAGCAGAAAACCCTAGATGGAAGCTTCGGCGGTGGAATGGGGAAGGTTCTAGAAGGTTCGAGAATGTGAGAAGAAGAAGATGGAATCGAAGATATGGAAGAAGAAGAAGAAGATGAAGAAGAGGAAGAGAGAAGAGTTGATCTCAGAATCGAAAACCTTCTTAATAGGAGCCGATTCGCCATTGGAGAGCGCGAGAGAGAATTGTGAACACTCAGCAGACCAAAAATGTGAAATTTAGGGATGGGCAGGAATCCGGGTTTCGTCTGAATGGTGGGATACACCTCGCGACCCGTCTACACATCTCATGGTGCATCGCGCAATATCGACCGCCAAAGTGGGTTAACCGTAGCGGCGAAGACTCATTATCACAAAGAGGCCTATTAGAGTAACCCCATTTTTTAACCTATATTTAGTACTAACCTCATTGGATGTCGTTCAAATCACATCGAGATGCGTGCACACATTTTGAAGAGAAATTAAACATCCAATGAGGTCGATACCAAATGTAGTTGCCATTGCCAAAAGTGAGTTACTCTTAACTTTTTTCTATCACAAACTCTGTCATCAAGGTAAAAATGATTCATTTCATAGAACCATTCATTTGTTGATTCTTACTACAAAAAATAGCGTCATGTTACTATTAAGAGAGTCTTGTCATTCTGACCCACTTCAACACACTAATTTAACACGCACTCATTAAAAATCCTTTATATGCACATCAAGTTTCGTACGTACACATCAATGCAACAATGAAGGGTCACAATCATAGGGTGCTAAATTGAAGAGCATTTTTCTTATTAAAATCATGACTATACAAACAATTATCTTGGTTGTGTCCTACTTTCAAAAAAGTACCCTGCTAATGGATCTATTTGGTTCAACTTATGAACTTGATGATGTGACATCACAACGTAATTGAAAAAGAGTAGCAACGTAATTGAAAAAGAGTATTTGAATAATATGCAATTGAGTCCCTAATCGCAAAAAAACTATTTTTCAGATAAACATTCCTCCTCATGCTCATCAATATTGCGAATGCAATTTGATAAGACTTTTTAGATAAAAGTATTTTTTAAAGAGGGCAGCTATGTGCACCCCGGTCAACACTCAGGGCACCCCATTTACAAGGGCACCCATCGAATTTATCAGGGCACCCCCCAAATTGGACAAAAATGCCCTTGAACCCTAAGGCTGAGGCACCCCACCTATTTTGGCTATACCTTAAACCGTAGAACTGGTTTCCATTTTTTCGAAACCTTATTTCCTACAAAAAGCTCTCATTGCCATCGTGATTTGGAGGCGAAATCAACTAAATCACGTATTTTTCATCGTTCTCTCCCACATATTCCTGGTTTTTTCGAGTTGGACGGGTTTTTTTCGCCGATTGGAGTGGTCGGCGGCTAGGGACAGGTTCGGGTTTGAGTTCATTGTGAAATCGAGAGGGAAAGTAAGGTACGTTTGAGTTTTTGTTCGATTTTATGTTCATTTGGTTCGTTTTCTTTGTAGTCGTCTGTGAAAATGCTTAAAAATATGGGTTTTTTTGCAAACCCGTAATACTCGGCCACACAGGACCGTGATATAGTCATTAATCTCAGAAATACCATACCGAGACTTATGAGTACTTCTCGTTTGTATCCAAACGACACTTAGCCCATATAAAATTTCATTACATTTCGGACATAAGTAACCGAGATTCTTGATTTTGTTTCGGTGACGGTAAACCGAAGGTCGTATATTACTTATGCGTAGGTTTAGTCTCGGAGGATAAATACCGAAACTTTGTGATAGATCTCGGTTTCGTCATACCAAAATGTTTCCTTATGTTTCGGTTATGGTATACCGAAAATTGTGTTTTGCTATCGGTTGTGCCATACCGATTCAGATATGGTTACAATGTCTTTCTCTATCAGATATGGCTCGAGGAAAATGTACTGTTTCCAGAGAGGATGTCGATGGAGAGCCCACGAGAACACGAGAGCACGAGCACAACGAGCATCGGTCGTGGCTGCTGCTTCTTTTCGTCCTGCTCTGCTCCTGCTGCTCCTGCTGCTCTCTCCTTCTGCTTCTGCTGCTGCTCCTCTCGCTCTCCCGCTTTGCTCCCTCTCGCTTGTGATGTCCGTGGTAAGAGGAAGGTACGAGACGCATCATATCGAAAGGCGAAAGTGCAAGGCTGTTGAGGGTGTACGTGGACGCAGACCGTGGGGGATAACGTCGAGGATGAGGCATCTCATGTCCCTGTGGGGAGCAGTAGTCGAGGTGGTGCAGACGGGGATGAGGCCCGCAGGCCAGCAATGGAAGAAACCACCACATCCCAACCACAAGTAACTAGGAGTAGTAGCGGTATTATTGGTGGGAATGTTGTGGAGCCCGAAGATGATCCATCTGCTCCTTTCCCTGGCGGTCCTATTGACCGCTCTTTGTTGAAGAGTTTTAAGGATCATGTTGCGGCAGCAATTTGGAATAATGAGGTATGTAGCCTTTTTTTTTGGCAAAATATCAATTCATTTTCAATCAAATTATTACTTTTGCTTTTCATATACGATAATGTATTTATGAATTATGTTTTTTTGTAGCATCGACCGTTGCTTAAGTGCATAAACCACGGGGCTCAAATAGCTGAGTGGGATTTGCAATCTTGTCACCCCGATACCCAGAGACTGCAAAGAATCATTCAAAGGTCAGGTTTGGCTCCACTAATAGACTGCTCCTATCGGAAGGCCAATAAGGAGGTGATATCAGCTTTTGTCAAGCGGTGGCAGCCGGAGACCAATACATTTCATTTACCATTTGGTGAAATGTCCATCACGCTCGAGGACGTGAGCATTTTACTGAAGATCCCAGTGACGGGCAAGGTGGTGGCGGTTGAGAATTTTTCAAGGTACACAGAGGAGTCCCGTAAGGATGCAATTGAGTTAGTTTCAAAACTGCTCGGGGTTTCTCCTGACGAAGCAGAGGAAGAGGTTAACATTACGAAGGGTCTTACAGTGAGAGTAGTTTGGCTGAAGAGTCGTTTTTTCCCACCCAAGTCCAAGTCTTCCAGTACTTCCAGTTCTCCTACTACGTACCCTCCAGTGGAATGCACTGCACGTGCATACTTTTTGTACTTGCTCTCTTGCACCCTATTCGCCGATAAGAGTGGGTCACGAGTTTCAATTTCATTACTGAAGCTTCTGGAGAACTTGGATGAGGTCGGGACTTACGCATGGGGTGCTGCTGCTCTAGCTTATCTTTACCGTCATCTCGGGTCAGCCACTAGGGTAGAAGTGTCGCAGATTGCAGGGTACCTAACTTTGCTCGAGGTACATATTTCTTGGGCATTACTTGTGAATCGGCCAATACAAATCCAGTACTTCTTTTTTAATTTTTGTTGATTCTTTTTTTAGGGATGGGTATACGAGCACTTCCCACTCCAGCTTGCTACGTCGAATGCGAAATACATGGACCACCTTCAGCCACGTGTCTCGAGGTGGGTACAGAAACACGAGACGGTAGCTAACGTGGACAAGCTAAGTAGTATAGGTTACGACCAAGTGAGGTACTTTGTTTTATTACTTTGAGTTTGATATTCCAATTTATCAAACTTCATATTTTAATATAAATTGTTTGTTTCATTGGTGTAGGTGACGTGGGACCCATATAGTGACATCAGGACAGGCGGTATTGTTCTACCGATGGCCTTCTACTCTGGTTGTTTGAAGTACATGGAAGTTGTGGAGCCATACCATCCGGAGAGGTTCCTTCGACAGCTTGGCCATGTTCAAGGAATACTGCCATCTCCATATCGCCCCCTCGAAGCAAATCGAGGCCGCACTGCAATGAAATACTCGGTTAAGTACTCATTCCAACCGAGAATGGGAAAGGTGGCGTAGCCATTCACTCTCTCGTTGAAGATCGAGGGAGAAAGGCGAGGTTCGAGTTCATGGCCGCACCAGAATATCTGCCATGGTTCACACGAGTTTCACATCCTACCATTGAGAACCCAGCGCACAGTGATGACTTCCCTGATACGGTTGGTGATAATGAGTTATTGGAGGTAAGAGCCTTGTAACCATTTGAATTTAAGTTAGTTTATCACATTTCTTTTGTATTATTTATTCATAGTTTCTCTATTGGTTTTGAACAATGTAGATCGACGGGCATTGGATAGCGTATTAGCATGGATAGACTTGCTGGCGGGTATGGCCAAGATGGAGGCTGCTTGAGAAAATGGCGAATGATGTCGTGGACTACTTGACGGGTAGGGGTCTTGCAGTACAGTACCACCACCACCACGACCAACACCACAACACCGAGTGCACCTACTCGCTCCTTCACAACATGATAGTACCTCAACCGAAAGTGTGCCTACCCCAAGTTCTATTGAGCCTTCGGTGAGAAAGAATGCCCCTCTGCCCACTCCAAGTTCTAGCCAGCCACCTAAGAAAAAGTCCCCCACGACAACATATGTTAGTCGCAAAGCGAAGAAAGCAAAAGGGCTCAAGTGAAAAAACATGTTGTTTGTCTTGTTCAATTGGTATTGTTTAACTTGTTTGGTATTTGATGATGGATGATGTTTAACTTGTTAATTTGGTATTGTTTACCTTTTTCGGTATTGTTCTATTGAATTGATAATATTTGACTTATTAGTCATGTTTGAATTGATGTGTTCTACTACTATTTGTTGTTCTATTTTTGTCACTGCCATATTTGCAATAAGTTACCACAGCACAGAGAAATCCACGACCACGCAGGAACGAGAACTACTGAGAATTATCGGTTATGCATGACCGTGATTGGTCCATCGAGCTCGGACACCTCCATGCGAACCCTGCCATATTGGCCAAATTTTATATAGTATCGGTCATGCACACCCGCAAGTAATGTCTAACTTACGATCAAGGGGTACCGAAAACCTATGTATGGTCTCGGTAGTTCATCACCGAAATTATTACGCAACTATTACACATAACGACTCGGCCTCCTATTATCACAACTTTGCAGATAAAATCGGTTACGGAATACCGTAATTCATGAGTTAGTCTCGGCTATGAAATACCGATTGGTAATTAAGGGTCTCGGTTGCATTAGACCGATGCTCACATGCAAGGAACACATATTAAATCGGCCACATGCTACCGCAATTATTTGCAGTAAATCGGTTATAATGTTCTGTTACTCTGGTTTACTTTTCGGTCATTAGTCACCGTAATTTAGCAAGAATCTCGATGTCATGTAACCAAAGTATTTAGGGCACCCCATTGTTGGATGCTCACGAACCTTAATGTCCGAGATTACAATGGGTGTCACGGTTCTGTCTGTCCGAGACTTGGGGGTAGTTTTCGACCTTCTGTAACCGATCCTTTTAATTGAGAGTACAAACTTGGCATATCATGAATTTATCCATTCAACAAACATCAATTCAAGTTACATACATCAACAAAAGTACACAAAAGCATCATGCCAAGTTTCGAAGACATAATATACATTCAACAACATCAATTCAAGTTTGCTTAAGGTGACGCTAAGTCTACCACGAAGGGCGTATGTACATGAGAAGATTGAACCGGGACTTGTGCTTGGATGTTAATACCAAAACCCCACCCTTGAGCATCAACATTCGCGAAGGTCTTCCACACCAAGAATACAGGGGGAACCGGTGCATTAGGCTTGAATATGACCTGTCAAATGGAGGAGCAACATAAAAGAAATAATAAGTAACGTGCATTGACATATTAACCAAAATTTGATACAAACGCTAAAAACTTACCCTAACCCAATGAGTGTCGTTGACATTTGTAATGCCAATAACTACCCGATCTTTCATAGGCGCAGGGGCATTACGTAGAGGAAGAAATGTCATGCAACAACCATATGACACGTTGACAAGCACAACATTAAATGTTGTATCCAATTGTCAGACCCGACATCCTTACCTTCAAAGAATTGCACAGCTCCCTTAATTTGGTCGAAGTAACTTCCAAGCAAATCCTTCCAAAACTCTTGGTTCTCTTGTAGTTCATTAACCATAGCTGTTCTAACCCTTTTCCAACCATCTATATCTGAGAATCCAAGACCGGCCGCAACACAACGAAAGCCACAATTTCCATCGCTATCCACATTTACTGTAGTCTCAACATGTTGAATCCAATCCGGTTGTATAGTGTGAATGAATCCAATCTCAAATACTCCCATAGATGCTTCACGTGTTCGATGTACTTTATTCCTAACTTGTTTTACTTTCCTTCGCACACTGGTTGCCTCAGCGGGTGTAAGTACATATTCAAAGCCACTTGGATCTCTCGTCGTAGAAGTATCATCTTCCTCGGCTTTCCTCTTCATCCCTCTCTTCCCTTTTTTCATTTTCTTGCTCCCTATAACATAATTACCAAAACTATCAAGACTCGGTCTCCCCCTTGTCTGCACTTTTGCCTGTGGTGCAATACATGACGTCGAGGAAGGACAACTAATCTCTCTTAGTTGTTGAATAGTCCTAACACGCGAATCCTCATCAACGAATGTTTCAAACTTAGACACAACTCTTTGAAGCTCGTCATTTAAGTTATAGGCAGTCCGATTCACTGATGCATCGGGTACCATACTCAACTTCTTCCAATACACATGTACGTCTTCAAGTGGTATAGGTGAACCAGCTAAAATATGTACATTAAGCTCGTGTGCACACGGAAGCCCACAAGTGGTACGTAGGTCACAACCACATAAGCTCCGGTCTGTCCCAACATTCACCCCACGTTCAACCTCGTTACAAATCAACTTAAGCGCTTTCAGGGATACATAACCCCGCAAACGGCGATACAATCCATCCATATATCCATGTTGCACAACATTCAAACTAACCTTAAACGACGATTTGATCCTGTTATGTTGTATGTCTAACATTCCATGAATTACACTCCACAACGCCTCAAAGTTTGCAGTGCATGTGCCGAGATGCTGTTTGAGAGTGGAATGTGCAGACTCAACCCTTTGCGTTGTGGTTTCTCCAAGATGAAAAAGTGGATTTGTCCATGCACGTACAAATCTATTCTTGTAATCCCGCAACCAAGTATCCTCCAAATAATTAAGCAGACCTTTCATATCTGCATACTTAACACGTAACGTAGCCAACATAAGCTCGAATGATGCTTCGGTCGTAGCATACATCAAATCCGTCCACCTCTTATTGAAGAGTTGAAAGTCATCATTTCGTGCGAACATCTTTTTGGTGTTGGTCAACACCATTTTGTTGATATGCCATATACAAAGCTGGTGGGAACATTGTGGAAAAACTTCTTCAATTGCATTGATTAGGCCCAATTCTCTATCAGTGACAAAAACACTAGGTGTAGGCCACCCGTCTAGTAAACCTCTCAAAATGTTCAATGCCCATGTGTAGTTGGACATAGTCTCTGAAGATAAAAAACAAAACCCAACCGAGAATGTAATGTCTGTCGAAGTGACCCCAAGAATCTCCAACAACGGCAATCGGTACCTA
This sequence comes from Stephania japonica, assembly GCA_039657345.1. Lineage (NCBI taxonomy): Eukaryota > Viridiplantae > Streptophyta > Magnoliopsida > Ranunculales > Menispermaceae > Stephania > Stephania japonica. Next base: position 5,592,051 of record CM077566.1, read on the forward strand.
TTGGTCTTATATGTGCAATCCATTAGAAGAACGTATGGAAAAGACCTCAATAAGTTTATGGAGTCAGGATGGGACCAAAACAAGTCTGTAACTACATTCAATTCGGGGTCCTTCCTATGCCATGACAGATACATATTGTCTTCCAATAAATGTAAGAGTTGTTGCATTTGAGTTCTCCCACCAGCTTCTTTAATTCGATTCCTTTGTCGTGCATTATATATTGTCCGCAATGTTGAAGCATTGTTCTTATCCCTTTGCCTCAAAGTGTTTAGGATCTGTCGTGGCCTAACATTAGCCTTACTCATCTGATCCAAAATAGCTGCCTCATCCTGAGTCAATCTTCCAGCATATGAGTGCCCTTCCAAGGAATTCGCGAGTTGTGGTTGTGCATGCCACATACCACACTTACATACCAATATGAGTCTGGGAGTTCCTTGAGTTGAATAAGAAAAGGGCACTGACATTTTTTCGTACCGGTGTTTGGTCTTGTGTTGTCCTCTTCCTCTGCGTTTGTCAACTTACGTGGCATCTTCTCAATTAGTTCAGCTTTAGCAATTCCAACTCTTTGGGAAATACCCCTATATGTTCCGGATCTCTCACATGCAATTCCCCTACGGTCATTCCCTCCGGCATCAGACTTCTTGATAACCAGGACAAACTTTCTAGCACGTCTTGTCTCTTGTACCCATTTGAGTGCCTCTTTTCTAGTTTCAAATGGTGCATCCCGTTTGAAAACATAAGAGATATCTTTAAATGCACTTGTCGATGCTTCTTCTTGCAAGAATAATTCAAATATCATAAGTACTCGGTGTTAAAAGTTAGAAAATCCTTAAAAACGCAATTCTCGGTAGTACAGGGTCGACACGTAAAGGATAGTTTCGGTAGGACACAACCGAGACCATTTAATATATCTCGGCACATGACCACCGAGTCCACTAGTAACCCATTACAAAAATGTTCGGTTATCTACTACCGAGAATTACGTTTAAGTATCGGTTGTGTGTCACCGATATATATACAGATATCTCGATCCTGTATGGCCGAAACAATCGTGTACGTGGTACATTTGCATATTGAGAAACCCTAGACCTAAAAAAACTTTAAAACTCACCTCTAACTGCCTCGATTCATCGTCACTTGAGTTTCGTTCATCCATTGTACACTAAAACACCAAACGATTTGCTCCAAACCCTAAGTAAATGAGAATCATCAAACACCACCATTGTCAACACTAAAACACACCAAACGCAAGATTCAAACACTCAAAAACTAAACAATGGATGAGGATACCGACCTTGTATAAACTCTTTCACCAAAACGTCGTGACCGATCGTCGACGGAACCGAGGTATAGGGATTGAACGGGAGTAACCAAGCTCAAAAATGGGGTGGGGTGCCTTAGTAATTCTGATTTCTTGAGTTTTTGTTGTAGATTTAGGTTGGAGGGCACATTAGTCATTACACATACAATTGAAAAAAATGGGGTGCCCTAAGTGTTGACCGGGGTGCACATAGCCGGCCTCTTTTTAAAATGACGAACCAAACACACTAAATTTTCTTATAGCAAAAACAATTATGACATAAGTACTTAAGCTAAAAGCAATAAGCAAAAGCTAAACCAAACAAAGCCAATGTTACTCAAAAAAGACACACACTTGTCATTGTCCGTTGCCCCTTCGATATTTTGTGCACTCACACATCTCCACAAAGACATCAACAAGTCCACGTCGTTTCTACGTGTCTTTTCTAGGTAACATTAGCATTATAACAGGTCAACTGAACTCCCTTGGTTTCTAAGGAGGATCTGAAATAATTTCAAAAACAGCCTAAAAATAGGAGCTAGAATACACAACCCCTAAATTCATACCATAGTGTACATCCCCCCATCCAATCGTATTTTAAATTTCAAGATGCATAAGCTTGCATCTCGAGGTGAACACGGACGGTTGAATAAAGGGAGTGTACATTATTGGACTTGTAGGGGTGTCATTCTAGCAAAGTCCGGGCAAAATATCACATTGTTGAAAGAGGAGGGAGAGTTGCTTAGTGAAGGGAACAAGCGAGACCACATTCTCTCCAACCAGCAAAGACGCTAAAACATGAAAGTTTAGAAACCTGTGACAAGGTTAACACAGCAGAATTGATAAGTTAACCCACATGAACAGCACATTAAGCTTGTTCAATACCTACAACAACACAAACATCCACCATCATAATTTTATCCCACAGAATACAGAAAGCAGCAGTTCACATGGGAGTTGAAGAGAGAGGATAAACAAAGACAGCAGCAGCAACCAGTGGTCGAATTACATGGCATAGTTTTCACCTACATCTCATCAGTTCTCAAAATGTCTCAACGAACTTTTCCCTCGATGACTTCGATGCCTGCTTCACTTCTCTGGAAAAACAAATTAATATCAACATGTCAGCGCGTTGGTGAAGATATCAAACACAAAAACAACAGGTCTGTCAGTGAAGAGTACACAATCATCGACAACAAATCACGTCGCAGATTCATAATTTCACAACACAGAGGAGTAATGCATCAAAATCATGAGTGAACTAGTTTACTTACTGATCAAGTGTACAGAGCTTACTTAATGAGTTCAATGAACAAAATGTAAACAGTCAAATGACAAATCATTCAAGAATAAGAGCTTTGGATCCTGAATCTCTCTAACAATTGCTAAATTCATAAATGGGACCAAGTAATTGCAGTACTATAATACATCACCTCAATTCATGAGTATGCCATGATAACTATGGCTCTTCTAAAGCATCATCTACAACTACAGATGAAAGAAGAGATACCAAAGAGAAAATAAATCACAAGCAAGTACCTGTCCTTGTTGAAACGAGAAAATCATAGCCTAGCAATTCAAGGCAAGGCTTTTGCTAGCCAATTGATGTGATAGGACCAACAAAGGTTCAGTACTACGACCGAGATTTTAGGAACCAACAAATTCACTAGATATACACAAGCACATCCCCAAGTTCATCGCAGATAAATTTCAATTAACATTTATTAGTATAAAGGAAAAAACATGAAAGTCTTTTCATGACAGTAAACTGGTAATTCTTTTAGGTTCAATTGAATATAAGAACGAGGACAAATTAGTTGAAGAAATCAGCAGGTGGAAACAAGCTTCCTAGGCTTTCGAATGGGAGAGTCAGATGCCGGTCTAGCATCCAGCACTTACAACCATAGAACAAGCTTTGGGATCAACAACATGGATAAACACTTTCACTGAGCTCATCTAATGCGTTGGTTGTGTCCAAACCACCGTAATCTCCCTTACCTAATTTTTTGCATCTTTAGGTGTTGCTCCTACTTTTATTTGAATATCTGAATGTCTTACTCTATTTTTTCAAGTTTTCCTACACGTAAATGAGACTCTCTAAAATTAAATATAAGTTCCACCATTAAAAAAGAAGGATAAAGACACAAAACGACCATCATACACACAAAACGACCCCAAAATTAGTTGGGGTCGGCAAACAACCCCACAAAACGACCATCAAACACATCAAAAAAACATAAAATAAAATTAAAAAAAAAAGACCTACAATACAGCACAAGGATAAAGAACCAGCCAAACATTAAACCAAATCATGCAACTACTGCCAACTGTTGCACCAAGTAGTGCAAAGATTAGTTCAACCAAAGAGTCTAACAAGCCTGCATTCTCTTAAAAAAAAACAAACCTGCATAAAAGTAATGTTGGAATGATGAAGATATAAGCGAGGTATAAAAGAAGGTAAAGGAAGCATGAGAAAACTTGGGCTTCGAAGAAGGCTTGTATATGTTATGGGCTAAAATTGGGTCTTGAATAAAGCCTAAGAACGGGTAGGAAATCTTCAGTTGATCTGTAAGTTAAATGAGAATGTCAATTATTTTCAATTAAATTTAAACAAGTCTACTTCAAAAAAGTAAATAAATAAACAAGTCAAAAGCTTCATTTAGGCTACGTCAAATTCAAGTTGGGATGCTAATACTAATCGAACGAGTGAAGTAGTTGCGTCTGACGAATCGGCTTGGACACCTAGTCACGTGAATTCGTCCACTTTAAGTGAATGAGCTAGCGAGTTAGTTTCTTAAGAATTAAAAATGTCCGATGAAATCAAACAATTTTAACATATTAAGATCAAGTTGAATGCTAAAACGATTACCGTTAGTATTGTCAAAAACGTGATATAAAAAGTGTTTGGCATCTTTATCAAAATGCGCTCAAGCATCTCAACCATATCTATAGCATGCACCAAAAATATGGCCTTGTTTGGTTCATTTTACTAACTTCTAGGGAAGTTAACCACTAAAGAAGTTGCACTTTTCACGTTTGGTTCAACTTTGAACTTCCTTGGAAGTTCCACATTTTAAAAACAGTAAAATAATGTAATTAACATAAATGCCCTTTACCAGTTCCACGCAGGAGAGCATTAAATGAAGGTAAAAGTGTCCATTCCCCCTCAAGAAGATAACTCCCCCCCAAGTGAGTTATCATCCCCTATGTGGGGGAAGTTGGTGGCTCAAACTTCCAGGGAAGTTTATGAAAATATCCAACCAAACAAGTTGAGTTAGAATTTCTCTGGAAGTTATCTTACTTCCTTCAACTTCCCCTTGAACCAAACGAGGCCTATATTTGTATTTAAGAAAGTAAAGTAATTAATGAAACTAATTAATTCTAAATTAGTGACTATAAATTATTTGGGCTAAAGTCTTAAATTGAAATTAAACGGCTGGGTGAGAATCGTGAGATGATGCTTAGCTATTAGATATAAGTCTAAAAGTCATCATTAAGCTAAATACTTGTCATAAAGCTCATGATAAATAAAACCCACAAAGCTCATTCTCTAATGAAACCCTATCATTTAAAGTCATCTTAAGTCTTCTAGAAACTCTTCTCCTACAATTTTCTAATTCATCTGCTTGTTGAGCAAGAAAGCTTCATCCTCACTCCACCACCATCTCGTAATCATCTCTAAGCAAAGGAAAGTGAAGATTTGGGGTAAGTGGGCGAATGTTGACAACTTAATATTCATTTTGGTTTTCGTTTTAAATTGAATGAGATCGATTGTTAATTGTGTTCAATTTATTGATTTAAGGCGATTCAAGGGTGCAAGAAAAGCTCAACTCGATTAACTCAATCATTTTGAAGATGAACTCGAGTCAATCTAGTCGAGCCTTTATCCCACCCTTCAATCAACTTTAATCATTTTGTTTTTCTTTTAAATTGAATGGAAACAAATGTTTTTTTATGTAAAAATAATAATTGTTCCCATCCAATTTATAAGAAACACCAAGATGTTAAGTTGTCTACATTCTCTCAATTACCCCAAATCTTTACCCTCCTTCGCTTAGAGATGTTTATAAGACGGTGATCAAGTGGTGTAATGGGGGTGAAACTTTTTAGCTCAACAAGCAAATGAGTAAGAGAGTTGGAAGGGGTTTCAAGAAGCTTAATATGACTTCATGTTATTAGGTTTCATAAGGGAATGGGCTTTTTGAACTTTTATCTATAATGGGCTTAATAATAAGTATTAGGTTTAATAATGACTTTTAGGACTATATCTAATAGTTAAAAATCATCTCATCCAGTCAACTAACTAACTTGGAAATGACACCATCAATTGCACCAAATCGAGCATAATGGAAGAGTTCGATACAAGTAGCCGGCTCCAAATAATTTGTAGTCTCTAATTTTTAAAATAATAGGGTTATTACAACACCCTCATTTGCAAAAGAGTCTCATTTATCAATATGAAGAAAAAGGCACATTTCTAAACCTTGTCGTAAGAATGAGTGGTTGAAAAAGACTTTTCAAAGGAAAAAAAAAGTGTGCAATGGTTTTAAAGAAACAAATATTTTGTGCTAACATAAAAGTTGCATAGTTTCGTGAGAATTTCAATAGCACTTAAAGGAAGTACCAAAATTTAAAAATAGATATATTAAGATTTTTCAATCATTATTGCTAAATAATCTCAAATTTGCAGTCAATCGAGTGCGATGGAAGAGTTTGATCCAAGTAGCCGGCCTCAACTAATTTGGATTATTATTTTGTTACATACTCTCAAATATAAAAGCTTCAGAGTAACTTTGATATGACTTAAATGCCAACAAAAATTGAAATCAAACGTAAATTATATTTCTTGTTGCATTCTTAAGATGTGTATACATCGAAGGTTTGTAATTTATTTCATGAAGAATTTCGAAAACCCATGAACCTTGTCGTTTAATCAATATGAAAAATATGAATCGTTAAAAATCTACAAAATTAGCATTAACGTGGAGGCCTTGAAAGCATACAATTGCATTTGAGTTAGCAAATAATATAATATTGTGTAGTTGCAAAATTTGTATTAGTTGGGATTCTATGTTGTCATGTCTCAAAATACCCAAGCATAAGAACATCAAGTTTGATTCAAACTGGTAAATCGTGTGTGTGTGTGTGTGAATAATTTCACATATGGTCATTGAGCTTTACAAATTGTAACACTTTGGTCACTAAACATTATTTTGTAACAAGATGGCCATCAAACTTTATAAAATGTTCCATTAGTGGTCAATTAGGTCTCTTACCGGTCACTTTTCAAATGAGCTGCTTACGTGGCGTTTCTTAATTTAATTTCAGTTTTATTTGATATTATTTTGCCTCGATCTACGTAATGTCAAATCACAATGCCAATCTAAGAGATGAACCTAACCTCAATCCATCCTTTTGAAAAATGAAAAACTTGTTCTTAATGAGCACTCATCATTCAACAAATGAGTTCCAAATAAGGCAAGATTCACAACAACTAGAGAGTCAAAAATTAATTTCCTGTACAAAAACACGTACATAGTTGCAAATCAGTAAGGTAACAAATAAATGAATGCAGAGAAAAGTAAGAAGATAAAATAACTAGGAAACCGAACAATTATCTAAGAAAAATGGGCGGGGCGAGCTATTCCCCAAGAACATAATCTAAAATTTGTAAGGACTAACAGACAAGTTCAAACAACAACGAAACTATTCGTCGAGAATGCAAGTGATTGAAGGAGCGGAAGAGATTAGAAGGCTTTTTTCAGAAAACAAAGGCTATTAACAAATTTGTAAGAGGTCTAAAGGTTTACTAAAACAAAAGAAAGAAGGACTGAAGAAAAATTGAACAGAAGATCAAGAGTCTTTTATGCATGACATAACCCAAATTGAATGAGCTGCAAGATTCTTAGAGACAAAACAATGGGAATAAGCAAATATTGCTTGTTTGAATATTATCAACAAGGAATCAACTCATCTATAGGTTGAACAGAAACAATCACAATTTCAACAAAATGCAAGTATTATCACTATTCAAGCAAGGAAATTCATATACCATCAAAGCAATTGAAATCAATGAATCAAAAACCACCATTAAAGCTCAAACCTTTATGCTTATCGGCGCCGCCGTCGTGAGCCTCGTGCCCCTCCGCGTCCCCCTCCGGCACCGGATGCAGCTCCGCCGCCACCGCCGCCTCCTTCACCACCAAATCCCCACCACCCGCAGCACCGTCGGTCTCCTTCTCCTCCGGATACCTAACCACCACCACCGGACACACACAGTGATGCACACAGTAATCACTCACACTCCCGAGCCTCCCCTTACTCCCCCTCTTGGTCGCCCCAAACCCGCGACTCCCCATGATCACAGTGCTGAGCCCCAACCTCTCCACCTCCAAACACAACCTCTCCTTCATGTCGTGATCCTTCACGATGTGAATCTTGAACGGGATATGCGCCTCCACGAGCGGCTGCGACAGATCGCTCGCCTTGGTCGCCGTGAACGCGTCGAAGTCGTCCTCCAGCTTCTGCTGCGACTCCTCGTCCGTCTCCTCCACCGAGAGGTCGATCGAGCCCCAGTCGGCGCCGTAGAGGACGCTCGTCGGCCGCACGTGGAGGAGGATCACGGCGTCGCCGGGCCGGAGGTAGTTCTGGACCGCCCATTTCACGGCGTAGGCGCTCTCGTCGCTCAGATCGACGGCGATCGCGATGCGCCGCTGAGCGCCGGCTGTCGGAGTCCCGGCGGAGGACGAGAAGAGGAAGCGCGGCGATGACGGCTGGATCACGGCCGCCGTCCGATCGGTTTCCGGCGAAGGTTTTTGGGGATGCATTTGTTAGGGTTTCGTTATGGTTCGTCTGAGAAATTAAGGGTTTCGATTTGTTTTTGAGATTTTTATGGTTTCGTTTTTTTGGTTGATTTGATCGAATGAGATTGTGAGTTTGTCGTGCGGAGTTTTTTTTTTTTTCTTTGCAGAGAAGGTACGAGAGGGAGAGGGGTAGAATAGGAATTGGGTGAATAGAGCGAGAGAGAAGGAATTGATGGGGCGGTGTGGACAGAGGGATTGGAATATTTCGGTGGGGTCGAATTACCTTATTGTCCTTTTTGTTTTGTCTGTGGTTGTGTTGGCCAGTTGTGGAGGTTTTTCTTGGGAAGGAGTGTTTGCCGGGATAACATGGGAGTAAAATATGGTTGAAATGAATGAAGAAAACTGAAGTTAAGAGATGACAATTACAGTTATCAAGTCAAATTTTTTAGTGGGAGTATTTATAGGCTGTCTTTACAAGTGTTTAAACTAATGCAATCGTTCTTCTCTAATCTTTGATCTTTATTTCAGTTACGTTTATTTTATGTAATTGTTGTTACTTTACCGCCTAACATTCATTTTCATAGAGCATAGCTAACCTAATTGCGATTTTATAAAATTTTTCTTTTAACTTAATAAAGATTTCTATGACAAAGAGTAGGTGCATATTAGTTGAATGATATATTGATATTGAATGAAGAATTTTGTGGCTCGTTTTGTCGTAGTTACGTCTACGAGGTTATCATACCGTAGTCGAGAGGAGTATCGTTAAAGCTGTCGAAGTATTGTCATTGCATTTGAGTTATTTAGATGTAACGCTCCGCTGACGATGTGTGGTCGATGAGGTCTAAACCTCTCTCTAAAAAATCAACATTAGAGATAATGGAATTGTTAAATGATCGATCAAAGAAGAACAACATTTTGTAACCAAAAAAAAAAAAAAAAGAACAACATTTAGGTCTCAACACCAATAATACGATGACCCACAAGAGACGTTGCAGTAAAGCTATGCCTATTTGTAGGTCATAAAATGGGCCTCAAATCACGAAAACCTCACTGTGCCAAAAAGTATTATTACTCCCTTGTATTATAAGGGTGCCAAGAACAAATTCTCTTCCTTCTGACCTAGCTTTAACAAAAACAAAAGCATTGCTACGTTAGCATTTCTTGTTTGTGCCCATTCCCACGTTAATATTAGGATCAACTAGCAACCCTTTGTATTGCAAATTTGATTCTCCTTACGATGCAAGGTGTGAGGTTGTCGTTAGACTTGTTCATTTCGCCACATCCGCCCCGCCTAACCGGGCTTAAGTTTTACAAATGCAAGATAAGCACAGCCTGCCCATTAAATAGGCGAGTCTAGATTTATGACTTTGGCTCAAGCCCAGCCCGTGTGCGACGGCTCCAGTTCCACAACCTTAAACTGGGCTCCACCTGAGCTAGACTTATGTGGATCTTGAGTCAACCCTCGCAAAGTCAATGCAAGCCTAATGAACCTTCCTTACCATTATCCATTAATTAATCATTATTATAACAATTTAAATGAATTATTCAAATTAGTGAGTTATCAAAGTATAACATAAGCGATTAAAACCTCAAACTAACCGAATAAACTCCAAGACACATAAGTTAGGACAACCTAGAGTGTGAAAACCCCGCATATATATGTATACTACCAACAAGTATATCAAGTCATAGGTGGGCAATATCATATCGTATGCATGTCCCAAGATCTCTCACAAGATGCCATATACCCGATGTGATAAAAAACGATATATTACATAATACAAAAGTAGAAATGACCTACATTAGTGTGAGGGGGAGAACCGCTCTAATGTCCTTACAGTAAATCACCTAAAAGTGGAGCCTTACCCCTGCTCGAATGCGAATTTGCACTCAGTTAAACACAATAATGGCGGGTTCAAGTAAGTAACTGTAACGACCCGGAAATATGGTTATTTGTGGATGATGAATGCATGTATTAGTATATTAGTATTATACGGGTCTCGAGCCGTTCGGGCTATATTTTAATTGAGTGAGATGTCGCCTAGTTAAACGGGGTTTTCGAGAACCGTTTTAGTGGACATTATTAGTAAACAAAGTCAAATGAAATATATGACCTTAGTTGAGGAAATACAATTTTATCAATAATGTATAACTTAGACATGAGGAAACTTAATTGAATACTAAATGTGGGACCGCCTCGAGAAGCGTGTCAGACGCGGGGCACTGTGTACTGAGTAGGCGAGAATTTGTGTGACCTTATTTATAATTTAATAAAATTAATCTAATGGGTTAATATAGGATAAGATTGTTAAAGTGACACAATATGGTGAGGAGAACCATTGGATGGAGATGGGGATGTGTATATGTGTTTAATTAAGATGATGAGCCAAATGACCCATAAGGGTAGCTGTCCAAGGGATGTGCAAGTTTTAAACTCAAGGGCAAGAGAGTCATTTTGGTTGTATGTATATAAAACGTTGTAACAAAACCCTATTTCATTCATCTTCTCTAACCCTAGCCGTCACTATTCACCTCCCTACCATTCTCGCCACTGCCGCCGCCTCCCACCGGCGACGCAGACCCCAACGAGGTGAGTCTCTCTCTCTCTCTCTCTCTCTCTCTCGTTTTCTCACTCACTCACTTTCGGTTTTCCTCTCCATACTTACACTTTCGGCTCTCGGTTCTCTCACACCACAGCCCTCCCATCCTCGGCTGGACAACCAGCACTGCCACCATCGACGAACCTGACGTCCCAACACCCACCGGCGGGGTTGAGGTGAGCTTCCTCTTCTCTCTCAATTGTTTTAGTTCCTCCATATTACACAGTGTTCCGTTTTTGAGTTGTTTTTTTGGGACTGTTTTAGTGATGACGTACACCACTGTTTGGGTGACCGGCGCTGGTGCCGGTCGAGGCTGACCGGAGGTCATCCTCTGGCAACTTTGCTGGTCGGAGGTGACCCCATGTGTGGCTATTTTGGGGTGTGTAGGTGTGGTAGTTTGAAGTGTGTGTGTGACGGTTTTGATTTTGGGTTTGGTGTGCATGGGTGCATGCATGGGTATGTGTGTGTACACCGCTGTGGGGTGTACACAACAACGTGTATGTGTACACCACAGTAGGGTGTACACAATGGTTATGGGAGTGAGAATGGATTAGTGTATATAATATAGTTTTAAGTAATAAAGTGACATAATAATGCATGTAAACATGGGGTGTAAATAACAGTGGGGTGCACACAACAGCGGGGTGTTGTGTGCACAAAACAGCGGGGTGTGTGTGAAGTATGAGTGTGCACACCAGTGGGGTGTACACATCAGTTGTGTGTGTGTGTGATTATAAAATTGACAGATTTTATGTGACTTTGGATAAATAAAGGAATGGATGATAGGATGGACATTTATTTTAAAAAAATGAGAATGGGCTTGTGTTGAGGCCCAATAAGGGCCCAACACACACCCAACACATATTACAATAAGGGTCCAACACACATTATAATGAGGGCCCAACACACATCCAACACACATTATAATAAAAGCCCAATACAATAGGTACAACTTAAAACCCAAATACATGCATAAAATGAAGGAAATAGCCCATACGTACCTAAGCCCAACAAGTGTCCACATATTATGTGTAACAACCCCAAATTTTTAATTGACTTGTGTTTCACTTGTCAGAATTGTGACCCGGCTACGTGAATACTGAACAGTATTTCAAACTTCGGGAGTCGACACCGAAGTGATTTTATGATTCTTTGATTTTATGTATTAGTATTTTAGTATTTTACGGGTTTCGAGCCGGTCGGGCAATATTTAATTGAGTGAGGTTTCGACTAGTTAAACGGGGGAGAAAAACAAGTAAAAAGTACAAATAAATGAATTTTTAATTAATTTAATTAATTAGTTGGCGAGACAAGGCGAGACTACGCGCGTTACGAGAGTCGGAACAAGGAAAAATGGACCGAAGAACGTCGTTAAAAGCGCGGGAGTTGGTTAATTACACAACATACGGGCTATGAGATTGGTATTGTTATAGTGACACAACATGATGGTGAACAACCATGAGATTGACCTCGAGATGTGTGTGAGAGTTAAGATGTGATTATGGGACAAAAGACTCATAAGGGTAGTGTTTTAAAAGTGTGTAGGAATTAAGTTGGGGGTAAAAAGGTCATTTGGCCTTATATAAATATAAAAAAAAAGAAATACACTATTCACCTCCTTCTCCAACACCCCCACCGCCGCCTCTCTTCTCTCCTCCATTTCTTCTATCTCGGCTTCCCATCTCTCTCACTCTCGGCCTCTCCATCTCACTCTCGCTGTTCTCTCTCGATCTCTCCTCTCTCACTCGAACTCTCGGCCTCTCATCTTCCTCTCGGTTACGTGATCTCTCATCTCTCTCTCTCTCTCGGTTTTTACACACCCTCACGGCTTCTCTCTTCCTCTCTCGGTTGGTGCTGGTGGCGCTGTCTCGATCACGGCTGGCCGAAGGTGGTATGATGATGGTGAGGACCGTGATGGGGTGTGGGTAGACAGGGGTGTGTGCATCATTGTGTATATGGACTGTTTTTGTGTAAGTGTATATGACGGTTTTGTGTGCATAGGTGACTGTTGTGTGTGACCGTGGGTGTATGAATGGTGGGTTGTGTGATGGGGCGTGTGCACCCCACTACTGGGGTGCATAAAAGGGGCAGTACACCCCACGACTGGGGTGTACCATATAAGAAAAAAAAAGAGAAAAGAGAAAGAAAGAGAAAAGAAAAAAAAGTTTATGAAAAAAAAAAAAATATATATATATATATGTATATAATCCATGAAAATGAGATCTCATACTTGTGGTTCAAAATTTGGGTCCTTCCAACTTGGTTTTTACGACGTAGAGAAGTGTTGTAATATTTAATCGAGGTTCTTTATTAGTGTTGTCATTTCATGTGATCCCATTATCGAGTCGATTGACTTGATTTTGATTAAATAACCAGACTCGTTGTAGCTTCTTATTTATGTGGAATGGTTTCGAGTTTCGGTTATGGTATTATAGGTGAATATGGTTTTAGTTTAAAGATGTCACGGCATGTCCACGTTATGGTGATTCCAGATCCATTGCGAGACATAGCATGGGTGAACTATTGGTTGTTTAAGGTATATTCAAACGATTATGACATCATGATCACGCCACCGGTCCTCGAGACTATGGCGTGATCCACATACGACCGAACCGAGCCTATAATTTATGAGTAGGCTTACATGTGTCATGGTTATCGATGTTGTATTATCATAGTCGTAGTTATTGTTGTAGTTTTTCAAACTGAGAAAGAGTATTCATTATTTTATCGATTTGTTAAAATGTTTGATTTCTTAAAACGTTGGAAAAACATTAGGGAATTAACCTAGGGTTAGTCAATCACTCGACTTATTAATTAGAGTTTTCGACCTTGTCAGGTAGCGGGAAACTTGGGAATACGCATTAGGAACGAGAGTTTTGTTTCGCGGGTCGCGATAGTTCAGGTAAGTACATTTGCCACAAGCATTTGTACGTTTGTAAGCCAGTAAGAAAATGTCATGTGATTCATTATCATTTATTCAATCTTGTTATGCTCTTTTATTGGTATTCCATTCCATTTCTTCTTGGTGTGTTTCTCGGCGTAAGTGTTTCGTCTCAAAAGTACTAGGACCTGCACTAGAGGATAAAACGTGGGCACTCGTGGCCACGAGTGTGTGACCACCCTTAGTGACCGTGTGACACCGAGTACTGGGTGGATGGGTTCGAGTCCTTTTCAAGTCATAGCTGTGCTTTCGCTTGTGTCGATGCCCGGGAGGATCTCGCGAGGTCTTCGCCGTTATGCTATGATTTAGACCACTTATGAGCCTCTTTTGATTCCTTGGAACACACTTGACTTTCGATTGACATGTATTAGTCTGTTTATCATGCACCTTATTTATTTAAATTCCTGTCTTTTTATTACTGCATGATATTTAGACTGCTTTACTTGTATTATCATGAATTACTGTTATCTTCTTCTGGCATTACATTCATTTTTCTCCAGTTTCTCACCGTCTAGTTTGTGACGGTGGGTGCAGATAGGACGGAGAGCAGTAGGGGCAAGGGACCTTGCCTAGGAGATTTTTTGTGAGCAGCTGGACTTGAGGTACCGAGATGTAGGCTCATGTTTATTTCTTTTTGTATGACGTTTATATATATGATTGTTTTGGAACTGGGGAATATGTTTTGAAGTGGATTCCATCAATCCATTTTGTTGACTTAGAATTGAACATATTGGGTTTTCCACATTTATATAGATTCCTAATTTCCTTTGATTGAGTTATTTTCCAATTCTTGAGCAGTAGGTAATTCGCTTCCGCTGTGTTATAATTGCAATAACTCTTTCATAAAATGTGAAATTTTGATGTTTTGAGGCTGACTAGGCTCGTCAGGTTCGTTGAGAACTGACTCGGGGCCTGCATGGGTCTAGGCCGGGCGTACCCAAATGCATTGGGAATTTGGGGCCGTCACATAACCCGTGCAGGTCCCGAGTCAGTTCTCGGCGAACCTGACGAGCCTAGTCAGCCTCAAATCATCAAAATTTCAATATTTATGAAAGAGTTATTGCAAATTATTACATAGCGGAAGCAATTTAGATATGAATCAATTATTGGGAAATAACTCAATCAAAGGAAAGTCAGGAAATCTATGTATGTGGAAACCTCGAATATTAATGTACCTCAAACGAAAACCAAATAAAATCTTACATGATATTAAATACCTATGATTTCAAGTTCAAACCAACTTTTCGTAGCCTAGGGTGCTCGAATTCAATCGCAAATCCTCACGAAAGTCTCCTAAGCAAGGTCCTTTACACTTCGATTACTCGGATAAATCTGCACCCACCGTCACAAACTAGACGGTGAGCAACTGAGAGAAAATTTAAAGTAATACCAGCAGAAGATAACAGTAATTCATAAACATCAAATGAAACAGTCTAAATATCATGCAAAAATTAAAGACAGGGCAATATAACAAGATAAAGGTGCATGATAAACATACTATCAGATATCAATCGAAAACATATGTGTTCTAAGAAAACAAGCGAGGCAGTGAGTGGTCACATCACAGCATACGAAAAGAGGACGCTGGCTCTTTTCGGGCAATGTCGTAACACTTGCGCAGCATCAGAGGGACACAGGCCTCCGAGCGTACGAAAAGAGGACGCTGGCTCTTCCCGGGCAATGTTACGACACTAGCACAGCTTGATACAAGAGGGACACAGGCCTCAAGGATCGCATCGACATGCTCACGCCAAGAACACACATACCAAGGAAACAACAAGATAGGAACATTAACAACGGCAATCAACAAGTATCAATTATCGAAAATGAATTACATGCAATGTTCTTACTAGCTTACAATCGTACACAAGCTTTAGGGCAAGTGCACTTACCTGAACTGTCGCGACCCGCAAAATCAACTCCAAGACTCTAACACGTCTCTCGCAATTTCTCGACTACCTAATAAGGATTTTAAGTCCCAAAGGTCAGTTAAATTCTTTGTATTTAGTCTTTCGGTGAGTCTTTATAAATGTTTGTTTAGGCGACTCAAACCGTAGGGAAAAGTCCCCTGATACGGTGAATATATTCCTACTTTCATATGTTATGGGCCTTAACACAAACTTGTCCCTCTTATGGCCTTTATTGGGCCCCAAACACTAACTCCATATACACCTTAGTGTTTCATTTGTTAGACTCTTGTTGGGCTTAAATACCTAAGCCCACTTCCATAAAATTAGCTTATTATAGGCCCTATTATATATTAGCTATGATTGGCCCTAACTCAAGTCCATTTACATACACTTATATGTGTTATGGGTGTGACAGCCCCAATTTCCCCATGCAATTGGATACGCCCGGCCTAAGCCCGTGCAGGCCCCGAGTCATCACTCGGCTACCTAACGGGCCTAGTCAGCCTTCGATTTAATCAATTCGGTAATTTATGAAAGAGTTATTGCATTAATACACAACGGAAGACTAAAACAATTATAATAAAGGGAAATAACTCAATCAAAGTGAAATTAGGAATTCTATAAGTGTGGAAAACCCCGGGTATTCATGTACAATTCGATAGGTATATATACATGATACCAGTTTCATAAAATATATACCAAGTTCAATAATCCCAACAAAATAAGTATAAAACGATATACACATCAGCAAACAAAATATAATCACCTACTATAAAGTCTCTCTGATGTCGCTGTTAATCCTCACAGAAGATCACCTAGGCAGGGCCCCTTGCCCTTGCTGCTCTCCCCTCTATCTGCACCCACCGTCACAAACTAGACGGTTAGTGTGGCGGCCCCAAATTTATCGGGCAACCCCGTGGTCAGCTACCTCCCCTGCCTCAGCTCCGGGAGTCGCTGCCACGTGTCCCTCTGCCTTCGTACTTTAGGTAATTTGTTAAAGTCATTAAAACTTATCATTTTCAAAGAAATTAACAGCGGAAGAATTTAAAGTTTAACAAAATGCATTCATATTTATATATAAAAGTTTACTGATCAAACCTATAGTGGAAAACCCTACATCTTTCAGTGCATACGAGCGATCAATCGTAACAAGATGTATACCAGTACAAGTGTGTATCAGTTTCCCAACCCAAAAGATAATACAAAATATCAAAACATGATAATATCTACACACATACCAGTAGGCCTCGGCGTAGGCAAGTCAGATGAAATCGCCGATGATCCCCTTGCCCCTGTTAGTACTAGGATCTGCGCTCGGCCGCCACAAAAAGGCAGATGGTGAGCCCAGTAAGTAAAATCCCAAGGAAAACCACCATGCATAAATAATAGAAATAATTAACAGAGCCAAAAAAGAGTGTTAAATAAACATGCGGAAGGAAGGAAAATATGCAGACAACTGCTCAAAGCTAATCGCATGTATATAAACACATTGATAGACAAAGGGGTGTGAACACAGCCACTAAGTGTGTACTAGGACCAGGAGCCCTGGTCGTGGCCCATGCCTCCGACCCTACGAATGTATCCCAGCGGCATTAACCATAGTGGGCTAATCGAACGCGTGAAATGGAGTCCAACTCGGGATATCGTCTACCGAGTTCCTAGATCACGCGTTACACACCTAGCCAGCGACCTCCACTATACATAGACAGTGCCATAACCGTCCCAGTTGGAATATTAATCATAGATTTTCAAGAAAATAAAAGCTCAATGGAAATAAATAAGTAAATGCAGTAGTGGTGTTCAGTTGGGTTTTACGTACCCGATAATACGCACTCCGACTTCCCGGACCCGTTAGTACGCCCCACTTAGCTCCCCAATGTCCGAGCTATGGTTTCCCGGTCCCTGAAGTCCATTTTATAGTGTTTTATACTTTTTGGAAACATATTATATCCTTTTATGATATTATATTATATTTTTAATTTTTCAGTTGTGGTACCTCTCCCGGGCTGGGTCGGGGTTCCAAAAATACCCGAAAAGTCTCGAAACCACTTTTCTAATTTTCTATATTTTTCTAGAATTTTTTTCAATTTTTCTGATATTTTTCACTTATTTTTCCAATTTTCCAGCAAATAATATATATATATATAATATATATATTATTTTATTTTTATTTATATATATATTTTTTTTATTTCCAGCGGGCCCCACCTGGACCGGTCCAGTCCAGGTGGTTGGACCGGCCCCAGGGCCGATCCGGCCCGGTTCGGGGGGGGTGACGCACGTGCCACGCGTGTGCGTCCCCTTCCCTGGGACGAACCAGGAACCTCTGGTTCCTTGTTCAAACAACACACATTTTTTTTCTTCTTTTGGCTTCTCATCACTCTCCTCTCGATTACTCTTCAATCTCACTCCATTAGAGACATCCAAAACCTCTAAATTTCACCACAAACCCCAAGAACAACACCCAATTCCCGAATTAAAATTCATGAAAATAACCCAAAGATTTACCAAATCACCTCAAAATTTCCACAAATTCGATCCAAATCGATAAGATTCATCAAATTAAACCTCAAGAACTCCAAATCCAGTAGAAACAGTACTAATTTTGTCCAAAAATCCGAAATCACCACAACCCATTTTAATGGAAATTTAAACCAAAAACGGAAATTTTGATTTATCATAGATCCACGTTTTGACGCCTAGATCCATTCTCCAACGCTCGAATTCTCTTTCTCCAACCCCGATTTCTCTCACAGATCCCTCAAATCGTTTGAGCAAAATGGGATTTGCATGCATTTGATCGATGAAGTGTATATATAGTTGGTGTTTTAATCTCACATGCACACGCATCTCGAGGTAAATCCAATGGTCATTGAACACCCTGTGTCACCAACTTCATGAACACCCTATCATGACACCATGTATCTCGAATTTCCTTGTTGTGCATCTCGATGACAATCCTAGGTGTACTGATTATTGATTTCAAACTATAGGACTTTATTATAATCCAATTGATTTAATTCATAACACCTATTCTAGTCATCAATAAATTTCATAAATTTGTGAATATAGTCACACTAATTCCCCGACCACTCGGCACCCCGTGCCCCATGTCCGGCACGCTTCCCGAGGCGGTCCCACACTTAGTGTACCCAATTTAATTTCCTTAGCTTAGCCTAAGCTTATATATTTACATCTAATTAAATAAATCATCAACCATAACATGTTTAAATAATTTAAATCTAATTAACCCCAACGCCCGGCCTCCTGCTACCAAACCCCGCGTTGGCGCGTTCACCGAACTAAAACCCCGGCTCACAACTCGCCCGACAAGTTTATTTTAAATGCACACCGGTGAAAGATAATACATCATTATCAAGAAAATGAAAATATCAATAAATCACCGAAATTAGAAAAACAACAATACACAGTCAATACTAGGTCCAGAACATGCCTAATCTATCCGCGGCATCCACGTGTCGTCCGAGCTGGCGTCCTAATCTGAAGTAAGGTAAATAACGGCGTTAATAAAATAACGAACCGTTACAGTGAGTAACTGAATAAAATTGCTAGTAGTACCAGAAGAATGTAACAGTAATTTATGATTATAACAAGAAAAGCAGTCTAAGTATCATGCGGAAGTGAAATAACTGGAAAGTAAATAAATCAAATGCATGATAAAGAGATTGAAAGAAAAACAATCGATATTTGCATGTTCTAAGATTCAAAAGAGGCCCATGAGTGGTCTTTTTCACAGCAATACGGCAAAGATCTCGCAAGATCTTCCCGGGAAATGTCGCAACACTAGCGCAGCGTGAAATCGAGAGGCATCGCAACACCTCTCGAATCCAGAACCCAGTACACACATCACTAGGGGTGGTCAGTTACCCCTGGAGAAGGCACCCTCGTTGTCCCAGCTAGTGCGGGACCACATGATACCTCCGAGACACACACTCATGTCAAGAACATACAACCAAGGAAACAGAATAGAATATCAAGCAAAGGATCAATGCAACAATAGCAATAAATAGAGGATGTATAAATCACATGTTATTTTCTTACTGGTTTACTAATGTACATACACACAAGGCATGCATGTACTTACCTGATCTAGCGTGACCCGGTACTCACTCCGAAACTTTAATGCGCTTCCCGTGTTTCTCTACTGCCTGACAACGATTTAAGTCCAGAATATAGGTTTAAGATTAGTATTTAGTTTTTGGATGATTCTCATAAACTTTGTTTCAATTCAATAGAACCCATATTATCGTTGATTTCCTTTATACGCTGGTTAGGCTCTTGTTGGGTCCACGAGTTAAGCCTATATCCACCTAAGTAGGCTCAATATGTGAACAATTATTGGGCCTGGACATATGGGCTCATTATTACATTTTATGTATTTGTTTTGGCCTTAAGTTATGCCTATCATATTGAGCTTTTATTGTAATGTGGGTTAGATGTGTGTTGGGCCCTCATTACCATGTGCGTTGGGCCCTGATTGTAATAGGTGTTGGGTGTGTGTTGGGCTCTTGTTGGGCCTCAACACAAGCACAATTAATAATTAAAATGTCCATACACTTGTTTTATTTATTCACACACATAAAAATATGTACTTAATGGTCACACCATATACACACACAACTGATGTGTACACCCCACTGGTGTGCACACTAACACTTCACACACACCGCTGGTTTGTGCACACAACACCCCGCTGTTGTGTGCACCCCACTGTTCACATACATTAACACATCATTTTATTATTTAAAACCATATTATATATACATTTTTACCATGCACACCATATACAACTGTTGTGTACACCCCACTGTGGTGTACACACACAGTGTTGTGTACACTCCACTGTGGTGTACACACAGTGTACACCCCTTGCACCAAATCCACACCAAAACAGCCACCTATACATACCTACATCACCTACACATATTGTTAAGCTAATCGAAATTCACACACAAACATCTCATAAACGGTCCCACTATGGTGCACACACCCACACCCCAACTGGGGTGTGCACATACACACCATCACACCATCACACACTTCACGGTTTCCATTAAGACCCCAAATTGTTCACGCTTTCTCTTCTTTTTTTTTTGGGTCGTTACAATGGGCCTTTATTAAGTAATGTGTACATTGGGCCTTTATTGGCATTACACAAGTCCACAATTTTTTTTTTGTTCACACATATGGTACACCCCACACCCTAGCCGTGGGGTGTACCTCACCATTGTGCACCCCAACCATGGGGTGCACACCCCATTACACACCCCAACAATGGGGTGTATGCATCACATTATCCATACACACACCAACAGTCCAATACACACATACACACCAGTGGGATGCCCACACATACACACACGACTGTTCACTGTTAAACCACACCACGCACCCCACCAGTGGGTGTACACACACCATACACCATAAACAGTCCAATAGTACACCCCATCATGCACCCCACCAGTCACACACATACACACACACACACAACAAACCCCTGTCCAACCCACACCCCAACACGGCCCTCACCAAAGATGCTCCACCTCTGGCCAGTCGTGACCGGGGATAGTGTCACCAGCCACGAAAACCCAAAGACGGAGAAGATAGAGCATTGGCCAAGAGAGGTAGGAAGAGAGAAGTCGTGGGGTGGGGTGTACACAAACCGGAAAGAAAGAGAGGTTATACTTTCGACTCGTCGACCCCGTGAGGAGAGTGGCAGTGATGACGATCCCGGGAGGAGGTGAGCGTGATGACGGTGGTGAAGCCGAGAGTGATGAAGAGAAGGGAGATGAGAGGCCGAGAGCGTGAGTGAAGAGAGATGGTGAGGGAGGAGACCGTGAGGGTGAGAGGGAAGAGAGTGAAACCGAAAGTGAGGAGATGGAAGGAGAGGCCGAGAGAGAGTGGTGGAGGAGAGGAGAGACCGAGAGGGTGATAGAAGAGAGGGCGGAGGTTAGGGAGGAGTAGAGGTGAAGGGTTAGGGTTTTGTTATAACATTATATATATATATATAAAACCCAAACCCTAAATATATTTATATATTATATATATATCAGTTGGTCGAAATGACCATTTTACCCCTAGAGTTCCCTAAAATTCCCTCTATCCGAAATTCTCCGTTTTGCGCGTAGCCTTGCCTCGTCTCGCCAAATAAAGAAAATAATTATTCAATAATTCATTTAAATGTGTTTTTATAGTGTTTTAGTCCACCGTTTATTGAGGCAAAGCCTCACTCAGTTTAAGAATTGCTCCAATGGCACGATACCATAATGAACTACTATAATTACACACACATCAAAGAAACATAAAATCACCTCGGTGTCGACTCCCGAGGCTCGAAATACTGTCTAGTATAACGTAGCCGGTTCACGGTCCTAATAATTGCGACACAAGTCGAGTTAAAATTTGAGGGTCGTTACAGTCTCCCCCACTTATTAGAATTTCGTCCCTGAAATTTCACTAATAAGTACATTAAAAATTAATGGTTACATTAAACCTCTTCACCATCTTAAGAGATCGTTAAGCCTCGAATTGAGCCTTTCTTGTCTTCGAACCGGTCATGATCCTTTAACATAAAGACCTTCAGGTCTACTTAGTCTTTCTACATCGTGATACTCGACAGGTATTTTTTCCTGCCACTCCTGGCACTCAAGGGTTTCAAAGGAATCTACCATACTTTCTCAGCATAATCATAAACAGTTTCCAATCCATTCGCCATCATATCCTCTGGTTCAGTCCAGCAGGAAATGAGTTTACGAGACCTATCACAGAGCATCTCAATCGGTGACATACCGATACTTGTCTAACAACTGTTGTCGTGTGCAACCTCGCAAAAGTAAAGGTACTGCAGATTTCGTAACTTTGTCCACAATTTCCCAGATGCTATCGTGTCCACGAGAAGATCGGGATAACCATTGACGACAACCACATCAATACGTTCCCACTTCCAGCGAGGAATGGGTAGGTGGTGTAGCAGTCCTTCAGGTCATCTATCGCCCAGCCTCTACGCGCTGGCATAACCCACGCTCGAACAACTTCGACACCTTGAAAATCATCATGGACCTCAATGGAAAACCCCAGTCACCCGCAGGACCTCTAGCATGAGTCTGTCGACCGACTCGTCTAGAAAATACGAACTATCCGCCATTTTGTTGCACCGCTCGTATGATGCATCATCTTGATGTTCCTCGCGCATAACACCAAATGAAACAATCTGCAACATCATCTAGTCACGTATCTATGTCAGGATAATTGTCGACACGTCTGCTGAATTCATCAATTTCGCCGCAACACGTAAACCACACTAATGGTCCTCTTATACACAATTACCTCAGCATCAAATCTTTTGCAGCTCAAAGTATCCGCAACAACGTTGGTCTTCCTCGGACGCTACGCAAAACAAAAAGTCGTAGTCTTTCACAAACTTAGGCCAACGCTTTTGTGTCAGGTTCAGTTCCCTCTAAATGAATAGGTGCTTCAAGTTCTCAGGATTATTACGTAGCTTGAACGAGCATCATACCGGTGACGTTCTCATATCCTCGGTGCGAACACGATCGCAACTCACTCCAGGTCGTGGATTAATTAGTTCTTCTCGCAAACTTTCAGATACTCGAATGCATAAACGATCACACGGCTTAAATCTTCTCGAAATCAACTACATCGTTTGCTCTAAACACGCGTCTTAAAATCTAACCATGGTAACAAATGCTCGTACGCGATTCAATACCTTAGCAGCGCTGACATCCTGTTTCGCTCTACCATACATGCTACCCACAAGGGTCTCAATTTCATCTTCTCGTATCACAAATCGAGTATGAAATACACCAAACTAGATCGTACCAAATAAAACATTGAACCCTAAACTCCAGTATTCTCATGATTACTGACAACTCGTAACTCCCTATTTATAACAAAATATTAACACATTACGTTTGAGTACATATTATCCCATACAACATGTCCAGGACTTTAGTGTTTGCCAAGTCTAATGGCTTTTCAATCATAACATGTCTACCATGCGTACAATAATCAAGAATCAACATAACTTGAATTGAACATGGTATACAAGAAAGTACTTTAAACGAAACTCATACACTCAGTAACGTATTTGGACGCCTTCAAGTTCGTCTCATTAGTAGCCTGCACGCGTTCGTATCGGTGCTGGTGGTGTTATGGTCAGACTCGCTCTGACTGAGTACAATTCTTCTGGATGTGACCCCTCTGTCTGCATCGATAACAAGTACGAGTCTCTCGTGTCTGTCTCTGTGTATGCACCTGTGCCTGCTGCACTGGCCTAGTAGACTGGGTAGGATGGCTCGCAACAGTCGATACCGACAGAATCGTTTCAGCCGGCCTGGTGACCTGCTGTAAAGTTGATCCAACACTCAGTGTCTCAAAGTCTTGCTGATGGAATCGGTTTATCCTCCGTCTCTTGTCCTGATGCTGATCCTCTGATCGGACCTCTAATTTGGTCGGTCTAGCTTCCTCCTCAGAGTGAGTGAGCAAATAACTTTCCCTCACTAGACTGCGTTCATACGCTCTCTGTAAGCTCTCCGGCTCAGTCGCAACAACATATCCTCCGACTACGGGTAACAAACCCTCGGTAAAGTAATAGACTTGATCAGTCTCAGTATTTGCAGATCCTCCAGCATAAGGCAACAATGATATAAATCTACCTATGTACTAAATCACGGACTAGCCTGCGCTTTGCCTTAACGTCATGAACTCGTTCCTTTTCGCTCGAAGGACAGTCGGCGAAAAGTACTTCTGACAAAATTGGGTCTTGAAGTCAACCCAATCGCTCGGGATGCCTCGGGTACCAACAACTATCGTCCACCAATCGTCTGCCTCCACCCGCAACATTGACGAAGAGATCGTCGCTTTCATGCGTTCCTCAGTAGTGAAGATGGTGTGAATCTTCTCGTGATTCTTCAAGAATAGCTCTACCGCTCTAACATCGGTACCACCATAGAACTTCAATGGGTCGTGCCTTTTGAACTCTCTCCACTGCCTAGCCTCGGCAATGACTCCCAGACTCTTCGCTGGAGTTATAACCAAAGTAGTTTCGGCAGTGGCCACAGGTGTGGCTAGTGTAGTAGGCGTCTCCTTTGTTTGTGCTATTCGCGGCGTCTCAGCTTCAGTCATCACAACTGGCGCAACAACTCCCTCAGGCATCGTCACTAACGGAATTGGAGACGTAGCTACAGCAACAATCGGGATCTCTGCTCCTCGAATAATCGTAGGCGGCAACGTAGTCGGGGTAGATGGCATCGTAGTAGTAGCTGGTGCTAGCGTCCTCAATAACTGTAACATCTCCTGCAACTGTAGGTCCTGCATCGCAACTCGCTGTGTCCAAGCACGAAACTCCTCTGCGGTGATGGCACGAGTATTCGATGCCCTGCTGTCATCGCTCGGACCTGACTGATCCGTCATCCTCATCTGATTAAGAGAGCGAACTTTTGAGATCAATCGATAGCTACCGTATACCATATTTATACACATAACAATCATAACATGTATAAAATTATTCGACTCTACCCGTTACTCCCCAAGTTAAGTTTTTTAAAGGGTCAAAGGGTTTCCATTTCTAAGTTCAACCATTCCTAACTTCCGCTGGTTTAAATGGCTTGTGTTTTATGGATTTAAACCTGGTATGCTCTGATACCAACTGTGACGGCCCCAAATTCCCAATGCATTTGGGTATGCCCGCCCTAAACCCGTGCAGGTCCCGAGTCAGTTCTCGGCGAACCTGACGAGCCTAGTCAGCCTCAAATCATCAAAATTTCAATATTTATGAAAGAGTTATTGCAAATTATAACATAGCGGAAGCAATTTAGATATGAATCAATTATTAGGAAATAACTCAATCAAAGGAAAGTCAGGAAATCTATGTATGTGGAAACCCCGAATATTAATGTACCTCAAACGAAAACCAAATAAAATCTTACATGATATTAAATACCTATGATTTCAAGTTCAAACCAACTTTTCGTAGCCTAGGGTGCTCGAATTCAATCACAAATCCTCACGAAAGTCTCCTAAGCAAGGTCCTTTACACTTCGATTACTCGGATAAATCTGCACCCACCTTCACAAACTAGACGGTGAGCAACTGAGAGAAAATTTAAAGTAATATCATGCAGAAGATAACAGTAATTCATGAACATCAAATGAAACAGTCTAAATATCATGCAAAAATTAAAGACAGGCAATATAACAAGATAAAGGTGCATGATAAACATACTATCAGATATCAATCGAAAACATATGTGTTCTAAGAAAACAAGCGAAGCAGTGACTGGTCACATCACAGCATACGGAAAGAGGACGCTGGCTCTTTCCGGGCAATGTCGTAACACTCGCGCAGCATCAGAGGGACACAGGCCTCCGAGCATACGAAAAGAGGACGCTGGCTCTTCCCGGGCAATGTTACGACACTAGCACAGCTTGATACAAGAGGGGCACAGGCCTCAAGGATCGCATCGACACGCTCACGCCAAGAACACACATACCAAGGAAACAACAAGATAGGAACATCAACAACGGCAATCAACAAGTATCAATTATCGAAAATGAATTACATGCAATGTTCTTACTGGCTTACAATCGTACACAAGCTTTAGGGCAAGTGCACTTACCTGAACTGTCGCGACCCGCAAAATCAACTCCGAGACTCTAACACGTCTCTCGCAATTTCTCGACTACCTGATAAGGATTTTAAGTCCCAAAGGTCAGTTAAATTCTTTGTATTTAGTCTTTCGGTGAGTCTTTATAAATTTGTTTGTTTAGGCGACTCAAACCGTAGGGAAAAGTCCCCTGATACGGTGAATATATTCCTACTTTCATATGTTATGGGCCTTAACACAAACTTGTCCCTCTTATGGCCTTTATTGGGCCCCAAACACTAACTCCATATACACCTTAGTGTTTCATTTGTTAGACTCTTGTTAGGCTTAAATACCTAAGCCCACTTCCATAAAATTAGCTTATTATAGGCCCTATTATATATTAGCTATAATTGGCCCTAACTCAAGTCCATTTACATACACTTATATGTGTTATGGGCCTTTATTAAGTAAAGTGTACATTGGGCCTTTATTGGCATTACACAAGTCCACAATATTTTTTTTTGTTCACACATATGGTACACCCCACACCCCAGCTGTGGGGTGTACCTCACCATTGTGCACCCCAACCGTGGGGTGCACACCCCATTACACACCCCAACAATGGGGTGTATGCATCACATTATCCATACACACACCAACAATCCAATACACACATACACACTAGTGGGGTGCCCACACATACACACACGACTGTTCACTGTTAAACCCCATCACGCACCCCACCAGTGGGTGTATACACACCATACCCCATAAAACAGTCCAATAGTACACCCCATCATGCACCCCACCAGTCACACACACAACACACCCCTGTCCAACCCACACCCCAGCACGGTCCTCACCAAAGATGCTCCACCTCCGGCCAGTCGTGACCGGGGATAGTGTCACCAGTCAAGAAAACCCAACGACAAAGAGGACAGAGCATTGGCCGAGAGAGGTAGGAAGAGAGAAGTCGTGGGGTGGGGTGTACACAAACCGAGAAAGAAAGAGAGGTTATACCTTCGACTCGTCGACCCCGTGAGGAGAGTGGCGGTGATGACGATCCCGGGAGGAGGTGAGCGTGATGACGGTGGTGAAGCCGAGAATGATGAAGAGAAGGGAGATGAGAGGCCAAGAGCGTGAGTGAAGAGAGATGGTGAGGGAGGAGATCGTGAGGGTGAGAGGGAAGAGAGTGAAACCGAGAGTGAGGAGATGGAAGGAGAGGCCGAGAGAGAGTGGTGGAGGAGAGGAGAGACCGAGAGGGTGAGAGAAGAGAGGGCGGCGGTTAGGGAGGAGTAGAGGTGAAGGGTTAGGGTTTTGTTATAACATTATATATATATATAAAACCCAAACCCTAAATATATTTATATATATTATATATATATATATATATCAGTTGGTCGAAATGACCATTTTACCCCTAGAGTTCCCTAAAATTCCCTCTATCCGAAATTCTCCGTTTTGCGCGTAGTCTTGCCTCGTCTCGCCAAATAAAGAAAATAATTATTCGATAATTCGTTTAAATGTGTTTTTATAGTGTTTTACTCCCCCGTTTATTGAGGCGAAGCCTCACTCTGTCTAAGAATTGCTCGAATGGCACGAGACCATAATGAACTACTATAATTACACACACATCAAAGAAACATAAAATCACCTCGGTGTCAACTCCCGAGGCTCGAAATACTGTCTAGTATAACGTAGTCCGTTCACGGTCCTAATAATTGCGACACAAGTCGGGTTAAAATTTGAGGTTCGTTACATATTAAGCCTACTTAGGTGAATATAGGCTTGACACATAGACCCAACAAGAGCCCAACCAGGGTGTAAAGGGCATCAACTATAGTATGGATTACGTTAATTAAATGAATTCAAACCAAGTTTATGGGAATCACCCTAAAACTAAACACGAACTCTAAAACAACATTCGGGGTTTGATTCATTGTCAGGTAGTCGAGAAACACGGGAAACATGTTAAAGTCTCGGAGTGAATACCGGGTTACGATTAGTCAGGTAAGTACACTTGCCTTAAAAAACATTTGTACGTTTGTAAGCCAGTAAGAAAATACCATGTGATTCATTTTCATTCCGTTGTGTTTGCTATTATCTACTTGTTGGCATGCCATTCCATATTCCTTGTATGTGTGTTCTTGGCATAAGTGTGTGTCTCGAAGGTACATGCGGCCTGCACTAGAAGGGATAGAACGCGGGCACTCGTGCGCACGGGTGTTTGACCACCCCTAGTGATTGTATGATACCATGTACTGGATTGTTGTGGATATTGTTGTGGTTATCGATGTTGCGACATCGCTGTTGTGCATTTGTTGTGGATTTTAGACCACTTATGGCCTCTCTTAACTCGTAGAACACGCATGTTTCGATTGTTATTATTTCCAGTCTGCCTATCTTGCACCTTGTTTATTTAACTTCCTGTCTTTCAATTCCTGCATGATATTTAGACTGTCTTGCTTGATAATTCATGAATTATTGTTATATTCTTCTGGCATTACATTCGATTTCTTCAGTTGCTCACCGTTTAGTTTGTGACGGTGGGTGCAGATAGAGCAGAACGCAGTAGAGGCAAGGAGCCCTGCTTAGGCGACCTTTTGTGAGCGACTGGACTTGAGGTACCGAGATGTAGGCTCATGTTTGTTTCTGTTTGTATGACGTTATATATATGTATAATTGTTTTGGGACTGGGAATAGAATTTTGAGGTGGATTCCATTAATCCATTTTGTTGAAATATATCAGGGTTTTTCACATTTATATAGATTCCTAATTTTCCTTTAATTGAGTTATTTCCCCTTGTTAATTATTGTTTAGGGGGGTGTATTCAATTGAGATTTTTAGAGACTTTTAGTTACTTTTATAAGTGAATGACTTTTAGAGACTTGTAGATTTTTGTAAACTTTTAAAAACTTTAGTAGACTTTGATAGACTTTATTTTTAATGACTTTTAGTAACTTTAATGGACTTTTGTAAGGACTTTAATAGACTTTGATAAAATTTTATTTGGATTGTGACGGCCCCAATTTCCCCGTGCAATTGGGTACGCCCGGCCTAGACCCGTTCAAGCCCCGAATTATCACTCGGCAACCTGACGAGCCTAGTCAGCCTCATATTTACTCAATTTAGCAGTTTATGAAAGAGTTATTGCAATAATACACAAATGGAAGACTAATCAGTAAGTAACAAGGGGAAATAACTCAATCAAAGGGAAATTAGGAATTCTAAAATGTGGAAAACCCCGTGTTCATGTACAATTCGATGAATCAACATACATGATACTAATCTCAATAATAATGCCAAGTTCTATAAACCAAAAGCATACATATATAAAGCAACATACAAATGAGCAAAAACATATAACCTACTCTAGGGTTCTTCAAGTCCAGCCGCTAATCCTCACAAAAAGTCGCCTAAGCAAGGCTCTTTGCCTCTACTGCACTCCGTTATATCTGCACCCACCGTCACAAACTAGACGGTGAGCAAGCGAGAGAAATCGAAAGTAATGCCGAGAAGAATATAACAAGATAATTCATGAATTATCAATCAAGGCGATCTAAATATCATGCAGAATTGAAAGACAAGAAGTTGAATAAACAAGGTGCATGATAGGCAGACTGGAAACAATAACAATCGAAACATGCGTGTTCTACGAGTCAAGAGAGGCCATAAGTGGTCTAAAATCCACAACAATACCACAACAATATCCACAACAATCCACAACAATCCAAGTACATGGTATCACACAATCACTAGGGGTGGTCAAACACTCGTGCGCACGAGTGCCCGCGTTTTATCCCTTCTAGTGCAGGTCGCATGTACCTTCGAGACACACACTTATGCCAAGAACACACATACAAGGAATATGGAATGGAATGCCAACAAATAGGTAATAGCAAACACAATGGAATGAAGATGAATCACATGATATTTTCTTAACTGGCTTACTAACGTACACAAGTTTTGAGACAAGTGTACTTACCTGAACTAATCGCAACCCGTGTAACAACACTCTCGCGTCCCTAACGCGTATCCCCGAGTTTCCTGCTACCTGACAAGTTTGGAAACTCTAATTAATGGGTCGTATCATTAACTAATCCTAGGTGAAACCCTAGTGTGTTCCTAAGTGTTTTAAGGACTTAAACAGCTCAACAATTTGATAAAAAGACTAGTACTCTCTCGGGTTTGAAAAACCACAACAATAATCACGACAGCGATATCACAACATCGAAAATCATAACACGTGTAAGCCTACTCATAAACTATAGGCTCGGCTCAGTCGTATGTGGGTCACGCCATAGCTTTGAGAGCCGGTGGCGAGTTCACGACGTCATGACCATTTTAACTTTAAATACTATTTTTTTAAGGAATATACATCACAGCACCTTCCCAACACACACACTTGATATTGAAGTCATAAAACATATATTTAGTTTCTCGCACACACAATGTGTTCATCAACACAAACCAGCACCCTAGACAAGGTAAAACCAAATCTATATATCCTAGCCCAAAACCTCAACACAAGGCTGGAAACTCAAAGTAGTTTGTATAACCGAATAAGGATCACCATGGTCAAAACTTCAACTAAAACTAATTAACCAATACATCCTAAGCCTCCATGGTGTCTCGGTGTTATGATATCGGGAGGGAGCCACTACGACATGAGATAGCCGTATGTACCCACCCTAGTTCAAAGATTCCGACAAAGAATACATTAAAACAACTCATACAATAACAAAGAAAATTGGCTTTCCACCACTAGTGTGAACCGCTCCGAGGTTGCAAGACACTAGCATGAGTGCAGCGTGGTCTCCACCAACCCCTTGTCACGGCAGTCCCATGGCAGCGCCACCAAAACTGGTGGTTTCCGGCAAGAACGAAAAACACATAACTCACATTAAATAATGGGTTCATACAATCACACAAAACAATCACATGAAATGACGACAGTTTCACACTACATAGGACTGTTTTGACCACTCCGAAGGCCGTGGGACCCATGTATGAGCTTGGTGGGGTCCCCGACAGCGTCCTAGTCCTGGTGGTCCGGCGGTGGCGCTGCCGGTCACGGCGATTTCCATTCAACAAACACCACCATACACATGAAATAGTGAAATTAAAACTGTTTAAAACGCAACTGGATTTCGGACACACCGGAGGGTTGTAGAACATTAGTATGGGCGAGATCTAGTCCCCGACAACCTCCTTGGTGCGGTGATCTGGCTAACAGCACCGCCAAGCTTGGCGTTTTCCGACGAAACCGAAACAGCAACAAATTTAAAAAAAACAATGAAAAACGTGAGAAAGAGTGGGAGAGAAAGAGAGAGGAAGGTCTCCTGCGAGAGGGATGAACCCCAAACACCTCGGACCTCCGACAATCGAGTGGTGGTGCTCGGCCAAGACAGTAAGACCGTGACCGAGAGAGAGAACAGCGAGAGTGAGAGAGAGAACCCGAGACCGAGAGAGAGAGAGAGAGAGAGAGAGAGAGCGAACCTCCGGTGACGGTTCTGGCGAGGAGAGACCGAGTGGGAAACCGACGAGAGAGATGAAGGGAGGAAGAAGATGAGTGGTGGCAGTGGGTGTTTGGAGAAGAAGATAAATAGTGTAGGGTTTGTTATGAAACGGTTTGTATATATATAAAATCAAATGACCTTTTTGCCCTTACATTAACTCTTGTTCACTTCTTGGACTATTGCCCTTATGGGTCTTTGACCACATCATCTCATCTTAACACATATCCACATCCCTATGACCATCCAATGGCTTTCCTCACTCACTTGTGTCACTTTAACAATCTTATCCATATTAACCTATTAAATTAACCCCATTAATTTTATTAAATTACCAATAAGGTTACACAACTTCTCGCCTACTCGGTGCACCGTATCCCGCGTTCGACACGCTTCTCGAGGGAGTCCCACTCTTGGGATTCGAATAAATTCCCTCATGCTTATGTTATACTTTATTGTTAAAATTTTATTTTCCTCAACTTAGGTCATGTTTTTCATTTGACTTTGTTTATTAATAAAATCCACTAAAACGGTTTCCGAAACACCCCGTTTAACTAAGCGACACCTCACTCAATTAAAATATAGCCCGAACGGCTCGAGACCCGTAAAAATACTAATATACTAATACATGCATTATCATCCACAAATAACCAAATTTCTGGGTCGTTACATGGATGACTTTTGATAAACATCCATGTAAATCTCGAAATCGAACAGGGGTATGTGCCCCACTTTTCACCATCTTCAACCTTTGCTTCGCTCTTCCTTCGTCTCTCCTCACTGTCTTGTTGAATCTCTCTCTCTCAATCCCTTCTCTCGTTCTCTCTCAATTTCGCCCCTATGATGTATAAAGAAGAAAAGAAGAAGACGAGACTGTTAATTTTCATTTTAAGGACTGTGTATGTGTGGGTGTTTGTGTGATTGAGGGAGAGGGAGAAAGGAAAGAAGTAATCAATAAAGAAAAAAAAAGAAGAGACCGAGACAGTCAAACTAGAGAGAGAGGAAGAAGATGACTTGACTAGGGGGGAGGTTGGCTATGCTTGTATTCGGCTATGGGGGAGGGAAGAGTTTAAGCTTAACCCCAGCCAAAAACAAAAAAAAGGGGTCGATTGACTTTGATGGACTTCTTGCACATTTTTTAAAGCTTCGGTTAATTTTTAATTGAAAAAATAAACTACTAAGGTTATTAAAAATATTCATTGTAAAAATAACAAATAAAGTACGAAAGAAAGAACATAGATCTAATGCATATTATTATTTACTACATCAACATCACTCCACATTTCAGTAGCTATAAAATTCCTCCATTGGTTGGCATTCTCCCTTTCTTGTTCTTGAGTTTCAAAAAGTATTTCAACATCATCATATTCTTCACTATCTGAGCATAATGCATCTTCAGTATCTAATTCAATTGGAAATTCATCGGAACGACACTCCTTGCGAAGATAGTTATGTAATCCCGCACAAGCCAACACCAGCTCTGCTTGAATTTTAAATGAAAATGGAGGAGCTGTTTTAAAAATTGTGAACCGTGATTTGAATATGCCAAACAACCTTTCAACCACATTCCTCAAAGATGCATGTCGAAGATTGAATAATTCATTAGCATTTTCAGGATGTCGCCCTTGCCCGAAAAAATAAAAAAGATGATAACGAACACCTCGAAAATGAGCTAAAAACTGACGCCGATTCGGAAAACCACAGTCCACCAAAATTTTTTTGCCTAAAAACATAGTAAAAATAAATAAATTAAATACAAGAACATAAAAACAAGTACTTTGACATTAATTAGATCATACCTTGTGGTACTTAAATAACAGAATATAAAAACAAGTAATTTTGACATTAATTAGATCATACCTTGTGGTACTTTAAGTCCATTTCTCCTAGATAAAGCATCAGTCAATATTCTTGAGTCATGCGCCGATCCTTCCCATCCGCTAAGAACATATATGAACTCCAAATCAAAGTTACATGCAGCAAAGACGTTTTGAGAAGTGAAGCCATGACGATTGCGATAGTTGCTACTATCATTTTCAACAATCATTGCTGGAATATGGGTACCATCGATAGCTCCAATATAATCCTAAAAATAAAGAGCAAGAACAATTAATGACCACATCATCATCATCATCATCATCAACAAGAAAAAAATCAATTCTATTATAACAACTCTAGCAATAATTAGAACTTACTTTGAAGTAAGGATAAAATCTTGTACTATTTCTTATGATTTGTGGGGTAGATGATTTAGGCTTCACCATCATATCTACTGCAATTACGTTCAGAGCCCTTAAAATTTTGTTGAAACTTTGGCTGGTGCTAAAATGCGATCTATTGAAGGTTTTTCGAATCAAACAATATCGAGAATTTTGACCCACATTGAGTAAAAATGTAGCCAACATTTCTTCAATAGTTACAAATCGTGTATCATGTACCAGAGTTTTTTCTCTAATAATTTTGCATAACTTTCGAAACACGTCAAGATACATCCTATAAATTTGTCAAAAGTATTCTGCATCCTCATTCAATATTGTTTCTATGTATTCAGACCCATTTCTAGTTACAGAGCGCCTGGTTAACGGTCGTGTAACGGGCTCACAATACATAGAAAGTATAACTTCATGCAATGTTTGTAGAATTGTTTGCATAAAAACCAACAAACATTCAAGTATCTCTGTTAGTTATTCCACCTCATTCTCTTCCATTTCCACTTCCTCTGATTCATCATATCTTTGCATGTTTAAATGAGACATCATGTAAATAATATCACCTTAAATCAAAAAAAAAATTAAACATGCCGAAAAATAAAACATTCAACATGTGGAATTTTAAATCATGATCGACAAGGACAATATTGAATAATACTAAAAAAATATTATTAACTTCAAACAAAGTATTATTCATCAATCCAACATTCTGGCGGAGTCTGAAAAAAAACAATCTCTAACTAATAAAATATGAATGTAGTCATTAATAAAATAATATAATAAATTTTAAGTGCAAGCCAAAAAAATTCTAAAATAAATAACTACTTATTCTGTCAACTGAAACGCTATCCACTTAGAACGTTCTTCAGAAGACATTTCCATAAAATCAATCTTTTTAGCTCTTGTGTTCAACAACTCGAGGACCTTGAAACGAGTACTATCAGTCAAATCTGGGATTTCCTTAATAAGCTTCCAACATCCTTGGTCTCTAGCCATAAATCTATCAACCTTATCAGCAAAACTAGAAATTGTTTCTGTCAGTTTATTCAAAGAATCCATTTGAAAATTATTATTTCTGCTTGAGTCTAAATTTCCTTCTTTCTCAACTTTGTTCATTTTTCTGGTTACTGAATGAACCTCCAAATTCATTAGCTCAATTGTTGGAGGCGCATTAAAGCTTCCAACTGTTGGAGGTTGATATAGGTTTTTCTATTGATGCTTGTTTCTTTGTACAAAAGCCTCCGCATCATAGTCGTAAGTAAGATCTTCCAATACATCACCACTAGGTTCCTCTACTTCAAATGTCCTAGCATCATTATCATCCCCAAGTCCAATCGAGTATCTCTCCGAAGTAGTTGCATTTTCGACAATTATCCTTAAGTCATCATAATCAGCAAACGTATCCGTCTAATAATGTCTTTGATTAGGATGAGACTGGTCAAAAACAAAAAAGAGTTAATACATACTTCGGTACAATATCTTAATGGAATAATTAAAAATCTCACCTTGAAGTATTCCTCCCATACTTCATTGCTTGCCGTGAATTTTTTGGTAACGTGATCTCATCCAAATCCAGATTTGCAACGCATAAGCTCAACATAGCCTTGATAACGGTCTTTGAACCATTTCCATCGACTTTTGTAATTTAAGAAATTTTTTTCACATCCAAGTGTTGCATTAAGGACAGGAAGTATTTTTTTTTTTCAATGGTTGATTTAGTAAAAGCACCATTACTATCGCGCCATCCACGATTTGCAGCATCAACCAACAATTTAAGCAACTCATTGCTCTCTTCCGCGGTCCATGCAGTTTATTTTACCAAACCTTTTCCTTTTTTTTTGTTTTCAACAGTTACTTGTGAGTCTCCCATCGCACTATAATCATGTATATATATATATATAAATTAGTTTGAGTAGGTTTTTCAATGGACGAAAAAGGACAAACAGAGACACCAACAATACTCAGTCAACAGAAATTAAATCATGCAACCTTGATACCAGGACCTTAATGCATACATTTGCTGGGATTTTGTCCATAATGCAAATGCCTTGGGCATCATAGATTTGTCCATGTGAACAATGTAGGTTTTCCTATCGGCAGCTACTGTAAATTCAGGAGTTGCAAAGAGAAACCACACAAAGAAGAGAAGGGGAGAAGAGGTGATTTCGAGGGCTCTCATTGTGAATGCATTACGTGGAGAGAGAAGTACGTTATTTGATTAGTGTAAATTC
The DNA here is from genome assembly GCA_039657345.1 of Stephania japonica. Lineage (NCBI taxonomy): Eukaryota > Viridiplantae > Streptophyta > Magnoliopsida > Ranunculales > Menispermaceae > Stephania > Stephania japonica. The sequence goes on from CM077566.1 coordinate 5,628,190, forward strand.
AGGAGATGTAAAGACAAACCACACAAGCCTCTTCATCTGTAATGCAATTATAAAACAAAGGAGACATAAAAGCACATTTTTTTGTTCTTTAAGAAACAATACATCATAAAGGATTAAATGTGACGACCCCAAATTCCCAATGCATTTGGGTACGCCCGGCCTAAACCCGTGCAGGTCCCGAGTCGGTTCTCAGCGAACCTGACGAGCCTAGTCAGCCTCAAAACATCAAAATTTCACGTTTTATGAAAGAGTTATTGCAATTAAAACACAGCGGAAGCAAATTTCATACTACTCAAGAATTGGGAAATAACTCAATCAAAGGGAAATTAGGAATCTATATAAATGTGGACAACCCCAATAAATTCGATTCTAAGTCAACAAAATGGATTGATGGAATCCACCTCAAAATTTCATCCCCAGTTCCCAAAACAACTATATATATATATATGTAAAACATCTGTCACGGCCCAATTTCCTAATCTTGATTAACTTGCTTAATCAGGATCATCGACCCGTGACGTGGGCCCCGCATGAGATGCGCACATTGACCGAGGCACGTGGCCGAGGTAAATGTTATATTTGTACTGGTGAATGCCTAGTGTTGTGTATGTGTGTAGACTAATTAAGTCAATTTTTTTGCAAACCAAAGACATCGAGTTGACGTGGGCGGGGACACGCCTTGGAGTGCGTGCAAGTACGAGTACCTAGTGGAATTACCGGGGTAGCGAGACTAGGCTAGGAAATAACAATTTATTTTAAATCTACCTTAACATAAATTTAGTTATTTAATTTAGTTGGAAAATACGACGTTCGACGCACGGGGAAAGCGCTCGAATTGCGTGCGAATCGGGACACTGAGTGCCGGGGAGTTGAGAGTCGGTGTGACCACTTAGATAAATTTTATAAATTTGTGTGACCAATTTATTATGGTCCATATAGGATTAATGTACATTAATTGAGTTGGCCTATAGTTTATTTATTTAAGAAATCACATTTTAATATCCTATAGTTTGTTGTGAATTAAACTAACCTTAAGACAGACCTCGAGATACGTGCAGCCACACACTCCCATGATGAGAGTCACAAATTTGGTGTCACCAAGAGAGCTGGACTACCTAGTTAGGAACCCTCAGATTTGCCTCGAGATTCGTGACGCACACTTGATTACACAAACACATAAATATCACAAGATTAATGGGTTCCTCATTGTTTCTCCAACCAAAGAACATGCAAAAAAAAAATCTGAGAAGCTGTATCTAAGGGAAAGAGGAGCTAAATACAGTGATTTAGAGAACTAGGAGGCTGGATTAAGGGTGCTTCATTAAGGTAATCCTCTAGTCTTCTTGGTTATTTCCATTAATGGAGCTTGAAAAAAAATGGAGTGTTCTTATGATTTCGATTTGAGAATTTTCGAGCTACTAAATGATGTTGTTTTTGAAAACAAAGTTCATATTTGGATTCTCCATTGAAAAACACATGGGATTCCAAAAGAGGTTTCGAAAATCAGTGGGGTTTTAGTTGGATTAAAATTTCTAGTTTTGGGTATTAATTGTGATTTTTGAATTTGTCGATTAAATTGGTACTTTAGATGTGGTTTTAGTTGTTTTGTTGATGAATTGAAGGAGTGAAGAAAGAAAGAAATCAAAAAAAAAAAAAAAAATTGGGGAAGAAGATGCACACGTGCGGCCCGCACGTGTGCATTTCCCCCAAATGGGCCTGGCCAGGGGGGCCTGGGGCGAGCTCGACCCATGAGCCGAGCCTGGCCCAGCCCAGGAACCGGGTCGGGTCGGGCAGACCCGACCCGACCCAAAAAAAATAATAATAATAAAATAATAATAATAATAAAATAATATATATATATATAATATATTAAAAAGAAGAAGAAGAAAGGGAATAATACCAGAATAAAAGAAAAAAAATGATATAAATAATATATATATATATATATATATTTATATATATGCATCTGTTATATATATATATATATATGCAAGTATACATATATATATACACATACACCTATGTATATATATGCGTATACACATATAGGTATAAATATAAAATAATAATAATAATATAGAATATATACCTATATAATAAAAATATTAATAAATAAATGATATGAAATGACCTTTCATGAACTTAGGGGTGTTTCGAGAGCTCGGCAGCGCTAGTCGGGGTGTCGGAAGGCCGGATAGCTAGGACTATTGCGTTGACTTGTAAGTAAAACTGAGGGAACTCTTTACTTTATTTCATTCCAGTCATTTATAAATTTTCAGTCTATTTGTAGACTAGCTAATTTATTTCCCATATCATGCTTTCCTTGTTTCTATTCACATTGAATATCGATATAGCATGATGCCTTGTTTGATATATCATTGACTCCATGCTTCCTTATATGCTCAATGTTTGTCTTGAAATATGGTTAATGAATATTTAGAAAATGCATGCTATAGGGTTATCTGCTATGTTGGACTTGTGTTCTACTTCCCTTGGGGCTTTGTAGCCTAACATATGTTGAAATCATAACATTTTAGGATATATATTCTTGAAAACTAAAGTAGGGATTATCTAGTGTCCATTGCACACGAGATGCGCGGATTCACGAGGATTTCGGTCTTTCGGGGTCTCCGGCACTCGCCACTACACTTGGGCGGCAGACGTGACGTGGACGACGGGGTTGTTGGCAAGTATAAATGATTTAAATACGCCGAGCACAGCTCCGCCATTTGAGGTTATTAAAAAAAAAGAGAGATTATTATCATATGTTGAGCACAGCTCCATACAAAGAAGGAAAAGGCTAGGTGATAGTTCTCACCGCCGACCGGACGTAGATCATCTCGACTTAGCTCAGTGTCGGTTGTGTATCTCGTTAACGTTGGTATTTACTTGCATTATTTATTCAAGCATTTCTTCACTACATATGCTTTTAAATACCTTTTGTTTAAATTGGAAATGTAGTATTAGATTTCCCAGCTTATCACTTAAATATCATCATACTCACCGTCTAGTTTGTGACAGTGGGTGTAGATCCATCGAGCAGCACCAGGCCGGGCAAGGAGAAGATCGGCGACTAGCTCTGAGCTCCGAGCGTGTAGTTGCCCGTACACGTAGGGTACTTTTTTGTATTATGTTTACTTATGTCTTTATCTTTTGGGATGTTATTGGGATGAGTGTTAGATTACCCGACTTTTGGCTTTCACTTTGTTTATATATGTTCGTCGTTTACTTGCATATATATGGTGATCGTTATTTCCTGGATTCCACACTTAGGATTTAATAAGCAAAAAAAAAAATTTCTGCTAAAATATTAAAGACTTCCGCTAAATAAAATAATTGTTTAAACAAGAGAACACAGGTAGTAAAGGCTGACTAATTCGTAATCGGGTCCTATGTGTTGTGATTAGGGCTTAATTATGGGATTAGGCCGGACGGTGCCCTAGATTAGAAGCGGGGTCGTCACAGTTGGTATCAGAGCTTAGGTTTTAGAACCTTAGGGGCAAAGCATAGTGATGAATAAGGATTTTGATGCTAATTTCGTGATTGGTATCAAAGATCATTTATCAAGGAATAAAGCATAAATTTGAATAAAATGCACACCCTAGAAGTGGAAACCAGATGAACGTTGCCTAGGAATTATTTTGTTGGGAATTGAGTGAAAGTGAGTTGGGAATTTGTATATATATATGCTATATTTTTCAATATGTATATGTATATATGTGGTAGACTTCGTAATAGTGATAGGAAATCGTTATCCACATGCAGACGACGATGACGGATGCACGCGAGACAGGCGATGGGGGTGCTAGCAGTAGTCAGCCTCTTACTACATCAGACGACGACTATCAGAGGTTGGCGGATAGAGTAGCGGCACAGGGACAACAGATGGCTGATTTCAAGGCCTTCATGACAGCACAGATCACCGCACTTACTCAGGCCGTCGCCACTACTCCTGCGACTACCACACATCCGACGACCGGACCTACTACTATACCACCCAAATGTTCCGATATCGCACCGTACTAGACCCACCTATTGTTCGGACACGGTAGTGACGCCGACTCTTCCGGTAGTGACCGTTTCGACGACGAGAGGTAGCAGATGATGACTCCGACTCCCACACCTACACCTTCGGGCTCGGCGGTGGGGATTCAAATGGTGAAGGACTTTCTCGCCTTCACCACCGGTGTACTTCGACGGGGAGAGAAACTTTAAGAAGATTGAGGGATGGATATTATCACAGGAGAAGCTACATCGGATTTTGGGGATCGAGGATAAACTACGCCCAGATTTGTCTTCTTATACGCTACAGAGAGATGCCGACGTCTGGTGGCGCACCACCATAGCTATTGATGGGGACTTTGAGTCATGGACGGCCTTTAAGGCCAAGTTTTATCAGCAGTACTTCCCGCCGGCAGTCATGATGAGGTTGAGGAGAGAGTTTATGAGTTTGAGGCAGAGAGCAGATGAGTCAGTTATGGAGTACCGAGATAGATACGGGTATCTGAGGCAGTTTGCGGGGATTTGGTCCGAGATGAGTTGGGAGATGTGTATCATTTTGGGGCAGGTCTGAGAGCAGACATTGGCTATCACGTAGTCAGCACGGGCGCTAGGACACTCACCGAGATATACAAGCGTGCACTTTCCCACGAAACCTACTACCTTGGTGTAATAGCTGACAGGGCAGGCTTAGGGCAGAGATTGACATTAGAGCAGGCCGCAGATTTCGAGAGGAGGCAGCGGAGTGGCAAGGCACCCAGGACATGGGATAGAGGCTTCCATGGATCGGGGGTGACTTCACGTTCTACATCGTTGGTACCTCAGGTGTTTTATATCGCGTCGGCACAGAGCTCAGGGAGAGGACGTTCCATACCATCACCATCGATTAGGCCAGCATTACCAGTGCTAGAGAGACTTACTCTTCGGCACCATCGCACCACGACGATATCGCCAGCCAGGGTGGTAGAGGCCGAGGCAGGGGTAGAGGCCGAGAGGGACCCCGTCAGGGACAGAGACAGACTCCAGTTCAGGGACACGACCACAATCCGATCAGCGCGAGCAGATTTTCATGTTATAGGTGCGGACGGGTGGGACATTTGGTGAGGAGTGTCCACGACCAATGACGACAGTGTATCCACCACGAGTCGAGAGGCACTCACATGGTGGCACAATGGATACTAACGCTACGCGAGTCTCATCGAGGGTACGATTTCTATCGCTGGTAGAGAGTCTTATGTTTTATTTGATTCGGGTTCCACTATTTCCTTCATTTCGGACGCATGTTAGGCATACTAGGATTGACACCGATTAGGCTTGGAGTACATTTGATATTGAGCACCGCCGCCGGAGATAGGGTTTACCCTAATAGTCTAGTGGAGAGAGTTCCAGTAGAGATTAGTGGGATAGAGTTATACGTATACACATATAGGTATAAATATAAAATAATAATAATAATATAGAATATATACCTATATAATAAAAATATTAATAAATAAATGATATGAAATGACCTTTCATGAACTTAGGGGTGTTTCGAGAGCTCGGCAGCGCTAGTCGGGGTGTCGGAAGGCCGGATAGCTAGGACTATTGCGTTGACTTGTAAGTAAAACTGAGGGAACTCTTTACTTTATTTCATTCCAGTCATTTATAAATTTTCAGTCTATTTGTAGACTAGCTAATTTATTTCCCATATCATGCTTTCCTTGTTTCTATTCACATTGAATATCGATATAGCATGATGCCTTGTTTGATATATCATTGACTCCATGCTTCATTATATGCTCAATGTTTGTCTTGAAATATGGTTAATGAATATTTAGAAAATGCATGCTATAGGGTTATCTGCTATGTTGGACTTGTGTTCTACTTCCCTTGGGACTTTGTAGCCTAACATATGTTGAAATCATAACATTTTAGGATATATATTCTTGAAAACTAAAGTAGGGATTATCTAGTGTCCATTGCACACGAGATGCGCGGATTCACGAGGATTTCGGTCTTTCGGGGTCTCCGGCACTCGCTACTACACTTGGGCGGCAGACGTGACGTGGACGACGGGGTTGTCGGCAAGTATAAATGATTTAAATACGCCGAGCACAGCTCCGCCATTTGAGGTTATTAAAAAAAAGAGAGATTATTATCATATGTTGAGCACGGCTCCCATACAAGAAAGATGGAAAAGGCTAGGTGATAGTTCTCACCGCCGACCGGACTTAGATCATCTCGACTTAGCTCGTGTGTCGGTTGTGTATCTCGTTAACGTTGGTATTTACTTGCATTATTTATTCAAGATTTCTTCACTACATATGCTTTTAAATACCTTTTGTTTAAATTGGAAATGTAGTATTAGATTTCCTCAGTTATCACTTAAATATCATCATACTCACCGTCTAGTTTGTGACGGTGGGTGTAGATCCATCGAGCAGCACCAGGCCGGGCAAGGAGAAGATCGGCGACTACCTCTGAGCTTCGAGCGCGTAGTTGCCCGTACACGTAGGGTACTTTTTTGTATTATGTTTACTTATGTCTTTATCTTTTGGGATGTTATTGGGATGAGTGTTAGATTACCCGACTTTTGGCTTTCACTTTGTTTATATATGTTCGCCGTTTACTTGCATATATATGGTGATCGTTATTTCTTGGATTCCACACTTAGGATTTAATAAGCAAAAAAAAATTCTGCTAAAATATTAAAGACTTCCGCTAAATAAAATAATTGTTTAAACAAGAGAACACAGGTAGTAAAGGCTGACTAATTCGTAATCGGGTCCTATGTGTTGTGATTAGGGCTTAATTATGGGATTAGGCCGGACGGTTCCCTAGATTAGAAGCGGGGCCGTCACAACATCATACGAACAAAAATGAACATAAGCCTACACCTCGATACCTCAGGTCCAGCCTCTTGCCCCTACTGCACTCCGCTTTATCTGCACCCACCATCACAAACTAGACGGTGAGTAATTGAGAAAAATTTAAAGTAAAGCCAGAAGAATATAACAGTAATTCATGAATTTTCAAATAAAGCAGTCCAAATATCATGCGGTATATGAAAGACAGAGATTTAAATAAACAAGATGCATGATAGATAGACTGGAAATGACAACAATCGAAACATGCGTGTTCTACGAGTCAGGAGAGGCAATAAGTGGTCTAAATTCCACAACAATTCCACAACAGCGATGTCGCAACATCGAAATCCACAGCAATATCCCAACAATCCAGTACATGGTATCACACAATCACTAGGGGTGGTCAAACACTCATGCGCACGAGTGCCCGCGTTTTATCCCTTCTAGTGCAGGCCGCATGTACCTTCGAAACACACACTTATGCCAAGAACACACATACAAGGAATATGGAATGGAATGCCAACAAGTAGATAATAGCAAACACAACGGAATGAAAATGAATCATATGATATTTTCTTAGCTGGCTTACTAACGTACAAATGTTTTTTAAGGCAAGTGTACTTACCTGAACTATCGTAACCCGCGTAACACACTCCGAGACTCTAATGCGTCCCCCGCGACTTCCCGACTACCTGATAATTAAATCTTGAATATTAGTTTAAGGTTTAGCATTTAGTCTTTAGTTAATTTGTATGAGTTTGATTTATTTGTTAGACTCTGGTTGGGCTTAAATACTTAAGCCTATTTTTATAAAATTATTTACTTGCTATGGGCCCTGTTATATATTTGTTATGTTGGGCCCTTATTGGGCCCTAACACAAGCCCATTTACATACATCTCATTATATTTATCAATTTTCCATACTCTCCCTTTCTTTTTTTTCTTTTTCTTTTATTTTATTTTATTTTATTTACACACCCACACATGGTACACCCCACACTCAGTAGTGGGGTGCACAATACCATCACGCACCCCAAGCCATGGTGCACACTCTGTCATACACCCCAAATCGGGGGTGTACATGCATACACATGCACACACATATACACACCCATGCATGCACATGCACACACACATGCATGGACATATACACACCACCCCACTGCCAAACTGTCCACACCACACACACTTAAGCACCCCACCAGTGGGTAGACACAATCACACACACACATTGTCCAACACACGTACACACCACACCAACACACACCTCTGTCCAACCCACACCCCAACACGGTCCTCATCTAAAGTGCTCCACCTCCGACAGCCGTGACCGGGGACAGTGTCACCAGCCACGAAAACCCAACGGCAGAGAGGGCAACATCAACGGAGAGAGGGGAAGAGAGAAACCGTGAGATGGGTGAGTGAAGGAGAGAGAGAAGACAACCGAGAGAGGAGAGAGGGAGGTGTGGTTATACCTTCAGTGAGCTCGTTCTCGTTGAGACTCCGGGACTGGTATGGGCTCGTCGACGACAGGAGTGTGACAATGGTGGTGATGGTGAGGTCGTGAGTGAGTGAGTGGGAGAGTGAAAATGAGAGATGAAGCCGAGAGTTCGAGTGAGAGAGGAGAGAGATGAAGGTGAGAGTAGCGGCGAAGGGAGGCCGAGAGAGAGGGAGGCCGAGGAGTCGAGAGTTGGGGGGAAGAAGAGAGAGACCGAGATGAAGAGGGGGGGTAGAAGAGAGTGGCGGCGGTGAGTGGGTTATGGTAGGGTTTTTTTTTTAAGTGTATATATATACCTTATTTGTTTAAAATGACTATTATACCTCTGTTCTTTGTTATATTTTCCTCCACTTTTCATCATAAAGCACCCACACATCTCGAGGCTAATCCCAAGGCTCTTTAATTTAGTGTCGTGTCATTTTAGCAATATCTTGTATGTGATCCAAAAATTTACTCGTAAACCACTTAGTTAACCAACTCCTGCATAAACCTTGTATTCCTCGATCCGTATTTCTCCGTTGTACGCGTAGTCTCGCCTCATTTCGCCAAATAATTATTTAAATTCTACAAAAAACCCTTTTTAATTGTATTTTGACAGTATTTTACTCCCCCTTTTAACTACGCGAAGCCTCACTCCGACTAGTATTTGCCTGAACGGCTCGAGACACGTAATGTACTATAATACTAATACACACATCATAGAAGCATAAAATCACCTCGGTGTCGACTCCCGAAGCTCGAAATACTGTCTAGTATCACGTAGCCGGTTCACGGTTCTAATAAGTGCGACACAAGTCGAATTAAAATTTAAGGGTCGTTACATTAAAGTAAATACACACCACTGGTTTGACAACCAATAATGACATTGATTCTTTGATTAGTGTTGAAGTTATAAACATAGTGAAAGAGATCAATGCAACAATGGCACTTGAAAAGAAAACCTTCTCATTAAACACAAGTACAGAAGTTGGAGAGAATCAACTCTCAAACAAATTGCAAAAACAATATTGTTTTAGCTCCTTCAACATTTTGAAACATGAATCAGAAACACAACTTCCCTTTTTATACTTGACTGATCAGGAAATTAAGTAAACCACAAACCTATAATTTCACAAACAATTGGAATCTCCACTCTACAAGATAGCCTCAATATCAAATTAATTGGGGTTGGCTACATAAATCAAACTCTTCTATTGAGCTTGATTCAGTGCAACCGAATAAATGTGTCCCAAGTTAACTCCAAGTCGAATTTCTTTAGGTTTCTATTGAGCTCAAGACCAACCAAATTAACAGAATTTGAAATTGAATCAAACCAATGACTATCAAAAAACCAAAAACGAATTCGATTCAATTTATTATCGAGAGAATTACGTACGCAGTGAAAAAAAAACCGTTACACGAATCAGAACGGCCCAATTTATAATAGCCGTTAATTATGACGTCATTGCGAGATGTGGACGCCAAATGGCGACTCGGTCGTGGGTCCCACAAATGAGGCCGAACGCACTCGAACTAGGTATACAGTCCGTTTTGTATGCTTGTTGTGGTAAATTGTGATGAAAATATTATAATTAGTTAGATTTCATTACAATATGTGTGTTAAAGTAGATTAATGACGAGTGAGGAATTGCCTCGGGGTGCATGCAGACACGGGACACGGGGCACGGGGTGCCGGGTATTCGGGAAACTAAAGTGAGCTTACTCATAAATTTTGGGAATTTATTGAATGGAATAGATAATAGATATAAGCTAAATCAAATTGGAAATCAATGAACCTATAGTTAAGATGAATAAAACAACAACAGTTGGATAATTCTCGAGATGTGCAACAGGGTCATTAGTTCAAGATAAGGTGTTTGGAGTTGGAGTGACACAGGGTGGTCAGGAGCCCTAGAATTGTTCTCGAGATTTGCACACACATTTGATCAAGTGCCAAATATATATATATATATATATATATATATATACACATTTGACTGATCAAAAAGGGAGAGAAAGAGAGTGAGGTTGGAGAGGAAGCTTGGAAGAGAGAATCGTTGGAAGAAGAAGAGGAAGAACAACCACTAAGGAGTTGGAGAGAGTGATTGAGGCATCCAACCACAAGATCAAGAGGTATGGATACATCAAACTTGAGTTTTATAAGATTTTTGGTGTGGGTTAGAAATTGTGAAATCCGAATTTGTTGGGGAATTAGACACTTGGTTTTGTTGGGAGTAAGTGTGTATGAGAATGGCATGAGATGGTTGTGATTTTGAGCTAATTTTAGAGTAATTTGATGATTTCCTGAAAATGGGTATTGAAAATGTGATTTTGATGATTCTTGGATTTTGATGTTTAAACTTGATGAATTTGTGTTTAAATGGTGATTCTGAGGTGGATAATGATTTTTAGAGGTGTTGGAACCAAATGAATGGGTGTATGAGGAAGTTTGGAATGTGGATTTTTAAACTGAAAAATCTGGACAGAGCGTCATTAGCGCGCTAATGGATGGACCTAGCGCACCAATTGCCCTCTGAAAAATGATGATGAATAGTGACGCAGATGAATTAGCGCGCTAATGAATTAGCGCGCTAATAGTTCACTGGAATCTGAAAAATTGGAAAATAGGAAAATGAGCCTAACTAATATTTTAATCCAATTAATTGATTAATAACCCTCATAAATGAATTCCAGGATTCTCGGAATAGTAATTGGATTTGGGGGTTAGTCAGAAATCGGACTGGGAGTAATATCGGGGATTTGGAGGTATCGAACCGGGGGTTTGATTTGTGGAACGAGGAGTGCATATTGAGGTGTGTAGTATCCCAATTGAACTTCACTCTAGTATTTACATTTTGATTTATTTGAATTCTGTTCTGTTTATTCATTTCTCCATTCCTTTATTGCTTTACGGTGGTTGAGTATTCACACCTGGTGACTTTACGGTAGTGGAGTTACTCCTACCTGGTGTCTTTACGGTGTTGAGATCACTCCCCACCTGGTGCTTATTTGTTACGGCCATAGAGTCCACTAAGTCATAGCACTTGTCTAGGCATACGCCGGTGAATAGGCTACCCGGGTATGGTAGGGTTGTGTGGGTGCGTCGTGGGTCTACGCCGACCACCTAGAGGGTCTAGGGTCACCCGGTAGAGGTGTTTTCACGGGTTTTGCCTGGGGAAAAACCCGAAGTATGACTTGGTCTAATTTTACTGTGCACGTACTTTGTTTCATTACTATATTTATGCATGCGATGATCCTTTTTACAATTGTCTGTATTCTTTTGTTCCGCATGTTTAATTATAGTATCTTTAATTCCAGTACTTTTACTTCCGTAATTACTTGGTGAATTTCCTTGGGATTACTTACTCTGGACTCGTCATCTGTCTTTTGTGATGGCTGAGTGCAGACCCTAGTACGAGCCGGGGAAAGGGCAAGCTTGAGGACTACATTGATTGACAGCTCTAGCCCTTCTCGTACGTATGTTTATATTTACTGGTTTTATGTTTGGGTTTTGGGAACTTGAGAGATAGGTTGTATATTTTGATATTTTGAGGATCTTAGATGATATGTATATGATGTACAGTTGATATGGTTTCCACTTAGGTATTTTGATCATAATATACATGTTGAATCTTTATGTTGTTAGTGAATCTTCCGCTGCGTAAAATTGTGGTTAAATGATATTAAAGGAATAAAAGTTAACTCATAACATCAAAGTTAACCGGAAATTAATTTATAATGGAAAATTGGGCGTGGGACACAGCTGGCGGTGACGTGGACAGTTGTGGGCCCGCGTGGCCTCCCGTGGCGAACCAATGTGGAAATTGGGGCCACCACAGAATCATCATAAAAAACCACTCAAATCTATACTCAAAAACCATAAAATCCAAACTTTTCACTCTGTGATCACCTTCTCCACCTCCCTAAAAAACCCAATTCATATTTCACCAAGTAACAGAAACCCAGAAACCCTAATCGTACTTCTCTCTCCACGTATATACAAAAAAGAAAACCTAAGAAACCGCCATTAAAATGCCCCCAACGACCTGCCTCGACCAATCACTCGCCAAATCCTCAATCCTCCTCTCGAAGTAGGCTCTTATTTGTACAGATATTTGGGTTTAGGATTAAAGCAAATAAACAGAAGCAACACATTGTGAATGCATTACAAAGAGAACTAGACGTTGGAGAAGCGAGAGAGAGGGAGAGAGAGACGTTGGATGTTTCCCTCGAAGCAAACGATGGCGTCGAATGGAGGAGCGCAGACGACCAAAAGAGAAAAAGAGAGCGAGAGAGATTTCGAGATGAGAGAGAGAGAGAGGTCACGAAGAAGAAAAAAGAAAGTCTCCAAAAGTTTCTCGTGGAGGCAAAGAGATGGAGAAGACTTTCAACATATATAGGGTTAGGTGAAAAGTCTCCAAAAGTCACCCAAATCCACAAATCTACCAAATTTCTAAACAAATTGAATACCCCTTACTTTTAGAGACTCTCTAAAAGTTTAAATTGAATATCCCAAAACTTTTAGAGACTTTTTAAAGTCTCTAAAAGTTCACATTGAATACACCAAACTTTTAGAGACTCTCTAAAAGTTTTAATTGAATACCTCTAAACTTTTTTAGTCAATAAAAGTAACTAAAAGTCTCTAAAAATCTCAATTGAATACACCCTTGGAAGTTATCTCTTGGGAGATAACTTACATAGAGTTTGAAAATTAATCTTGTTTGCTTGTCTAACTTTCTGCAAGTTCTGGACACAATTATCCCTCATTAATGACCTTTTTTTATTACCCATCATTTTTTTTATTTGAATGTTATTCATGTCAATTTATATATTTTATTCATTAATAATTTATAAGTTCCTTGCATCTTTAAAATTGAACCAAATATAAAAATATTAACTCCAAAAGTCAACTCTAAAAAAATATCTTTCGAGATATTAAACTAACACTATATGTTAGAAGAAATGGGGGTATTTCAAAAAGTAATGTTGTTTTTCTTTAAAATTCTTTAAATAAGTTAAATTTTTTTAAAATTACAAAAGTAATGAATTTCGCGTTTAGAAAATGCGTAATTCATCCGACGTGGCTGCCACATAACAAATGGCGCCTTTACAAAAGGCGCCATTCGTTTGATGACGGACCACGTGGATTTTATTTTCCATTTTCTCTTTTTTTTTTCTCCTTTTTTTCCTTTTTTTTCTTTTTTTTATGGCGACGGGCCCGTCGCCATAAAAAAAGAAAAAAAGGAAAAAAGGAGAAAAAAAAAAGAAAATAAAATGGAAAATAAAATCCAGAAAAATAGAGAAAAATATGAAAAAAAATAGTATTTTGACGAAATAAATAGAAATTGAGGATTTTATATGGAGAATGAGAAATTCAAAAGTCGACGGAGACTTTATATTTAGGGTTTAATTCAGGTAATAGATATAATTCGGATGATAATTTGATTTGTCGCGTGTTATTGGAGATAAGCGGGGTTTGAAATAGGTATATATATTCATTCAAAATTTATATTTACGGTTTTAGGGTTTAATACATTCATATATATTACACTAAACCCTAAATTAGCAACAATACAAAATTTATATATCATAAACCCTAAATTCATATACAATGAATTCATACATTCCTAATTCATTCTGGTTGGTGGTTGCTTAATACATTTTACGGCACCAATGAATTAACACATTCCATACATTCCAATAGAATTTAATCAAATTTGAATACATAAACTCAGTGTATCAATAATTGTCTCTTTCCATATCAATACAAAAAAAATCAAAATAGGAGAACACAAAATAAGTTTCCAAAAAAATCATCATAAAAATACACTCCATTCATCATATATACCATAGTTTCCTGCAAAAAAAAAAAAAGAAAAAGAAAAAGAAAATAAGTTAAACTTTGAGGTATACAAAATTGATATTCACATATATAAAAGTCATATATTTTATGGAAAATAACCTATAATAAAAAACAAATCATATTTATTTCAATACAAAAGGAAAAATAAGTCACAACAAGTAAAAGTAATTAACAGTTAGTATATAACGACAAGAAATTTGCATATTAATGACATTTAAAAACTAACATTAAAAGTATAAGACGACAGTTTTCAACAGTCATAGAATGGGGGTGTTGTGGAAAGTATTTACTTACAATGACAACATGTTTAGTGTCATCTTTAACGTATAATGACACTTAAAAACTGTCATCGTAACTATACAATGACATTGAACAACTATCATAAAAGAGCTTTAACGACAATTTTTAAATATCATTAAAATTGTATGACAAATAAAAAATAATCAATAAAAACTATTCAAATGATACAACATATTAAACAATCAAATTCATTGTGCTAAAATTAAAATACCAACAATATCTAAATTCAAATTCAAATTCAAATAACAATTTCAATATTGTAGCAACTAAAAGCTACACCATGTATTTAAAAAAAAAAGCTACACCATATATTTTCAAAAAAAAGAAAACTACGCATGTAACAATCTAACCTTTTTGGATGTTGTGAAAAAGAAATCATCATTCATCATCCTCGGTCGTTGAGTCATTGTGAGCGGCATCATCATCATCAACATCATCATCATCAACATCATCTTGCCTTTTTTGTGCAGCTGATCTCTCCATGAAACCCTGTTCCATGCGTTGTAACCGTCCTTGCATTTCAAGCAATTGATCGCGATTTACAGACGTGTCATTAAGCATCTTTAGTATCATTGCTTACATCTCCTCGAATTCCTTATTGAATTGGTCAAATGGCTCATCATCTTTCAATATAGGACGAGAAGATCCAGCTTCATCATGTCTACACATCTTAGACCCTGACGGTGTCCAGCCAAGACCAAATCTCTGGCCTTTATCATTTCGCTGCACAATCTCCAAATATAATTCTGTTTCATCAATTGGAGTGTCTGGCTACAACTGTGAAAGCTCTCTGGTCCTTTCGTGTATAGCTGTCTGTATTAAGAATTTAAACATTGACAAGTCATATAAGTCATTGATACCTATAATTAACAAAAAACAAGCTTATGGTCAAGTAGTATCTTACGGCAATCGCCTCTGCTCTCGGATCCAAGAAAGTAACGTTATCATGATTCCTTGTATGGAGATATAAACATAAATCCAAAGCAGTCGGCTTTCTACCGAGTTTCTTCTCCTATAAAATATGTTTAACTTAAATATAAGTTTGAAACTTATATGAATCTAATGTATACATATGTATGTATGTATCTATGTATGTATGCCCCAAAACATACCGCCTCAACGAATGCTCATAGATGGATATGGCTCCACCTCCGTGCACAGACGAACCCGAACCAGGTCCCCCCACCTCTGATCTTCGATTTCGGCTCGCTTGTTCTGACTTTGCTTTATATTCTGGAGTAGACCGCATCTTCTTGTAATGCTCAAAAACCTCCAGAGATATACATGTGCTGGTTTTGTCGGCTTCCTCACCATCTTACTAACAAAGTCAGCGTAACGAGTGGCAATCAGCCTGTCGTACACATGTCTGACCATAGCATCATCTGATCGTCTCCAATCGAAATGAGTCTGTAGTAATAGAAAGTAAAGTCTTCAACATATGCTAAGTAAAAGAAACTTAATTTTCTTATTTAAAAATCTCTTACCGCCCAATCGTTAAAATATTGCTCCTTGATATGGTTGGGAACCGTATCCCAACAGTAGCCATCCTTATGTAAATCGAATTTATATATCCGCGTCATTTGCTTTGACACTTCGGATGACGGATGCAAGAAAGTACCACTACATTTTTACAAAAAAAAGTTAGACCAATATTATAGTAAGTTCATTAAAAGTAAGTATATATACGTAATAATATTTCATTGACTTACAATTCTTTCGTAGTTTTTACGGTCAAAAACACCCGCCCCGCGCCTCGGTCATCATTACTTCTACATCTCGGGGCCCTAGCTGGCTCATCGTCTTGTTGTGATCTATGCGAGGCACCACTAATAGATGGCTCACTCGAAGGGTGGCTTGAAGTATTGGACGAATGTGATGCAGGCTCGACATGATCATGACTCTTCGATGGGGAGGCATGCATACTAGAGTCGAAGGAAGCGATCGGGACATGCTGGTAGTACTGCTGATGGGAGGGAGATGCGTGGGTAGATTCTCTAGAAGTAACGCGACCAGCAATAGGTGGAGGGAGTTGTGACGCCAATTGAGAGGAGTAAGCCTGTAGAGTGGTTGGATCATCGGGGCCAAATAAAGATGGGCCCGATTGCTGAAGGAGAGGGCCCTGGTGGGGGTGCTGCGCATAAGGCGGATGAGGATACTGCTGAAATAATTGTGATTGATGGTGTGAAAGCTCTTGTTGGACAAAAAGTTGTTGAAGGTAAGCAAACTGCCGCTGAGCAAGCTGTTGTCGAACGAGCTGCTCTTAACGCTGCTGAGGCTCAGCATCATCAGCGGGAGATCGTACTAGCGAACGATCCACGTCGCGAGATGGACGATCTCTGCGACCACCAGATCGTCTGCTGGATCGTCCACTAGATCCGTCCCCAGATGACGATGCATTATTTCTGCCTGACATGACTTTTTTAAGGTTCAAGAGTAAGTTAGAAACAAATGTAAATGTCATAATCAATTATTACGAAATGAACAAACAAATGTGTAACTAAATTTACTAATTAGGTTTGATTTCTTAAACCTACTTAAGTGAGTATGTCATGGTTCGTTGTCACTATTTTCACCAACCACTACTTTATTTATTCAAAAATGACTCCGTATAGAATGGTAAAGGCATATGGACAAGCTAATAGACTAATCAAGTCGAGTACAAAGTCCATAGTCTCATTCATAAATTCTCTAATCCTAATAGCATGCTATTTAAAGCTCATTTACCATTAAAAACATCAAATGAAGACATAGAGCACACGAAATGATACAATGAAAGCATCAACAAAACAATATCACGATGACCAAGTTCAAAGAGTGAAGATTATCAACAAATATCATTATATTAGAGTACAAAGGCACCATATAGTCACAAAGACTGCCAATCAATAAGTAATAAAAGGAAATGAAATGCAATTCAAAGTATCATCAGGTATACTCACTTTTTCACGCAGTATTCCTAGTCCAATAAGCCTCTCGTCACCCAAACTATCGCAAACGGACTCATATATATCTCTCGAAGTTTGCTGGTGACAATCTAGGTTATATTAGATGTACTTAGTCTATAAATTAAACGTTGATACTATCCGACACCAAAAAGACCCAAAAACATTTACACAAATGACCATTATGCAATTCAAAGTATCATCAGGTATACTCACTTTTATGCAAATAAGTGGATATGAGCATACCTTAAGGTTGATGCTTGATTGTATATAACTAGATCACGTTCTTGATGATGAATAATGTAACATCCCTCAATTTTTAACCTGACTTTGGTGACACGTGTCAGGATTGTGACCCGGCTACGCGATACTGGACTGTATTTCGAACCTTGGGAGTCGACACCGAGGTAATTTTATGATTCTTTGATGAGTGTAATAGTATTTTACATTAACACGTGTCAGGGGCCGTTCAGGCAATAGTCAATGTGAGTGAGGTCCCGCCTAGGTAACCGGGGGAGAAAATACAGTAAAAAAAAAAACTTAATTAAAGGAATTATTGGATAATTTAAATAATTATTGGTGCGAGACAAGGTGAAAGTATGCATGTGACGGGAAATACGGACCGAGGAAGTGAGATGTGTCGGGGAAAAATATTTGGGAAAATACGGGTGTTTGGGAATCCTTGGGTTTAACTTTGAGATGTGTGGGTTGGTAAAGAAATGGGTGTACACAACTATCACCCCATTTAAAAAAATTCAAACACACACCTACCCCCATCACTCACACCACTCAAATCACCTCACACCCATCCCATCACTCACACCCATCCCATCACTCACATCACTCTCTTACACACTCACTCTCTCACGTCACTCACCTCCCTCTCCCATCTCATGCATGTCATGCAAACAACTCCTCCCTCTCTCACGTCACTCCCTCTCTCATTTTCACTCTCATTCACGTCACTCCTCTCTCTCTCTCTCTCATTTTCTCTCATCTCACGGTCTTCATCTCTACCCTCACTCTTCACTCTTCACGGCCTCCCTCACCCACCATTTTCTCACCAGCCTCTCCTCCTCGCCGGTGACCGGAGTCGAGACGCCGGAGGTAAGCACTCATCTCCTCTTTCTCGAACTCTCGGTTCTCTCTCTTGAGTTGCTCTCTCACTCTCTCTCGGTTGTTCTTCCTCTCGGCCTCCCTCCCTCTCGGCTCACTCGTCTATCGGCTGGCCAAGTCCTCGCCGGTCGTCGTCGGAGGTTCGAGGGTGACCGGCGATCCCCACCGAAGGTTCCCTTTCCTTCTCCCTTCCTCTCTTTTTCTCTCATTCTCTCACGGTGGTCATGCATGTGTTTACATGCATGGTGTGTTGGAGTGGCTGCCATGACGAGGACCGGTCGTGGACGACCTCCGTGACTCACCGGAGTCCATACCGTCCCGAGCACCTCCCCATGGCCCATGCAAAGTCCCTACCGATTTTACACACTTTAAGTTGGTTTTATAGGGTTTTTGCCCTCTCGCCGGAATCTAGCCGTGACCGGCGGCGCTGCTGGCCGGACCGCCGCACCAGGGAGGTTGTCGGGGACTAGATCTCGCCCATACAAATGTCCTACAACCCTCCTGTGTCCAAAAAAAAAAAATATCCGGTTGCGTTTTAAACAATTTTGTTATTTCATGTGTATGGTGGTGTTTGTTGACCGGAAAACGCCCTTACGCAACGCCACCACCGACCACCATGACCGGGATGTCTTTGTCGGGGACCCCACCAAACTCCTACGTGGGTCCCACAGCCCCAAGAGTGGTCGAAAACAGTTTTATTACGCGCGAAAGAGTCGTCATTTCATGTGTTTTGTATGTCGAAGCCTCGCCGGAAACCGCCATCGCCGGCGGTGCTACGGTCGAACCATGACCGAGTGAAGACTTTCGAGATCTCACCTAACATTGGTTGACGTCTCGCAACCCTTGGTTAAGTCCGAAACAATGTTATTAAGGCGTTTTGACGTGATTTCATGTGTTGCCATCGTCGAGTCGTAATTTGTGTGTTGACGTAATTTCCGAACTGGTGGAGGGTTTTCCGGCGTTCCCATGCCGTGATAACCCTTCCCCGACATCGGACAACACCAGCGAGGTTTCATGTTTGTTTGTACATGTCAGTGCGGTTTTCACGAGGAGTTATGGTTGAGTGTTGGTTTGGATTGAAACATCGCGTGGCGATGAATGGTTATGATGTCGTAGTCACGTCGCCGGTCCTCGAGACCATGACATGACCCACATACGACTGAGCCGAGCCTATGATTCGCGATGAGGCTTATAAATATTGTGTTTTCAAAACCCGAGAGAGAGAGTATTCGTTTTTTTTCGATTAAATTGTCGCGTTGTTCAATTCATTTAAAACATTGGGAAATGATAAGGTTAAACCTAGTTTAGTTAATGAATTGACCTATTAATACGAGTTTCCGACCTTGTCAGGTAGCGGGAAACTCGGGGATACGCGTTAGGATTCGCGGGAGCGTTGTACGCGGGTTACGATAGTTCAGGTAAGTACATTTGCCTAAAAAAAAGCATTTGTACGTTAGTAAGCCAGTTTAGAAAATATCATGTGATTCATTTTCACTTCCTTGTGTTTGTTACTATCGAATTATTGGCTTTCCATTCCTTATTCCTTGTATGTGTGTTCTTGGCATAAGTGTGTGTCTCGAAGGTACATGCGGCCTGCACTAGAAGGGATAAAACGCGGCACTCGAGCGCACGAGTGTTTGACCACCCCTAGTGATTGTGTGATACCATGTACTTGGATTGTTGTGGATATTGTTGTGGATTGTTGTGGTATTGTTGTGGAATATAGACCACTTATGGCCTCTCTTGACTCGTAGAACACGCATGTTTCGATTGCTTTCATTTTCAGTCTGTCTATCATGCATTCTTGTTTATTCAAATTCCTATCTTTCAAAGACCCGCATGATATTTAGATCGCCTTGGTTGTTATTTCATGAATTATCTTGTTATATTCTTCGGCATTACTTTCGATTTTCTCTCGGTTGCTCACCGTCTAGTTTGTGACGGTGGGTGCGAATAGGGCGGAGTGCGAGTAGAGGCAAAGGACCTTGCCTAGGAGACTTTTTGTGAGCAAATTGGACTTGGAGACTACCTTGTAGGTTTCCATATGTTTTTGTTTTATGTATATCGTTTATATATATGGTTGTTTTAGAACTGGGGAATATGTTTTGAGGTGGATTCCATCAATCCATTTTGTTGACTTAGAATTGAACATATTGGAGTTTTTCCACATTTATATAGGTTCCTAATTTCCCTTTGATTGAGTTATTTCCCACTATTTGATAAAAATATGAATTTTTGCTTCCGCTGTATTATAATTGCAATAACTCTTTCATAAAACTTGAAATTTGATGATTTGAGGTTTGACTAGGCTCGTCGGGCTTGCCGAGCGCTGACTCGGGACCTGCACGGGTCTAGGCCGGGCGTACCCGAATGCATTGGGAATTTGGGGCCGTCACAGTTGGTATCAGAGCCCAAGGTTATATAGACCTAACTCTTGATGTAAATTCATAAAACACAAGCCATTAAAACCAGCGGAAGTTAGGAACGGTCAAACTGAGAAGTGGAAACCCTAGGGTCCCGTAGAAACATAGTTGGGGAAGTAATGGGTTGAGTCGAATTATTTTAATACATATTATGATTGTCATGTGTATTATTGTAGTATACGGTAGCTATAGACTGATCCGAAAAGTCCGTTTTCTTGACTCAGACGACGATGGCGGATCAGACCGGTCCGAGCGACGATAGCGGCACTTCCGGCACACGATATGCTAGCGCGGACGATGTGCACGCTTTGACCCCAGAGAGTTGCGACACAGACCAGCCAGTTACAAGAGATGTTACGAATGTTGAGGACACTCGTACCAGCTACCACTACACCATCGACTCCGACTACACCATTACCACCTACTGTTACTCGAGGAGCAGAAACTCCGATTGTTGCGGCATCTACAAACTCCGATTCCGTTAGCGGCGATTCCCGAGGGAGTGGTTGTTGCGTCGGTACACGACTGCAGACCGAGGAGGAGACACCTCCGTTACAGAATGAGATAGTACGAGCGGAGGAGACACCGATTATGCCAGTAGTTACTGCAGAAGTTACTCCGACTACGACTCCAGAGAAGAGTGTGGGAGCCACTGCTGAGGCGAAGCAGTGGAGGGAATTTAAAAGACATGATCCATTGAGGTTCTATGGCGGTACTGATGTCCGAGCAGCGGAGTTATTTCTCAAGAATCATGAGAAGATTCACTCGATTATTGCCACGGAGGATAGTATGCGAGCGACGATCTCTTCGTCTATGTTACGGGGAGGCGATGATCGGTGGACGACTATCGTTACTACCGAGGCGTTCCGAGAGACGGATCGACTTCAAGACCCGCTTTAATCGAAATACTTTCCACCGACGGTTCTTCGAGCAAAGAGGAATGAGTTTATGGCGTTGAGGCGAGGGAGCTACCGAGTCGGTTATGGATTACATGGGTAGATTCATTCGGTTATTGCCTTATGCGGGAGGATCACTGTTTCGAGAGCGATAGGATTTACTACTTCACCGAGGGTTTGCTACCCGCGATTGGAGGTTTTGTAGTCACTACGCGATCGGAGACCTTACAGATTACATATGAGCGGAGTCTAGCACGTGAGGGTTACCTCGCTTACTCATCCGAGAGGAGGCTAGGCCGCCGGATCGTAGTTTCGATCGGAGGAACACCATCGGGACAAGAAGAGGAAGAAGGGTAGGTGGAATTACCGTGACCGTAGGACTCGAGTGTAGGGTCCGTTGCACGACGACTACTCGTCCGACACGGACCATTCCTCCAAGACCGAGTTTTGCCGGTCATCCACCGCACCTGAGTCGACCGGACAGACGCATCGCGAGAGCGGACTGCGACCGAGAGGGGTGCGAGCGAGGAGACAGAGCGAGAGGAGGACACGAGGTCCGGTCAAACTCGGACTCGAGTTCCGTACAGGACGAGGCCGAGCCGGACTCGGGGATCGCAGGATACTCGCACATGTTTTAGGTGCGGAAAGGTTGGCCACATTCGGAGGAGTGCCCTCAACCACCGAGAGCACCGCCGCAAGATCACCAAAGCACTGAGAGGGAGCGTGTTCAGCGGTTGTTGAGCCGCACCGGGGGCGTCCCGAAACCTTGTTGAGGGTATGATTTCTATTTACTGGTACTTTCATGCATACCATGTTCGATTCCGGTTCCACTGTTTCGTTTATTGCGGGTCGAATGGTAGATAAGCTAGGTTTGAAACTCCGTTAGGCTTAGTAAACCCCATCATCCTTAGCACTTCTTTGGAGATAGGATTTATTCGAATTTGTTGTGTTTCGATATTCCTAGTAGAGATAGGGGTTACGAGTTACCGATAGATATGAGAGTGCTCGAGTTTTTGAGTTTGATGCTTTGCTCGGCATGGATTGGTTAGGAGCGTTTCATGCTCACATTGGTTGTTATGAGAAGAGGATCACGATTCCATTAGTGGATGGTTCGGAGATCGGCATTCGGGGTACAAAGATCGCTACTTCCAATCACCGAGAGGCGGGAAGCCAATAGTGGCGAGATTAAGGTTGTTGCGAGCGTCATGAGCACCGGGCGAAACAAGAGATTCGTATTACAGAAGTACCAGTCGTGTGCGACTTCGCAGATGTGTTTCCGGAGGACTTACCAGGATTACCACCGCCGAGGGAGATCGACTTCATCATTGACCTTGTACCAGGGACTAAGCCGATCTCGATACCACCGTGCGGATGGCACCTCGAGAGCTTGAGGAGTTGAGGAGTCAGCTAGACGAGTTGTTAGAGCTTGGTTTCATCAGTCCGAGTATGTCGCCATGGGGAGCACCAGGACTGTTTGTGAAGAAGAAGGATGGTAGTTTGAGGCTATGCATAGATTATCGCCAACAGAACCGAATCACAAGTGAAGAACAAATACCCGTTGCGCGCATTGATGACTTGTTTGATCGCTTGACTGGAGCGCAGTGGTTCTCGAAAATAGATCTAAGGTCGCTATCACCACCAGATTAGGGCGGAAGATCGAGAAAAGACGGCGTTCGACACGAGATACGGTCACTTTCAATTTACAATCATGCCATTCGGCTTGACTAATGCGCCAAAGAATGTTCATGGATCTCATGCATCGCGTGATGAGGGAATACCTTGATCGGTTCGTGATTGTGTTCATAGACGATATCCTCATCTATTCCAGGACTCGTGAGGAGCATGAAAGACATCTACGAGCGATCATCGCAGACTTTGAGATATCATCGATCGTTTGCCAAGTTCAAAGTGTGAGTTTTGGTTGTCGGAAGTCCGATTCCTTGGGCATGTTGTTGGAACTACCGGTGTTCTTGTTGATCCGAGAGAAGGTTAGAGCGATGATTGAGTGGCCTACGCCGACTACGTTACGCAAATTCGCAGCTTTTACGGGATTGGCGGGATACTATCGCCGATTTGTGCAAGACTTCTCCAAGATCGCCGCACCGATGACGAAATTGACTCGAAAGAATGCGAAATTTGATTGGAATGAGGAGTGTGAACATGCATTCAACACTTTGAAGAAGAAATTGACTACCGCGCTGTGTTAGCGTTGCCGAGACTCGGGAAAGACTTAGTTGTGTACACGACGCGTCGAAGATTGGTTTGGGTTGTGTGTTGATGCAAGAGGCGCGAGTTATCGCTTATGCATCTCGACGACTAAAGGTTCACGAGAGGAACTACCCGACACACGACTTAGAGTTGGGCTGCGATAGTGTTCGCATTGAAGATATGGAGGCACCACTTGTATGGCGTTCGTTTCGAGTTGTTCACGAGACCACAAGAGCTTGAAGTACTTATTCACTCGAGAGAACCGAACCCGAGACAGAGACGTTGGCTAGAATTCTTGAAGGACTATGATTTCTCGTTAGAGTATCATCCGGGGAAAGCTAACGTGGTTCTTGATGCTTTGAGCCGTAGAGGATTTGATCTTTGAGGTGGTCGTATGTCAAATAACCCACGAGTATGGTCTTCTTGAGGCAGCCGAGTTGATGAGTTCAGCGGACGTGCCGACGACTACCAGAACTCAGATTTGTGGTCAGATGAGGTTGCAGACCGTTTCACTGCAGGCTGTTCTCGAGGGACACCAGGGCGATGAGTCTTACCAGCATTTCAGTGAGATGGCAGATAGTTCAGAATATCCAGATTGGAGTCGGTCGACAGACTCTTGCTTGAGGTATCGTGGGCGACTGTGGATTCCATTGGCGGCTGACTTACGCACCGAGATACTTCAGGAGGCTCACCGTTCTCGTTTTTCTGTGCATCCGGGTCGAACTAAGATGTATGCTGACATGAGACGTCTCTTTTGGTGGCCAGGAATGAAGTCCGATGTGTCGGAGTTCATTAGAGCGTGTGAGATATGCCAGCGCGTGAAGGCTGAGCATCGACGGCCTGGAGGATTGCTGCAGCCCTACCCATTCCTCGATGGAAGTGGGAGCACATTGCTATGGATTTCGTCAGTGGCTTGCCCCGATCTCCTCGTGGTCACGATAGCATCTGGGTAGTGGTGGATCGATTGACGAAATCTGCTCATTTCATGCCGGTATCCACTACACACCAAGTTGACAAACTGAGCATTATCTATGAACGCGAGATTGTCAGATTGCACGGAGTTCCGTTGTCGATTGTGTCAGACCGAGGAGCGCAGCTTTACTTCGTTGTTATGGCGAGCATGCGAGCTCGGTTCGGCACCAGATTAGAGTTGAGTACGGCGTTCCATCCGCGACAGACGGACGATCAGAGAGGCTAATCCAAGTGTTGGAAGACATGCTCGGGATGTGTGTGTTGGAGTACGGCGGGTCATGGGAAGAGTACCTTCATTTGTGCGAGTTCGCGTACAACAACAACAAGCTTATCGAGCGAGTATCGGTATGGCACCGTTCGAGGCGCTCTATGGTAGGCCTTGTAGATCACCTTCTTCTTGGGTGAACCGGAGGATGTTGTGATAGTTGGTCCCGAGACTGTTGTTGATCACACCGAGAAGGTACGACGATTCGTCGAGACTTAAGAGTGCCCAAGAACGGCAAAAGAAATACTATGATCGATCACGATGAGCTTCAAGACAACGTGGGAGACTATACATACCCGAAAGTCTCACCTCGAAAGGTCACAAACGATTCGAATCAAAGGGAAGCTCGCTCCTAGATTTATCGGTCCCTTCAAAATTGTGAAGAGGGTCGGTAGTCGCTTATCGCCTAGAGTTACCGCCGAGCTCGCCGGCATTCATCCGGTGTTTCACATTTCAATGCTTCGACTAGACAAGTCGGGCGAGAGGACGACGCGACCGACAAAGTGGACTGAGTCAAATTGAGTTGCGGGATGATGCCACTTACGAGAGCAAACAATCCAAATTATTGACCGCAAGGTCAAAACACCGAGGAACAAGGAAATTCCTTCGGTCCTCGTGAAATGGCAATTTCATGGGAACGAGGAACCGACTTGGGAGTTAGAGTCGTACATGCGAGAGCACTTTCCCTATCTATTTGATTCCGTGAGTTTTAAATCTAGTTTACTTATTAGTAAATTTCGAGGACGAAATTCTAATAAGTGGGGAGACCGTAACATCCCTCAATTTTTAACTCGACTTTGGTGACACGTGTCGGGATTGTGACCGGCTACGCGATCTTGGGTCGTATTTCGAACCTTGGGAGTCGACACCGAGGTAATTTTATGATTCTTTGATGAGTGTAATAGTATTTTACATTAACACGTGTCGCGGGCCGTTCGTGCAATAGTCAATGTGAGTGAGGTCCCGCCTAGGTAACCGGGAGAAAATACAAAAAAAAAAAAAAAAAAAAACTTAATTAAAGGAATTATTGGATAATTTAAATAATTATTGGTGCGAGACAAGGTGAAAGTATGCATGTGACGGGGAAATACGGACCGAGGAAGTGAGATGTGTCGGGGAAAAATATTTGGGAAAATACGGGTGTTTGGGAATCCTTGGGTTTAACTTTGAGATGTGTGGGTTGGTAAAGAAATGGGTGTACACAACTATCACCCCATTTAAAAAAATATCCAGTTGCGTTTTAAACAATTTTGTTATTTCATGTGTATGGTGGTGTTTGTTGACCGGAAAACGCCCTTACCGGCAACGCCACCACCGGACCACCATGACCGGGATGCTGTCGGGGACCCCACCAAACTCCTACGTGGGTCCCACAGCCCTAAGAGTGGTCGAAAACAGTTTTATTACGCGCGAAAGAGTCGTCATTTCATGTGTTTTGTATGTCGAAGCCTCGCCGGAAACCGCCGCCGCGGCGGTGCTACTGGTCGAACCATGACCAGTGAAGACTTTCGAGATCTCACCTAACATTGGTTGACGTCTCGCAACCCTTGGTTAAGTCCGAAACAATGTTATTAAGGCGTTTTGACGTGATTTCATGTGTTGCCATCGTCGAGTCGTAATTTGTGTGTTGACGTAATTTCCGAACCGGTGGAGGGTTTTCCGGCGTTCCCATGCCGTGATAACCCTTCCCCGACATCGGACAACACCAGCGAGGTTTCATGTTTGTTTGTACATGTCAGTGCGGTTTTCACGAGGAGTTATGGTTGAGTGTTGGTTTGGATTGAAACATCGCGTGGCGATGAATGGTTATGATGTCGTAGTCACGTCGCCGGTCCTCGAGACCATGACATGACCCACATACGACTGAGCCGAGCCTATGATTCGCGATGAGGCTTATAAATATTGTGTTTTCAAAACCCGAGAGAGAGAGTATTCGTTTTTTTTCGATTAAATTGTCGCGTTGTTCAAGTCATTTAAAACATTGGGAAATGATAAGGTTAAACCTAGTTTAGTTAATGAATTGACCTATTAATACGAGTTTCCGACCTTGTCAGGTAGCGGGAAACTCGGGGATACGCGTTAGGATTCGCGGGAGCGTTGTACGCGGGTTACGATAGTTCAGGTAAGTACATTTGCCTAAAAAAAAGCATTTGTACGTTAGTAAGCCAGTTTAGAAAATATCATGTGATTCATTTTCACTTCCTTGTGTTTGTTACTATCGAATTATTGGCTTTCCATTCCTTATTCCTTGTATGTGTGTTCTTGGCATAAGTGTGTGTCTCGAAGGTACATGCGGCTGCACACTAGAAGGGATAAAACGCGGCACTCGAGCGCACGAGTGTTTGACCACCCCTAGTGATTGTGTGATACCATGTACTTGGATTGTTGTGGATATTGTTGTGGATTGTTGTGGTATTGTTGTGGAATATAGACCACTTATGGCCTCTCTTGACTCGTAGAACACGCATGTTTCGATTGCTTTCATTTTCATCTGTCTATCATGCATTCTTGTTTATTCAAATTCCTATCTTTCAAAGACCCGCATGATATTTAGACTTGCCTTGGTTGTTATTTCATGAATTACTTGTTATATTCTTCGGCATTACTTTCGATTTTCTCTCAGTTGCTCACCGTCTAGTTTGTGACGGTGGGTGCAGATAGGGCGGAGTGCAGTAGAGGCAAAGGACCTTGCCTAGGAGACTTTTTGTGAGCAACTGGACTTGGAGACTACCTTGTAGGTTTCCATATGTTTTTGTTTTATGTATATCGTTTATATATATGGTTGTTTTAGAACTGGGGAATATGTTTTGAGGTGGATTCCATCAATCCATTTTGTTGACTTAGAATTGAACATATTGGAGTTTTTCCACATTTATATAGGTTCCTAATTTCCCTTTGATTGAGTTATTTCCACTATTTGATAAAAATATGAATTTTTTGCTTCCGCTGTATTATAATTGCAATAACTCTTTCATAAAACTTGAAATTTGATGATTTGAGGCTGACTAGGCTCGTCAGGCTTGCCGAGCGCTGACTCGGGACCTGCACGGGTCTAGGCCGGGCGTACCCGAATGCATTGAGAATTTGGGGCCGTCACAAATAACCTCCTAAGGACTACAATTTCCAGCAAATAAAAGTCCCCAATAGCTCTGAATTTTTTTTTCATTTTTTTATTGAAAACAACATGCAAATGTGAAGCAAAAAGGCTAGGAGTTTGTATTTATAGTTCTTGCCTTTCATCCAAATGTGCAACCCCATCTCCATGACATCTAAGGGACCCTAAACACTCCTATCAACCCACTCATACAAAGGTATGATGCAGTTCTATCGACGTCAACGCTGCTCCTCTGTGTGGCAAATCGGTCGTACTCTATTTCGACGTGGATTTCTCCGTGCTTGTACGTCCGGCTGAGTTTGTTGAGCTCGATGACTCGACTGAACTTCTTCCTCGTGTTGGCTCGATTAACCTCTACTACCAGTGCTATCAAAGATAGGGGGTTGAACCATTCTAACATACTGACTTCCTGTATGTGGTAGGGTGAAAGGAACATGAGGTGGCATGCCTAATAAGGGCCTGAATGAGCCATCTCCACTATATAGAATATTGTAGTTATAATATGGCGGAGTAAATGGACTTGGCATGTATTGAGGCAATGAACCATGCATTGAATGTGTAGGCATTCTATGGTCCATGTACGAAAATGATGGCCCAAGAGCATATGGATCAAAATGATATGGATGAACACTCATGCTCGGTGTCCTAGGAAAAAACATATGAGCATCCGATTGCGTTGGGGCTGGAAAGGAGAGTACCCATAAGAAGAAGGGCGGGTTAGAGGTGGCGAAGGAGAACGTCTGCTGCTCTCACCAATAGTCTCTGACGTTCTTGGTGTTGGACGAGTTGGAGGTGGTGGAGAAGAACGTCTACTGCTCTCACCCAGAGTCTGAGTCGTCGTTGTTTTTCTTCTCCTCCCTCTATCTTGCTAGGCTTTGATCCTCTTCTTGTTGTTCTTCCTCTTCTTCTTGAGATGCTTCGTCATCTATGTCCGCTCAACTACATTTTCATCATTCCACAAAGTACTCCTTTGTCGTTCATCCTCATCTAAGATTCTTGATGCCTTCATGTAGAGCAACCATGCCTTGTTCGACCCCGTCATCAGTGAACACTCGCTCCAATTGACGCGCAAATGTAGACTAATATACAAAAAAAATGCAGTGTTTGGTTAACAATTTTAAATATGACTCATGACGATAACAGCATTATAGTTTCAACGTTACCGAGAATTCGCGCAGAGCCCCGTCATGTCCAATGTATCGCCTGGTGATAGATCTGTACCACCTCATGTACTCTTCGTGATCATGTTCCCCTTCTTGTTGTATCGTGGCTATCATATTACTACGATTTTCCCACAACTCTATATACATTCTGTGATACACTGCCCAATTTTCTTGAGGGTGTCCTCTCAATTGGACGCGGTGCAGACGTGTGTCAAAATCACAGTGAGGTGGCACGACCTGTGTCAGCCCAAACTGTCTCATGACCCTTTCCGGTCTATGCCACTCAACTATATGGAAACAAATTAAAGGACACGTCGAACGCCAGCTCCCGTGACCTTGAGTACATAATTGTGGAAGTGACTCGATGACATCAGCGTATGGTTACCACTCCACGGCATTCTCACTCTGCGTGTCAAGTGCATCACGAAATGATGATATAACGTGTGTGGCAGTCCTAGTTACTGAAAATGCAACTATCCATCTGTATACAAAACAATAAATT
Source organism: Stephania japonica (assembly GCA_039657345.1). Lineage (NCBI taxonomy): Eukaryota > Viridiplantae > Streptophyta > Magnoliopsida > Ranunculales > Menispermaceae > Stephania > Stephania japonica. The sequence goes on from CM077566.1 coordinate 5,658,280, forward strand.
TGTCATAAATTAAAAAGACCCAATGAATTATTAAAAATAACATGAGAAACATTTTTATTACCGATATCCCAAAGGAACGTCATTGGGCATGTATACTCCATCATACGTTCAAGGTCGACCTCTAGGAACGTCATTGCGCCTTGGTGCTATAAATGGAAATCTATCCCAAGCCCATAGTTGTATAAGAATTGTGGCACCAGCGACCTCGTGCGCACCAGAGCGAGATCCACGACACAACTCCCTGTATAAATATGTCAAACATGCACTTCCCCAACTATATTGTCCAGCTGTTTGAAGGTCATCGAGCAACGGAAGAAACATCAAATGTACATATTGATTCGACTTGTCAGCGAACACACAACCACCAATAAGTTGTAGAATGTATGAACGAACATAACGTCGAACCATTTCCTTATTGTTGTCATCCTCTATAGGTGGCACATTGTCTTCGAGCCATGAAGCACGAACTCTATTCCCAGAAAGGTGAAGTGGTTCAGGTCTTGCACCAAGTAGTCTTTCACACACCGCGAGATAGTCGACATATGTGCTTCCAGTCACAGGCATACCATTAATTGGTAACCCGAGCTGAATCTCAACGTCTTGGAGTGTTATCGTACACTCGCCACAACGCATGTGGAACGTATGTGTCTCTGGACGCCATCTCTCAATGAAAGCGGTGATCAAAGCCCAGTCAAGTCTAAAAAATCCTACACGTGAAACACCATAAAAGCCACTAGATCGTAGGTAAGGGATCATTCGAGAATGGTAATTAATCCGTCGATCAACAACACCCAGTCTTCTTCGCACGCGCATTGTATCATGTACCTTACAATTAAAAAATATGTCGATATATATATATATATATGTGTGTATTAAACGTTTTTGCATAAATATTATGCACATACATGTTAAATGTATATACCTGACCCCTCCAGACTTGCGATGACCTGTGTGTAGATTGGAGGCGTAGAAGAGAAGGATCAAATGGTCCTGGTTCCATGTGTACTCGCTACAACTGTGTGATTAGACAAATTGGTCGAGTAGTTTTAAAACTCACAACAAATCATTACTACGAGTTATAACATTAACAAATACGTATCTATTACTTTATGTAACATAAGGTTATACTATATTAATATAAATGTTATGAAATTATCAACTGACACCGTTTACAAACAAAATACAAATCCTCTCATTGGTTTGGATTGGGGGGTTGGGGTTGAGATATGGATGGACAATTTTTTTTGTTATGTCCCTCTGCACGACATACGCTGCAACGGTTCCTCCTAGTAGGGACTCGACCACGATCTCTATTCGGACATGTTCTTCGTTTATGTCCTTCTTGATGACATATGCCACATCGAAAGGTCCTCGAAACATTAGGAAGATCCATCTCATTTTGCCTTCGTGTTCCCTTTGGTCTCCCTCGGCCACGTCTACACCTAGGATCTGGTAAAATCTTCATCGCAAAAGTCGGCCAATACTTCTCATCAGGGATGACTTTGAATTGAGAGGAGTAGCATCGTGCGTACACGTCCATCCTGTAGTATTGCTCAATAAATTGTATATAATCAATTCGAATATAGGCACATGCAGCTAACACGTGTGAGCAAGGGAAACCAAACGATTGCCATTTATTGCAGCTGCAATACCAGTTCCGCAGGATAAAAATCTGTGTATTGTTGCCTTTATGCATACGATCGCCATGACGTCTAGTGAGCACCTCAAACTCACCAGTGTCGCGATTTATCAATTTCACGTAATGTCTCCTTGCAGATTGTTGATAATGTGCAATTTTATCCATGGTATATTTCGTGTAATTGAGCCCGTGCGATACTGCTTCATCGATTTCCTCCTTGCGTCGGTTGGTGTATGTCACCAACCTGTAGTAAATCATTTGAACCATTGCTGTTATTGGCAAGAATCGTGCCCCTTTCAATACACCGTTAAAACATTCTACGATGGTAACATAATGTCGTGTCAGTAATATCAGCACAGTGAAAACACATATAGGATAACAAACATAACTACTATCGAATACATACCAACCCCGTTAGAATTCATCCATCCGTACCGCAGGCCTCCATCATGCGATTGAGTTCAGAGTTCCTTAGGAATGGCATTCACATATTGAAGACATTGAGGACTTCCTGATGACAAATAAGCAAAACGCTCCATGCATGCATCAAATTTCCTCACTTGATGTTGACCAGCAGCTCGAGATAGGATATTCTTCAACGAATCATTTTTGAAATGCGTGTTAAAATTACTGGTCAAGTGTCGCAGTCAATAACGATGGTATCCTCTTGGTGGACAAAAACCATTTGCTGGTATGTTAACAGCCTCGAGAATGCCAGAGTGACGGTCAGAAATAATACAAATACCATCTCTATTGGTCACGAGTTTGCGCAACATTCTAAAAAACCACCCCCACGAGTCGGTTGATTAATTTTCCGCAACTGCAAATGCAACTGGAAGTAGATGTCCATTACCATCAACAGATAGGGCAATCATTAGCTTACCACTGTATTTGCCATACAAGAATGTCGCGTCAATCTGTAGAAGAAGCCTACAATGTTTGAACCCTTCGATTGACGCTTCGAATGCGAAGAACACACGACGAAATTGAGGATGCTCTGTCCTGATCTCATCTGCAGCCCATTGTCTATGTGACCACTCAATCTTCGTCCCTGGGCTCTTATTATGTACAAATTACCAACCATCTTGGTAACGTAGCATACGACGCGTCCCAATCCCCGAATGCATTTTCAATTGTTTTCCTTTTAGCATCCCACATTCGCTTGTAGGGAACTTCATGTGCGTATTTTAGCTTAATCATTTGTACCAAGGCCTTGATAGCAATTGCCTGATCTATTTCGACAACGCTTTGTATCTCACGTGCAAGCATGTTGGCGTCGAGTTGGGCATGACTGCGTTCTATGCTGAGATTTATACAACTGTGCGGCTCGTTTAACTGAGTGATCTCCCACAATTGTTTCTTCTTTCGTAAACAAGCACGGAGACGCCACATGCACCCAACTTCCGGCGCACTTCTGCACTTCAATGCCCATAAGGTTGTAGTTGACTCCATAACAAGGTATTGACAATAGTTGTTAACATGCCACACTTTTATGGCATGCTGCAAGTCTTTCTTATTGTCAAAGCACAATCCTCTTTCCAACTCAAAATTAGGCATGTCCCATCCAGTCAAATGATGAGAATGTTGGGTTGCAGTAGAATTAGCCACTTCTCAATCAATTTCATTATACACCGGCAATGGTTGGTAATCTTCTTCATCGCTTGCTTCTTCCATCCACTCCTCCTCGTCAATTGCAAATTGCTCATCATCTTGCAAGTTTTCCGCCCCTGGAGGTTCGTAGGTTGGGTCGTCTGTAACAACATTTATACTTTTCCAATTAACAGATGGCGCAACATCCTCGAGGGGACATACGTCCTCGTTAATGTCGTTGTTGTGGTCCTCGTTACGGTCATCACTGGGGGCACTAATGTCATCATCAACAGAAGTAACAAATCTATCTTGCACATCACCTATAGGTGATTGCATATGTAATCTTTCCATCATTGATGCAGGGCATGTCATGCCCACATTTTCTTCTACCACTTGTGAATGTACAGTAGAATTTTGATAAGGCTCGATTGGCTCAAAGGTTAAATAAATCTCTACCTTCGCTGATAATGGTAGATTCGCCATTGTTGACCACATCAACTCGAAGTGGGTCTCGTCTTGCAACGACACGGGGATAAAATATTGTGAACCTGATGGATGAGTTATTACGTGACGATACGTCATCGTAATGAGAGTCTCAGTGGACGAAATACCAAACACGTTATACACGTGATCCATCAACTCATGTTTACTCGTTCCAAACTTAATAATCATGGTCATTGATGGGGGTCTGCTGTACTCGATGCCTTGCGAAACCTTAACAATTTCTCCAAATGCATAAAATTGAAACGGGATGTTCCTACCTTCCATGACCTACATAATTTACCACATTGATAATGTAAAAAAATTACATATATATCAAGCAAAGAAATGATCAAAATGAGGATTTGAGGCACGATCGAACTTTTCAATAAATCATCATCAAAAATTATTCTTGTTCCTATATCAAAATGGAACATCTTGTAGTAATTTTTCAACAACTTCTCTCTCTCTGCACTCTCGAAGGTCTTCTTTTCTCTCCTTCTCCATGTTACATTAGTTACTTTGAGCACTCTATGTACAAGTGATTTCGATTTGACAAAGAGGAAGATGGTGCCTACGACATTTGGGCGGTGAGAAGTCTTATTCGTGTTTGAATTTTGCTTGAGAACTTGTTGTTCGAGTTTGGCTGTGAGGAGGAGAAACGGAGGTTTGTTTTTCGCTTTAACTTTGATTTAATTTATAATGGAAGGAGTTAACACTTCTTGAACGGGTGTTGTATGATTTCTAGGTTTTGATTCTTGTTTTATGTTGTTTGTTGGTTTCAATTAAACGAGTTGTCATTCTAGGGTTTGTGGTTTTTTTGTTGACTCCTTACAAAAGTGTGTACTCCAATTTGAGAGGTTCTCTAGACCACCCACTTGCATATATATAAGCATTCGAATGTTGTCACGTGCCTTAAAGGTTCTCACATATATACAAAAGTTCTTGATAGTGCAGATATACACAAGTATTACGTGGATTATTCAACAATAATGACACGTCTAACAAGTTTTATTTATTTACTTTTTTGGGTAGAAACAAGCTTTCTTTATCTTTGTATGTCGTTTCAAATGCATGTTGTCAATAAGTAATATATAGACAATATGAGCATAAAAGTAGTTAGCACTTAATGTTTATTTAATTCAAAATTCGATTGATTGATTGAAGTAGGTTATAGTCTCATGATGACAATATTTATTGACAATATAGCCGATATGGACAATGTAGAAGAAATAGTAATTACTATCGCTTGCATTTAAAAACTTTCATTCAACACAAATCAATATGTTTTTGTAAACCAGAAAGGAAAAATGACAAGTTGACGTACATAGGTTTCATGTTTCCTTGATCACTATTGACATAAGATATTGTTAATACAGTTAATAGTGTTAGCATAATCAATATTGTCAATATTGACAATATCAATCCATCCATACTTTTCAAAGTGTTTGATATAAAATATTATTACAGAATAACTTATCGAGAAATTTGTCAGAATAAAGTTGAGAATTATCTTCTTCTTTGGTAAGGTGGGAATGTCATTGAACTCTCTAGCATCAAAACATTACAATGTGAATTTATTAATATATATATATATATATTGACACTAATTTACTTTTCAAGTGTACCTACAAATGAAAGTTTGCACTGTCTAACAAAAAAGTGAATTCCTATTGATCGCCAACAAACATTACATCATTTATATACTTGTATGTAGGAGTGGGCACAAAACCCGATGACCCGACTCGGGTCGGGTCACCCGACTCGGGTGGCGGGTGGCGGGTCGGGTAGGGTGGTTTTAAAAAAAAAATCGGGTCAAAAAACCCGACCCGTCGGGTATCGGGTCGGGTTTCGGGTCTGTCACAAAGTGGACCCGACCCGACCCGATACCCGACCCGAACAAAATACCCTAATGGCCTAATCCCTAAGTGAAGCTGAAGCCCGCGCGCGCGTCTCTGCGTCTCTGCTCCTCACTGCGTCTCTGCGTCTCTCCTCATCGCGTCCTCATCCCGACTACTCATCTCTCGCGTCTCTGCTCCTCGCTTCGGTCCTCATCCCTCGCCTCCTCGCGGCCTCGCCTTCCTCATCGATCATCGATCGATCATCCCCTCTTCGTCGAGCGAGCCTCCTCCGTCCTCGCCTTCCTCATCGATCGCCCTCTTCGGCTCTTCCTCGCTTCGGTTCGCTCCACCTCAATCGCACCGCCTCACGGCCTCACCTCCGCCTCACGGCTCTTTCTGCTTCGGTTCGATGATGGGTCGTTGAAGGAACCCTAAATTGGTTAGGTTTGAAACACAACATCGATCGTAGAGATGTAATTAGGGTTTTCAATTCGTTGTGTCAACATTTGTGTGTTAATCGCGCGATTGTGCGAAACCAGGTGATGAAATTGGATTCGAAATCTCACGACGGTCATGAGACACGATCCGTGTCGAGGTCGAAGCCAAGATCCAATCTTTCTGATGGTTTATATTATGTCATGTATGCGTTGATTCAGTTTTTCGTTCTTGTTCTTGTTTTTGATTGAATCGAAGAGCGATCAAGCGCGGTGATGATGAAACTTGAAAGACCGATTTATTTCATGATCGGAAAACAATCCTCCTACTCATTCGAACGCTTGATTGTGCTTCTTCATTATTCTTGCTTTCTTTCTTTCTTTCTTTCTTTTGTCCGGTTTTTTGTTTTTGTGAGAGTTGTAGCCTTGTAGGAGCGAAACCCTAATTTAGCCCTAATTTGTCTTTGTCTTTATTAGGTTTCCTTGTGTGTGTCCTTGCGCTTTTTATCTAGTTTTATTTCACCGATTAAATATGCATTCATCTGTCTTTTTGTTCTTGTCATCTAATTGAATTAACTTCAACCACTCATTAGTTTATTCTAAATCTGTAGTTTTATATATGTTATCATGAAGTTCGATTTTTGTGGTTGCTTGCTTGTTTTTTTGGCTGTTTTTTGTCTTTGTTTTTTTGTTGTTTATGCTTTGTTTTTTGCTTGAACTCTCTTCTTGGAGACCCGACCCGACCCGACCCGACCCGACGACGCTGTTTTTTTCATGAAACCGGGTCACCCGACGACCCGACCGACGACGACCGACCCTAAACGGGTCGGGTTTTTAATCGGGTCTACTACCTGTCGGCCGGGTTACGGTCTGTTTTCCAACGACCCGACAAGAGTCGGGTCGTCGGGTATCGGGTCGGGTCGACCCAAACCCGACCCGTGCCCACTCCTACTTGTATGGACAACAATCACTTCTTGTTTTATGCTTCTCTAACGAGATGTTGTTTGTAAAAGGGTCATGTTATACACTAATGCTTAATTGTTTTTACTAAATATATCGTCTATAATGTTATTATTCTTAATCAGTGGTTATCGAAGCTTCAAGTGGTAGATAGTGAGTTCGAATATGATCAATTGCGGTCACAGTTAGCAAGTTAGCTACTTCCTTGCATGGTCGTGGCCAGAGAAGAGGGAGAAGAATGGTTTGACGTATTCAAAGATGAGTAGTGGCATGATTTTTTCATTGTACGATAGTTGACCGAATAATTGAAAATAACTATATCCGGACGGGGCAGCACCTATAGTCTACTGTCAGCACTAGAGAGCAGAGTGAGGACACTTGTGAATGCGAGATTACGTATTTTGTTACTGATGTTCACTACAAGAAATTCGACTTTTAATTACAAAACTTTCAATTACGAATATAAAAAGTGTAAGTAAAAGTCCATATTTGCTTATGACTTAAGTTTGTAAAAAAAATTGATATAATTGTAACTAAAAGTATTGTTTGTACTTATGACTCATGAGTTTTAAGCAAAAGCTAATAATTATTAAGTGAATATCGACCCAATTCATATCATAATTTTTAGTGAGTTATAAGATTTCTTTTACTCACAAAAATATATTTATATAAACTACTTTTGTTTGCAAGTAAAAATACTAACTTTTGCTTATGAATCTTAGAGGAAAGTATTATGTATAGCTTTATAAGTAAATATGTATTTTTACTTACAATATATATACTCAATAAAAGGGAAACTACCAAACTAAAAAAAAGATGAAGACGAAGAATAAAATTAATTAACAAATTAAGCTTTTACTAAAAAGGGACGAAACAGTAATATAATATTTAATTTTGACTTTTGTCTTTTGTACAAGTAAATAATAAATAAATGATTTTTATTTTTTTCAATAAATCTAAAATAAATAAAAAATAGGTACAAAAATATATCAAAAATAAGAAGATAGGCACAAAAAAGATAAGGATCTTGCTACGTACTCGAACACGGACGTGGAACACACACCATGCAAATGATTCTATGGGGTTTAATATTTGTAACATTTTGTTAACTATGATATTCACATTCTTTACTAGCTATTTAAAAATAAAACATTTAAATTACACACCATGCAATAAACACATTTTCTTAAAAAAACTATTACACTATAAATATATTAAATAAATAAATAAATAAAATTTTGTTCTTACTATTTTTCTTGCGGTTTGTTCTTCAATTTGATATTCCTTTACCTACAAAGAAAATAATATTCCCTTTAAAAAAAATAAATTTAGTTATTTTATTCAAATGAAAACTAACCAACAATAAAATATTCATATAAGAATAATTAAAAATTTCGGTTATCTAGGCTAAACATTCTCCGAACAACGAATCATTTGCTAAATACATGAAAACACTCTCACGCTCAGCTGTTCCTCTCTCTCTCAGCTAAGACACTCAACACAATCCCAAGTCGAAACCCAAACCCACATACTCTTTCCTTCTCTCTATTCCCTCTCTCTCACCCTCTTTCTCACTCTCTCTCTAACTATCTCTCTCTCTCTCTCTCAAAGACCTCTCCCTCTCTCACTCTCTCTCACTATCTCGTCCTCTCTCTCTCACTCTCTCTCACTAACTCGACCCCTCTCTCTCTCTCTCTCTCTCTCTCTACTATCTCATCCTCTCTCTCTCACTCTCTCTCACTGTCTCGACCTCTCTCTCTCACACAACACCTCTCACTCTCTCACTCTCTCTCACAAACTCTCCCCCTCTCTCTCTCTCTCACGGCACTCTCACCCTCCTCTCTCTCTCTCTCTCTCTCTCTCACCTCTCACCCCTCTCTCACACTCTCACACGGCACCTCACCCTCTCTCGCACACTCTCTACCTTTCTCTCTTTCTTTCTCGGCAAACTCTCACCCTCCACGTCACTCCCTACCTCTCTCTCTCTCTCGACACCTCTCGGCACCTCTCTCTCTCTCTCACTCTCTCCTCTCACTGTTCCCTCTCTCTCTCTTTTTCGACTCACAAACTCAACCCACACACACTTCCACTTACCCTTCGCCGTCGCGTCGTCGCCGTCACCGGTCCTCTCTCGATCTTCCACACACTTTCTTCCTCTCCCTCACACTGCTTCTCTCGATCTCCCTCACACTCTCTCTACACTTTCTTCCTCTCTCTTCTCACTGCCTCTCTCCCTCTCCCTATTTTAAATCTCTCAACCGTCCCTGTGACGCCCCAAATTCTCAATGCATTTGGGTACGCCCGGCCTAGACTCGTGCAGGTCCCGAGTCAGTTCCTCAGCGAACCTGACGAGCCTAGTCAGCCTCAAACTATCAAAATTTCAAGATTTATGAAAGAGTTATTGCAATTATAACCCAGCGGAAGCAAAATCAAATTCTAATCAAATATTGGGAAATAACTCAATCAAAGGGAAATTAGGAATCTATATAAATGTGGGAAACCCCGATGTAGTCATATCCACGTCAACAAAATGGATTGATGGAATCCACCTCAAAACATATTCCCCAGTTCCAAAACAAACATATATATATAAACGTCATACAAAATGAAATAAACATGAGCCTACATCTCGGTACCTCACGTCCAGCTGCTCACAAAAATCTCCTAGGCAAGGTCCCTTGCCCCTACTGCTCTCCGTCCTATCTGCACCCACCGTCACAAACTAGACGGTGAGCAACTGAGAGAAATCGAAAGTAACGCCAGAAGAATATAACAGTAATTCATGAAATAACAAACAAGACAGTCTAAATATCATGCGGGTACTGAAAGATAGGAATTTAAATAAACAAGAATGCATGATAGACAGACTGGAAATGATAGCAATCGAAACATGCGTGTTCTACGAGTCAAGAGAGGCAATAAGTGGTCTAAATTCCACAACAATACCACAACAATCCACAACAATCCACAATAATCCAGTACATGGTATCACACAATCACTAGGGGTGGTCAAACACTCGTGCGCTCGAGTGCCCGCGTTTTATCCCTTCTAGTGCAGGCCGCATGTACCTTCGAGACACACACTTATGCCGAGAACACACATACAAGAAATATGGAATGGAATGCCAATAATTTTGATAATAACAAACACAAAGAAATGGAAATGAATCACATGGTATTTTCTTAGCTAGCTTACTAACGTACAAATGTTTTTTAAGGCAAGTGTACTTACCTGGACTATCGAAATCCGTGTATAACACTCCCGCGACTCCTAACGCGTATCCCCGAGTTTTTCGTTACCTGACAAGGTTGGAAACTCGTATTAATAGGTCAAGTCATTTACTAAAACTAGGTTAAAACTTATCATTTTTCCCAATGTTTTGAATGACTCGAACGACACGACAATTTAATCGACAAAGGAATACTATCTCTCTCTTGGGTTTTGAAAACACAATATATATAAATCTCATCTCGAATCCTGGGCTCGGCTCAGTCGTATGTGGGTCATGTCATGGTCTCGAGGACCGGCGACATGACTACGACGTCGTAACCATTCATCGCCACGTGATGTTTCAATCCAAACCAACACTCAACCATAACTCCTCGTGAAAACCGAACTGACATGTACAAACAAACATGAAACCTCGCTGGTGTTGTCCGACATCGGGGAAAGGTTATCATGGCATGGGAAAGCCAGAAAACTCTCCACCAGTTCGGAAATTTTGTCAACACACACAAATAATGACTCGACGACGGCAACACATGAAATCACGTCAAAACGCGTTAATAACACTGTTTTGAACTTAACCAAGGGTTGCGAGACTTCAAACAATGTTAGATGAGATCCTCGACAACCTCCACTAGTGGTGGTCCGGCCGGTGGCACCGCCAAGAGTGGCGGTTTCCGACGAGGCTCCACCACCCCTATCACATGAAATGACGACTTTTAACGCTAAATAGGACTGTTTTGGCCACTCCGAAGATTATGGGACCCACGTAGGAGATTGGTGGGGTCCCCAACAGCGTCCCGATCATGGTGGTCTGGCGGTGGCGCGGCCAGTGAGGGCAGTTTCCGACGACAGGTTATAAAACAATACAAATCGACTCAACGTGTACAAGATCGATAGAGACACTGCATGTGCCGTGAGAGGTGTGCTCCGGGATGGTCTGGACTCCGGTGGGTCACCGGAGGTTGTCTACGACCGGTCCCCGTCACGGCAGCCACCCTAACAGTCCACGTACATACACAAAAAATGAAGAAAAATAGTGAGCCGAGAGAGAGAGAGAGAGAAAGAAAAGAATAGAGGGATGGAGAGAGAGATCTCCGGTGAGGGAGTGACCTCCGACCACCACTGGTCCGGCCAGGCGTGGCGGTGCAATGGGCGTGGAGGTGTAGGTCGAGAAGAGAGAGAGAAAGAAACCGAGAGTGAGAGAGAGATCTAGTGAACACGAGAGGGAGGGAAAGATGTGGGACCTCCGGCGAGCTTCCTCGCCACCACTGCATCTCCGGTGGATGGCGTGGACGCAGCCAAGCTGTGAGAATGAGTGGACCGAGAGAGAAGAGTGAGGGAACTCGAGAGAGAAGACAACCGAGAGGGAGAGAGAGAGAAAAGAGAGAGTGCATACCTCCGGTTGACGCGGCCTCTCCGGCGTCCCTCGGTCCTCACACGGCGAGGCGAGGCGGCGGTGGTGAGATGAGAGAGAGGGAGGCCGTGAGAGAGTGAGAGAGATGAAGACCGTGAGAGAGATGAGTGAGATCGTGTTTAATGAGATGGGAGAGGGAGAGGGTGAGGTGAGTGACGTGAGGTGAGGGAGTGTTTGAGTGTGGTGTGTGAGAGAGTGACGTGAGTGATGGGGTGAGGTGGGTGAGTGATGGGAGTGGGTGGGGTGTGAGGTGAGTGAGTGATGGGGGGGTAAGTGTGTGTTTGAATATTTAAATGGGTATGAAAATTGTGTCTACCCATTTTACCAACCCACATATCTCAAAGTTAAACCCAAGTGTTCCCCATTATTTGATTGTGTCACTATGCAAAACTTTTAACCCAACACCCGTATATTTTCCAAATATTTCCCTGACCCATCTCACCTCCTCGGTCCGTATTTTCCCGTCACGTGCACACTTTTACTTTTATCTCACACAATTGAACTATAAAATTGTTAAATAATTTTTTTAATTATGTTTTTAATCCCCCGTGTACCTGTAACCCAATTGTCGAATCCCGCTCGTCCAGTTTTCCCACTCGTTCACCGACTTCATAGTCCGGTCACTTAAATACGAGTATAAATACATATTACACATCATCATTCACAAATAACCAAATTTTCGGACCGTTACAGTCCCTAACCAACTTTCAAACCCCATTGATGACCCTAGGTCGTCGATATGGGTTGTAGGGGGCGGTGCAGAGATTCTCTGCATGCGAATCTCTGCTACGAACCCGTGAAGTTGTGTACGCGTGGCATCCATGCATGCATGCACTGCATGCGTGGTGGCATGCGTGGGATGCCACCACGCATGCATGCATGCGTTGGATGCCACCACGCATGCATGCATGCGACACTGTGCTCTCGCATGCCACTGTGGTGTGTATGTGGGGGAGCAGCACACATGTGTGGGATGTGTGGCGTCACGTGGTAGACGCGTGGGAGAAGTGTGGGGGACCATTCGTGTTGCGTAAGTGAGGTGTACAAATGGTCTGAACAAGGTGTTGAGGTGGAGTAATGTGGTGAGGTGGACAAATGGTTGGCGCCTGTTGGAAAGGTGTCATTTGTGTGTTTAATAGCCACGTCACCCCAATTGCGCATTTACAAAACACGATATACATTAATTAAAGAATAAAAAAGAAAATTATATTACTTTACGAATTTAAAGAAAAAATAATTGTACGGATCTAATTTTTTCGAAGAAATGAACCGGCCGGAGTTTCGTAATAAAAAATAAATTAAATTAAGTTGTGTGATTTTGTACAATAATTTTCAGTTCTGTCCGTTTCTTTGTCGGACTCGGCGGAGCCCAAAAACACCTTCTCCACCACAGAATTTTTCGATTCAACATCAATTCAATTAGGGTTCGCGCAAGCGACAAAATTAGGGTTTCACAAATTCCACCAACAACGAATCGATTGACCAATTGAGAGATGCCTCAGCGACACTCAAAGAACAACAACGACCTCGCCTTCTTCACGTACGACGAGAAGCGAAAGCTAGGGTACGGGACGCAGAAGGAGCGCCTCGGGAGGGACTCGATCAAGCCCTTCGACGCCTGCTCGCTCTGCTTGAAGCCCTTCATCGATCCGCTATGCTGTCAAAAAGGGCACATCTTCTGCAAGGAATGCATTCTCGAGTGCTTGCTCGCTCAAAAGAAAGACATTCAGAGGTACGTGTTGGGGTTTGATAAAGTTTGGATTTTTAGGGTTTTTGTTGGTTTTGTATATGGATTTGATCAAGTTTGAATTTTTAGGGTTTTTTATTGATTCGGTTTGTGGAGTTGATAAAGTTTGAATTTTAAGTGGTTCTGTTGATTTAGGGCTTTCCGGAATTGAAGAATTTAGGGCAACAACAACAACAGTGTAGTGTAAATTTCAAATTAGTTGGGGTCGGCTTCGTGGATCAAACTCTTCCATTGCGCTCGATTTAGTACAATTGATATTGTGCTTTCCAGACCCTTTAAAATTCCCCTAAATTGAAGAATTTAGAGCACCTTTGGTTAATTGATATAGAGTCCTCATTCGGATTTTGATTTTCTGATGAATTAGGTTGTCAATTGTACTAACATGAAGCTAGGGTTCCTGGATTAATGCATAATCCCGGTTATTGCCAAAGTTGCAAAACACAGTTGTATTTGATCTTGTGCACTACTAGTAATCGATGATGACGCTGTAATATACTTGTGTATTACTTCATTTTAAATTCAGAGGACTGTCTTTTGCAACTTTGGCAATTATCAGGAATGGCATTCATAATTTCATATTGAGAAAGTTGCTCCTGAGAAAATTATGTTTTAAAGATCAGCGTTTTTTAATAGATTTCAACTGCTTCTATAACTTGAAGCCTTCTACTTGACAAATGGCAACACAAGTACAATTAGCAATCTTTTTTATTCGTATGGGAAAAAGGATATGGCAAATTCAGCTGCTTTTGTTTTCTCCTCAAACTATTTTATGAAGTAGAAACAGTTCAAGTATAAAATTTCTAAATGACTAAGTAGTGAAATTCTCGAAGAAAGCTGGATTAGCACGAATTGAGACAAAAATTAGGGAAGGGCAATTGCAGTGATTTGGAACATCCGAAGACAGTCTGCAAATGCCCCCAGTTAGAAGACTCAGCACATTAGAAACTGAAGAAATTTGATGTTATAGGAGAAGACCTAAGATAACTTGGAATGCACTGATTAGAAAGGTTTTAAAGGATTTTGAAAGCATGCCATTGCCATCGAGAGCATTCAATCAAGTGGAGTGGAAGAGTTTGATCCATGTAGCCGACCCAACTATTGTGGGATTGATGCTTTGTTATACTTAGTCGTGGAGTTCTTTTAACTGGCCTAAGCTTTGGCAACTAAGTCCTATTTGTATTAGAAATCTGAAGGAGTATGCTCGGTCTGATTGAGTATTCCTTTGTGTCATATGCATCAAGATACATTGTAATATAAATTTATAATTTTCATTGATGTTGAAACATCTGACTACCAATCGCTTTTCCCTCATACTGTCTCTCATCGCTGTTGTTGCTATTATGTGGTTTTGCCATGAATTTGTTTAAACTTCTTAGGTTCCTCCGTTGATCAGATAGCTTGTGTGAACATGTTGTTTTCAGGACTTCCTCTCTCTAAGGAATAATGTTATTGTCAAATCAATGGATATTACTTTCCTTGCCATTACCAATATGGACGGTTTCAGAGAATGAAAACTTATAATTTAAAGTCAACTCAAAGAAGATGAAAATTTATGAAGTTTGATAGCTGATTCGTTCTTTTGACCTTCAAAATTAATTGCTGGTTCCCCTGGTATGAATCCGTAGACTATATATATGCTATGAATATATCTCAAATGATTCTGACTTCCAGGTTCTTTTGTAAAACTTGTGCTGTATAGGAAGCTGGCTGCCCATACTGCCCAACAGAAACAAGAGAAAGAGGAGGAAGAAGAAAAGATATTGCAACAGAAAGCTAGAGAACTCGATGCCTTCGACCAGCAAAATCATGGAGCTGTGCCTCAATACAGCGACAGGAGCAGTGCCCGAGACAAGAATGGCTTTCATGGAGCCAACAGTGTAAAGGTGACATCATATGAAGAGGAGGCACTCCGTAACATGAAAGCATTTTGGCTACCTTCTGCAACCCCAGAAGCTCCCATCAAAGTTGATGCCCCCTCGACCAGTACAGTCTGTCCAGAAGGCAAGGAGAAGCTCAAAATGAAGACCCTTTTCTCTATCCACTTCACTGAGGATAACAACGAAGAAAAGAAGTCCAATTCCATAGACAAGACATTCATCTGCCCTAGCTGCCGCGTTACACTCAACAACACATTGACGCTTGTGGCAATTAACACTTGTGGGCACGTGTTCTGCAAGAAGTGTGCCGATAAGTTCATTGCCGTTGACAAGTCATGTTTGGCATGCAACAAGGCTTGCAAGGATAGAAATTTGGTTACCTTGCAAAAGGGAGGTACTGGGTTTGCCGGCCATGGAGACCACCTTCAAGCAACTGAATTTAAGCATCTGGGAAGCGGCTCAGGCTTGGGGCTTGTGAGACCGTCGTCTTTGAAGACATGAAAACTATCTGTCTCTTGATACAAGTTTCATACCGTACTCAATGTTTGCTTGTTTTGATCAGTCATATATATTGTGGTCTGTCAATCTTTGTATCCCTCTTTAACATTACTAGAAGAAGATTCTAGTTTGGCATGTACTCCTTAAAAGGACAGTATTTCTCTAAATGGTAATTCACTTTTTTTGTGCAATTTTTCTTTTTTTTTTTCACCCTTGGAAATGCTCGCTTTCATGAGCTGTCCAACAACAGTGGATATAAACAAGGTCTTTAGGCCACCAACAACCACTTGCCGTGGTAAGAGACTTAATCTGTTGGGTGAGTTGTCTCCTATATGGAGTTTGACAATGCTCGAGTATGGATTAGTTGGTGTGGTTGTCATCAAACACCACGTGGAAAATTGAAAAAAAATTAAAAAAATGTCAAAGTGACCAGGGCCTGCTTGAACACAATAGATTGAATAAAATTTTGTAGACATGATAACTATCCTAGGCTTCCTAGTCACCAAAATTCTTCACAAAATTGAAGACCTCAAAAACTTTATTGAGTAGGAATTTCCTTGGGTTGGCTCAATGGGACAAAGGCCTAGTTGGTAGAAACAGAACTATTGACTTTTGGGACTTGGTCCGATGGTAGAAAGTAGCCGCACGACAACAACAACAAAGCCTCCGTCCGGGGCCAGAGCCAAGTTTTTCTCTAGCCTTCGCTAAAACTAATGCATATTTTTCAACAACAACAAAGCCTCTATCCAGGGGCGGAGCCAGATTTTTCTCTAGTTCTGAGCTAAAATTAATGCATATTTTTCTCATAGAACCCGATTTTCTAACTCACTTTTGACACTAATTGGGTAATTCTTATAAGAATATAATTTTATGACCCACTTTTGACACCGTTTGAATAGTTCTTATAAAAATAATATGATTTTCTAACCCACTTTTGACAACTGGGTAGGTGTCGCGCCATTCAGTGCACATACGCATATCAAGGTGTATTGCACAACGCCTACTTAGTCGGTGTCAATTTTGGTGGTGCAAGATCCTTTTTGGTATTAATGATTTTTCAATTGATCTTCATTCAAGCAATCTATACAATGTTGTAAATTGAATTGAAATATGGGCGCTCACATATTTAGATCAATGCAAAATCTTTTCAAAAGTGTGTCAAAAAATTATTGTGCAGTAAATATGTCTAAAAAATACGTAAAATGTATGCCAGGAAGAATGTCAAATGTAGTTGGGGCATTGGGCTTTCTTATATTTGAGTGGATTTTGGATGATTAGTTGAGATAGGACTTTCATTAATTTCTTAGGCTGGCTTTTTATTTGGGCTAGGTGGGCTAATTATATATCCAAATTTAATTATTACTGAAAAAAAAAATCTTAGAAGCTGCCCTGGGCTCTTGAGTGCGTGGTCGTTGAAATACAAATAACGAGGGAGTATTCTTTTGTATTGGATTGTTCATTTTTCTAGAGAGGTTTAAACGTTCATAGGTAGATAGACCTCAAATCATTCAAAACCTCATAGTGCAAAAACGTATTATGTATTACTTCTTGCAAGGGTACCAATAATATTAATAAATTCACTTCTTTCTAATCTAGCTTTAACAAAAACAAAACATTGATAAGTCGGTATTAGGATATATTCTTCCTCTCATAATCCCCTCAGCAGCTCCAAACCATAAAAGTCTTTTTTGATCTTTTGTGATTATATATTTAAAACCACTGTCGATCTTCTCTTCTGATTGATGGTACTAGTTCCAATCACATATTTTTTGTATTTGATTTATTTAATAAATTATAGATCTATTCAGATATGTGAAGAGTGACTACATTCTTATTGCAATACACCTCTCTCGACGATTGTTTGTGGATCTGTCTGGCTGCTCGATTATTGATTTTTTTCAAGTTTTTACATTTAGTAGGTAGTTTGTTTTTCCCTTGTTGGAAGGTTTAATTGTGTCTTCTCTTGTTGGGAAGTATTTGTGTAACGGCCTAACTTTGTGTAACGGTCTATCCGTAATCAAGATCACTGACTCTCAATGTAGGACCCACATTGAGATACACACTGACTTAGACACGAGGCCGAAGTATATGTTATATTTGTGTGGTAAATTTCTAGTACTTTGTATGCGTGTATATTACTAAGCTGCACTCTACTTGTTTATAGGCGTCGAGTCGCAGAGACTCGCCTTGCGATGTGTTGCTTCTCCAAGATCGTGACATGAAGATTCATATCTACCTTCGTTTTTTGAATCCCTCAAAAATGACAAAATTATGAGAGAACGTTGTAGAATGCTCATGGACCTGATCTACTAAGCGATCTAGTGTTGCCTGAACACGAGAAAGATTTTCCTCCATCAACTAGGAACGAGTCTGCATACCGCTCTCCGCCATGTGAACGCAATGAAAGCACGAATGAAGCAGTCTTGATTAGGAATAGAAAAGAAAAACGAAAGGAATTACGAGAGTAGCAAAGAAGCAGAGGAGGAAGGAGAGAGCAAAGAAGAGTCTAGAAGCATTGAACAATTTGTCTTTAATAGAGGTTTAACTATTAAATACGGGTGTTATTAAATGACATGTGAGAATGAGTCGTGTTTTAATTCATAGAAGAGTTTTAGTATTTAATAATATCTAATTGATAAAGATTTTAAACAACTTCTACGTAATACTTGTATTAGTAATTAAAACACGACCCAAAAAACACGTCTATCACATGACATTTAATAACACTCATATTTAATAGAGGTTTTGAACCCTCAATTAAAGACCAAAATTATTTTAGTGAATGAGAGTTATAATTCTTTTTCATATCTCCTTTGTTGGCACTATTACATATTTGTACTGACATTTACATAATCGGTTGTAACCGTATTTGCCAGAGAACATTTTCAATGGATAAATAATGCTATGACATATGTCTGCTCTTATTACAATTTCTTTTTTGGAAAACTTCTACTATTATTACATTAATCAACCATACTTTTTTTTTGTTGAGTACTTAATTACTTCATCCGGTCAATAATATAAGTCGTTTTAGCAAAAATTCATTGTTTAAAATTGTAAGTCGTTTTCAAAATTCGAGAATATATTTATTATTTTTTTACCCATTTTACCCTTATGCAATCAAAACATTTATGATTGTTCAATTCTTCCATTCATTTAATGCCAAAGGACATATATATAACTTACACTTGTAATTAAGGCTCTCTTAATTCTTGTGCTTTTACGTTAAACGACTTACATTTTTTACCGAAGGGAGTACTTCTTAATCGCAAAATCAGCCAGCTTGTTGGGCACAAATCGAGTTCTAGTACTCCTTAGCTCCTTGGGATCTCCCTAATCCAGCCCACTATTCTGTGAAGATTCAACTGCAACACTTGCCAAAAGGTAAGGTTTGAGAAGTCATAAGTTTGGTTCTTGTTGAAGTAAATAAAATAAAAAAAGAAAAATGTCTACACAGTTACATAGACAATTAAAATTTGAAGCTAGGTGTAAATGACTATAACACCTTCGAAGGGAAGGAGAAAACATGTTCCAATTGGACGAACTATTGGCCAGCCCCACTGATCGACATTATGTGCCTCGGGATACACACCCCGAGCGTTATGCACTGAGAACTACGAACATAATACCCATTTTCAAGTGAAACCCATACGTCACATCATAGTGGTATCACTTAAAGTGTCAAATGAGGGTGTCATTGTAGCATTACTCTTTTGAGAATTGTTAGCACTGCTGTACAAGACCTGAGTCGAAAGTACAACAGTGATGAAGTATTTAGTTAACAATGAAAGTAAACCAACAACATTCCCAATGTAAAAGCTTTAGACTTCAAACATGGTCTATAACTTGGAGATGAGAAGATCACAAATGTAGAGTCTCGAACATGAAAAGCTTTGTCTATTATTCTTCGATGTTTTACAATCGCACCGTCAAATCGATTTTCCATCCTCTGATACAAACCGGATCCAATCAACTTAGTGCATCATATTGGATAAAGTTAAATAAGATTTTTAGAACCCCATGTGAGTTTAGCATAACACAAATATTATAACAATAACAAGTCACACCATTTAAAGCGTCTCAATTTCAAAGAAGCCTCAAATATTAGCTTGATCATATGCTTCTACTTGGTGTCTCGATGAACATAACAGTATCAAAGATACTACTTTTATTTGCTACAAGTTTCCATTCAATGGAAAAATAGCAGCACGCCAAACCAGAAAATATTGGGGAGGCGACTTCCACTTTGATGTTTAAATGTAGTTGCTCGAGTAGAAATTTTTTAGGAAGTCTGAAATCCCCTGATCCTTCGTGCAATGGTCCCGAACAAGGCCCTCGCGACCTATCACATATTGACCAATCAAGTGGTGCCTTTGTTTTGCTTGCTCAAGAATGTTGTTCAATTCCTCAAACCCTTTAAAGAGAAGCATGTCGATAACCTGCAAATTTTGGAAGGATAAACCATTAGTCAGTCGACTTATAAGTTCTTTTGTTAAACTGACTAATACAAAAGACTTCAAGTATCAAGGCGAGCATGTAAAGGGAACTGCAAAGACAGGAAGGCCATGTAATGTAATGGAAGTTGAAACCATTTGACAAGCACAAATGAATTGAAAGCCTTTAGGATAATGTGTGCAAGTTTTGGTCTACTGAGCATTCCAGCTGGTCCAGATATGATTGTGAATATTTATCTTTCAAATATATAGAAGTCAATATTTTGTTTGACATCCACAAGAACATTTAGAAAAGAGATAACATGCCTTCACAACTACATCTCTTCACGGATTTGGTGAGGAATGAAGAAAGAACAAAAAAAAAAAATGGATCACTTTGTGCAATGACCTTCTGAGTTGACAAATTAAATAGGCTAAACCTTCAAAGTAATAAATTAAAACATAATATTTCAGGCAGTGCTTCACTACTGTCAACTAATTAAGGCTATGCATATATCATCATAACATTCATTCGGAACCAAATTGATCAATAGTAACTAAAAGAAAAAGAATTCTCTCCACCGTCGTGCCATAACCATACAAAAGGAACTATTCTCCCTCAACATGAATCGAAATCCTAACCTCCCCCAACCTTGCATTTAGCAAGTGACGCCTCATCCATCTCACCAGATATGCTTTCGCTAGAAAAAAATATGTATTTGATTATATTAAAAACGCAATATTGCCAAAGGCAGAACGTTTTGTTCTTTTGCAACAAACAACAAGGGCCTCAATACCAAACTTGGGGGTCACCTATGGATCAAACTTTGCCCACCTTGCTCGATTTAATGCACTTGGGAGTACTTTCAATACTTCAAATTTTGTTCTTTTGCATATGGAAATAAAAAAAAAAATGCACTTCCTACGAGGCAAAAATTTAAAAGAGCATATGGTTAGAAGAAAATATCAGAAGTCAACGTAAGGTCAATTCTTTCAACAGTAATACATGATTACACATAGAAGCTCCTCTTCCAGCATTGACGACATCCCAAAATGACTTCCTTCATGTTGCTTTAAACTTGATACCGCAAGCAACAAATAGAATTTCTATCCACAAATCAATCTAGGAGAATAGGAGTGAGAAGAAATGATGAATCCTCCCATTTCCAACAAAAAGTAGCAGCAAAGCCTGAAATCATATGTGATGCCCTGTGTCCCCTACATTTCAAAACATCCCACTGAACTACTCTAAGAGAACTATGGCCCCTGGTTTTAAAAATAGACAAAATTTCCCGAATTACGTCGATTTTCAAAAGAGGGGAAACAAAACTCGTGTAAGAAAAAAATGTCAAAATTCCCCAAAAAATCCGACATAATTTGGGGAAGTTTGACATAATTTGGGAATACTACCAAATAGTGGTAAGAATTACAAGACTTCCATGACTATGTGGAATTTTTGGGGAATTTTGCATAATATATAGAAACAAATCTAAAATGAAAACTTAACATCTCAAAAGGGAAATAGTCAACGAGTTGTATGTTTTATTGCAAAATAATGCTATGTAATTACAAATTGCATGTTGTATTGAAAAATAATTATTTTATACAATTGTATTGTGATTCTTACGCATTACAATTGTATAACTAAGCATATTTTTAACACATTTATAGAGTAATTTGAGTTTTTAGGATTTAGAATGAAATTACATGGACTTCCATACGCCGGCAAATTCTTTGCACTACTTCCCCTCGTCGATTTTAACTTCCCCGAATTACTTCCTAATTTTAAATGGGTGAATTACAAAGTAGCAGACCACCTATTTCGACAAAGCTCCAACGTCGCTCTTTGCGACTGCTTTTATCCTACATTTAGAAGTTGTTTTTGATGCTTTTGGATAAAAATGACTTGATGATTGTGAATGTTGGGCGATAAAGAAACAACAATTACATAAAATGAACGTAGCAAAAATGAGGATGCTCAGGTGGATGTGTGGTAAAACTTGTATAGATAGAATAAGAAATACATAAATTCAAAGAAAAATAAGAGTAGCACCAATTGACACAAAGATTAGGGAAGTGCATTTGCGGTGGTTTGGACACCTGTAAAGACGGCCTGTAAATGCCCCCACTAGAAATGAACAAATTAGACTGGTAGGGGTGGACCAAAGTTAACTTGGGATGCATTAATTAGGAGGGATTTGAATGGTTTGGAATGATCACCATCAATTGCACTAAATCGAGCACAATGGAAGAGTTTGATCCATGTAGTCGACTACAATTAATTTGGGACTGAGGCTATGTTGTTGTTGTATGGTTGTGAGCAACCTTTTGTGTTAGTGAATAAATCCCTTTGGAGATTTGGGTAGCAGTTTCGAGTAATTGGCGACAAAAGAGGTAAAGATAGAAATGTAGGGGAATAAGAGGTACATTTGATTGTTTTTTGGGTCATTAGAGATGTAGGGGAGTAAGAGATGCATTGATAGTTTTTGGGTCATTTGATAAACTAATGCGGTTTAGCCAAACAAGGTGGGGGGATGAACAATTTTGGATCCATCAGACAGGGCAAGAAGGCAATGTGTTGTCCCAGTCCTGTCCGACCGAACCAAATTTATGAGACACCACAAATAAGTTGTTAGGACAGACATAGTGGTGACTGACCAAATTAGATCGACCATATAGGGTGAGAAAACAATGTGTTGTCCCTGCCCTGTCTGATCAAACCAAATATATGGGACACCACAAATAAGTGGTTCAACCAAACAAAGTGGAGACAAATAGTCTTGGTTTAGCCAGACTGGGCAGGAAGACAATGTGGTGTCCCCACCCAATCCGACCAAACTAAATAATTAGGACATCACTAACAAGTAGTTCGGCCAGAGCGACGCGCCACCGCAACGAGCTTCCAGCAACCTTGGCGCTGCAAATTCTGATTTTTCTTGGCCTAGCAAGAGCGACACGCCACCACGACAAACACCACCGAAGGCAAAAGAGTTCCATGCGATAGGGCCATCGAAACTAGAGGTGATGCAAGTGAGACTGAAAGGGCTTTGCATGATAGGGATAAGGAGCATTGTTATGAGTGAGAACAAGGAGGTTTTGCATAATAGGGATGGGGTGCACATAGGAAGAGGGAGGAAAGAAAGAGGGATGGATAATTTGGGGATGTCAAGGTTTATGTCGGGATTCCCTTCACATCTATTATTTAAATTTAGGTGCTTGCATCAATCAATTGCCCTCACTAATAAGTGGGGTGCATATAGCGACTCCCGAACATAACTAAATACATAGGCCTTAGTCTTCTTCTTAAAACAGATTAAAAAGACATTCTTGGAGTTTAGACAAAATTAAATGCTTCATAAGCGATAGCTTTACCAAGTGCTAACAAGCACAACGACAATATCTCCAAGCATCCCATTTATGCAAGAGTGGCCCCGAAGTGAATTTGGAACTTGACGTGGAACATGTGGTGGAGGAATTATAGGTGGGAGTTGAACAACTAAAACCTAAGAAGAAATCCCTACATCCCAATATCCAATAAATCATAAACAGGTAACTACAATATTTTTTTAATAGACAAAAAAAAACTACAGTATGTTTTTGCTTCTTATTTAAAAGATTCTAAATAATGCTAGTCTCATTTTCTTAATTATTTAGGATTTCCTTACAACGTGAGTACCATTTAGAAGTTTCTTATTTTTAGTTCAAGAAGCTTTGTTGCCCAACTGTTTCTTATTTTGTTATTCTTTCAAGTTTCAATTTAGTGTGAATATAGCACACTAGAAAAATAAAACCCCTTCTCAATTTTGAGCAATCTATCAAGCTAAATTTTATCTCTATTGCTCCATTTCAGTGCTAAGTTTGTGTTCATGCTTGTTTATCTTCTCTTCAAGGCTTAATATTCACTATCTATCAACACATGGTTGGTTTTTCTGTGCTCATGGAAATCGATCAAGTAGCAATAGGAGTTGCATTCATGTCGATGATCAAGGTTACGAGACTTTGAAATCAAGACTGGAAGATTAAAGGGTGGTTGAGAGGATAAGAGCAACGAGTGGCTCTCAAATTCAAGTATTTGGAATGGCTCTTCGACAAAATTGCAGATCTAATGCTTTATGGCATAGATGCCAAATGCAAAAGGAATTACAAAGGGCTTCACAACAGAGATGAAGTAGCTAATAGTTCCAAGACTTTGAAATCAAGATTGGAAGATTAAAAGGGTGGCATTGAGAGGTTCAGAGCAACGAATTGCCCTCAAATTCAAGCATTTGGAAGGTGGTTAAGTTGTGTCGACCGAAAGCTAGTCTCACATCGACTAAATAGAACTTCATAAATCCTCCCAACTAGTACCGAGGCCTATGAGTTGAAGGTGGTTAAGTTGGGTACAATATCGGTACTAACGGAGATCCACATGCCCATGAAGTATTGCCGCGGGCAGGATGCTTGCGAATGTTGTGCCCGCAAGCGTGAAATTTAACACATAAAAGTTGGGAGAGAGAGCTATGTTTACCAGAGAATTGAAAAACTAATCAAGAATTAGCATTTAGCAAGCTTCACTAAATGCCCCAAACTAAACACCCAACATGAATCCCCTTAGATCAGACCCACAAACGACATACCACAACATATATGAACAAAAATCAAACAAAGAAGAATAATAACACTTAAAAATGAGATTCAACAAGTCTAGACAATATTGACAAAAAATAAAAAATTTAAATTGGAACCTTGGGATTGGTGATGTGAGCTTGCTTCCGGATCTCAGAGGAGATTGTGGAGCGAAGCCGCGATACTGTCACAACGTCTTCAAGGTTATGGATTTGCATGATTGTTGGAATCGATCTGCACGCTTTCCTGAAGAATTCAAGGGTTCGTTGTCTTGCTTCCTCGAAAGTTGCGGAATTTGGCGGAACCCTAGCACTTCTCACCACGAAAGCCATTCTTCACTTCAAATACGTTCACAGCCTGCACAGCAGCAACAATTTCTTCAATCTCAAGTGCAAATAATTTACATTTGGAAATCCGAAAAGTGGAAATAGATTGATGTCGCATTATCAAAGTGGAGGAGTTAACTCGTAAATTGTACAAGTTAACTCGTATGAGTTAAATCGAATCGCACGATTCAATACATGAATCATGCAATTCTTGTAGGGTTGCAATTTAATAGCCAACTCGACTCATTTTTTTCTTGTACCAAGTTAACTCATAAGTGTTAACATGTAAATCGTAGGAGTTTGACAACAAAAAACCTAGCACATATGCCCATAAGCCTCAAGGTCAATATATGACTAAATATATTATTATACATAAAAAATACTTTCATGAATACTGTATTTATAAAAATATACTTGAATAACCCGTATTTATGAAAAAAATTTCAAAAACTTTATTTTCGAAATCAATTATTTACTAAGTAAAATAGTGACAAGGAAAGTACCTGAATTAGGATTAAGTGCTCGCCTTCCTATTCCTTGAGTTAGACATGTCTACATAGACAAAGACATTGTTTTAGCAAACAAGGGTCTATTTATAAGCTAAGGAAAAAAAAAAAAACTTTGATGGCCCCTAAACTAAAAAAGCCCATTTATGTAGGCAAATCAGTTACAAAAACTAAAACACAATCCAAGCACATAATAAAGGCACTCAAAACAAAACTAAGCTTGCTATGATAATTTTGAACTTAAAATTGCAAGTTCTTTTTCAAACAAAAATGGGGATTGAACAGAATACTTACTATGAAAAAAAAAAAATACACAATAACAAACCAAACAATGGACAAGGGCTTAGAACCAAAACAAAAAGAAAAATGTGGTTGGACAAGAAAAAATGCCAACACATCAAAAAATCACTCTACAAAAAAACAACTCAAATACTTTTCTCTCTCTTTTTTTTTTTTTTTTTTTTTTTTATTTAGCTTGTTTTTATGTTTAGTACCTTAAAAATCAACCCTAAACACTAGTGGTGTGTTCGGTTGGGATGACTAAAACGTTAATCCTAGAATTAACTTTTAGTCCATTGTTCGCTTTGGCGGACTAAGTTGTGAAACATATTATATAGTTTTGTATCCATTTGAGTAAATAAATTGAACCTCAACCCTATCACTTACTAATCCAACCTAAAGGAACTAGTTATTTCCCATTTTGTCCTCACATTTGGTATAAAACACTTCACACAATTCATCAGAGTTGTCGGTCATCCAACCTAAAAAAACCATTTGACATTTTTTGAAATTAAACTTTGAACATTAGCCGGTCAAAGAAATCTAATTATAGTTGTCATGTTAGTCCAATATATAAAGAGATTAGCTGGTAGAAACAGTATTGCATGCACATAAATTTGAAGTGGTTTTAATTTGTTGCGGTGATGAACTTACAATTACATTTATTTATACATCAGTGAGATAGCACACGGTTCACCAATTCTTGATTATTAAACTCTTTTCTTAGGGAAAATATTGAAATCTTTTTTCATTACCTTTTTTTAATTTTTTTTCTCATTTATTTTCCACCACCACAATTCGTTGTTTGGGATTGCACATTTTGTTTGTGTGTGTTTGATTGAGTCGATGCTCTAGTGAGGCTTGGTTTTGAATCTTGTTTGTGTGTTTGTGGTTGGTTGATTATATGGGGAGGGGTAGAAACGTCATTTAGGCTAAACCACTTAAACTCCTATCAACCCAACCGAACAAGTCCTCAAATTTGGATTACCCTTAGTCTGATGTACCTTAGTCCAATGGAACTTAATCTGACCTTATCAAGACAATCCTACCAACCCAACCGAACAAACCATAGAGCCCAACACAAAGCATATCCCGTTATAAAAAATCCAAAACGTAAGAGATACCTGTCACACGAAAACCTAAATCACAACCCTAAGTACATAATAAAAAAACCTAAAATAGAACCACCAACCAATTGGATTGCACAAAAAAGCACGTGAGCTAGCACATGATAAACATGAACTTAAAATAAAAGTTTTTTTAAAACAAATGAGGATTTAACTAAATGCAAACTATAAAAAAGAACACAACATCAAAGCAAAGAATGGAAAGGGCCAAGAAAAAAAACACATTGAAAAAAAAAGCGAAATACTTTGTTTTTCTCTTCGTTAGCTGGTTTTAAGTTTGATTACCTTCAAAATCATCTACCAAAATAAATACAAAAACAACACAAATCAATTTAAAACTCACATCTACACACCGATCTACGACATATGAAAAACATCTAACAAAGATCAAAAACAGAAAAAAATTCAACTTCATACAAAAAATTCGAAAAAAAATCAGAAATCTACAAATCTGCAATTTTATTCAATACATAAAGCACATATCTTTTTTGATGAAAATCTCTAAGGCATTCAATCAACCTCAACCAAAGTATTCCATGAAACCGGTGTGCTCAATTCGATTCCAGAAACTCACGTAAATACCTGAACTTTTGTGACCGAAAAGTAAAAAATGAGATGGAGAACGATATGCTAACCTCGAATCGTCTATTTCTTGTCGTTTGAACCTCCAAATCAACTCTTGAAATCCACCAAACCTTATTCACTCCTCCAATTTTCGGACTTGTGGTGAGGAAGAGAGAGAAAAGATGATGAGAAGGGAGAGAATGAGATTTTTATATCAAATAGTCATTCTTATTTCACACACACATCACAAGGTTTCATCTAATGGTCATGGATGAGTCAAAAAGTCTATCCTAAAGTGACTTAAATGGGTAACACACTACCTTGACTTGTCTTTGCTCAATCAAAACACTAAAACCACGGGGTTTTCCGATACCCGAGTCCCGCACGTAACCTCGCGTCCCCTCCGTACTCTCGCACCACGAACGCATATACGGCGTTATTAAAATAATTATTTAATGAATTTTACCTTTTATTGTGTGTATTGAGTTCCCCGACCTAGTGCATTATCATTCGCTACCCAGTTCTCGCGTTTTCACGCTTTTCGGAGCGAATGCCCGTCACACAACCTCACACGTCAATTTTACTATAACTAACACACATCGCGATGCCAATAACCAATTACCAACAAACATCGCAAATTAAAGCACAACAACACAAAATTTTATTATTTACCTAACTCCATGCGCGCTCCGACCTATCTGCGGGTCCCACGAGTATTTAAGTTGTCCGCCATGTCTGCAAACACGTCATTAATAACGGTGAATTAACTTCGGGCCGCTACAGGCTTTAATGAAGCCAACAGTGTAAAGGTGATTTCATATGAAGAAAAGGTCATTCGTCACATGAAAGAATTTTGGCTGCTTTCTACAACCCCAGAAGCTCCTGTCAAAGTTGATGCCCCCTCGACTAGTACACTCTGTCCAAAAGGCAAGGTGTGACGACCCCTTTCCTAATCTAGGGCATCGCCCGACCTAATCCCATAATTAAGCCCTAATCATATTCACGCAGGACTTAACTACGTATTAGTCAACCTTTATATCCTATACTCCTCGTTAATCATGTTCAGGATAAGTATGGACCTACCAATTATTGAAATTTAGAGTTAATTAAAACTTTTATTAAGTTAATTATTTTAGCGGAAGTCTTAACAGTTTTATGTGGAATCCATTTAATAATTTATGTGGAAGCAGTTAAAGTAATCATAAGTATAGAAACCAAAAAAGTAACTATCACATAGATATATCATGAAATAACAAATATACAGTGTGAAAGTCATAGTAAAGTCAGGGAACTATTGATCAACCCAATATACAACTCAAAGTGTATCAAAAGACATAATACAACTAATACGACAAAATATCAAAAGACCTACGGTAACGAAAGCAGTGTCGACGAATCAGCACCCACAGCCATAAAAAAAAAATGGTGAGTACAAGAAAATAGCAATAATCCCCAATGACAATTTTATTTCACATTTCCAAACATTCTAATGGTATTTAAAAGCATATTATAACGACCCTCAAATTTAATTCGTGTCACGTGCTACGTTTCAGGATTGTGACCCAACTGTCGTGACTTGTCATACTGGCTAAGTTTAGGGAGTCGACACCGAGGTATATTTTATTTTTCTGTGATATCTTGTATTATTATGTATACCCAAATGTGAATATTGAATGTCCAAATGCGTGAGTTTATTTTGTTTATCGCACTGGATTTGCGTGTGAGGTTTCGCCTAGGAAAATGTGACTAGACAGATTACATGAAATTTGGGTATTTTAAACATAGAAATCGATAATTATTAGATTATTGGAAAATAATAAATGAAATAAATGAATAATATGTGAATACGCTACAATCGCTAGAATGGATGTTTGTACACGACGTGCGAGTCGTAGTACTGGATCGAGTACCAGATTACAATGAGGTGTTTATTTGTGCAAAATGATAAGATCAAGTAACTAAGTCACTAAACAAAGTCACAAGAGTTGGTGGACAGCTCAAGTGTGAGCCATGGATTTGTCTCTGGATACGTGTGTGCCAAGTGATGAAAAGATGAGATATACATAGGAGGGATTGTTTGGGTTGACTCACCAAAACCCAACTCAAACTCACACACCAACACCACCATCGACCAACGAAAAATTGGGAAATTGGGAAGGTGATCTTAGCGATTTTAGTGAAGATTGAAGGTGTGGGATGAATCCAACACGTTGACAACAGTAAGATCCCGTCTTTTCGTTCGATTTTGGGTCTTTTGAATATGGTTTTGAGGGGGTTTTCTTAGAAGGGTAGTGCTATTTGGACTCGTGAGTCCGGACTCAAAACTTTTTTTAATTTCAAATACACCCTCGAGCAATTAATGAAACAACCATAATCACTTGTAAAATTCTTATTATACCCCTTAAATATGTACAAAAAATTTAATAACCTCCCTATGAGTCCGGACTCATGAGTCCAAGTAGATTTATTGTTCTTAGAAATCCGAATTGAGAGTTGAGTTCACTGAAGTTGTGCATTTACCGGAGGTTTTAACGATCATTGGTGAGCTTTACGAGGGGTTTTAATGGTTGTGGGAGTTGTTGATGCTATTAATGAATTTTAGGTATTTTATTAGATTTTTGGTAAAATTCGAGGTTTGTAGGCGTTTATGCCTCAAATGCACGTGTCCATGATTCATAAAAAAAAAAAAAAAAAAAAATGAACTCCAACATTGAAGGGTAGCTTTATGACAAAAAAAAAAAAAAAAAAAAAAAAAAAAAAAAAAAAAAAAAAAAAAAAAAAAAAAAAAAAAACGTGGAAGGGGTTGCTATTGAGGGGGAGCTAGCTAACTTCGTGTTATTATTTTGGAGCTCCTCGCCAATTATACATATCATATACAAACAATTTGAAAACCTCAACAACAAGGTGGACGTGCCGGAGTGGTTATCGGGCATGACTAGAAATCATGTGGGCTTTGCCCGCGCAGGTTCGAATCCTGCCGTTCACGCTCGGCAGCCTCGCTCTCGAAATGCATTTTTTGCCCTATTTCCTTAGGAAATAATGCTTTAAAGACTAAATTTTGGCATTGATTTTGGGCGACTATATTACCATTGACCATGCCTCACCTTATCAAGAAAAGAAAAATAAAAAATTGTTATGATAAAAGTGACAACATTTTATATGACCAATCATTAGCAAGCATGGCTCTTACATTGAGTGGTAGTATCAAGTATTGCATCTATATCCAATGTACTCATTATTTTATGTATTGTCAATATTGATTTGAAGAGTTGTATGACATGTGATTTATGTGTTACTTGTAAACATTATCTAAATACATTTATCATCATCACTAAAGGGCCAATATAAAGGGTGTCAACCTCATTGTAAAATCATACCTAGTTGTATACAACTTCTTATTACAACTCTCTCATTTCTTCTCTTTTACTTTGTAGCAGTTTTTTGTAGTAGTAAAAGTTAGTAGTCTTCTACTTTTTCTACTTTTCTTCTCTAATTCTAGCAAGTTCCATCTCAATTTACAACACCTTATCAGCACGAGTTTGCTCTACAAGAATGAGGTTTTAGCATCAAGAAAGATTTTCAAAGAGGAAAAGCTAGGAAGGTATACTTTTTTTTGTTCAAATAAGTTATCAATCCTTTGGTTTAAATTTTTGTTTTGAAGACATCCATTTTAAAACTGTTAGTTTTTCAAACCATACTTTTAAGAGCACACCTCCAAGGGCTTAATTACATATATATGTATTTGCCTTTATAGTATGACATCTAGTTGTAGTTTGTGGAAGAAATATGAAAACAAAAATTGCATAGCAACTCTCTGTTCTGAGTGTTCTGTTCTATTATGTATGTATGATACTTTCATGATTTGAGTTGCATCTAGTGGTTGTTACAAATCTTAACACATGTCAACATTATTATGACAACATCACACACGTTTTACTTACACCCCATGTTTTAACTCACCTGTTCAATTCCAATTACAGCAATTAATCTTGAAAAATATATTGGAATCTATCGATGTATGACACATGTAAACTATCATATATATCATGTGATTTCAAGTGAGAAGTTGACTGCAATGCGTATGGTATACTTGTTACAAGCTTGAGTAAATCATACGTTCGTTATGGTTATTAATAGCTTTTGATTATATGCATCATTGGCATATGCACTAGATGACTATTTTCTTATTCAACAGCAAGTTGGGCTCCCAAATGACCTTGTTTCTATCATGTCATTAATTGCCCCTTTTAGCCAAAAGTGATATTTGAAACCATTTGTTTGGTTATTAAGTAGAAAAATCTACATATGCATATTTCTTACATATACAATATATATTATAGTCTTCATAGATTTCATGCCACATGATTTCATTTAGATGGCAATTACAAACATATCTCTATATATTTGCATGCAGTATTCTCTAAATGCACTTGGGATTGTTTTTTGTTTTTGTTTATGTGCACTAAATCATTTTTATTACCCATGTGCATTAAGTTGAAGAAATGCTGTAAAGACTAGACAGAAAATAAAAAAGTTATGGTGGTCGGCTATTTTAGGTTCATTAATAATTTTTAATGAATCTAACTATGTTTTATATATGATAGTTGTCTTGTATTGCTATCAACTAGATTATATGTTATGCCGAGAAAAAAAAAAGGCCTAACGTAAATTGATCTAAGAGAAGAAAGGAGTGTTTGACAAATTTACTCATCAACTATATTTTAGAGCATGAACTTTAAAGTAAAAACTTTTGAGTTATTGTTATCCAAAATTATTAATGATTAATGCTTTTACATTATAAGTAACGTCACACTGACCGTGAAAGTATGTTCTGTAGTTGCATCATGTATGATCTTCTACATCAAAAATCAAAAGTCAGTATATGACATTTAGTTTTCTCAAAAATTACTAATGATTAACGATGTTCTATTTTTGATTTTTATAATACAAATTATGCTATAAGTTTGAGTTGATAGTGGGTAAGCCTTGTCCCCGGTAAAGCTAAAAATTGAAAGGGAGATGGGTTATCCCGTTTGAGGAGGCATGGTTGTTAAGTAGACGTAGTCTCGCCACCCAACCTGGAGGTTGTCCCACCAACTCATACAAGTAATATATTTATGTATAAAATAATCAAGTCGTGAACATTAATTTAATCGTATACTATGTATTTTACATTAAA
The DNA here is from genome assembly GCA_039657345.1 of Stephania japonica. Lineage (NCBI taxonomy): Eukaryota > Viridiplantae > Streptophyta > Magnoliopsida > Ranunculales > Menispermaceae > Stephania > Stephania japonica. The sequence continues at coordinate 5,691,008 of CM077566.1, forward strand.
AGAAGAAAACTATTTATGTTGTCTCTATTTTTAAAAATATTATACTTGATTGAATTATTTGCCTTAATATTGTTAACAATAATAATTACTTGTCAAAGCAACGAGATGCTAAAATTATAAATAAAGCATCAATGCAAGGCTGTGTATATAACACTAATATTTATTCGTCAAATCTCTTTAAAGATTTGAAAAGTGAATATTTCACTTTATATCATCATTTCACCTCATGGAGTTAGTTATATCAAGCCCAAAATTGGTGAAGCTCCAAAAAGCTCAAAATGAGCGGTTAGGTCTCACGCTACAAATTTATATCAGTCAAATATCATTTATTATTCTACAATTTTAATGACCTCTATGTTGAGGCTAAGCAGAAATATGACTGATGAGACAATAAAAAGCCACGTGGCTCGCCTCGATTTATTAATGCAACAAATTATCGAGCTTGCACGTCAATCCAATAAGTATTTATGGATTAAATTCTTGTCTCGTGGTAGCTGAGTAAAATAATGAGATATTATAAATATAATATCACTCCCGTCCAATTGGTTCAGCTTCACGTTAAGAAGCATATGTTGCATACTATGACCATGGTCACAATAACAAATTACGGACGTGGAAAAGGTGAAAAGATCTAGTAAAGGTCATATTGACAATTTTATTAATAGTTGGAATAAAAAGTGGTGCACCACTAGAAAGGATAATTTATTATTGACAATGACCGCTCATAATTGTGACATGTTTCGTCACATACGAAAAATTATTTTGCCTAAATATTGTCATATATACAATACTCAAATATTTTTACGACCTTTTACCATGCCTTCAAAATCAAGGCAAAATTATGAATTTTACTATTAAAAATAGCTTATTGACAAATTAAGATGTGTTCAGATTAAGAGCTAAATAAAGGCGAATAATGCATGTCTTGCTTATTGTACTACATATACATTATAATATAAAGAGTATTTCTCGAATTCAAACTTAGCAGTGGCTAATGTTTATGCAATATATGATACAACTATAATGTTGTCAATGTCTTATCTATACTCAGTATGATTTGTTTCATCTGAGAATTTAAATTCCTAGCATTACCTTTTGGATTTTATTTGAAAAGGTATATTGATGAAATATATGTCATCATATGATCTAATGACATTCATAAGATGAAATGATTGATTTGATCATTCATGATCATTAATTGCACATATAATATTGAAATTCGTGTGGGCATCAATTGTGGAACTGTTGGGATAGTCCTACATAGATTACTTATAAAGAAAAAATAAGGGTCATAAGTGTAGAGTGGACACTTCATCTTGCCTTGGCATTTTGAAGTGAACCTCACTTCACACTTGTAGCTCATACATAAAACTAGTCACCACACTCTCCTCACCTTGGATTGGACCCTTATTATAAAATTGAACATGGTATCAGAGCCGATGGTTGGCTTAATTGCCCATTGTCCAAGGGCCTTGTTGACATCTAACAAAAATGGTTGATTGATGTTCTACGGTCAAGTCCGAGTTGGACTTGAGGGGGGAGTGTTGGAGATGTTGGGATAGTCCCACATGGATTACTTATAAAGAAAAAATAAGGGTCATAAGTGTGGAGTGGACCCCACTTCACACTTGTATCCCATACATAAAACTAGTCACCACACTCTTCTCACCTTGGATTGGGCCTTAATTATAAAAATTGAACAGGAACTAAAAGACTTTATCGACCTATAATTACAGTTGTGTTGTTAGTCTTAAGGTAAATTATTGGTTAAACAAGTTCTAAGGAAAATTATTGTGGAACTTAATCATTTCCTGCTTATAATTTATTTACGAAATCATATGGGCTTATTTATTCTTGTAGTTAATATTTTCTACGCATCAACTAAGTAGCCACATATGTATTATATATTTTAACTTATATTGGCTATGTCAATTCATTCAATTGATTTTAAAAAAAAATTAAGTTGCTAATTTTAATTTTGAGATATGAAGTCATTGACACAACATATTTAGTTCATTCAAAGTTCTATACAACTCATTTTAGACAAAATATCTCATATTTGAGTTTTTCGATTATAAAGTTCATGTTTTATTTCATATGCTTGAATAAAACTAAAATGAGTTTGAAAAGAAAACTTTTGATTTTATGCCGGCTTCTAATAATTGTATAATGCCTTGAGCCCTGAGTAGGGGATTTGTTTACAACAAGTTTTGTCGATTTTCACTTCAATGAAGCAATTTTTCTACCATTAGGGGGAGATATATAAAACCAATTTAAAAAGAATGACGTGAAATTGCTTGAAACGTATCAAGATTGTTGCATTATAATATGAACTTAAAGTTCAAATGATTATTCATTAGCAACAAATTATGAATCAATTACTTGATGCAATTACTAATATGAAAATGTGACAATCCCGTATGTTCCACCATTAAAGGTTCATATATGACATGATGCCTATATGCAACAAAATGCATTAGAACCAACAAAACGCTTAAGGTGTAAAGGGCATGTTAGTTCAAAGGATACAAATCCCTCAAAAAGAGGTAGGGAGTAAATACTCCTTATAAAATAAAATAATCCTTTGGTAAGGATTCAAAGTATCTTTTTAAATGATGATCCAATACCATAAATAGTGGATGAATGTTAAATAAGACATAATTATCAAAAGAGGTTATCCAAACAGAGATAAACTCGTTAAGGAAACGAGAAGTTATTGGACTATTAGTCCAAAAGATATATGACATTAGAAAGTTTGTTGGGTTTAAATAATTTGATCTGATGAACACACCAAAACCACAATGATTATTTACTTAGAATATGATATGTAAATAATCTATATATCATTCATATGTCTTCATCATCATATGTTGATGACTCAAGTTTTATGAGAAATCACGACGACATCGTTATATCATTCGAATACCTGAAAAGGGAATTCAAGATGGAAGATCTTGGAAAAAAAGATTTAGCCTTGATTTGAAAATTAAGTATTTTTCAAGTAAACTAGTTGTCCATCAATTAACTTATTTCACGCAAAAGAGTAAATTTGGGTCTGCAAAGATTTGTTGCAAAACAATAAGATGTTTCACCCGTGTCAACATGAAAGGGAGATTCAAAAGGAGTTATTGATTAATGCACTGCACTCTTTTTTCCTTAGCTATGGCTTAATCCCACTGGGTTTTCCTAGCAAGGTTTTTAATGAGGCAATCATAACAATATTATACTCCGTATAAAAATTTATGAGAGCAGTGCATTCTTTTTCCTTTACTAGATTTTTCCTACAAGGTTTTTCTAGTAGAGGTTTTAACGAGGTATCTATATATTATCTCAAAATATATCAATGTGTTGCACACTTTTCCTTAGTTATGATTTTATCCCACTGGGTTTTTCTAGCAAAGATTGTAATAAGGCAGTCCTAACAATACTTTTGTCATGTCAAAATTGATAAGAACCATGCACTCTTTTTCCTTTACTAGATTTTTTCTACAAGGTTTTTCTAGTAGAGGTTTTAACAAGGCATGTTCTCTCAAAGTGTATGAATATGTTGTACTTTTTTCCTTAGTTATGATTTTTTCCCAAAGGGTTTTTCTAGCAAGGTTTTTAAATGAGGCGATCAATAATATCATACTAAAATTAAGATTGAAGAGCACAATATACTCTTTTTCCTATATTATATTTTTTTCACAGAGTTTTTCTAGTAGAAATTTTAATGAGGCGCATTCTCTCAATAATTATTATCCAAGGGGGAGTGTTATGATATGGGTGAACAATAGACCAAGATTTTATATGACCAATCATTGTTAAGCATATCTCTTACATTGAGTGCTAGTATCAAGCATGGCCTCTTACTTGCATCCATATCCAATGTACTCATTATTCCATATATTGTAAATGTTGCTTTGAAGAGTTGCATGACATGTAATGTATGTGTTACTTGTAAATATTGTCTAAGTACATTTATCATCATCACTAAATGGCTTATATAAAGGGTGTCAACCTCATTGTAAAATCACACCAAGTTGTATATAACTTTCTATTACAACTCTCTCATTTCTTCTCTTTTACTTTGTAGTTGTAGTTCTTTGTAGTAGTATAAGTTAGTAGTCTTCTACTTTCTTTCTCTAGTTGTAGCAAGTTCCATCTCAATTTACAACAAAAATGACCATGCATCTATGCGCATTCCCTATTCAAAAGACATAATATCTACGTGCACTTACGTGTATGGATGCAAACAATGCAATTGTCGGCCTGTCGGATTGATTATTTTCTTAGTGGCCACGATGGCCATCGATTATATAGGGTGTAACGATTAGCCCCCTCCCCCATATCAACCCCTTATTAAGTTAATAATTTTTTAAAGTAAAATACCTTGTTTTCAAAAAAAAAGTAAAATACCCTTTGTAAAAATTACATATAAGCCCTTCCACTAAATGGGTTCCTTTGCCATTTATGGAAGCGGCTTATTATATGAGCCTCTTGCCACTTATGGTAGCGGTCACACGTATAGGCCACTGCCATACAATGTAGTGGCTTATACTTGTGGTTGTTGTCATATGTGACAGAGGCATATGTTCTATGGCACTGCCTTGTATGCGTGGCAGAGATCTATAGACAAAGTTGTTGCCACACAATCCTCGATACTTTTCGTCTTTTCTTCAATCTTCACCTGGAGTCTCTGTCGCAGAAGAAGATGAATCAAAACATGTCCTCCAATCTTCATCAACTAGTTAATAACCAACTGATCAAGGACTAATTACTCCTTCAAAGTACGGGATTTCAGGGTGCTTGGTGGTCTTTCTAGATTTTAATGACACAGATGAAGTAGGATCCATTATTAGTGGGGGATAGGATGGTGGGGGATAGTTAGTGTAGATGTGAAGTTTTGTGAACAGATTGGGTCATGTGGGAATTACTTTGATGCTATATTGGGAAGTTTTCTATTAGATGAGGGGGCATATTTTTTAATTTATTGGAGTTACTTATGCTATAAAAATAGGCAAGGGCTAAACGGACTCCAGTTTTTACTAAACAGACCTCAATTTAAAATTTTTCCTTCGTGTATCCCACTTTTTCTTAGTTAACCCTATTTTTATTTTTAAAATTTTAAAAATACCCTTTCTCACCCCATTACCCATACTCACTTTTGAAGAAGTGTCGCCCACGGGTTTTAGACGAACCGAGATGACACGTCTAAAGAGGTTTCGGACATATAGGACCGATACCTCTTTAGAGGTCTCAGCTGACTCCAAGCGATAATACGAACGTAACTTGGTCTCAGTAGGTGACAATCGGATCCAGCTATAGCCTCCTTAGAGGTGTCGGCCCTTTATGTCAACCTCCTTAGAAGTGTCGACCTTGTGTGTTTGACACCTTTTCAGAGATTTCGGCCCTGTAAGTTCAAAACCCGCAGACGACCAGAATGAACAAAAAAACTTCAAAACTCTCAAAAAATACATGAAAATGGTCAAAAAATAGTGGGTTTTGCTCGGAATTGCTTAATATTTTTTATTCCATCGAAGCTTTGTACCCAAAATCCAAGATTCAAGCTTCAAATCGAAGCTTTAAACCTGAAAGCAAATTCACAAACAAAACGACTCAAAAAAAACATTAAAAACTCGAAATCGACACTAAAAGAGATGATGAATGTATCCACGACGTCGAATCTATGTAGTTTTCGTCGAATTTCGTCGAATTTGAGTTGTTGATTAGTGCAATTTGAGAGAGAGGTGAGTGGGTATGGGTGAGTAAAAACCCTTTTATATAAAGAGGTAGTTGGGTATATAGAGGGTAGTTGGGTAATTTCACAAAACTAGGGTCCTTGTAGCAAAAACCATGGGGTCCTTTTAGCCGCTGCCTAAGAATAATAAGAGGTTGATATAGGTTAATTATACTATATATTATATCTTAATTAGTCTGCCTAATCTAAATCAGAAATAAATCACTACTGCCCACTGCGCCTGTATACGGATATTGATCAAATACTTCAACTAATTAATTAGCTCGATTAAGAGAGTATGTATACATCATGTTCTTAAAAAAAGTACATTGTGCATAGATATAAATCAGAAAATTGCATGCTCACACCTTGAAACGTAATCCATATCGGTGGATGTAACATCCCCTAATCCCGATTAGGAAATATTTGGCTTGAAATCCTAATTAAGCCCCGGTAAACCAGATTGGACCTAATTAGAGCCAGCAGCCTTATACATATTCAATATAATAACTTGTATATCTTAATATCGAATAAACAAATTAAAATAAAACGCAGCGGAAATTTTTTTTAAAAAAATTCGATAAATCACAAGATATACAATACCGACATGAACATCGGTATTGAGCTCTTATTCCCACCCTGATTATTATAAATAACATTCATTACAGTAATTATATAAGAGTAACTCACATTATATCGCAGGGAAGATATTAGACTCCTAATCTTCTCCTTCCATGGTTTCTAGTGTTCGTCCCTAACCAGGAAATGTTAAGTTGGGTGAGCTCCTACATGCTCAGTAAGTGACTCTCATACCAACCATCAATCATCAATTTAATATCAAGGCAATGTATAACAATATGAATCCAATACATATCTAAAAAAAACATTTGAATCAATATAAACAATATATAAACAGATGCAAGTCAATGAATTCATTGTAATGTACCCGTGATTTGTATTTTAATTTCAGTATTTAAATTGAGTTGCCCCCTCACATCATCAAGAACCGATCATTGGGCATCTAACCAGTTTCCCTCGATGTGCCGCCAACTCATAAAACATAGAGTCATACTCCCTCATTGTCACTAAACTAATCACTGCTCATCTGATTGGTTTATGACTGATGAGCAGTCAACTCAAATGGAAAGCATTGATCGGAATATTTTCCAAGTCACTGGGGGCGCGGTGATGGAAGGCTACCCCATCACAATTCCAAACCCCAGGCCGATCTATTCCACCAAACCTCTTTCCGAATTCCATTTTTATTTTAAAAACATTTTTGTAAAACAAAGCCAAACCACGACACATTGCCCCATTCTCAGTCCAGTACACTATATACTCTAATAATACTAATTTACATTGCATAATTGATAAAAGATACGAGTTCCACGTAACTGTCATGAGCTTTCTATATTTTACCGACTTGTACGACTCCTCGGAGTCCTCAACCTTTCCACATCGGTTCATTACCTAAAATAAACCATTTGTTATCAATTTAAGTCTAAAACTCATTTACTAATACTTCTAAAGTAGTCCCATTCAAATATGAAATTCCTAGATCTAGTTTCTAACCTATTATGACCATTTCATATTTTTCAAGATAAAAACCCCAGAATAAAGTCCCCTCGACTTTCTAATTCCTCATTTTCCATAAAAATTCATCAATTTCTATTTGATTGATCAAAATACTATTTTTCATATTTTTCCTTTTTTCTAGATTTTCCCAGAATTTCTTTCCTTTTTTTTTTTCATTTTGGTTTTGGGCCTGAACAGGGCTGGCTCGGTCCGGTTCAGGACACCACTGTTCACCTTCTTCCTTACGATAACGTCTCTGCTGAAATTTTTTTTTCATCGTTGGGGTTGGCTCCCAAAACCAACCCCAACCCCAGCTCAACCTCATCAAACCCGCAGGGAGGCGATCCTCCCTACCGTTGTTCCTGGTAACCTCTCCAACCATCACAACACCACACTAACAGCGAAACCAACAACAATGAACACAAGCTTACCTCAACGTCGACGTCTTGAAGCTCCAACAGCTCACTCCCTCTCTCATTCTCTCCTTTCTCTCTGTTCTCGTTCTCTCTCTTTCTCTTTCTTTTCTCAATTTAACAGTAGAGGAGGCGGTTTAACTTGGCAAATGACCAAAATGCCCTTAAGCCTATCTCATTTCCTTATTTACCCCACTGCCTTTATGGATAATTTCACATTTTCTGATTTTTATTATATATATTTATATATTCTAATTTATATATAAATATATATATATATATATCAATATGTCGCGCCTAAAATTCCGGTTTGCTCACCAACAAGAATCCTCAAACGTGCACATCACCGTACGTCTTACACGTGTCACTCGTGACCCCGCGCATCACTCGGCGCCCGACAATTTACCATTATTTTATTATTTTTATTTTAATATACATTTATATATCCATAATATATATAAATATATAGTAATGCCTATAATTACGCATATAATTACGTAATTTACTTAAACGAGTACACTTGGACATCAACGCTATCCCGCGTCTCATGTGTGTCCTCCTTGACCCACACATGGTATTAGACATTCTCTCATTGGTCTGGTTATTCATTAATACATACTAATACACACCAATCAAATACAACACATCACGCAAATCCACACACACATTAATCGAGACAAACTGGTTTAACCACGAGCCTAACTCAAATTAATTTGGATTACTGTTAATCACGTGCTTAAGGTAACGGGTCGTTACAGTCTTCCTAATTTAGCAACGATTTCGTCCTCGAAATTAAAAGGTACGTACAAGTCACCAATAGTTCCGAAGAGAATGGAGTTCAGTCTTCCAATATAATTCTCGTTCCTTTATTTTGTCATCCTTCATTTGTCTAGTGTACGTGGTTACACCACTATGTCATTAGCACAAACCCTTTTTCAACTTTTCGTTGAAGAATAAACGTAACCAAGTTACTGTTGTATTCTTCTATTTTTCTTTAATGAATGTGAACATCACTTCACTAATTTAATTCAATCCAAATCTACCAAGCCCGTTCATAGGTGAGATTTTCCAAAAGATACAATTTATCTTTTGATACCTCCAACAAACTATGATATTTGTCACGTTTTCTTTTTTTTTTTCTTAAAGATTGTTGTAGCCCAAGCATTGACAAATCCACTCAGTATCAACAGTATCGTGTCTCCTACCTCCATTTATCCCATGATTGAACGACAAAGTCGACAATCATCATGTTTCCTACCTCTGTCCACTACAAATGAACAACAAGGTCAATATATGTGTGTCTCCTACCTCCATTCTACCCATCGATGAATAGCAAGGTCAACCACACAACATTCTCATTAATATCTTTTGATACTTGCTTGAAACTTATAAATTTCGTCAATCTATACACTACAACTTATAATTTTTAACCTCCTATTATTCCTTTCTTTTCATATTGTAGTTATGCATTACCTAATATGCTCTATTTACTTTGTGTGTAGTTTTTCAATACCTCATTTATTCTGTACAGTATCTCCCATTCTTATATCTCACCCCTATGGTAGGATAAGAATGAGTATACCTCATTCTGTAACTCACATAGGTAAATCGATTCTTTCAGTGATTAACATGATGAGACACAAGCTCCATCATATTTCTTGAAATTAGGATTAACACCTCATTTTCTTTATTATCACAAAACTATACTATGGCGAGATTGAGAATGTTTTTTTTTAATATCAATATAACTTCTTCCCTTATTGGAAGCAAGTCTCAGATCTCTATCCGAAAATTTAAACATCATACTATTTCTCATCTCCCACACATATATTTTGCTCAATCCTTTCAAATATGACATATACTCTCACTAACAAGAATTTGCAGACTTGATTAATCTATCAACTACAATTCATTGTGTTGCCTTCTATTTTACATCACAAAATCTACAATCATGTTTCTTTTCTTTTATCAGGTATAGACAAGAATCTACCTAACTCTTTAGGTTTCACTACTCAATATCACATACTGAATATGCCTCATATCTCTTTATAATCTCACTATATATCATCATCTCAGATAATTTATATTTTGTTCGTATACCCAAATATGATATGACATTACATATATCAATAATATAAAGAGATTCATGAGATACTCAGAATGATTCTTGCCTAACCTTTCACCTGAAACAAATCTTCATTTCAAAATTTAATACGTCTGGCACAATTTCCATTAGAACATCTAATGTGGACGCTACTCATTCATAATCAATCTCTAACACATTGAGTAGTTTTAATTAGATCTTTTCCTCAACCTCATCACTCATTAATTCATTCATTTGCTGAGTTTAATCTCTCTCTGAACTCTAAAGAAATTGACTGGTAAGTATCAATTCCAACCTCTCGATTGATGATATGTTTACGCAGGGCTTCATTCATTCATCAATACTATCTATCTCTCTGAAGAGATAATACAGAGAAGTTCCTATTATAATTACACCTCATGTCCTTTTCTTTTATTCCAAAGTATTGACCACTGTCAATCACTTTGTTTGGGTGATTCCTCTGAGTAAATATATTAATTCACATTCTGGTGACTCATTTCACCTCAAATTTCTTTCACTCTGGTCAACATTATACTCTTCAAACTCTCATAGCTTGAAGATTTCTCAAATCACATTACACCAGTTTCAGTGGTTTCCATTCTTCTCTAATGTCTTTTAATGATTCCTCTAAGATTTTTAAATCTTAGGAGTAACTAAAAGACCTTCAAACCATTGTACATGAAATAACTGTACTTCAAAATCCCATAATGAATGAATGAATTTGCACGTCTTATCCAGTCAACTGAATTTATACTAATACTGGGATTTTCATCCCTATCTTATCATTTTCAAGTCTTTCCTCTAAGACTTATTCTTGCAATTCATTTCATTCATCATTTGAAGTACATATTCTCAACTTTTCACTATCACTTAATGTCTTACAATAGTTTGGTACTCTTACCAACACTATTATTTCATATTAGTTCATTTTAAACTATATCAAATGTATTTACTACAATCTCTTGCTTTATTATGTCAATAAACAACTACTTAGATAAAAATATCAGGATACACTTATAACTTTTCCATAATCCAAGTATAATTAAGCAACTAGTGTAGTCAAATTACATTTCAATTTCCTCAAGGCATGCTTTGTATCATGTACAACTCATCTCCATTCCATTCTAAAGTTAATTGAATATACAACATAAATATATCACAACTCACTGTATAAGTTGTTTGTATCCTTCAATTATTTTACATTTCACCACTTTTCTATCTATATGTTGAATATAAGACAACCCTCCAGTTGTCTTAACCTCAGTCACATCCTTTGACTCATAATTTTAATTCAACACATATCTCAGTGGTTTACAGTTGAAACTTAACATTTGCACCTACAACTTTTGGTATACATCAATCTATCGTCAGAGTTCACATAACTCTACGATAATGCTAGTGTTTTTGGTAAGTCTTCAACTCTTTTTTTTCTTGCATTCGTCATCATTATCATTACAATGATAATCAAATTCCAATAAAGTTCAACAACTCTATTTTCTTCATTGATAAACATAGCATGAGCTTTAGTGAGTTTTTATGGTTTCAACCATAATCTCTCTCCTTACCAAGCCACTGTTTGATATTATAATTCTCCATTCTGATCTTTACTCAATGACAACCAAATCATAATCAATTCTTGAGAATAATTGGTTTCATTTCAATTATCCACATGAGTTGTCAATTCTGAGAAATAACATTCATTCACTCATGATTTTATTAAAGTTAACTTACCACTCGAATTGAGTTCTTAGACTCATACAATTATCATAATACCTCAAAGTAAAATGGAATTGATCATTGGTTTGGTCTTAAAAATCAAGTAATCGATGAATTTCTAACTTAAGTTGTGATAAGATTTCAAGCACTTCGTATAAACAATCCTCTTGAACCTTAACACCATAGCTTTCGTTCATCAATCTTGACTTTTAATTAAAGATCTATTATCAGTTTACACAACCCAAACCTTTTGGATTTCGAGTGATTACTGTATTTCTACGAGTCACCATTCGTAGAATTTATAATTTCTTTTTTTATATATAGGTAGCAACTTATATCAACCTCTTGATATCTTGCTCACTTGTTTATTCCCAGTATCACACCTCATTCTGTAATTCTCAATCCTTAACTTTATTGACAACTCATTCTCTCCAATTTAGACTACACCAGTCTAAAAGATCAGTTTTCACACCTTACTAGCTCATTGTCATATTTTTCTCAACTACATAAGTTTTTTTTTTTCAAGTTTGAGTTTTAATTTGAAATTACCATTAAAGTGATAGAGATCCAACAGTTAAGATAAAGTTGACCAGCCACTCAAATTCTCTATAATCTATCAACTCTTTTCTGTTGCTGTGAGTTTCCACTTTTAGTGTAACTTCATCATTTCCTTACCATCCCAGCATTGATTTACACATCAATCTATATCCTCACATTTCATTTCTCTACACGTGGCTCTACAACATTCTCATTGCTTACTCATCATCATACTATTAGTGCGTGCATTTACATCGCACTAACACTAATAAACCTCTTTCTTATGTTACTTTCAGTATATGCGGTTACACCACAACTATACTGACAGGCTTCCATTCAGTATTCCAGTAGGAACTAATACCATACCTGGAATCTAATACTTCATTATCACTCCTGCAGTATGTCTAATTAGTGATTACCTAACCTCAACCAGGTTCTCATTCTCATTTACCATTGTTTTCCTCATGGAATGACCTTTCATCCCACTCAACTAGTCTCAACACTAGTATATTTCCTACGCAAAGTAACCCTCACCTCTGAGTTTCATTGTTAGTCATTTCATATTTCATTCACCTTTTAATGTCACTTCATCTAACATCTGTCTTTAAGTCCAGGACTTATTGTTCCTTCTACACTGACTATTTCACATCAGACAACATTAGTGTGAATAAAGACCATTAGGACTGTCCCATAAGAGACCTATCTCTAAACTCCTCCCTTTCCAAACTTATATTATTAGAATTCAGGGTTCCACAAACCATAACCCTAAATATATATTCATTTTCATCTCATGAGAAATAGATGAATACAAACCTTCTTATTATCGTTCCACTGCCTTCTTTTATTTTATTATCTCTGAAGTCCAGATTCCCAAGAACCCTCACCATTAATTCTCTTTTGACTTACCAAGTCATAGATATGAGATAAGACTTCAGATTTATTCATAGGCAAGACATAATAGCTATATCTATCGCATAGATATAATATCAACCTTAAAAATACATGTCTCAAGTTTTTATCTTTCATTACCCCCAAAACATCGATAAAAACCGTTCATTTAGTCCTAGGTTATCCCCGACTTGAGAACCAATCTCTAAGTCAATTAACCTAAATTTTCATTCTAATATACAGGTACAACTTGAGGCTTCAATCTCTATGTATCAGAGTTATCACACCATTCAAAATCAATTTGAAAGTAATAACCTCACTCTGTGATACTCATTATATCAAAGTTATTCCATCAACTGATTAGTGGAATAATAATGCCAAGCTTCACCAACTAGTTTTTGATATCACAGTATATCAGAACTGTCTCTTACTTCGAGACCAATGATAAACTTAAGTTTGTAAAGCCTTGGCTCTAATACCAACCGTAACATCCCCTAATCCCGATTAGGAAATATTCGGTCTGAAACCCTAATTAAACCATGGTAAACCAGATCAGACCTAATTAGAGCCAGCAGCCTTGTACCTATTCAATACAATAACCTTTATATCTTACTATCGAATAAACAAATTAAAATAAAACGCAGCGGAAAATTTAAAACTTTTTTTTTCGATAAATCACAAGATATACAATATCGGCATGAACATCGATATTGAGCTCTTATTCCCATCCTGATTACTACAAAATAGCATTCAATACAATAATTATATAACAGTAACTCACATTACATCGCAGGGAAGATATTAGACTCCTAAACTTCTCGTTCCATGGTTTCCAATGTTCGTCCCAAACCTGGAAATGTTAAGTTGGGTGAGCTCCTACATGCTCAGTAAGTGACTCTCATACCAACCATCAATCATTAATTTAATATCAAGGCAATGTATAACAATATGAATCCAATGCATATCTAAAAGAGCATTTGAATCAATATAAACAATATATAAACAGATGCAAGTCAATGAATTCATTGCAATGTACTCGTGATTTGTATTTCAACTTCAGCATTTGAATTGAGTTGCTCCCTCACATCATCAATAACCGATCACTGGGCATCTAACCAGTTTCCCTTGATGTGCCGCCAACTCATAAAACATAGAGTCGCACTCCCTCATCGTCACTAAACCAATGACTGCTCATTTGATTGGTTTATGACTGATGAGCAGTTAACTCAAATGGAAAGTATTGATCGGGATATTTCCTAAGTCACTGCGGGCGCGGTGATGAAAGACCACCCCATCACAGTTCCAAACCCCAAGTCGATCCGTACAGCCAGACCTCTTTTCGAATTCCATTTTCATTTTAAAAATATTTTTGTAAAACCAAAGCCAAACCATGATACATTGCCTTATTCCCAGTCCAGTACACTACATGCTCTAATAATATTAATTTACATTGCATAATTGATAAAAGATACGAGTCTCACTTACCTGTCCTGAGCTTTCTATATTTTACCGACTTGTATAACTTCCCGGAGTCCTCAACCTTTCCACATCGGTTCATTACTTAAAATGAACCGTTTGTTATTAATTTAAGTCTAATATTCATTTACTAATACTTCTAAATTAGTCTCATTCGAATCCAAAATTCCTGGATCTAGTTTCTAACCTATGATGACCATTTAACATTTTTCAAGGTAAAAACCCTGAAATAAAGTCCCCCCGACTTTTGAATTTCTCATTTTCCATAGAAATTCCTCAATTTCTATTTGATTGATCAAAATACTATTTTCATATTTTTCCCTATTTTCTGGATTTTCCTAGAATTTCTTTCTTTTTTTTTCATTTTGGTTTTTAACGTGAACCGAGCCGGCCCAGTTCAGGACAACACTGTTTACCTTCTTCCTCACGATAACAACGCCTCTGCTGAATTTTTTTTTTCATCATTAGGGTTGGCTCCCAACCCCAACCCCAGCTCAACCTCATCAAGCCCGCAGGGAGGCGATCCTCCCTACCGTTGTTCCTGGTTCGGCCATGGTCGAACCTCTCCAACCATCACAACACCACACCAACAATGAAACCAACAACCAACAACAATGAACACAAGCTTAACTTGACATCGACGTCCTGAAGCTCCAGCAGCTCGCTCCCTCTCTCATTCTCTATTTCCTATCTGTTCTCGTTCTCTCTCTCTCTCTCTCTCTCTCTCTCTCTCTCTCTCTCTCTCTCTCTCTCTCTCTCTTTTCTCAGTTTAATAGTAGAGGAGGCGGTTTAACTTGGCAAATGATCAAAATGCCCTTAAGCCTATCTCATTTCCTTATTTACCCCACTGCCCTTATGGGTAATTTCACATTTTCTGATTTTTATTATATATATTTATATATAAATATATATATATCGATATGTCGCGCCTAAAATTCCGGTTTGCTCGCAACGAGAACCCTCAGACGTGCACACCACCATACGTTTTATGCATATCACTTGTGACCCCGCGTATCACTCGGCGCTCGACAATTTTCCATTATTTTATTATTTTCCATTTTAATATATATTTATATATCCATAATATATATAAATATATATTTATGCCTATGATTACGCCTATAATTACGTAATTTATTTCAACGAGTACACTTAGACGTCAACGCTATCCTGCATCTCATGTGTGTCCTCCTTGACCCACACATGGTATTAGGCATTCCCTCATTAATCCGGTTATTCATTAATACATACTAATACACACCAAACAAACACAATACATCACGTAAATTCACACACGTTAATCGAGACAAACTGGCTTAAACATGAGCCTAACTCGGATTAATTAGGATTCGGATTACTGTTAATCACGTGTTTAAAGTAACGGCTCGTTACAGTGGAATATATATATTCAAGCAATTTTTTTTTTTTTGATGAAAGGAATATTCAAGCAATTATATATAGGAAAAAACGTATTTCAGAAGTACTGTATTAACCCAATTAAATTTACTGCTTCGCTACTAGTAATTAAATGTGTTGATGTGTGTTGTATATGTTCCCAGTTTGCAGATCATGTTGCTAGCTCATTAATGTAACTGCAAGAGCTGTGTTTTCTCTTGTTTCTTTATTTTCTTCCATTTCCACTTAAAGTGAGACAACAATCCCTCAGAGTTCTTGATGATCTGTCCTTAATTTCATCAGTTGATACATTGCAATAACATAATTAATTCCGGCCATACATGTTCATATACATCTTCAAACAAACAACTTAATTAATTATATGTTTATGTTTATATTGAAAAATCATTAACAGTACTGCAAAATGATGAGATCTATAACGATGATGTGACACCCCATTGTTTATACACCTGCAAGTACTAATACGAATCTCTCAGTATTAATTAACCATCCAAAAAGACCCAACATCACCTATATATGTACATAATCGATATTGTACTTTATAAATATATACTAGTCCATTATTATTAAATATTTTTAAAAAAGTTAATAAATTAGTTTACATAAACATACTGTAATTTTTTTGCAATTAAGAATGCAATTCACAATAATCAATTCATATTTCTTACAAATAAAATATACAATAAAAGGTAAACAAAACACATCATCTAAATAATTAATTAATAAACAAAAAAAAAAACAGAGACAAAGCTACAGTTAAAAAAGATTTCACAATTCCATTGGAAGGAGATCCAAACTTGTTCGATGGTTTGCGATACTAGTTGTGCCTAAAAAGCCAAGTTCGTATGGATTGCAAGAAGAATGGATGTGATGTGATATATATAGGGAAAAAAAAACTTGCACAACACTTCATTTCATGTATATAACCATGGTTTGGAATTCCACACACTATTAATTAATAATAGATGCATACTTCAGTGCAGGAATAACTCTTCCCAAGTAAAAAGTTTGAACATTGTGAAGCAAAAATTCTCTGAAAACCGGATATAATAATAATGTAATTTAATAATAAAAATAAATAATAAACAAAAAATAAGAAAATAAGAAAACGAGATAATTAGAAAATTAGAAAGATGAGATTAGGTAGAATTTGAAAGTTCTCTTTCCTCTTCTATATAAATAAGTATATATATATATATACATGTGTGTGTGTAATTAAACCAATTATCAATATGTTAAAGAAAAAATTAATCATCAAAGAACTTCAATCGATTCTTAATTTCCAGTTTATATTCAACAATTAATTAATGTACGTGTTAGTATCTGATAAAAAATTGGATAATTAAGCTAGCACTATTTTATTTTATTTTATTTTATTTTATTTTTTTAAGAAACCAACTTTTCTTAGAACTCGAACTCTCATAATCCAGTTGCAAGTTTGCAACAATACCATATATCAAACCATTGCGCTAGGCACCCACCTGGTTAATATTTTTTTGGGTGACGATCGTGCATGAGTGTTCGAACCGCTTCGTCGCCTTCCAATTAAGACCCGACTAATAATCCCGCCAGAGCTATAATTAAGCTAGCTACCACTCTAGCACTTTATAGCAGTACAGTACAATACATATGTTGTGTGGACTGCATATATATCATGTGTGTTATGTGCTTTACCCATCAAATGTCACATAACTTGCATGTGTAAATCCATGATGAACAAACCCAATTAAGGAATAGCTATGTTATACTGGTACAACATGTAGACCATGCATATACATACTATCCCCACTATATATAGCTTGTCTGGATATGTTGTTGAGATGAATTTGCAGATCTAATTAATTAATGCCCATATCACCAAAACATATAATAACATAACCAACATTAATTAATTAACGCAAGAGTTATCATGCATATAGTTTATATGTATTTGTTTTCACAGCAAAAGAAATCTCAGCAGAAGGTCAGTTGCAAAACATCAATGCGCGCTTAATGTTGTTCTGGTTGATTAATTAACAAGAGAGCCTGAGTGACAAATCAATCAAATTAGTATTATTTGTAGCAGCACTACTATCAGTATTAGAAATAGAGGGTTGGAATTCGGTACTCATCGACGATTGTTCCGCGCTTCGATGATTAGCTTCTGCAATGGAAGAGTATGAGTGACATTGCTTGTTAGAATAATTGGTGCTTCTGCTAGGGAAGAACTCATACTCCATTACCACGCTCCCCGGTCCCGACGTCGTCGGATTTCCCCTTCTATGAACCGCCACCACCTCCACTTCCTACAATTAAACATAGCATCATCAACGGATTATTGGACATGTATATAAGTTTTTGTTTGAATAATCAATTACCTCTTTCGCATCCGGCCAAGACGAGTAGTTTGCGCTTGCGCTTGCGCGCCAAAGGTTTATTCCTCTACTAGATCCATCAGCAATGGTGCTTGTTGTTGAGCTGGTCTGGCCGAGGTTCAACCTCAGCAGATCACAGCTCTCCACAGACGCCGCCGTGTTTTGATGATTATGACCTCTAATATTTCCTCCATTAACAAACCCTAAGTTCTCACCATGATGAAAACTTAAACCTCTTGTATAATTAGTACTATTCCGATCAAACATTACTGATGATCCATGGATATTTTGGCTTGAAGAGAGCTCTCCGGCCGCATTCCGCGCTCGATCCACGGCCGCAAACGGCTGATACACCCCTCCGCCACCGCCGCTGCCGCCATCGCTCATTAACGTTCCATAGTTTCTAGCTGCTGGAGTAAATTTTAGGTACTGATCATGAACTGATGGAAATGGAGATGATGATGATGGTGGTGGAACTGGTGGTGGTCCTCCTCCGCCGCCGTGCGCGGAGATCGGGAACGGAAACTGGAACTGGAACTGGTGATGATTGGCATGGATCTCAGTCATCTTCTTCCACCGCTCCTGCAACCTCAACCGCTCAAGCTGCGCGACGCCGAGGCCTCGCTGCGGCGGCCGCTTCGGCGCCGCAACCTTTCCACTACTCTTCGATCTCCCTCTCTGCTTCACATTCTGATCACTCTGCAATTTCTGTTGTTGTTGTTGGTCTTTCATCACTTCCATCACTTCCACAGCTGTCTGATCCGCCATCATCAACTGATGATCTCCATTGTTGTTGTCCTCCATTGACGATGGAGATCTGCCGTTCCACATCATCAGAAGCGGCGAAGTCGCCATTAATGACCTCGCCAAGCTTTTCAGAGACGAAAATGTGATTGGCGTTTTAGGGTTTCGGTTCAGAGAGAGAGAGAGAGAGAAAGAGAGAGCAGATTTGTGTGTCTGAGAAATGCAGTGAAGAGGTTGGTTTTGTTTACGCTTTATAGACGACGTGGAGAGTGGAGACTGTCAGAGTGAGACGACCGTCGTCCTCTTTTATTACACGGTTGGATTGGCCTCGAGATTTGTAATTGTGGGGTTAGTGTCTGTGGACGGTGAGGCGACGAAGATGAGGTGCGCTTGGCTGGGGTGATGGCTTTTGTTTCAGGTCCCACACCCGCTTGATGTGTACATTTAACTGAGATTTTTTATTAGGATTTGATTAAGATTTAAATTTGGATAAGACTTAATTAAGGTTTAAATTTGGATAAGACTTGATATAGAATTAAATTTGGAAAGAGTATAGTTATTACAAGAGATAGAATAATGGATAGTATTTATTTTGATGACATGAGTTTTTTTTATTATGATTTTGATGACATAAGTTAATTGAGAGAGAAAATATTTTTGTAACTCAGAAAAGACTCACAAGCGCATGTCTACGTGCGGTGCGATGCACTTCGAGGTGTGTGCACCAAAATGGATAGTGCATAGACAAGTGTATGTCTTTCTTGAGTTGCAGCATAATGTTTCAATTGAGAGCAATGCCAAATTGATGATATGCTTAAGATTTTGAATTTAAAGCTCGAGAATAAAAACAATAGAAAAAACTTGATAGCCACCGTGCATTTTTGCTTGGTCTGCAAGTATTATAATTTTCAAGTTAATATTGATGTGTTTCTAGCTTTGACCAAAAAATATATTGGTGCGTTTCTCCATTTTGATATTACATATTAACACAACCCCAAAGCTAATTAGAATGCATTGATTCAAAAGATATGTTTCATTTTAGGAGAATGTTAAAGTGACTCAATTAGGGACACCTTGTTGTGCACTTAGTGGGTCTCGCCATTTCACTGGCATTGGTAAGATTCACTGTTCACGTTAGCTGGATTCACAAAAATGAGCCCCTAACTGGATCACCCAAGCATTTTTCTTAATTTTATAGATTGATCAGTATAAACCAAATAGAATTTATTTTAAAATTAACTCTTGATCTTGATTTGTGTTTTAACCATCTAAATCCATTTGACAAAAAAAAAAAAAAAAAAAAAAAAACTATCCAAATCCAAATCCTAAAAACGGTAAAGCAAAAACGAAAGTATCGTTCCGCGTGACAAACCGAACTTTCGCAGAGTAGTACTTCAGCCACTAAGGAGACGCCACGTGGAAGAAAAGCCTCGCTAAATGACAAACTTCACAACGGTGGCCTCATCTCACACATTTGCATACTAAATTTGTCTTTGTTTTGGAACCCGAAGTTTTGTAATAAGTTTTTATTTAGGCAGTTACAAAGTAATTTAAAAATTTTTTTAGGTTAAAATTATTTATGTTTTATATTTTTCTTTGCGAGATTGACGGATAACTATTACATTCTCTTTCGACACCTATGGTTTAACTTACTTGATTGTCAAAAAAGAAAAGTTACTCCCTCCATAAAAAAATATAAGACTTTTTTTCGCTCAAAATACACATATTAAAAAAATATTAATTGTGAATTTAAATTACATCTTTACCCACATTTAATTTTTTAATTCATCTAATGAAAGTAAGACACATATTTAATTATAATTAAATATTTGAGTAAAAAGATGGGTAAAATAGGTATAAGAAATATAAAATTCTCTTGAATTCTGAAAACGTTTTATATTTTTTACCAGATAAATTTTGTAGAAAGTCATATATTTTTTACTGAAAGGAGTAATAATTAGTTGGAGCAGGCACTCTAACATAGAGAGGGACCGAGGATTTGTTGTTATTGTTGTTGTTGTTTGACACTCGTCGTGGGTTCCACTTCAATTTTGATGACTAGTCTGTGGTGCTATTTAAATTGGTTAATTGTATCACAGATTTTGCAAGGTTGTCTTGTATACGTGACTGTTCACAAACATGTTAGTGTCCGATCTGACGACATAGAACTAAGTTTCTATAACTCCAAGTGGTTTACAACATTTCTTCATATAATAGATTAACTTAAAAACAACTAAAAAAAAAAAAAAAAAAAAAAACTAAAATTTATAACTTCGAATCATCAAAAAAAAAAAAAAAGAGTTAGACTAAATTTCTTTCAGTCGATCCAATTGATTTAGTACATACATATATGGCCTCAAAAAAAAAAAATGTAAATTGATGCTCACTTTCGATCCAAATAGCAATACCCTTTAACCAAATGTATTTTGAAGGAAAATGCTAACGACGTCCCTCAGTAAAGACACGCAGCTGACTCAGCTGTCATAGGGTCTACCAAAATGGTTTTATGTTTGGCTTGTATATCACCTTTTTTTCACTTTTATTTTTTTTGTTTTTTGTGGTTGTACCTGACAACTAACTGACTTTATGTCGATTGTCAGTATTGAGTCAGCTGCGTAAGGTTGCTGAGTGCCCTTGCTGGGGCACGCTATCATTCTCCTATTTTGACCCCGTTTGATTCAGCTTATGAGTCGTGCTTATTGATGATGTAATATCGCAGCTTAATTGAGCTTATTAATGATGTAACATCGTAGCTTAATTGAAAATGAGGATTTACATAATAAATTATCTAAGTCACTACATCTATTAAATTCTTTCAATTTTTATTGTCGGAGTTTTCTTCATTATTTGCCCCGCATTTGATGTCTTCCTTATTTTATAACATCCTTGTTTTCTCATTCCCTTTTCCACCAATTCGACCATTTATTAATTATGTTTGTATTAATGCTCAATTCAATGCTTTCATTATAGTTTTGGATCATACTATAATCCGCTTTATCCCCACGGAGGGTGCTCCCCATACGGATTATTTTAATCCGACGTGGCGTCCGGGGACCACAAGAAGAAATGATTTCGTGGAACGGCGAGTGGCGGCTAAAAGAACAGCGTCTGAGCAAGGGAGAGGCCGACATCGCGTGAGAGTCGCTGCTTAGGACACGTGGCGCGAGCGGAGTGGTTGAGATTTGGATTTCCGAGAATGACAGACACGATGGATTCTGAGTTTCTGTGAAACAGATCCTGCTCTGCATAGAATGATTGGGTGTCCACGTCTCGTGGTGGACCCCATTCATAGCTCAAGAACAGTCTTTGTTGAGACTGACACTTGTCTCTCTCTGAACTTTTCCTATACCGGATATACCCCTGTTACTATCACCAAATCATCCAACATTTATTTGTTTTTTTTTTTTAATTTTTTATTTTTTTGTGCGGAGCTTAAGCAGACCGCCACTATTGATTCTTGTCTATCCATTATTTTAAGTTTTTAACCTAATTAATATTTGTGGCGTTTGGCCTTTATACAACAATCAAGAAATTAATTGATTCACTCTAAAAGTTTTATTAAGAGACTAAATTACTTTAAAATAACTTGTTTTATGATGGTCTCTTCAAAAATAAAAAACTTGTTTCATGATGGTATTGTCAAAAAAAATGATCAACGGTGTTATTGACTAATTTGTGTAGAGTTGAAATTGAAAATAAAACAATTTTCTTCTTTGATTTCCTAGTTTGACATGTTTGTCCAAATAAAGAATGTCTCAAAATGTGACAAATATTTTGGGACGAATAGAGTACTTATTTATAAAAGAAAGACTAATTAATTATTGCCTTTTTGACAAAGCTAGCTAGAGCTAAAAAGATAATAGCTACAAATTTACCTTAGTGTTAATATTATGACCTACTAATTGTTCACTTCACCTATCTTAGAAGTTTTAAGTTGGGATAATTTGAGGTAGGAAAATGATAATCTAACATATCATCACACACTCTGAACGCACACCCATATCTTTTAGCATTTATAATGTTTTGTGAGATGTGGGACTTATGCTTGGAGAGACAAGAAAGTAAATGGCTAAAAATAAATGTGTGCGCTCAAAGTGTGCGTTGAAAATGAATCATTTTATCATTTTCCTTTGAGGTATATCTTTTATGTAGAATGCGAAAGTGATCCAATTAGAGCACCTAATGGGTCTCACTATCTTATTGACGAGAGGTGGGACCCACTATTCACGTTACCTGGGTGCAAAAAATGTGCCTGGGTCACCCAAGCATTTTCAATCTTTTATGGGGTATGGTTAGGGTATATCTCATATAGACTACTCAAAGGTAATCATGGACACCGCAATATTAATAAAAAAAGAAAAAGAAAAAAAAAGTAGCTTCCCATGTACCATTAGAACACAATTTATTGATCAAACTAGCTAAGTTGATAATCTATACTAAAAAATTGAACTGGCTTATGCTTGCGCAACACAACCTTCTGTTTACACTAAAGAAGAAAATATTTGTTTCTACTTAAACAAATTTTTGTGGTGGTACTAAAAGGATTAATTCCATAGCCTCACTCTCACACCAAACCAACTATTTGAGGAATTTGATATCCTTTGAGGTCTCCTGTTCACACCATTTGCTGATAAATGTTGGGTTTCTAGCCAGAAGATTAACATATATGTGAGTGCATGTTTCAACGTGTGTTCAAAGGACAAGCAAAAGAACATATATACTAATATACATATATGGCCCACTCGCTTTCCCTTTTTTTCATTAATTAATCAGAAACTGGATTACTTCTAACTATTCCACAAGCGATTACACACCCATCCTACAAAAGAGATGTGCCTCATAAAGTTAGGAGATTCAAACTTGAGACCTCATAGAGATCCAAGTGAACAACAAGTAGGTTCCAACCACTGCACCAATGTTATAGTTGGTAATTGACGACCAATTTACTCACTCAATCAACAAGATACATTCCTATTAATATTTTGCCTGTACATTATATTACCAAATATCCTATTCAGAAAAAGAGAAGTCACATGGCCCCCTAGGCCCCCCTATATAATTACTTGAGCAGCTGAGCTTAAATACATTAGGATATATTCATCTTGACATATAATCCAATAAATTCAGATAATTTGTAGCTAGGATTTGTGTCAAAAGCATGTGACCCAAGCTTTTCCCTACCACAAAACCTACAATTTGTTCATCAACTTTTAAGTACACAATTGAGTTTTATTGCATCACATTCCCAAATTCACAATAAAAAAAAAAAACTAATGCTACTAAAACTCATCAAAAAGTTTTAAATACAAGACTGACCATCACTTCACCTCTTAAATTTTTTCTTTTTCAACAGATGATCATAATGGTATACAGGGTTGTTGGCATAAAAAACCTAGAGGGCAGGGCTCAGTATCACAGTTAGGGTTGGGTCAGATAAGATTGCAAATACTGCGTTGGGTGTAAGGCCAAATCTACATGTCGGCAAAATAAGAAAAGATCCTTTCCTCCACTTTGTTAGGGACCACTGTTAATTATTGTTATAGAGAGAGAAGAAAAGCTGGTACATGTAATGCAAAGCTAGTACAAAAAATGCAAAGTTTTGGAGAGCTTTCAGAGGGAAGAGAACTAAAGAAGAAAGTGTCAGATTGGGGAGACCATGATTTGGATCTGAACTGAGATATGCTTATTATATATGTTTGAGTTGTACATCTAAAAAGCTTTATTAGCCCAATCTACCAAGTGGGTCTCTTTCTCTAGTCTCATGCAGGTGTTGCTTATTCTCTCCATTATTTCATCTACACTGACTACAATATGCATTGTAGCCATGCCATTTTTGAACAAATAAAGTCAAGATCAGTACCAACAGTGTGGTCCTCTAATGTGTGTATAGCACCTGCTGTTCACATTTTATACCTTGCAGAGCATCAGCTATTAGTGGGTCCAAGTCAATGTGAATTATGTGATGAACTAGGGCTGTGTTTGTTTTGTATATTAGAAATGGGAATTTGGGCTTCTCTTGACATGTTAGGGTAACATAGGGGTGACAATTTGTGTCGGTAAGTCGTAAACGTATCGTGTCGTAAACAGATCATGATCCATATAATGCAAACCCATGACATGACATGTTTATTAATCATGTTAATCGTTTTCGTGTCTAAGTGGGTCGTATTATAAACATGTCGGTATTCTTATCACATGCTTATTAAATATTTTATTTAAACTTTTTAATTTATTTAAATTTTTATAATTTGTTTACTACATTTTTAAAAATATCTATATGAATAAATTTAAATAAACATAATTAAATAGACAATAAAAAATAATGGAGATGTAGTCTTAAGTTTTACTTTACTTTTTCATTCAAGTCTTAACTCTTCAGTGTTAATAATGAAGGGAAATGACTCGTAACAAATAACATATACAAAACAACAAGAATTCTCCAAATACGTATAAATTTTCATAATTTTTAATAAATAATTATTAATAAAATTTTAAACCTGAATAATATATTAAAAGTAAAATAAATATTTCCTCTAAAAATAAAGTTAAGTACGGGAGAGGATGTTTGCAAATAAAAAATAAATCATGTATTCAAATAGGTGAATACATATTCAAATAGGTGAATTTTGCAATAATTTATTTATTATTACATATTTATTATTTATAGACCATTATTTAATCGTGTTAAGCGAGTTATAAACGAGTCAAGCAGGTTAACATGTTAATGACTCATTTATTAACCGTTTATAAACAAGTTAACATGTTTATAACCCATACCCACTTATGTCAAACCCATGACATGTTTATTACGTGTCGCGTCATATCGTGTTAAACGTTTCATGACCCAAATTGTCAGCCCCATGGTAACATCACCTATACATTATCACATCTTGTACAAGTGGTTCTATGTGATGGGTACATACCTTGGTTTCCCCACTAGTTCGATTCACAGATTTGTAGAACAAAATTTTGGGGATCCTATTATTGCAATAACTCAAGAAAGACACGCACAAAAGACACACACTTGCACCAACGGTTGGTTGGCACAACTGTAAGCATTGATGTTGTCCCTTAACTAGTGGCTCGAGTTCGAGTCTTAGAAATGGAAACATCACCGCTAAGAGCTCCCTCATCTATACGGTGTGTTACTTAAGGCAAATATGGAGTAGTTGGATAGTTTGGATATCGAGTAGTTTAGACCAAACAAAAGACACACATTGTACGCATCCTTCGATGCGCATCATGATGCATGCACACACATCGCAGTGTAAATCAAGGGATGCACAAAAGTGTGTCGTTTGTGAGTGTCGAAGCAATTTCCAAAGTTTGGTACTCAATGCCTCTCAATCCAAAAGTCTCAAGTTATTTTCAACAAGAAGCAACTAAGAAGTTTACTACTAGTGTTCAAGAAAGTCAATTAACATTTGACTGTAGTTTTTGTTTTGACGGACTTTTTGGTGTAAAGAATAATTGATTGTTTTTTTTTACAGGAAGAATAATTGATTGTTACTTTTGTATTAATGCTTTAACTTTTTTCCCGTTTTGCAGATATTCAGAGTGGCACCTTTATTTTCCAAGGGGAAAGTGGGAGACTGAAATACTATTTGCTTATTAATTACTTAAACATGCAACAAAAATATGAGAAGACAAATTCAAGACTGTCATTTCATAGTGTTTCTATGTTTAGATTAGAATTTGAAAGCAATTTCTACAGCTCTTCTTGATTCTTCTTGATATTGCCTTTACAAGCAAAAAAAAAGAAAAAAGAAAAGTTTTATCCTACTGTTATACTTCAAGCCATTTTTATAGTAGACAATATAGTTTCAAGTTCATACTACATCAAATGCATATAATTTTATGAAAAAGAAAAATGCCTATCTTTTGAAATATTTTTTCAATTTTGTAGCAAGTACAAACATACTAAAACACTAAGGACCTGTTAGGGTAACCGCGAAAGCACACCTGAATAGGACATGAACTTGCGCATGTCCCTTCGATACATCTCAGGATGCGTGCATGCCAGCAAAAATCCAAGGACCTGCACAAGTGCGTGTCTACTACCAAGTACCCGGATATCCTATCAGGGTTACACTAGCATTTTCCAAACGCTAAAATGTTGATACCTGGTCATAAGTACACATCAGTCCTCTACTGGGTGTAGTTTCTTCTTCATTGCATTCTGCATCTTGGAAAGTTGCTGCAGAAGCACTTGTAAGTAAGAGTTTTGTACAAGATCAATGGCTTCCAAATCTGCTTGCAAAATACATTAAAAATATGAAAAACATGAGCCCTGATCATAATCAGTTCACAACACAATTGTGCTACATCTTCCGCACTCACTCCTGATGCAATCTAAGAATCAATGGAATGCTATCGTGATTCATAAACTAAATTGTATGTATAGTAAGCAATATGTACATCTAAGGCTCTCACATTTATCTGCTCTTGAAAAAGAAAATTTGATGAAGTTGGCTTCGATTTTCAGACCAAGATAATATGTGGTTTAGGCGCACTTGGTTCTTGGCCACTGAAACTTAAACTTGCTTGAGTAATCAGTTGACACTTTGCAACTTGCATGGGATTCTACGCAGCAGTCACAATTTGCAGGGTTTCATCACCGTTGGACCACTTGTCAACTCTATTCGTTGAAACGGTACGATATTCAGTTCTTTCTCACTGTTTGTAACTCGGTCAGTCCCTGTAGATTATGCAAGCCCCAAGTATTATTTCAGCCTAGTAACGCAGCAGTTGCTTCATTGCAACAAATACTAGTATCATAAAGATGAGAAAGACAACAAAGAACAAGAACGGAATCGCCCAAAGAAAAATGATAACTAAAAGATGAGGGCCAAAAAATGATCTCAATTACATGTTGTAACTTCTTGTTCCAAAGGCTACACTTTGTGGAAGAACAAATGACGCACAGAGCATCCATTTCCAAGGGGCAACCAGCCGAACCCTATGAATTTCTACTTCAACTGCAAACTCCGAAAGTACAGTTCTTATACGCTGCAGATATTGAAAGGAGAAAGTGTTCCATTAGAGAAAAGAGACGCTTAAGAATTGTACGTACTCTATTTCCAAGTTAGACGCCAAAACAAACCTGATGGAAATCAAACTCGGGATCTTGAGCTTTCGAGAATCCATAGACGTGGATTATGGGCAAGTGGGTAACTGTGTCTTTATGCCTCTTTCGATATATGCCTATGAATGCATCTAACATTTACAATAACTTGAGTCAATATGGGACTGCTTTGTGAACAAAAAAAGAAAAAGAAATAATCAACCAACTAGTACTAAAAGTCTAGTAAAATGTCCAAAGCCTCTTTTGAAAGTCCATCATGAAGGTGATCATGGTTGAAACCCAAGGATGTAAATGGATGCCATGTATGAAAAAGATGATATTTTAAGTAAATATCACAGCAGCTGGGTCATCTCAGACGTGTATAAAGCGAATTCCATGGGATCTAGACCATTCAGGGGAAGTTAATTAAAAACCATTTTGTGTTTTAGCACAATGGAAGATTCCTAAATAAACCATCCAGCAAAACAAATATTGTCCTGATACTGTCACCACTGTTCCTCAAACACTCAAAAAAATGCATTGCACTCTTGCTTTTATTGCATGAAGGCT
The DNA here is from genome assembly GCA_039657345.1 of Stephania japonica. Taxonomy (NCBI): domain Eukaryota; kingdom Viridiplantae; phylum Streptophyta; class Magnoliopsida; order Ranunculales; family Menispermaceae; genus Stephania; species Stephania japonica. The sequence continues at coordinate 5,719,584 of CM077566.1, forward strand.
ATGAAAGAAATGAACAAATACATTAGATTTAACAATTTAAGATCCAAACTAACAATCAGCAGAAAGCAATTCCTAACAGTTTATGAGATTGTACAACGAGAAACAAAATGGCAGGATATGACCTATGGAGAAATCAACTACTAAAATCGGTGACCATATTGGCCACTGAATTGAACTATTCAAGAGGGTGGCCTTTTTTTTTTTTTTTTCTTACGTTGGTGCTTCTATTGCACTAAATTGAGCACAATGGAAAGTTTGTTCCATGTAGCCGACCCCAATTAATTTGGGACTGAGGCTATGTTGTTGATACCTTGGTCCTTCTATCAGTAAGAAGATGGCAATCAAAACTTGAACAAAACATACTACAAAAGAAAATATAACGAGCTCCAAGACGATTAAAACTTAGATATTATATTTTAGCCCCAAGCTGCAAGCCTCTAAGCAAAAGTAGGGTGGACGATAGGATTAAGAGATATAAGAGGACAATCTCATAATTGTAAAGGACAAGATTTACTGTTTTAGCAAACAAAGTTTCAACACCTTTCTAGATAAGACGTACTCAAAAGTTCAAAAGCAAATTACCAAGATATTCTACTGCATCTTGTGGCAAATTCATGACTACTTGAGTGATGAAGTCGGCCTTTTTGTTCGAAAATACGGCATCGATGAACCTCCTTCCCTCCATGTTATACACCTGAGGTTGACAGTCCATTCAACTCAATAGATTGCGGGCCTTTTGCCGTTAATCAAGCATCATGTGAAGTAGGAATTAAAAACTGATGAAACTGAATAAAGTAAAGTTGTTATTTTTCGGTAAGAACCTCATACAGCATGAGTGCCCTAAAACCTGTAATGTAAAGACAGTCATTATCATTTGACCTAGACCTGGGTACAAAAAGAAGCTCATACCTCGATTTTTCTCTCAATTTTGTTGAAAACACAATTTCGTTCAAGATATTCAACAGCCGTAGGGTTTAAATCATTGGCATATACACGTTTTACTTTCTTTGCAGCAGCTAAAGCTATTGGACCAACACCAGCAAAAACATCACCTGCATGATTAAATGACATGATTAAGTCCAGGAAAGCAACACAACATGAAAACAACAAAAACATGACATGATCCAAAAAGATGGAGAAAAAAGTTAGATAAAGTTCAAAAATATGGGAAAAGAATAAAAAGATTTAGTTTTCTTAAACAAGAAAACTGAACATCGAAAAATTTCACAAGTTGGCATAATTAAAATTTAAAAGGACATTTTTGACCAGTTAATAATACTACATCATGTCAAGTCATCAAACTAGGCTGGAGCCTGGAATGTGACCAGCTGAAGTCCTGGTGGAAAAATATAAAGCTGGACCTATACTTGAAAGGCCTAATTATTATTTTCAAATACTATGGTTTGACTTAGACATAGTGGACTTGAGAGTACCAATCTAGGATCTTGTTTTGTCTAGAAGAAGTTTGACATTAGAATATCATGTTGATAGTTACGAGTTAAGAGGCATACATAAAACGTCAGTGTTTGTAAAGCAGCTTACAAGCCTTTGTCTTTCAGTCGCTAGCCTTGAATTCCAATATCTGCATCGAACAAGAAATAAAATTAAGACCAATAATGGTCATCTTACTAAACAAAATAACACGAGCTCCATTTCGTTAACACTTTCTCATGTCTCTTTTACAGTGATACAATTACGATGGCTAATCAAATAACCAAAAGAAATATGAACATAAGTCTAACATTTTAATACATAAAGAACACTTCTTCCCTTCTACCCTTCTTCCTAATAAAAAATGACAAGAGGATACATTTAATCAAATTTGAAGTGAACAAAGTTGTTTACAGAACCACCGTAAAGTCCAACTCAGATGGAGAAAAGACATGTAGTCTTTTACACCAGACTTGTCCAACTATTTATGTTTATACCAAAGCAAATGGAAAAGTGCACGTCATGCATGTTTAAAACAATCAAGCATGATCTTTAGCGTGGACCAAATCGCAGGTTGTAAATGCTATAAACCATGTTTGCTTTGATAACTGGATGGCTTTTATGGATTAAAGCTCATACAATTATATAATAAGCATAAAACACTCGTTATCCAAATAATATGTCAAATTCTCTAAGTGAATATACATGCATATGAAAGTGAACTCACACTTTTGCCAAATCTACATGAAAACGAAGCCCATTTTCAACAACAATAGTCACAAGGGAATGATTGCCGGCTAGAACTTCGAGCTCCATTGTTCTGTAGTCATTTTGTATTGCATCAATCTTGTTAACAACTGTTTTTATCTTCGGTTTGTTTTTATCCAACACTACCTGAAAACAAGAGCAGAATGAAAACCTTTCAGAACTAGACATCATTAAAATTCACAGAAAATATTTGCTTAAGACCAACTCCAATGGATCGATAAAATAGCGCTCAGCTGATCCAACCCAGCGCTATTTTCACGCTATTTTATATTTTTTAACTTTTTTTAATGAAAAAAATTAGCTTTATTTTTATTTCTTAAACACAACCATATATTTTTCTTAAATGTTTTTATTGGTTAATTTTTTTTTTTTTAAAAAAAAAACTTCATACAAATAAATAAGTTTGAAAAAGAGAAACAAAAAAGAGAGTTTTGGTGTTGAAATAAAGTTTGTAGTCGGAGAAGAAATAGTGTTTGATGAGACAGAACTGTAAAAGAGACGGTAAAATAGAGTTTTGTGGTTGGAGATGCTCTAACAAAGTACCTGAGCAATAAGCTTCTTGTATTGTATGTGCTCATCTCTGAGATTCAAGTGAGCAATATGACCCACTGTTTCAAAAGCAGCAGGAACCGTCATATCAGTCGGCAGCAATGACTCTAATATCTGCATGAGGGTGAAGCTAAAGTTATTGTCACATTTTTAAGAACATGATATGAAAATGTAAACAAACAGGAAGAAAATAGGATACAAAAGAAAGTATTAGTAAATGCATACTAAACAATTTATAACACAAGCCATGTCATCCTTTCCTTTCCTTTTTCAAGGATAACGATAACAACAACAATAGGGATCACTAAGATTACCTGTAAAGTTTTGCCCAACTTTATATGTCTACCTATATGTAATGTAGAAAAACTATACAGCTATATATTCTCATCTACTTGCTATTTCACTACTCATAGGACATTTTGGTTGCACTAAAGCAATAATGTTTTTCCACCCTATCGGAAAGAAAAGTCAAGTTGACACCAAAAGGTGTTGGATGAACCTAAATTATGCTGGGACTTCATAAAACCGAAATTGTAAATTTCAATTATTTACCCATCTAAGAACATATCAATAATAGATAAAGTGAGAAACATTCATATAGATCTGGAAAATCATCTGACGGGAACAAATAAATAGTAAAAAGAAACACACTGCTTCCTATCAAAAAAAAAAGAAACACACTGCTCTACCTATAGTTTGTACCTCATTCATCTGCCAATAGTTGTAAAATAAAGTCAGCTTGCACTGAACCAACTCAGATATTGCTGGCCGACTTTCACTTGCATCTCCTCTTAACAAAACCTGAATAACAATGGCATAAAAATATTATAAGGAGTCCATACTGAAAGGGTTCCTATAGAATACAAATATAAATGATCGCTTTGGGAGAGTTACATCCATCTCTCTCCAATAAACTGGTCGGAAATAAACAGTTTTTTTCAGCAGTCGGAAATAAACAGTTGAAACCATAAAGCACCCACCACACAATGAAGGGAAAGAAAGCCATGATTAAAAAATAATATAAAATCAACGCATTAAAAACAAAACACACATTAGACCATCTTAATTTCTACAAAGAATGAGAAACATCAGCAATGGGAATAATTTATACATAAATATGTGCAAGATTTTCCAGCAGTAATTGAAAACCTGGTGTTCTGTTGTTCAAACTCTACCAACTGTTGTGAGCACATTCATATTGTTTGAGGTGCATTAAATGGTTTGTCCTTGTCCAAGTTTTGTTAATTTACAGAACTAATGGCACATTAGAAAACAAGTAGTCAATCATATCTTTTGTGAAGTTGGGATGTGTGGTAAAACTCATAAAGATAGAATACAAAATACAAAAATTTAAAGGAAAGAAGGAGTAGCACCAATTGACACAAATATTAGGGAAGGGCGGTTGCAGTGGTTTGGACACCTCCAAAGACGGCCTATAAATAATGCCCCCACAAGATTAATCACTCAATAGAAATTGAACAAATCTAACGGGGTAGTGGTAGACCGAAGCTAACTTGAGACGCATTAAATAGGAGGGATTTAAATGATTTGGAAAGCACACTATCAATTGCAATAAATCGAGCACAATAGAAAAGTTTGATCCATGGACCGACCCCAACAAATTTTGGGATTGAGGCTATGTTGTTGATCTTTTGTGAAGTTGGTCGGAAATCATTAATTTGTACTATGCCCGCAGAAGATGAGGCTCTGATGAAACGAAACAAAATTATTAGTCTAGAATGTCAAAGAGATGTGGGAAGAACAAGCCTCAAGAAGCAGCTAAGCGGTAGCTGCAGAAGAATCAAATGAAGCTGAGCTTCGGGAATTGCAAAATTCAATAGGCAAGGTCATGAGCATACAACGTAACGAGGTGGAAGATAAGAGCATAATATCATGAATGATGGAGCCCTCAACAAGATACATGAATTGAAGAATGCAGCCATTTAAATAAGTGTCACTAAATATTGCCGACCAATGCCAACCTACGACACAAGTGGGGTAATTTCGATGAGCTTACCAAGAACGTTTTGGTACCTACCTCACACCGATCTTGTGTAAATCAATTTATCAAAATTCACAACCGTCCCTTTAACTATATGACTTTCACATCCACTTGATTTTCCATGGTAGCTCAGAAAGCTAGGGAACACCAGATCATTTACCAATCAAAAAGACACCAAAAATACTTCCAGCTGACCTACTCGGGAAAACCAAAAACTTCAAACGTCAATATGGTAATAATCACGCCAAAGAAATCAAGAAGATAGTGCTCTCTGATTTTTTTTTAAACCATAGTGCTCTCTGATTATATAGATGGACATCAGGTCATGCTACAAAACACACTTACTGCTAGACTGAAAAAATGAAGTCGGGCTTCAAGAATTGCAAATTTCAGTAGGCAAGTTCACAGGCATACAAAGTAACCAAGTGGAAGATAAGAGGGCAACGCCATGACTGGTGGAGCCCACAACAAATCACAGGAATTGAAGAAAGCAGCCATTCAAATGAAAGTCACTAAATATTTTCGACCACCGTCCAACCTATGACACAAGTAGGGTAATCACGATGAGCTTACCAAGAGCGGTGCGGTACCTAGCCCACACCGATCATGTGTGTATTAATTTATCAAAATTCACAACGTGTATATAACTACACGACTTTCACATCCACTTGATTTTCCATGGTAACTAAGAAAGCTAGAGAACACCGGATTACTTACCAATCAAAGACACAAAAAATACTTCCAGCTGACCTACTCATGAAAGTTTCTAACACCGATCTAATAATTCCTAATCACGCAATAGACGTCCAGAATATAGTGCTCTCCGATGATATATATATAACTAAAGAAATTGGACGATATAGCTAGGGGTAGAACGTGGCTAACTTGGGATGCATTGATTAGGCAGGATTTAAATGATTTGGAAAGCACACCATCAATTGCACTAAATTGAGCTCAATGGAAGAGTTTGATTCATGCAGCCGACTCCAGCTAATTTGGGATTGATGCCTTGTTGTTTGTTATTATTGTTGTTGATGATATATATGGATATCAAGTTATGCAAACTGCACTATGGTTTGATAAACGTCGACACTTCCCACAACTCATACTCTAAATTCAAAAACTGCAAAGCATCTATTTCGATGGCATCTATCATGAACAACACCACAAAATATCCAAACAGAAGCAAAACTCACTAAGCGTCATCATCATCATCACCAATGTGTTCAAACAGCCACCTTGATGACCTCCGGAAGCTCCTCCACGCCTCTCCCCGCATACCGCTCGTCCAAAAGCAGCAACCGCGTCGACCCCCTCCACCTCCCCCTTAAACTCATCCCCCAAAAGCCCCCTCAACTCATCCTCTTCGCCGTCTCCATCCTTCACCACCTCCACCGCCACAAAATCACTCCTCCCAATCCTCCTCCCCTCTCCAATCCCTCCAATCCCTTCCTTATCAGCCTTATTCTTCCTCCTCTTTGGCCGCGAAATCTTCGCGAGGTTCCTGAACCTCACGAACCCCCGCGAATTGAACGTCCTCGCCAGCCTCTCCCTGTACAGAACCGGACTCAGTCCCTCCCCATCCCCGTCCGCTCTTCCATGGATTCTCCTCTTCAAGGCATCAAATTTCTCCTCTCCTTCGCCTGCTACGCCTTCCTCTCCGTCGTCTCTCACGATCCTCTTCAATTCCTCCTCCATTTCGTCTCCGGCGACGCGCGCGACGTTGCGAATGCGAGGCCAGTTCAGGAGGTGCCCTCGGAGCCTGCTTTCTAGGTCGAAGCAGTCCTCGGCGGGGACTCTTAGGGCAGCCACATCGAACGCTCGAGCGAAGCTCTCGCGGTCGATCACGTCCGACGATTCTTCTCGGGATTCGTGTTCGGTGATTTCGGTGGTTGGGGGTTTGACGCCTTTGGAGAGGGAGGGGCCGTAGGAGTTGTGAGTTGTGACGGTGGCGAGGAGATGGCGGCGGAGCAGGGAGGGTTTGTGCATCGGTATTCGTCCGCACGCAAATCGATGGAGAGATCGAGTTGTGGAGGAGAGGATGGTGAGTGGGAGGGGGAGCTTGGAAGCCATTGGCGATAACGCGCCACTACACTCAATTCCAATTCACCGTCCCTCTTTTTAATTAATTACTCAACAGCTAGCAATGCATTATTTCAATTTCAATTTGAGGGGCTATTATTTGGTTCAGACATCTCACCGTATTCTTTCATATCTCACTCTGATTGATATAATAATCCCACGTAGTTAAATAGATAGATCTCATTACAATAAACCTTTAAATTAAAACCCTATGCCGATAAGAAGAAGGTGGTTAAATTGAAAATAATATATAGATATCTACAAGCTTTCGAAGAAGTATCCAAGGCAAGTCGCTAATGGATAACGTGCTGCAAGAAAATTAACATAATCCAAAGAAACTATCGACTCTGATATCATATTGGTGCGAACCCGACATAAAATTAATAATACATTAATCACCTCATATTAAATGCCTTCAATTTTGAACCCTGAGAATGGAATAACCTCTCGTTGGAATCCCTTTCCCCAATCAAGGTGTGACTTGAGGAGAGCTCGGTGTAATTGGATAGTTTAGATATCGAATGCAGATGATCTAAGATAAAAAAAATAATGATATCAAACCATTGAGTTATCCACATGGTTAGCTTCTTTTTTTTAAGAGAAATTGAAATTTTATTAGTTATTTATGACTCATACAGACTAAACATAAAATCAAATACATTGATTTGTTATTCTTATTTCTACAAATAAATTGTTATTAATTTGATTTTTTTTTTAAATTAAAACAGTTTGACAATCAGTGGTGGCTCTCTACAACGTTGAAATTCATAACAATACACAAAAATACTAGAACCACAAAATAAATAACAAAACATCCCAATAAGTAGAAGATCTAAAATATCCCAACAAATAAAGATAAATAAAAACTTTCCTACTAACAAAAAAAGCTACCTATACAGTAAAAAGTTCTCACATGGTTGGCTTCTTCATTCGAGGAATTTTGGCGTGTGTTTTGCTGCTATATGCAAACCCTAAACCCCGATCTTTTATCATCAAAAGCTCACTCCTTTAACTCCTCACTCTCTTTCTTAAGAGTGTCTAAACCTCACAGATATCATGAGTAACTTAAGTCTGGAAACCAGGTCCAATCAAACCCCAAGGATTACTTGGGAAGGCTGCAGCGTTTTGTTAGACATTAACGATGGCGATCGTCTCGTCTTCGCCCGTCTCTCTGATAAATCGTGAGTACAGTTCTTTTGTCGAAGCGCAACATAGCGTAGAACGGTTCATGCACTGAAAAGTTTTGAACTTTGTGTTGCAGGACAGTGAAAATTGGGAATAAGAAGTGTTCGCTTCGGCCTCTGATCGGTTGCCGTTTTGGTTCTCTGTTTCAAGTGGAGACCGGCCCTGAAGGGGCGTGTCTGTCTCGTGTCGTCACCATCGCGGCTTTGGAAGGTATTGATCCTGAATTTGTTCTCTATAAATCTGGTTGATACTTGAAGATTAATGGTAAAACTTTGTTGTTAACGAAAAAGTTGGAGGCTTTTACAATGCAACACTATATTTGTTATATATATTATAATATTCAATCTAGTAATGTTGTAAGAAAAAATAAGTACTCTCATTTAAATATGCTGCTTTATGAATTCTTCATTGATGAAGTATTGGTAATGGCTTGGATAGGATCATAGGAGGAATAGAATTGGTGGGTCTTGTGTAGTGTTGTTGGTAGCCGATGGTGGATATGTCGTATGGAAAATGATAATCTAACACACTTTGGGCGTACATTTTTTTTTTTTTTTTGAACCATTTATAGTGTTTTGTTAGATGTGGGGCCTACGCCTTGGGAGGCAAGAAAGAGATATAAATGGCTAAAAAACAAAGTGTGTTAGATTATCATTTTCCATGTCATATATATGCTATGCTTTTTTTTGTTCCGAATAGCTTATTAAAAAAACTTTTTGGGACTAGTAAGGCAGTCTTTAATCGGAAAGGGGCTGAGGTGGTCTGGACACCCATACAGATCTCAAAAAAAAAAAAAAAAAAAAGACTGTTTTTTGCGGAAGTTGGTTCATTTGTTACATTGCTTCCCCCCCTTTTCTTTTTTCTGAAGATTATTTTGGTGCGACACTTCCATGAGTGGTAGTTTTGGCTCAATCTGAACTTAGATCATTTGGTATATTCTATACTCTTATGCAAACGCACGACCCATTTTTTCTTCAACAGTGAAAGAGACACTGGTGAAGTAGAGAAAATGAGAAATAATTGGGAACAATATGTCCAGTTTTTGGAATTTCCAGTAGTATTGGATGTAGGCAAATCAGTGTCGAACCACTCAAATCTTATCTTCCTTGGTGTGACTGATATTAGCATTCTTTGTGACATGGTCATATTTATTTGGAGGATGGAACTCATGACACCAATTTGACATAGAATCTTTTTGATGAGTGGTTCTTAGAAAAATTATCTTAGGAAGATCATTTATATCATTCAAGAAATGTGAGAAATTTGATAAAAATGTGAAAGGTTGAAAAATCATTACATTCAAACTGACTAGTTGTCTTTTCCTATTCTTTGCAGATGATGATCGTGAAGAGAAGGGCGATCCCCAACTAAAAGATGAAGTGAAGGACAACCGAAACATAGTTGATAGTAATTGTGCTCAAAATCTATCTGGCGAAGATATTGATGAAATGAAAAGGTCTGACTTCGTTTATTTATGAATTTATATATGGTTAATGGAGTAACTTCCTAAAGCACTTTAATGCCAATCTCTAAAAATACTTCCTATAGGCTCCATTCTCTCTTTTTTTTTGTGAAAGTTTTGATAAACTTTCTGATCCATCATTCACTGCAGACAGGGTGCAACTGGTGAACAAATAATTGAAGCTCTCATCGCAAATAGCTCAACATTTGAGAAGAAAACTTTGTTTTCACAAGTGAGTTTGGTTGTCATGTTTAAACTTGAAAGATGCATTGTTTACTGGTTATGCTGATTTTCTTTATTGCAGGAGAAATACAAGCTCAGAAAGCAGAAGAAATATGCACCTAAGGTACTTTTGAGACGCCCTTTTGCTCGAAGGTAAACGTTGTAGTTAAAAAGTTTTTTTCTGTTTGCTACGTGCAATTGGTAACATCTTAACTTAATGCTTGTCATTGACATTTCTTGAAAATTTTCTTTTCCTCATTTTTCAAATCTCGCAACATTGTTTCCAGTTCAATTTTAATTTTACGGTTTCTTCTAACTACTCTCCTAGAATTTACTAGTGGATCCCACCTAATGTTTTTGACTCCTACTTTGATCTCTTTCCTGGTGTTTGTTTACTGTTAATTTTGAATCGGTTTGCATCAGTGTCTGAAGACTGATGTGTTCTTTTAGCATTTATTTGTTTAATTAGCAATATTTAATGGTGCTTACTTTTCAGGGTACCTTACGCTATTGTTTACACACAACTAGTCGACTGGCACGCGCTCTGCGCATGAAACATAACTAATCTATAATAATTAAATTTGCAAAAGGAATTATAAATACATTCGACAAAAAATGAAAAGAAAGTTTGATTGAATTCATGATGAATATTGGTAACCATAGTTTTGCTCCATTACCTCCCTCTTCTAGATGAGCCTTTAGCACTATCCACCTTGCTAAACGCTTGAGATCACCGAAAATTTGCCCACATCTCTCCATTTTGGAAACTGATTTATTTTAAAAAAGTTTGCGAAACAGTTTTGAAAACAGTTACAACATCCATCAAATCCCACTTGTTTAGGAAACCGCCTATTATTTAGGGGCACGTTTAGAAACTCATTGAATTTTGATCGACACTTATAAATTTCAAAAACTGCATATTATTTGTTTTTCATAAATGCCCTCAAGTTTTAATTGTCTAAATTTTTTCGAACTTGTAGAAAAAATGCATTTAAGGGCAATGTTGGAATAATGTTAAATTTTGGACTAATTGGATCCTATGGAGGATTGGCATTATATATAGTATAGATATAGATATTTTTGTACAATTTAATCACCATTGATCGTTTAATCAGCTATAGTGAATTGTATATGATTATTCATATATTTTTATTGACACTATATGGTGCCGTTTTGTGTTTAATTTACTGACATGTTCTCGCTTGTGTTTTATGATGCAGTATATGTGAAGCATACTTCCAAAAGTACCCTGCCAGAATTGGGTAATGGCGCATTATTTGCTTTAGTTAATTTATTTGTATTTGATTCTCAAGTTGCCATTGTTTTGGTTTTCTGGCCTTGTTCATACCTGTTAGAATTCCTCTTATACCAACAAAGATATTATATCTTTTTGACCCATGTTCATATGGAATGACAAGGTTTTACACTTGTTGTCAATTTACCACAATCCTCCTTCGTTACTTGGACTTGTGGGTTGGGATTACTCATGTAAAGCTTAGGAGAAGTATGATAGAATACCGATATAGATCGATTGATTAGAGAATTCAACAATGCTTACAAGCCAAGAACTCAAAGAAAAAGAACACAAAAGTAACCTCAGAGAAGAGTCTTAAAACTCTCTCAACCTAAATCACTCAAAGAGTGCCCCAATTACAATTCAATTTCCAAGATGCTCTATCTCACTAATTTGTCCCTATTTACAGTGTTTACTTCTAACTAACTGATACGGAACGACGGCTAGGACTCCAAGATTATAGTAGAAAATAGGACCTCAACCCGATGCTCACAATGGAACAACGAACTTTGGTATCAAGAAACCTTGACTCAATACTCATAAATTGGAGTATGAACCTTGGTATGGATAGAACCGCAGCCCCTTGAACACAAAAGGCTCAAGAAACCTTGGTATCACCTCAACCCCTTGGAAACAATGCCCCAAGAAACCTTGGTATAAACAAGAACGCCACAAGCAACGCTTGATAAGTTCAACACACTTCACAAAGTGCAAACGCTCAAAAGAGAAGAAATTTTAATTCATAAACTTCATTTCTTAGGCCATGGAAGAATGACCTTTATATTGGCTACATATAGTTTCATAAATAGAAACTAAATTAGAAATAGAAAACTCCTAATCTAAACTTTCTTATTAACACATTAATAAGCCCATAAAATTCCTCCTAAATTAAATTAGAAGACTTATTCGAAAACCTCCTAATTACAAAACTTTCCCAATTCACTTTGTGGACCGATATGAATGCATTGACTTGTCTTGCAAGTTACGTTATAAGAAACCACCATGATTCAATAACGTAACTACAAAAATAGTACTATTTATGTACCGTTTTGTCATAAATGCTAATTCAATTCAGTCATTATGTTGATGTTTCACGATATTTGAATTTCCAATTATGGATCGTATCACTAACTCTAAATGACTCTCTATATGAGACTCTATCAAAGTACCTATTTCTTTATAAGAGGATTTATTTTCTTGCACCAGTTTTCATTAAACAATGGTTATTTGATATCAAGAACCCCCCTTCATTTCAGATTTTTGCGAGTGGATGTTCTATCTCTCCTCCTATCCTTGGCTAATGTTAGCACTTCTTTAGATATTATTGTGGTGGATATGGTTGGTGGCATCCTTACTGGTGCTGTGGCAGAACGGTTGGGTGGTAACTTTTCGTCTGTTCTTCTCTATGTCCTCAACTTTTTTCTTAACTTTCCTGTATGATCAATTTTTATACGACCAAAAAATAAATCAGACTTTCAAGGTGTAGCTTCATATCGGTTTGGACCACGTTGGGGTCACATGTCTGATGTCTGTACACATGTTTCTTATAATAACAATGTTTGCTATTGGCCAGCATACTGCATTTCAAGTGAATACGTGGGACTTGTTAGTCTAGCAAAAATAAAATATAGATTTTTCTCTACAAGATTAAAGTTTTAATTGTTAAATGCTAGCGGTTTCTGACGTTTGGTATGGTAAGGTCCTATATTGGCGTTGGAATCTGCACCTTTTTTTTGTATGATTGTATCATATTTGCGACAGTGAGTAAAATCAACTGGTAAATCAGTTTGATACTTCATCTTTTCATTGTTGGTTATATCTTGGGTCCAATTTTCACAGCTGTGCATGAGCAATGCAGTTCTAAAGACCTGCATTGCCTTTGTTTGGCTCACACTCGATAAATGCTGACTATTGGATTCTAATGTAAAATATTTGGTTTGTGGAGCTGTTAATGGCTGTATTTCAAATTCTACTTCATGTGTACTGAAAACACTGTCTATTGTTCTGCATTGGCACTTGGATAACAGGTGTAGGTTATGTATGCAATACATATTTTGGGACCACGCCATACTCTATGGATATTGTGCGGATGTTCAACTTCGATGAAAAAATCTGCCGCAGGTATGATCGATTCTGGATTTTGTTTTTTTGATTTGTGTGACAAATTTAAATTGGATTTTAGTAAAGTTTAACATGTTTTCATACTATTTTTCCCTGGATTTATGCAAAATTATGCATGATTGAAGATCATTGCATTCATTTGGTTTATGTAATGCGCGTGTGTTCATGGAACCAATATGAACATGTATAGATCTCATTATCACGATTCATGAGGAAATGCAAGATTCATTGGTGACGCAATCTAATACATGACAATAGGATTGAAATCCACCAATAAATTCAGAAGTTATCTTTCCCTTTGTTTGGTCAAATAACAGCAGTATTTGGTTTGAGCTTGGACCAAGACGTGGTTGATTTGAATAAGATCTGAGGGCAGTCATAAAGTTACTATACTCATTTGAGATACATAGCCTCAATCCTAAATTAGTAGGGGTCGACTAAATGGATCAAACTCTTCCATTGCACTCAGATAATATTATATAATAACTCTTCTCTTAATAACCAAATTGGACTTAGATATATCTTTATTTTTGTTCTGTTGAATGATGGCATCTATCTAGTTCAAGCTTGCACCCTGGCAAGGTTGATTACAATAAGATCTGAGATCCTTTTAAACGTAGTGCACTCACTTCTTTTACTAGTTTCCTTTCTTATGTTGGATGGCTTACTATTCAATTTCTATTTACGAAGTCCACTTCTGATATATCTAATAATTTTTCAACAGCATTTTACAGTCTCCACTTTCTGATATCTGTTCCATCTGGAGCAATAAGTCTGAACTCCTCAAAAACCAGGAAAATGCTTCGGATTCAGTTTGTCAATTAAATGGAGGGAAGGTATCTTCCCGTACTGGGTTTGACTCAACCCATGATTCCTTACCTGCGCCAGAAGTCCAAATGATTCAAGATGAAGTGATTCCTTCTATGTGTTCAATTCCAGTTGTCACTGGGGAAAATTTAGCCTTATCTGCCGATGGAGTTCTGAGACCTGTTCCAATTTCTATGGATGAGTTTGATGCTTCTCCAACTATTAAAGCTTGCAAACCTTTAAAATTTGGTAAAAAGGCTACACCAATAACCATTAACTTGTGGAAAGAAAATGGTTTTTCGAGGTAAGTTAAAGTGCGTTGAATGCTAATATGTATGATACAACAATTATGATGCTCCTTGAGAATTCTTAATGTAAATTTTCTTTTTGCAGCCTTGTATTTGCTGCTCCGGAGCTAGATACATGGTGCGCAGTTCAAGAACTCTTCCCGCTTTTGTCATATTCTGCTCCATTTGCTATTTATCATCAATACCTTCAGGTAAGTTTTCAGATTTTGGTAGTTGTCAAGTATAGTTTGAGCAGATCTCCTGGGTAGTGGTTTGTGTTTCAATTTGACTATAGAGATACAGGCTTATAACATAATACATCCTCTTTTATTTGCTAGTCTTGCTTGCTTTTAGCTGGCACAAGATTGTGCAATAACCAATGATTTTTTTTGCTAATGCAGCCTCTTGCGTCGTGCATGCATAACTTACAAGTTGCAAAAATGGCCGTAGGCTTGCAAATAACAGAACCTTGGTTACGTGAATATCAGGTGCCTCGATCGAAGTTCAAGAGCTACCATAATTTTATAGTTTAGCTTTTTTGCCTCTTTAAGTTGCTAGCCTTCTCTAATATTTTCCTCTTTCCTTTCCTGTATCTATGATCCATCATCATCATCATTAGGTTCTTCCTTCCAGAACACACCCACATATGCAGATGAGCAGTTTTGGCGGATACATATTAAGTGGAATAAAAGTATGCTCTGGCCAATCCCAGAACGCAAATTAGTTTCTGCTCTCCTTCCTTTCTCAAGAGTAAATTTGTGTTTCATAACTTACTATCATGCTAGGATCGACGCCAAGTTTTTTTTTTTTTTTTTTTTTTTTTGACCTCGTCGGAAGAAACATTCCAGAACGAAGCAAGATGGTATGATTTGTTCCCCCGCCTTTATCAAGAATAAATCTGTGCTCCATAACTTATTAGCATCCAAAGGTGGGTGCCAAGTTTTCATTACTTCTTTCAAGAATCGTAAGGCAGTGCTCTCTAGTGAGCTTTCACCATTGTTTTTGGCCGCGAAGGTGGATGTATATTAGCCATTTGTCTTGTTCTTATGATAAGGGGGTAAATTATGTTTGTTTATGTGTAATTCGTTGCAACAGTGGTAGATGGAAGAGGTATGTTGTATCATTGAATTGAATAATATAGTCCTCTTTTATTTTTATTTTGTTTTTTTTTTTTTTCTTAAGGCATGAGTCAGCAATCTTATTTTGTTTAGTGAGGTCATTGTTGGTAATTTATTACCAGTTTCAAGCACAAGCTTACATATTGGCAGTTATTACATTGGCTATTCTTGTCAAACTGCTGTTTCTATAAAAAACATTAAAACGGATAGACAAAATCATTTTTAACTAGTGTAAAACTGCACTTGTATTTTATGCATCAAGGCAGTTGAACGTTCTCTAATGAGAAATGTTTGAGACAAGGGTGTGGTGGAATGATTACGAAATATGGCTTCAATACTTTGATTAAGTTAGAGGTGGTGGTGGTAGTAGGGCACCCTCCCAACCCTATAGAATTAGTTGAGCCTTAATCCGGAAGGGTGAGAGAAATTCTTGGGGAGAGCTCGATGCGTTTTTTCAATCCACCCTGTTTTGCCACATGCTTGCAACGTGTTGTCACACAAGTTGTGCATAGTAATCATGCATCGGTTTGGGTTTTGGGTTGGTGGCTGCCAAGATGATCTCGATGCAAAGATGGTCATGCGATGGAATAGAAAGAAATTCCTAAACTCAACTTATTAGTAGCGTGATGTGAGGTCGCAAAGGTGATGTTGTTAAGTAAGAAGTAGGTTTAAACTTTGCCACATATGATAAAGGAAAATGGCCAAAGCATCTATAGGAGACGAGGTATTACTTGCCAAAAGACGGGGTTTAAGGAGGTGGTGAGTTTGCCTTTCACTTTAACAAAAAAAAAGTAAAAATGATCGGATAACTCGCGTTCGGCATCAACCTAGTCAGGCGCTGTGATACACCTCGACACGTGCACACACATCTCAAGGTGTACAACACGATGCATGAGTGGGGCATATCTTGAGGTGTATCACACAACAACCAATGGGGTTGATGCTCAAAGTCGGTATCGATGCTCGACTTAGTGCTTGCTCTGGAATCCACTTCCCTCTAGAATTTAGAACGGTAACGAAATGAGATTTTGAAAGAAAAAAAAATTTCTGATGTGATTCACCTAACTCAACATTCTATCACCGGATCGAGAGCCTAAAATGAACTACTAGAATAACTTACTTTCGGTACGGACCTGATTAAATGTCAAAACACAAAAGGCTACCATGAAATGACCCTGGTTTTACTCAGGGCAAACAAGAAAAATTTCTCAGGGCACCCCTAAGTTGGACGAAAATTTCATCAATGTAAGGCACCCCACCATGTGATGCACCTAAAAATCCCAACATTCTCATCACTGGATTGAGAGCCTAAAATGATGACTTATGGTAGATGGCGATGTTGAATCATATAGGGTTCTCTTGTGTTGTTGTTGTCTTTCATGGGAATATTAGAAACCAACTTACTTTCGAGACTATCGAGTAAGTCTCGAAACGCATGAACGAGACTCTACAAGACATCTCGGTACCAAGTAACCGATCGAACATGTAACTTAATTCACAATGGGTTCGGTTATCATTAAAGACATAAGAGGATGTCCCGGTTGTTGGTAACAAAACATTGAACAAGTTACGCATTTCGCCGACATAAGAGGATGTCTCTGTGCTCCTCACGCATCATCAAAATGCGAAAACCCTAAACTCAAAAAGAAAACATACCAAAACTTATGCTTCCAACCTTCAAAATGGGGTGGTGGGGTGCCCAAAGTGTTCAAAGTGGGGCATACATTTTCATTTGTAGGTCCTCACTAGGTGTTACTCTGCAGTCCAGTCTCCCACACAAGAAAGAAAGCGTAAAAGCAAAAGTCGAAACAGTTCCGCTCTTGCGTTCCTTTCGCATAAACACACACACACGCAACTTCGCTCGCAGAACATTTCCCCAAAAATCAACACTAAAACAACACACACAAACCCTCTCTTCGCCTCTTCGTCTCTCTCTCTCTCTCGCTCACAAACCCTAGAACGGCAATGGACCTTCTCCGATCGCACCTCTCGCGAGTACGGATCCCGGAGCCCACCAATCGCGTCTACAAGCAGGAGTGCTGCATCTCCTTCGACAATCCAGTACTCTCCGTTCGATTCCGTTCAATTTCGTTCGATTTCGTTAAATTTGTTGATTTTGCGTTGTGTTCGTCAATGCGGAGGTGTTTGTTCATCTGTTGTGTTGGATTTGGTGTTTCAGAGGTCCGAAGGCGGTCTGTTCATTGATATGAACTCGTTCCTCGCTTTCGGAAAGGATTACGTGGTTTGGAACTACGAGAAGAGTAGGAATCCGGTGTATCTGCATGTGAAGCAGACGAGGAAGTCGGTTCCGGAAGATAGGCCGCTCAAGAAGCCGACGCTTCTCGCCATAGGTAAGATTACTGTTTTGGTGGATTTGGTGGTGCGGTTGAGCTTGATGATGAGTTTGGTTTTGTGGTGTAGTAGTTGATTTAGGGATTTGTGAGCTGTGTTGATGAGGATTAGACTTTCATTGGTATTTAATGTTGGCGAATTATGTTATCGTGTAGAAGTGATTTCTTTAGTGGAGATTAGAGATGGCGATTTCGAAAACCTAGAAGATTCTAATCTTTAATGTTGTCATTTTAATAATTATAACATCATAACATCCAACAACGGCAACAAAGTTGCAATCCCAAATTAGTTGCGGTTGGCTACGTGGATCAAACTTTTCTATTGTGCTCAATTTAGTGCTATACGATAACATCTAAATGAAAAAAAAAGAACTTGTTAACATCGAATTTGGATATCTGTAGTAGGTATTTTTTATTACTACGGTATCTGGACCCGTTCATTTCCTATGCTACTTTTTATTTGGCTATGAAATGATAGTCCGGGTAATTAATTTCTGTTCTCTCTTTTCTTGCTGTTGCAAAACTATTCCATTGCCATTGCAGGATCCCTTTCTTCTTTCTCACTCACTCTTTGTTTTAACAAATTGCAAAACAAATTGCTTACTGGAATGTTCTTTTGTTATACTTCGTCGAATCATATTATTATTTGGTTTTCATTTCTTAGGTATTGAAGGTGGATTTGACAACAATGAACCTGAGTATGAAGAGACTCACAGCATCATCATTCTTCCCAATTTTGTTTCTCTCCCATTTCCTTCAGTGGAGCTTCCCGAAAAGGTAAATAGCAATGCAATTTAAGAGTTTTTAGAGGTAACGGTGTTGTTGGAGTTGAGTTACTTTTGAAAATTGCAGGTTAGGTTGGCTGTTGATTCTATTTTAATGTCTGAGGGCGCTGAGAGAAAAGAGCAAATAGCATCCTGGACTGCTGATAAGAAGCAAATTAGTGCTTATGCCATGAACTTGCAGCAGATGGATAATGGTATCAGTGTGCCTCCATCTGGGTGGAAATGCTCCAAGTGTGAGAAGACTGAAAATCTCTGGTTAAATTTAACTGATGGTATGATTCTTTGTGGGAGAAGAAGCTGGGATGGAAGTGGCGGGAACAATCATGCTATTGAACACTACAAAGAAACAAACTACCCTCTTGCTGTAAAGCTTGGGACTATAACAGCTGACTTGGACAAAGCAGGTGACTTTATCTGATACTACTGCTTACATGTATTTTCCCGGGCTTTTTTTGATATGGTTTTGACTTCTGAGCAAAGATATCACTTAGGAATGTGCATAATTTACTCTGGGTTTGTTTTATTTTCCTTTTCACAATTTCGTTGATTTCGCATGAAGTGGTTAACAATTATGTAAACCTGCCGGGGCAGCTCAGATGTTTTCTCTTATCCGGAGGATGAAAGTGTTGAAGATCCACTATTAGCTCAGCATCTAGCCTTCTTTGGCATTGACTTCTCATCATTGCAAAAGGTCTGTAAGAACTTTTCTCAATTGTATTTTCTCATTGACCAAAAATCATTCATATTCTAGATTATGAATTTTTGAATGAATATTAAATATCATACTGCAATTCTTTCTAGTGAAGAACTGCAAATAGGAGAAATATTGTGCTTTATTTGATAGGATATTTTTTTTCCTGATATTTGTGGGTGTCTAAACCTTTTTTAGACCCCCTTACTTTGGTTCGACTAATCTTGGGGAGCAAGTCGAACGCCCCAACTCCATAACCTGGGAGAAACCAATGGGATATAATGTAGTTACCAAGAATTGAATCCACTATCTTTGTCTCTAATAAAGTTGTGATGCTCATCTCTTTGCTATTATGCCACATCCCTTGAGGGCTATTTGATAGGATGATTGTCAACTAAAAATAGATTGAACTTCAAAAGTTGGAGATGTGATGGGTTGAAAGATGCACTATTGTTTACTAGTGATTTATGTGGAAAGCTAAATAGTGTAAACATTATGGTTATCAAAATTAATGCATTTTTTTTCAGAAATGATGAAAATGTTTTGAGGATTTAGTTTGATTTGGCACGTGTTGACGAAAAGATTAGGGAAGGGCGGTTGTGGTGGTTTGGACATATCCTAAGACGGCCTGCAAAAGTTGGAGATGTGATGGGTTGAAAGATGCACTATTGTTTACTAGTGATTTATGTGGAAAGCTAAATAGTGTAAACATTATGGTTATCAAAATTAATGCATTTTTTTTCAGAAATGATGAAAATGTTTTGAGGATTTAGTTTGATTTGGCACGTGTTGACGAAAAGATTAGGGAAGGACGGTTGTGGTGGTTTGGACATATCCTAAGACGGCTTGCAAATGTCATGGTTATAAAACTCGACTCAATACAAACTGAAGAAACTCCATGATGTAGGGATAGACCTAAGCTAACTTGGGACGCAATGATTAGGAAGAATTTAAAGGATTTAGAAAACACACCATTAAAGTGCACTAAATAGAGCGCTATGGATTGATCCATGTATGCGACCCCAACTAATTTGGGATTGAGACTTCATTGTTGTTGTTGTTGGGAAGTGATCATAGCGTCCTTAGTGATATGAATGGCAGTTTTTCGCATGACGTGGTTGAGTAATGATAAAGCCAACATATGGCTTGCTTCCTGAAAAAAAAAAACATATGGCTTGCTTAAACTTTCCTGAGAAACTGGATTCTTTAGTTTAAGATCCAATTGGAACTTTCTTGAAGATGGTGAAGCTAACAATTACATTTACTATTCATCCTATTAAGGACACTCCGGGTACCAGAGGGTGGTCAGAGCTTTATTTTGTTGAGTGAGAGAGCCTGTTCATCTATCAACGAAGCTTTAAATAATCTGAGCTTTATTCAAAGCAGAACAATAATCCGAGCCTTCCTAAATATTGTTTAACTTTACCATATCATTCTATAATTCTTAATTATAATGTCTTTGGCTTTCTAGGATCAATACTTTTATTTTACAATGATCATTGGACAGTGTAGCTTGTTTGTGCTGTTTACTCTATATAGAATAGTTGTAATGTTTTCTTTTGGAATTCTATAGAATTCATTGATTATTGTTGGTTCTTTTGCTGTCAAAATATTTGAATGGTATATATTCTATATTGGTTTGTGTGATGTAATCTAACTTTTGATTTTGATTTTTTTTTTTTTTGGATGTAATCCAACTTTTGATTTGATGGAGGATCCTCAGGAATAACATTAAGTGACTATGATTAACTCCTAGATCTTTATCATTCCTAAATTTTTATAAGTATCACTACATCTCTAATCTCTATTGCGATTTTAAGGACTTTTTTGATTGTTTTCTAGATTTGATGAAGGATCCTCAGAATAATACTAAGGGACCTATGAATTCTTAGATCTTTATCATTCCTAAATTTTTATCTGTATCTAAACATCTCTAATCTCTGTTGTGAATTTGAGGAAATTAATTTGGGACTGAGGCTATGTTGTTGTCGTTGATATGACTGTTTTCTGGATCTGTTTGTTTGATCCCACTGTTCTTTTTGCATTCTCTTGTTTTCTTAACACCTTTTTAGACTATATGCTTCTAATTCAAAATCTATTATTTTGGAGTTATTCCCTGTCATGTTTAACTCATCTCTGCCCCCATTACTTGTTTTATACCACTGCGATTAGAGCTTAAGGATTAAGAGGTTGAAAAAGACCTTATAAGACTCATGAAAGTGGTTCAGGTTGTTAGTGTCTTGCCTTCACTAGAAGGAAAAGTAACCTCAGAACCTTCTATACTTGATTGTGTATGCAAAATTATTCCACATCTGAAATCTCGATTTCATATATCTTTCAACTTAGCATTAACTTATGCCATTTCTAACCAAACGACAGCTTTTACTTGTCTTGTCATCACTAGAAGGGAAAGTAGTTCAAGTTCTCTATATTGATGGTGACTATGGAAAATTATCCCATATCTTGAATCTTGTTTTCATCTCTTTCGATTTAGGCGTCAACTTATGCAACTTCCAAATATAGGGAGAAGAATGCCTCATCTCTATTTTTGTTAAAATCCTGCTTAATCTCCGTGTTGTTAAATGTATTAGGTAAAGGGACCCATTTTTGTTGTATCTGCAATAAAGAATTAAGGACAATTTTCAGTCTAGTTGCAATTTAAGAATTAGTGTGACAAAATGGAGTGAAGCTCTTTTGCGGGGATTGGAGCGCAATCACTGCTTTTTATTTTGCCCATTTAGGGAATGAAAGAAGCTGAATCCGAAATTAGCTCGGGTCGACTATATGGATCAAACTCCTTCCTCTCTACTTGATTCAATGCTCTTCATGATGTTTTTTCATAATCCTTAAGTTCTTCCTAATTGATGCATCTCAAGTAATATTAGATCTACGCCTCTATTGTCAATTTTGTTTTTCAACTTCTATTGTGTCAAGAAGCAATGAAGCAGACCTAAAATATATTGGGTCTTGATGTTCATCCACCCTCTACTTAGTATTATCCCTTGTCTACTTAGTATACCTTCTGATTATAAAAGTGTGCTTTCTTTGGGAAAAGGAAGTTTGTCTAGTCAAATGTCTGTCTTTTTTTTCCAATGAATTCAAGCTGGATGGAAGAAATGGAGTGCAACCGGTGTGATCTGTGATAGAAATATACCTACAAAGAAAATTTTATAGGTCTGCAATTAGGCCAGCTATGCTCTATGGAAGTGAATGTTGGGCTGTAAAACAACAATAACTACATAAAATGAACGTAGCGGGAATGAGGAAGATGGTGACATTATCTAATATATATTTTTCAAATTAAAATTTATTTATTTTTTTACAATCTGTGTACACACAGGTTCTACTTAGAAAGAGGAAGATGGTGACATTATCTTATTTCATAATTTGACGGAGTATGAATGAGAAAGAGTTTTGAAGGACTCCCCTGTTTATGATAATTTCAAGATATGACGACCTGTCTTAATTGTGTTTATTGCACCTCTTACTTTCAGACTGAAATGACCACTGCTGAAAGGGAGCTTGATCAGAACACTAATTTTGATTGGAACCGCATACAAGAAAATGGGAAAGAAGGGGAACCACTATTTGGACCAGGTTACACTGGACTTGTCAATCTTGGAAACAGGTAAATTTTCAAGGAAATTACCCTTGTGACTGTTTAGTTGCTATTTGTTTACCTATACGGTTTGCAATATCCTTTGCAGTTGTTACCTGGCATCAACAATGCAAGTTGTATTTGCTACACATCCTTTTTGTTCGAGGTTGG
This sequence comes from Stephania japonica, assembly GCA_039657345.1. Taxonomy (NCBI): domain Eukaryota; kingdom Viridiplantae; phylum Streptophyta; class Magnoliopsida; order Ranunculales; family Menispermaceae; genus Stephania; species Stephania japonica. The sequence continues at coordinate 5,742,508 of CM077566.1, forward strand.
TATTTTCTTTATTGCTTGTTGAGTTTATTAGGATTTCCACCAAAAAGTTCATAATTTTATTTACTTCTGTTCTTTTTAGTTTCATATTCTTCTCTCATCCTTTAAGCAGATATTACAAGAGCCAGAGTTTAAAACTTGCCTTTGAAAATGCTCCTGCTGATCCAACTTTAGACTTGAATACACAATTGTGAGTTATCTTGCTATATCATAATATTGCCTCTTCCAAATGTTTTGGAAATATGTTTGATGGCACTTTATATGTGTTTGCTCCATTCCAGCTTTCTAAGAATATATTGCAGCTTTAATTAATATTTGTTTTATTTGATAAGAAATATGCTTTTATATTAGTGAAAGGTTTTGATAGATACCAAAGCACTATTAACTTCCAATGACAAATTATTATGAGGTCTGACTGTGCAGGTATCTGTATCATTCTGTTGGACTATGTGCTATGTCATTATTGTCTTATCTTCTTCTTTTTGCTGTAAATGTATTTTAGTGCCATGAAAAGTATGTCTATGTATATACTATATACCAAGGTTTGAAACTTTGACTTCACCCTTAACTTTGCCCGCTCAAAATTCGGAAGTAATTTGAGGAAGTTAACTTCAATGAGGGGAAATTTTACAAAAATTCGTCGGTGTACGGAAGTTTATAGGATTTCATTTTAAATGCTTGAAAAATTAACTTTCTCTGTAAAGATGTTAAAAACAAACTTAAGTGTACAACTGTAGTCCACTAAAACTATAAAAATAATTATTTAAAATAGTTATTTTGTTATACAAAATGTAATCTGCTATCTGTTATATATTACTATTATGATAAAAATGCACGGATTCTTACATATAATGCAATTAGAAAGCATAGAAATAAATGCATATGTAAATTAACTTAACTAGGAATTTGTATTTATTTATATATATACCTCGATAAAATAATTTGTTTTTTTCTATTTTATCTTTAAACTATATATATAATTTATAAATCATGATGACAGATCATCACAACACAAAAAAAAACTGAAAAATTATAAATGATTTATGTGTAGTAGTTGGAGGGAGAATCATACCATCACTTGAAAAAACAAAATCTCACCATATGTTATCACCTCACTTTCTGTCCCTCGTGTTGGCTCGGTCTTCTTTCTCTCTAATGTCGGCTCCTAGTCATTTCCTTGAATCTCTTCATCTTCTTTGAGGCATCTTCCTGTTATTCTTTCCTTTTCTCTCAATCGAAGCCTTAGTTGGTTGGTTGGGCTCTCTTTGAGTTTTCCAGCTTGGGCTCTCTGTTTGAGTTTCATTTTTCAAAAAGCTCTCAGATCACCAGATCGACATGCTTCTAGTGGTCAATGACGTGATTTGAAGTGAAGGAAAGAGGGTTTCGTGCTTCTTGTGGTTGATCACATGATTTAAAGGGAAGGAAAGAAGGTTTCGAGCTAGAGAAGAGAAGCTGTATTTGATTTTTTCTGTTTTTACTTATTTTAAGTAGGGTATCTCTTTTCTCAAAAAAAGTATGGTTTCTCAAAATCTTAGGAACTTCGTGGAAGTTTTTGGAAGGTTTGCAAATTTATACCTTTTTTTATGCAACTTCATTTAAACTATCGAATTTTAGCGATTTTAAGCAATTTTTTGCTCCCTTACATTTGCCTCGCTACCTTCCTGATCAACAAAATTCGCCCGAAGTTCGACAAATTTTGTGTTTTTTCATACCTTCGTATATACATTTGTAATCAAAGCCTTGAATGTATGTTACATTAGTACTTTTCTCCAGCCTTCAATTTGTTTTATCTTAGTAGTTTTCTTCTCATTAATATGAAATAGTTTGAGTGGCTTCGTGTGTGGTCTTCCACAACTTTATCCTATTCGCTACTTGAGGTCAAAACATGAAAGTTTGATAGCTTCTGCTCATGGAAAAAATGAATAATATTTTTGAAAATTTGGTTCTTTGTTAGTTTATCTCTATATTTGTTTTTGTTTTTGTTGTGGGTTTCTCTCTATATTTGTTTCTGTTTTTTTTAATGTACAGCATATCTACTATTTATTCCCCCAATATTTTTCTTGGAATTTCTGCTTTAGATAGATTTTATTAGTGCAACTGTGTTGTTTGATAGGACAAAACTTGGCCATGGTTTGCTGTCTGGTAAATATTCAGTTCCTGCACGTGAGGTATGTAAAATGCCAAAGCTACATGTTTCTTTTAACTTTCTTGTAAATCTTATTTGCTTGCAGATTTTATTTATTTATAATTTTGTTTAATCATTTTTTGCATTCCCTCCAGAAGCATGAAATTGGAAATCCTACTAACCCTGCATGTAATACAGTAAGTTCTCTTTCTGCTTTTGTTTTCTGGGTGAGATTGCAATTGCAACTGTCAGTGCTGTCACGACATTGGTTGAAGTTGGTCAATTCTGCTTTGGTGTAAATGTCTTCTGAAGTTCTATTCTTTTGTCAGGAGGCCGATTACTAATGATACCGTTTTGGACGCAGCTATTTCTTATTTGACTTTTACTCTGGCTCTGTCAGTTTATCTGATTCAAGCTGGTTCACTTGTTTTGTTTGTTTGTTTGTGTGTGGAAAAAAAAATCATTGTGCACAAGTAGAGATGCAGGGTCTGCCCGGGGTGGGGCAAGAAGGGCGACCACCCCGGTCCCCCCACCAATAAGAAGGCCCCCCATCTCATATATTTAACTAAGTACATATAAGTTTATAATAAAACAATTAAATTAATGACAAAGTTTGAAGGGTTGGACTTACTAAAAAGGCCCCATGTTTATGCATAAATAAATTATACTTTTATTATTGATCCCAAGTCTAAAGAAATGAAGGAAAAGGTGTGAAATCAATTTTTATAGTATAATTATAGTTTAATTTTAGTAATTAATAAGATAAATAAAATAAAAAAATTTGAATGAAGGCCCTTTTTTAAGGTTTCAACCTAGGCCCCTAAAATGTCAGGACCGGCTCTGAGTAGATGCCTTAACTTTTGTGTATGTATGTATATCCCTTGTATTGCCATACATCCATGTGACTTGTCTGGTGATTATTTGATTCACGCATTTCATTTTTCTTGATGAATTGTATGTGTATTCTGAATTTCTTATATGTAGTTGTGTATCGTTCATTAATTAGTAAGTTATCTATTTATGCTTGTTCTTTTTGCAATTGTCGAGTATGACGTCTTTTCCTCTTTTCTCCCTTATAGAAACAAGAAGGTATACCGCCTCGCATGTTCAAGGTTGTTATTGCTGCTAGCCACCATGAATTTTCTACCATGAGGCAACAGGTTTGTCTCTGTTTATAACACACTTTTATGGGAGTTTTTGTGAATTACATAACAAGTTAACTAGATATTTTCTATCTTAGTTGCATGAAATAGATTTTGTTCAATGCAAACTTTATATTGTCTTTGTTATCCGACATGGAATTATTGTAGCAGATGAAATAAATTTCTCATGTACTTACTTCCTATGAACTTGCTGCTTTCTTTTTAGGTTTTTTACTTTTTGATCTCTTTTGTATGTCTTGTAATACTTGGTTTGTTAGAATGTGGCCATCGTTCTTTGCTGATATAAACTTGTATTTGGCCGAAGATTTACACAATTTTTTTTTTTACAAATCACAAATCTTCATTGTATATGTATGTCATCTTTGCACGGGATTTTATGCACCTTGATAGCAATGTTCCCAGTACATTTTCAAGCCACACTGAATCTATTGTCTGCTTTTTAGGATGCTGTAGAGTTCTACCAGCACTTCATTGATCTAGTTGAACGATCCAATGCTGGAAGTGCTGCAGTGGATCCTACAAGGAGTTTCAAGTTCAGTATCGAAGAACGTCTACAGTGTTCTTCTGGAAAGGTTTCTTACAACAGAAGAGTTGAGAATCTCCTTTCATTGAATATCCCTTTACATGAAGCCACTAATAAAGGTGGTTTCCTGCCTTGTAATTTTGTGTTTTTGTTCATTCATCACGGTTGGTGTTGTATAAAATTGATCCTCATTTTTACTTCTCATTATTGATTGCATGATATGTTAATCCAGAACAACTCAAAGAATTTCACAAGTTGAAAGGAGAGAAGGGTGTCAAAGGAGAGGAAGTGTGAGTGATAAAATTACTCTGGCATTGAGATTTTTTTTGGATGCACTTAAGATGTGCGCTGAGCATTATGCTTGTTCAAACAGATCAGCCGATGAGATTGTACGACCAAGGGTACCCCTTGAAGCATGCTTGGCAAACTTCTCTGCACCAGAAGAGATTAATGATTTTTACAGCTCTGCATTGAATGCTAAAACAACAGCATCTAAGTAAGCATCTAATTGTGACTGAGTGCACTACACTACATTTCTTTAGTATTAGTTGGGTTCAATTACAGGGATCCAATGTTTCTATTGAGCTTTATTTGAAGCAGTTGATTTTCACGGGCACAATTGGTATGAAAAATATTGCGAAAAAGTAAGCCTGTGTTTAGTAACTCTGGTTTGTGATTAGATAAAGTTTTCTGCATCTGAAATCTGAAAACATGAAAATATGTTTTGTTCATCAACAGTAGAGTTCTTTGCAGATTTATTTAAAAAGAATTTTCTTTTTTTTTCCCAAAAAGAAAAAATACGTAAAAAAGTTTTGGTGGTTTTACTTTGTGGGCAGTATACTGATTCTGGAATCACAAACCAAATTTAGCTTAAGAAAAGCAGTTTATAAACCTTAAAAACTGATGGATTTTATTATTTGGCATTAGTGAAAATGAGAATTGGCATTTGTGTTTTTTTTTTTTTTTTTTTTTTTTTTTTTTTTTTTTTTTTTTTGGGTTTATGTCAATTATTGTCATATTGCAATTCCCTAAAGGCAATGTTACTATTGTTAAACATTGGCAGTCAAGTTTCTTTGGACTGAAGTTCCTGGATCTCTTTCTTGTAGAAGGGCAGGCTTTACTTCATTTCCAGATTATTTGGTGTTGCAAATGAAGAAATTTGTAGTGGAAGAAGGCTGGGTGCCAAAGAAACTTGGTATGCTTCTTCTTTTTCCTTGCCGTTCTTTGTGCGTTTTTGTGCTTGAGAACTCATGATCTAATCTCTTGACAATTGTTTCATATGATTGCCAGATGTCTACATAGATGTACCTGACATTATAGACATTAGTCATATGCGCAGCAAGGGTCTTCAACCAGGGGAAGAACTATTACCAGAGGCAGGTGTGTAAAAGGATAAATTTTTTAATCCTCTAGTTTAGTTATGGTTATATTTTCCATATCCGTGCTGTAGGTTGAATAGTATGAACTTGATTACTAGGAGTGTATTGAGTCACCTGAATTTTTTCTAATCGTAGAATCGGTTGTTTCTCAATTCTCATTACCTTGGTGCGATCGTTTGTAGTTTAATCCTGGATACTTCACAGACTGATGATTTTCATTGCATGAAGGATCTCATCTTGAATGACAATGGGTGTGTTGCAGATGAAAATTCAGTCTGTGTTTTCAGGGGAATTTGATTTGTAATCAGTTGTTTAGAAGACCGTATGTAAATGAAAGTAAACTAAAATGAGAATAGCTTTAGATACATTAAGAAGAAAAGAAGATAAGTACTGGAAGGGAGTTTGTGTAGTTTCGATTAACTAAAATGAGAATAGCTTTAGATACATTAAGAAGAAAAGAAGATAAGTACTGGAAGGGAGTTTGTGTAGTTTCGATTAAAAAGTAGCAAAAGGTTTTAAAACAAACTACTACCTTATGATGCTATTTTTTTTTCTTTGAGAACGAGCTGATCTGATGTGTTATTTTGTAGATACGATGACAAAAACCTCTGCTATAAAAAGTATGGAGGACCAGCAATCCTCCCTCTAAGCTACGATAAAAACTACACACATATACCAGTTAATAGTTGTAGAACTAGCTCTCAATTCAATCTATTAGGGCAAATACAATCCCTATCTTGCTAGCAACAGCTCGAAATGCCACAGACCTTAGATGTGTCAATTTCTTTGTTGGAAGAATAACTTCTCACATATTAATTCTCCATATATTCTCTTGAATCGTCTAAAACGCTAGATGGTATTTTATACAATGAAATGTATTAGTGGGAATTTGTCACAATTTGACCTTTATAAAAAGCCTAGTCCCCAATTAGATATTCTTTCTCAACTGATTGAATTCCTTGGAAAGGAAAGTTTTTTAACCTTATTATGATAACTTTCACTGTATTATTGATTATGAAATCCATTGTGTTCTAATATGTATGTGAGATGTTTTTTTTTCTAAAATCTAAACTGTTGTTGGAGTGTTGAGTTTTTTTCTATATTAGTATATTGTCGTTGCTTGTTTTGTTGCTCAAATTGATTCATTGCCAATTATTTTGATTATCATATGCCTTGACTCTTATTAATGGTTGTAGATTATAACATTCAAAAGTTTTGTGTATAAAAAATTTGCGACTTCTTATTGAGGGACATTGAAATAAATTACATATTTAGGTAGGGTCTCTGGTCTCCAAATAAATATTTTTATTTGCGTAGGCAATATATGGACTTTGTATGGTAGATCCCTGATAAGATCTCACATCTAAGTCATATAGAGTAAGTGTGAAGGAATTAGTATAAATAGGGGTGAGTTAGATTCATATCTTGGGATTTGATTGTAATTGAGAACTCTTTTGAGTTTGAGCTAAGAGAGTTTTAAGACACTTCTGTGTGGTTACTTTTGTGTTATTGTAATCGTTTTGAATTCTTAAATCAATCGATCAATCGGTATTCTATCAGTGGTATCAGAGCATAATTCGAAGATGGAAGCTCGAATGGATCAAATTGTAGAGGTGGTGCAAGTCAATTAAGGAGCTCAGATCTGAAGTGAGGATAATGTTCAGTGGCTTGGCTCAAAGATTTGATGAATGCCTCCTTCATTAAGTGAACACGTCAACGGGCACAAACGACATAAAAGCACCAGATCTGCTAGATGTGGGAGCGTCGAAGTTTTTTTCGATCACTGGTGTCCCAGATTTGCAAATGAAGCCACTCACCCTACTAGATCCAATGCTCTCCTCTACGATCTCAACCATTCAACAACTCAATAAGTTTCAAAAGTTAGAGATGGTAAGGGAGATCGACTCACCTACTATGACCGAAAACTTCTAGTTCGACTTCACCTATCAGTTGCAAGTCGGGGTGGTAGCGATGGAAAATTCTTGACTAAGATGTTGAAGAGAAGCACCCACTTTGAACCCAAACCACCAGATCTGAGGTTCTTTGTTCTAGATCTGTGTATGGATGTTGTCCCGCGTTTGATTTCCCGCATCTTCGTGGATTTCAGTCCTTGTCCACCACTAAGATCTTCCTCAATCATATTAGAATCTAAGCTTGATCATCGTTTTGTGGTTGTCGATCTGTTTGAAATAGACTCAATCAAGCATGCTCCACTACAGTTTTTGAGTTCAAGAACTAGATCTATGGTTTACTTCAACAATTTGATGGGGGTTTGTTGCTATCCCTATACCGCCATGGCCACCTCCACTTTTTTCTCGATCGACGAGTGCATCCATTGTTGCTGCAAATTTTTTCTGTAGTTTTAATTCTTGTTTGATGAAGTCAGTTGTGTATGGGAGGACGACTCATAGGGGTCGATGCATCATTCGAGGTCATCCGATGGTGGGAGGTATGCCACTGCATCGTTGTGTACATGTTCACAAATGTTCAATGGGACTCTATGGGTATTGTCATTGGCTAATGGATTCTCCAAGAGTTACATATTTCTTCTTTCACGTAAAGCAGCGGGCCACTTTAGTTATACTTTTGTTGAAGATCATCTAACGACTCTGTTTGCTTCAAATCTTTCCTGTTGGATTGGGTTTAGCTTCTGCCTTTTGTTGTCATCATGTTCTTTGCAATGCCCTTGCTTCTTGGTTGTGGGTATTGATTGGTTGACTGATTCAATGCATAATAGCACTTGCTTCTACATCACCAAGGTTTCCTATGAGGTTGATTGGGCTGCTTGGGATGTTAATCGAGGGACAACTACAAGACTGATATGGGTTATACCATGGTCTTGGTCTTTTGCAGTATTGTTGCTTCATTTCTTGATGACTACTTCTCTGTTGCACATTACTCCACCTAGTGCTACAAGGTTTCTATGGATTCTAGCATGGTTTGCTTTCGAATATATACCATGTAGATCTGTGTCGGTATCCTTTTATGTTGTTCGTAGTGCACAAATGTTTGATAATGCAACTTTGGCGAATGTTGCTCCCACGAATGTTCTCTTCCTGGCTTTGCTTATTGCTATTGTTGGGTCTATGTTCCTAGTATTGTACCACATCTTTGTATGTTCTTTTTCTTTCCACATTGAGGACAAGGTGGATGTATGTATGAGGGAGTAGTAACGAGTATAAAGACATTTGGAAGAACTCTAAAAATAATTTTTCATTACGATAAGACTACATCAAGGATTGGCTTTAAGTCCATATCTCTTTAATCTAGTTATGGATTAACTAACTAGGCATATTCAAGAGGATATACCATATTGTATTTTATTTGCAGATTGACATTGTCTTAGTGAACGAAATAAGAGATGGAGTGAATAGGAAATTAGAACTTTGGAGGAATACATTAGAATCTAAAGGCTTTAGGTTGAGTAGGACAAAGACCGAATACATGCACTGTGAGTTTAGAAATACTAGACAGAGATGGAGTGATAAAATTAGGGCAAGTAGAAGTTCCTAAGGTGAAATACTTTAGATATCTAGGATCAAGCATACAAAATGATGGCAATATTGAAAATGTTGTTACACATAAAATTCAAGTTGAATGGAAGAAATGGAGGAGTGCAACAGGTGTGACCTGTGATAGAAATATCCTTACCAAGTTAAAAGGAAAATTTTATAGGACGGCAATTAGGCCAGCTATGCTCTATGGAAGTGAATGTTGGGTGGTAAAACAACAATTACATCAAATGAACGTAGCAAAAATGAAGATGCTTAGGTTGGTGTGTGGTAAAACTCGTAAAGATAGAATAAGAAACAAAAATTCAAAGAAATGTAGGAGTAACACCAATTGACACAAATATTAGAGAAGGGCGATTGCAGTGGTTTGGACACCTGCAAAAATGACCTACAAATGCTCCCACTAGAAAACTTGACTCAAAAGAAACTGGCGAAATTTGACGTGGTAGGGGTAGACCGAAGTTAACTTGTGATGCGTTAATTAGGAGGAACTTGAATGGTTTGGAATGCTCACCATCAATTGCACAAAATCGAGCACGATGGAAGAGTTTGATCCATGTAGCCGATCCCAATTAATTTGGGATTGAGGCTATGTTGTTGTATTGAGGACAAGGTGAATGTTTAAGGGGGGAGTAATGATAAGATCCCAAATCTAAGTCATATAGAGTAAGTGTAAAGGAAATAGCATAAATATGGATGAGTTAGTTAGATTACACATCTTGGGATTTGATTGTAATTGGGAACTCTTTTGAGTTTGGGCTAAGAGAGTTTTAAGACTCTTCTCTGGGGTTACTTTTGTTCTTGTAATCGTTTTGAATTCTTCAATCAATTGGTATTCTATAAATGCCTTGCCCTTTAACAACATTAGTTTTATACCTTTAAGGCCTATTCGGTTCATGGTATAGGCTAGGATTAAGTAGTTGAACAAATTAAGCTGAGTGTTCGGTTAGTATACAAAATAGTCCACTGGACTATTTTAGCCTACAACCATGAGACTATTTTAAACCACGATTTCATCTGTTTTAATTAGTCCAATTCATGTGACTTACCAAATGACCTAAATGCCCTCATCAAATACACACAACAAACACACTCCTCTCATCTATTCTCGTTGAAGAGCTTCGTTGAGAACACAAAACAAGGCAAATAAAAAATGATCCAACAAACAATCAACAATCTCAATCAAATACCAAAATATCTAAATCCTTCACGTGTTGTAATGCAAACCCCCAAATCCACTAAACCACTCTCTCTCGCTCTTCGATTTCTTCTTCGCATTTAACCAATCTCTCATCGCCCGATTCAAAAGTCTTAAACTGGGCAATCGAATCGAGTGTTGGCGATGAATTTAGGGTTTTGATTGTGATCGAGAGAGATTTTCTTGGGTTTGGGATGTTTTGCAGAATCTTTTGATCTGGGTTTTTGGTTTTGATTGGAGCTATTGATTTGGCTTTTGATGATTTCTTCGAGTTTTACTGATGATTGTGATTTGGGTATTTGATTTCACTCATCAATCTGCATTAATAGATGGTTTTTTGTGTTTTAGTAAAGGTTCAAAACTTTGACTTCGCCTTTAACTTCGCTCACTTAAAATTTGGAAGTAATTCGAGGAAGTTAACTTCGACGAGGGAAGTTTGACAAAAAATTTGTTGGTGTGCGGAAGTTTATGAAATCTTACTTTAAAGGCTACAAAACTCAAATTTCTTCATAAATATGTAATATTTAGTCATATAATTTAATTTATAGATAAATGAAGATGTTATAGAATCATTAAATTAGTGTAGTGCATCTTATATTAAAAAATGGTGTGTTTTAAGGCTTACAACTTTTAGATATATATTTGTCAAAAAAAACTTTTTAGGTGTATATTGATATATGGTATACCCACCAAAACAAAATACAACTAAAATACAAAACTGTCAAAAAGAAAAACTAAAATACAAGAGTGAAACACTAAAAAAGCCTTAACATTTCTCAACCCTTCATCAAACATTAAATTCACATCACAATGCACAATCCAAGGGTAGATAAAGGTTAGTGTATAAATTTGTGTAGAAAACGGAGTGACCAAGTGATAGATTCCAAACAAAACACCCCAAAATCTCTTTTCATGTTTCTTGTTTCGTTGCGCACAAACCCTCCTCCTTCGTCTAGCCCTCACTATTTTGTCGAACCCTCATTGTCATTGCTTCTCCTTCACCAAGCCTTCAGTGCCTATCTTTCGCGTCAACTCTTTGCCTCTCCTCTACGATGACAGTCTTTGCCTCTCCTCTTCCTTCGCTGTCCCTTCGGTTTTCACAGCTCAACTCTCAAGTTTGAGAGTCGACTCTCTCAAAAGTTTTAGCATCGATATAGAGCCTTAGACTAGGTACAAATTCTAACTTTTTTATTCTCATAGTAAAATCGGTATTTCATCCAAGCAGAGTGAGTTTCGGTCAAGATTTTACAATTTTTCTTCTATCTTGGTTCAAATTCGATCGAAGTTGTCGAATTTTTCGAAGTTAGCCGAAACATTAGGTGAAGCATTGCAATTTTATTTCTGAAACCATGTTTCCTTCAATTACTCCTAAATCGATAAACTTTGGCCGAAGTTTGGCGAAGTTTATCAATTTTTCAAATCATGGTTTCAATTAATTGTTCTGATGATTTCTTAAATTTCAATGAGGTTTCTTGATGATTCTGATTTGGTATTTGGATTAATTAGTTAATCCTGTCAAGAATTTTTCATCATCGTTGTTGTTGTTGATGTTGTCGTGGAGCCTTTCTCCAACACCCAAACTTCTTCAAGTCAATGTGTGTTCGATTGCGGCTAGGGCTTCGACGTAGGATCGATTTGTGGGTGTATAAAGAGGGGCAGGTAGGTGTATTAACATGTTATCCCAATGTTAATACACCTAACCGAACAAGTGCCTTATTCGGGACTAATTAGTTAATCCTAGTGACAATGTTATGTATAAGTTAATCCCATAACCTTAGGACTATTCAGTTTGTGAACCGAATGTGCCATTAATGGTTGCAATAATCAGGGCACTCTCCCACTTGATAATTTGGGCTTTGGGGCCAAGACATGGATTAGATTGGCATTAGCTTGATTATCCCTGGCTATCCCCTTAATAAAAGGGTTAAGGTAGTTGCCCAGAAAATTTAATATTTTGTTAGATTAGTTAGTTGATTTTATGGAATTCTTCATGTTGAATACAACAGGAACAAAACCTCGACCTGATATTGGTTGGGATTGAACAACAACTACAAAGCCTTGATCCCAAATTAGCTGGAGTCGGCTACATGGATCGAAGGCTTCCACTTAACTTGATTTTATGTAGCTGATGTTGTGCTTTCATATTCGGTAAATCCTTCATTTAATGGGAAAGTGATTAACATATGTTTTTTTGACTTGCTGGGAGTGAACTCACGACCTCCTGAAACCTGCCATCTCACCAAGAGATGCTTTGCGTGATTAACATACTTTTATGCATTCATTTGCTACACAATAGTTGGGATTGTTTTCAACATACATTGAGATGTGCGTGCCCTTAATGTGTCCCAAGTTATCTAAGGTCTACCACTATGATGTGTTCCCCCTCAATAACAACAATATAGTCAAAGATATAGTCTCAGTTCCAAATCAGACGGAGTCGGTTAAATGGATCAAACACTTCCACCCTTTTGAATTTGTTGCACTCCACTTCTTCTATCTAGCTTGAATTCTATATGCAATGCCATCCTCAATATGACCATCTATTTGAATGAATCAAAGATTTCTAAAATGGTTTCTTTTATTTCCCCAAATTTTATTATGTTATCTTGATGCGTGCTATTTGTGAACTCGTAATGCATGTATTTGGTCTTAGTCCTACTCAACTTAAAACCTTAAAGTTCTATCACATCCCTCCAAAGTTCTAATTTTCATTTTCTCCTCTTGTTTCCTCTATTAAAACAATATCGACTACAAATAACATACACTATGGTATATCCTCTTGTATGTGCCTTGTCAATTCATCCAGAACTAGTGTTGGAATAAAATGTGGCATAGTCTTCTTTATCTCATGACTCCTTGTTGTAGGTTAAAATGATTAGTTTCTTGAGCAATTTATTAAATTGAAGAATACTTGATTTTCATTTGTGGTCAAGGTCTTGAGTGTGATGCTAGTTGTTGTTTTTTAGGAAGATGCATTTAGAAGGAAAATATTACTGCCTAAATATAAACTAAGAAATGGACAAATAGTGTTACATACGGTTTGCACAACCAGAAAATAAATGACTTACATGAATTTAGTTACTGAACTTTGCAAGTAGACACTCGTGTTATTTTGAATTACTTTTTTTACCAAGCGAGTCAAGTGAATTTAGTTATAATGTGTTTGCTCATGGGAGCATAGTACCATTTTCTCCAATAAAAAACTTCTTGTTTGAAATTTGCTGTAGCAGGAAGTGAGAATGCTGAGTCAACGTTGTCAGCAAATCAGGATATAGTTTCTCAGCTTGCCAACATGGGATTTAACTATTTTCACTGTCAAAAAGCTGCCATCAACACTTCCAATGCTGGAGTAGAGGAGGCAATGAATTGGCTGCTGTCTCACATGGATGATCCAGGTTGTGGAAGCCTGCTCAAATGAATTTAATTTATTAGCCGTTTTATGCCATCAATTTTCGTTCCATTAATACGAGTGACACTTCTCAATTTTGTTTTTAGATATAGACGATCCTATTTCCCAGCAGAATGTGGGAGTTGACCAATCTCAAGTTGAAACATTGATCTCATTTGGTTTCGAAGAAGTGCTTGCTCGGAAGGCATTGAAAACATCGGTGATTTCTTTACCCCCAAACTTGTTTCATGGAATTGAGGACTATACGCACTTGTATTTAAGAGTGTTGGGACTCATGTAAGTGGTTATATCTTATGGTTCACAGGGTGGGAATATTGAAAAAGCAACAGATTGGCTATTAGATATTCCAGATGCTTCTGGCCCTTCAAATATGGATGCTACAAACGGTGTGGACAAAGCAGATGGAGCAGGACTACCTGATGGAGGAGGAAGTTAGTTCTTTTTCCTGTCACTCATCTTGCATACTAAAATTGGATGTCGTTTAACATGTTCTTGCATATTCTTTTGGCGGTTATTGTCATTCTTGGTTGCAGTGCTTCTGCTTTGGAATGGACTAATCGACATTCGACAGTAATGTAAATTTTAAAACTGATGAAAGAATGAAAGAGAACATAAAATAATCTCTGCTCGGTTATTTAAGTTTCCTCTTTTTTCTTATAATTTTACCATTGTATTAGATTGGGATATTTTTAGCCTACTAATTTGAGATTTTAGTTTGGGATATTTTTGCGCTACATGTAGTGTTTTTCGAATCTTTGTAGTCATCACGAATTTGGGATTGTTGTATTTGGTTCCTGTTCAAAATGGTTTTCTTATTTGATCAAAGTGCTTACTGATGCCTCGTTACCCTTTTTTGTGCAGAGTATAAGCTTCTTGGATTTGTGAGCCATATTGGTACCTCCGTACATTGCGGACACTATGTGGCTCATGTGTACAAAGATGGGAAATGGGTCATCTTCAATGACAATAAGGTTGGGACATCTATTAATCCTCCCAAGGACATGGGATATATATATTTCTTCGAGAGGCTTGCTCAATGAATGGTACGGAAATCATTGTTCCAGTCAAAGTATACAAACATTGTTACCCTGATGTGCATGTCCTTTGCATTTACATGACACTTGTTGGTTGACAAAGTTTTAACACCTTTGGCAGCGTAGTTCACTAGGAAATCAGTTTTCTTGTCATCCAGAGCTTTTAATCGGAATAAAACTTTTCTTCTGCACAATGAACTAGTGATGCTTGAAATAGTTTTCATGTTGATGTAAATTTTGTGAATTGAACTAAAATAGAAATCCTCAGTTCCTTGCGCAAAGTTAAACTTTTGCATGCTTTATTTGTTCTATTTTACTGAGATTGCTATAAATAACGTGTTTTTGTTAAGATAATAGTCTTCCGTAGGAAGTGGTGGAATTCATGACTTGAGATTTATCAGTGTGGATAAATCTCTCATGTGCATTGAGATTTATCAGTGTGGATAAATCTCTCATAGGTAGAAAACTTTATATATGAGACTGCAATCAAAGTTGGTTGTATTGGATGATGGTTTGTTGTTCAATTTATGTCAGTCAAGCTTTATATAAATATTTTTTTTTGGAGTACTTTCTATTACATCTTAAGTTTCATAACTGATGAGCTCGGTTTAGGCTTCGCTGAAGCCATCCAAGTTAAGTGAATTAGAGGTACATAAAAAATCATATATGCTTGTTTATCCTTGCGAGGATGATATGGAACATCTGATATCAGCCTCATATTGGATTCTCACCTCGAAAAGAAAAATCATCGATCCTCATGGACCAGTGAGTGAATTCACTAAGTCCATGAGGTACATGTGCTGCTCTGCAGAGCCCTTGAAATTCTTTCTGAAACTTTATGCGCCATATAGATGGTGCATTTTGGTTTAAGCGATGACATTGAAATCATGAAATTATGGAGCTAAGTGGAGTACATAGTACAGAGCAAAAGCAACCAAAGTTGGAGCGCACGGGTTAACGATGCTCCTCTCGCAATGACCATACCATAACATAATAAACACCCATGACCATACCATAACATAATAAACACCCAAAAACCATTAAATGAGAATTGCAGTTTGTCCCCTATTGTGGTGTTGATAGGGCTGTATCAAACACAGCCTAACAGCTCGGCCAATGTACTAAAAGTCTGAACAAATTGTGTAACACGGTTTATGAGACCCCACTCTCATAAATGATAGATACAAAGATACTTCTCATAACTTCAAGTCTCGGAATCCATGTGACCTGGGTCTCTCTATCCATCCACCTGTACACTTAACTTGAACTTAATTGCCTTACATCTGCTCTGCTCTGGTCTTGTGTTGTTTACATTACATGTACCTCTGAAACCGAGCTTCTTCTCCATTCAGTCCCACCACCTCATTTCCCTATTAATGACTTTAACATTCACAACAGTTCATTGTTATCCATGTATGCGTAAAACAATTACTGAGAATATTTCTTCAGTGTATTCAATACCGCCTTTCAACACCTATTATGAAAATTAATAGGGAACATCTTTAATGTTGTGCATACATGTGTTACATGTATGCAACATCTACAAAGCCTAAAACTGCAAATTAGTTAGGGTCGGCTATCTACATGGATCAAGCTCTGTCACTTTGCTAGATTTAATTTAGTTGATAACATGTTCTTAAAAATAAATATTTGAATCTTCTTAATCAATACATCACAAGTTATCTCTGATCTACCCTTATTGTCATATTTTTTTAATTTCTATTGTGTCGAGTTCTCTAACTGTGGCATTTGCAAGTTGTCTTCAACTGTCCTTCCCGTGACTCATAATTTTCTCTTGAATATCTGTATTTCTCTCATTCTATCTTTACTTACCAGTTACAACACATCATCTGAGTATCTTCATTTCTCGCTACAATTATTTTATGTATGTATTGTTTCTTTACCATTCGGTATTCACTATCGCGCTACTTGTATAAAACTCCCTTTTGTTTCTCAATTGTCTATAAATTGTTGTCTCTAAACAATTAAATGCCTGTGGTCTTCAAACCCCCTGGTCCTACATTTGTCCAATAGGTAAGATTGAAAAAGGTTTCATTAAATGGCTTTGTTTGTGGGGGGAAACCATGTTGGATGTCCATTGTGCATAATCCAAAACTCTACTCTGTATATGTGTGTGTTCATGTGTGATTCTAGTTTTGGGAATGAAACTATATATGTATATGTCATAGTGTGTCAGAAGTGGTGAAGAACACAAGTTAAATGTAGCGGTAAAATGGCCGGTAAGTGAGACCGAAAGAATGTTACATGGCCTCTTTTAAATGCCCTTGAGGACTCTCTCTGCATAGATGTTGACTCTTCACAGTTCCTCTATTTAATACTCTCTCTGTGAAACCCCATTCCAGCCCAACTGTTTTTTCAGTGTTATTTTACATAGTAAAAAAAAAGACATGTTAAATTTTCCAGGCACAATTTATTGGCGATTTATGTGTCAATCTGTTGTGTTTTCTAATGTAGGTCTAGGTTTGATATCAACTCATCCATGACAAGTTCCGAAAGGGTCATCGTACAAAAAGAGATGTTGGAGCAACATCTCAACGATGCTGTGTGAACATTAAGTGTATAATAAATGACAAGTTCATTTATTTAGGGTTTTTATTTTTTCTACTAAAATTAGGGAATTAGAATCGTATGCTTAATACTTGTTTTTAGTTGTTTTTTGTACCCAATACATGTTTTTACTAAAATTAGGCCATTAATCTTGTAATTTAGCTGGTTGATGAAGGCATATTTTGTATTTAAGTTAAGCCTCTTTTATCAAAAAAAAAGTTAAGCCTCTCATATGGAGGCTTTGTTAGACCATTGTGTGTCATTCATTTTATGTTTACGTTGTAGCTAGAATATGCAACTTATATTTTTAATCAACATTATTGTATTTATCGTGGAAGTTGAATGGTTCTCCATTAGGCTTAAGCTGATTGAAGCTGAATAGTTTGGTTTAGTCAATACCAACTATTTTGGAATTAAGACTTTGTTTTTTCCTTTACATAGATCTAGAGTTTTAGTTTTATTTATTTATTTATTTATTTATTATGTTAAACAATAGTAATACTATGGTACATCTACTTTAGGAGGGTAATAGAAATCTTTTTCAGAGTTGAAACTACAAAAATCATTGCAATATCAACAAGAAAGGTTGTCAGAACTCATGCTTTTCTCACCAAGCAATTAAGAGAGATCCATATGAGATATCCTCTAAGGGAATTGAAGGATCAATTCCTTTCTACCAATGCGGCTTGGCAAGTGCGGAGGCTTTGCGCAAGCTCAAACAGACGGGATCGGTGCGTGACTATGTGAAGGAGTTTTCCTCCCTCTTGCTGGACATCAAAAACATGTCGGAGGAGGACAAACTCTTCAATTTCACCACGGGATTGCAGTATTGGGCTTAAGCTGAGCTAAGGAGGCAAAGAGTGAAGGACTTGCTCGGTGCAATTGCATGCCATCGATAGTCTTGTGGACTTCAAGACTAGTTCCTCCCCGAGCGAAGGGAAGAACAAGGAGAAGAAGCCGTTCAAGAACCATAAGAAGAAGGGCGAAAAGAAGCCTTTTCCTCCTAAGCCAGTGAGCTCGAAACTAGCACATAAGGCAGACCCGAAACCCTCATCAAGTTCCTCAGGTAAGGGTTGTTTCATTTGTAATGGCCCTCATCGGGCACGAGACTGCCCAAAGAAGGAGAAACTTTCTGCCTTGATTGCGGAGGATGATGGCCAGCCCCGAATGAACCTATTGCAGTTGTTGAATGCAATTCAACAGGCCAAGGCGAGCCCTTCGGAGGTGCTAATGTACGTGGATGTTGAGGTGAACTAGAGACGAGTCTTGGCGATGGTGGATTCGGGAGCTACTCACTCATTCGTGGCAGACCATATGGTGGGGAAATTGGGACTGGATCTCGTTGAGAACTCCAGTCGAATGAAAGTAGTGAATTCGGAGGCAAAGCGAATTTAAGGTATGGCCACTGATGTGAATTTGAAGGTTGGATCTTAGGAGGGAAATATCAACATAATGGCTGTTCCCTTGGATGATTTTAATGTCATCCTAGGGAACGACTTTTTGCACTTGGGGAACATTGCATTGATGCCGTTCTTGAGAGGACTGTTCGTGATGAACAAGTCCTACCCTTGCTTTGTCCCTGCGACTAACACAATTGCAGGAAAGGAGAAAACGAAGCTATCCCATCTTTCAGCCATTCAAGTGAAAGATGGACTAAGGAAGGGGGAGCCCACATTCCTAGCGACTTTGGCGGAGACCAAGGGAAGAACGACATCAAAGATCCCTGATGTAGTCGCTGAAGTGCTAGAGGACTTTGGAGACGTGATGCCGGTAGAGTTGCCAAAGTAATTGCCCCTAAAAAGGGAAATTGACCATGAGATTGAGCTGATCCCTATCTCAAAACCCCCAGCACAAGCCCCATACAAAATGGCTCCAAATGAGTTAGAGGAGCTAAGGAAGCAGTTGCAAGAATTGTTGGATGCTGGATTCATTCAGCCATCCAAAGCCCCTTACGGAGCACCAGTCCTGTTCCAGCGCAAGCACGATGGTTCTCTTCGAATGTGCGTGGACTACAGGGCACTAAACAAGTTGATGGTGAAGAACAAGTACCCTATTCCACTTGTGGCAGACTTGTTCGATCGATTATCTGGTGTGGCCTACTTTACAAAGTTGGACTTGAGGTCAGGGTACTATCAAGTTTGGATTGTAGCTGGTGACGTTTCGAAGACAACCATGGTGACTAGGTATGGTTCGTTTGAGTACTTAGTCATGCCATTTGGCTTGACAAATGCTCCTGCTACATTCTGTAATTTAATGAATGATGTATTGAGGGAATTCATTGATAGATTCGTCGTTGTTTACCTTGACGACATAGTGATTCTGATCGTAACCTCCATGATCATGTGGATCACTTATGGATGGTTCTGACTACCTTGAGGGCTAACCATTTGTATGTAAAGAGGGAGAAATGTGAGTTTGCTGCGCAAACAATTTCTTTACTTGGTCTTGTTATAGGCCAAGGCTAATTGCAAATGGATCCAAAGAAGGTGCGGGCTATCATAGAATGGCCAAACCCCACGAAGGTCTTGGAGTTGCGATCGTTTTTGGGGTTAGCAAATTACTATCGGCGGTTCGTGGAGGGCTACTCACTGAAGGTGGCACCACTGACAAACTTGTTGAAGAAAGATCGAGCTTGGGCATGGACGGATCGATGCAACCAAACTATAGCGGAGTTGAGGCAGGTCATTGCCTGTGAACCAGTGCTGGGACTACCAAACTTCGAACTACCGTTAGAGTTGCATACAGACGCTTCAGATAGGGCATTGGGGGCGGTGCTTGTCCAGGAGGGACACCACATTGCCTTTGAAAGCAGGAAACTAAAGGATGCGGAGCAAAGGTACCCGGCTCACGAGAAGGAAATGCTAGTTGTGATTCATGCTCTCCATCTTTGGAGGCATTACTTGCTGGGAACCAGTTTTGTGGTGCGGACTGACAATTCAGCAATTACCTACTTCATGAGTCAGAAAAACTCA
Organism: Stephania japonica; assembly: GCA_039657345.1. Classification (NCBI taxonomy): domain Eukaryota; kingdom Viridiplantae; phylum Streptophyta; class Magnoliopsida; order Ranunculales; family Menispermaceae; genus Stephania; species Stephania japonica. The sequence goes on from CM077566.1 coordinate 5,762,388, forward strand.
ACCAGAAGCAGGCGAGATGGTTGGATTTCCTTACAGAGTTTGATTTACAATTCGAACACAAGCCTGGTAGGCTTAATTCAGTTCCGGATACACTCAGTCGCAAGGGGGTGGCTGAGATGGTAGCAGCGGTAGTGAGGCTGGAAGGTGAATTCCTGCCTCGTATCAAGGAGGAGACCGACAAAGATCCTACTTGTAAGAAGTTGCCGAAGCTAGTAGCGGAGGGAGTCACTCGAAGGTTTTGGTGTGATGACGGGGTCCTTTATGCCAAAGGAGGATGTCACGGCCTAATTTTGCTAATCTTGATTAACTGCTTAATCAGAATTTTCGACCCGTGACGTGGGGCCCGCATGAGATGCGCACAGACCGAGGCATGTGGCCGAGGTAAATTTTATGTTTGTTTTGATGTATTCCTAGTATTTTGTATGTGTGTAGGCCGACTAAGTCAGAATTTGCAGTTATCGACGTCGAAACGTAGTCGGGGACATGCCTCGAGTTGCGTGCAAGCCTTCTGGGTATCGAAAAGTGAGACTTGCGGTAAGTCTAAATTTAGTAAAATACGATGTATTAAATTAATACACATTAAATCATAGCCTATGGTTATAAATTTATTAAATTGAATTGGAAATATATATATATATTAAAAAAATCAGAAAAATCAGAAAAGAATTGTGAAATGACAAAAAGGGGCTTTGGCTTATATAGAAAAAGATAGGGTTGCAGGGGTAAAATAGTGATTTCACCCCCAAAAACACCAACAAAACCACCGCCGCCGCCGCACACAAGAGGGAAAAGAGGAAGGAGAAGAAGGGGAAAGAGAGGAAGAGAGTCCGGCGGAGAGAGAGGGTCACCGGAGTGGATCGAGGCGACGACGACATTGGCGAGGTGAGTTTTTGTTGTTGATGTTGGCATTGTTGTTGTAGGACGTTAATGGTGATGATGAAGTTGGTTTTTTTTTTGAAAGCAATGTGTTTAATGGTGGATTGGATGATTGATGGTATTGTTGTTGTGTAAAAGATTGAAAAAGGAAATAGAGAAAGAAGGAAATCAAAAAAAAAAAAAAAAAAAAAGGAAGAAGAAAGCGAGACGCCGCAACAGCAATGTCGTCTCTGATGAGAAGAAGAGGGGACCCGGTTAGACCGGATCGACCGGTCAAACTCGGCTTGGACCGGTCCGACCCGGTCCCACCCCAAAAATAATTAAAAAAAATATATAAAATAAAATAAAATAAAAACAATAAAATAAATAAATAAAAATAAAAGTAATAGTAATAAATACTATATATATGTAATGTATATACATACATGTATATATGTATATGTATACATAAAATATACATGTATATATATTTATATATACACATACACATGTATATCTGCAAAAAATAAAATAAAATAATAAAAGAAATAATAATATGTATATATATATGTATATACATATATATACATTTATATATATATATATACAAATGCACATATATGTATATATCTACATATACACATATATGAATATATACATAAAATATATTTATGTAACAAAAAAAAAGTAAATAAGTAAATGAATGATATGAAATAATCTTTCAGGGACTTAGGGATGTTACGGGAGTTCGAGAGCGCTAGTCGGAATGTCGCGAGGCCGGATAGCCATAGCTATCCTGTGACTTGTAAGTGAAACTGTGGGAACCCTCTACTTTATTTCATTCATATTAATTCCTTTTTCAGTCAATTTGATGACTTACTATTAGTAATCTACCATCATGCTTTCTTTGCTCTATTAAAGTTGAATGTTGTCATAGCATGATGCCTTATGATGTTTCATTGACTCATTTCCTAATGTGTCATATTTGATTTGAATAATGTTATAATTGATGTTAGAAATGCATGCATTAGGGTTATTGTGGAAATTGGTTTGTATTCCATTTTCTTTGGGGCTTTGTAGCCTAACTTATTGTTGATATCGTAGAACCTTAGAAAAGAAAATCCTTGAAACAAAAGTTGGAGATTATCTAGTGTCCATTGCACGAGAGATGGGTGGATTCACGGGGTCACTGGACCTCGGGGTTTCCGGCACTCACCACTATTACTTGGGTGGCATCACGTAGCTTGAACTACGGGGTTGTCGACAAGTTATACATATATATATATATATTCAAAATTTACAAAGTATGTTGAGTGTATCTCCATACGATAGTGGAAAAGGCTGGTTGATATTTTTCACCGCTCGACCAATCGACGTAGATCATCTCGACTTAGCCTCGTGTCAATCTATCTAATTCGGTTAATCATGATATTTATATGCATTACTTTATCAAGACACTTTTTCTCGCTTTATTATGCATTTAAATATCGGTCTTTACTTTGGAAATGTAGTATAGAATTCCCAGGTTATCACTTAAATATTACTATACTCACCGTCTAGTTTGTGACGGTGGGTGTAGGTCCGTCAAACAAACAGACTAGACTTAGAGCAAGCAGGAGAAGATCGGCGACTACCTCTCGAGCTCGTAGCGCGTAGTTGCTTGTACATGTAGGTCACATTTTTGTATTATGCTTATATATACGTCTTTTGCTTGAGTTGTTTTGGGACGAGAGTTAGTTCACCTGACTTTTGGACTTTCACTTTGTCTATATGATCGTCGTTATTTTATATTGATATTGTGATTATTATTTCCTGGTTTCTACATTTAGAATTTATATACAATGCTTCCGCTAATACGTTAAAGACTTTCGCTAATTTGATAATTCTTATAAAATGATGAATAGTACTGATAGGGATTTTCTTATCCCCGAACCCAATTTACGAGATAATAGGTAGTACAGGCTGACTAATACATAATTAGGTCCTACATGGCGTAATTAGGGCTTAATTATGGGATTAGGCCGGGCGGTGCCCTAGATGAAAATAGGGGCCGTTACAGAGGACGCCCATATGTCCCTAGTACGGGTGGATTCAGCCGGCTACTCTTTAAGGAGACACACGATGCCCGGTGGGCTGGGCATCCGGGCATGGAGCGCACTTATGCCCTCTTATCACGTTCCTACTTTTGGCTGAAGATGGAGGAGGACGTGGATCAGTACGTGCGGATTTGTCTTGTATGCCAAAAGGACAAGACGGAGAGAAGGAAGGCACTAGGGTTGCTGGAGCCTCTACCCATACCAGAGAGGTCCTTTCAGAGCATCTCTATGGACTTTATCACTGGTCTTCCTGATGTACAGGGAATGACCAGCGTACTGGTGGTGGTAGATTGATTATTGAATTATGCTACATTCATAGCTGCTTCGAAGAATTGTGATGCAGACATGACGGCAGAATTGTTCCTAAAACATGTGGCGAAGTATTGGGGCATCCCCGAGGACATCATTAGTGATCGAGACGTTCGGTTCACTGGACGATTTTGGGTTGCCCTATTCAATTTGATGGAATTAGAGTTGAAGTTTTCCACAACAAACCATCATCAAAAAGATGAGCAGACGGAGAGAATCAATGCTTTGCTGGAGGACTATCTCAGGCATTATGTGAATGCAAGTCAGACGAATTGGGTGGATTTACTTGATACAGCCCAATTTTGTTACAATCTGCACAAAAAGGCTCACCACGGAGCCGGAGTCCATTCGAGGTGGCAACAGACAACAACCGACTACTCCACATGAAGTAGTCAAGTCAAAGTCGATGGGGTCGAGCCCTGCGGCATATCGGTTTGCAAGGAACAAGCAGGAGATGAAGGAGGCAGCTCATGACAGTTTGGCCAAAGCTGTTAGGAGAATGAAGAAGTATGCTGACCAACACAGAAGACCCTTAGAGTTCCAGGAAGGAGATCTCGTCTTGTTGAAGCTTACTCCTCAGACATTGAAGAAATTCAACAAGAAGGAGACACACAAGGGCCTGGTGCAGCGATACGAAGGACCATTTGAGATGGTCACCCGAGTGGGGAGAGTAGCTTATCGCCTAAAGTTACCAGAAAGGTTGAAGACACACCCTACATTTCATGTAAGTTATCTCAAACCTTTCCATTCAGATCAGGAGGATCCAGGGCGGAGTGAAGGTAGACGAGCTCCACCTCGATATACTAAGGAATTTGCGGGGAGATCGAGCAGCTTCTAAACCACGAGGTGCGTGGGCAAAGCAAGAAAAACAGGCGGATTTTCTACTTAATCAAGTGGGTTGATGTGGAAGAACCTACTTGGGAGCGGGATACTACCCTATTGCAGTTTGATAAGGAGATTTCAGACTACCAGAAACTGCAAGAACCAAGCAGTTCGATGAGGGCATCGAACATTTCGGCCGGGGGAGGTTTGTCACCACCCCAATAAGCTGTATTTGAGCATGCTGGGCTGGGCGGCATGATAACTCAGCAAATGACCGAGTTTCGGCGGGCTAGAGAGGTTTTGAAGACGGATTGGGGTTTAGTGCGTGGCTCATGCCTAAGTGGCCAAGGCGAGGCCAAGGTAAGGCGAGGCAAGGCGAGGCAAGGCCAGGCCAAGGCAGGCCAAGGCGAGGCGAGGCAAAGCCAGGCCAGGCCAAGGCAAGGCAAGGCTAGGCCAAGGCAAGACAATGCAAGGCAAGGCAAGGCCTTGGCACAACAGTTGACTTTCCTTGACTTTGGCATTGACTCTGGTCAAAGTACGCTTGGTCTCATTTTGAGATGTTTCCTATTGAAGTTGGGGAAACGGCTTAACATCTACTATAAGGGGAGGTGGGCTCTCTCCTAGGGGTGGCATGGGCAACAAGACAAGGAAAGCCCTCGAATTAGGGGCTCATTTTTATGCACCTAGGTGACCTAGTTGACGTGGACAATGTGCCCCATCATTGTCAGTGAGACAACGGGAACATTGGGTGCACAACAAGGTGCCTCTAACTGGGTCATTTTAACATTCTCCATCCTCTTTATCATTCCAACTTGCTCCAACTAAAACTGTACTTACAGCATTAAAACTATAGATGGTGCATATACTGTAAAAAAATTGTGTTCTATCATCAATGTGATGAAGAATGAAGGCACCAATCCCAAGATTTCCGATGGAAGTTGCTCAAGTACCTACCATGATGATTATTGAAGAACTGACCAAGAGATGAGATTGTCTTCATCTCCGCAAACCTAATAAAAGAAAAAAAAAATCCGCAACATACTTTTGACACACATTTATGAAGAAGTTATTCAAGTTCGTTCGATTATCCATTAAGGTATATAACTGCGTTTCAATGTATATTCAAAAGACTTTCAAAAATTATGTAACAATTACGCGAACCAAAAGTATCCCACAATATTACTTTTACCAAAATTTTATTAGCTCTGAATTTATTGTCTCCTAACAAGTAACAACAATATCCAACGTTGGACAAACAAGTGGTGACAAGAGGAGTTGGATGTATGTGTCCTCCAAGAATTTGGACTACTTTAGACATCGTTATGCATACTTACAAGAACTAGTAATCATTGCACGATTGCTATTGTCATCTTCCCTTGTCTAAATACTAGGACTCTCTTGTAAGATAGCACATGTATATTGAATACAATTTTTTTTCCTATTCTTTTGGACAATAGTGAATTTTATTTTTACCTAGAATTCCATAATATCTGCTTAAAATCTTACATGGGGATTGATTTTTTTTTAGATGGAGTTATGTGAAATTGTGAATCATTTTTCTTTTTGGTATTGACTTTTTTTTCAGGAGTTAATTTGGTACTGTTGATTTCTTGTATATTTTTTTTGTTTGTTCCTATAATAATGAAGATAACCAAACTGATTTCAATTGATTTTTTCTTTTTTTGATAGAAGTGGTGTTAAAACTTGATCAACCCTATTTTAATATCTAAATGCCTTAGTTGAACAGAGACTTCAACTTCTTTTATATGAGGAATATCTAGAGGATTAAATCAATGAAGCAGTAATATTTTGACTTTATATGGTCACGTGATCAAAGGTGAAATGTAGGCCAAGACTTGGTTAAAAACTTAAAAGTTTTTCCATTGTTATATTGGGGCCATATGTTTGATACGGTAGTAATTCTTACCTCTATATTTTTCTTGTTCCTTGTTATCTACTAATAATTTTTAGCCTATTCTTTTGGAAAATAGAAAAAAAAAATTAATTGTTAAATTACTTGTTTTCAAAAAAAAAAAAAAAAGTTGTTAAATTACTCAAGATTGGAAGCAATTTTTTGTAGCAGCTTTTTGGTTGTTAATTAAAATAACTTTTTGGAAGATATAAAATCTACCTCAGAGAAAAAGGAAATATAAATTCTTTTTTTTGAAGTAATATAAATTCGTTTTTAATTGTTAAATTTAATAACAATTTTTCTTTAATACGTAGAAATAATACAACACCAACAAATTAAACCTCCATCTGAGGTTCTTCCGCTCCTCTCGATTGATGTGGTTAATTTTGTCTAAAAAGAATAATAATGTTTTTAATGCTATAACTAAATTAGCAAATTGAATAGCTGAACAATTTTTATAGTTGGCCTACATGCATAATTCTATGGTCTAAATGGAATTTGGACCACGCGAATTCATAAATCTCCTTGTAAAAGGTCCTTGCATTTGGGAAGTTTTATACAATGAGTAATCCGATAAGAATATTTTTTAAAGTATATTATGTTTAGGCTAAAAAGTGAATTTCTACAACGAAGACAGGCGAAAAGAAGTAAATAAGCATGATCATTTAATGGTTTCAAAAAATAAAAAAAGCAAGACCATTTTACGTGTTGAGAAAGTTGAAGAATTTCAGTCCTAATTAAATGCTTGGAATGAAGTGTAAAATGGGTAAAAATAATCTTAAAGTTGAAGAACGACTTATATTTTTTGAAGAGCAAACTTTCTAAAATGACCTTTATTTATGGAAGGAGGAAGTATATCATAGTATTCTCATTGTTTGGCGTTTGGGAAGCTCACCATCAATTACACTAAATCGAACAAAATGAAAGAGTTTGATTCGTGTACTCAATCCCAACTAATTTGAGATTGAGGTTATGTTGTTGTTGTTGTCGTCGTCGTCGTCTTCACATTATTTAACAAACATATCTTTTTATTATTATTTTTATAGTCTGAGGGTAGTTTGACAAATATATAATTAATTGCCTTTGAACCTTAAGCAAATACTCCATATAATAACCTTTTGTAGTGCGAATATTGGTATCTTTTTGCTTATTAAGCATTTATGCTTTTACCACTCATGTCTTTCTTTCCCAAGTCCTTTCATTTTCAGAAAAAAATTAGAGATTCAAACTTGTCATGATACTTGTAATCAACAATGCAATTGTACATATGATATATTTTGCAAGCTATATTCCATATCATTTAAGGAAAAAAAGCACAATAAATTCAACAAAATGTCATCTGAATTTTGTAGGTGAAAAAAATTATACATTGTATTGCTAATAATTGAAAATGTGGTGGTCCTTTTTACTTTACATCTTCTACATAGGTTTCCAAACACAATAAATGGACCTTATATAGGGAAGCATCTATGGCTCTCTTACTACATTCATATATTTTAGGAGTAGCTAAACAAACCCCAATTTTTGCTTAGAGGACACCATTACTTCAACATGGCCCATTTTTGAATTTTTTTTACTAAACGGACCCCACTTTCTTGTTTCAAAACCCCTAAAATACCCTTATCTTCAAAAAACAAAAAACCACCTCCCCAACCCGTTTTCAACATTCATACTCCAAATTGAAAACTTCACAAAATCTAGAAAAACCACACCTTTGTCTTTTACGGTCACTAAGGTCAGGGGGGGTCTATTTGAGTCGAACCACAGCGGATTTGTCATCCGTGTACTAAATTCAAAGATACAATTTGGTGGGGGTCCGTATAGTAATTTAGTGGGGATATGAGTAAGGTTGCAGTCTAGAAAAACTGAAACCTCACAGGCATAACAGTCTTTGTCAACCGATGTTGCCAATAAAATCCCAGACTTGTACTTCGACAACTAATTAAGATTACAATATGCAATCGGGTGGGATCCGTGGAGTAAACTGGTGGGGTATAGGTATGATTACATGTATGCTAACTGAAACTTTTACAGGCCTTACGGTATGTAGTAGACAATAATGTTGGTAATGTCACGGATAACTGTGTCTGACACTTAAGTTAAAAATTCAAATATCCAATCAAGTGGGGTATGTACAATATATCGACCAAACAAAGCCGATAGGTAACTTGTTTCGGCTGAATGGTGCTGAAACCATAGGCGACAGTGTCGATTCAAGTAAACCGACACTTACTCATAGCTATCGGCGTCTCTTTGTCGGGACGTGTATGCATGTCTCGACCCTGTTACTCCTCACAACACGTGGACAACAACAAAAAATGGAGGTTCTTCCTTAATAAAAAAAACCCAATAAAAAACCATAAAAATGCCTCATCGTTGTCAAGGTGGTTTCGTTTTGACGGCTCCTTTGACATTTCACACCAAGTCGGTGAGGGAGAACTTGTTCATTTTCTCAATGGGCAAATGTAGAACTCATCAAAAAAATAAAATCGATGTCCTCTAAGAAAATATGAGGGTCCGTTTAGCCGCTCCCTATATATTTTAACAATCTATGATAATATCTAATTATAGTTAGTGAGAGAAAGAGAACCAATGGATGTTTTAATCCTACGGTGCGCGTGAAGCTTCTATTGTTAGAAGGGTCGCCCCTGTGTCCTAAGATACCTAAACCAGAGTAGTCATAATAATATTAATATTAGGATACGCAAGAACAAATAATAAAGAAAGAGGCGAAAAGTCTAAGCCATCATGAATGAATAACTGAAAACATTCTTTTAGAAAGAAAAAACATTTGAAGAAAAGTATATTTATTATTATTATTTTTTTGGTAGGAAGAAAAGTGAATTTCCATACATATAGACAAGACAAATACAAAAACCCACCTCAAGAATTCAGTTTGTTGATAAGGTTCAGTAACTATCATCACCTGCCCTACATTTATATGTGATTAGGACCAAAATATTGGACAGCAAAAACCTTTCCCTGCATTGCCTTGCTTTGCTACGAAGGGGACCATACCAACCAACAATGGTCCCTAATCTACACCAAGTTCCAAGGATGGGATTTTTGGACCACTCTTCTCTTTAAACTTTCAAACACCCCTCCTCATCTTTAATAATTCAACCTTCTTTATACATAGCTACTATATTGCATCTTATATAACAGAACAAATCGACTATATATGTGGCATACACTTGTCAGTTTCATGCGGATGCATGAATATGAACCATAAAGACTTCTCTCAATGTTTGGTATTAATGAAGCAATCCTTCTATTAATGTGTCTCTCTATCTTTAGTAAATTCAATAGGAAAGTTACGTTTCTTTTTACATTCCACATTCGTCACCAATAAGAACTTGTGACTACTATACTGCTCGGAACTCGGAAGTCTATTTATATACATCTCTTCAATTTAAGTCATTAGGGCCACTTTGATATAGATACAGAATCAATGTCCACAGTGAAATAGAGCATTCATAGTATTTTATTAATGTGTGTTAGGTGTGTTGTATACTAGATTCAAAATCAGTTTGATAATTTATGGATAGTCCCATATCTTATATCAATTTTAGTTGACTGTTTATTGAATCTGTCCTTCACATACCTTTTGGAAAAGCAAGCAACCAACTAACCAAGACTAAGAGCCAAACAATGTCTATGTTACGAGCGCAAGGAGTTTAAGAATTACTCATCAAGAAATAATATCTTTGCGAAAGTCATATTTATATCGGTATGGGTTCTTATGTTAATATAATTACACTTCAAAGTTCAACGACTTCAACCTCAAGATGAGGAAGTACCAAATTAATAGAGCTACCACAAGTTGTCCATCTTGTCATGTTACAACCACGAATCACAATACATACCAAGATTTAATGTCACTTTTTATTTTTATAATGCATTGTCTAGGATTATCTCTAACTATTCTACAAAAGTCACACTGTAGCTTACAAGAAACATACCTAAAAAAACTAGGGGATCAAAACCTAAGACACATAATAGCCCAAGTGAACAGCTTAAGTACAGGTCTCAACCACTGCACCAAAGGCAATAATTGGTTGTATTTTATTTCTTTATGCTCATCAATGGACTATACATTATTCAAAGCAAATAAAGGCACTGTTCTTTATTTATTCAGAAAATGCTTTTGTAACTCAGGCACTTAATCCACCTCTCTACCTGTCATGTGATGTGCCTTGAAAAGCGTGCGCATCAAAAAAAAAAAAAAGGCACACAGACAATTGGTTAAGTTTCTAGGTTACAAAGCATTTCCCTTAATTTTTCATTGAAGTAGTTCTTCATCTATTTATTTCTCTATTTTTTAAGAACAAGTAAAGACATTGATGGTCTTTTTTTTTTAAAGAAAGACATTGATGGTCTTTGTTTATCATTTCTCTTCATATATATTCAACTTATCCGCATTAGGAGATCTCCCATGGGAAACATTAAACATATAAAGATACTCTTAATCTTTGTTAGTGGTTAGTCCTCTCCTCTTCCCCATAAGTTAACAAAGCCTGCGAAATCACGTGAACAAGCACGTGCTCAAACAAATCATCCCCAAGGACCCCAACATCTTCCCCACGCCCCCTTTTCACTCCTCTCTATTTAAACTTTTTTAAATTTTGAGAAAGCAAAATATTAGAGCTACCCATTTTTTAACTTACATTCGGCACCAACCTCATTGGAAGCCGTTCGTTCGATCTCACAATGCGCGCGCATGCATCTCAAAGCCGAACGAACGGTTCCCGATGAGGTTGACGCCGAATGTGAGTTAAAATCTAACTCTAACGGATCTATTTAAAAAATACTATAATAACAACAGTCAAAGTTACACCTCAAGTTATTGTAGACATAAGAACCATCGTCTCGAGATACACAAATCTCATAACACATGATTCGAGGAGGAAACGCAAACGACTCCTATACTCCTATACTGGATGTGACTTGAGCCACTTGGCAATTGTCATCCATCCTAACAAATTTTTTTTTTTTTTTGTTGCAAAGCTCCACTCCATTAAATTACACTAGGCAATTTCACACACGCATCTCGAGATGCACATCCAACCCACTGCAAACCCATACGCCCCCTATCTACGTCGGACACCTACTCCTCCCATTAGTTTCTCAGTCAAAGGCACCAGTCAATAATCAACTTCGCTGACCAGTGACCACACACATATAAACATAATCCCCAAATCATCATAGTAAGTACTAATAAGTACTACGTACGCAAAAAAATTCTCAATCCATAATCATCATCTACAACATAATAGAATACACATTTACAAAACATGTTATTTGATTTCAACACCAACACAAAAAGCACTCAACGGACAATTACTTGCCATGATTCAAAGTTCTGTTTTGTCCTTTTTTTAACTCCTCTTTTGGGTGGGAAATTTTGATTTCTACGTATTTCTACGTTTGGTTGGAAGGAAAGAAAAAAAAAAGAGGGAAAGAGAGACCGTACGTGATCGAGTCGCAGCGATTCGGTTTCTGCTATCTCGATATCTTCGCTCCCTCATCAGTCACTCTTTCAACCAATCAATCACTCCGTCGATCGATCGGACGGTCAGCAGTGTTGGATCTGAGAGAGGCGGAAGTCGCAGATCTTACGCCGCTTCGAAGGCTCGTGTGGCGTGGTTGTGGTTTCCGAACTCGAGCAATGGCGGTGGCGGTGGAGGACGCTGACTGGAGTATCAGAGCCAGAAATCGAATCGAGAGATGAGGATTCAAAACCGTCTGTGAGAGTTTCTCCCATTGCGTTGTGGCAATCCAACAGTGTCTCCTGAGAAAGACCAAACCGAAATCGCCATTCAAAATGATGAAAACACGAACAAATTTGGTGTTGATGATTTTGTTCTTACCTTATTTACATATTCACAAGAGAGAATGACGTTCATGAAGCAAAGACGTTGCGAAGGGAAGAGGTCGTGAGCTGCGCAGAGGAGAGCGGAAGCCGCGATCATCGACGGCTTGAAACATATCAATACAGTTTCTGCTGGTATTCAAAATAATCGATCAGGATTCCGAAGAAATCTTACTAAATTGGCCTAATAAATAACGATCTTTGCAGTTTTTTACCACTTTGAGCTCTGAAGATGATTTCAACAGCTCGATTTCTCGTACATTCTTGCAATTGAGGAGAATCCTTGATTTGGAGTAGAGAAATGAAGAAATGCAGAAACGAGAAGGGCGTGACGGAGCGCATTCGCCATTTGAGGGCTCCGAGAATCAGTACCTCCATTCGCTGAATCGTCTGTACGTCGAAGATGAACCGTCCATCTCTCTGATATTTGACAATTTCATCAAATCATCATCGCTTCGCAAAAATCACTATACAATCATTCATCTCTCCCATGGAGACTCAATCTCACCTGGAAATCAGTGAGCGAGAACTCGACCTGCTTCATCTTTGCCGCCAGAGAGACGCAAGAAATTGCGACAAGCCTAAGAATCCAAGGCTCTCCTCTCTACAACGAGACGGGATAGGAACAAAAACTCAATTCTAAATGAATCTCAAATTCATCAAAATCTTCAAGGAATCAAGTAAAGGTTTTCAAAGATAGATTGATTCTCACCGGCATTCCTTGCGCGGAGACGAATCTATCGAAGTAATTCACAGCCAAATACTGAACAAACCGATCGAAGCTGCCAGACAGCTGCACCAAATCAAGCAATGAAGCGAAATCAGAACCGAAATTGAACAACAAACAGCAGTTTTAGTAAGAGTGGTATGCGCCATATATTAATTTTTTACTTGGAAAATCATGGAGACAGCGTCGCGGCGAAGGGCGAGATCGGAGTCTCTGGATTTGTAGTGGTAGTTCGGGGTGTGGTCGGATTCGGAGGCGAAGAGAGGCGGAAGGTGGTGGTCTTGGAAGGCGGTGAGTGGGTTTTCGAGGTCGAAATCCATGGTTATGGTTATGGTTATGGTTTTGGTTTTGGTGTGTGATTTGGGTGTTAGTGGAGTGGAGTGGAGTTGTCTCTCACGCAGACGCGCTCTCACTCGCTCGGCTTTCGTTGGGAAGGAAAACTAGTAATTAAGCGCAGCGCGAAGAGTAGTAGACGCTAGACATGTAGGTCGAGCACGTGCCGGGGCATTTTGGTAATAACGATGGGGTTTGGTCACGTGAGTCCTCCGAGCCAATGAGATAAGAGGTTTTGGTTATCATTTTTTATTTTTTTTTAACAATGTGGGTATCCAAACTCTTTGTTTAACTAGTCTCACGGGCACTGGGATTTCACAACGAACTACTAGTGACCCGACGTTTGATTGTCGTGGGAATTGATACTGAAGTCATGCACCTAACCCACAAAACTTTGTTATCTACCATTATGCCACACCCATCTGGATTATTTTGGTTATCAAAATGAACCCATGATATGTTGGGGTATCCCGACGCATGATCCATAATTTTTACAATATACAGGATTAGAGGTAGAATTAACTGCTCTAATAAAAATACATTGGTTCTATTAATCTTATTTTAAGGGAACATGTAATATGTATGAATTTGACTATGAATGTGATTGTAATATTAAAACAACATGATATTAAATTTGTTACAAAATTTATTATCCATCACTAACTATTTTTCTATCGCCCCATATATCACAATGCATTACAACTCAATATTAGGTTTGATATAAAATCTCATTGGACGAGAATATATATAACAATCTCCGCAAACTAGTTTACTACTCTTTTCCTCTTAATTTAGGTATTATTAGTTCAATAGTGAGCCAACTTATTTGATGCGTTAACTTTTAATTTAGCAATTTTTTTTAGTTGCATCATCCATATACTACCTTCAATTTCGAGTTTGTAATATAATTATAACAACAATCTTTAGTTTTTAACAACACCTTTAGCAAAGTTTATGATGTTTATAGTCAATTGATCTTTTCTATTGACTGTCCTTTACCTAAAGATCACATGCACCAGCACCAAGCTTAATAGCTTATACAAGAGCATTGAAGAAAATTAAAAGCTAGGTTGTGTAGAAGATCTTTAGCACTATCAATTGTCTACTTTTCATCTCTCAGTGACATTGACATCTCCCATGTGAAACACGCCCTAGCTTCTTCCAATTGCAACAATATTATTGTTTTGTTTTTATTAATCGATTTTTCTTTCAATAACATCTATCCTCAAAACTGACTTTTTAAATAACAACTTGTAAAAATATTTTATGTTTCTTAAATATTCCTTTGATTAATTTCAGAATTTATGTTCTCTTAATAAACACTCAAAGAACTTGAGTGGTTTGTATTAGCTCGTGTATTACATTAACTCCTACTCAAAGTGATTGTTCTAATTGAGAAATATCACTTCACCAGCAATGAGAATTTCAAACAATCAAGAATTTTAAAAAATCAAAGTCTTAGAAATGTAATAATGATTATAACAATAGGGACTAAGGAATAAAGTATATTTAATTTCTATGTTTGTATACATAATACAATACTGTAGAAGATTAATAAAGAAGACACCAAACCAATTTGTTAGCTTTTCTGCACTCTCCCAACCTCTTTTTTGTACATATTTTTAATTTTTTGCTGCAGTAGTATTTTTCTTCTTTTAACAAACAAACATATCATAGTTTTGCCTTGGTGGAGAGAAAGCCAAAAGCTTAAAGAGAGTTCAATTTCCACTTGGAGACCTCATTTGTACCTTCCCCTCTTTTATCTTTTATTTACACGTTCTCACATCCTCTTTGTAGTATGTTATCGTTGCATAGATCATATTACAATTATAATCTATTTAAATTGAAAAGTCCAGCATCGATCAGCCCAGCCTTTTTTTTTTTTTTTTTTTCTTACTCAACAATTGGAGGACTTTCTTGACAATATGTCTTGACTCGCCGACACTTTACAATACTAGGACCAAAAACATCTCTTGTGATGGATGAGACATCACTTCGAAAGGTAAGGCTGTGTTCGACTCATATCTAAAAAGATTACTTAGAAAAAAACTCCGATCCGATCAACAGTATTCAACCCCCTGAATCATTATGCAAAACCATAAGGCCCATTATGCATCAGAAATTTAAAATTCACATGCCATAAATAAAGTGGAAAAAGTTCAGGCCCATTCTTTACATTTCTTATGGGCCTTTGGGCCTTTCCTATAGAGGATGGACCTATATGCTCACACATCTGTACATAAATTCAAAGAAGTCTGTAGACCCCCCCCCAAAAAAAAACTCAAAGAAATCTATTTTCAAATTTCAACAGTTGGGCTAATTTTGATAAAAACAAAGAAAAAAAAAAAACAGTTGGGCTAATATAATCTATATTAGAGAACCATTATCAAGAAACTATCGAGTCTTTTTTTTTTTTTTTAAGAATGAAACTATTGAGTCATTAATTATATAATTTATCTCATTGTTTTGTCACAAAGTGTTTATATGTGTTACACGTACATACCATTATTTGGAGGTAACAAAAGAGTTTGATCCATATAGTTGATCTCAACTAATTATTGAGAATTTGTTGTTGTTGCATCCTTTTTGGGTAATGATAGATTTTTTTTTTAATGATGGATGTTCTTAGTGAACACACTTGCTTATATAGCACATGCTTGAGAACCAAGCTTACACGTCTTAAAGTGCATAACAAGATCGTCTGTGTGTTCCACATATGCGAGTGTGCTCACCAAGTTTGTCCAGCATTACACCATTTTAGCACCTTTGGGTTCGACATTGTGATGGGTACATTCTAATGTATATTCAATGGACCATTGGTAAATGTGATTTCTCAAAAGGGTCTCTATAGAATCTATGCAAGCCATCTTTTCTTGCTCTTGATTGATCAAACAAATTCAAACTTGTTTGTTGTTGCCAATGTTGAACCAAAGATTTGGTGAAGTGCCCAAGTGGCACAATCAATTTGTCTCATATGTTCACTCATGAATCCATTCCACCAATCAAGCCAATTGACAAAATGAAAAATGGGCACAAATTGTTAAGGTCCATGATCCCATCTTTGCAAAACAACAATCCAATCTCACCAAATCAAACTCCTTTTACAATACATTCATACATTTCTCACCCAACTTCATCAAACATATCTTTGTCTCTCCAACACTATATTCAATCCAATTTCCCTTCTCATGGCCAAAAGATTCATTCCCACATTTTGAAAACTGGATTCAGACCCAACACCAATGTGTCCATCAAACTCCTTATTTTGTACTTAAGATCAGGCTGCTTGCTGTACGCGCGCAATGTGTTCGATGAAATGCCGAAACCAACTGCCTCCTCTTATAATTCCATGATTGCAGGGTACATTAAACATGGTCATGAGGAAGAGTCAGTGTCTTTGATTCAAAAATTTGCTTTTTCTCATGAAAGACTAGATGGGTTTACATTTTCTATGATTTTGAAGCTGTCGACCGCGTCCACTGCAGTTCATGCCGATTCGGGAAGGCAGGTCCATGGTCAAATACTGAGGTCTAGTATTGAGATAGATGATATTTTGAGCACTGCTCTTGTTGATTCATATGCGAAGAATGGCAAGGTTGAGTATGCGAGGAGGTTGTTCGATATGATGGTTGAAATCAATGTGTTTTGTTCTACCGCGATGATTTCGGGGTTCATGAATCAAGGGTGTTTTGAAGATGCTGAGGAGATTTTTGAGAGAACTAGGGACAAGGATACTGTGGTTTTTAATGCTATGATTGAAGGCTATAGCAAATCGCTCGAAACTGCTGAAAGATCGGTTGACATGTACATACAGATGCTAAGGTTGAATTTTGAACCGACAATCTCTACATTTGTCAGCCTAATCGGTGCTTGCTCTGTACTATTTGCATTTGAAGTAGGCCAACAAGTTCAAAGCCAACTTATGAAGACAAAGTTGTTTACAGATGTGAGACTTGGCAGTGCTCTCATAGACATGTATGCGAAATGCGGGAAGATCAATGATGCAAGAACGATTTTCGATTACTTAAGTGAACGTAATGTGTTTTCATGGACTTCTATGATTGATGGTTATGGGAAGAATGGGAATCCAACCGAGGCACTTCATCTCTTCGACAAGATGCAAAAGGAACATAAAATCAAGCCCAACCACGTTTCCTATTTGAGTGCCCTCTCGGCTTGTGGTCATGCAGGGCTAGTTCAAGAGGGATGGGAAATCTTTAGGAGTCTGGAGAGAGATGCCTCTTGTAAACCAAAAATGGAACACTATGCTTGTATGGTTGATCTTCTCGGACGATCGGGAAATTTAAATGAGGCAAGGAACTTCATAACACTAATTCCCGAAAGACCTAATATTGATGTTTGGGCTGCGCTCCTCGGAACGTCTAGGCTTCATGGTAATGTGGAGATGGCAGACTTAGCTGCCAATGAGATCTTCAAGTTAAGCTGCAACGAGCGGCCAGGAGCTTATGTTGCGTTGTCTAACACTTTTGCGGCCGCGGGGAAATGGGAAGGTGTAAGGGGAGTGAGAGTTTTGATGAAGGAGAGAGGGGTCTCCAAAGATGCTGGTTTCAGTTGGGTGGGAACTGAAAGTGGTTTATGTGGATTTCATGTTGGACAAAAGATTTGATTTGATTCAATGGGATGCAAAAGCCATTTGATTGGTTGGTATCAACCCGTCTTTGTACTAACAATGATCTGCTGAATTACAAGACTGCTTACATATTGTTCATGCCACTAACCAATGTCTCTACCCTATAAAACTCTTGTAATTTCTACTTTAATTTCAAAATTAGTGTTCTTTCTTAGTGTGATTGGGTGCAGTGGTTCGAATTCAATACTATTTTATTATAGGTCTCAACTTCAAGCCTTGGATGCTGAAAAAATCATGACGTGAGATTTTATTTCTTTATGAGCTTTACAAAAAGGTTGGTTTAGATTAATTAAAATAATCGGCTTAAGCAAGATTGAAAAGAGGAAGAAAAAGAAAAGATAAGCACCAAATTTCAATTGAAATGGTAGTTGGATTAATTTTTTATTTTCATATGTTGTATTTGACACTAACTGCACTGACTAATATAGTTCATGCCAACTCACTTTGCTCCACCCACAAAACTTAAAACTGAGACCTCGAAGAACAGTCAGATATTGCTATTGTTGCCTCGAGCACGCCACAAGTCCAGATCATCTTCCATCACTTGATCACACACAAACACACAACCAAAGCCGCAAAAAATCACAAACGAGTGGCTCTATTTTTGCATCCACTGCCCATCAACGCCACCTTATCTCTTCACAACCACACTCCCCAATATATCTCTCCATGTAAGCCTCACAACCAACTCTAGTACTCTACACTCTTCATCAGCCATGGCTGCTGCAACATCCACTCTCTCTCCAATAACTCCCTCACAGGTTACCCACTCTTCAAATTCTAAGCATTCTCTAACATTAAACCTCTTTTTCTCAAATGGGTAGTGTTGATTTCTCTGCAGATTTGCTCCAGCAAAACTGGGCTGCTCTCACCATCTCAAGCTCTGGTGGTGAGGTCTGGGAAGACCCATTTGAAGAGGGGGTTGAGAATTGCTTGCCAGGCCACCAGCATTCCTGCTGATGATCGAGTGCCTGATATGGAGAAAAGGAAGCTCATGAATTTACTGCTTTTGGGTGCTATTTCTCTCCCTACAGGGTTCATGCTGGTCCCCTATGCTGCATTTTTTGTTCCTCCTGGGTGAGTGACCTTGTTTACTTAATTGAGTACTTGTTTTTTGATTGATTATGTTTTTGGGTGTTTGTGTTTTTTGATTGGAATTTGTTCTCAATTTGAATGGGATTGATTGAAATTAGATTGTTTGCTGAATTTTTAGGATTGATTTGCTTAGGATATTGAATGTTTTAGGGAATGCAAAGAATGAGTGTTATTTACAAAACAAATCTTTGTTGTGCCCAAAACGGAATCCGATGGTAAAGTGAGTAAGATGCGCTTGATGACCTATAGGTCATAGGATCGAGTCCTACCATCCAACTCCAGATTTCTCTCGAGTCATGGAGTTGGGAGCACCCGACTGATTCTTTTGGGAATAGTCAAGCCTGTAGGGTGGGACAGAAAAAAAAAAAAAAAAAAAAAAAAAGGTCGGACGCTAACAATTATTTAAAAAAAAAAAAAAACATTGTTGTTTTTTAGTTTGGGAATGTTATATAAAGTTCTTGTCAATTGGGTCATGGGTTGCATGATGAATTGATTTTGGCTAAATTAGATGAATGACAAGAAGGAGAAATGAAATGCATTTTGGAGATTGAGTGTTCTCGTTTAGTTTTGCTTGAAATAAGCAACTACAAAGAACTTTGTTGGGTATTTTGTTTCTTGAAAAAGGGAATTTGTTGTCATTTTGGTTTGGGTATTTGGGATTGGTAGTTATTCGATTATAAGTTACACGCTTGGAATAGTACAGAATTACCTGAATAAAATTAGAATCAATGAATATAAGTTGCGGGCGACCTTGCCTTGCTACCTAGTTTCCAATTACGAGTTAAATTTGTAGACTTTATCACAACATCAAAGAAAATTTGCAAGGATTTGGATGTGGTTGTTGATTTACCATTGGAGTGGGAGTGCCCAGTAGTTTTAGCATTAAGAGAGTGTTAGAACGGTCTCATTTACCTAGGCAAAATTGGAAAATTTGAGATACAATTTGTGTGCGCAACCCTATCCTTGATAGTCAATTTATAGATGAGATCATTGTGTGAATTGCTTTTGGGTGAAAAGGATGAATGAGTCCAGGGAAATGGAAATTCACTTGGCGGATATCTTTTTCCTAGTTTTGTTCTAGTTGAGTTGAAGCGTTTGATCCATTTAGCTGACCCCAACCAATTTGGAATTGAAGCTTGGTTGGTGTTCTGTTTGAGAGACTTGATGCGCCGGAAATTGAAGCGATATGGATAAACATAAGATAAACTAGCCTTTTGATGTCATTCTCAGTTTACTAAGACCAACATTTTTGATAAAAATACATACTATCACTATGCGAAAGACAAGTATTGGCACAAGGACCTAATATGTAGAACTCGCAATTTTCCCAGCCTACAATCACATGGCAGTCGTACAACTGTGCGCCTAATCTGCAGGCAGTTCCATCGTCTATTTCATTGGCCGTAATATGTACAGGACCAACTCTGCACCTAATATACTAAATCACATGTGTTGTCCAACTCGCTTGAAACAATCTAGGACATCCTTAGAACCTTAACTTTGTTCATAAAACCTGAGAGTAATTTTGGAAAGAGTCTTCAAAAATCTTAATATTCCTTTCAAGACAATTAAATGACTAGAAGTGAACATTGCACACCTCCTTATATCTGATAAATCAAGGACTCCTGAATTATGTTAAATGATTCTTCATGAGATTGAGAAGGCTGAATTGAGTATTTGTGGAACTGTTCCAGCCATCGCAGGTCTTGTTTTTATCAAGGGAGTCATGTATGGAAAAATGTTCCAAAGACATAGCTGACTTGCATTGAACAGAACATTGGCGAGACAGCTAATTTTTCTTTATTTAATTCAATCAAGAGTGTTTAGTGTTTTTCGAGCTAAAACTAAAAGCCAAGCGAAAAATCTTCACTTTTGAGGGAACATGAGCTTTTGAAATAGAAAAGGCTAAATGGGAAGGTGACGGTCAATTGGTTTTTCGATGAGAATGATGCAACTAGACCAACAAGAAAAGTATTTGATTACCATATTCTTTTCAGTTTGTTCGTATTTTCATGCAGAGTTGTCTCCATTAGAATCCCTACGCTTGTCATTTCGCCTTTTTCGGATTCTGAATTTTATGTTCATTGTCTTTTTGGGATTGTATTCCAACAATAGAACTGGAGGAGGTGGTGGTGGAATAGTGGCAAAGGATGCACTTGGCAATGACGTTATTGCCGACCAATGGCTAAAGGTGCATGGACCTGGTGACAGAACTCTTACACAGGGGCTAAAGGTATGTAAATCCTATAATCCTATATCGTCTTACTCATTTGATGGGCATCATACATAATATCTCGGTTATAATCTCTCGTTTAATCTTGATTGTTTGCCTATTTTCTCGGATTGACTACTAACTCTTTTGATTTGTAGCATTACATTAAAGTTCTCTCAATCATCAGCACTATGAGCTAATGGTTATTTGAATTAACTAAGATTTTTATTCTTCAGCGAGAACTTGAATCTGTATTGGTCTATTTCAGGGAGATCCCACATACCTTGTCGTGGAGAATGACAGGACACTCGCAACCTACGGTATCAATGCCGTCTGCACTCACCTTGGGTGTGTTGTGCCATGGAACGCAGCTGAGAACAAATTTATCTGTCCTTGCCATGGATCCCAGTACAATAACCAAGGAAAAGTTGTTAGAGGACCAGCTCCTTTGGTGAGGAAACAAATTACTTATAATCCTCATTTTCTCTCTTGTTTGACAATTTGCTTGAGATGAATATGATTCTTAGTCTTAAATAGGGGTGCTAACCGATGTATGTATTTCTCTGCACAGTCGTTGGCGTTGGCTCATGCAGATGTTGATGATGGGAAGGTGCTATTTGTTCCATGGGTGGAGACTGACTTCAGAACAGGTGAAGATCCATGGTGGGCTTAATTAAAAATTCTTCTCTTTTGGTACCAAAACTCCCTTAAAATGGACAATGAATTAAGCCAACTCAATTGTCAGTCATAGATAGCTTGTGTTGAGCACCATTTCTGCATGAAGAACAAGCTTTGTATGTAATGAGGATTCAAATGGAATCTTCCAGTTTACTGTTGATATATACATTATTTTTGATTCCTTATACATTTCAAGGGTTCGCTAA
Organism: Stephania japonica; assembly: GCA_039657345.1. Classification (NCBI taxonomy): domain Eukaryota; kingdom Viridiplantae; phylum Streptophyta; class Magnoliopsida; order Ranunculales; family Menispermaceae; genus Stephania; species Stephania japonica. Next base: position 5,784,156 of record CM077566.1, read on the forward strand.
ATTAATTATATGTATTTAGTTAATTCTGACGTTAGATGTTGAGATCTAATTGTTATATATTACATGGAGCCTAGCTATTAATTATATGTATTTAGTGAATTCTGATGTTAGATGTTGAGCCAGAAATTTCAGTTCTCCTGGACAGTGGTGGGCCTGGCTCATTCTCAAGGCCAGCAGCGGAACCAAAAATTTTAATTAATGGTGGTGAACTTTACCTAAATCTATTCGTTGGTTTAGATACTCATTTGACACGTGTGCCCAACGTCGTAGGTCTCACTTGAGTTGTAAAAAAAGACAACATACACCCGATCTTACCCAAGAACACTTATGTGCGATAATTTAATACATAGGCTGCTTAAGTTAATTTACATTTACCAACTTGGGCCGACCTCGTGAAACTTACAAAATATTTTGTATTTTTACTAAAAAATGAGTTGTTGACTTGGAAAATAAATAATTGATAGGAAAGTTTGAAACTTTGAATTAAGCCTCCTTAGACCCAGCTAAGCTCGACTTGTATTGGGCTTACGTAGACCACATAAAATAAGATTTGCATCAAATAAAAATAAATTATATTAAAAATTTTAAATATGATGATAAATTAATAATTATAAGATTTGCAATATAAATTAATGGGCCCTAAATTAATAAGAGATTGTAAAGTTTTATGAAAAAAAGAGTTGAATTATACTTTTTTTTAAAACCAGTAAAAATATATTAAATTGACTTATAATGATTTCCTATTCACTCGAGTTATCTAAGGCTTAAAACAATGAAAATGAGGCAAAGAACTTTAAGAACTTTATTTTCACTGGCCGTTTTGTGATTACATATAATTTTCGTTCGTAATTAATTGAGTTTTTTTTCTTAACATTTTAACCGCAATTCATAATTGACTTCATAATCAATACTTCTCAATAATAAAGAAACTTACTTTTTTGATTTAAAGAAAGTATACATTATTTAAATGATAAATTATCCACCCAATACACTCCAACTCGTTCGTATTAACACTTATATTATTTATATTCTATAAGAAGTGTGTCGAGAGTAAGGGGCGGGCAGGAGAGGAGCCGAAGGATATGAGAGGTGGTCGAGGGCAGATGTATTATAAGTTGGGGGAGGGCGCGACCGCCACCCTGCCCCCCTCTAGTTTTGCCCTTGCTTAAAGCGGGTTAGGCTAACGCCTAGGGCCCCACTTATATTTACATATATAGTATATTATACGTACATATATTAAAAATAAGAAAAAAATGTTGGTAACAAATATGAATATTCTAAGCTAGCAAACCAAAAAAAAGAAAAGAAAAAAAAATGGAAACTAGTTTTTAAAATGTTATTTAGATCCTTATTGTACCAAGCATGATGTGGACTTAATATTTTTAAAGAAACGAAAGGTAAAATTATGCTTTTCTTTTGGTAAGTACAAAAATTATGCTTTAATGACACGATAAAAAATTATATAATTCTTTTTATTATAAATTATATCATCTTAGTCTTGACGTCTAGTTATAAAAAAAACTATTTTTTTTACTTAAGTGGGAATGGAATCACGATCTCCTGATGTCTAGCTTTTTTGGCAAGTGATGTCTTTACCATCTCACTTGAAGGCTTTGACAGCTATACAAAAACTATTGATCCAATTCTTTTTTTTTTTTTTTTGCATAAGAAAAGTTTATCGTAGTTTTCATTGATGCATGAAAGAATCTCTGATAGATCTCCAAGAAAGGATTCACTCTGAGGTTCTATTGTTTCATATTTCTTGATTTTTGATATAGTTTTTCTCATTTGATATTACTGTTAGTTCATTTTTAAAATAATTTCACTTTAATATTTCATTAATTTGCAGCGTGTTTGATGAGTTTCTTAAGATGGTTACACACACACACATATATATATATATATATATTTAAATTAATGTCTTTTAGAAATATGAATTAGGTCATGAGAAGCTTTTAAAACAACAAAAAATGTAAAATTTAATTGAATCAACAAATGGAATGCAAAATTCATTGTCGGTCCCAAGCTTGAAAAAAGGTGGGAAATGTGAAGAAACATGTGGGCCCCACACGTGGGACCCACATGCAAGGAAAATGCACTAAACGCGTGCTTTACGCGTGGATTGAAAGGATTCCTCGTCCCTATAAATAGGCCCAACGCGTTAGAACAAAGTAGAGTAGAGTAGCGAAGCTCGAAGCACAAGATAGCAATACCAGGACGTTACGCGTTATATTGATTGATTGATTGATTGATTACTTTGACTGCGTCTTTGTGTGCAAATAAATAGAGAGTGAGTGTTTCTCCTATTATAAAGAGAGATATTTTCGAGTGTTTCTCCTTTATAAATAGAGAGATAGTGTAACACCTACTATTTTTCTCATAGTAAATTCTTCTATCCTTGCCCGTGGTTTTTACCCTAATTTGTTTGGGGTTTTCCACGTAAAAATCTGTGTCCATTTTTCTTCACTTTTATTATCCCAAATTATTTGTCGTGGTCTTGCTCTATCCTATTATTTTTACAACAAGTGGTATCGAGCCTAATTGAGATAATTTGTGATAGAAGCAATGGCGACAAGTTCAAGATTGAGAAATTCAACGGGAGTAATTTCTCACACTGTGGAAATTAAAGATGAAGGCTATCCCGAGAAAGGATAATTGTTTGGCGGCCATCGGCGAAAGGCCACTGATTTCGAAGACAACGCCAAATGGAACGAGATGGACGAGAATGCTATTGCAAATCTTCATCATCATCACTAGGCGATGGAGTATTGTCAAGCATTGAAGAGAAGAAAAGCGCCAGGAGATCTGGGATCACCTTGGAAAATTGTACGAGGCCAAGTCACTCCACAACAAAATTTTTCTCAAGAGGAAATTATACACTCTACGGATGATGGCGGAGTCTACTTGATGACGGAACACATCAATGCGATGAGTACACTATTTTCTCAACTCACATCGTTGAGTTCCTTTTGATAGATATAATCTACATCTAGAAAAAGATGTTAAGACAAACTTTTCTTCATGGAGATCTTGAAGAAGAGATTTATATGCTCCAACCGTGAAGGATTTGAAGAACAAGGAAAGGAGAACTTGGTTTGTCTCAACAAATCTCTCGTACGGTTTAAAGCAGCGCCGAGGTGTTGGTACAAGAGATTTGATTCCTTCATAATGAGCCTTGGTTACAACAGACTAAATGCGAGACCCTTGCGCATATTGCAAGAGATTTGGTAACAATGATTTCATTGTTTCTTTGTTGTATGTAGACGACATGTTGGTATCGGCCCCAACAAAGATCGTATTCAAGAATTGAAGGCTCGATTGGCTAGGGAGTTCGAGATGAAGGATTTGGGACCAAAGAAACAAGATTCTAGGGATGCAAATTCATCGAGATAAATAATAGAAAGATTTGGCTTTCTCGGAAAAATTATTTGAAGAAGATCTTGCGTCGTTTCAACATGCAAGATCAGTAAGCCAATTTCTACCCCACTTTCTATTAATTTCAAGTTATCCTCAAGTATGAGTCCTGATAATGCGTCTTTGGTTGCCTATAAATAGGCCCAACGCGTTAGAACAAAAAGAGTAGAGTAAGCGAAGCTCGAGCACAAGATAGCGGTGCAATGTGCAAGTGTGCTCTGTTGTGAGCAAATAGAGAGTGAGTGTTTCTCCTATTATAAAGAGAGATATTTTCGGTGTTTCTCCTCTATAAATAGAGAGATAGTGTAACACCTACTATTTTTCTCATAGTAAATTCTTCTATCCTTGCCCGTGGTTTTTACCCTAATTTGTTTGGGGGTTTTCCACGTAAAAAATCTGTGTCCATTTTTCTTCACTTTTATTATCCCAAATTATTTGTCGTGGTCTTGCTCTATCCGGTCTATTTTTACAACAGGAAAGGATTCCTCCCCCGACGTTACGGACCTTACGGTTGACACACCTTTTTGATAGACTATAAATAAAGTATATGAAGTTGCTCATATGATGTATTTGGAGTGTATATTTTATCATGCGAGTTATGTATTGTATAATGTAATTTAAAAAAAATAAGTTTTTTTTTTTTATGTATATAGTTAAGTAACAACTTGTAAAAATTATATAAAAAAATTTAACTTTAAATGGATCATATAAATACTTGTTGGATGGGTCTCGAAGTCTACTTTCACCAGAATTTTACAGATCTTGATTTCAAGTTGCGGTTAAAAAGTTATGAGCAAAAAACTCGTCTAAGAGCAAAACTTACACTAAATTATGAAAATGCCCCTGCAAAAATTCAAAGACAAAAGGGCTTTTCAAACCTTATTTTTTTAATTGTTTGGTGCTCTAACAAATTGGAAAAAAGTTTAGGAGAATGAGAAGCATTAAGCATTGAGAATTGATCAAATATGTGGTTTCTAACTCTTCACTCTTCATTGATTACTAATTAAGTTTAATTAACAAATGGAAATGTAAAATGTTGATGGTGTCGTGACTCGTGAAGCTTTTGTTTTTGACAAGTTGGGTCATCGTTTAATTCGTTTTTGTTCATGAATGTTGATCAACGTGGCCATTGTTTCATGGCAAGTTCTTGGGGACGTTTTTATGGGAGAGACTGACTTTGTTTTTGCAAGTAATGTGCTTGATTTTGTATTAAATGGCAGGGACACTGATTTTGTATTAAATGGCAGGGCCGTCATGTATATTTTTATTTTATTAATGAAGGCAATGCCTTATTACACTGATACCATTTTGGGGAACGCAATGCCCATGTCATCTAACAATGAGCTAGGAATATCCAGGGACATGATTTAGAAACAGTGATCTAATATCAATATCCCTGGCCATGCTTGCAAACCGATCAGCCACACGATTCTGCACCTCAACTTGCCAATTCTCCATGATGACATTAAATATATGTAAAATTGAGAACCAACTAGAGGATTTTTTTTTCCTAGCATCTAATTAATATTCTCTTTATTGTTTAGTTACTGAGGAATTTGACTCAAAGTACTTAAAGAAGTGGAAAGTGGTGGTTTTAAATTGATTATGGGTAAGAAAACTCTTTTCCTTTAATGAATCATTATTTTTATTTTTTTGGTTCATAATTATATATTTTTTCGTTGAGTTCATTATTAAATTTATGAGTTGATCTAGAATTTATATTTTATTTACTTTAAGGATATGGAGAAGTTTTTTAAGCCAATACCAAAAAGTGTTGGACCTAATGCAAGCTCAACAACCGATATGAGTAATGTGGCACAAAAGAAACATCATATTGAGTTTAATTCGAGTGATATTATTGTTGTTCTCGACTTCAAAAATCAATTGAAGAGTATGATATAGGAATTAGATATCAAATAAGAAGAGTGAGGCGATTTTTGGTGCTACGATGAACGAGCGAGGCATTTCTAGTGAGGGGTCGCAACCAAGAGTTAAACTACTAGATGCGAGTAATGGCATGGATGGGAGAAAGGATATGGAGATGGATGTGGAGAATAACACGTACAAAGAGAGCCTAGTGAGCGTGAAGAAGATTCGATTTATGGAGAACTTAAGGTTGCAAGAGGGTGATATGATGATTAGAGAGGATGATCTCGGGCCTATTGTCATAGTGTCTCAGAGGTTTCATGGGTTGATGAGGGATCAACTAGAGAATGCAGAGGTCGTGAAACTGATAGGGAGAAGTCTTACATATGGTATGTTGTGTAATAGGATTAAGGCCCTTTGGAATTTGTGACGGGAGTTTAAGGTCTCAAACCTGGATAATGATTTTTTCATAGTTCAGTTTTGTTGTGGTGATGATGCGGATAGGGTGCTACTGGATGGTCCTTACAATATCATGGGACATGTGTTATCTGTTCAAAAATGGACTCATGAGTTCCGAGCGTGTTCAGCCTCTGTTGCAAAAGCGGCTGTGTGGATTTAGTTTATAGATATTGCTTATAATTACTATCATGATGATTTACTCTTGGAATTGGCTAAAGTGGTGGGGACTCTATTGAAGGTTGATCATAGCACTCAGAATGCTCGAGAGGGAAGTTTGCTAGGATAACAGTGGAGGTGGATTTCTCGAAACCCTTTATCTCACATTTTAGATTGGATGGTGATTGGCAGAGTATATCGTACGAGGGACTTCCCCACATCTGTTTCACATGTGGAAGAATTGGTCATATTAGTAACTTTTGTCCACAAAATAGGAATGTTTTGTTAGAGATTAATGGACCCGTCGCTAATGATCACGTAGTGAGATTCTGGCAGCAAAGGAGGCCAGGGTAGGGGAAGCTGAGTAGTTTGGAGATTGGATGATTGCACAGAGGAAGCCTCGCTGGGGTCCAATGTTGGCGAGTTTTGGAAGGGGGTCTATAGAGCCGAATAATCAGATGGCGGGGGGGAGTACGTTACAGGATTTACGAACTAATAAACTTGATTTACTAATGAATTTAGAAGGGAATGAATCGAATAAAAGGGAGGGGATTTCAAAAATTCCTAAAAATCAAGGAATTGCTTTCAAATCACAAAAGGAAACAAAAAGTCAATTGGGGGGAATAAAGGAAAGTCAGTTAAAGGAAAGGCGAATAATGGGGAAGTAAATTTGAAGCACCAACAATGTGGAAAGAATAGTACACAACTTTTATCGGAGGTTGCTAATCAGGCCCAATTTAAGAGTAATGCTATTAATGGGCCTCTTAAAGTCCCTATAGGAAGTTCGCTAGATTATTCTCCTGAGGCTACAAATATTTCTATCGAAGCTTTGGAGGTTGGCGAGAAACTATTTCAGACAGGGAAAGGGCCTCGAGCTAAAGGGGTTTTTAACGGAGGTACAAGTAATGAAGGGATTGAAGCATCGAATGGCGAATCCCGTGAGATGGATGTGTTTGTTGATGTTTCGAATCAATAGGTGCCCCAACCTGGGGGGACCTCTGATCGGACATGATTATTTTATCTGATGTTTGTTCTTGGAGTTTTGTTCCTTGCATATTAGTTTTCTTATGTCGATTATATTATGGAATTGTTAGGGCGTGAAGAGCTCTGGTTTTAAACCAACTTTTAAGGATATTGTGAAATCACATAATCCGAATATTATGGTCATCCTCGAACCTAGAATTAGCGGAGAGGTAGCAAAGAAGGTGATTCGATCACTTGGGTTTCCAAACGTTTTTTGTGAAGAAGCTCAGCGGGTTTTTAGGGGAGATTTAGGTTTTGTGGGACCAATCCAATGTGGGTATTAAAATCCTACAGTTGAAGCGTCAATGGGTGCATCTCCATTGGGTTTCTCAAGGACAAGAGGGCTTATATACTATAATGTATGCATCACCGAACGTAGCTTTGAGGCGTGAGCTTTGGGAGGATTTACGTAACCTATCTATCCCAGTACACATGCCATGGGCTCTGATTGGTGACTTTAATGTATACTTGAGAGTTGATGAGAAGATTGGTGGAGCACCGATTAGAGCTTCGAGATGTAAAGAATTGGTAGATCTACTGTAGGATGTAGCACTTCATGATATGGGATTTAAAGGTCCCAGTTTACTTGGGAGAGGGATTCAGTGCAAGAGAGATTGGACAGAGGGTTATGTAATGATAACTGGAGAACAATGTTCCCTGAAAGCTCCGTGATTCACTTAACTCGGCTAAAGTTAAATCATAGGCCCATTTTTTTACCATTCATGATAAAGCAATCCCCACCCGTGCATCTCGACCCTTCCGCTTCCAAGCTTGTTGGACTACTCATAGTGAATTCAGGGAGTTTGTGAAGAAGAATTGGGATAACAATGTGGGATTTGATGTAGCTTCGAAGCAGGGCTAGCTGCCATGTTCAAGGTTGAAATAGGGAAGTTTTTGGCAATGTGTTCACTCATAAGAAGAACTTGAAATATTGGTTGGATGCCCTTGATCGTAAACTAGAAATACATCCATCGACTTCCCTACATAATAAGAGACGGAGATGTTAGGCACAATTGGATGAGGTGTTGATATAAGAGGAGCTACTTTGGTTTCAAAAATCTAGATCCAAATGCTTTAGTTTAGAGACAAGAACACTAAGTTTTTCCATCTTAGTACAATATCTAGAAGAAAAAAATAGAATTGAGAGTCTAAAAATATGGATGGAATGTGGGTAGATGATCAGGACAGCTTGAAAGCATTGGCTATTAAATATTATAGAAAGTTGTACTCTAAACAACTAGCTATGAATCCTATCAACGTGGCCTTTTTCCTTCCCAGTGTTGGACCAGGGCAACAAAGATAGAATGATACGTGATAGATAGACCTTATAGAAGTTAAAGATGTTATATTCAGTATGGGGACATTCAAATCTCCAGGGCCGGATGGCTGGAGTTCGGTTTTCTTCCATTCCCAGTGGGAGACTTTTCTCTCAGTCATGCAATTCATCTAGACGTTTTTCAATACAGGTTTCTTGCCTCCACATGTTAATGATATTCCTATTGGTTCTCATTCCTAAGGTATCAGTTCCTGAATTCCTAGCGGATATGCGTCCTATAAGTCTATGTAACATCATCTATAAAACGATAACCAAGATTATTACAAATAGACTAAAACCCGTGTTGAATTCCTTGGTGAGTCCGAATCAAGCAAGTTTTATACTTGGACGGAGATTGGCGGATAACTCAATTGTCGTGCAGGAAATTATTCATTCTGTAACAACCTTTAAATTTTAACTCGACTTGTGTCGAACTTGTTAGGACCGTGAACCGGCTACGTGATACTAGACAGTATTTCGAGCATCTCGGGAGTCGACATTGAGGTGATTTTATGTTTCCATGATGTGTGTATTGGTATTATAGTCCATTACGTGTCTTGAGCCGTTCGGACAAATACTAGTCTGAGTGAGGCTTCACGTAGTTAAACGGGGGAGTAAAACACCGTCAAAATACAAATAAATGAAAATTTGTATAATTTAAATAATTATTTGGCGAAATGAGTCAAGACTACGCGCACAACAGAGAAATACGGATCGAGGAGTACAAAATTTACGTGAGAGTTGGTTAACTAAGTGACTTACAAGTCAATTGTTGGAGCACACATAAAAGTTTGTTAAAGTAACACAACTCTAAATTGAGGAGCCATGGGATTGGCCCCGAGATGCGTGTGTATTTTGAGACGAAAATTAGTGGAAAATATAACAAAGATCAAGGGGTATAAGGGTCATTTTGAACAAAGTGATGTGTGTATATATATATGTATATGTTATAAGAAAAACCCTAATTTTTCATACTTCACTCCCGCCGCCCTCTCTTTCTCTCCCACTCCGTCTCTCTCTCGTCGGCCCCTCATCCCCACTCCACCCTCCTCCACGACTATGCCACGAGCTCGCCGAAACTCACTCACCGGAGGTCGTCTCTCTCTCTCTCTCTCTCCTTTCGATTCTCCCTCCCTCAGTCACGCACGCCGCCCCATCTCCCCACTGTTGTGTGGCTGTCCAATGTGGTGTCGGACTAGGATGGTGACCATGACGTCGAAAGGCGGTTCTAGGTGGTCACCGGAGTCGAGGTTGTTACCTCACACACACTCGGTCTCACTCCCTCTCGGTTTCTCTCTCTCGATCTCTCTCTCTCTCTCTCTCTCACATCACACTTCTCACTCTCTCGATCCATTCCTCCCCAACTTGGCCGAGCACAGCACACGGTCGTCGAAGGTTCCAAGGTGGCTGGGGTTCACCTCTCACCGGAGATCTCTCTCTCTTTCCCTCTCGATTATTCTTTCTCTCTTTTTCCTCTCTCTCGTCCTCTTACTGTTTTTGTTTTTGCCACTTTTGTGGGTGGCTGTCATGATTGGCTTTCGGTCGGAGGTGATGAACGGTGGACCACAGGAGCCTCGATGAACCTGGAACACCCCCTCACGACACATGTGGTGTTGTTTTCGATCTCGTACGGTTTTGTCGATTTTTTTGTTTTATAACCTCTCAACGAAACGGCCCTCACCAAACTCTCACTTGGGTCATACAGCCCTCCGAGTGGTCGACTCAGTTTAAACAAAGTGCAAAATGTCATCATTTTATGTGATATGTGTGGTGGAGCCTCGCCGAAAACTGCCTCTGCTGGCGATGCTATCGGCCGATCACCACCACCAGGGAGGTTGTCGGGGATCTCACCTAACCTTTGTTGAGGTCTTGCAACCCTTGGTTATGTTCAAAAATTTTAATATGTTATAGTAATGGGTATGTTTTTATGTAAATGTTGAGTTTGCGTCGTGTTTATGTGGCATGTTTAAACTCCACTAGGTAAGGTGTTTCCGACCATCTCATGCCAAGGAAACCCCCTCCCAATGTTGGACAATACTAGTTTGTAGCCATGACTATGTCTTTATTGATTGGTGTTTGGTTAATCTAGGTTATTTATTCGTGTTGTCATTTCATGCGATTTTGTTGTCGAGTTATTGACTTGATTTTTATCGAGTTGTTGAGTCGTTAAAACACTGGGAAAATACTAGGGATTCAACCTAGGTTTAGTTAACGACTTGACCTATTCATAAGAGTTTCGACTTGTTAGGTAGCGGGAAACTTGGGGATACGCGTTAGGATTCGCGAGAGTGTTGTTACACGGGTCGCGTTGTCAGGTAATTGCACTTGCCCTAAAGCTTGTGTACGTTAGTAAGCCAGTAAGAACATTGTGTAACGGCCCGTTATAATTATAATGCCGTTATTTAATCATTACAGATTAGGACGCCAGCTCGGACGACATTAGGACACTACGGATAGGCTAGGTATGACCCGAACCTAGGTATTGACTGTGTAGTGGTGTTTTCCTAAGTTTCTGTGATGTATTAGAATTATTATATTGCGGTGTTAATCATCATAGGTGTGTATTTGAAAATTATTGTCGGGCGAGGTTTAGTGCCAAGGTTTCGTATTATGGGACACGCCAACGCGAGGGTTAGGTGGCAGTGAGGTCGGGCGTTGGGTTAGATGAGATAAATCATAACATTTTGACTATGGTTGAAGTTTAGTGTAATGAGATTTAAATATAACCTTAGGCTAAGTGAATAAATTGGGGTACACAAAGTGTGGGATCGCTTTGGGATGCGTGCGGACGCGGGGCACGGGGAGCCGGGTAGTCGGGAAGTTAGTGTGACCCTATTTGCCATTTTATGGAATTTATTTTGATGACGTAGATAGGCTATAGGTGTTAAATCAAATTGATATATGCAAATCCTATAGTTGAAATTGAATAAATCAACACACCTAGGATGGACCTCGAGACACATAACAGATGTGATACAAGGCAACTAGTGTCATGATAGGGTGTCTAGGAATTGAGTGACACAGGCTTGACCAAGACCGTCCGATCAACCTCGAGATGCGTGTGAACGCCAGATTATAACCCAACATATAAATACTCATTTGATCGTGAGACATGCAAGAGGAAGCATTTTCTCAACAAAAATTTGTGAGGTTCTGAGGAGAAAAATCGTGATTAGGGAACACAACTGAGGGATTTGAGGTTGGATTGGGAGATCAGACCACGAAATATAAGGTAATCTACTCACCAATTCCTTAAATTTATGAGAAATTCATGTTGTTGGTAGGTGGAGGTTCAAACGAAATTTTGAGAATTCATCACTATTTTTGGTTGATTTATTGCTATTAAGGATTAGTTTGATGAATTATGTTGGTTTGAATCGAGTTTGAGGAAATTTGGTGATTTCGATTTTGACACATGCACACTTTGATTTTGGGTTTTGAGTGAAAACTTGTTTAAATTGGTGTTTTAGAGAGCAATTTGATGCTATTGAAGTGTGTGTGTTGGTTGGATATTGCTTGTGAGGTGTTAGGAACCAGAAAAACCAGAATTCATTTTTGAAAATTTGGGCAGCGTGCAATTAGCGCGCTAGGTGATGAACACTAGCGCTAATCACGTTGGGGGAAGATGATGAACAGTGCACGAAGATCAATTACGCGCTAATTGATCGACATAGCGCGCTAATGTCACCCTGAACTCTAATTAAAATATGAAAATCGAACCTAACTAATTATAAATCTATTTAATTGACCAATAAACCCCGAGATTAGATCTCGGGAGTCACGGGACAGTAGTTGGAGTCGGGGACTAGTCGGGGGTCAGACCAGGGGGTATTTTCGGGATTATTGAGCGCGGTTTGAGATACGTAAAACCCAACTAAACACCACTACTACATTTACTTATTGTTATTCATTTGAGTTGTAAATTATTGATAATCTATGAGTCCATTCTTACTGGGACGATTGAATTTTCCCGTCTATGTATCCGGGTTTGTGTGGTCGCTTGCTAGGTGTGTGGCCTAGGACATAGTTGTGGGGTCGATGGCGTAGGCCACAACCGGGCTTCTGGTCCTAAGTACACACCTTAGTTAGCTGGTTCACACCCATTTGTATATCTGTGTGTTATTATTCATGCGATGAGCTTTGAGCAATTGTCTGCATTTTTCCTTCTTTCCGCATGTTTATTTAACACAAATTATTGGCTGTCATTTACATACTTTAATTATGATGCTAGGTGGTTTTCCTTGGGATTTTACTTACTGGGCTCGTCATCTTTGCCTCTTGTGATGGCTTGAGCGCAGACCTGGTGTATCAATAGGGACAAGAAAATCAAGGGCGACACATCTTTACTTGTCCGTTGTTGAGGACCTACTGGTATGGGTAATAGTATTAAATTGTTTTACTTAATATTATCGAGGGGACTTGTGATTATATCATCTTCAGTACTGGTATATAAACATTCACTGATGGCCATTGTCGCCTATATACTGAGTACTTCCGAGTTTTTCCACTATAGGTTGAATAAACTAACTTTATATAATGCTCTTTTGGTAAGACTAAGACTTCCGCTAGTAAATTGTAAACTACTAAATTAAATAGCACGAAACTCAAGGGTGACAAGTAAAATGGATAGACGAGTGATGTGGCAGAGGTTTCCGGTGCACGAGCAGGGGAAGTAGCTAGCCACGGGGCGACCTCGAGATTTGGGGTCGTCACAATTGCATGTAATTCATTTTTCGTTCATTGTTGCTCGTTGATTTTTGTTGTTGAAATTCATATCTTGTTGATTCCTTGGTATGTGTGTTCTTGGCGTGAGCGTGTCGATGTGATTCTTGAGGCTTGTGTCCCTCATTTATCAAGCTGTGCTAATGTCGTAACATTACCTGAGAAGAGCCCTCGTCCTCTTTCTGTATGCTAGGAGACTTGTCCTTCGATGTTGCGCTAGTGTTGCGACATTGCCCGGGAAGAGCCATCGTCTTCTTTCCGTATGCTGTGATTTTGACTGCTTACTGCCTTGTTTGTTTTCTTACAAACACGCACATTTTCGATTGATATTAGATAGTGTGTTTGTTATGCACCTTGAACTTGTTATATTGCATGTCTTTCAATTTTCATATGATATTTAGACTGCTTTATTTAATGTTTATGAATTATTGTTATTTTCTTCTAGCATTACTTTTAATTTTCTCTTAGTTGCTCACCATCTAGTTTGTGACGGTGGATGCAGATTTATCAGAGCATTCGAAGGGTAAAGGAACCCTGCATAGGAGACTTTTGTGAGGAATTGAGGCTAGATTTGAGCAACTTAGCCTAGGTTATGTTTGATTTCTGCTTGTATGTTGATTTCTTTATATATATACATCATGTTGGTTTGAACTTGGGATTATAGGTTATTTGATATCATGTACAACTTTACTTGGTTTCCATTGAGGTACATGAATATTCGGGGTTTCCACATATATAGATTTCCTGATTTTCGTTTGATTGAGTTATTTCCCAATACCTGTTAGTTTGATAAATTTTCCGCTGTGTATAACTTGCAATAACTCTTTCATAAAACTTGAAATTCGTTAATTGGAGGCTGACTAGGCTCGCCAGATCGCCGAGTGCTGACTCGGGGATCTGTATGAGTTAGGCCGTGCGTCCCAAATGCATTGAGAATTTGGGGCCGTCACAGTTGGTATCAGAGCATACCAGGTTTAAATTTATAAAACATAAGCCATTTAAACCAACGAAATTAGGAATGGTTGAACTTAGAGTGGAAACCCTATGATCCTATAGAAACTTAATTGGGGAAGTAATGGGATGAGTCGGGTGATTGTTATACATGTTATGATTGTTATATGTATGAGTATAGTATACGGTAGCTATCGACTGATCCGAGAAGTTCGCTCTCTTAATCACATGAGGATGATGGATCAGTCAGGTCCGAGCGATGATAACGGGGGGTACCGGATCCTCATGCCATCATCGCAGAGGAGTTTCATGCTTGGACGCAGCGAGTTGCGATGTAGGACCTACAGTTACAGGAGATGTTGCGATTACTTAGGATGCTCGCGCCGGCTACTACTACGACACCATCGACCCCGACTACACCATTGCCACCTACGACTACTCGAGGAGCAGAGACTCGATTATTGTTATAGCTACGACTCTGATTCCATTAGTGGCGATGCCTGAGGAACTGTTGTTGCGCCGTTGCGGCTGAATGAAGCTAAGACACCACCGATAGCATAGGAAAAGGAGACCCGAACTACACTAACTACACATGTGGCCAGTGCCGAGACTACTTTAGTTACGACTCCAGCGAAGAGTCCGGGAGCCACTGCCGAGCTATGCAATGGAGAGAGTTCACGAGGCACGACCCGTTGAAGTTCTATGGTGGTACCGATGTTAGAGCGACAGAGCTATTCTTGAAGAATCACGAGAAGATTCACACCATCATCGTTACTGAGGAACGCATGAAGGTGACGATCGCTTAGTCGATGTTGCAGGGGGAGGCGAACGATTGGTGGACGACAATCGTTGCTGACCCAAGGCATCCCGAGTGATTGGGTTGACTTTAAAACCTAGTTTAGTCAGAAGTACTTTCTGCCGAATGTCCTTTGAGTGAAAAAGGAACGAGTTCATTGCGTTGAGGCAGAGCGCAGGTGAGTCCGTGATGGAGTATATGGGTAGACTTATATCGTTGTTGCCTTATGTTGGAGGATCTGCAAACACCGAGATTGATCGAGTCTATTACTTTATCGAAGGTTTGTTTCCCGTAGTCGGAGGATTTGTTGTTGCAACCGAGCCAGAGAGCTTACAGAAAGCATATGAGCGCAATCTAATGAGGGAAAACTATTTGCTCACTCTTCCTGAGGAGGAGGCTAGACGACCAGATCAGAAGTTCGATCAGAGGACCAGCATCGGGACAAGAGATGGAGGATGAACCGATTCCATCAACGAAACTCTGAAGCACTAAGTGTTGGATTTGCTGTAGCAAATCTCCAGGCCAACAAAACGATTCCACCGGTACCGATCTTTGCGAGCCATCTTACCCAACTTACTAGGCCAGTGCAACAGACACATGAATAGTATACCAGTAGAGGTGGTAGACAGAGACAAAGACAGAGACTCGGACAGACTCAGAGTACTCAAACTCAGACACAGGTGCATACACGGAGATAGACACGAGAGACCCGTACTTACTATTAATGCGGACAGATGGGTTACATCCAGAAGAATTATACTCAGTCAGAGTGAGTCTAACCATAACACCACCAACACCGGTATGAACGCGTGCAGGTTACTAGTGAGACGGACTAAAAGGTGTTCAAACACGTTACCGAGTGTATGAGTTTCGCTTGAAGTACTTTCATGTATACCATGTTCGATTCAAGTTGTGTTGATTCTTGATTACTGTGCACATGGTAGACATGTTAGGATTGAAAAGCCATTAGACTTGGCAAACACTAAAGTCTTTGACATGTTGGTTGGGATAATATGTACTCGAACACGATTTGTGTTGATATTTTGGTATAAATAGGGGTTACGAGTTGTCAGTAGACATACGAGTACTGAAGTTGTTTAAGTTCGAGGCCCTTGGTTTGTGTGAACTAGTTTTGAGCATTACATGTTTTAGCTCGATTGATACTAGAAGACATATTGGAGACCTTCGCGAGTGGCATGCGTGCTGGAGCAAGACAGAGGCATCGGCTTGAGTTCTTAGAGGACTACGACTTCTTGTTTTGGATACCATTCGAGGAAAACCAATGTTGTTGCTAATACTTTGAGCCGCAAAGGATTTGATGCCGAGGTAGTTGTGTGTCAGAGAACCACTAGCATGGTTTAAGTGAGGCAACCGAGTTGAGGAATTTAGCGGACGTGCGGACGATTACCAGGACATTGATACACATATACATGGTCAAACAATGTTGCAGACCATCTCATTTGGCATTGTACGTGAGAAACAACAAAACTATGTGTCATACAAACGGTACAATGAGATGGCGAATAGTTAAAATTACCCAAATTAGAGTCGGTCAACAGACTCATACTAAAGGTATCGCGGCGATCGAGGTTTCCATTGTTGGTTGATGCACGTGACGAGATACTTTAGGAGATTCAATGTTCTTATTTCGTTGTATATCCGGGTCGACCTAAGATGTGCGCTGACATGTGACATCTCTTCTGGTGGCTAAGGACGATTTTCGAGGTGTCAGAGTTGTTTGAGCGAGTCACATGTCAGCTCGTGGAGGCTGGGCGATCGATGACCTGAAGGACTGCTACACTACCTACCCGTTCCTCGCTGGAAGTGGGAACGTATTGATATGGATGTCGTCAGTGGTTTCCTCGATCTTCCGTATTCACGATAGCATTTGGGAAAGTGTGGACAAAGTTGCAAAATCTGCAGTACCTTTACTTGTGCGAGGTTGCACACGACAACAGTTTTTAGGCAAGTATCGGTATATCACTGATTGAGCCAATCTGTGATAGGCCTCGTAAATTTCTTTCCTGCTGGGCTGAGCCAGAGGATGTTGTGGCAGATGAATTGGAAACTGTTGATGATTATGCTGAGAAAGTACGATAGGTTCCTTAGAAAACTTTTGAGTGCCCAGGAGTGGTAGAAGAAATACTTGTCAAGTATCACGATGTAGAAAGACTAAATAGACCTGAAGGTCTTTATGTTAAAGGGTCACGACCGGTTTGAAGGCAAGAAATACTCGATTTGAGGTTTAACGATCTCTTCAAGATGGTGAAGAGGTTTAGTGTTACCGTTAATTTTTAATGTACTTATTAGTGAAATTTCGAGAATGAAATTCTAATAAGTGGGGGAGACTGTAACAACCTCAAATTTTAACTCGACTTGTGTCGAACTTGTTAAGACCGTGAATCGGCTACTATACTAGACAATATTTTGAGCCTCGGGAGTCGACATTGAGGTGATTTTATGTTTCCATGATGTGTGTATTAGTATTATAGTCCATTACGTGTCTCTAGCCGTTCGGCAAATACTAGTCTGAGTGAGGTTTCGCATAGTTAAACGGGGGAGTAAAACATTGTCAAAATACAAATAAATGAAAATTTTTATAATTTAAATAATTATTTGGCAAAATGAGTCAAAACTACGCGCACAACGGAGAAATACGGATCAAGGAGTACAAATTTACGCGGGAGTTGGTTAACTAAGTGACTTACGAGTTCATTGTTGGACCACACATAAAAGATTGTTAAAGTGACACAACTCTAAATTGAGGAGCCATGGGATTGGCCTCGATTTAATGTGATATGTGTGATGGAGCCTCGCTGGAAACTGCCTCTGCTGGCGGTGCTATCGCTTGAACCACCACTAGTAGAGGTTTTCGGGGATCTCACCTAACCTTTGTTGAGGTCTCGCAACCCTTGGTTATGTTCAAAAATTTTAATATGTTAGAGTAAGGGGTATGTTTTTATGTAAATGTTGAGTTTATGTCGTGTTTATGTGGCACGTTTAAACTTCGACTAGGTAAGGTGTTTCCGACCATCTCATGCCAAGGAAACCCCCTCCCAATGTCGAACAATACTAGTGTGTAGCCATGACTAGTGTCTTTATTGATTGGTGTTTGGTTAATCGAGGTTCTTTATTCGTGTTGTCATTTCATGCGATTCTGTTGTCAAGTTGATTGACTTGATTTTTATCGAGTTGTTGAGTCGTTAAAACACTGGAAAAGTACTAGGGATTCAACCTAGGTTTAGTTAACGACTTGACCTATTAATACGAGTTTTAGACCTTGTCAGGTAGCGGGAAACTCGGGGATACGCGTTAGGATTCGCGGGAGTGTTGTTACACGGGTCGCGTTATCAGGTAAGTGCACTTGCCCTAAAGCTTGTGTACGTTAGTAAGCCAATAAGAACATTGCATATAATTCATTTTTTCATTCATTGTTGCTCGTTGATTTTCGTTGTTGACATTCCTATCTTGTTGATTCCTTGGTATGTGTGTTCTTGGCGTGAGCGTGTCGATGTGATTCTTGAGGCCTGTGTCCCTCATTTATCAAGCTGTGCTAGTGTCGTAACATTGCCCGGGAAGAGCCAACGTCCTCTTTTCGTATGCTAAGAGGCCCGTGTCCCTCTGATGTTGCGCTAGTATTGCGACATTGCCCGGGAAGAGCCAACATCCTCTTTCCGTACGCTGTGATTTTGACCGCTTACTGCCTTGTTTGTTTTCTTAAGTACATGCACATTTTCCATTAATATTAAATAGTCTGTTTATCATGCACCTTGAACTTGTTATATGCCTGTCTTTCAATTTTCGCATGATATTTAAACTGTTTTATTTGATGTTCATGAATTACTATTATTTTCTTTTGGCATTACTTTCAATTTTCTCTTAGTTGCTCACCGTCTAGTTTGTGACGGTGGGTGCAGATTTATTAGAGCATTCGAAAGGTAAGGAACCCTGTATAGGAGACTTTATGAGGAATTGCGGCTAGATTTGAGCACCGTAGCCTAGGTTATGTTTGATTTCTGCTTGTATGTTGATTTCTTTAAATATATACATCATGTTGGTTTGAACTTGGGATCATAGGTTATTTGATATCATGTACAACTTTACTTGGTTTCCATTAAGGTACATGAATATTTAGGGTTTTCACATATATAGATTTTCTGATTTTCATTTGATTAAGTTATTTCCTAATACCTGTTAGTTTGATAAATTTTTCGCTGTGTATAACTTGCAATAACTCTTTCATAAAACTTGAAATTCGTTAATTGGAGGTTGACTAGGCTCGCCAGATCGCCGAGTACTGACTCAGGGATCTGTATGAGTCTAGGCCAGGCGTCCCAAATGCATTGAGAATTTGGGGTCATCACACATTCGATGCAGAGAAAGAAAGGGAAGCGAGGTTGGATGGCTATCAAGATATTTTTTGCTGACGATATGTTCTTGTGTTGCAGAGGCAAGTATGGAGTAAGGGGATCTCATTACTCCAAACTATTACTCGATTTGGGGAATTGTTACGCTAAAGAGTTAATAGTAGTATGACTAAAGTTTTCTTCTCCAAAAATACCAATTTGGGATTACAACAAGCTCTGAGTGCTAAACTTGGATTCGGGTTACTCGAATCTTGGGAAGTATTTAGGGACACCTTTAATTTATTACAGAGTTAAACGTACGAAATACCAGGAGTTACTTCATAAGATGTGAAGCCGTTTATCGAGCGGAAAGCTGCTAACTTATCGTTTGCAGGGAGGTGCACCTTGGCTTAAGGCGTTCCTATATTCCGTTCCCTCATTTAGATGCAGTCAACCATACTTCCTAACCATGTGTGTAGTGAGGCGGACAAACTAGTACGAGGGTTCGTATGGGGATCATCTTCAGAGAGGAAGAAGCTTCATCTGATTAATTGGGATACATTGTGTTTGGGCAAAGATCAAGGGGGACTAGCATTAAGGAAGGCGCAATTGAATAACGAGGCATTTATATTGAAACTTTGCTAGGAACTAGCTATGAAGAATGATTGTCTTTGGACCCAGCTCATGAAAAGTAAATATGTCAGAGAGAATCATTGTGGACATGCGGTGCTTACTAGCTCCCTTGCTTCGGGGGTATGGAGAGCAATTTGCAAACTTTAGCCTACATTTTTGAAAGGGATTACGTGAAGGTTGGGAAATGGTGTATCTGTCAAATTCTGGACTGATTAGTGGGTGAAGGGTCAAGGCAGACTTCTTCCATTTGTATTGAAAGAGTTAACAGAGGAGGATTTGAATGCGTCTGTTAATGAATTCATTACAGTTGATGGGTGTTGGAATTGGACGAAGTTGAGAAATAATTTACCTACTGAAACTAGTAATTAGATTAAGTCTATCCCTCCCCTAACTTAAATTGGTCGGTAGATTTGACATCGTGGGTTATAACAAAAGAAGTCAGTTCACTGTGAAGAATGCTTATCATTTACTTTTGAGTGGAGACTCCAGAATAGTGGATAAGTTGTGAGACAAGGTTTGAAGTGGGAAGGCCCTCAATGCATTCGTATGTTTCTTTGGCTTGTGGGGCAGGATAGGCTTCCTACTAATGTGTTATGTTTGAAGCGCCAATTCAGAGAATCTAAGCTTTGTGATGGTTGTGGATTACATCCCGAAACACTTATTCATGTGTTGCGGGACTGTGGAGTAGCATGTAAGGTGTGGACGAACTTAAATTATTGGTTCTTGCTATTGAATTTCTGGACACTTGATATTCAATCATGGTTGTTTTTCAACTTAAGTCACAAGGATCTTCGCTGGCGTCTCAAGTTTGCTATTACCTGTTGGAGCTTTTGGTTTTGAGGAATGATAGAGTCTTCACTCAAAAAATGATACCTCGGGACACTAGTAGATGCATTCAACACCGAGTGGAGCTCATTCATAGTTTGGGGTTGATCACCAATTCAAGGTTAGGGAGTTGGTGTCGAGAAGACTGTCGATGGCAAAGATCCGGCACGAGGATGGTGTAAACTAAATTGTGATGGGGCTGTGAGGCAAGAGGATGGTGCTGCAGAGATTGGAGGGGTTATGCGTGATGAGGAAGGCAAGTTTATATGGGGTTTCATGGCTCAACCGGGGAATTGCTCACCATTAATAACAGAACTGTGGGGGATCAAAAAGGGTTTGGAGATTGCGGAGCAGAGGCAGATCGAAAGGGTGATCGTTGAGGTTGATTCTCGCGAGGTGGTTGATCTGGTGAGAAAATCTGTATCTCAGGTGTACTGTGACCAGTTGGTGTGGGCAATTAAGCAACTTCTTAATCGAAAAGGAGAAATAAGGTTACAATGGACCTATAGGAGAAATAATTATTATGCGAATAAAATCGCCAAGGTGGCTTTAAGAAGTGGTCATGACGTCTATGTGTTTAACGAAACACCATATAGTGTTGCTTTATTACTTGAGCAGGACTTATCTGATGACACGCACCGAATGCGTCAATAAAATATATAATACTTAAACCAACTATTTTGTAGATAGCAGTAAATGGTCGATCCCACAGAGATTGGTGGTATTTCTAAGGTAAGAAAAATGCATAAATTAAATGATAGGAAATCTAATGGGAGGGAAAAGTCTAGGTATTCAACTTCACGATTTTTTTCAATACAACTTGGGATAGATTCCATTAATCTTTGGTTTATAAAAGATATGAGACTAATCTATAATCTAGTGCAGTTATTGACTCGATGACGCACTCGGTTCCTCGCACTTCCTGATATCGACAGCCAAGGTACGAATGTTGACTACTTCCCTAACCAAACACGCAACTTGATCGCTAGTGCTCCAGATTTAACGTGTTGGCCGCATTACCTCAGTTGTGAAGGCACTACATCTAGACAACCAAATCACTAGTACTCCCGATTTAGTATAGATCCCTAAGATACTTGACCGGTTGGCCAACTATCACAAGTTTGAGTCTACTACGTGAGGACGGACATTTCGATTTCAATGACTAAGGGTAGTCAACCTAATATGCATGCACAACGCTATACATAAATCAAATATAACCCTATGTTTAAAAATAATACCAAAGAGAATAAACCATAGAAAAGAATCAAGAGAATTAAATATAAATAAACCTCATAATAGAATCCCAAGTCGCAAAGCTTGACCAATCCACCTTCAACCTAGAGGAAGGAGATTAGCTAGTCATAATCAAGCCAAAAACCTAGTTTCTAATGTCAAACCGAAGTAAAACAAGAGTTCTTTTCGAATTAGATTCTATTGGTATTTATAGGAACACCCCTATGTTGATTGACAACGTAAAAATCTCTAAAAGTAGGTAAAAATCCCAAAATTTTGAGTCTTCAGGTATCGACGCCGTGGCAGCGCCGTGAGAATTTGTGAAGCATGTCATCCTCACGACATCCTTTTTTAGCTCTCTGGTTCACTCGTAAGTGAGTCACGTCATGAGAATTTGTCCATCACAGCGTGACAATTTCCTCTCCTTGCAATGCGAATTTGAACCACTTAAAGACCGAGGCCGAAATATTTAGCTTGGAGTCTAGGAAACGACAAGTCATTTGGATTTGGATTTTATGTCAATAATGGAAACGACAAGTCATTTGGATTTTCCAATCTCAATAAACGACAAGTCAGTGATGAAAATGTCCGTCTCAAAGTTTTCTTAAAAAGACTCGGTGAGTCATTCGATTTTGGATGTGAAAGTTATGCCCTCCGAACATCATCATCGCCATTAAGCTCAACACACGCCTTCGGTCCCAAAAATGCCAAATTCATATAAAATTCTCGAAACACATAAAATAAGCATTTATCACTTTAAAAAAAGATAAATATAGTCCATTAACTCCTAATATCCTATACTAAATCATACCTAAATGAACACTCATCAAACACCCCCAAACTTAGACTTTGCTTGTCTCGAGCAAATGAATGAATGAAAACCTATACTTTACTCCTATACTACAATGACTAATCCTAACAAACCTATGCCCATTACCAAGTCAAGTTTGAGTTCTTTTTTTATTTAAATCTGCCACTTAAGTAACCATCACCCAAAAGAAGTTCAGAGTCAAATAGTGTGAAAATGGAGCCCAAACATCAGTGAAAATCACCCTTTCAAAAACCATAATCAATCTAGACAAAAGCCTTCAACTACTCAAGATTTTACAGAGCCACTACATTTAAGCATACAAGTTCAGAATTTCTTATAAATAGTGCATCAACATCAAAAAATGGACTATGAACGAAAAATGCAACACACTATCCATAAATGCTGACTAAACACACCAAAGAGAGACAATCAAACTTAAATATGAAAATGTGGAACAACACATTGGAATAACTCAATTGATCTAGCTATAAGCACTCGATCAAGTCTTTTTATTTAAGAGTTTTCATAAACTTCCGCCTTTATGCGTATATAATCTCTATTTTCTCCAAAAATTTTAAAACTAGTACAGTCCCTTGCTCCATTTCCTGAGGAAACCGCTTTTCTCACTTTTTCCCACCACAAGATTCCCTGCTCATTTTCCAGTGGAATTTGTAGGACTCTATAAAATTTTTTAGAAAACTCTTGTTATCTCTTCTCACTTTCACTATAATCAAATGAGTCATCCAATGTCCGTTCAAGTCTAAATCATTCCCCATAAAAGTGGTTATGTCAAATGAATTGATGTCTCAAGTGAGCTACATTCTCGTTCTAGCACCCTAAAAATATGAAAACTTGCAAAATAGGACCGCTTGCCTCTTTAGTCTCTAGCACGATACCTAAACTTTATACTAGCTCTCTAATAAGTAACTTTAAAGATGTTAGACAACGCTCTAAATTAAGTATAACTCCTAATATTAAAAAATGTTCAAGTCTCAAAAGTAGTTTATTTTGAACTCATATCCCCAATAAAAAACATGCAGCAAGGTTTTAGGCAACTTTATATGCAACTAAATAACTATAAACATGCATAAACTCTATAATGCAACTTAATAACTACAAAAATGCATGAACTAATATAAACTACTACTAACCTAAATGATGCAATGCATATCATGTCATAACAAGAAAATGAGGTGAAAAGAAAAGAAAAACACCACCATAACTTACTAAACCCATGGAATACGCATAAAAATAATAAAATGGTTATACCTGTCATGCACTAATCCATTCATCCAACACTCCACTATACCTGAAACACCCCCAAACTTACCCTAAACCTTGTTCTTAAGGTTTAAAACAAGAATGGGGTTATCAAACTACAAAATGAAGAGTAACAAGGTGAAAAGAACATGGAATGAAAGAAACAAGTATTGAAAATGATATACTAAAATGAATATGTAAAACCTAATTGACTAAAATATCTCATAAAATATAAAATATGGTGATAAAAATGCTCTACTCTGGAAACTACGGGAATATACATACCAATACCTCCAGCAGACTCAAAAGCCAACCTAATAATCTAAAATCTAGAACTTACCAGATCCCAATGAGACTAACCATATGTACTAGAGAACCTCAGCAGTGATATTAGACTCTTAACTCCGGTGCATCAACAAAAGAGTATAAACACCTGTAAATAGTCACAAATGGGATAATAATGAGTTCAATAATCAAACATAAAAAATAAGCAAACTAAAAACATAATGGAAAAAAACTTGGGCTGCCTCCCAATAGCGTTTTTGGTTAAAGTCATTAGCTCGACTTGGTGTGAATGATCACGTGATGCCCTCTCCTTTCGAGATTTAACAATGAATAGCGCATTTATAGCTTTAGACAATTCAACAGATATGCCTTCCTTTAAATTTAGGAGCTCATCCAGGACCTTTAACACATATGATTCTATCGCATTATGATCGTCTAACACAAAGGTGTCACCTGTGTAGAAAATCTGCGAACACTCCTTTACGACCACCCTCTTTTTAAATTTAACAGGTAAGCATGGGAGGGTGGGTGGTTTCACCAACACCCGAGGTTGGTCTTCCTTGCTCTCCTTTTGCGGTTCCTCGACTTTTCTAAAATGACTTAAATTTCTTTCTCGATTTCATCCTTTTCATTATGTGCAATGATAATGTCTAGCTCATGTAAAGAAACTTCAAGTGTTTCTTTTGGTTCACTCCAATACTCGTCCATGATCGATAACTCATCCAACATAACATTTTTTGATGTAACAACATTCAATGTCTCCTTTGAGTGAAAATTGGTTGCCGAGACAACTTTCCCTTGTCATTCAAATTCTTAAGTGTAGTAGTCATTTGACTAAATTGAGTTCCTAAATCTTCCCACTTTGAATTTGAATGCCAAAGATCTGTAACATCTTCCTGTATTTGTTGCACCTAAGCCAATAACTGTTTCATCATATCTTCCAAGGAGGTGTTATGTTGATCCAAATTATGAAACAGTGGTTATTGGTTTGGATAATATCAGGACAAGCATATGTGAGATGAGAGTATTCCCCACAAAAATCACAAACTTGAACCTGTTGCATAAAAGATTTTGAGTTAGAAAATTGATGTCCATTATATGACATACCTATCCCATTCATACCATGATAATATGAGTCTTCGAATCGATCATAATTATAGTAGTAGGAGGCCATTGAGAAATTTCCTGCAAAAGTATTAGGAACAAGGGGCTAGATACAAAAATAAATAAATAAATAAATAAATATAACAAAAAACCAAAGAAAGAAAAACCATTCCTCTAGCAGTGGCGCCAAAAATTAACGATGCGTGCGAACGAGTCAATAAAATATATAATACCTAAACTAACTATTTTGTAGATAGTGGTAAAGGGTCGATCCCATAGAGATTGGTAGTCTTTCTAAGGTAAGAAAAATAAAAAAAAGGAAAATTGGGTTTTAGAGAGAATGTATAAATATTTTGAAAATACAAAAATTAAATGAGAAAAATCTAATGGGAGTGAAAAGTCTAGGTATTCAGCTTCATGGTCTTCACAATATAACTTGGGATAAATTCCATTAATCATTGGTTTATAAAAGATATGAGACTAATCTATAATCTAGTGCAACTATAGACCCGGTGACGCACTTGGTTCCTCGTACTTCCTGATGTCGGCAGCTAAGGTATGATCATTGACTATTTCCCTAACCAAACACGCAACCTGATCTCTACTGCTCCAGATTTAACGCGTTGGTCGCATTACCTCGGTCTATGAAGACACTACACCTAGACAACCGAATCGCTAGTGCTCCCGATTTAGCATAGATCCTTAAAGTACTTGGCTAGTTGGCCAACTGTCACAAGTTTGAGTCTACCGCGTGAGGATGAACGTTTCTACTTCAATGATTAAGGGTAGTCAACCTAATATGCATGCACAAATGCTATACATACAATCAAATCTAACCCTATGATTAAAAAAATACCAAAGAGAATAAACCATAGAAAAGAATCAAGAGAATTAAATATAAATAAACCTCATAACAAAATCTCAAGTCGCAAAGCTTGACCGGTTCACCTTCAACCTAGAGAAAGGAGATTAGCTAGACATAATCAAGCCAAAAACCTAGTTTCTAATGTAAAATCGAAGTAAAACAAGAATTCTTTTCGAATTAGAGTCTATTGGTATTTATAGGAACACCCCTAAGTGGATTGACAACATAAAATTCTCAAAAGTTGGTAAAATATCAAAATTTTGAGTATTCAGGTATCACGTCGTGGTAGCGTCGTGGGAACTTGTGAAGCATGACATCCTCAAGGCGTCCTTTTTTAGCTCTCTAGTTCACTCGTATGTGAGTCATGCCGTGAGAATTTGTTCATCACGTCGTGACAATTTCCTCTGCCTTGCAACATGATTTTGAACTACTTAGAGGCCGAATTTAAAGAGGCTTGTGAGCTAGAAAATGTCCATCTCAAAGTCTTCTTTTAAGGAACTTAGCAACAAGATCAAATTTATATCTTATGAGATGAGAAAGTTATGGCCTTTCCAACAAGACCAACGGTGAGTCATTTCAACTTCGGATGTGAAGGTTATGCCCTCTCGAACTTAACATTTGTCAATTAAGCTCAACACATGCCTTTGGTCCCAAAAACGCCCAACTCGTATAAAATCCCTGAAACACATAAGATAAGCATTTGTCACTTTAAAACAAGATAAATATAATCCATTAAATCCTAATATCCTATACTAAATCATACCTAAATGAACACTCATCATCTGACTAAAGGACTTAGTTTCTTCTGGCCCATATAGGGCTTGTATTTACAAAAAAAAAAAGAAGAAGAGAGTATATTTTGATGGGTCCATGTCAACCATTGGTCATGATTTCCTCAAAAACTACAAGGAAAGGATTTTCAGAGTTTTAAAGAAGCATGGTTCAAAAATTCTGATTAGTTAGAATATAGCATGGAAAAGATGCGGCTTATTGCTTTTACTGCTATCTTTTAAAGCCACCAAGGGGTGATAGATTTGGAAATGAAACCTTAACAAAAGTAGGCTTTAACAATTGGAAGAAATCAATGTAGAATTTTGAGTCACATGTTGGAGTCAATAGTAGTCACAATTATGCAAGGCAACATTGTGAAAATTTTATCAATCAAAAGCAAAGTGTGTCACATAAGTTTTATTCTCATAGCAAAATTACTGAAATTGTTTATAGATCTTGATTGACTACTACTTTAGATGTTATATGACCTCTTCCTATGCAAGGCCTAGCTTTTTGCGGACATGATGTGCAACCACTCCAAAATTCATGTTATTTTGTGTGATGACATGTACTATTGAATTATAATCGTGTCTGCGTGACAGGGCGATGACGTCGATAAACGAGTAGTGTTCGCTAGGAAAAACGTGTCGAATGGATATTGGCGATGAATTATGGGTACACGGGCCAGAGGAATGAACTTAATGAATGATCGAAAAATAAAATACAATAATAAATTAATTCAAGAAATTGTACAGGTCGTTAGTAACTTCATTTGCACGTGATGGTGCGAGTCGAGTGCATGCTGGGCGCAGGAACACATGAGGAAACTCAATTATTAGAGCAAAAGAGGATAAGAACAAGGGGGAGTCATACAAGTGAGTGCACAAGAGTGGTTAGGCTGGTGTGTTTAAGGGCCACAAGATGTGCCTCGAGATACTAGTATAAGCCAAGATGAAGTCAACACCTTTCTCTCACATTTTCTTCTCTCTCTTCTTTCTCCTTCTTCTCTTACTCTACAAGAAACAATGAAGTGGTGGTGGAGGTGATCGGAGCGGCGCCGACGACGAGCTTCTCTGACGATCCGAGGTGAGATCGAAATCTCATCGCTATTTCCTACGTGTTAGTGCTTATCTTGTTCGCGTTCGTCGTGATGCAATTTGGACTCCACGTCGAGATTTCGGAGTTAATTGAAACTCTCGACATTTTGGTGGTCTTCGCGATGATCAAGATGAGTTTTGTAAAGGTTGTTTCGAAATTGGTCGAGTTTTCGGGGTTGGCAAGTTTTCAAAGATTTTCGATTTGTTGTGTGGTTTTTGATTGATTTTTGACGATTTTGGGTGTTTTTGTCATGACCCGAATTCCTAACCCTTGAATTAACTCCTTAATCAGGATCACCAAACCGTGATATGGGACCCGCGTGAGGTGCGCACACCTACCGAGGCACGTGGCCAAGGTATATTATATATTTGTTGTGGTGTATGCTTAGTGATATGTATATGTGTAGACTAACTAAGTCGGTTCATGTAGTTATAGGCGTCGAGACGCAAACGGGGACGCTCCTCAGTTTGTGTGCAAGCGGGTAGTCAGGTAGCTAGACATGTGGTAAGTCTAAGTTTAGTCAAATGGGTGTTAATTAATTTATTTCATAACATAAGCCTATGGTACACACATCAATTTAAATAAACTATTACTTAGCCTATGTTCTATTTAAATGAAATCAAATATTAAGCCTATGGTCAAATGTAATTACAACCACCCTTTGGATATGCCTAGGGATGTGTACTAGCACACACTCCCATGTAATTTGTGTCATGCATTTGTGTCACCAAGCTGAAATTTTAGTGAAAGTAGGAGTGATTAATGGTCACTAGATCATCTTAGAGATGGACAAATAATCAAATGATGGATGACCATGATAAAGGAAACTATATGCTTGACAAGTGGTATTGAGGGGAGTTTCATGCTTGACAAGTGTCATTGAGCTGAAAAAAAGTGGGTGAGTAGGAGTGTTTGTGGAGATGGAGTTGTGCAACTTGATGAAAACCTAACACCATAAAAGAAACACTTAAACACTTTCCTTCTCATTTGCATGCAAATCAAGCAAGAAATTTCAGAGTTGTTAGGGGATTTTGTTTGATAAAAATTGGGGTATAAGAGAGCCAAATTTGCATATCAAAAGAAGCTCAAGTGACAACCATCAAAGCTAAAACCTTAAGTATCATCTATACTCTTTTATGCTTCAATTATTGTGTTCTTGGCTATGAATATTGAGGTTTTAATATAAAATGGATTTCAAAGATGTTTTTAATGATGTTTTAACTCATTTTGAAACACCAAATGATTTCCCTAAGCTGTATTTCAGAATTGAGAAGCTTTGCCATGAGGTTTTTTTTCTTGTAAAATTGAAAATATGATTTTCTTGATACAACCTCTGTAATTTTGACATAACTCACTCATCATAAGTCCAAATTAAGTGATTCTAATGCCATATGAAAGCTAACTCATAGACAAACAACTTTTGTCCATATTTTTGAAATTCTAGCTCTTTCTTACTAAAAAATGCTTTGCAAATAGGGGATTTAAATGTCATGATGGGATTGTTGAAGGTGAATTTTGAAAAGATATAACTCCTCTAATTCAAATCCAAATGAGATGAATTTCGATTATGTTATTCTTGAATATGTTAAGTGACTTATGACCAAAAGTCATGATTTTTGGAGCTATAAATTGGGAGAAACTATTTTTACAATCTCGCTGATTAGATTTTGATTCTAATTCAAGTTGTCTTTGAAAATATTTGATATCTTTTTCATTTTATATCAAAACCTTGCACACCATACCATTCCAGAAAGCTAAGACCTAGAGCTAAAACTTTCTTTTAAGTGTCTTTGTTGATTTAAAGTTTATGATGGTTTAATTAACACTTTACAATGCTAAGTATCAAATTGAAGTTTTGCAAGAACTTAAGAGGACTGTTTTGGGTTATAGGTTCACAAATCTATTTGACTTGACCTAAACCCAACCTAATACCTATCTAAACACCCCAGGGACATAGTGTGTCGAGAGTCCGGGTGCATGGGTTCGGGCGTCGGAAGACTGGAGTTAGCTAGGATAATTGCTTGATGTGAGTAATCCCACATGAACTCTTTATTTCCATTTCATTTCAATTGCTCTATTGTTGGACAGTCCTTATGACTAAAAATGCTATTTTGTGATCTTGATATCATGATTTATTTCTACTCTCTCATATTAAGCTTTGTCATCATGATATTACCTTGTGATTAAACTTAATTGCCTATTTTCATCTCATGTCTTTTTGTTGAGAAGTTATGGTAAGAGGATAAGTAGCATGCTATTAAGGGTAAATAACCCTATGAATGGACTTGTACTCTTTTTTACTTGTGCTTCGTAGCATTCTATTATTGAATTCCTTTATCGAGTCTTTTGTTGGCTTTAAAAGTAGTTTTAGAATCTAGGGTCCATTGCACATTTATAGAATGGACGGCTCACGGACCTCGGGGATGTCGGCACTCTCCACTATACTCGCACGACTCACGACGTAATGAATCGGGGTGTTCGACTAGATTTATGATATATGATATATACGCGTAGAGCACAGCTCTGCCATTTATGGTTATTAGAAAATGATATGAAAATATGTAGAGCACAGCTCCATATAAATAGTGGAAATGCTAAATGATAGTTCTCACCGCCGACTAGACCTAGATCAGACAGCTTAACTCGTGTCTCTGTTTCATTTGATTTGCTGGTATTTATTTAACATGTTTATTTAGAGCATTCTTTGGCTATCATTATGCTTTTAAATACCATTCTTTTATTTTGGAAATGTAAGTAGATAGGTCATTTGAGAATTATTGTTATACTTTTGTACTCATTATCCTTTTTATGACGGTAAGTGCGGAGTCGAAGCGATGGCTCGGCAAGAGAAGATCAACTACCTCGAGCTAACGTAGGCTCGTAGGTCTTGTTTTTGATATTTTGCCTATTTTACATACTTATGTCTTTCATACTGTTATGATGTATATATATTGCGTTAAATTATATTATAAGACTATATATATATATTGTGATCGTTGTTCTGGTTTCCAATTAATCAAATTGTTTCGCTAAATTATAATAAGACTTCCGCTAATCAAATTTATTGTTTAAACACTTTGAACAACTTTAAGTTATTGAAATTGGTAGGGTTAGTGTATTATTTATCCTGAACGCGATCAAGTTAGCAAATAGTTTAAAAAATGTTGACTAATACGTAATTAGGTCATATGTGTTGTAATTTAGGGTTTAGGGTTTAGGGCTTAATCACGGGATTAGGCCGGATAGTGCCCTAGATTAGGAGAGGGGCCGTCATTTTTGGCGTGATCCAATCCATGGTTGGACCAGCGTTGAAGTCCCGAACATATTGGGATCGATTCGGCGTTCGGCGGCGACAAGTCGTGGTTGGGAAAACCCTTGGCAGCCCCTTTAGGCGGTGCCGCCGCGATTGACGCCGTGGGGACAGGGGCGTCCCTTCAGCCCTACAACGCTAATCGTGGCACTGGGGACAGGGGCGTCCTTGTCCCCACGCCGTGGGGGCATCGAGCAACCTGCCCCACGACGCCCGGGGTCGAACTTGAACAATAAATTTTGATTTTTTTCGAGGATTTTTGGAATGGATTGGGAATTTTTTTTAGTATTCTAACATGTCCAAACATGATCCAATGCCTAGAAAATTGACCCGAAAACACAAACGAATAAATTGTGGAAATTGAAAATGGGATTTCAATTAAACGAGGAACAAAACGCTAATGCTACCAAATTGAAACGAAAATGCTTACCAGGTACTTAATGGACTAGTGATGGGCGTGCGAGGACGTTTTCGTAGCGTGTGAGAGTCATGAACACGGAGTTACACATAATATTTGTGAATAAAACCAACTGGAGTATTTATGTTATTTCATTTGTGCATTCACTTGACTATTATCTTTGTTGAGCAATATTCATTTGTGGATTATATGATTTGTTGGATTCTTTTGGTTATACCTATCCTTGGTGGTTTATCGGCTTGATGTTTACTTGGATTCCTTAATAAGTGGTCTATTGGGTCTAAGTGGACGATATGGTGGTCATGGTCTACACCGTGAATACACGGATTATGGACGTGGTTAAACCTGCAGTTTGGGATTACGGTAACCATATGTTGAACTATGTGTGACACTGCGGTGCCCGTATGCAAACTATGTGTGACATGAGGCTATGTGCCTTATTTTAGACTACCTTGGGTTTATCCAGAATTTGTCTTGGAAGTCAAGTTGTAAACTATGTATGGCAACCTGGTGGACTTAGGACACTTAGATGCCTTTTCTTTTGCTTTTTGCTCTCGACACTCATTGATCGTTGTTATCTCAGTGATTCACTTATCATGTTGTCTTTTTATAATCTTTATGATATCTATGCATGATACTAGTTTAGCCATGTATGTGACATTTAAAATGCTGTTAAGACTATTGGTATTTTACTTTCTACATCATTGTACTCATCGTCTACTTTGTGATGGTGGGCAGACCGACGCTAACAAAGGTAAGGGACCAGCATTAGGTGATTGAAGTCGAGGACCACGAGGCAGTCTCTTCTTGCATATTGAGTATGTCTTGTATTATGTATTTATTTTGTTTTGAAATTTGGGTTATGGGATTTTTGAGAGATCTTGGGCATGTATGACATTTTTGGGCATGTATGACATTATTGGTGTTCTCATTTGAATTATTATGGTTGATATACTAATTTGCTGGGTTTCCATATCCTAGGAATTGTCTTAACTTAGTGTCTTTGAAGTTCATGGATTAGTTTGAAGTTTAATTGCTTTTGTTTTATCTGATAATAACTCACTAATTGATTAACTTCACTTTTAAATAGTAAGGAAAGGCTGACTAGGCCTATGTGACTTACGGAACTGGCTCGGGGGTTTACGTAGGTCTAGGCCGGGCGGTGCCAAATTTAGGATTGTGGAATTTAGGTGGTCACATGATGAATCTACTAGTTTTAGAAAAAAAGGGAACTTCTTGGAGATATTGAACTGGTATGGAAATAAACTGGAGAGTATTGGAAATGTGATTAATGAAATTGCTATGGGAATAATCAAATGACGTATCGGATATTTAAAAAGAGATGGTGAAAGCTTGTGCCAAGGATACCACAAAGGTTATTTTAAATGAGATTAGAGATAGTAATTTCTCTATCCACATTGATGAATCTCGTGATACCTATATAAAGGAACAAATGGTCATGGTAGTAAGGTTTGTGAACAAATAAGGTCGAGTTATTGAAAGAATTCTTGCTATAGAACATGTTAGTGTTACTCAGGCTTCTTCACTCAAAACATGTCTAGATAATTTGTTTGCTCGTCATGGTTTATCCATCTCTAGATAAAGAGGGTAAGGATATGATGGAGCTTCTAATATGAAAGGACAATTTAATGGGTTAAAGACACTTATTTCAAATAAAAATCCATTTGATTTTTTATGTCCATTGCTTTGCTCACCAATTGTAATTGGTTGTTATTTCTATTGCAAAGAACATTAATGTTGTAACTGATTTCTTCAACTATACTAGTATGATCTTAAATATTATGGGCGCTTCTTGTAAAAGAAAAGATGCATTGTTTCAAAAACATCATGAAAATCTTGTTGAGAAACTGGAAAAGGGTGAGATTTTCTTAGGGACAAGCAAACATCAAGAGGCTAGTCTTGCAAGACTTGGTGACACTCGGTGGGCTCACATCATGCAAGTTTAATTCATATTTTTAATATGTGGGAATCAGTGTTAGAGGTGTTGAAAAATATATTTTTTAATGGACCTATGAAAGAACAAAAAGTCAAGACATTGGGTCTGATGCAAAAAATGGAGAGCTTTGAATTTGTATTTGTCACGCATTTGATGATCAAAGTGTTGGGATTGACAAATTATTTGTCACATGCATTGCAATAGAAAGATTAGAACATTGTCAATGCAATAGGATTGATTGCAACTGTAAAAGATTTTTTGCAAGATTTGAGGAAAAATGGATGTGGTTCATTGTTTGAGGAGGTTAATGCATTTTGTGTTAAAATGTTTATCCTGGTACCAAATATGAAAGATAAAATAACGACTCGAGATCGTTTAAGGCGTGAGGGACAATGAGTTACTTATTATTACCATTATCATGTTGAGATTTTTATTGTTGTAGTTGACTTGTTGAGATGAATAATCGATTAAGTGAAGCTTCTACAGAGTTATTGAGATGCATTGGTCGTCTCGATCCAAGAAACTCATTTTCTAGATTTGATCATGATATGATTTTTCGAATGTCCAAGATTTATGCTAATTATTTCTCTGCACATGACTATGTAATATTTGAGCACCAACTCAAGTAATGTGAGAAGTAGCTCTACAGTTTTGGGTTGTAATATCTTGCAATTCTTGCCGTAAAGATGGTTCAAACTAAAAAACATTTGATTTTTCCATTGGTTTACCTCCTTATCGAGTTAGCATTGATCTTACCAGTGGCAACTACAATGGTTAAAAGACTTTTCTCGACAATGAACATTATCAAGACAAGATTGCAAATAAGATTAGTAATGAATGGTTGAATGAATTAATGGTGTGTTATATATATTGAGCGAGACGTATTCACAGATGTAGATGAAGAAGGATATTGCAGCATTTTCAAAACATGCCAAATCGTAGGATTCAACTCATTTTACACAAAATTTAGCGGTATTTTTAATTTACATTACAAATTACTATGATTATTACTTTATTATACTACTCTTTTACTAGTATAATTATTATTTTGAAAAAAAATTAGGTGAAAATTCGATCGCCTCCCTTAATAAGATTTTCTGGATTTGCCCCTACATTCAACATTTAATTTGCTATTTTTTTTTGTTTTGAAAGAACTTGCTATAAACTTAAGAAGCGTAATAAGGTCAAAATAAATAAAATAAATATTTTAATTATTCAATGCAACCATATTACTCATTTAATAAAAGCTTCCAATGAGTCCTCTAATTCTTTGAGTTTCATGAATAATGACAATTGTACACACTAAAAGGCTATGTTTACAAAAGAAATAATCAAAATCAAGAGGTCATTTTTTTTGCACGAGCAAAATGGTGGTTTCATTCCAGTGTCAAAAGAGTAGATATATAATTACGTTACGTACTTAAAAATATTGCATGGCTTTTAAATAGTTGTGCTTTCAAAAAATAAAAATTTAATCAATCATATTGGAGCATGACGAGCTCCTTAAATCTTGACCATGGCTTTCGCCATGGCTGAGCTTTCAAAAAAACCGAAAAAACATTTAATTAATCATCACCTCACCTCAACTCGAATACATTTAATCCTCCTCCTCTGGAGCATTCTTTTCTTTTCGATTTCTAAATTTAGAGGAGAAAGATTCATTTCAATATACCCTTCATGGTAATTTAACATTTTTCAGATTTTATTATATATATATATATATTTATATATATATATATCAATTTATATATAAATATATATATTTATTGATCTCTTGAGCCTCAAATTTCAGTTGGCACGCCAACGAGAATTCTCGGGCGTGCTCACCTTCGTACGTCCTACGCGTGTCACTCGTGACCCCGCGAATCACTCTGCACCTAACAATTTACCATTATTTTATTTATTTTTTATTTTAATATATATTTATATATATCCATAATATATAAATATATATATTTATATCTATAATTACGCCTATAATTTCATAATTTCTACCGTCGAGCACACTCGAGCGTCAACGCTATTCCATGTCTCATGTGTGTGTAATGGCCCAGCCCAGCCCAACCCAGCGCCCAGGCTACCACTGGACCACTGGCTCCGTGGGGGTGCACCCCATTGGCATTGGCACTAGCACCGCTAGTCACAGGCAGGGTGGTACCAAGCCCTACCCCATCCGTGTCTCCCCACACGGTCTTTCGCCTCCCTCGACTCAAACCTGGGTCCTGAGGGATAAGATTCCAGATTTCACGAGTCGAGTATCACTGAGCTGGGAGGGACTTCCCAGGAGGTCACCCATCCTGGTACTACTCTCACTCAGGCACGCTTAACTGCGGAGTTCTGATGGGATCCGGTGCCTTCGTGCTGAACTAGCTCAGTAGTACTCGACTCGTGAAATCTGGAATCTTATCCCTCAAGACCCAAGTTTGAGTCGAGGGAGGCGAAAGACCGTGTGGGGGGACACGAATGGGGTAGGGCTTGGTACCACCCTGCCTGTGACTAGCGGTGCCAGTGCCAGTGCCAATGGGGTGCGCCCCACGAGTCGATGGTCCAGCTGGTAGCTCAAGGCGCTGGGTCAGTTTACTGGGGCCGGGCCGTTACATAAAAGGCGACTTTTTATGTAACGGCCTAGCCCAGTGCCCAGGCTACCACTGGACCACATGCTCCATGGGGGCGCACCCCACTGTCATCGCTAGTCACAGGCAGGGTGTAACGGCCCAATTAATATTTTTCGTTATTTTATAACGTCATTACAGACGTGGACGCCAGCGTGGACGTTCGTGGGTTCCACAGCGAGGCTGGAGTGCGTCCGGATTAGGTAAATAGTATTTTGTGTATTGTTTTGGTTAATTTTGCGATGTTTATGTTAAAATAGGTTAACAACATCGCGATGTGTGTAATTATATTTTAAATTGATGTGTGAGATTGTGTGATGAGTATTCGCATCGATATGCGTGTCGACGCGGGTACCGGGTAGATTAAAGACGAAATTTTAAGTTGAGAAAAATATTACATACATTAAACGAATTAAATGTGATAAAATTGTAAATTAGTGGGCGTCTAGTCACATGCGGGGTCATGGTCGACACGCGTGGGTGGTACGTTAGTGTGCACGCCCGAGTACGCTCGTTGGCGCGCATGACGAAATTTTAGGCACGAAAGTATACGCAAATATATATTTATATATATATGTATATAGGTAATTTAATATATATATATATATAAATATATATATATATTTGAAAAATCAGGAAATTGAGAAAATAATTGTGAAATGACTAAAAAGGGTATCAGAGTGTGAAGGAGGAGGATAAGATTTTAGGGGCAAAATGGTCATTTCACCCCAAAATTTTGATAAACACCACACCGTCACCATAGTTTCTCATTTTTCCCACATTTCAATTGATCGAAATAGGAGATCGAGAGGAGGAAGAAGAGAGAACAAGAGGAAGAGACCAAAGATATGAGTTGTTGATGTTGTGGTGTTGTTTTTGTTGTTGTTGTTGTTGTTGTTGTTGTTGTTGTATGTTGTTGGCGTTGTTGGATGGTGGTGGTGGCGGTTTGGTGGTTCGGTGGTGGAGGTGGGGTGGAGCTCGAGAGCTCGGACGAACTGCGAGAGCAGTTCGTCTGAGGAGGGAGACGACACCCATGTCGTCTCCTCTCTCCCTCTCCCTCTCCCCGATTAATAAAATTTTTTTTTTTTTGGAACAGAGCTAATGAAGAAGAAGGGGCCGGTTCGGGCCGAACCGGCCCCTAATTAAAAAAAAAAACAGTTTTGAAAAAAAAATATCTGAAAAATTAATAGAAAATTCAGATAAAATAGGAAAAAATTAGAAAAAAAATATATTTTGATCAAATAAAGGAATTTTGGGATTTTCTCGGAAATGTTGGCGAGATAATAGTTGGGGTTTTAGCCTCGAAAAACGAAAAATTGACATAATATATTAAATTGAAGCTAATTTAGTGATAAATGGTAATAGGTATAATTCGGGTGATAATTTGAATTGTCGGATGTTATTGGAGCTGAGTTGGGGTTTGGTTTTCGGGACACGGAGTGCGGATTGAGATGTGTAGTATCCCAATTGAACTTCACTCTAGTATTTACATTTTGATTTATTTGAATTCTGTTCTGTTTATTCATTTCTCCATTCCTTTATTGCTTTACGGTGGTTGAGTACTCACACTGGTGTCTTTACGATAGTGGAGTTTACTCCTACACAGTGTCTTTACGGTGTTGAGGTCACTCCCCACCGGTGCTTATTCGTTACGGCTATAGAGTCCACTAAGTCATAGCACTTGTCTAGGCATACGCCGGTGAATAGGCTACCCGGGTATGGTAGGCTTGTGTGGGTGCGTCGTGGGTCTACGCCGACCACCTAGAGGGTCCAGGGTCAACCCGTTTAGTGTGTTTTCACGGGCCGTGCCTGGAGGGTAACCCAAAGTATGAATTAGTGTGATTTTTATTGTGCACGTACTTTGTTTCATTATTATAATTATACATGCGATGATTTTTTTACAGTTGTCTGTATTTCTTTTGTTCCGCATGTTTATTTATAGTATTTTAAATTCCAGTACTTTTACTTTCGTAAATATTTGGTGAAATTCCTTGGGATTACTCACTCTGGACTCGTCATCTGTCTTTTTGTGATGGCTGAGTGCAGATCCTAATACGAGCCGGGGAAAGGGCAAGCTTGAGGACTACATCGATTGACAGCTCTAGCCCTACTCGTACGTATGTTTATATTTACTCGTTTTATGCTAGGTTTTGGGATTTGAGAGATAGGTTGTATATTTTAATATTTTGAGGATCTCAGATGATATGTATATGATGTACAGTTGATATGGTTTCCACTTAGGCATTTTGCTCATAATATACATGTTGAATCTTTATGTTGTTAGTAAATCTTCCACTGCGTAAATTGTGATTAAATGATATTAAAGGAATAAAAGTTAACTCATAATATCAAAGTTAACCGGAAATTGATTAATAATGGATAATTGTGCGTGGGACACAGATAGCGGTGATATGGACAGTTGTGGGCCCGCGTGGCCTCCCGTGGCGGACCAATGTGGAAATTGGGGCCGCCACACAGGGTGGTACCAAGCCCTACCCCATCTGTGTCCCCCCACACTGTCTTTCGCCTCCCTCAACTCAAATCTGGGTCTTGAGGGATAAGATTCCAGATTTCACGAGTCGAGTACCACTGAGCTGGTTCAGCACGAAGGCACTGGATCCCATCCCGAACTCCGCGATTAAGCGTGCTGCGAGAAGCGATGCCGGGATGGGTAACCTCCTGGGAAGTCCTCCCAGCTCAGTGGTACTCGACTCGTGAAATCTGAAATCTTATCCCTCAGGACCTAAATTTGAGTCGAGGGAGGCGAAAGACCGTGTGGGGGGACATGGATGGGGTAGGGCTTGGTACCACCCTTCCTGTGACTAGCGATGCCAGTGGGGTGCGCCCCCATAGAGCCAGTGGTCCAGTGATAGCCTGGGCACTGGGCTGGGCCGTTACAGTGTGTCTACATGACCCACACATGGTATTAGGCATTCTCTTATTGATCCGATTATTCATTTATTCACGTATATGTATTACTACATACCAAACAAACACAATACATTACGCAATTCCACACACACATTAGTCATGACGATTCGGGCTTAACCACGAGCCTAACTCGAATTAATTTGGATTCGGATTGCTGTTAATCACGTGCTTAACGTAACTATTCGTTACAGTCCATAAGACTATTTTAGCCTACAAACCTGAGACAATTCTGAACTACGATTTCAACGTTTTATTTAGTCTCACATATGTGGCTTACCATATGACCAAACTGCCCTCTTCAAATACATACAAAAAACACAATCTCCTCTTTCTTTCTCTCTAGTCGACTCCACAATGCAATTTATGGCAACTTGTTTACCCTTTTCATTAGGGCTTTGTTGATTTTCGATTCAAATTTGTTACCTCACTTTCGTTGTTTCGATTGAAAGGTTGGTGTTTTGTTATTGAATTCTAATTTCATCAGTGCTTATGTTGATAAATATATATATATATTTATATCTATAATTACGCCTATAATTTCGTAATTTCTACCGTCGAGCACACTCGAGCGTCAACGCTATCCCACGTCTCATGTGTGTCCACATGACCCACACATGGTATTAGACATTCTATTATTAATTTGATTATTCATTTATTCAAGTATATGTATTACTACACACCAAACAAACACAATACATCACACAATTTCACACACACATTAGTCGTGACGATTCAGGCTTAACCACGAGCCTAACTCGGATTAATTTGGATTCGGATTGCTGTTAATCATGTGCTTAACGTAACGGTTCGTTACAGTCTCCCCAATTTAGTAACAATTTCGTCCTCGAAATTAAGGTATGTACAAGTCACCAAAAATTTCGAAGAGTAATGGAGTTCACTATTCCATTATATTTCCTACTCTTTAGCCTTCTCATTCCTTGCTTGTCCAGTATATGTGGTTGTACCACCCTATCACTAGCACAAAGCTTATCTCAACTTTACTGTGAAGAATAATGAAACTAAATTACTGTTTTATTCTTCTCTTTCAGTTTAATGAAATGTGAATAACACTATTCCATTAATTTCACTTAATCCGAATCTTTAAAGCCCGTCATAGGTGAGATTTCCAAAAGATCCCATATATCTTTTGATACATCAATAACCTATGATATTTGTCACGTTTTCTTTTTTTTTCCTAAGGATTGTTGTAGCTCAAGCATTGACGATTCCACTAAGGATCAACAATATCGTGTCTCCTACCTCCATCCGTCCCATAACTGAACGGCAAGGCCGACAATCATCATGTCTCCTACCTCTGTTCACTACAAATAAACAGCAAGGTCAACATATGTGTGCATCATGTCTCCTACCTCTGTCCACCATAAATGAACAACAAGGTCAACATAAGTGTGTCTCCTACCTCCATTCCACCCATCGGTGAATGGAAAGGTCAACCACACAACATTCTCATCATCATCATCATTTTTTTTGATACTTGCTTGAAACTTATAGATTTCGTAAATCTATACGCTACAACTTTTTCTTTATATTATTTGTTTCCTTTATATTATAGTTATATCTTACCTAGTCTGCTCTATTTCCTCTGTGTAGTTCTTTATTACTTCATTCATTCTATTATAAGATTTCCCCTTCTTATGTCTCACCCCTATGGTAATATAAGAAGAAGCATACTTCATTCTGTAATCCCTCGGGTACTAAGATCATTAAAGAACTCACACAGATAAATTGATTCTTTCAGTAACTATCATGATGAGACACAAGCTCAATCATATTCGTTGAATTAAGATTAGTAACACAATCACTTCGTCAACACGAAGGAAATATATTATACTGAGATTGAGACTGGTTTTCATTTTATATTTCAATAACTTCTTCCCTCAATGGAAGCAAGTCTCGGCTCTCTATCCGGAATATTTTTAATTTCATACCATCTCACATCTCGCATACAACTATTATGTTTAATCATTTCAAACATAACATATGCCTGCACTGACAAGAATCGTGCAGACTAGATCCCCTTATCAACTGTAATTCATTGTGCTGATGTCTATTTCCCATTACAAAATTTACAATCGTATTTCTTTTCCTTTTATCAGGTATAGACAAGAATCTACTTAACTTTTTAGGTTTCACTATTTCATATCACCTATTGAATCTGTCTCATATCTCTTTATAATCTCTATATATATCATCATCTCAACATTTAGAATCTCTCTGTATATCTTCATCTTAAAATTTATAATATTATACCCAAATGTAGTATAGCGTTACATATATCAATCATATAAAGAGATTCTTGAGACATTCAGAATCATTCTTGTCTAACCTTCCTCATGAATCAAATTTTCATTGCAGAATTTAATACGTCCAGCACCATCTCCATTAAAACATCTAATATGAACACTACTCATTCATAATCAATCTCTAACACATTGAGTAGTTCCAATTAGATTTTTTAATCAATTCTTTCGCCCATTAATTCATTTATTTACTGAGTTCAGTCTCATTCTGAACTCCAAAGAAATGACTGGTAATTATCAATTCCAACTTCTCAATTGATGATGTGCCTGCGAAGGACTTCCCTTATTCATCAATTTTATTTATCTCTCTGATGAGATAATACTGAGAAATTCTTATTATAATTACCTCTCTTGCCCCTTTCTTTCATTCAACTATTAACTATCATTAATCACTTTATATGAGTGATTCCTCATAGTGAATTTATCATCTTTCACATTCTAGTAACTTATTACGTCACATTTTATTTCACTCTGGCATAATCATACTTTTCAAACTCTCATAGATTGAAACTTTCTACAATTCACATTGCACCAGTTTCACTGGTCCTCAAAATTTTTCATCTACCATTTAATGATTCCTCTAGGATATTTTAATCTTAGGAATACTAAACGACATCCATACCCTTCAAACCCTTGTACATGATACAACTATACCTCAAAACCTCTTAATGAATGAATGAACTTACTCGTTCTATCCAATCAACTGAATTTATACTAATACTGGGATCATCATCCCTATCTTATCATATCCAAGTCTTTCCTCTAAGACTTATTCTTGCAATTCATTCAATCCATCATTTGAAATGCATATTTTCAACTTTTCATTACCATTTGATGCCTTACAATAGTTTGGTACTCTTACCAATACTATTGTTTCATATTAGTTCCTCTAATCTATATCAAATGTATTTACTACGATCCCTTGTTTTATTGTGTCGACAGACAACTACATGAATAAAAATATTAAGATACACCTCTATCTCTAATTTTTTTCGTAATCCAAGTATAATTAAGCAACTATTGTAGTCAAGCTACATTTCAATTTCCTTAAGGCATTTTTTGTATCATGTACAACTCATCTCCATTCCATTATAATGTTAATTGATCACACAATACAACTATATCACAATTTTCTGTATAAGTTGTTTGTATGCTTCAATCATTTCCTGTTTCATCACTTTTCTTTCTTTGTGTTGAATATAAGACAATTCTCTAATTGTCTTAACCCCAGTCAAATTCTTTGACTCATAATTTCAATTCAACACATCTAGTAGTTTTTAGTTGAACCTAACCATTGCACACAATTTTCATATATACCAACCCATTGCCAGAGTTCCACACAACTTTGCAACAATACTTTGTGCTTTTGGTATAGTTTCAACTATTTTCATATTCGTCATCATTATCAACTTAATAATGATCTTATCTTATTAGAGTTCCACAACTCTACATCTTTCTATTATTAAACATAGCATGAGCTCTAGTGAGTTTCTATGGTCCACACCATAATTTTCTCATATTATCAAGCCATCGCTTTATCATATACTCCAAAACTCTGATCTTTACTCCGTGATAACCAAATCTCAATCAACTTTTGAGAACTATTGGTTTCATTTAATTAAACCCTTGAGTTGTCAATTCTGAAAAATTACTATTCCTTTGGAATTCACTTCAAATTAATT
This sequence comes from Stephania japonica, assembly GCA_039657345.1. Taxonomy (NCBI): domain Eukaryota; kingdom Viridiplantae; phylum Streptophyta; class Magnoliopsida; order Ranunculales; family Menispermaceae; genus Stephania; species Stephania japonica. Next base: position 5,827,320 of record CM077566.1, read on the forward strand.
AATCACTCAAATTGAATTCTCAAACTCATATCATCTTCATAATACATCAAATTAAAGTAGAATTGATCCTTGATTTGGTATCAACCATTCAAATAGTTTGATGAATTTCTAACTTAAGTTGTGATAAGATTTCAATATATTCATATAATTAACCTTGTTGAAACCTTAATAACACAACTTCCATTCAACAAGTTTAACTTCCCATTTCTAACCTCTTATCAATTTACACAACCCAACCATTTGAATTTCGAGTGATCACTGAATTTTCACAAGTCATCATTTGCAAAATTTATAAATTTCAACATTTTCCATCATAGCTTGCAGTCAATACCAACCTCTTGATATACTGCTTACCTATTCATTCCCAGTATTGTACATCATTATCTAAATTCTCAATCCTTAACTTTACTGACAACTCATTCTCCCTCATTTAGACTGTACAAGTCCCAAAAGATCATATTAAACACTTCACTAGCTCACTACTATATTTTTTTTTCTCAACTTGCCTGAACAATGCACTCCTTGTATATATTTGGTATCTCCATATAACAAGAGTATCACATTTGTAATTCTTTTTTCCTCCATGCCGAGAAAGTTTCTGAATGAATTGATGTTAAACTTCTATCCCTAACCTTACCAGTCGTTAGGCTTACGTATTTGCAACTTACCCTTCACTTCCTATCCACAACAGATATCTCTGATAACATAAGTGTTATATCTATTAATCTTTCTGTATTAATACCTCAAAAGTTGTTAAATAATTTGATGTCAGGCCTCTACTTTTGACTTTTCCAGTCCTTAGGCTTATGCAGTTGTTACTCACCTTCCAATTTATACTGTATTAATACCTTACAAGTGATTCTACTTCCTCAACAAGATAGAGTTGATCAAAAATATAAATTTCTCTCAAATCTTTCAACTCTCAACTCTTGTTGTAATTGTTCACCTTTAGAGTAACTTCATCATTTCATTACCATCTCAACATTGAGCTACACCTCAATCTAGTATCCTCATATTTCATCTCTATATGTGGTTCCCCCACATCATCATTTCTTTCTCTTTATTGCTCTATTAATGAGTACAATTACCCACAACAATACTAATAAGTCTTTTCTATTCCGCCTTCAGTATGTGCAAATATATCCCAACTATATTGACATACTTCCTTATTATCATACTATTAGTGCGTGTAGTTACATCGCAACAACACTAATAAACCTCTTTCTTACCTTACTTTCAGTATGTGAGGCTATACCATAACCATACTGATAAATTTCTTTCTCACTATCTCAATATAGACTAACACCATATATGGAATCGTATATTTCATAATTATTCATGAAGTATGCTCAACTAATAATTATCTAACCTCAACTAGGTTCTTATCATCATTCACCACTATTTTTCTCATTGAATAACTTTTCATCCCACTCCACTAGTCTCAACACTAGTATATTTTCTACTCAAAGTGACTCCTCACCTTTGAGTTTCATTGTCTATCATTTCATATTTCCTTCATCTTTTATGGTCATGCATTCCATTTTTTTTTTGAAGTCAATTCACTTGACATACGTGTCCAGGACCCATTATTCCTTCAACACTGACTATTTCTCATTAGACAATATCAGTGAGAATCAAGACCGTTAGAGACTACTCAATGAAAGAGTTATTTATAATTCACTTCCTTTCCATATTTATATCATTTGGGTTCAGGGTTTCACAAACCCTAACCATCCATATATATACTGTAACATATATATACTATAACGGTCCAAATTAATTTAATCAGGATTAATGTTAATCACGAGGATTAACGGGTAATTCGAGCGTTACGTGGACAGCTGGGTTGACTCGGATATGAGTACCTAGGTTATATTGTGTTATTTGTGTATGTTGTATGTCTATTATTGTGATGTTGGAATTTATTATTTATATAAACATCACATGTGTGTAAGTTGATATCAGGTAAAGCTACGAGTCGGGTATATGTCCCGAAGTGCGTGTCGGGGATCGGGTACCGGGTACGGGGTTGCCGGGGTACGGGGCATGAGTTGTCGGGTAGCTGAGTGCTAGTGTGACTCATGCATAAATTTTATATGATTTATTAAGGTGATTTAACCTAAGGTTGAATAATGTATTAATGAATTAATTAAAATCCTATAGTTTGATAGGATTAATTATGGTGCATAGGATGATTCTCGAGATGCACAACGGAGTGAAACGAGGCATGTATTGTTAAGATAAGCTGTCAAGAACTTGGGTGACACAGGGTGATCAGTGACCCTTAAATTCTCCTCGAGATGCGTGTTCGCACTAGATTAGAATCACAACTATATATACACATCGATGAAATGGACAACATGCAAAAAAAAAAAGAGAAGAGAGAAAAATTGAGAGGAAGATTTCGAGTTTTGGAGGGGAATTAATTGCTGGAATCGGATCTTTGGAGCTTAGAGAAGAGATTTGGGCGTCAAAACGTGAGATCAAAGGTAATAAACTCTCATTTTGGTTGAATTTCCATTAAAATGGGTTGTTGATAAATTCGGATTTTTGAGTAAATTTACAACTGTTTTTGATGAATTAGATGTTCTTGAGGTTGGTTTTGTGGTACTTTGTTGATTTGGATCGAAGTTGTGGGAAATGGAGGTATATTTGGTGATTTTGGATTTTGGGTTACATGCATGAAATTCGAGAATTGGGTATGGTTTGTATTGATTTGAACGGAGATTTTGAGATTCTTAGTGTCTCCAATGGATTGAGAGAGGAGAGGAGTGGAGAAAAGAGAAAGAGAAGCAACAAAGAAGAAAGAAAAAAAAAACAGAGACGTAATTGTCTCTGGGTAGGGGACGCACGCGCGTGGCGCGTGCGTCACCCGAACCGAGCCGGGCCAGACCGGCCAGCCAGGCCAGTCCAGCCACCTAGACCGAACCGGTCCAGGTGGGCCCCACCCAAATAAAAAAATATTTTTTTTAAAATTAAATAATATATATATTATATTGCTGGAAAATAGTAAAAATAATTTAAAAATATCAGAAAAATTGGAAAAAATTCTAGAAAAATATAGAAAATTAAGAAAAAGGTAGAAAAGTAGTTTTGGGACTTCCCGGGTATCTTTAGAACCCTGACATTGTCCAGAAGAGGTACCACAAATGAAAAATTGAAATATGGTATAAAAAACATAAAAATTATATAATATGTTTTTAAATAATATAAAACACTATAAATGGACTTCAGGGACTGAGAAACCATAGCTCGGGCATCGGAGAGCTAGGCGGGTTGAATTGGCGGGTCTGGAAATCGGAGAGCGTATTTCAGGTGCGTAAAACCCTTGAGAAAGTTACACTTTAAATTCATGGCGTGTATTCTATCGATTATCTTATCGTATGCGATGACTACTGGTGGTCACGCATGGTTTTTCATCTTGGTTATGACTACACGCTTGAGCATGGGCTAGTCTGCGACGGCGACCGTGTAGATAGGAGTAGAATGTATCTACAACTGTCTCGAGGGATTAAGGGTACTCTTAGAACTAAAAAGCTTGTAAAGGAGTACGCCCGGTTCCTGAGTTGAGGTGTAGATCATTGTAAGCCTGTTATTAAGCACTGGTTTGTGCTGAGAACTCTGTTTTGTTATCATATGACCGGCGGGTCATGGTTTTATCGTGATTAAATGAGTGATGATTTATTTACTGTTGAGTTTACGTTCGAGCCATTTAGTTGATTATTCGTTGGATTCTGGATGTTTACATTTACAGTTGATGTGTGAATAATGTGTTGTTGTGATGATAATTTACTGCCAGTCATAGGAATATGATTCCTATTGCTAGGATCATATTCACATGCCTCGCAGGTTATCGATGTTTTCATGATTAACGTGTAAACTTCTCTTGGGAATTTACTCACCGGGCTCGTTCTTTGTATGTGTTAGGCAACGAGCGCGCGCGAGATCTGGTACGAGCAAGAGCAAGCAAGGGAAGGAGGTACTAGGCGACTATCTCTGAGGCCGTTGCTGCTGAAAGCTCGTGTTTTGATATCATGTATGTATATACTATTTTGTTGGGTTTTGGGGACTTTAGAACTTTATCACATATATATGGATTACTGTTTAGTTCGTCTCAGTTATATATATGGTGTTTGTATCTGGGTTTTCCATTACTTAGGTTAAATGAATTCTCATAAAATACGAATTAAATGCTTCCGCTAATGATGTAATTGAAATTATTAACTAACCTGCTAGATGTGTCAGAGAACTTAATATAGTAGGATTAGTTACACGAAACATCACTTTACAGAGCTGTAGACGTGGCAGCAGTGATGACGTGTCCGGTGACGTGACAGGCGCTGCTGGGCTTGCGGGCAGAGGGCGTGGGTCATGAGGCGGCCTCGGAAATTGGGGCCGCCACAGTTTGGTATCAGAGCAAGGTCGATAGGGCATTGAATAAAATAAGTTAAGGAAAGAGCATAATCTTTAAAACAAAATTAGATGTGGAAACCCGATGAATTGCCTAGAACTTTTAGTTGGGAAGCAATGGAAGTGGGTAGACTTGGGATTGTTATGTGATATATGTATTGTTGTATTTGTATATACTATACGAATACGTATATTGGGAACTGATCAGGACACGAAAATCGATGTAGACCACTATGGACGGACAGACTCCTACCACTACCTCTCCAACTACGCAGCAGGAGGCTGGAGAGACCAGTGATCATACCACTAGAGAGATAACTGATTTGCGAGCCATGGTGTAGAGAGTTACGGATCAGCTGTTACTACAGTAGGCACAGATGGTTGAGCTCATGGAGTACATACGGCGCTCGAGGATACCTGCAGTAGCACCGACTGCTGAGTTAGTTACACCTACCCCTCCAACCGTGTTAGCGCCACCAGTTGACACACAAGCAGCGAGGACTGAGACAGTGATAGAGAGAACTGAGCATGTTGTGGTACCAGCAAATAATACTGAGGTGACGCAACCTACTACGGAGCAGCAGATAGTTGTTTCGACTAGCAGGAGTAAGATGTCAGAAGCAGCCAAGATGGTGAAAGATTTTATGAGATTCAACCCCACCTACTTTACTGGGGTTAGTGATCCAAAGGTTGTAGGACGGTGGTTGATGACGCACCGACGTCTACATCAGTTGTTAGAGGTACCGGAGGCTGATCAGGCACGTATTTCAGGTTGTTGTTTGAGAGGCCAGGCAGCCGTATGGTGGACGACCTACACCGATATCCATTCTGTACCGACTACATGGGTTGAGTTTCGACAGTTGTTTCTGGATGAGTATATTCCCACCGAAGTGCAGTTGAGGCTTAGAGAGCAGTTCTTAGCATTGAGACAGGGTAGCATGACGGTATCACAATACATGGATCGATTCAGGTACCTCATGATGTATGCCATGGACGTGGCGAACACCGAGAGACTCTAGGTCTATTATTTCATCAGGGGTTTGGATGAGAGGATAGGTGGCGTGATAGTTGCGAGTGGAGCCGAGACTTTACAGAGGCTGTATATGATAGAGCACTGTCACGTGAGACGTACTTACGATCTAGGGGTGGGCTGATGGACAGGTCGGGTTAAGGTTCTCGGTCCGATCAGGGACCGAAGAGACAGAGAGACCCGTCAGATGGAGATAGTAGGAGTGATCACAACAAAAGTAGACCACAATATGAGGACAGACCACGGGATCGACATCACAAAGGTGATGACAGAGTATACGCAGTACCAGCGATAGCAGCACCACAATAGCATTACACTCAGGACCAACGAAGCAGAGACCAGAGATCACAGGGTCAGAGCCAGTGGTCGAGGAGTGGACAACCGAGACAGGGGGTTCTGTGTTGGCGATGTGGACAGGAGGGCCACATCAGACGTGATTGTACACAGGAGCTAGAGACTCCAGTACCTAGGAGACCAGTGCAGACTCGAGAGCCGGTGCACGCAGCGATGAGCCAGCCAGGGAGACGTCCCAGCGCAGGGTTCAGGGTAAGTTTACTTATTTTCATAATTATATGTATGGTATGTGTTAAGCATGCATGACTTAGTTGATGCATGGTCGATTTATGAGTGTGTGGTCAGTGGAGCCACATAGTGGTGTTGTCAATTTATATGGCAGGATGGGCCATTGTATTGTGGCTAAGACAGAGTTATCGTGTGGAGATATACGATGGGTAAACAAGTGTCAGTCGACCGGGATGGGTGGCTGGATTAAGGTTTCTTGGACACAGATTTTGGTTAAGTACAGGTGGCGGTGATGTCGGGAAAAAGTCGTGACCAGGTTCGCGTGTGCGACATGCACCTGTAGCTCGGTGTGAAGACTCGACCCTGTGAGTGGGAGCGAGAAGCTATTGTTCGACCCTGTGAGTGGGTGCGGTAGTGTCCAAGGAACTGTAGAAGAGTTAGTCAGTGGTGGAACTGACGGGGAAGTGTGTGGTTCGGTGAACCGGGGATGTTACTCGGGATTGTTCAATTTCGATGACGAAATTCTCCTAGTTGGGAAGAATTGTAACGACCCAAATTAATTTAACCAGGATTAGTGTTAATCATGAGGATTAACGGGTAATTCGGGCGTTACGTGGACAGCTGGGTTGACTCGGATATGAGTACCCAGGTTATATTGTGTTATTTGTGTATGTTGTATGTCTATTATTGTGATGTTGGAATTTATTATTTATATAAACATCACATGTGTGTAAGTTGATATCGGGTAAGGCTACGAGTCGGGTATATGTCCCGAAGTGCGTGTCAGGGATCGGTACCAGGTACGGGGTAGCCGGGGGTACGGGGCATGAGTTGTCGGGTAGCTGAGTGCTAGTGTAACTCATGTATAAATTTTATATGATTTATTAAGGTGATTTAACCTAAGGTTGAATAATGTATTAATGAATTAATTAAAATCCTATAGTTTGATAGGATTAATTATGGTGCATAGGATGATTCTCGAGATGCACAACGGAGTGAAACGAGGCATGTATTGTTAAGATAAGCTGTCAAGAACTTGGGTGACACAGGGTGATCAGTGACCCTTAAATTCTCCTCGAGATGCGTGTTCGCACTAGATTAGAATCACAACTATATATACACATCGATGAAATTGACAACAAGCAAAAAAAAAAAAGAGAAGAGAGAAAAATTGAGAGGAAGATTTCGAGTTTTGGAGGGGAATTAATTGCTGGAACCGGATCTTTAGAGCTTGGAGAAGAGATTTGGGCGTCAAAATGTGAGATCAAAGGTAATAAACTCTCATTTTGGTTGAATTTCCATTAAAATGGGTTGTTGATAAATTCAGATTTTTGAGTAAATTTACAACTGTTTTTGATGAATTAGATGTTATTGAGGTTGGTTTTGTGGTACTTTGTTGATTTGGATCGAAGTTGTGGGAAATGGAGGTGTATTTGGTGATTTTGGATTTTGGGTTACATGCATGAAATTCGAGAATTGGGTATGGTTTGTGTTGATTTGAGCAGAGATTTTGAGATTCTTAGGGTCTCCAATGGATTGAGAGAGGAAAGGAGTGGAGAAAAGGGAAAGAGAAGCAACAAAGAAGAAGAAAAAAAAAAACAAAGACGAAATCATTTCTGGTGTAAACGAGAGACGATTCCGTCTCTGGGAAGGGGACGCACGCGCGTGGCGCGTGCGTCACCCGAATCGAGTCGGGCCAGACCGGCTAGCCAGGTCGGTCCAGGTGGGCCCCACCCAAATAAAAAAATATTTTTTTAAAAAAATTAAATAATATATATATGTTATATATATATATTATATTATATTGCTGGAAAATAGGAAAAATAATTTAAAAATATCAGAAAAATTGGGAAAAATTCTAGAAAAATATAGAAAATTAAGAAAAAGGTAGAAAAGTAGTTTTGGGACTTTTCGGGTATCTTTGGAACCCCAACATTGTCCGGAAGAGGTACCACAAATGAAAATTTGAAATATGGTATAAAAAACATAAAAATTATATAATATGTTTTTAAATAATATAAAACACTATAAATGGACTTCAGGGACTGGGAAACCATAGCTCGGGCATTGGAGAGCTAGGCAGGTCGAATTGGCGGGTCCGGAAGTCGGAGAGCGTATTTCAGGTGCGCAAAACCCTTGAGAAAGTTACACTTTAAATTCATGGCGTGTATTCTATCGATTATTTTATCGTATGCGATGACTGCTGGTGGTCACGCATGGTTTTTCATCTTGGTTATGACTACACGCTTGAGCATGGGCTAGTCTGCGACGGCGACCGTGTAGATAGGAGTAGAATGTATCTACAACTGTCTCGAGGGATTAAGGGTACTCTTAGAACTAAAAAGCTTGGAAAGGAGTACGCCCGATTACTGAGTTGAGGTGTAGATCATTGTAAGCCTATTATTAAGCACTGGTTTGTGCTAAGAACTCCGTTTTGTTATCATATGACCGGCGGATCATGGTTTTATCGTGATTAAACGAGTGATGATTTATTTACTGTTGAGTTTACGTTCGAGCTATTTAGTTGATTATTCGTTGGATTCTGGATGTTTACATTTACAGTTGATGTGTGAATAATGTGATGTTGTGATGATTATTTACTGCCAGTCATAGGAATATGATTCCTATTGATAGGATCATATTCACATGCCTCGCAGGTTATCGATGTTTTCATGATTAACGTGTTGACTCCTCTTGGGAATTTACTCACTGGGCTTGTTGCTATATGTGTTGGGCAACTGAGCGCAGATCTTGGTACGAGCAAGAGCAAGGGGAAGGAGGTACTAGGCAACTATCTCTGAGGCCGTTGTTGCTGAAAGCTCGTGTTTTGATATCATGTATGTATATACTATTTTGTTGGGTTTTGGGGACTTTAGAACTTTATCACATGTATATGGATTGCTGTTTAGTTCGTCTCAGTTATATACATGGTGTTTGTATCTGGGTTTTCCACTACTTACGTTAAATGAATTCTCATAAAATACGAATTAAATGCTTCCGCTAATAATGTAATTGAAATTATTAACTAACCTGCTAGATGTGTCAGACAACTTAATATAGTAGGATTAGTTACACGAAACATCACTTCACAGAGCTGTAGACGTGGCAGCAGTGATGGCGTGTCCGGTGACGTGACAGGCGCTGCTGGGCTTACGGGCAAAGGGCGTGGGTCACGAGGCTGCCTCGAAAATTGGGGCCGCCACATATACATTATCATCTTATGAGAAATAGATGGATACCAACCATCTTATTATCATTTCACTGCCTTCCTTTATCTCGTTATTTCTGAAGTTCAAGTTCCCAAGAACCCTTATCATCAATTTTTCTTTGACTTACCAAGTCATAGATGGGAGACAAGACTTTCATATTCCTTCCTAGGCAAGACAGTACTGCTATATCTATCGCATAGATATAATATCAACTCAAAAATACATGTCTCAAGCTTTTATCTTTCATTACCCCCCAAAACATCGATAAAAAACCGTTTATTTAATTCTAGGTTATCCTTAACTTGAGAACTAATTTCCAAGTCAGTTAACCTAAATTTTCATTTTAATATACAAGTACAACTTTTGGCATCAATCCTTATGTATCAAAGTTATCACACCATTCGAAACCAATTCAAAAGTGATAACTTCAGTTTATGATACTCACTGTATCAAAGTTATTCCATCAATTGATCAATGGAATAATTATGCCAAGCTTTACCAACCATTCTCTGATATAACACTATATCAAAACTGTCACTTACTTCGATACCAATAATAACTTAAGTTTGTAAAACCTTGGCTCTGATACCAACTGTAACAACCCCTAATTTTAATTCGAGAATGTTTGGCGTAAAACCTAATTAAGCCCCAGTAAACCAGATCGGACCTAATTAGAGCCAACGACCTTATTTCATTTCTTGATAATAACTTTGTATATCTTGATTTAATAAACAATCATAAAAATAAATGCAGCGAAAAATTTAAAACTTTTTCGATAAAACATAAGTTATACAATACTGGCATGAACATCGGTATTGAGCTTTTATTCCCACCAATTTTATTACAAATCATAACGCAATACAATATATATATATATAAACTCACTGCACCGTAGAGAAGATACTAAACTCCTGGTCTTCTCCTTTCCTGAGTTCTAAGTCCTAGCGTACATTCATACTTGGAAATGTTAAGGTGGGTGAGCTCCTACATACTCAGTAAGTGATTCTCATACCAACTATCAACTACCAATTAATATCAAGGCAATGTATAACAACATGAATCAAATGCATATCTGAAGGAGCATATGAATCAATATAAACAATATATATATAACAGATGCAAGATCCTTGGTTCATTGCAATGTACCCGTGATTTGTATTTCTGATATTCGTATTTGCACTGAGTTGCCCTCTCACATTCTTCAAGAACCAGTCACTGAGCATCTAACCAGTTCTTGTCAATGTGCCACCAACTCATAAAACATCGAGTCGCACTTACTCATCATCACTAAACCAATCACTACTCATCTGATTGGTTTATGATTAATGAGCTGCTAAACTCAACTGGAAAGCATTGATCGAGATAATTTCCAAGTCACTGGGGGCGTGGTGATGGTTAGCAACTCTACCACAGTTCCAAACCCCAGGCCGATCCATCCCGTCAAACCTCTTTCCGAATCCATTTTCATTTCAAAACATTTTTGTAAAACCAAAGTCAAATCATGGTACATTGCCCCATTTCCAGTCCAATACACTATATGCTCTAGTAATACTATTTTACATTGCATAATTGATAAAAGCTACGAGTCCCACTTACCTGTCCTGAGCTTTCTATGTTTTACCGATTTGTACAACTCCTCAGAGTCCTCAAACCTTTCCACTTCAGTTCATTACCTAAAATAAACTATTTCTTATCAATTTAAGTCTATTATTCATTTACTAATACTTCTAAACTAGTCCCATTCGAATATGGAATCCCGGGATCTAGTTTCTAACATATTTTGACTATTTCACACTTTTCGAGGTAAAAACCCCAGTGTAAAGTCTCCTCCAACTTTTGAATTTCTCATTTTCTATAGAAATTCCTCAATTTCTACTTGTTTGGTCAAAATACTATTTTTTCATATTTTTTCCTATTTTTCTAGATTTTCTTTCCATTTTCTCTCTTTTCTTTCTTTTTTTATATTTATTTTGCCTTGAACCGGGCCGAACTGGGTTCGGCTCAAACGAGCCAAACCGGCCCGCTTCACCACCGTCTTCTCCACCAGAAAACAGTAGACGCTCGCTTTTTTTTTTTTTTTTCTTTTTCTTTCATCGATTGGGGTTGGCTCCCAACCCCAACTCCAACTCGATTTGCATCTCGATTCGGCCATGCAACAACAATCACAACAACAATCGAGCAACAACGTTAACAATTAACAACAACAATAGCTGCAACTCACCTCGGCCTCAACACCTCGACTCGCCATCGCCGAGCTCTCGCCATCTCCTTCTCACGCGCTCATTGTTCCCTCGTTCTCCCTCCTTTGCTCGGTCTCTCTCTGCTCTTCTTTTCTTTTTGATTTCTAAATTTAGAGGAGAAAGAGGCAGTTGATTAGGGGAATTGACCGAAATGCCCTTAAGCTCATTTTTTCTCTTTCATTTCAATATACCCTTTATGGTAATTTCACATTTTTCAGATTTTATTATATATATTTTATATATATCGATATATATATATATATATATATATATTTATTGATCTCTTGCGCCTCAAATTCCGGTTGGTACGCCAACGAGAATTCTCGGGCGTGCTCACCTTCGTACATCCTACGTGTCACTCGTGACCCCGCGTATCACTCTACACCTGACAATTTACCATTATTTTATTTATTTTTTATTTTAATATATATTTATATATATCCATAATATATATAAATATATATATTTATATCTATAATTACGCCTATAATTTCATAATTTCTACCGTCGAGCATACTCGAGCGTCAACGCTATTCCACGTCTCATGTGTGTCTACATGACCCACACATGGTATTAGACATTCTCTTATTGATCCGATTATTCATTTATTCACGTATATGTATTACTACACACCAAACAAACACAATACATCACGCAATTCCACACTCACATTAGTCGTGACGATTCGGGATTAACCACGAGCCTAACTCAGATTAATTTGGATTCGGATTGCTGTTAATCACGTGCTTAACGTAACGGTTCGTTACAGTCCATAAGACTATTTAGCCTACAAACCTGGGACTATTCTGAACCACGATTTCAATGGTTTTATTTAGTCTCACATATGTGACTTACTATATAACCAAACTACCCTCTTCAAATACACACAAAAAACACAATCTCCTCTTTCTTTCTCTCTTGTCGACTCCACAATGCAATCTATGTCAACTTGTTTAGTCTTTTCATTAGGGCTTTGTTGATTTTCGATTCAAATTTGTTATCTCACTTTCATTGTTTCGATCTAAAGGTCGATGTTTTGTTATTGAATTCTAATTTCATCAGTGCTTATTTTGATATACATGTAACATGGATGGCAATAAATTAGGGTTTCTATGCCCAAGTGGATCGTGCGATCAATTATTAGTTCCGATTGATGGTGGAGACACGAATGCGTGCAAATTCAGATGTTCCATCCAGATTTTGTGTTTGCATTGTGTGTGATTGATGAATTGTCTTAGAGAAAATGTGAATTGGGTTTTTGAGGTTTTTTCGATTCTTGTTGGATTTTATGTGTTGTGTTTGCTATTTGTTTAATGAAATTTGATGACCCAATTGAGGAGTTTCACCATTTTTGTTGAAATTGGCATGATTGATTGCTTCAATTGATTGAGTCAAACTTTGTGATTCAATTGTTGAAGCTCTGCATCAAATACACACATAATCCTACCCTCAATACTCCCAACCGAACAAGTCACTCTAAATTGACTAGTACTGAACTCATGTTATAATCCCAGTATAAAATAAATCCATAATCTTGGGACACTCATGTATGTGAAACAAACAGGCCATAATTGTTTAAAGAACATTCGACAATCATCATGTAACGACCTTCAAATTTAATTGGTGACACGTGACATGTGTTTTACAGGACCATGACCTACCGTCGTGATTTATCATATTACTTAAACCTCGGGAGTCGACACTGAGGTATATTTTATTTTTCTGTGATGTTTGTATTATTATTTATACCCAAATGAGAACACTGTGTGTCATTGCGCATGGTTTTCATTGAATAATCGCTACGAATTTTTGTGTGAGATTCGGCTAGGAAAAACAGAAATTTAGGGTATAAAATGGATAATTAAATACTGAAAAATGATAATTAGTGAATTATCAAAAATAAAAAATAATTAAATAAAATGTGGGAGCGAGGTTATGTCCGAGAACATTCGCGGTGCGAGTTGTGAGTTGAAACAGGTCTAAGAACACGAGTTTTGAGCGAGAAATGGAGCGGTTTTGAAGTTTAAGTCACGCATTGGAGTTATTCTAGTGTGTTAGAGTTATGGGTAGATGAAGAGGGAACACAAGATATGCCTCAAGATCTGTGCATGTGAAGAGATGAGAGATTGGTATATAAACCAACTTTTCTCTCTCCTCAATCCCATTTCCATTTTCGTTGAACGTGAGAGAGAGCGAGGAAATGGGGGTTTTATGGATTTCAAGTACGTTGCGACGTCGTGGAGTGATCTAATACGTGTAAAAAGGTAGGATTCCTACTTCTTGCGCGTTTATCTACGTTTTTGTGTTAATTTTGTGGGTTTTCGTCACGACGATTTTGAACGATTTTTCGAAAAAATGTTGGAAAATGATGTTGATTCTTGTTTTTGGGATCAATTAAGTGTGTAATTGATGAATTTGTAGTTGGTTTATGATTTTGAAGTGAATTGAAATTTTTGGGAATTTTTGACGAAAGTCGGGGTAATTTCGAATCGGGGCATTTTATTGGGGTTTCTGATCACCAGACATGCATGTATTTATTAATTTCTCAGGGTTTCCACATGAGTAGGTTGTCCATTATTCCTGATTTCCATTTATATAGTTATAGTTGATTATAGTAATTTCCGCTACGAATTTTCTGATAACTTTATAATCCTATAACTTACACATTTAAATGATTAACCAACTATGTATATGAGGATTTGAGGCTGACTAGGATGCATGTAGACTTTGCGAGTAAGGACTTGGGGGCCCACGTAAACTTAGGCCAAGCGGGATCCAATTTTATGGGGAACTGGGGCCGTCACACACCAAGTTGACTTTTAAGAACTGTGACTGTGACATTAATTATATAAAATTAAGAGAAATGCTAAAGTGACCCACTATTGGCACTCACTAAGCACGCACCATGTTTTTTTTATTTTTTTTAGTTAGTTTTCTTCCTAGTTGGAAGTCTTTAATTTGTCTTCTCACTGTTGACAAGTTTTAGGTGTTCTTCTCCTTGTTATGAAGTTTTGTTATTCGTTTTGTGGTTCTAATAGTTTTTTGTATTGTCATGAGCTTCATCATTGTAGAGAGCAGTCTTTGATTATCAAACTGTTTCAATTTCACATTTACAACCAAATTAATGACAGTTTGTTTAAAAAATAGGATTAGCGAATTAATGTACTTGATTCCATGTTTCGTCTTGTATTGAGCCATTGATGATTAATGAAATTTTAATTTCTCTTAAAAAAAAGATTATTAATGAGTACTTTGTTTTACACAATAGTGATGATAAATAAAGTCATTTATAAGATTATAATTTAGTCTTGTTATAAAATTACCTTAATTCTTACACACAAGGAAAAATGGTGATAGATAATTATTGTAGAACAGAGGGAGCCGGTGTGGTGATTTTTTTTTTTTTTTTAAAGGTGTGGTGAATGTTAATGCTAGTTGCGAGTGTTGTGATCATCTTTTGGCACAACCAACAGGGGGCGTTGGGTTCCATGAATATGATAATGTTTAAAAAATGCGGGGTCAAAAAAAAATAAATAATAAAAAAAATAAATAAATACATGCGGGGTCACATGAAAAAAAGAAAAAAAAACATGCGGGGTCAGAATAAAATAAAAAATGATAGTAAATAAGAACTATACGTAATGAAAAAAATAAAAACTGTCGTACGTAGTCGATTTTTTTTTTATTTAAAATTTTTTATCAGAAGGTGTGTAGTTGAATTTCAACAAAACACGTTTCAATCAAATTAATTTAAGTTTCGATTGAAAGTATAGTTATCCACGTTCTTAACTTCAGAGATAATGACAAAGAAAAAAAAATGATTGTAGCGCATTTTATTTCAGTGTTTTCACATTAAGTTTACTATTTTAAATCCACAATCATTAAAGTCCATTAATAAGTTATACTAAATTTTTGTTTGTTTTTTTGCCCGCGGCTATTTGCACCCCTCGTTTTGCTATCCGTACCCCAATTTTAAATTTTTTTCTTTGCTTACCCCACTTCTTACTTAGTTTACCCCAACTTTTTCTTAAAATTCTAAAAAAGAACCTTGCTCACCCCATCATCCATCATCATCCTCACCCTCACCCTCACCCTCACCCTCACCCTCACCCTCACACCCCTCAATCCTCTTCATTTCTTGATTTTAGTTATTATAGAACACTTGTACTAGGCCACCAAGTGTCGTAAGAGTGTTTTTTCATTGAACAAGGTGGGATGTGGTCGTGTCGTATCTTAGAAGCGAAAAAGAATCGCTCACGGGGTTCTATCGCACAGGGCTCGAGACCTTTAAAGAGGTATCGGCCAACTCCGACTGAGACTTCTAAATAGGTAACGGTCGAACCCGACCAAAACCTCTTAAAAGTTCTTGCCGACTCCGACGAAGATTGTGAAGAGAACTTAGTTTTAGTAGGTGACGGAGGGATTCAATCGAGATCTCTTTAGAGGTGTCGACCCTGTATGTCCGCACCAGCGGGCTATAAAAACGAAAAAAAAAATCAAAACTCTTAAAAAATACATGAAAATGACAAAAGAAATAATGGGTTTTGCTCAGAATCACTTGATATTTTTATTCCATCCAAACTTTGTACCCAAAATGTAAGATTCAAGCCCCAAATCGAAGCCTTAAACCTAACAAAAAAAATGACTCAAAAAAAGAAAAAAAAACCCCAAAAATCACAAAACCGACATTAAAAGATATAAGAATGCACCATGACGTTGAATCGATGTGGTTTCACTTGGATT
This sequence comes from Stephania japonica, assembly GCA_039657345.1. NCBI lineage: Eukaryota > Viridiplantae > Streptophyta > Magnoliopsida > Ranunculales > Menispermaceae > Stephania > Stephania japonica. The sequence continues at coordinate 5,843,474 of CM077566.1, forward strand.
TTGTCGAATTTGAGCCGAAGGTAAAAATGCGATTCAAGAGAGGGGTGACTAGGGTACGGTGAGTAAAAACTTTTTTATATGGAGGGGTAGTTGGGTAATTTCACTAGGGTGGGGTACAGATAGCAAAATGTAATGTGCGAATAGCCGATAACCTTTTTTTTCAAGAAATAAATTTTTGTTTGTTGTGTTTTGGAGTACACGCCAAATTTGTATTTAAAAAAGGGAAATGTTTAGGGATGACAATTGAACCCATCGGTACGGGTACTCAACCTTAATAGATAGGGTAATAATCGACTCGACATACATTGGGTAAGGGTATGGGTTATGAATGAAATATCCAAGTGAGTATGGGTAGAGTAAGTGTATTAACATCTATCCGCTCTATTTACCCAATTACCCGCCCACATCCCATTATTATTATATCTATACATTATAACTTCATGTGTAAGCACTATATATTTTCTTTTTAAAATTCATACGTTCCCTTTTTTGTTGAAATTAGGATTGAATAGTACATACACTACTATTAAGTACTAACTTATTTACTAACGTCAAGAAAAATACTTATTTATTTCATGTGAGATGTGAATTATGTTCACAAAATTAGCCCACAAAATTATATTTGATTTTTTTATATGGATATTAACTTGGTTTTATTACTATCTTATGTCTATTGTGGAAGATTGAAGGTACTTTAACATAATTATTAGAGACGACATATATTTCAAATTTAAAATGAAGATTGAAGACTATATTTCAAATTTAAAAGAAGATTATATTTCTAGTTTTTGAAGATTAAGATTTTCTTGGTTTAAATGAAGAATATATTTCAAATTTAAAATAATTATTAGAGCCAACGTATATTTTTATTTGTTCTTTGTAATAATTATATAAATAATATGGTGTGTAGGTTCTATTGACATCCTAGGCTCAAAAACTTTATTTTACTTTTTTTAAGTTTAAAAATTTTTAATATCATTCTAATTAGTAATGGGTATAGATACCCATGGGTACCCTGCTACCCAGACGGATAATATTCATACCCACTCCACCAAAAAAAAAGGATAATAGGGTAGGGTATGGGTAGGACATCCATATGATGGGGCGGGTATGGGTGAGGCGTACCAGCCCCATATCCTATCCATTGACATCCCTAGAAATGTTTTACCCAAAAAAAAGTAAGGAAATGTTAGAATGACAAACAAGTCACACCCGACCGCACATAGCATGTGGCGCGTGGGGCCTACGTTTCGGCCACTATATGCGTTTGGGTGTGTTTAGACTCTCTAACTACGAAACTTTATTTTTCCCTCTATTTTACAATCATGTCACATCAAACTATATTTTTCCTTTAACCACAAACTCTACTTCTATTCCAAAACTAGAAATGCAGGTGGGGCGGGGGATCCACCCTAATGGGGCAGAGATTCCTCGCTAACTAGTCCCCACAGGCTGGGATGGGGAGACTTTCATCTCCGCCATGTGGGGCGGGGAAGGGTGATATTTCCCATCACCACTACGCGGGGAATTCCTCGCCCCGCACTATGGGAATTCCTCACTAGGAACCCTGAATATTCCTCGTGGGGATTTCTATTCCCCTTGAGATTCACATAACATAAAAATGCAAATGAGCTACACTTTTATTTAATAAACCAAACTAGAAACTTTTATTTTTTTTAATAAACCAAACTAGTTTTTATTTATTTGAGCTAAACTTGCTTCTATAAATGCATTTTAATAGTAAGTAACTACGTTGCTACTTTACTACTTTATTTCAACTTATATTATAGGTAACTTATGTGAAAAATTGATGGGGTGGGAAATCCCCTGCGAGGCAAGGAATTGGAGTCTAAATTTCCCCGGTGAAGAATTTCAAGCGGGGACGCCATAAATGGGGATGGTGGTTGCATTCCCCGCACCACCTGCATCCCTATTTAAAACTTTATACTTTATTTTTATTTTTTTGTCGTTTATTTGTATTAATTTTAATAAATTATTTAATTAGTAAAAATTTAGGAAAAAGACTCACTTAAATTTTTTTAAAGAAGATAATATATAAAGCACACACCCCAAGGCACAGGTGGCAATTTAGGTCACGACACGAACACAATATGTTATAAATGGGTTAGGGTTTGACATAAACAGGTCAGCATAATTAAAATGTGTGTCATTAGCATGTTAACTTGCTTAACTCGATAATGACACATTTAATACAATTAAAGAATAATGTATAAATAATAAATAGGTTATGATAAATAGATTGGTACAAAATCCACCTATTTGATAACATGATTTATTTTTTATTTGCAGATACATCTTTTATCATACTTTATTTTATTTTTAAAGTAAGTATTTATTTTACTTTAATATCTTATTTATTTTTTACATTTTACTGATAATTATTTATTATGAAAAATTATAAAATCTTCCCGCCAAAGTAAAATTTAGATTTTTTTGGAAGACTATTATAGTTTTTTTGTATGTTATTTGTTACGAGACATTTCCTTTCTATTGTTAAGACTTTATATAAGACTTGAATAAAAAAACTTTTATATTAGACTTGAATAAAAAAAGTAAAGTAAACCTTAAATACTACAATTTCATTATATTTTATTGGCTATTAATTATGTTATGTTAATTTAAATTTATTCATGAAGATAACTATATTTTTAAAAGTTGTAATCAAGTTAGAAAAGTTTAAATAAATTTAGAAGTTTAAATAAAATATTTAATAAATGGTTGACATGAATACCTGACATGTTTAACACCACCTATTTCGACACAAAGACGATTAACACAATTAATAAATGGGTCGGGTTTGTGTTTACCTTATATTAATTTTATGTGAAAAGTATTTAGCTAGCAACTTAATTTGTCAATTTCATGTCACTTTTTAATTTGCTTTAAAAAAAGTAATTGAGTCAAAATTGACACAAAACCCAGCTTTAATTTGTCAATTTCATATATCAAGTAATAATTTTTATTGTCTTTCGGCCTTCATTATCATCTTGGCTGTTCATGCTATAGAAACACAGCTTTTACGCACTCTAGCTATGTCTTCTGATCGGCATAGGTATTTATGGGGCTGTAAAGAAGACAATTGATCAAATGTTAATTTGATATCCAAGCATAGAAGTATTACTATTTAATTAATTGGACTTGACATTAGTACTTTGTTGTATGATTCAACTAAAATTATAGATGCCCCATCCGGGAATCTGACGTTACTATTGATATTTTTTGTTTTGTTTTGTGAAGGACTATTGATCATTAATTTCTCCAACTGTGTACAGATATATAATTCTACCACGAGCTTCACATTTTCTATGCCTTGTGAGGTGTTGTCACATTTTAATTGGATCGATGAGGCTCTTATAAGCTATTGATAATTAAGCTAATTTGTGTTTGCTAAACACAACGATAATGGTGGAGAGGCAGAGGTTTGCTTCAAAGGACGTAGTATCCCCTAGCTATTGATTTTGTATTTTTGAAGAGTTAATTATTTTGATTTGCGTTGATGGAAACTATACGTGTTATTATATGATGTACACTATTCATGGATTGAAATTATGTATTATCAATATTCTATGAAAAAATGTAGGTGCATATATAATTAAATGCAAGTTACTTTTACCAGTAAAGGCCAAGGCCAGTGGCATAAATTTTTTTTTTTTTTTTGATGAAAAAATATTTTTATTCACAGAAATTGTTATTATATCTAATTTAACAATGAAATTACATCAACAACAACATTTTCCTACTCCTTGATGAGATTAAATCCATGTTGCGAAAGTTTGCAAACTTATGTACAACTTATACGCTTGTTTTTTGCATTTTCAACAATAAAACCATAACGAAAAATAAAACTTCCAACAAGGGAAGACGAACATAAACTTTCAACGAGGGAAGACAAACATAGACTTCCAACAAAGGAAGACAACAACTTATTGAAAATGAAAACCTAATGAAAATATCACCAACAACTAGCACAAATCCATGCATGAGCATATAGAAGTGTGGACAAATTGAATGATAACAGATGCATGTTTGAAGGAGAGGCAAGTGGTGCCAATGATGAATCTGACTCATGTTGTAGGCTTAATAAAACTGAACATCTCATAAGTGAATAGATCCGATTTTTATTGTATAAATAAAAATAATGATTGTTGTTGGAACCACCGACGATCAAAAGAGAAGATCGACGGTGTTCTAACTAAAGAATCTCAAAAAACAACTAATGCTCTAAACCCTAGACACCGCTTTTCTTAAGAAGATGAAGTTTAGACCAACTGGTTAAGAATTCATATATTATATCCAGTGGCATAAACTATTCATTGATTGAAATAATGTACTATATATAACATATGATTTATAACCAAAAAGGCAAGACCTTAAGAGATCGTGGTTCGATTCCTAATTTCCTACTAAAGTAAAAAAATGATTTATAGCCAGAGCATGTCCTGTGAGATGGTAGAGGCATTATCACTTATCAAAAGGCAAGGTTTAGAAAGGTCGTGAGTATGATTCCAACTAAAGTAAATAAAATAAAAAACATGACTTATATGATGGGGCAAAACGCCATTGCACGTATGTGTTTGGTACAAACATTTTTTGTATTGAATTTTTGAATTTGAGGCGTAGGCAAGATTCGAAGAGGTCATGAGTTCAATTCACACTTAAGTAAAAAAAAAGGAATGCTAGAATTTTTCAAAACTCTAGCACATCACTGGAGGGGCCAGAGCCACATGCATGACTGTTGTAACGACCCAAATTAATTAAATTAGGATTAGCGTTAATTTTGAAATTAACTAGCGTAATTCGGGTGTTACATGAACGACTCGATTGACTTGGGCACGAGAATGGAGAAAATATAAGTTATTTATGAGTGAAGGGTGTTTATATTGTGGTGTTGAAAATCATTATTTATTATATTGCATTGCATGTTTGTACGTATTATTAGGTGAATTGATGAAATGGGTATTTGTCTCGAAGTGCATGTCAACGTGGGTATCGGGTAGCAGTTACCCGAGGTATCTAAACTAGGCTAGGAAACATTATATGGTGTTTAACTAAACCATAGTGTAACGGCCCCAATATCACAATCCAAAATTGGGTACCGTCCGACCTAAACTTACGTAGACCCCCGAGCCAACTTCACAAAGTCGACGCAAGCTTAGTCAGCCTTCCTTAACATTTATCATTAATTAAGCCATTTTAAATGTAATTAAGTGAGTAATTCTAGTTAGTTAGTTATCATGTCATAGCGGAAGTATTAAAATCTCAAACTAAACCAAAACAACTATAAGACACAAGTTAGAACAACCTGAGTGTGGAAACCATGCATATGTATACCTCCAAAAGTATAATCGGTCAGAGGAGAATCAATTACGGTATACATATCCCAAAATCTCTCACAAAACCCATATCCCAATGTATCAAAAACATAAACATATAATACAAAGAAACCTACACTGTAGGCACGAAGAGGTCGCCTAGCAGCCCTCAACTTGCCTATTTCCGGTCCTTTTCCCTTATTTACCCTGCAGTATGACGGGGTTATACCCACCATCATAAAAAGGACAAAGTACTAGACTATGACTCATTACATCGCATGTGTGGTTTAATATTGTTTAGATCGGGTGAGATTTAGTATCGGGTATTCGCGATGCGTTTAGTTCGATAAAAATAAAATAAATTTGAAAAATAACAGTAACAACCAAGTGGAGTTTTAATATAAATTCAAATGTCAAATAAACGACTAAACTAGTATCATGCAAGAATATCACAAGGATAATACAAAACCGCATGATAGTGAATCACTGAGAAATCAACGATAATTGAGTGTCCAAGAAAACAACGGAAAACGCAAGTAGTCCCTTCGAAAAGGTCATTGAGTCGCGGTAAAAGCCCAGTAGACTCGGGTTCGGACACCGGGGACGAGAACACGGCCATATCGGGACACCACACTCGAGTGTTTATTTATTTGATTTCATTTGATTCCATTATTGTTTATCGTTGTTTACTCTATTTCCATCGTTGTTTTGTCATTCACTAACCTTTGCGACTATGAGATATCCACAAACCCGGAGGATAAGAGCCCCCAACGTACACGATAAGAGCTCGATAAGAGCTCATATCGTAGATAAATAGTAACCATGACTTACTACTTGCTTCTCCCATGCCGAGAGAGAAGGGGGGGGGTTGAGAGCCAACCCCAACCGAGAAAAAAAAAAAAAAATTCTCCATCGAACCGAGAGAGCTCGGTTCGATGGAGAAGAAGGGGGGGCACACGTGCGGGTCGCACGTGTGCACTGATCCATCTCCCGGGGCCGGGTCGGGCCGACCCGTCCCCGACCCAAACGGGCCGGCCGCCAGACTCCAGAGACGGCGGCTTGGGCCGAACCGGGTCCGGTTCGGACCCGATTCACCCCAACCTAAAAAAAAAAAAAAAAAAAAAAAAAAAAAAAAAGTTTAAAATTAAATAAATTCTGAAAAATATGGAAAAAATAGCTAAAAATTATGGAAAAAATCAGAAAAATTCAGAAAAATACGAGAAATTAGAAAAAGAGTTGAAAAGTGAGTTTCGAGACTTTTCAAGCTATTGGCACCCCGATGTAACTCGAAAAACGTGCTACAACTAAAAATTGGAATAAAATTCTAATTTTTATTGTCACGATATAAAATCAATTAGTTTGATACTAAATCATATAAAATGACTTATTCGGACACCGGGGACTTAGGAGACCATAGTCGTGTGTCGGGTGCGCATCTCGAGGCGAGAGGGGATCATATTGGGACAAATATCGAGTAATTGAGTGCGATTGAGGTAAGTAAAACCCTTAAGAAACACACTCGAGTGTTTATTTATTTGATTTCATTTGATTCCAAATATTATTGTTTATCGTTGTTTACTCTATTTCCATGTTCATACATATGTTGCACGGTTGGTTTTGTCATTCACCACCTGGATCTTCTCGGTTTACTCGTGATGTGTGGGCGGACTTGGGTAGGCTTTGGACAATAGGGACGAATAAGGGTTCGGACCGGTGGACCACTCATTCGAAAATCCAAGAAAAACAACATCGATAATTCATCAAGGAATAGATACCACAAATGGAATTCAAGAAAAACATATTTCACCATGAAATACTGCTCAAGAAACATAACAACCCAATTTGAATGCACAAATGAAATAATATAAATACTCTTATTGGTTTTACTTACAGTACAATGCAACCTTCGCGCAACATTCTGTGCTTGCGGCTTTCACACGTCACCAAAATGACCCCGCACGCTCTTCACCAACCCTCTAAACACCTAGTGATCATTGTCAGTCCAATTTGGTTGTGTTAGAGTTTCTTTCCCTTTGATTGTAATTTCCTATTAATTTTCCTATTTTATTCGTTATGTTTTCGGGTTAGTTTTCTTGGCATTTGGTCGTATTTGGACCCGTTAGGATACCCAAGAGATCCCCCAATTTATTTTGAAATTTCCAAAAAAATTTCTATAGGTACTATTTCGAGCGCCGTGGTGGCGCAGTGGGGTTTTCCCTGGACGCGTTTCCGTAACGTGGGTAGGGAGCCATTGCCCCAAACGCTACTAGTGGCACCGTGGGGCTAAAGCCACACGACGCCAGGTGCGCGTCGCATCCAGTGCGCCTTTGTCGGGGGTTTTTGCACCGGACTCACGTCGCCGTGATTCGAGTCTATCTTGACCTTGTCGGGACCTCATTACCCATCATAAACTCCTACCGAACCATTCCAAAACATCCGGAAATACACCATTTTTTGAATCCAAATCGAAATCCCCAAAATAACAAAAAAATCCTCAAAATTTACTACACTTCCAAATCGCCATCTCCACATCGTAAATACCTTTCCCGGCTATCGCAAGCTCGACAAAACCGCGTTGAAAACTCGATAAAAATTGAAATTCCAACTTGGTGTGCAAAAACATTGCGACAAAAACCCATAAAATATGTGTCAAAACGTAGAGTAAAGCGTAGGGAGTTAAAATCTCACCTCAAACCGCGTATTTGGTCTATCCCTGACGTCGTCTGAGCTCGAAACCACCGAAACCCTCTTGTTCTTTTCGTTATTCACGGTGAGGAGAGAGAGAGAGAGAGAGAAAGAAATGAGAGAGAGTGAGATTTGACTCACCCTCTCATCTTGGTGTGCTCGCGCATCTTGAGGCATATCTTGTGGTCTCCAAACACACCAGCCTCTACCACTCTTGTGACACACATGGAAACTCTCTCCTTGTCCTTATCTCCTTTGCACAATTAATTGGCCTTTCCTCAGGTATTTCTACGCCCCGCTTACATCACAACTCGTACTGTCGTGCGCGAATAGAATTTCTAACGACCTAAACATATTCTTGAATTAATTTATAATTATATTTTATTTTTTGGTCATTCACGAAAATGGTTTGCCCGACCTTGTTCCCATATTTCGTCCGCCCGATGCCCGTTCTTCAAGACGAACTCCACTCGCAACTCGACATTACCATCCTGTTACATAGACTCGAGTATACATTGATAGTACATGTCATCAAATATGAATTTTCAGGTCGTTACACATAGCCTAAGTTTGGGAGTTAAATGAAGTCCATAATGTAATATATGGCACGCCTCGAGTTAATGTCGGGGACCCGTGCCACCGGTGTCGGGTAGTAGAAGGTCAATAGGACCACCCATGTGACACCAAGTGACTAAAGTACTAACCATATGTAAGTAATGTGTCTAAGATTATCCAATTAATCAAAATCAAATAAAAGGCCTATGGTTTGGACAAATAAATTGTGGAACAAAGATTTTTCTAGTTATGATGAAGATGTGTAGGAATCCTAAACTAAATAGTAACTAGTGAGTGAAGACATGCATTCTTCATGTGTGACAAGTGGCATTGAGATAGGACACATGCCCTAGTAATTAACTTAGTCAAATTAAAGATTTGCATAATTAATCCACTTGCTAATCTAAGTATATAAGAGACAAACCTTTGGTACATGCATCAATTCAATCAAACAAAGAGAAAAATGGGGCTGAAGTGAAATACTTATTGGAAATTCTGGTTTGGGAGAAAACAAGAAGGGTTTTAGGTGCTCAATTTGAAGATCAAACATATGAAGTTCAACTAGAACCCTAGGAATGCATTTCTATGCTTTCCTTTGATCAAATCTTTATAAATCCAAGCATCCATTATTGGGCTTTTGGTTAATCAGTTAAATTTAAGGTTGTGCTTGGTTACTCTTATTGCTTAAACTTTTAACTCTTATTTATTAAGACTATTCATATAAGAGCTTATTAAATAAGTGCTTATATTTTATGTAGCGTTTGATAGAAATAATCTAAAATATCTTATTTATAAAGTTAGCACCAAAAAAAACATAAAAATATTTGCAAAAAAAAACATAAAAATAAACCTAAAAATAAAACTAGCTTATTGACTTTTGACTATTTGCAAACTGCAAATCCTTTGTTGGAGAATCGAAGATTATCATCTACCCACCATTAGCATAATCTCTTAACCAGTTTAGACTTTTCATTATTTGCAATTTCATCATTCTAATCAAGATAGCTCAAAAGAAGAGGAAGCTATAAAATTGATGCACAAAGGTTCATCACCATGATTAACACCATTACTTATCATATATATTTTTTCTATTATCACCGTCTCTGATCAGTAGGCATTGATTAATGGGTTTATATTCTATAAAAATCAGGGAGGGGAACTTAGGGCTTTAATGGACATTCCTCAATTCAGTGGTCTTTGCAGATTTTTTGTTAATTGAGGAATCAAGAGATTGATTTCAAGGACAAATTATTACAGAGATATCTTTCTTAACCTCTAGAGAGATCTTTCTTCACCTTTAAGATAAGGAGAGGTGTTGTTACTCAATGTGTTGATCAAACCATTAGATCAATCTCAATGAGTTTTCTGAGAATGGATAAAATTATTAATTTCATCGTCCAAATCCATTACATCTTGATTTATAGAGAGGGAGGGAACTATCAGAATCGTGCGAAAAAATGGCCAAACCTCTAGCGCATAAGAGGTTGAAAATTTTTTAAAAATTAACTTATTAATTAAGAGGTTTTTCCTCTTATTTTGTGAAAGACTTATTTGAAATAAGTGATATAGATACACTTGCCAAACACACTTATTTCATTAAAACTCTTTTGAATAAGACTTGTCCTAAATAAGAGGTAAAAATAAGTGTTACCAAATATAACCTAAGTCTTTTTAAGGTTGGTTGAACCCTAATTGAAGAGTCTTTAGATCACCAAGCTTGAGGTTTGAAAATTGGAAGTTCTTGAGAAAAAGTGATTTGAATCCTATTTTGGTTTTGAGTTGTTTCCAAATAAAAAATGTGGGAATTTTTGTAATTGGTTTACATATTTGGATTCTTTGTGTTTTTCACTCAAATTGCTATAAAGAAGTTCTTGATGTAGATCATTTCTTAGTAAGTTATGATTTTTCAAAGTTTGCATGTGTTCTTGAAGCAAAAGCTGAAATTTTGTATGTTACCATTTCAAACCAGCCTTTGAGTTTTGGTCATAACGTTCTTATTTTAAATCGAAATGGATTCATTTTGGTGTCATTAGAAAGTTAACTCAAAGAGGAACAACTTTTTCTCACTAAAAGATTTTGAAATTCAAATTTTGCTATCCAAAAACCTTCTACAACTTTGGTGTTGAATATGAATTTTCTGGACTTCACTATTTTGATAATGCCTTGTGATTTGAGGAACAACTCAATCATTTCTTATTGGATTGAGCTCATTAAGTATGATATTCCTAGATATGTTTTTAGTCTTAAAAAAATCATGATTTTTAGAGCTATGGTTTAGGAGAAATGAATTGTATAAATTTGCAAGTCGGACTTCAAAACAGTTTTAAGTGATTATCGTAGAAGTTTCATATCCTTTTGTTTTTAATCAGAATTGTGCATTTCTTATAGTTTTGGAAAGCTAAAACATATTCCTAAAAACTTCTTAATCTACGAAAATTCTGAATTTAAATATTTTGGTGACTGAAATCAACTCACAAATTGATGTATCAAAACTGTCCCTTGTTCTAATAAATTACAGAAAATAAGGGAAATAGCTAGAAAATTCCATAAAAATCCAAAAAAATTATAGAAAATATAAGAAATTGGTAAAAAGGTAAAAAAATTAGTATTCGGGACTTTTTGGATAATTAACACCTCGATATAACTCGAAAAATGTGCAACAATTGAAAATTTGGAATAAAGTTCTAATTTGTAGTCTAATATTATAAATCCACTTAATGTGGCTTTAAATCGATTAAAATGATATCAAATGGACTTCAGGGACTAAGAGGACCATAGCTTGGGTACCGGGGAGTTAAGTATGGTCGGATTCGGGAGTCCTTAGAAGTCGGAGTGCGTTTTGAGGTGCATAAAACCCTTAAGAATACTTCACTTATTTCATGGCGTTGTTTTCGAATCGGTTTCAAGTGTGACCGCTGGAGGTCGCACATGGTTTTTCATCCTTGGTTGTGGCTAGATCTCTTGCACGGGCAAGCTTGCGATAGCGAGCGTGTCGAGACAATAGAATATATCTACGATTGTCGGGAGGGGTTACGGGCTCCCTTGACTTGAAATAGCGTATGGAGGGTTTGCCCATTTAATGTAGTTGGATTTAGTCATTGTAAGCCTGTATAAGTTGCGTGGGGTAGCGCTGGATTCCCGGATTTGTTCTATCGTGCAACTGGGTTGGGTTGGGGTTTCTCATGCTTAGTCGGATGATCATTTATTTAATTATTTATTATTCGTTCGAGCCTATTTATTTATTTTACAGTTTGCTAGTATTTCTGTAATGTTTTATATTTCTTGCTGGTGCTTTTGTATGATGTATTACATGCATGCCAGCCATGAGAATATGATTATCTATTACCGAAGGTCATATTTACATGTCTCGTAGATTTATCGATTTATTTCATGATTATTGAGTGGACTTCTCTCGGGAATTTAATCACTGGACTCGTCATTGTATTTGTTGGGTGACTGAGTGATGATCTTTCGATGAGCCAGAGTAAGGGTAAGGACGTACTAGATACTACTTTTGAGTTTGTTGTTGTAGCTTGTGTTTTGTACTACAATATGTATTTATTTACATGTTTTTGTTAGGTTTTGGGGACTATAGAACATTGAATACATGTATATGAGTTTCTGTTTATATTTTCGCCTTAATTATATGCATGGTATCATTTATGGGTTTTCCACTATATAGAACTTTTTAATATTCATAATTTACTCATTCAAAGACTTTCGCTGAAATAAACAAGTAAGTGTCTAACTTATTAAAACAACTATGGATGGTGTGATTAGTCAAACAGTACTTGGTGATGTGACCGGGGACATGGCGGGTGCGACGGCCCCAAATTCCGAGGCCACCCCGTGGCTTCCCATTTCCCCTGCTCGTGCACCGGAAACGCCTGCCACGCCACTCGTCTGCCTTCGTACTTAGGTAGTTATCATATAAGTTGTTATAGTCAGAATTTAACAGCGAGAGAATTTAAAGTTTGACAAAAATGCATTCATATATATATATAAAAGTTTTACTGATCAAACCTATAGTGGAAAACCCGATTTGTCTTTGTGCATATAGGCGATCAACTGCTAGAGTATGTATACCAGTACAAGTGTGTATCCAGTTTCCCAACCCAAAAGATAGTACAAAATATCAAAATATAGACATCACACGTACCAGCAGGCCTCGGCGTAGGCAAGTCAGATGAAATCGCCGATGATCCCCTTACCCCTGCTAGTACTAGGATCTGCGCTCGCCACCAAAAGACAGATGGCGAGCCCGATAAGTAAAATCCCAAGGAAAACCACTTGTGCATAAATAAATAATGAAATAAGTAACGAGCCAAAAGTAGTGTTAAATAAACATGCGGTAGGAAGGAAAATATGCGGACAACTGCTCAAAGCTAATCGCATGTATATAAACACATTGATAGACAAAGGGGTGTGAACACAGCCACTAAGTGTGTACTAGGACCAAGAGCCCTGGCCGTGGCCCATGCCTCCGACCCTACGACGTATCCCGCGACATTTACCCTGGTGGGCTAATCGAACGCGTGAAATGGAGCCCAACTCGGGATATCATCTACCGAGTTCCTAGACCACGCGCTACACACCTAGCCAGCGACCTCAACTACCCGTGGATACATAGGCGGTCCCATAACTGCCCCAGTGGGAATAAAATTCACAGATTTTCAAGGAAATAAAGCTCAATGGAAATAAATAAGTAAATGCAGTAGTGGTGTTCAGTTGGGTTTTACGTACCCGAAAATACGCACTCCAACTTCCCGGACCTGTCAGTACGCCCCACCTAGCTCCCCAATGTCCGAGCTATGGTTTTTCGGTCCCTGAAGTCCATTTTGTAGTGTTTTATACTTTTTGAAAACATATTATATCATTTTATGATATTATATTATATATTCTTAATTTTTCAGTTGTGGTACCTCTCCCGAGCTGGGTCGGGGTTCCAAAAATACCCGAAAAGTCCCGAAACCACTTTTCTACCCTTTTCTAATTTTCTATATTTTTTCTAGAATTTTTTCCAATTTTTCTGATATTTTTCACTTATGTTTTCCTATTTTCCAGCAAATAATATAATATATATATATTATTTTTAAATTAAATTTTTAAAAAAAAAAAATTTTTTAAATAATGTTGGCCCCACCTGAACCGGTCCGGTTCAGGTGGGTTGGACCGGACCGCCCGATCCGGTCCGGCCCAGGGACGCACACGCGCGCCTCACGCGCGTGTGCTCCCTTCTACTTCACGGAGAACACCAGGAACCAGAGACGTTCTTGGTTCGAAAAAAAAAAAAAATTTTCATCAATCTTCTTCTCTTCTCTACTCCTCTCGATCCCTCTTCATCCTCAATCCATATGAGACCTCCAAACATCAAAATCTCACCTCAATTCCACCAAAACAACAACAAATTTTCGGATCAACATACATAACCATAAATCACAAAATTACCCATTTGGTCACCAATTCATGCAAATCCGAGTAATACCCATATAATTCACCATAAGAAACTCAAAAACCTCCAAGATGACCTCCAAAAACCATTAAAAACTCAATGAAATTCGAATTTCACCAACACCCATTTTAATGAAAAATCCCAAAATTGAAAATTTATTACCTTAGCTTGAGTGTTGGACGCCCAGAATCATCTCCCCCAAGCCTTAAAATTGTCCTCTCCAACCTCAGATCTCTCCCTGATCTCTCTAATTTATTTGAGCAATTGCATCATTTTGCATGTTGAACACCCATCGATGATATATATATAGTTGTGATTTTAATCTAGCGCGAACACGCATCCCGAGGACGGTCTAGCGGCCACTGAACACCATGTGTCACTAACTTTCTAGACACCCTATCATGACACCATGCATCTCGAATTTCCTTGTTGTGCATCTCGATGACAATCCTAAGTGTACTGATTTATTCACTTCAAACTATAGGATTCTATTTATTCCAATTTGATTTAACTTACACAATTTATTCTAGGCATCTATAAATTCCATAAATTTGTAAATATGGTCACACTAACTCCCCGACCACTCGGCACCTCGTGCCCCATGTCCGGCACGCTTCCCGAGGCGGTCCCACCCTTAGTGTACCCAATTTAATTTCCTTAGCTTAGCCTAAGCTTATATATTTACATTTAATTAACTAAATCTTCAACCATAACATGTTTATATAATTTAAATCTAATTAACCCTCAACGCCCGACCTCATTGCTACCAAAACCCCGCGTTGGCCTGTCCTACGAACGGACCCCGGCGCTCAACCTCGCCCGACAAATACTACCTTTACACACCGGTGACAGATAATACATCATTATCAAGAAAATGAAAATATTAATAAATCACCGAACTTAGAACAACAACAATGCACAGTCAATACCTAGGTCCGGGACATGCCTAATCTATCCGCGGCGTCCACGTGTCGTCCGAGCTGGCGTCCCTATCTGAAATAAGTAAATAACGGCGTTAATAAATAACGGGCCGTTACAATTCTTCCCAACTAAAAGAAATTTCGTCCCGAAATTTGGGTTAGTTTAGAACATACCGTGGAATAACTGGGGATAACGCTCTCACATGGTCGACTCCAACTCCCAGGTAAGTCCCTCTGTATCGTGATGCTGCCACCGCACGAGTACCTTAGCTATCTTTCTGTTCCTGAGAGTCTGGATCTTACGATCTAATATCGCCAATGACCGCTCCTCGTAAGTTGCGTCAGGCTGAACATCCATCTGTCGCACGTCAACCATGGGTCGTGGCCCGGTCCTAGCCAATCGCAACATCGAAATGTGGAAGGTAGGATGAATCCCTGCCAACTCCGCCGGTAAATCTAATATGTACGCCACACTGCCAACCTTCGCTATAACTCGATATGGTCCAATAAATCTCGGCGCCAGTTTCCCCTTAATCCCAAACCTCTGCTGGCCCTTCCAAGGAAAAACCTTCAGGTAAACCATATCGCCAACCTCATAGCTCAGACTATCGTGGTATCTATCCGCGTATTTCTTTTGCCTGTCCTGTGCTGCTCGAAGCCTTTGACAAATCTGTCGGATCTTCTCTATGTGATCAACAACTATCTCCGGCCCAATCGTAATTGTATCTTCCGGCTCTGCCCAACACGCTGGTGACCTGCAGGGCCTCCCATACAGCGCCTCAAAAGGTGGCATCCCGATACTAGCCTGATAGCTGTTGTTGTAGGCGAATTCACACAGTGGTAAATAATCCTCCCATGAGCCTCCAAACTGCAAAATGCAAGCTCTCAACATATCCTCCAAAATCTGTATCAATCTCTAAGACTGGCCATCTGTCTGCGGGTGATAAGCCGTGCTGAACTGCAACCTAGTACCAAACTGCTCCTGCATCGCCTCCCAAAATCTCGAAGAGAACCTGGGATCCCGGTCAAATACTATAGAGATTGGTACCCCATGCAGTCTGATGATCTCTGCTCGAACAGTCTGCTCAACTGGTGAAACGTATACCTCATCGAAACTGGTATAAAGTGTGCAGATTTCGTCAGTCTATCTATCACCACCCAAATCGCATCATGGCGCCTCGAAGTCTGGGGTAATCCACTGACAAAATCCATAGCGAGGTATTCCCACTTCCACTGAGGAATGGGTAACGGCTGCAACAATCCTCCAGGTCGTCTATGCTCCGCCTTCACCCGCTGACATATATGACATCCTCGAACATATTCACCAACATCAGCCTTCATCCCCGGCCACCAAAACAATCTCCGCAAGTCATGGTACATCTTGGTTCTGCCCGGATGAACTGTGTATCGCGACCGGTGAGCATCCTCTAATATACTATCTCGTATCTCTAACACGGCTGGTACTCATAGTCGACCTCGGTGCTGCAAACATCCATCAGATGTCTCCGCCCAATCAGTGCACTCGGAATCCCGTTCCAATCCACTGAACGGCTCATAAAGCCCATCAGCCCTCTAACACTCCGATACCCGTTCTAGTGACACTGTCGGTACCCTCATCTGACCACAAATCTGTAGATCCTGCATAACCAAAAGGTCTAACATGCTCATAACTGACGTCATCTCCAACAGTCCCATGTGTCGAGTCTCCTGCGATCATTGTCAACCTCGCATCTCTCAATGCATCAGCCACTACATTGGCCTTTCCGGGATGATACTCAATCGTAAAATCATAATCCTTCAACAACTCTAACCATCTCCTCGACGCATATTAAGATCTTTACGTGTGAAAATGTAGCGTAGACTCGATGGTCGGTGTAAAGCACAAACTTCTCTCCGTAGAGGTAGTGTCTCCAAGCCTTCAAAGCAAACACAAGCTATGCCGCAAGCTCCAAATAGTGTACGGGGTAGTTACACTCATGTGGTCGCAATCGCTGGATAAATAAGCCACTGGTCGTCCTTCCCGCATCGAACACATCCCGGTCCAGTTCCGATGCATCGGTGTAAGCGTTAACTCCTTCCCAGCTCGGGTAATGCCAACACAGCGCGATCGTCAACCGTTTCTTCAACTCCGAAATGCTGCTCGCATTCCTCGGACCACTCAAATGGAACATTCTTCTTAGTCAACCTAGTCATTGGTCTTTGCAATCGTGGAGAAATCCCGTACAAATCGGCGTAGTAACCTGCTAAACCCAAGAAACTCCGTATCTCAAAAATAGTCTCCGGTCTCTTCCAGTCAATCATCGCTCTAATTTTGTCTCCCTCAACAGAAATGCCACGACCGCTGATCACATGTCCCAAAAACTTCACTTCCTCATCCGAATTCACACTTCTTGAATTTCGCATACGATCGATGCTCCTCAACGCGTCGTCAACACCGATCGAAGATGACTCTCGTGATCTACTCGCGTCAGTTTGTATATCGATATATCGTCAATGAAGACTATCACGTATCGGTCTAAGTAGGGTCTCGATACTCGATGCATCGGATCCATGAAAATTCTTTGGAGCGTTCGTCAACCCAAACGGTAACACCGTAAACTCGAACAACCCGTATCTGACTTCTTCTTGATATCCTCTTCTCGAATCCGCAATGTTGGTGATATCCCGAGCGTAAATCGATCTTCGAGAAAAAGCGTGCACCGTCGGTGATCAAACAGATCGTCGATCCTCGGAAGTGGGTAACGATTTTTAATCGTCACCTGGTTCAAACTTTCCGATAGTCCATACACATCCTCATCGATCCATCCTTTTTCCTCACAAATAACACTGGCGCTCCCCATGGTGACATACTTGGTTGAATGAATCCCTTCGCCAACAATTCCTCTAGCTGTTTCCTGACCTCCTCCTACTCCATAGGCGACATACGATAAGGTCTGCTAGATATAGGCTGGGTCCCTGGTAACAACTCTATAATAAACTCTATCGCCCGTGGTGGTGGTAATCCAGGTAAATCATCTGGAAAAATGTCCGTGAATTCTCGGACTATAGGTATGTCCTCGATCCTAACAGATCCTCCGGTCTCAGGCTCAATGATCGCTGCAAAATCCTCCATTTCTTGAGCAGTCGCTAATCTACCTCTCGTAATAGGCAATTCGGAGGTGTTCCCGATCAACGTAAACTCTGGTAAACCCGGAATACGGAACTCTACCCTCTTCCCATAACAATCTATCTGTGCATGGTAAGCTGACAGCCAATCCATACCAAAGAGTGCATCAAACTCTAGGTACTCCAGTACTCGGAGATCGGCTGGTAACTGATGTCCGCAACCTCAACCATGACGTCCCGAACTATCCGGTTAGGGTAAATCTTATCCCCAGCAGCCGTGCTGAGAACAAGATGGGTCTCTAGTGTGTGTGTGTGTCCAACCCTAACTCCCCCACTAACCGACCAGCAATAAAAGATAATGTACTACCCGAGTCAAACATGGCATGAATAAGTCTACTGTGAATGAGTAACGTACCCTCAACTAGCTGCCTGGTAGCTCCTGGATCTGGCTGTGCCACTGCATGTACTCTGTCTCTCTCCTGACCCTGCTCCCGTCGTGGAGATGGCACCGGCAATCCAATTTCAAATGTCCCCTCCGACCGCACCGGAAACATCTGCGTGTCTCGCGTCTCCCAGTCCGCACATCATCCGATCTCGGCTCCTGACCCCGGTCCCTCTGACCCCTGTCTCGGCCACCCTGATCTCTAACCTGGTGCTTTGAAATTTCTTCTGCTGCCCGCCGCTTTGTGGTCTTTGGAGCTATGGTGTGTACAGGCTGCCTGTCCCTATACTGATCCCTGCCATCCTGACGTCTGTCTCTGCCATCCCGGCGGTCATCCCGGCGACCTCTACTAAACTGGTCCCACTGTCTCTTCGGCCTCCTATCCTGTCGAGAGCTCTGCCCAACCTCCACCTCGGCCGATGCTGTCATAGGAAGACCATTCTTCTGCATCAAGAACGTCTCGTAGGTAAGTGCTCGCTCAAACATCGCCTGAACTGTCGGAGCCCCGGACGATACGATCGCGCTGGCAATGTCATCCCTCACTCCCCTAATGAAGTAGTAGATCTGTAATCGCTCTGTGCCAGCGATATCCATCGAGAACTGCAGCAAGTATCGGTACCTATCCATATACTGCATCATGCTCCGGTTTCCCTGCCTCAGGGATAAGAACTCCTCCCTCAATCTCAATCGTACCTCCATAGGTATGAACTGGTCATAAAATATCTCTCGGAACTCTGCCCAAGTTGAGGGATCAGCATGCGTCTCCTGGTAGTTAGTCCACCACACTGCGCATCTGATCTGAAACACGTCCCAGATAGTCTCGCTCTAAACCTCTCTTCTGTATTCAACTCCTTGTGCAGGCGCTGGTGCGATAAAATCCAATCTCCTGCAGTCTCAGGGTCTCCTCCTCCATAAAAGTAAGCGGGCTGAAACTTGAGGAAATCCCGTAACCTCCTGGCCTGCGGATCCATCACATACTCTAACACTACCGTCGGGTAACCTCTATTCTTTGCGGTAGGTGTAGGAATCGGTGTCTCCACTCTTTGCTACTACGGTGTAGTATTGATTTTTGAACCTCGGGTACCACCGCCTGAGTAAGAGTAACTGCGGTCTCTATGGGTCCCGTAGTCGCCACTGCCTCCCTACACATAGCCAATCCAGCCATCATAGCGGCCTGCTCTCTCAATAGTCGTAAGATCTCGTCTATCGAGTCTCGTCGCGCGTAACTCGGTCCTCTAATGGAACCGACGATCCTGGAAGCCCTCGCGGTATCACTAGACTATCCATCCATCGTGTCCTGCATCGTGACGCGTGTCCGGATCAGCTTTGTATATACGTATTCGTATAGTATATATATATACAACAATACATATATCACATAACAATCCTAGCTCTACCCACTTTTTTGCTTCCCAACTAAAAGTTCTAGGCAGACTCATCGGGTTTCCACATCTAGTTTGTTAAGGTTTATGATCTTGTAAAAATTTTAACAAATTATTTTCTCGAAACTCTCGCTCTGATACCAGCTGCGACGGCCCCAAATTCCGAGGCCGCCCCGTGGCTTCCCATTTCCCCGCTCGTGCACGGAAACGCTGCCACGTCACTCGTCTCGCCTTCGTACTTAGGTAGTTATCATATAAGTTGTTATAGTCAGAATTTAACAGCGGAAGAATTTAAAGTTTGACAAAAATGCATTCATATATATATATAAAAGTTTTACTGATCAAACCTATAGTGGAAAACTCGGCTATACTGTGCATACAGGCGATCAACTGCTAGAGTATGTATACCAGTACAAGTGTGTATCCAGTTTCCCAATCCAAAAGATAGTACAAAATATCAAAATATAGACATCACACGTACCAACAGGCCTCGGCGTAGGCAAGTCAGATGAAATCGTCGATGATCCCCTTACCCCTGCTAGTACTAGGATCTGCGCTCGGCCACCACAAAAAGACAGATGGCGAGCCCAGTAAGTAAAATCCCAAGGAAAACCACCGTGCATAAATAAATAATGAAATAAGTAACAGAGCCAAAAGTAGTGTTAAATAAACATGCGGTAGGAAGGAAAATATGCAGACAACTGCTCAAAGCTAATCGCATGTATATAAACACATTGATAGACAAAGGGGTGTGAACACGGCCACTAAGTGTGTACTAGGACCGGGAGCCCGGCGTGGCCCATGCCTCCGACCCTACGACGTATCCCAACGACATTTACCCTGGTGGGCTAATCGAACGCGTGAAATGGAGCCCAACTCGGGATATCATCTACCGAGTTCCTAGACCACGCGCTACACACCTAGCCAGCGACCTCAACTACCCGTGGATACATAGGCGGTCCCATAACCGCCCTAGTGGGAATAAAATTCACAGATTTTCAAGGAAATAAAGCTCAATGGAAATAAATAAGTAAATGTAGTAGTGGTGTTCAGTTGGGTTTTACGTACCCGAAAATACGCACTCCGACTTCCCGGACCCGTCAAGATCGCCCCACCTAGCTCCCCAATGTCCGAGCTATGGTTTTCCAGTCCCTGAAGTCCATTTTGTAGTGTTTTATACTTTTTGAAAACATATTATATCATTTTATGATATTATATTATATTATATATTCTTAATTTTTCAGTTGTGGTACCTCTCCCGAGCTGGGTCGGGGTTCCAAAAATACTCGAAAAGTCCCGAAACCACTTTTCTACCTTTTTCTAATTTTCTATATTTTTTCTAGAATTTTTCCCAATTTTTTTGATATTTTTCACTTATTTTTTCCTATTTTCCAGCAAATAATATATAATATATATATATATTATTTTTAAATTAAAAATTTAAAAAAAAAAATTTTAAATAGTGTGGGCCCCACCTGAACCGGTCCAGTTCAGGTGGGTTGGACCGGACCGCCCGGTCCGGTCCGGCCAAGGGACGCACACGAGCGCCTCACGCGCGTGTGCTCCCTTCTCCTTCACGGAGAACACCAGGAACCAGAGAGGTTCCTGGTTCGAAAATTTTTTTTTTTTTTTTCATCAATCTTCTTCTCTTCTCTACTCCTCTCGATCCCTCTTCATCCTCAATCCATATGAGACCTCCAAATATCAAAATCTCGCCTCAATTCCACCAAAACAACAACAAATTTTCGGATCAACATACATAACCATAAATCACAAAATTACCCATTTGGTCACCAATTCAAGCAAATCCGAGTAATACCCATATAATTCACCATAAGAAACTCAAAAACCTCCAAGATGACCTCCAAAAACCATTAAAAACTCAATGAAATTCGAATTTCACCAACACCCATTTTAATGAAAAATTCACAAAATTGAAAATTTATTACCTTAGCTTGAGTGTTGGACGCCCAGAATCATCTCCCCCAAGCCTTAAAATTGTCCTCTCCAACCTCAGATCTCTCCCTGATCTCTCTAATTTATTTGAGCAATTGCATCATTTTGCATGTTGAACACCCATCGATGATATATATATAGTTGTGATTTTAATCTAGTGCGAACACGCATCCCGAGGACGGTCTAGCGGCCACTGAACACCATGTGTCACCAACTTTCTGGACACCCTATCATGACACCATGCATCTCGAATTTCCTTGTTGTGCATCTCGATGACAATCCTAAGTGTACTGATTTATTCACTTCAAACTATAAGATTTTATTTATTACAATTTGATTTAACTTATACAATTTATTCTAGGCATCTATAAATTCCATAAATTTGTAAATATGGTCACACTAACTCCCCGACCACTCGGCACCCCATGCCCCATGTCCGGCACGCTTCCCGAGGTGGTCCCACCCTTAGTGTACCCAATTTAATTTCCTTAGCTTAGCCTAAGCTTATATATTTACATTTAATTAACTAAATCTTCTACCATAACATGTTTATATAATTTAAATCTAATTAACCCTCAACGCCTTGAGCCTCATTGCTACCAAAACCCCGCGTTGGCACATCCTACGAACGGACCCCGCGCTCAACCTCGCCCGACAAATACTACCTTTACACACCTAGTGACGAGATAATACATCATTATCAAGAAAATGAAAATATTAATAAATCACCGAACTTAGAACAACAACAATGCACAGTCAATACCTAGGTCCGGGACATGCCTAATCTATCCGCGGCGTCCACGTGTCGTCCGAGCTGGCGTCCCTATGTGAAATAAGTAAATAACGGCGTTAATAAATAACGGGTCGTTACAGCGGGTGCGGCCGGGCTCGCGGGCAGGGAGCAGCAGGCCATGGGGCGGCCTTGGGATTTGGGGCTGCCACAACTGTCCTAGGTTGTATCCCGGAACAACCTTCTTGTTTGGTTGGTTTTAAAAAAAAAAAAAAAACTTCCTTGAAAGTTTAACCCTTAACTTCCTCTACATAGGGGAAGGATAACTCACTTAGGGGGTGAGTGAGTTATCTTCCTGAGGGGGAATAAAAACTTTTATCCTTATTTAATGTTTTTTCTCTATCTTTATTCCTTACAATCTCTCTCTCGAAAACAGTGTAAATGACAATTATGTCAATTACATTATTTTATTATTTTTAAAATGTGTAACTTTCCAGAAAGTTCAAAGTTGAACCAAACGTGAAAAGTGTAACTTCCTTAGTGGTTAATTTTCCAAAAAAATTAAACTTCCCTGGAAGTTAGTAAAATGAACCAAACGAGGCATTCCTTAATGGTTTACTTCCTAAGAAATTAAACTTCCTTGGAAGTTAGTAAAATGAACCAAGCGAGACATTTGTTTTACATTAGTTTGAAATAAAACAGTCACACTATCTAATTATATGATTACTAGGACATACGTGCAGGACTTTGCCATATTATATATTCGAGAGAAAAGCCAAATCCCCAAATGTTGAAACTCGCCATAGTTGAAGCTGATGTACATGTTCTACACGATGATTTGAACTCCGCTTCCATATATTCATGGTCGTTCTCAAGGAAAACTGGGCTTTTTAATCTGTCCCGTTATGGCTATACAAATGAGTAGCTTAAGTTACCATCAATTATTGGAACATTAAGACCATCTCTAATCACAAAACTCAATTTTCTCTTCTATTTTATTGTTGTGTCACATCAAACTCTATTTCTCCTCCCATCACAAACTCTATTTCTACTCCAAAATTCTATTTCTTATATTTATTCTTTTTTGTCAATTTTAATAAATTTTTTAATCAACAAAAAATTATGAAAAAATATATAGTTGCATAATTTTTTGAGAATAATATACAAATATTTTTTCTCAAAAAATAAAATAAAAAAATACACAATGCTAAAATAGCGATGTGTGAACAATGACGTTCCACTGTTCATCCCCTCTAAAATAGAGGGGATTTTAGGGTACCAATGGAACGCCAAAATAGCCTTCCATTGGAGTTGCCCAATTCCATAACTTTAAATTGGGCTTCGCCCGATCTAGACTTACGTAGACCCCCTATAACGACCCATTACTTTAAGCATGTGATTAGTGTTAATCCGAATATCAATTAATCCGAGTTAGGCTCATGGTTAAGCTCGATTTGTCTCGATTAACACGTGCGTGAAATTGTGTGATGTATTGTGTTTGTACGGTGTGTATTAGTGTATACAAATGGATAATTAGGTAAATGAGGGAATGCCTAATACCATGTGTGGGTCAAGGAGGACACACATGAGACGTGGCGAGCACCCTCTGGGGTGTGCACCCCACCATACAACCTACGCGTGCTACCAATGACCCCTACGTGTCACTCGGCGCCCGACAGTTTACCATTATTTATTAATTTCCATTTTAATATATATATATATATAACCATAATATATATAAATATATATTTATGCCTATAATTACGTAATTTATGCCAACGAGTACATTCGGCGTTAACACTGTCCCACATCTCATGTGTGTCCTCTTTGACCCACACATGGTATTAGGCATTCCCTCATTTACCTGATTATCCATTTGTATATACTAATACACACCGTACAAACACAATACATCACATAATTCCACGCACGCGTTAATCGAGACAAATCGGGCTTAACCGCGAGCCTAACTCGGATTAATTGATATTCGAATTAACACTAATCACGTGCTTAAAGTAATGGGTCGTTACATGATCAACAATAATCTCAGGCCCAACTGTCACTGCATCCTCTGGCTCCACCCAACAAGATGGTGATCTACAAGGTCTACCATACAGTGCCTCAAATGGTGTCATGCCAATACTAGCCTGAAAACTGTTGTTGCACGCAAACTCGCACAAATGAAGGTACTTTTCCCAAGATCCTCCGTACTCCAGCACACACATCCTGAGCATATCCTCTAACACCTAAATCAGTCTCTCGGACTGTCCATCTGTCTGTGGATGGTATGCTGTACTCAAATCAATCCTCGTGCCAAACTGAGCCTGCATACTCTGCTATAACAATGACGTAAACTGTGGTCCTCTATCTGACACAATAGACAACGGAACTCCATGCAATCTGACTATCTCACGCTCGTAGAGAATACTCAATCTATCAACCCTGTGTGTAGTAGAAATCGGTATGAAATGTGCAAATTTCTTCAGTTTGTCCACAATTACCTAAATACTTTCATTTCTGCGACATGATTGAGGCAAACCACTGACAAAATCCATAGCAATATGCTCCCACTTCCACTACGGAATGGGAAGAGGTTGTAGCAATCCTCCAGATAGCCTATGCTCAACCTTTACACGACATATCTCACACGCTCGTATAAACTCCGATGCATCGGCTTTCATCTCCGACCACCAGAAAAGATGTCGCATATCAGCATACATCTTAGTCCTACCCGGATGAATAGAAAAACGCGAACGGTGAGTCTCCTGAAGTATCTCAGTGCGCAAATCAACCACTAATGGAATCCACAATCGCCCTCGATACATCAGACACGCGTCTGTCGACCGACTCCAGTTTGGATAATTTGAACTATCAACCATCTCACTAAATCTCTAGTATAACACATCAGTATGTTGTCCCTCATTGACTACCTGAAGTGAAATAGTCTGCATCCTTAACTGACGACAAATCAGTGTCCTGGTAGTAGCTGGCACATCAACTAAAGTCATCATCTCAACTACCTCGAGTAACGCATACTCATGTGTCATGTGGCACACAAGTACCTCACTATCAGATCCACTCCTGCTCAAAGCATCAACAACTACGTTGGCCTTCCCAGGATGATACCTAAGTGAGAAATCATAATCCTTTAGGAATTCTAACTAATGTCTCTGTCTCAGATTCAACTCCTTTTGAGAAAATAAATATTTCAAGCTCTTGTGAAAAGTGAAAAGTTCAAACCTTATATCATACAAGTAATGTCTCATGATCTTCAAAGTAAATACCACAACAGCTAACTCCAAATCATGCGTCGGGTAATTCTTCTCATGAATCTTGAGCTGTCGGGATGCATACGCAATCACCTTGCCCTCCTACATCAAAACAAAACCAAGCCCAACCTTCGACGCATCAGTGTAAACCACCAAGTCTTTCCCTGTCTCGTAATGCGAGAATTGGTACAGTTGTCAGCTTATCTTTCAAAGTAAAGAATGCTGTATCTCACAACTCTCATCCAAGTCAAACTTCACATTCTTCTGAGTCAGTCTAGTTATAGGTGTAGCAATCTTGGAAAAATCTTGCACAAAACGACAATAGTACCCAACTAAATCCAGAAAACTACGGATTGTTGTCACTGTAGTCGGAGTAGGCCACTCAATAATAGCTCTAATCTTCGCAAAATCCACAGAAACACTACTAGCCCCAACAACATGACCCAAAAACCTGACCTCCGGTAGCCAAACTCACACTTACTGAACTTGGCATACAATCGGTGGTCCCTCAAAGTCTGTAGAACTATCTGGAGATGTCCCTCATGATCCTCACGAGTTCTGGAGTAGATAAGGATATCATCAATGAAAACAATCACAAATCTATCCAGATAAGTCCTCAATACTCTGTGCATGAGATCCATAAACATAGTTGGCGCGTTAGTCAAACCAAATGGCATGACCGTGAACTGATAATGACCATATCTCGTACTGAATGCGGTCTTCTCCTTGTCTTCAGCCCTGATCCTGAGTTGGTGATAACTTGATCTCAGGTCTATCTTCGAAAACCACGTCACTCCCATCAACTGATCAAACAAATCATCTATACGAGGAAACGGATACTTATTCTTCACCGTTACCCAGTTAAGCTATCTGTAGTCGATGCACAACTTTAGACTGTCGTCTTTCTTCTTCGGAGCACCCTATGGTGACATGCTAGGAGGAATAAATCCCAACTCTAATAACTCATATAACTGAGTCCTGAGCTCCTCCAACTTTCGAAGTGCCATCCTATACGGTGGTATAGAAATGGGTCTAGTCCCAAGTACTAAGTTTATGATGAAATCTATCTCTCTTGGCGGTGGTAATCCTAGTAGATTGTTAGGGAAAACATCGGTAAACTCACACACTACTAGTACATCATCAATGCTGGACCTCCAATCTCTCAGCAGTGCTCAAGACACTTGCAAATGTCTCTATCTCACCACTAGTAGCCTCTCTACCCCTAGTGATAGGTAATAACGTCGATGTACTTTGAAATCTAACCTCCGTACCATCGGCCAAATGGAATTGTAATGATCTTCCCATAACAATCATTATGGGCATGATAAGATCCTAATCAGTCTATGCCTAGCAACGCATCAAACTCTAGGAACTCCAGTACTCTCAAATCAGCAGGCAAATCGTGACCCTCTATAACTACCAAACAATCAACATACAAGTTCGGATATATCTTGTCCCCAACCGTTCTGTTAAGGATCAAGGGTCTACTACGCCTAATGGGTCTTAACCCTAATGCACTACTATGCGTCCAAAAATAAATGAAACTATAGAACCTGAATAAAAAATGGTATGCATCAAAGTACTGCAAATCAAAAACATACCCTCAACAAGATTATGAGTCGCTCCCTGGTCCAGCTCAACAACAACTTGAACTCTCTCCCGCTACTACTGGTGATGTTGTGGCTGAGCTCTCATCAATAACATACACTGAAACTTTAAATGGCTTATCTAACCGCACTTGTAACAAGTACGTATCTCCCATGAACCAGATGAAACCTGCCCTCTGTGTCTGACCCTACCCACATCCCTGTGGAGGTTTCTAAGTCTGATCAGACCTCTGAGTTTGTGTCTGTCCAAATCTCTATGTGTTCTGTGTCTATTTTTGTCCACCTCGTTTACTAGTATCCCTACTCTCAGAGTGCCGCCTCTGCTGCTGCTGAACAGGTCTAGTAACCTGTGGTGGTTGGCCGGTGAAACTCTGCACAAGTATTGGTGCAATAACTATAGTTTTTGGAGGTCGTGGTGGTGGAGCAACTGAACCACTACTCTGGGCTCTACTGTCCCTAAAACCCTACCTATTCTTCCTCCTCTTCCTATCCTATCGGCCTTCAGAACGTGTCTCCTACCTAACAAGTCTAATCTCCTCTAGGTGTGTACGTATATACCCCTCCCTAGCCAAGTTCCTTTCATAAGCTCGTTGTAGAGTCTCAGGCTCTATGGAGACTACAACATCTCCAATATCTGGCAACAATCCCTTAGTAAAGTAATAGACTTTGTTGGTCTCACTATCTACTGAACCCCAAACATAGGGTAGCAACTGCAGAAATCGACCCATATAATCCATGACAGACTCGTCTGCAAGTTGTCGAATCGTAAAGAACTCGTTCCTCTTCACTCTCAGAACTGTAGGAGGAAAGTACTTCAGATTGAATTGGGTCTTGAATTCTATCCAGTCCTTCGAAACCCCTCTGGTAGACACAATCGTAATCCACCAGTTATCAGCCTCCCCAAACAACATCGAAGATGATATCGAGGCTCGCATGGCCTCCTTAGTCGCTATGATACTGTGCACCTTTTCGTGGTTCTTAAAGAACATCTTAGCAACCACTAAATTTGTACCTCCAAAAACTCCTTCGAGTTATGCCTCTTGAACTCTCTCAACTGTCTAACCTCCGCCGTAGCCCTAATGCCTCTCTTTGCCACTGGAGCATGCACTATATCAATGTGAATAAGAGGTACTGCATGCACTACCTCAGCCTGTACCAGTGGCAACACAACAGTTTTCGGTATCGCTGCAATAGTCGTAGGAGCAATAGATGTAGCAACTATCGGTGTGTCCATCTCCTGAGTAGCAGGAACTCCTGAGGTAGATGGTGGTGATGGTGTAGCAGTAACTGGCGTCTTCAAAATCCTCAAGATCTCCTATAACCTCTGATCATGAGTAGTTACTCGTTGTGTCAATGCCTGAAAATCCTCGACACTGATCACTCAAAGACCAGCAACCCCACTGTCATCACTAGGCTCTTTCTGATCAGTCATCTGAATCTGAAATCGAAAACGAATCACCAAATCAGTTAATATCTACCGATATAGTATAGTACATTACAACATATATAACATATAGAATCAAGTCTTACTTTTTCCCCCAACTCACCTCACATCCCAACTAAACCTCAACTCTAGGTTCTAATTATTTCCTATTTCCATTGGTTTGTATTTTATGCAAGTTGTAATTTAAATCAAGAGTCAAGTATTGCTCTAATACCAATTGTGACGGCCCCAATTCCCCATAAAACTGGATCTCGCTCGGCCTAGGTCTACGTGGGCCCCCGAGTCCTTACTCGCGAAGTCTACACATCCTAGTCAGCCTCAAATCCTCAGATACATTGTTAATTAATCATTTAAATGCGTGAGTTATAGGATTATAATATTTATCAGAAAATTCGCAATGGAAATTACTATAATCAACTATAACTATCAAATGGAAATCAGGAATAATGGACAACCTACTCATGTGGAAACCCTGGGAAATGGATAAATACATGCATGTATGGTGATTAAAGCTATACAAAGTGATCATACATGACATCCCTAGTCTCTCAAATCCCAATACATGTCCCAGTGTATACAAATCAAAATATACAGTAATCACAGTCAAAAGAACAAAAACCTACACTAAGTAAAGGAAAAGATCGTTCCGAGAGTCCTCGGAGAAGTTCACCTAGCATCAGCTCCTTCCCCTTGCTCGTCTCACCCCTATCTCTATCTTCACCACCGTCACAAACTAGACGACGAGTGTTTGAAAAAGAGAAAGTAATGCCAGAAGAAACTAAATAGTAATTCAAGATTTCAAATAAATAGTCCAAATATCATGCAGTATTGAAAAATATAAAGTATAACAAATAGCATGACAAACAGACTAACAAGCTGAGCAATGAAATTTGAGTGTCCACAGAATTAAAGAACGCTTATAAGTGGTCAAAATCAATGTAGTACAGCAGTACCACATTTTAAGTCACAATAATGACCAACAAGCTCTAGACACCACAACGTCTAAATAATCCAGTACTTAGGGTATAATACGATATCAGTGGGGTGGAACAACATAACCACAGAATTGTTCACGCTTACCTACTCATATGGACCCAAAAGTATCATCGCAACTCACTTACGCCAAGACACTCAACTAACAAAATAAGAATGGAATTTCAACAAAGGCTCAATTCAATATAATTGACAATAAATGGATAATGAATTAACGCATACTTCCTATCTGGCTTACAATCGTAAGATAACGCACCTCACACCGTAAATCACGATC
This sequence comes from Stephania japonica, assembly GCA_039657345.1. NCBI lineage: Eukaryota > Viridiplantae > Streptophyta > Magnoliopsida > Ranunculales > Menispermaceae > Stephania > Stephania japonica. The sequence goes on from CM077566.1 coordinate 5,873,624, forward strand.
CTCGTGAATACCCTAAGTCACTCCACCCGACTTCTCAAAGTCTGTCAATTCATCAAATTTACAAATCCTATTAATACCATTCTAATTTACTCAATTTTCTATAATTATTTAATTAGTGTAATTGGGTTGATTTCTAAGGGTATTGGGTCTTATTTGAACCCAATTTGATACTCAAGAAATCCCTAAAATTTTTAGAAATTTTTAGAAATTTTGGTCTCTGTAAACAATGTCACGCCGCCTCAGGCGTCGTGACAATTTGTTTGGACGGCGTCTCTATGGCATGGAGAAAAAAAACCCATCTGTCCAACTCATATTTGGGTGACACCGTGGGAGATCCTTCTCACGGCGTCCCTCGCGGTGTCTTTCCTGGTCTTCATTATTTTCACTCTGCTAAACATGTCCGTGAGTGACGCCATGGGAGACCCTTTTCACCACGTGTCTAACAAAACACTCATTCCAGGGTTTCTTGAAACCCCGCCTCAAGTCACCGCGTTTTGAGTCTATACCAAACCCTTCGGGACATCTAAATCAACTTGAAACTCAATGTGACGACCCCAATTTCCCCATGCCATTGGGTACGCCCGGCCTAGACCCATACAAGCCTCGAGTCATCACTCGACAACCTGACTAGCCTAGTCAGCCTTCAATTTAATCAAATTAGTAATTTATGAAAGAGTTATTTCAAAAATAAACAGCGGAAGACTAAAACAATTATAATAAAGGGGAAAATAACTCATTCAAGAGGAAGTAGAGGAATTCTAAAAGTGTGGAAAACCCCGGTATTCATGTACAATTCGATAGGTAAATATACATGATACCAAATTCACAAAAGAAATATCAAGTTCAATCATCCCAACAATGTAAATATAAAATGATATACACATCAAAAAAAGTATAAACACCTATTTAAAGAGTCTCTCTCAGTGTCGCCGCTAATCCTCACAAGAGATCACCTAGGCAGGGTCCCTTGCCCTTGCTTTCTCTCCGCCCTATCTCGCACCCACCGTCACAAACTAGACGGTGAGTAAACTGGAGAAAAATGAATGTAATGCCGAAGAAAAAACAACGATAATTCATGATAATTCAAATAAAGTAGTCTAAATATCATGCGATAATAAAAAGACAGGAAATTAAATAGACAAGATGCATGATAAACAGACTAATAGATATCAATCGAAATTTAAGTGTGTTCCAAAGAATCAAAAGAGGCCCATAAGTGGTCTAAATCATAGCAAAACAGCGAAGACCTCGCGAGATCTTCCCGGGCATCGACACAAGCGAAGGCACAGCTATGACTGGAAAGGGATTCGAACCCATCCACCTAGTACTCAGTGTCACACGGTCACTAAGGGTGGTCACACACTCGTGGCCACGAGTGCCCACGTTTTATCCCTCTAGTGCAGGTCCTAGTACTTTTGAGACGAAACACTTACGCCGGGAAGCACACAACAAGAAATGGAATGGAATACCAATAAAAGAGCATAACAAGATTGAATAAATGATAATGAATCACATGCATTTTCTTACTAGCTTACAAACGTACAAATGCTTATGGCAATTGTACTTACCCGAACTATCGCAACCCGTGTACAACACTCTCACGTCCCTAACGCGTATTCCCGAGTTTCTCGCTACCTGACAAGGTCGGAAACTCGTGTTAATAGGTCAAGTCATTTACTAAATCTATGTTATATCCCAAACGTTCTCCCAGTGTTTCAATGACTCAAACAACGCGATGAAAATTGAAAATAAATACTCTCTTGGGTTTTGGAAACATTATAACACATGTAAGCTTACTTGTAAATTTGTAAGCTCGGCTCGGTCGAGTGTGGGTCACGTCATAGTCTCAAGGACCGTCGGCGTGACCCCGACGTCATCACCAATAACCAAGTCAAATCATTAAGACATTCAAACCAAATTGACAAAACATTGACTGAAACTCAACACCGACGTCATCAACAAAGAATGATCAAAACACGAAACCATTCCACATTATTAAGAAACTACAACGAATCCAATTGTTTAATAAAAATCGTAACCAAGATAATTCGGCAAAATAGCAATATTAATAGTACTTTAGATGAACCAAAACTCGAGAGACCATCGAGGATATGAGCAAGATCCGTGATAACCCCCCACACTGATGATAGTTCAACCATCAAATCCGTTCAAACATGCGATTTTACGGTGAAAGAAAGAATAAAAATAAGATAAAATACAACACAAAAACAATCACATGAAATGACGACAGTTTCACACTACATAGGACTGTTTTGACAACTCCGAAGGCCGTGGGACCCATGTATGAACTTGATGGGGTCCCCGACAGTGTCCTAGTCATGGTGGTCCGCCAAAATAGCGCCGCCAAGCTTGGCGTTTTCCGGCGAAACCAAAACAGCAACAAATTTAAGAAAAACAAGTGAAAAACGTGAGAAAGAGTGGGAGAGAGAGAGAGAGAGAGGAAGGTCTCCCATGGCGAGAGGGATGAACCCCAACCACCTCTCGGACCTCCGACAACCGGTGGTGCTCGGCCAAGACAAAGTGAGACCATGACCGAGAGAGAGAGAGACACGAGAAAGAGAGAACCCGAGAGATCGAGAGAAGCCGAGGGATAGGGAAGCCGAGAGAGAGAGAGAGAGAGAGAGAGAGAGAGAGAGAGAGAGAGAGAGAGAGAGAGAGAGAGAGAGACCTCCTCCGGCGAGGCGTGTCCTGGTTCTTTGGTGAGAGCGAGAACGAGAGGTGGAAGTGGGAGAGGTGGCGGTGGTGTGTAGAGAAGATGAATAGTGTAGGGTTTTCTTTTTTTTTTTGTTTATATATACAATATAAAGGTCAAATGTCCATTTTGCCCTTCCACTTATTTCCTACACAATCTTAAACAATTGCCCTTATGGGTCTTTGACCACATCATCTCATCTTAGCACACACACACATCTCGAGGTCAATATCATGGCTCTCCTCATTTGAGTTGTGTCACCTTAACAATTTCCACTCCATAGCTCGTATGTCGCGTAGTTAACCAACTCCTGCGTTTAAACGACATTCTTCGGTCCGTTTTTCCTTGTTCCGACTCCCGTAACGCGCGTAGTCTCGCCTTGTCTCGCCAACTAATTAATTAAATTAATTAAGAATTCATTTATTTGTACTTTTACTTGTTTTTCTCCCCCGTTTAACTAGTCGAAACCTCACTCAATTAAATATCGCCCAAACGGCTCGAAACCCGTAAAATACTAAAATACTAATACACATAATCAAAGAATCATAAAATCACTTCGGTGTCGACTCCCGAAGTTCGAAATATTGTCCAGTGTTCACGTAGCCGGGTCACAATCCTGACAAGTGTGACACAAGTCAGTTAAAAATTTGGGGTTGTTACAGCTCTCCCCACTTATTAGAATTTCGTCCCCGAAATTAATCTAATAAGTAAACTAGATTAGCAACTCTTCGCAACTCCTAACAAGACCGATAAAAACTCAAATTGAGTCATTTCTTGACTCCGAACCATTCGTGACCCTTCAGTGGAGAGACCTTCAGATATTTATAGTCTCCCCGAATCATACTGAAGCTCATCGTGATACTCGACAAGTATTTCTTCTGCCACTCCTGGGCACTCTTAAGTCTCAAACAAAACTATCCACAACTACCCAGATGCTATCGTAACCACGAGGAGATCGGGGCAACCACTAACGAAATCCATATCAATATGTACCCAATTCCATCGAGAAATGGGTGGGGCTGCAGTAGTCCTCCAGGTCGTCGATGCCCAGCCTCTACTCGCTGGCATGTCATATGTTCGAACAACTCTGACACCTCGGAAATCATCCCTGGCCACCAAAAGAATGTCGCATATCATTGCACATCTTAGGTCGACCCGGATACCCAACAAAACCGAAACGATGAATCTCCTAAAGTAACTCTTCACACACATCAGCCACAAATGGAATCCTAGTCGCCCGCGATACCTCTAGCATGAGTCTGTCGACCGACTCGTCTGGGCAATCTGGACCATCCACCATCTCACTGCACCGCTGGTATGACGCATCGTCTTGCTGTCCCTCGTGCATAATGCCAAATGAGACGGTCTACAACATCGTTTGACCACGTGTCATGGTAGTCATCGGCACATCCGCTGAACTCATCAACTTGACTGCCTCAAGTAAACCACGCTCGTAGGTTCTTTAACATACGACTACTTTCGCATCCAAATCCTTTGCAGCGCAACGCCTCAGCAACAACGTTGATCTTCTCGTATCCACCAATCAACGTAAGTAATGTTTATATCTAGTTCGCACCAACCAAGGCTTCGAACTCTAACAACTCTAGTACTAGCATGATTACTGGCAACTCATAGCCCCCTAACACTATCGAAATGTCAAGACTAATGCACATTCGAGTATATCGCATCCTTACAGCTGTGACTAGGATTAAGGTATGCTACGTCTATAGAATTTTCAACCCTAACAGGTCTACCAAGTGCACAACAATTAAGGAATCGACGTAACTTACATCGAACATGATATGCATGCAAGTACCACAAATGAAAAGCATACCCTTATCAATGTGTCTGGACGCCTCTTGTCTGGCTCAACAGCAGCCTGAACACGCTCTCTCTCGGTATCTTGGTGATGCTTTGCGACGATGCTCTTACCGGGCCGAGAGCACTCCTCTCGAAGGTGACCGACTCCGTCCGCATCTCGTAACACGTACGGTTATCCCGCGACCTCTCGAGTCCGACTCGGCCTCGTCCCCGTGCGAACCATGAGTTTGGGTCCGACTAGACCTCTGCGTGCTCCTCTCGCCTAACTTCTCGGTCGAAGCATCCCTATTCTCGATGTCCGCTCTGCGATCGTTGGTCATGTCGATTAGACCGAGGTGAATGACTCGGCAAAGCTTGGCACGGTGGAACGACTGTACCAAACGTGTGGTCCGTTGTGCAACGCATCCTACACTCTGCGCCCGATGCTCACGATTATCCCATCTGCTCCTTTTTCTCTTCCTATCCTGCTGATAATGACTATCTGATCGGGTTTCCGCTCTGTTCGCTCCAACCTCATTCGGATGTGTGAGCAAATAACTTTCCCTCGCTAAACTTCGCTTGTACGCAATCTGCAAAGTCTCCGTCGTTTGTACTATCTCCGTCTGTAATGGAGGTGTCTCTGCCTCGATCTGCGTACCTGTCGCAGCAACTATTCCCTCAGGAATTGCCGCTAACGGAATTGGGGCGGTGGAATTCGTAGCTACTGGAGTCTCCATTCCCTGAGTAGCCGGAACGGGTGGAATAGGAGTGGTCGGGGTCGATGGTGTCGCGATAGTCGGTGCGGGTGTCGTCAATGACCGCACTAGATCCTCAAATCTCTGTGTCCAAGCGCGAAACTCCTCCGAAGTGACAAATCGAGAATCGGGCCGTCCCGTCCGTCGTCGCTCGGACTCCGCCCGATCCGCCATCATCGTCGAACCAAGAGAGCGATACTTCGGATCAATACATAGCTACCGCGTACCATATAGTACACACAACAATCATAATATGTACAAATTTAAATCCGACTCATCCCTAACTCCCCCATCTAAGTTTTTTAAAAGGATTATAGGGTCTAAGTTCAACCATTCCTAACTTCCGCTGTCTTAATGGTTTGTATTTTAACTTGAGAGTCAGGTCGTTATAACCTTAAGCTCTGATACCAACTGTGACGGCCTCAATTTCCCCATGCCATTGGGTACGCCCGGCCTAGACCCATACAAGCTTCGAGTCATCACTCGGCAACCTGACGAGCCTAGTCAGCCTTCAATTTAATCAAATTAGTAATTTATGAAATAGTTATTTCAAAAATAAACAGCGGAAGACTAAAACAATTATAATAAAGGGGAAAATAACTCATTCAAGGGAAGTAGAGGAATTCTAAAAGTGTGGAAAACCCCGGGTATTCATGTACGATTCGATAGGTAAATATACATGATACCAGTCTCACAAAAGAAATATCAAGTTCAATCATCCCAACAATGTAAATATAAAACGATATACACATCAACAAAAGTATAAACACCTATTTAAAGAGTCTCTCTGGTGTCGCTGCTAATCCTCACAGTAGATCACCTAGGCAGGGTCCCTTGCCCTTGCTGCTCTCCGCCCTATCTGCACCCACCGTCACAAACTAGACGGTGAGTAACTGGAGAAAAATGAATGTAATGCCAGAAGAAAACAATAGTAATTCATGATAATTCAAATAAAGTAGTCTAAATATCATGCGATAATAAAAAGACAGGAAATTAAATAGACAAGATGCATGATAAACAGACTAATAGATATCAATCGAAATTTAAGTGTGTTCCAAAGAATCAAAAGAGGCCCATAAGTGGTCTAAATCATAGCAAAACGATGAAGACCTCGCGAGATCTTCCCGGGCATCGACACAAGCGAAGGCACGGCTATGACTGGAAAGGGACTCGAACCCATCCACCTAGTACTCGGTGTCACACGGTCACTAAGGGTGGTCACACACTCGTGGCCACGAGTGCCCACGTTTTATCCCTCTAGTGCAGGTCCTAGTACTTTTGAGACGAAACACTTACGTCGGGAAGCACACAACAAGAAATGGAATGGAATACCAATAAAAGAGCATAACAAGATTGAATAAATGATAATGAATCACATGGCATTTTCTTACTGGCTTACAAACGTACAAATGCTTGTGGCAATTGTACTTACCTGAACTATCGCAACCCGTGTACAACACTCTCACGTCCCTAACGCGTATTCCCGAGTTTCTCGCTACGTGACAAGGTCGGAAACTCGTGTTAATAGGTCAAGTCATTTACTAAATCTATGTTATATCCCAAACGTTCTCCCAGCGTTTCAATGACTCAAACAACGCGATGAAAATTGAAAATAAATACTCTCTTGGGTTTTGGAAACACTATAACACATGTAAGCTTACTTGTAAATTTGTAAGCTCGGCTCGGTCGAGTGTGGGTCACGTCATAGTCTCAAGGACCGTCGACGTGACCCCGACGTCATCACCAATAACCAAGTCGAATCATTAAGACATTCAAACCAAATTGACAAAACATTGACCGAAAACTCAACACCGACGTCATCAACAAAGAATGATCAAAACACGAAACCATTCCACATTATTAAGAAACTACAACGAATCCAATTGTTTAATAAAAATCGTAACCAAGAATTCGGCAAAAAATAGCAATATTAATAGTACTTTAGATGAACCAAAACTGCGAGAGACCATCGAGGATATGAGCAAGATCCGTGATAACCCCCCACACCAGTGATAGTTCAACCATCAAATCCGTTCAAACATGCGATTTTACGGTGAAAGAAAGAATAAAAATAAGATAAAATACAACACAAAAACAATCACATGAAATGACGACAGTTTCACACTACATAGGACTGTTTTGACAACTCCGAAGGCCGTGGGACCCATGTATGAACTTGATGGGGTCCCCGACAACGCGTCCTAGTCATGGTGGTCCGACCAGCCAGCCCGCCAAGCTTGGCGTTTTCCTGCGAAACCAAAACAGCAACAAATTTAAGAAAAATAGTGAAAACGTGAGAAAGAGTGGGAGAGAGAGAGAGAGAGGAAGGTCTCCTGGCGAGAGAGGATGAACCCCAACCACCTCTGGACCTCCGACAACCGGTGGTGCTCGGCCAAGACAGTGAGACCATGACCGAGAGAGAGAGGACAACGAGAAAGAGAGAACCCGAGAGATCGAGAGAAGCCGAGGGATAGGGAAGCCGAGAGAGAGAGAGAGAGAGAGAGAGAGAGAGAGAGAGAGAGAGAGAGAGAGAGAGAGAGAGAGAGACGACCTCCGGCGAGGCGTGTCCTGGCCGCAGAGCAGAAGCGGGACGAGAGGTGGAAGTGGGAGAGGCGGCGGTGGTGTGTAGAGAAGATGAATAGTGTAGGGTTTTTTTTTTTTGTTTATATATACAATATAAAGGTCAAATGTCCATTTTGCCCTTCCACTTATTTCCTACACAATCTTAAACAATTGCCCTTATGGGTCTTTGACCACATCATCTCATCTTAGCACACACACACATCTCGTGGTCAATATCATGGCTCTCCTCATTTGAGTTGTGTCACCTTAACAATTTTCACTCCATAGCCCGTATGTCGCGTAGTTAACCAACTCCCGCGTTTAAACGACATTTTTCGGTCCGTTTTTCCTTGTTCCGACTCCCGTAACGTGCGTAGTCTCGCCTTGTCTCGCCAACTAATTAATTAAATTAATTAAAAATTCATTTATTTGTACTTTTACTTGTTTTTCTCCCCCGTTTAACTAGTCGAAACCTCACTCAATTAAATATCGCCCAAACGGCTCGAAACCCGTAAAATACTAAAATACTAATACACACAATCAAAGAATCATAAAATCACTTCGGTGTCGACTCTCGAAGTTCGAAATATTGTCCAGTGTTCACGTAGCCGGGTCACAATCCTGACAAGTGTGACACAAGTCAGTTAAAAATTTGGGGTTGTTACACTCAACTCCCTTTCCGTCAAAACCACGACAAAACTCCCCGATTCGAAAATAACTCAAAATTCTTCAAGAATTCCAAAAAATTCCAATTCATTTCAAATCCTCAAACCAACCACCAATTCCTCAATAAAACCATCAATTAACACCAAATTTATCAATCAAAACCATTTCCTAACATTTTCCAAAAATTTGTTTGAAATTGCCGCGACGAAAATCTCCAAAATTAACGTCAAAACGTAGATTAACAAGCAAGGATTAGGAATCCTACCTTTTTACGCGTATTCGGTCACTCCTTGTCGTCGCAACGTGCTTGCAAGCGTCGAAACCCCCACCTTCTCCTCTCTCTCGTTCAATCGAAAATGAAAAATGGATGAGGAAAGAGAAAAGTTGGTTTATATATAAATCTCTCATCTCATTTCACACACGGATCTCGAGGCACATCTTGTGACTCACTTTCATCATTTCCACCAAACTCATGACTCCAATACGTGACTTCAATTTCAAAACCGCCCCATTTCTCGCTCAAAACACATATTACCGAATCCGTTTCAACTTTCAACTCGTACCACGTACGTTCCTGGACATAACCTAGCTCCTACATTTTATTTAATTATTTATTATTTTCAATAATTCACTAATTACCATTTTTCGGTGTTTAATTATCCGTTTTATACCCCAAATTTTCATTTTTCCTAGTCGAATCTCACACAGAAAATCTGTGGTGATTAATAAACGAAAACCATGCACTAGGACATACAGAGTTCTCATTCGAGTATAAATAATAATACAAACATCACAGAAAAATAAAATATACCTCAGTGTCGACTCCCTAGGCTTAAGTAATATGACAGATCACGATAGTAGGTCACGGTCCTGTAAAACACATGACACGTATCACCAATTAAATTTGAGGGTTGTTACATCCACACTCTAGGTTGTCCTTACTAGTGTCTTAAGGTTATTGTTATTAGTTTGAGTTTAATTTGCTTTTGTTGTGCTTTGAATAACTCCTTAATATATAATAACTCAACTTAAATAACATAATAAATGGTAAATGGTAAGGAAGACTGACTAGGTTTACGTTGACTGTGCGAGTATTGACTCGGGGTCTACGTAAGTCTAGGTAGGTCAGGCGAAGCTCAATTTAGGGTTGTGGAATTGGGGTCATCACAGAGCAACTCCAATGGAACGTTATTTTGGCGTTCCAATGCCAAAATGGAACGCCAATATAGCATTCCATTTGCTCCAATGGTACCCTAAATGTGATGGCCCCTCCCTTAATCTAGGGCACCGCCTAGCCTAATCCCGTAATTAAGCTCTAATTCTAGCCTCATAGGACTTAAACTACGTATTAGTCAGTCTTACAACCTATTTGTCTCGTTTCTCTTGTCTAAATCCATTTATGGCATTTAATGTTAATTAAAGCTTTATTAACTTGGTTTATTATTTAGTGAAAATCTTAGTCAATTAAATTATGCGAAAAACTTATAAAAATATGCAGAAGTAAATTAGTATATTATGCGGAAGCCAATTGATATAATCCTAAGTGTGGAAAACCAGGAAATTACATTATATATATTAAATCCTAAGTGTGGAAAACTAGGAAATTACATTATATATATTAGATAACCTCAAAATACAATAAAACAGTCTAGGTCTGATCGGGGAACTAACACTCAACCAACATATACATCCCAAAGTGTAAAAAAACATATAGTATCTAATACAGACAAAATATCAAAATGGACCTACAACAAAATCATGCCGCGCCATTACTCAAGGATAATCTCCTGTCTTCTTTTTGCCTGGTCGGGTGGTAGACGGATTTGTTCCCACCGTCATAAAAAGGACGGTGAGTACAAGAAATAAATAGTAATCCCCGATGACAAGTTTAAATTGTATTTCAAAATATAATTGACTGGTATTTAAAAGCATATAACTAGGAAAACTAAAAATAAACCATATGCAAATAAATACCAAAGTTAAACAAGTGAAACTAACATTAGGCTAAGTAGTGGTGAATTAGGTCCAGTCGACAGTGATCCGCGTCACTCCGACTCCATAATCATAAATCACAAGGGACTCTAACCCAAGTGAGGCCAGAGACTCTAACCTCGGTGTGTTAGACCACCTTAGGGACTCTAACCCCGAGTGTCATACAAAGTTCAGCTAAACTGTGCCGACCTCCCAGGGACTCTAACCCCATGAGTCGCGCATATCTCGATCGAGTACGAGACCTAATTACAAAAACTACTTTTTATTTTCAAGAACAATCATGTATGGAATATCAAGGCATAAGCAAGTCTAACACCTAATCAAATAGAGAGTACAAGTCCATATAAACATTTTATATATATATACTAACCTAATAGCATGCTATTTAACATTTGATTTATCAACTAGACATCAAGGCATAAACATAGCACAAGGATGGAAGCAATGAACATCAAAGGAAATGGATATCATGCTAACAAGTACTCATCAATTGAGCATAGCACATAATCAATCCATGATATCAGAATACAAATGGAGTTATAGTCAAAAAACCATGCAAGAACAATAATATATATTAGGAATGAAATGCTAAGTACATTCCTAGCCTATTCGGCCTCCCGACACCCGACACGCTTACCTGAACTCCCGAGTAATTCTTTATGTTCTTGAGGTGTTTAGACATGGTTTTGTGTTGATTAGGGTTGTTTAAGATGGGTGTTAAGTGGGTATTAATGTTGCATGAAGTTCAAGCGAATTGCGAAATTCTCATTGCATTCAGTCTCCCAAATACGCTTATTGGAATTGTCTAGTGCACTGAGTGCAGAAACCCAAAAAAAGTTTTTGGGTTTCCTGCAACCCGATTTTGGCCATCACTAAGCCCTTTGAATCCCTGTTCTCCATCACCAGGGGTCCAAATACCTCCTCTACAACATACATACACCAGGCACTCCATATTTGCATTCAAACATCAAATTTCAACGAATCAAAGACATGCATAAATCGCCAAAATATGAAGAACAATATGAAGAACACCAAAAACATAACTCAAAACTGAAAATTTAATCCAACCAAAACCCCACTGATTTTCGAATCCTCTTATGGAATGCCAAGTGTTTTTCAATGGAGAATCCAAAAATGAACTTAGTTTTTAAAAACAAACTCATATTATAGTTCAAAATTTCTAAAAATCGAAATTACAAGAAAACCCCATTTTTTTGCAAAAACTTACAAAATCCGAAAATATGAAACTTGATGCTTGAAATTAGAGCTTAGATATGAATCAAAACCACCTTTGAACACTTTGATCAATTAAAATAGTTCCACTTGATTAAAAGCCAAAGACCCCAATTTTGCGTTGCATGCAAGGGTAGAAAAAACTTGCCCAAGTTATAGCTATGGAGTGTGTTTGATCCTCCTAACTTTGGTGATGAACTACCCCCTTGAAGAACCCCCAAAAATTCCAGCAGAAAAGAACCTACAGAACTTATTTTTCTCTCCTCTCTCAAAGCATGCAAATCTGAATAAAACACCCATGTGTTGGCTTTTATAGTTAGGCCCTCATCTATACACAACCCCCATATATCTAGATATATCTAATGACTAAAAATGGTCCCTAGCTCCACTCATTTTCTAGCCATGTGACACAACATATTAACACCAATTCATAGGAGTGTGTGCTAGCACATATCCCGAGGTAAGTCCTATGGTTGATGATTTTTAGTTCCAAACTATAGGACTTTAATTTGATTTACATAAATACATATAATCATAGGCATTTGAAATAAATTCCTTAAGACATAATAATATCTTATAAATTCATATTAATATTATTCAAAACTCACCAAAGTGTTACTACTCGTTTCCCCTGACTCGCACGCAACTCGAGGCGTGTCTCCGCTCTCGTCTCGACGCCTACACTGTACAAACTAACTTAGTAAGTCTATACATGTAACGACCCAAATTAATTTAATCAGGATTAGTGTTAATCACGAGGATTAACGGGTAATTCGGGCGTTACGTGAACAATTGGGTGGACTCGAATAGGAGTACTCGGGATTATATTGTTTTATTTATATTATATGGGATCGTCATATTTGTTTTGAATGTTGTTTACTGCCAGCCATAGAGAATATGATTCATGTTGCCAGGGTCATATTCACATGTCTCGCATGTTATTGTGGTTTTCATGATTATTGTGTAGACTTCTCTTAGGAATTTATTCACTGGGCTCGTTGTTGTATGTGTTGGGCAACTGAGCGTAAATCCTGGTATGAGCAAGAGCAAGGGAAATGAGGTACTAGGCGACTATCTCTGAAGCCGTTGCTGTTGATAGCTCGTGTTTTGATATCATGTATGTATATATTATTTTGCTAGGTTTTGGGAACTTTAGAACTTTATCACATGTATATGGATTATTGTTTACTTTGTCTCAGTTATATACATGGTGTTATCTCCTGGTTTTCCACTACTTAGGTTAAATAAATTCTCATAAAATACGAATTAAATGCTTCCGCTAATGATGTAATTGTAATTATCAACTAACCTGCTAGATGTGTCAGACAACTTAATATAGTAGGATTAGTTACACGGAGTGTCACTTCACGTAGAGTAATGCGACGTGGCGGTGATGACGTGTCCGGTGACGTGACAGGCGCTGCTGGGCTTACGAGCGGAACTTTAACTGCCACCCATCGTCTAGATGAATAATACACCATAATAATAATAATAATAATAATAATAATAATAATAATAATAATAATAATAATAATACATCACAGAACTCAGGCATACAACATACACAAATAACACAATATAACCTGGGTACTCCTATCCGAGTCCACCCAACTGCTCACGTAACGCCCGAATTACCCGTTAATCCTCGTGATTAACACTAATCCTGATTAAATTAATTTGGGTCGTTACAATACATTATATTATACTAGGCATACAATCAATACAAAAATGTCATATACCTCGGCCACTTGCCTCGGTGGGTGTGTGTATCACGGTGTGAGTCCCACGTGACGGGTTGGTGATCTTGATTAAGGAAATCAAAACGAGATTAGAGATTTGGGCCGTGACACTAAAATCTCCTCTATTTTAGAGGAGGTGAATGGTGAAACACCACTGTTCACACATCACTATTTTAGCATTGTGTTTTTTTTTTTTTTTTGAGAAAAATATATATATATATATATATATATTATTCTTAAAAAATATACAAGTATATATTTTTTCATATTTTTTGTTGATTAAAAAATTTATTAAAATTAACAAAAAGAATAAATATGAGAAATAGAGTTTGAAGTGAGAGGAAAAATAGAGTTTGATGTGACACAACTGTAAAATAAAGAGAAAAATAGAGTTTTGTGATTGAAGATGATTTTAATATATATTCCAATAATTGATGGTAACTTAAGCTACTCATTTGTATAGCCAAAACGGGACAGATTAAGAAGCCTAGTTTTCTTTGAGAACGGCCATGAATATATAGGGAAGCCGAGTTCAAATCATCCAGTACAACATATACATCAGCTTCAACTACGGCGAGATTCAACATCTGGGGATTCTTTTCTCTCCAATATATGGCAAAGTCCTGCACGTACGTCCTAGTGATCATGTAATTAGCTAGTGTGACCTTTTCTTTCAAACTAATGTAAAACAAAGAGACCAATCGATTTCAATTAATGTCACTATATATTAAGACAGAAAGGAAATTAAATAAACTAGAATTGTCCGCTCAACCTCAAGGGACGTGTTTTTGTTCACATCTTGATTGTCACCATTTTATCGTTAACCTTATTGATAATGTTACATTTGAAAAACAGATTTTTTTTTTCTTTTTAATAATTGTATAGATGTCTAAACCTTTTCTGAAATTTAATTTGTACTATTATGGTGCCCAAACTCTTTTATAGCATGTGCTCGATTTAGCGCAAATGGGGTGAAATAAAATGATTAGTAATTCATTATCTCTTATTAAAATTAAGAATATTACAATTGCTTTCCAAGTCCATGAATTTCCAATGTGTCTAAAGTTAGTTTCGCTTTACCCTTACGTCATTTATTATTATTTTTTTTAATTTATGTTGAATTGAGTTTTCTAGCTAGAAATATTGACATCGTTTTATTCATTTTACTAACTTTTAGAAAATTTTCTTCTAGTAAGTTTAATTTCCTAGAAGTTAACCACCAAAGAAGTTGCACTTTTCACATTTGGTTCAACTTTGAACTTTTTGGGAAGTTTCACATTTTAAAAATAATAAAATAATGTAATTAACATAAATGCCTTTACACTATTTTTGAGAGAGAGATTGTAGAGAATAAAAGTAGAGATTAGAGCATTAAATGAGGGTAAAAATATTAATTTCCCTCATAAATATAACTTCTCCCCCAAGTAAGTTATCTTCCCCTATGTGGAGGAAGTTGGGGGTTAAATTTTTAGAGAAGTTTTTTGAAGATATCTAACCAAACAATGCGAATTGAAACTTTTTTAAAGTTATCTCACTTTCTTAAACTTTCATACGAACCAAACAAGGCCATTGATTCAGTTATATGTGGTTATACGTTTTTTAATCAATAACTTGTATTGTATAGTTTGAAGTGAGACATCGTGGATGTGACAATTACTGATTAAATGTTTAGGTGACAATTAACCAAACTATTTTTTTCATTAAAAAATTCTTAATGCTTTTTTTTTTTTTTTTTTTTTGGTATGACTTAATACTTTTTCAAAGAAAACAACTAGCCTCAAATTAATCTTAAAACTAATTGTGATCCGCTACAATCTCTTCTATTGCAACCGATATAGTGCAAATTGATGTATTTTTTTCAAAGAAGTAATTAAACAAGTGTTTCGTGTGGTACACTTGCTTCTTCCAAATTTCCATGAAAGACAACACCCACAGCACAAATTTCGTCATGTGGGTTGGTATTTTTTTATTTTTTATTTTTATTTTTATTTTTTTAAAAAAAAAATATATATATATATATTTGACTCCATCAAAGTTCAAAACTCATCAACTTTTACTTAAAATATCATATCTTATCATTAGTCGTTCAATCGATAGATAGGTCACGTTGGTGTTTACAATCTACACACACCAAAATATAGTACTTAAATCTTATTATTGATACAATATGTAATACAAAACCACACGATCATCATTGAGAAAAGTAACAAACAAGCTCAACTTTCATCGATAAGTACAAGATCAGCTCCCTCCCGAATCACTTCCCACGCTGCTGCCACGTGTCGATCTTCTGTAAGAGTAGCACCAACCGCGAACCTCAGAATATAAATTCCCCCCACAATAGAGTGAGTCATGTAGAGTCGGCCAGTTGAGTTGACCCACTCTAGTAGCTTCCGGTTCAATAACTCAACCGATTTGGAGTCCGATTCCAAACTAGACGGGTTTAATCGAAAGCACACCAACGCGAACCTCCTAGGCACCACAATCTCAAATCTCAAATCCTTCTTAACCATTTCTTCAAATCCCTTCGCTAGCGAAATATCAGACCGAATATGACGTTGAAGGTTAGTCACACCGTACATTTGAAGCACCATCCATAATCGAATCGCCCTAAATCTTCGTCAGGTCCGACCTGCCAGTCTTTAAAGTCTACTACTAAATTTGATTCGCTCTGCTTATTCTTTAAGTACTCTGGGTCGGTACTCAGTGACTCGATAACCAAACTCGGCTCCTTGACCCACAAACAACAACAATCCAAGTACGAGAGAAACCACTTGTGCGGACTCAAACTCAGTGAGTCAGCTCGCTCGACTCCGTCCAAATAGTGACGAAACTCGGGGCATATACAAGCGCTGCCCGCGTACGCAGCGTCCACGTGGAACCAAACCCCGAACCTCCCCGCCACGTCAGCGAGCTCATCGACCGGATCAACCGCCGTGGACGAAGTCGTACCTACGGTCGCGCAAAAGTAAATCGGTCTCAAGCCAGCCGCCACGTCAGCCTCCATAGCTTCGGACACGAGCCTCGGTTCCAAACCAAACTCCGAACCTCGCGTAGTACAAATTGTTCTGATGTTCTCGGGCGCTATCCCCGCTATCTTACACGCCTTCGCGTAAGTCGAGTGGGTCTGATCAGAGCCGTACACTACGAGTTTATTGACGTCACGGTTTGGATCAACCGCCAGCGCGCGGTCTCGCGCGGCGATGAGAGTGCACAACATGGCCTCGCTAGTGGTCCCGTGGAGGACTCCACCACCGGACCCACAAAACATGAATGTTGTCGGGAGTCGAAGCATCTTAGCCATCCAATCCATCACGAGTATCTCGAGCTCAGTCGAGGCGGGCGACGCGAGCCAGTTGAATCCAACGGTGTTGAATGCCGTGCAAAGCATCTCGCCTAGGAATCCAGCGGTGCTGATTGTGGAGGGAAAATAGGCAAAGAAGTTTGGGCTGAGCCAATGGGTCATGCCCGGGATGAGCTTGGTTTGGACATCATGTAGGGTGGTTTGGAATGGTTGGGGCTTGTTTGGGGGAGTGTTTGGAAAATGGGATTTGAGAAAACCGGGTTGGGCTTGGCTGAGGACTGGGAAGGTCTCAATGTTTTGGTAGTAGTTGATGATGAAGTCTATGGTTTGGTAGGCTTGGGATCGGAACTCCTCGAGATCGAGGGGGTTGAAGTGACGAGTGGTGTCATCTTCTAGGCTGCCCATGAATGAAGAGTATACGAGTGTCTTGATTTTTAGAGTTGATGAAGGATCAAAGGTATAGTTGTGCTTTGAGAGAAATGCGGGAGGGTTTAAATAGATGATGGGAGGATATGACTTATTATGAGTTTTTCTAGATGATATATTTTGGACATATTTTACTTTTCTTTTTAGCCTATAATTGAGGTATACAAAATCTAATAAGTTGAGTGTAGGTTGTTTTGGTTGTATGTGAAATGTTGCTTGTCAAAGATGACGAGTTAAAGGATGGAGAGGATGGAAAAATTGGGACTGTTTTTTAGGATGAAATTATCCTGCTGGGCAGTATGTTGGGATGTTAATTAATTGAAAAAAATGATTAGATCTTGTTGGTGTTAGGTATGTGGGCCTGATTAGTTTACTATTGTATTCTAATAGAGATTTACTATTGTATTCTATTAAGGATTTACTTTCTCTATAAGTATATATATCTCTTTCTAATGTAAAAAGTGAGTTGTGAGAATCGTGAATAAGATTGTGATGGCGACTATGGGTTTTCTTCCCTTAGAGAGTTTCCCACATATAAAATTATTGGTGATTTGTTCTCTTTCTCTTTTTTTCTTGTTTTACTATTGTCATTGCTCTCTGTCAAAATCTTAACAACTGGTATCAGAGCAAGATTATTCTCAAGTAGGAGTAATGACAGAAGAAAGGAAGTTACGGGTTGTGAAGTTTGACGGTTCGAACTTCAGATTTTGGAAGATGCAGATCGAAGACTACCTATATCAGAAGAATCTCTACTTACCGCTCGGTGGCAAAAACAGTAAACCTATAGATATGGACGACAAGGCTTGGGAAATCCTGGATCGAAAGGCTTTGAGTGCGATTCGCCTTTCACTGTCACCATCGGTAGCCTTCAACATCTCCAAAGAGAAGACCACACAAGATGTGATGAAAGCCCTAACATGGATGTATGAGAAACCATCGGCGTCAAACAAGGTATTCTTAATGAAATGGTTGTTTAATATGAAGAAACCTGAAAGTAGACCTATATAGGAGCATCTGAGTGATTTCAATACCATCACTAGTCAATTAGAATCTGTTGGTATTATCTTTGATAATGAAGTTATTGGCTCTTGTTATTTTGTCAGGTTTACCTAATAGTTAGGATGGTCTGGTTATGGCTGTAAGTAACTCATCAGGGTCCAATATTCTGAAATTTGAGGATGTAGTGGGAGTTCTTCTTGATGAAGATATATGAAGGAGAACAACTCTTCTGATGATGTTTCTAATAGTGCCCTGAATACTGAGGAACGGGGTAGATCCTCAAAGAGGTCGAATGGCCGTGGAAATGGACGCTCACAATCTAGAAGAGATCATTCAAGGGGCCCTCAGATGACTTGCTGGAATTGCATTCTTCTCAAGCGCGATTGTAAAGCACTAAAGAAAAGGACAGATGAAAACGATAAAGACAGAAACTCGGTGAATGTCTCAAACAAATCAAGTTCAGATGAAGCACTGATCATGCGTTGTGATAGTAACGATGAATGTCTCAAACGGACGTTTGGGGTCCTTCACAGGTATCATCCCTTAATGGCTCTCGTTATTACATTACTTTCATTAATGATTCGACTAGAAAGCTCTAGATTTACTTTATGAAAAATAAGTTTCAAGTGTTTGAAATTTTCAAAAAATGAAAATGTCTAATAGAGAACTAGACAGGTCTAAACATGAAATGCTTGAGATCAGATAATGGTGGAGAGTACTATAACAAGGAATTTGATGAGTACTGTGCTATGTATGGCATCAGAAGAGAAAAGACAGTACCAAGGACACCACCACATAATGGTATAGCTGAGCGTATGAACCGAACCATTATAGAACGTGCTAGGAGCATGTTGTTGAGTGTTGGGCTACCTAAGCAGTTTCGGGTTGAAGCTGTGAATACTGCTGCTTATCTGATCAATATAGGACCATCTGCCGCAATTGATTGCAGACTGCCTGAGGAAGAATGGACAAAAAAAGAAGTAAAACTTTCACACTTAAGAACATTTGGTTATGTTTCCTATGTCCATATCAATGCTGAAAATAGGTCAAAGCTGGATGCAAAGTCTAAAATGTGCATCTTACTGGGATATGGAGTTGATAGTTTTGGTTATAGGATATGAGATCCTGAGAGTAAAAAGGTGATCAGAAGTAAAGATGTCATATTCAATGAGGATGTGTTGTATAAGGATAGGATCAAGAAGAAAGAGGAACCAAAAAGATCAAAGTATCTTGAACTTGATGATATCCCTCCTTATGATCCTCATCAGAGTGTTACTGAACACATTGATGAACATGAAGTTCAGGAGGAGCCAATGACACCACCCATTGCACTTCGACGTGAAAGAAGAACCATCAATGCTCTAAACTGTTACTCTCCATCCATACACTATTTGTTGCTCACAGATGATGGTGAACCCAATTACTATGAGGAAGCAATGCAAGTCGAGAATAAGGAAGAATGGAAGAAAGCCATGGATGACGAAATGAAGTCTCTCTACATAAATCGGACTTAGATTTGGTCAAGCTTCCAATTGGAAAGAAGGCGATTCAGAACAAATGGGTGTACAGACTGAAACAGGAACAAGATGGTTCCCAGAGATACAAGGCCAGATTGGTAGTAAAAGGTTTCCAACAAAAGACAGATATTGATTTTACTGAGATTTTTTCTCCTGTGGTCAAGATGACTACAATTATAACTGTTCTAAGCATTGTTGCTGCAGAGGATCTACATTTAGAACAGTTAGATGTAAAAACTGCCTTTCTTCATGGTGACTTGGAGGAAAATATATACATGCAGCAACCACATGGGGATATGTAGAGGCTAGTTCCAACATTGAAAAGATTGAAAATTTGAAAGAGCAAATGGCGAAAGAATTTTCAATGAAAGACTTAGGTGTTGCGAAACAAATTTTGGGGCTGAAGATCGAAAGAGAAAGAAAGAACAAGTTACTAAAACTTTGCCAAAGGGAGTACATATCGAAGGTGCTCAAGAGGTTCAACATGGATTGTGCAAAACCGGTGAGCACACCTTTAGCTGAGCATTTCAAAAACCTTTCGAAACAACATAGTCCCAAAACAGAAGAAGAACAAAAGAATATGGAGAACATCCCGTATGCATCGGCAGTGGGTAGCCTTATTTATGTCATAGTTTGTACAAGACCCGACATTTCTCATGCAGTGGGAATTGTGAGTAAGTACATGTCTAATCCTGGTTCTTATCATTGGAATGCAATAAAATGGATTTTACGGTACCTTGCAGGAACAAAAGATGTGGCACTGTGCTATACAAGTGCAAAAATAAAGTTGTGTGGCTTTGTTGATTCAGACATGGCTGGTGACATTGATGGTAGGAAGAGTACTACAGGTTATGTGTTTATTCTTGGAAGTGCAGCAATCTCCTGGGTATCAAGGTTACAAAAGATTGTTGCATTATCTACTACTGAGGCTAATATGTTGCAGCTGTTGAAGCGTGTAAGGAGATTACTTGGTTACAGAGCTTGTTGAGTGAACTGGATCATAAGCAAGCGGATTGTCGACTACTAAGTGACAGTCAGAACGTAATTCATCTAGCAAAAAATTCTGCATTTCACTCAAGGACAAAACATATCGATGTAAGGTATCATTTCATACGAGCTATGCTTGAAGAAGGATTTTTCAAATTGGAGAAAGTACACACCAACAAAAATCCTGTAGATATGCTCACAAAGTCAGTCCCTAAAGAGAAGCTGAAGTTTTGCATAGCTTCTCTTGGCCTTGCTACTTGAAGACGACAAGGCAGCTGCCTCCTGAAGACACTACATGAGAAGGAGATACTACTATACGAGAAAATAATTTTTAGAATCAGCCCCAAGTGGGAGATATGTTAGATATGTGGGCCTGATTAGTTTACTATTGTATTCTAATAGGGATTTACTATTGTATTCTAATAAGGATTTACTTTCTCTATAAGTATATATATCTCTTTCTGATGTAAAAAGTGTAAGTTGTGAGAATCGTGAATAAAATTGTGTTGGCGGCTGTGGATTTTCTTCCATTAGAGGGTTTCCCACATATAAAATTCTTGGTGATTTGTTCTCTTTTTCTTTTTTTCTTGTTTTACTATTGTCATTGCTCTCTGTCAAAATCTTAACAGTTGGGACAATAGCATGCACGTGTCCGCAAAAAGTTTGTTGACATAGTACCAATATTGTCTCTAGCTTAATTACCTTTAATTTAAAAGTTTATAATTTAAAGTCTAATGGTCCTAAGACATGTGATGGTTGCAATACTAAACTGCATTAATTCCATAGCATTAAACCAATTAAGTGGGTGGCCAATGGTTTGATTCGTGGTTGTTGATGTAAGAGGTCGTTGAGAGGCCAAATTCTACTGGGACAAGATAAGTTGGTTTCTTTTCAAAAAAAGTCGCATGCATCCTCACATGAGATTCGTTTTTTTCACTCTGGTTAAATCCATTTTGTTCATAGTTAAGAGTTTTATTTACCAAGTAGAGCACTTTGAACTCAGATTGGTCATGAAGTGGAGGTCATGGGTTCGATTCTTGATAGTAATATTATATTTCCTTAGTTTTTCTCGAGTTATGGGGTTGGGCATCTAACTAGCTTATTAGACAAGAATAGCAAAAAAACGCCAGCTCCAATCAAACAGCCACAAAAATGAATATGCCCACATTCAACAAGGATGATCAAATTAAATCGAACATGGGCACCTAACTCCTCATGATGTCATTTAAGCTCCAGTTCTTACAAACTTTGTTGGCGGCCAGACGCTTATAAATGACAATTCGAACACCATCCCATTGAACGGAGCCAAGATTTAAAGCTCCCAGAGCTAAATCAAGGGTAGCCAAAGTATTAATTTGAGGGGTGGGCTAGCTTCGATATTTTTATAATTTTTTTAGTGATTTTTCAATTCGATTTTCTCTTTTGACTGGCGGTGGTTCCAATTTTCATCTCTCCGTGTTCCATGTGTTCAATAAAGTGCAGATCCTTTCAGATATGTGAAGATTGGATCTTCTTATTGCGGTACTTCTTCCTCAACACTCGTTTTTGGATTTGTGCGGCGATTGGGTTGATCTTTATTTTTAATTTTATTATTAGGTAGTTTGTCTTCCCTTTGTTGGAGGTCTTGATTTTGTCTTCTCCTTGTCGGAAAGTTATAGATTTTCTTCCCTTATCATGAAGTTTTGTTATTGTTGTGTGGTTCTAACAGGTGTTTGAATATTGTAACGTGTTTCAAGGTCATAGAGAGCAGTCCATGATTATCAAACTGTTTCAATTTCAAAATCGCATTCACAACCAAAGTAATGACAATTCTTTTGAACAAATAGACTTAGTGAATCAATGTACTTTTTGATTCTATGTCTGTCTGTACCGAGCCATTAATGATTAATGAAACTTCTATTTTTCTTCAAAAAAAACTACACGTATAAGGGGGCACATAGAAGGCTGCTCTAGGCTACAACCTAGGACAATCATGCATGTGGCTTCACCCTCTCCAGTGATGTGGCAGAGTTTTGAAAAATTCTAGCATTCCTTTTTTTTACTGAAGTGTTAATTGAACTCATGACCTCTCCGAACCTTGCCTACGTCTCAAATTCAAAAACTCAATACAAAAAATGTTGTTTGTACCAAACACCTACGTGCAATGACTTTTTGACCCATCATATAAATCATATGTTTTTTATTTTATTTTATTTTATTTATTTACTTTAGTGGGAATCAAACTCACGACCTGTCTAAACCTTGCATTTTGACAAGTGATAATGTCTCTACCATATCACACGACATGCTCTAGCTATAAATCATATATTTTTATTTTTTTTTTACTTTAGTAAGAAATTAGGAATCAACCACGATCTCATAAGGTTTTGTTTTTTAGTTATAAATCATATGTTATATATAGTACATTATTTCAATCAATGAATAGTTTATGCCACTGGATATAATATATGAATTTTGAACCGGTTGGTCTAAACTTCATCTTCTTAAGAAAAGTGACAACTAGGGTTTGGAGTATTGGTTGTTTTTTTTGTGATTCTTTAGTTAGAACTACCGCCGATCTTCTCTTTTGATCGGTGGTAGTTCCAATAACAATCTTTATTTTTATTTATACAATAAAAGTCAGATCTATTCAATTATGAGATGTTCAGTTTCATTCGACCTGCAACAGTTGTCAGGTTCATCATTGGTACGGCACCACTTGCCTCTCCTTCACACATGCATCTGCTATCATTCAATTTCGTCCACACTTCTTTATGTTCATGTATGGATCTGTGCTAGTTGTTGGTTTGATATTTTCACTACATTTTCTTTTTCAATAAGTTGTTGTCTTCCTTTGTTGGAAGTCTGTGTTTGTCTTCCTTAGTTGGAAGTTTCTGTTCGTTTTCCTTTGTAGGAAGTTTTATTTTCCATTATGGTTTTATTGTTGAAGATGCAAAAGATAAGCATATAAGTTGCACCTAA
This sequence comes from Stephania japonica, assembly GCA_039657345.1. Classification (NCBI taxonomy): domain Eukaryota; kingdom Viridiplantae; phylum Streptophyta; class Magnoliopsida; order Ranunculales; family Menispermaceae; genus Stephania; species Stephania japonica. Next base: position 5,897,278 of record CM077566.1, read on the forward strand.
GTTTGCAAACTTTCGCAACGTGGATTTGATTTTATCAAGGAGTAGAAAATTGATGTTATTGATGTATTTTCATTATTAAATCAAATGTAATAACAATTTATATAAATGAAAATATTTTTTCGTCAAAAAAAAAAAAAAAAAAAAAAAAAAATTGTTTATGCCACTGGCCTGGGCCGTTACCGTAAAAGTAACTTGCATTTAATTATATATACACCTACTTTTTTTCATAGGAATATTGATAATACATTATTTCAATATGAATAGTGTACATCATGTAAAAACACGTATAGTTTCCATCAACGCAAATAAAAATAATTAACTCCTCAAAAATACAAAATCAATTGCTAGGGGATACTACGTCCTTTCAAGGAAACATCACAATGTATAGAAAATGTGAAGCTCGTGGTAGAATTATATATGTGTACACAGTTGGAGAAATTAATCATCAATAGTCATGTCAGATTCCTGATGGGGCATCTATAATTTTAGTCCATAACCCACTTTTTTTATAGATTATTTCAAAACTACCCTCATCTTCAACACATCTATCAACTCACATACCTCATAGTTAAATTTGTTACCACTTTCATTGTTTCGTTTTTCTTGCCTTATCGAACATTCGTCTGAGGTCATCAATGCATTATGAGTGTTTTAGTGACTCGAAACCCATTGGATCTACGCGAGGGACCACCGTGATTATTTTCATTTTCTTTTGGTCTTTCGAATAATTTTTTTACCGTAAAACTTTGTGGGTTTTGTTCCTCATAACATTCTCAGTGTATTGGTGACATTTTTGTGAACTTTGTAAGTTTCCTTGGTTTTAAGTTGAAGGTGTCGAAATGTACATCCACACAAGGGCGAGACCTTGTAAAGGGTTTCGGTCAGGTTTAACCGAGAGGGCTGAAAAGGTATCGGCCACACTCAACCGACATGCTTTTATTGGTATCGGTTCATCAAAACCGAGACTTATGAATGTCTATTGGTCATGTGCAACTGCTACGCTAATAGATATTGTGGTTTCATCCATTCGATACTCTAGTATAGAATAAGTAAACTATTATGGGTGCGCACAACAATTTGGTGGGGTATGACTAGCATATCAGTGCCTAGAGTGCGAAGTTATGAGTGTATATCGGAGATCTTCGACCGAAACACTTGAGTAGGTTTGAGTGGCGTCTGTTAGGGTGGGGTACAAAGAACAATTCGATGGGATACGAGCATTGTTTCGGCGCAGCAGGGCTGGTAATTACAAGTGCTTCGCAGTCACACAAAGTTGACATGAAACTATGAGTCTCGACCAACATACACTGTTATGTACTATATATTGTCGGACACACGGGACTGAGACGCATGTTATACATCTCGATCCTATGTGTCCGCACAGTCATGAAAAACAAAAAAAATTATCTCGTACTGCTCGGGTTTACTTCGTTTTGGTGATTCCTTCAATATTTTCCTCCCTACAACGTGTCAATCAACGCCAAACTCAAAGCTCTAAAAAAATTAAATGCAATAACTCTAGAACAGTCAAATAACCACCAAATAGCCCAAAAAAATCAAACGAAAGGGAATCGACTAGAGAACGAATTTATCGAGTTTATTTTATGTGGTTTCACACTTATTTAATTAGTTGGAGGTCGAGTGTGGGGGGTGAAGTTCGTGGGTTTCACCATTTGGTTTCATGCAAATTGTATCATTGCTTGTAATTATTATGTACCAAACTACAATCAAAGTGATGAATGCTCACTAGATTACATACCCATACATTTATATGAAATAATTAATATTCTCAACTGTATGCATAATTTTTTATATTTTTAAGTGTAATTCACCAAAAAAAGAAAAAGTGAGGATACAATTTATAAGAAATCAAAAGGTTAGGATATTTTTGTCAAAATTTAAACGTTAGGATATTTTTACAAAAACCTGGAAATGTTATGATGTATTTGCCTATTAGACCAAATATCTATCATTCCTTTTCAAGAAAAATTCAGTTATTTTCAGTTACACAATGAAGGGCCAAGCTCTAATTTCCAATCTCCCCCACCATTCTAAAGGTCCTCAATATCTTTCAAATCAATGTGTTTTCTTCAATAGATCAACTACATCTACCTTTTCCTTGTATATACTGTTCTTGCATTCCACTCCATGGAATTTTAGATTTCAAAAGCTTCTTGTTCTCTACTTAACTTGAAGGCATACTCTTGGTATTTATCTTTGTTGTTCTCCCTACTTTAAAAATGTGAGCTAGCATCGAAAGAAAATACCCGCGATCGACTTTAATTTGCACCCTCGATGAAATCAAAGATCTAGTAGAAACTAGAAGTTTTCAAATCCATCTAGCTAGATTGATATCAAATGAAGTTTTCTCAATGAAACATGATTTAGGAGCATTTCTTTTGGTGCGTTGCATGTATAGGATTTTGTAATTCATAGTTTCTTAGTTTTTTAATGTTTCATGATGCATGTACATTTATAGGAAACACTCGAACAAATTCCACTAGTTTTTCATCTCAACACTTAATCCTTTTCACTACACTAGGTTTGTATAGGCAAAGAATCATACTAGGAAAAATGGTCACAAATTTTTCTAGAATTCTTAGATGCCAGACAATAGTAGTACTAAACCCGATTTGCTCAATAATTAGGGGACGACATAGTAAACCCGGTACGTTTACTTGGCGAAAACCCGATGCAGGGTGTACTAAACTAAACTTTGATGGATCTACAAAGAATGGCACAGGATTGTCAAGCATTGGAGGGATTTTCAGAGATCACAAGGCAGAATTCATGCTGGGATATGCTGAGTCTATTGGACAAAAAACAAGCACCATCGCGGAATTAACCGCTCTTCATCGAGGCCTCGAATTGGCTCTAGAGAATGGTTGGCGTAATGTGTGGCTGGAAGGCGACGCAATGACATTGATCGATATTATTGTGCATAGGAGACCAGTGAGATCAGAGGAAGTACAAAGGATTATTGGAGACATTAACGTGATTATATCAGAGTTGGGGAGTTGTAACTTGACTCATATTTATAGGGAGGGCAACAGGGCTGCTGATAAATTCGCAAAAATGGGTCATAAACTGCTCGAGCCTCGCATTTGGCGAAATCCACCTAAAGAAGTTCTGCCACTTGTTATTGAAGATGCAAAAGGCAAGAGTTTTCGACGTTGAATGTAACATAATTATGTGAATTTTTATATATTTCTTAAACAGAATTTTTTTTTTACTTCTCTATATCACCATAAAAAATGTTGGTCTGTTCATTTGTATCAACTGTAAAATGTTTTTGTGTAGCTAAAACTTGGTGCATTATATTTTCACTTATGAGAGTCTTTTGTTCACTAAGGTATATAACCAGAACAATGTACAATGTACATATATTGTATTTGTTTTACTAAATATATTGTACAATTAATGTTCGTTGGTCTCACTACAACATAAAAAGGCTTTAATGACGGTTTTAAACCATCATTAAAGACCTTTAATAACGGTTATATACCGTTACCAAGTCCGTCATGTAAAAACTCAAGGCCTTTTATAACGGTTTTGGACCGTTATCTTATGTCAATTTTGACACCTGAATGAACCTTGTAATGACGGTTTTAAACCGTCATTAATGGGTGTTCATTTTTTTTTTTTTAAATGTATTGATCTGTAGCATATAACTTTTTAAACACATTTTGCAAACAAATTAGCTGAAGAGTCTATTATATTATGTGCTAACAACCCAATGTATATCAAATTAATTTCAAGAATTCTGAGAAAAAAAAATGTTGCATCAAAGTACTTCACTAACAAAGCCACCACATTGTCTAACACAATTGCAACAATTGAACCATCTTAATCTGCAGCTCTTCCCTGCGCGCATCGCATCCTCGTATATAATAGTATATAGAATTAATATAGTTAGTTCCCTTCCTCTTTGCTGAGACTTCACCCTTCCCTGCAGCGTCACCTTCGTCATCATCATCTTCTTCGCCCAATTCTTCTTCTCCATTCTCCTCACCAGGTTCAAAGTCTGACAAGGTACTCCATTCCCATATCCTCCTATAACAGCAGCAAAAATTGTAAATGAACCCAAGTCAAAAATTGTAAATGAAACCAACAAGCCCAGAGAAGAGAGCGGGAGCTAACTATACTAACTACCACCTTCCTCAGTCCCTTTATTTCTTTTTTAGGTGGAACCTTCCAATCACCTCATATTAACAACCTCGGCTGGTTTCCAATCAATTTCATATACTCTAAGATATGGAATCAAGGTTAAAAAGTTCAACAATCACGATAGATATATAAGATAATAATTAAATTTGATTAGAAATGTTCAACTAATTCAGTCATCATAACAGTAGATAGTAGACATTATGATTATATGATGCTTGGCAGGACTGAATCAGGAAATGTGATTTCTTCCTGGCAACCACTTTTTCGATATCTGATTCCATTTTATCTCATGTTTGTATGTGCATTTTATCTCAAGTTGGACTGCATTGTGTAGCTTACGCCACATTTTCTTTTTTGAAAACAAAGCCGTGAGTTTCCACTTTCGTTTTGCTATTTTTTCTGCAACTCACTACAACAAACTAAATGCCACCATGTCTTTATTTCTAAAGGTGAAACTGGATTGAACATTTTCCTATGGTAGGACACCCTACATAGTACATGGATGTAAAACAAGAATAATGGTCTTATGTTTATTTTTAAGAGAGGAATTCCTATCCTAGGATTGAAGTTGAGCTTCAAAACTAATTAATCTTGTAATTCATGATATAGTTTTCTTGCTAGCCAATGTTACCAGGGTATATCCATACCTCACAAGGGAGTACTTTCTCGCTGCAGCTCCAAAAACTGGAAGGGACGCAGTTGATGTCATGACACCAGTTGCAGTACTTGTTTGCATCTATTCCTTGAAAAACTGCAGCAAGGCTTCCAGCAAGACTACAGTGTGAAACTTCTATTGTGAGATCCTTGGCCCATTTCAAATCATTAATTCAGAACAAAACAACAGACATGAAATGCAGATTTCAGAGACAATATATATTAGAAGTGAAGATTTAAGAAGCCTCATCACCCACCTTGTCAACCTTGATACCAGGAACAATGTTCTGCTTCACAAGCACATCAACCATCTTCTCACCATCAGTTACTGGTAAACAAAAAAAAAGATGTGAAATGCAAAATTTCGAGTTTTGGAAGATGGACGAATTATTTATCTATATCTGATTGGATTTACAATATATAGTAAATTATTTACCTATATCTGATTGGATTTACAATCAAAATGTTAGCAAATAGATTGCAAAGTAACAAGTTTTTGCCACTTCCCACCATCGATATGGAAATCCACATTTAGCTGGTAACAAAAGAAGAGTAGACAAAATATGGCCACAAACTGAAATTTCAACAATGGCATCTACATGCGAAATCAATTAAAATATGGTCATCGCTATATATATATACTTAATGCTTCAATACATAGTTAATTAGTACATATATACCTTGGTTTAAGGACTTTGCAGATTGCTTGATTCCACTCACCACAGAAAGCACTGTGAACATACATATGTATATGCCACACTTAATTAATTAGGATAAACTAACTAACTAGAAATGAAGTGCATATATATGTTTAATTAGTAGTGATGAATTAGAGTGAATTAGACTGACCGGAGATGCAAGGAGTTAGAACACTATCACCAATGACCATGGAGTGCCAAGTATGGTGATCAAGAACAAGAGGAGTTTGGCCCATACAAGACATGGAAGTTCTGCTGCTATGTGTTTTCTGTATCGACAAAAGAAGGTAAATTCAGATAGAATTAAGCAGAGCATATATGTATGTATATTGATAATTTGATAGTAGTGATAGTTATACAAGACAAATTGAGAAATATATATATATATATATATATATATATGTAGATTAAAAAAAGACAGATTGAATATACCGTAAATCACTTTGAGGCATAATGTGGCCCATGACTACAAGAAAAAGTTCAGCTTAACCCAAGATGCTTCAACGACATATAATGATCCTAGAGTGAGTGTTCGATGACAAGGCATCTGCAGAAATTGTGATGTTACATTTAGATATGATGAATAGTTAGCACACACCATTTATTAATAAAATAACTATAGCTAGTAAAGACAATAAACTTAATGACCTAGAATGTTTGACCCAATCTTTATCCATATTGATCATGAGATCTTCAACCTGAGAAAGTTAAAACTTCAATACTCATTTCATCCTTTATGGTTTGGAGGATGAGACTTATTGCATTTATGCAATGTTGTCTACAATTTGAGTAAACTCAAACTTCACTTAATTTCAGTCGATTCCTGCACTGCGTGACCTCATCTAACTATTTCACTATTTATGCATGCATATATAGTTCAAGAGTCTATGATTTCAAATTACTAATACCAAACAAACAAAATCTCGACTCTAAGCTAAGAGTCTCAATTTGTAAATCGAAACACCACTATATGGGTTGATGCCATTACTAATTTTCTTTTATCAAATTATTGGTTTTGATAAAAAAAAGTCAAATTTTTGGTATGATATGAGCAATATCAATAGACAACATCCATGAATTGTCATTACAAAAATGCTTGCCAACATAAACTTCACTAACAAGAATGAATCTTGAATATTAAAACAGTAGGACAGATTTGCAGGACATTACCAGATCAAAAAAAAATCAATTTAAATCACTTGATTGTTTTTGACAATTAATATATATTAGACAACTTGATTGATGTGTATATTGAGGCAAAGCTAATAGTAATCGTTGACATGATGGATTAGCACATGATTCTAGATCTAGGCAAGGTAAAGCTCATGTTTTAGAGTTCTACATATCTATCTAGCATTCTTTGTACATGTATTTCACATTATCATTGAACACTTTTCAAGTGACCCACGGATGCTTGTGAGTGGTTGATGTCATTGTTTAAGAACTCCAAAGAAAAAAAGCTATTTCATAGTTCTCAAAATGAATGACCTCTATAGGTTTCCTTGCATAGACTATTATTTTACCAACACATGAAAGCACATACATCAAACAAATGAAAAGTTAGCTCAAGTCTTTATCATGATGTTTCAAATGATGTATAGAGTTAATTTCAGTTCCACATTATTGAGTAACAAGCATGTTCGCAATGTTTCACCAATTAACAGCAAGTTGAAGCTATTACAATTAGGTAGCTGAACAAGTATAGCAGCAGAAATAAAAAAAAAGATATAAAAGAGTACTCTGAGCACTTAACAATATCACCATTAAAACAAGTATAGCATAAGCACGTGAATAGATATAAAAGAGTACCTAATTTTGCACTGATTTACTTTCCCACAATTAGAGTAATATCTCAGAACCGAAGTCCTTAAATTCTGTAACTTCTTCCTGAGAAGATATACATAGAAATAAAATAAATACCAATATCTCAAACATAATTGGAGCACTAACACCATTAAAACAAGAGAGCAAACTGTTGTCCTGAACAATAAATAATGATACTAATATATATGAATAACAAGTTTTACAAATAATTAATAACAGAATCAATCAACAAAATAAATTTCTAACCGGAGGCGTGCACAGAAGCAATGTCCTAAGACAGAAATTTCCTTGAATTCGGTGATTGAATTTTCTTCAAAGATCTGCCCCCAAGATACAACCGGATGCCCTTTCGAACAAAAAATCACCAAGTTCAAAAGTCTGCCAAACTGTGATTTTCCTTCTCTCTCAGTAAAAACGAAATTAGAAATTCTATGTCTTTCCAGTGTTTTAGTTCTACTTAAATAGAACTTGATGCATTGGTTCAAACCAATGTGTCTGTTCAAATTCGAAAAACCATATAACCAACAGTCGCACCTATTCTCAACAGTTGCACTTGTTCTCAACAGTCGCACTTGTTCACAAAATAACTAAATTAACTATCAAAAACTCATCTCTCAACCTCAATTGTACCTCCATGGGAATATACTCATCTAAAAACAGCTGTCGAAACTCTGCCCACGTCGACGGTATGGAGTGAGTGTCGGTGTAGGTAGTCCACCAAATCGCTACCTGACCCCTCAAATAGTACCCTGAGATACGTGCATGATCTGTCTCGGGTACCTCTAGCAGTTGATGTAATCGTCTGTGCGTCATCAACCAACGTCCTGCAACCTCAGGATCACTGACTCCAGTAAAGTATGTAGGGTTAAATCTCATGAAATCTTTCACCATTTTCGCTGCCTCTGACATCTTACTCCTGGCAGTTGAAGCCACTACCTGCTGCTCTGTAGTAGTAGGCGTCACCTCAGTAGTTTCAGCTGGTGCCATAATAGGCTCAACCCTCTCTATTATTGTCTTTATCACTGGTGCTTGTGTGTCAACTACTGGTGCAATCACTACCGGAGTGGTAGACGTAACTAACTCAGCAGTGGGTGCTACTACTGGTATCCTCGAACTCTGGATATACTCCATCAACTCAGCCATCGTACTGTCTTGTAGTAATCTTTGCTCCGTCACTCTCTGCACCATGGCTCATAAAACTGCTGCTTCGCTAGTAGTAAGACCACTAGTCTCCACTACCTCCTGCTGTGTGGTCGGCGGAGTAGTAGGAGTCTGTCCGTCCATCATAAACTGCACAACCAACGTGCATTGGATCAGACTCAAAATATACGCGTATAATATGTAGTACAAAATCAAAACATACATATATATATGTATTCCTAATTCTACCCATCTCACATCACTTCCCAACTAAGTTTTTAGTCATTCACTTGTGGTTTCCACATCTAAATTTATTAAAGTTTATGCACTCATTCAGTCTCCAATAAAGCCTAGGGTAGCGGTATCAGAGTTAATAATAACCCACGCTTCATCCTTTAGGTTCCTCAAACCTAAGCTCTGATATCAAATGTAACGGCCCAAATTCCACATTGGTCCGCCACGGGAGGCCACGCGGGCCCACAACTGATTATATAACCGCCAACTATATCCCACGCCCAATTAACCATCATCAATCAATTTCCTGTTAACTTTGATGTTATGTGTTAATAATTACCGATTCAAGTTAAATTAGGTTCCTTTAATATCATTTAACCTCAAATTACGCAGTGAAAAATTAAATTAACATCATAAAGATTTAACATGTATTTTATGAGCCTATTACCTAAGTGGAAACCATACCAAATGTACATCATATACATATCATCAGAGATCCTCAAAATATCAAAAATATGACCTACAATTTATATACACGTCATATCTATCTCTCAAAACGCAAAACCCAGCATAAAACAAGAAAAAAAATAAACAAACATACGAGTAGGGATAGAGCTATCAATTTACGTAGTCCTCAAGCTTGCCCTTCCCTCGACTCGTACCAGGATCTGCACTCAAGCCATCACAAAAAGCAGATGACGAGTCCAGAATGAGTAATCCCAAGGAAATTTACCAAGTAATTACGTAAATAAAATGCTGGAATTTAAAATACTATAAATAAACGTGCGAAACAAAAGAATACAGGCAACTGTAAAAGATCATCGCATGCATAAATATAGTAGCGAAACAAAGTACGTGCACAGTAAAAATAAGACTAAGTCATACTTCGGGCTATTCCCCAGGCACGGCCCGTGAAAACACCTCTAACGGGTGACTCTGGACCCACTAGGTGGTCGATGTACATCCACAACGCACCCACACAAGCCTATCATACCTCGGTAGTCTATTCACCGGCGTATGCCTAGACAAGTGCTATGACTTAGTTGACTCTATGCCCCGTAACGAATAAACACCAGGTGGGGAGTGAACTCAACACCGTAAAGACACCAGGTATGAGTAACTCTACTACTGTAAAGACACTAGGTGAGAGTACTTAGCCACCGTAAAGCAATAATGAAATAGAGTAATGAATAAATAGGACTGACAAATAAATAGAACAGTAAATACTGAGTGAAGTTCAATTGGGATACTACACACCTCAATCCGCACTCCGTGTCCCGAAAACCAAACTCGACTCAGCTCCAATAACACCCGACAAATCAAATTATCACCCGAATTATACCTATTACCATTTATCATTAAATTAGCTTCAATTTAATATATTATGTCAATTTTTCGTTTTTCAAGGCTAAAACCCCGACTATATTTCGCCAACATTCCGAGAAAATCTCAAAATTCCTTTATTTGATCAAAATATAATTTTTCTAAAATTTTTCTATTTTATATGAATTTTCTATGAATTTTTCAGATTTTTTTTCAAAACTATTTTTTTATTTTTTATTTTTTTAATTAGGGACGATTTGGCCGAATCGGGCCGAACCGAGTTCGGCTCAACCTAGCCGAACCGGCCCAGTTCAGGGCCGAACCGGCCCTCTTCTTCCTCGTTGTCTGCTCTGTTCCAACAACAGTTTTTTTTTTCTTCACTGAATTGGGGAGAGGGAGAGGGGAGAGGGGAGACACATGTGTGTCGTCTCCCTCCTCGGACGAACTGCTCTTGCAGTTCGTCCGAACTTCCAAGCTCCACCCTGCCACCACCGAACCACCACATCTGCCAACAACATACAACAACGACATCAACAACAACAAAACAACACAACAACATCAACGACTCACCTCCTTGCCTCTCCACCACGAGCTCAATCTCTCTTCCTCTTTCTCTCGATTTCTCTCCTCCTCTCGGTCTCAAAACAATGAGAAAAATTGAGAAATTATGGTGACGGTGGTGGTGTTTATCAAATTTTGGGGTGAAATGACCATTTTGCCCCTATGATCTTATCCTCCTCCTTCACACTTTAATACCCTTTTTGGTCATTTCACAATTATTTTCTTAATTTTCTGATTTTAATATATATTTATATATATATTAAATTACCTATATACATATATATATAAATATATATTCGCCTATACTTTCGCACCTATAATTTCGTTGTGCGCTCCAACGAGCGTACTCAGGCGTGCACACTACCGTACCACCCACGCGTTTCGACCACGACCCCGCGTGTCCCTAGGCACCCACCAATTTACTATTTTGTCACATTTAATTCATTTTATGTGTGTAATATTTTCCTCAACATAAAATTTCGTCTTTAATCTACCCGGTACCCGCGTCGACACGCATATCGATGCGAATACTCAACACACAACCTCACACGTCAATTTAAAATATAATTACACACATCGCGATGTCGTTATCCTATTTTAACATAAATATCGCAAAATTAAACAAAACAACACACAAAATACTATTTACCTAATACGGTCGTACTTAAGCCTCACTGTGAGACCCACGAACGTCCCCGCTGGCGTCCACGTCTACAATGACATCATAATTAACGGCAATTACTAATTGGGCCATTACAATCATGCATGTGGCTTCACCCTCTCCAGTGATGTGCCAGAGTTTTGAAAAATTCTAGCATTCTTTTTTTTTACTGAAGTGTGAATTGAACTCATGACCTCTCCGAACCTTGCCTACAGCTCAAATTCAAAAACTCAATACAAAAAAATGTTGTTTCTACCAAACACCTACGTGCAATGGCGTTTTGACCCATCATATAAATCATATGTTTTTTGTAACGACCCGAATTCTACTTGACCCGACTCGAGGGTAATTTAGTGATTTTCAATACTGAATGTGTGCAAGTGTGCTTTGTGAATTGTTTAAGTGTGAAAAGTATAACTTAGGATAAATAAATATTGGGCCTAACAAGAGTTGAGTGGATGTAAATGATATGGAGGCCCATAATGGTATTTTGGTAAAATAACAAGGTTGTACACAACCCTACTCTAAAACCCTACCTATATAAACCTTTTATAAAGTTTGTAGCCTCTTTTGTGTTGAAACTCCAAACTTGTGATGGGAGAGAAGTGGAGGAAGGTTGATGATGAAGAAGATGATGATGAAGTCCATTTAAACATTCAAGAAGGTAACACACCCTCCCCTCATCCCATCTAAGCTTTTATTTGTTTATTTTATTGAAAAAAATGGAGTTTAGACAAGTTGTAAATAATCATAACCCTAATCCCTAACCCTAATGCTATTTAAGCAAATCAAAGAAAACCCTAGCGTCAATCTTGTTAAACACCCCCGTAGAGAAGAGGAGAGCAAGAGGAGGGTTCAAGTTCAAGAGAGGTACAACCTCACTTCCCTCCTTGATTTCTTTATTATTTATTGAAGATTTGGAGACCAAAGGGTCGATGGCGTCGACATCGGCAAGAACACGAGAAAAATAGAAAAGAAAATAAGAAAGGAAAGATTTGATCTATGTTAGAATGAGATTTTGGAAAAGATTTTGAGTCAAAGACTCCATTAAAGGCATGGTGAGATTCTAATACTCTCTAGATTTATTGTCTTGGTGTTGGTATTGGTAATGAGAGTTGATGATTTGCAAAGTTTGTTCAATTTTTCTTAGATCTAGTCTTGAAATGGGTTATACAAATTTTTAAGCTTTATGATAACGAGTATTATGGATGAATCAATCTTGTTTACCATGGTTTGACGGTACATGAAAGGATTTCCCCATAATTTTAGCAAATTGAACGCGATTGAAGTTTATTGATATGGATTTGGCATTTAAGGTTGAGTTGAGATTTAAAAAGGGACTTTGAATCTTTTCTTTGGGAAATAAACTTATTTGATAAATTTGTGGACTTTGACTGAATATTGTCATTTGGGAATTTAAAGTCTAAATTGAGTCTTGTATGGTGATTTGGATCTTTTTAATTATAATTAATCGAACGTCTTCGATTTATGTTGGAAAAACCAAGTCTTAGCAGATTTTCCTTGTTTTACATCACCGCATTCCTATTTTACTCGAATCATCGACTCTAATTTTAAGTGTCGATTTTAAAGTCGTGAATGACCTTTAGCGAAGTTAGCTAAAAAATAAGGTAAATCTCTAAGGTCTAGACAATTAATGTTAAACTTGTATAGTTGTAGATACATAAAGTAATTATTCTTTCAAATTGTCTAGATTCGCGAGACGGTTCACATCGAGCCCAAACGCGAGAGGATCGAGATTAGGATTTGCGGCGAGTGCAGGTAAGTGGGGAGCTTGCTCAATTATCAAATATGGCATGATTATTAGTTATGTTTAGGATTCATAATTTGAATTAAAGACTTGGGATTTATGGGTTGCGTCGTGGTATTGGCTCGAATCTACGTATCTATGGAATGTGAATGCACTGTTATTCATGGCCCCAGAATGTGTGGAGTTCCACCAAGGGTCTTATTAGCAAGTAAATCTATAAGAATACCTCAGAATGTTGTGGTACCACCGAGGGTTGTTAACACCCCAGGATGTGTGGAGTTTACCACCGAGGGCTTTACTTGACTAATTGAATTCATAAGTATGTCACGTAGGGACATGAGTTGAAGTTACCTTCTCTTGTACTCTTGAGACATAGGGATGTGCATCGGTGATGGCTTGGACGATCCTACTGTTGATTTGATGGGACAAACGAGAGGGCACATAAGGCCTGTGTGCTAGCTGGTTGTTTCCATCACTTTGAGAGTAGGAGAATCGGTCACCGAATTCTTGCCAATATCTAGTATGCATTGAATGGAACATCGACTTATCGTATTATTATATTTTATAGTACATAATCTCGCAAAACCCCCTCATTTGTATGAAAGTTTGAAATTATGAAATGATTTGTCAATCTCTTTAATGTTATTCATGATTATTGTTGTTACAATTTGTGACTTACGAATCTTATGTCTATGATAGTACTTGATGGTTCATTTTAAGTCTATTTTTTTATGAAATCCTGCTACCATGCTACTATTTAATGAATCCTTGTTTGTTTTCAAATACATGCTAGACTTTGCATGCTTATTAGGTATTACTTGCATATTTGATGGTTGAGCGGGTTTTCCTCATTACTGAGCTCCGTTGGTCCTTTTAGCTCACCCCACTTACATCTCAGGTACCCACGACATCGCTAGGTTGTGGCAAGGGAGAGACGAGCTCGAAGTCTCCTCTTGATGTGAGCCTTTATATATATATATATCATGTATATTTGATTTTGAACCTATCAACTTGGGGTTAAAATTAAAATAGATCTTTGGGTAGCTTGAGTCCTAGTTATCTTTAGTTGATCCATTTCGGAGATTATAATAAACTTGTTTAGTTTAAAGGAGCATGAGTAGATGTATAGTTTTTATAAATGTTCTATGAACTTAAATCTATTGGCTCAGGATATCTTTTTATATTCTTTTCGCAATTATTATCCTTTGTTTAGCCAATGTGTATTTCGCAGGTTTATTTGTTTAGGCGAGCCAGACCATTATTTGGGCCTGGTTCAGGTATCTGGTCTAAATGGCAGTCTGGGCCGGGCGACCTGACCCTAAGTCAGGGATGGGTCGTCACAGTTGGTATCAGAGCCTAGGGATTAGAACTTAGAGAAACGTTAAGTTAGGAAAACCTAAGATGTAGGGCCTTTAAGTTTAAAGGTCAAGTTAAGTCGAACAAATCAGTGGTATGGGACATTGGTTCAAAGTCGACTTAACACGCAATAATGATAAATCCTAGGATGGGATGGGATAAAAGAAATTTGAAAAAGATTTAATGTGATGATTATTTGCTACTTTGTATATATAAATATATCGTTAGATATATAGGTAAATGTCTTTCCTTAAGACGTGAAACCATGGTTCCACGAGTTGGGAATGACAATTAACGACACAAGAAAGTTGAAGGGAAGTCCGCCGAAGGTTCCACAGGTGTTGCAAGGAAGTCTACAATGCTTTGCTGCAAGAATGGTTCTGATAGAACGACTAAACTTAGAGTGAAAATTGTATGGCGAGATGCGCCTATACTTGACGATAGAGTGGCAAATAAAGATTTAAGCAAGAATCGATAGACTTGAAATGACAATGAAACGCCACGCTAAATACACAAGACGGAATTGTGACGTGGTCACATTTCAGAGAAGTAACTCTGACTCTGAAAACTCTATTAGGATAATTAAAATTAACGATATCTTGTTGAAAACGGAAGTTAACAATCCTAGTAAGGATGTAAATGAATCTTTGATTTCAAACAATGATAAGCAAGTTAGTCTGGCCAGGTGGCTGAACTTAATTTAAGATATAGTGGACATGTATACACTTAAAACTTTAAATGATCGATTAACAGTGTGAACTATTGGTCTATAAATTCGATTTGAAGGTTATTACTATAGATTGAATTATGTTGTTTCAGGTGATCTATTTTTATTGAAAATGATTTTTCGACTATATTGGACCATGATTTTTGTATTGTTTTCGAGTGGATGTTTGCCGCACTTTATTGAAATTTTCATGGAAGGAATTAACGTGACTTTACAAAATTTTGAAAAGGCAAACAAGTACAAAAAAAAGAAACCATTTATTTTCCTTGGTGTTTAAAAGATAAAGCGAATAGACTCATACATATTTCGAGTATTTGACGTTGTAATTGTAATCTTTACATAAAGAGTTTTACTGAATTTCAAAGTTTTGACTTGATGAAAATGTAAAGCATCGTTTGGAGCTATGTTACCATTTTGTAGTGTTGGAATACAAATTTTCTCGTGGTCGTGATTTATATTTTGAAAGTATATTGACCAAATCGATTCGAAAGAGGTATTACAATTCGCTTGAAATGCGAGAAAGCTTTTAAATGATTCCATAAAAATAAGCTAGACTTAGCTTGAAAAATCGAAACTTAATATTTTGAAATGGACCTTGATTTGGATTTAACTTTTCGATTTATTGAATTATGGCATTCAAGTTTCGATCGAACCTGTGTAAAAGAAAAATAAAGCTAAGCTAGTTATCGATAGGTTGAATACTAAATATGAGGACCCAAATTGAGAGCTAGCTCGAAGCATAAGTGCATAATGTACGAGATGACAAATGAGAAATTAAAGAATACATTGAAAACTATTCAATGAGAAAATCTAGTGAATACAAAATATCAAATTAATACACTCAGAGATGGATGAGTTACTAAAATTGAAGATCCAAAGTCAAAGACTATTTTGGTGAAATAGCCATGTGTGAAGATCGTGTTTGCCAAGTAGAAAATTTGTAGATGTTGTAAAGACTCAAGATCTAAAGTTAAAATGATATAAATCAAAGGTAACCACTGCAACAAAGAAATTATTCTAACATAATTACAAGAGAGTTGATTCATAAAGTTGGGGATACCAGGAATTGATAAATTGTGTTTGAAATGAATGGAGAGTACGGAATAGCAGTACCATGATTGAATAATTAAAGGAAGCCCCAAACTAAATGGTATGTATGAGTCATATTAATAGGTTTTAAAGAGCGTACGACGCAGTTAATAATATTATAATGAACTTGATGATAAGTGAATCATTAAAATTGGGGATACACCAATGAAAAGAATATTTCTGATATGATTAGACGTGTGGATTCATAACTTTTGAGTCAAAACGAAACCTAACCAGATTGGTAGGGAATGGTTGAATGAAAAATAAAGTTGAAGAGTAATCGAGGCAAATGATTGTTATATAACCTTAGTCAATAATGACTTGGTTCTTAAAATTGGGGATCCTAGAATAGGATCGACCCATGGAAAAACGAATGAGTAACTTGATGAGAAGAAAAATTGCGAAATCAAGAGAGACAACATGTACTGCAATAGTACCCTGTCTAAGAACGAAATTTCTAATCAAAATGGTGACGTCGCTAAGAATCATGTTGATCACTTGTGGGAAGTAACTTGTGATCTCATAATAAAAGTAAAAAATTATAAAAAATAAAAAAAACATAAACTACCAAACTAAATAGTTGAAAGGAAAGATGAAAGATCTGATCAGTGATAGGTCGACTATTAAAAGTGAGGATCCTAGGTTAGGATCGAACCCCAATAAGATTTATACTGTACAATACGTACGAAACAATTAAGGATGGTGAGAAAATACCCTAAATTAGCAATAAAACAAGAATATATGAGTAAAGATCAAATTTCTTAAATTTCACACCGTAAATAATTGTTGAACGAAATATGTAGTTTACACTTGGAAGCCTGAGGGCTTAGTATAAGTCTAAAAGTGAAAGCCCTAATTTGATGACATGAGAATTTGATGTTGCAACCCAGATGGGTAAGCAATAGATTTGCAAATGGTTAAGTGTTAAGGATATCAACACATGGAGATAATACACGAATAATCAAGGTCAACACCGTAACAGTTGACAAGCATAAGCAGATTATGCGACAAAGGTTTGCTTAAGCATGAGGTCATTTCAAATCAACCCCATGAGAAATCAGTTGACATTCTTATTTTCAAGAATCATTGAATTTGAAGAAAAGGAAGAACACTATGAATGGTTTTGTGCTAAATATAAGCAATGAATCATAAGCTAAATAGTGCAAGATAATTCTCGAAATAGGTGTAAATATGAGTTTGAGTGCCCTTGAATTAAAGCTTTAGTAACAAGTCGTACAAGATAAACTTATATGAGTTTTATGTACAAGGATATGTACTTTATGGTTGGAGTATCCAACAAAACGTATATGCAGTGCGACAATAGTAATGCACAAGTGTAATAAATTGAAATACAAGTTTGAATTATGAACTTGAAATAACTGGATTGTATTGAGATATGAGTCCTTAATGACAATGACAGGAGTATAAGTTTTATGCTTTTAAAGAAACGACGTGAATGTCAGGTTCGAAACATGAAAGCTAAATCACCTTCGTTTCTCAGAGAGTGAGGTACTAAACACATTATAAGAGCTAAGAGTTAGCACAGAAAGATGAGAAAGGACCATTGTATACCAAAGAGGGGTCATGACTAAGTCAACAATGTTTAAAATAGTCACCCAGGATCGTGAGAATTGATCAGTGCGAGGACGCAATTCGATAGATTTCCTGAAAATTGAGATATAGTGATAAAAGATCTTGGTATGAAATAAAAAATGGTGATGCAATGGAGCGCATTCAGATGAATGCTGAAACCTACTTAGAAATAATGTCGATGTTAAAAATATTCCACAAGATTTTAAAGGTGGAAGCTTGTTTAAGTCAATTAACAGTTAAGTGTGACGGAGGAGTTACAAAGTGGATCATTAGTCAAAAGTTGACTTGAAATATGAACCTACAAGAATGAATGTCGATAAACATGTGATGCCAATAATATTAAGGTATTATTCTAGAAAGGAATACTAGGTCTGCCTATTTGTAGCCTTCACAGATAAGCCGCAAAGACATGATGAGTCGTTCAATGATATGCGTAACTGAGATATTGATAGAGATGGTGTGTTAGTGCTCATGTTATAGCAGACAGCTATCCTTGTTTCCCTACTACCAGTTGGTGGTATGGTTTCAATGCCAGATAGGCAGAGATGTTTGTTGACACAGATATGCACCAAATCATATCTCAGTATGGTTCTACCTCTCTGTAAGTTGAGCGACTTGAGCGTATATTGCGACTTCGGTGAAGATTATAAAGGACTATCTTAAGAACATGTGATGACAGAAGAACTTGGCAAGTGGCTGAGTATAATGATTCTAATGAAACCTATAAGAGAGGCTTTATGAATTTCGATCAGTGGGACAGAAATGAAAATGTTGAGATAGCAGAGTTAAGAGTAAGACTTTATTTTATGTAGGGTATAAGCAGAACGTGTAAGAGAGAATTGACACCAATTAAATAATGGGTCATTAGGGAAACCATTACGAATGGACCAGTCAAATTATGAGGGTATGTTATTTTGACTTTCGAGGACGAAAGTTCTTAAAATTGGGGATATTGTAACGACCCGAATTCTACTTGACCCGACTCGAGGATAATTTAGTGATTTTCAATACTGAATGTGTGTAAGCGTGCTTTGTGAATTGTTTAAGTGTGAAAAGTATAACTTAGGATAAATAAATATTGGGCCTAACAAGAGTTGAGTGGATGTAAATGATATGGAGGCCCATAATGGTATTTTGGTAAAATAACAAGGTTGTACACAACCCTACTCTAAAACCCTACCTATATAAACCTTTTATAAAGTTTGTAGCATCTTTTGTGTTGAAACTCCAAACTTGTGATGGGAGAGAAGTGGATGAAGGTTGATGATGAAGAAGATGATGATGAAGTCCATTTAAACATTCAAGAAGGTAACACACCCTCCCCTCATCCCATCTAAGCTTTTATTTGTTTATTTTATTGAAAAAGAAATGGAGTTTAGACAAGTTGTAAATAATCATAACCCCAATCCCTAACCCTAATGCTATTTAAGCAAATCAAAGAAAACTCTAGCCTCAATCTTGTTAAACACCCCCGTAGAGAGGAGGAGAGCAAGAGGAGGGTTCAAGTTCAAGAGAGGTACAACCTCACTTCCCTCCTTGATTTCTTTATTGTTTATTGAAGATTTGGAGACCAAAGGGTCGATGGCGTCGACATCGGCAAGAACGCGAGAAAAATAGAAAAGAAAATAAGAAAGGAAAGATTTGATCTATGTTAGAATGAGATTTTGGAAAGGATTTTGAGTCAAAGACTCCATTAAAGGCATGGTGAGATTTTAATACTCTCTAGATTTATTGTCTTGGTGTTGGTATTGGTAATGAGGGTTGATGATTTGCAAAGTTTGTTCAATTTTTCTTAGATCTAGTCTTGAAATGGGTTATACAAATTTTTAAGCTTTATGATAACGAGTATTATGGATGAATCAATCTTGTTTACCATGGTTTGACGGTACATGAAAGGATTTCCCCATAATTTTAGCAAATTGAACGCGGTTGAAGTTTATTGATATGGATTTGGCATTTAAGGTTGAGTTGAGATTTAAAAAGGGACTTTGAATCTTTTCTTTGGGAAATAAACTTATTCGATAAATTTGTGGACTTTGACTGAATATTGTCATTTGGGAATTTAAAGTCTAAATTGAGTCTTATATGGTGATTTGTATCTTTTTAATTATAATTAATCGAACGTCTTCGATTTATGTTGGAAAAACCAAGTCTTAGTAGATTTTCCTTGTTTTACATCACCGCATTCCTATTTTGCTCGAATCATCGACTCTAATTTTAAGTGTCGATTTTAAAGTCGTGAATGACCTTTAGCGAAGTTAGCTAAAAAATAAGGTAAATCTCTAAGGTCTAGACAATTAATGTTAAACTTGTATAGTTGTAGATACATAAAGTAATTATTCTTTCAAATTGTCTAGATTCGCGAGACGGTTCACATCGAGCCCAAACGCGAGAGGATCGAGATTAGGATTTGCGGCGAGTGCAGGTAAGTGGGGAGCTTGCTCAATTATCAAATATGGCATGATTATTAGTTATGTTTAGGATTCATAATTTGAATTAAAGACTTGGGATTTATGGGTTGCGTCGTGGTATTGGCTCGAATCTACGTATCTATGGAATGTGAATGCACTTTATTATTCATGGCCCCGAGTGTGGAGTTCCACCGAGGGTCTTATTAGCAAGTAAATCTATAAGAATACCTCGTAATGTTGTGGTACCACCGAGGGTTGTTAACACCCCGGGATGTGTGGAGTTTACCACCGAGGGCTTTACTTGACTAATTGAATTCATAAGTATGTCACGTAGGGACATGAGTTGGAGTTACCTTCTCTTGTACTATTGAGACATAGGGATGTGCATCGGTGATGGCTTGGACGATCCTCTTGTTGATTTGATGGGACAAACGAGAGGGCACATAAGGCTTTGTGCTAGCCGGTTGTTTCCATCACTTTGAGAGTAGGAGAATCGGTCACCGGATTCTTGCCAATATCTAGTATGCATTGAATGGAACATCGACTTATCATATTAATATATTTTATAGTACATAATCTCGCAAAACCCCCTCATTTGTATGAAAGTTTGAAATTATGAAATGATTTGTCAATCTCTTTAATGTTATTCATGATTATTGTTGTTACAATTTGTGACTTACGAATCTTATGTCTATGATAATACTTGATGGTTCATTTTAAGTCTATTTTTTTATGAAATCCTGCTACCATGCTACTATTTAATGAATCCTTGTTTGTTTTCAAATACATGCGAGACTTTGCATGCTTATTAGGTATTACTTGCATATTTGATGGTTGAGCGGGTTTTCCTCATTACTGAGCTCCGTTGGTCCTTTTAACTCATCACACTTACATCTCAGGTACCCACGACAGCGCTAGGTTGAGGCAAGGGAGAGACGAGCTCGAAGTCTCCTCTTGATGTGAGCCTTTATATATATATATCATGTATATTTGATTTTGAACCTATCAACTTGGGGTTAAAATTAAAATAGATCTTTGGGTAGCTTGAGTCCTAGTTATCTTTAGTTGATCCATTTCGGAGATTATAATAAACTTGTTTAGTTTAAAGGAGCATGAGTAGATGTATAGTTTTTATAAATGTTCTATGAACTTAAATCTATTGGCTCAGGATATCTTTTTATATTCTTTTCGCAATTATTATCCTTTGTTTAGCCAATATGTATTTCGCAGGTTTATTTGTTTAGGCGTGCCAGACCGTTATTTGGGCCTGGTTCAGGTATCTGGTCTAAATGGCAGTCTGGGCCGGGCGACCTGACCCTAAGTCGGGGATGGGTCGTCACATTTTTTATTTTATTTTATTTTATTTATTTACTTTAGCGGGAATCAAACTCACGACCTCTCTAAACCTTGTCTTTTGATAAGTGATAATGTCTCTACCATCTCACAGGACATGCTCTAGCTATAAATCATATATTTTTATTTTTTTTACTTTAGTAGGAAATTAGGAATCGAACCACGATCTCATAAGGTTTTGCCTTTTTGGTTATAAATCATTTGTTATATATAGTACATTATTTCAATCAATGAATAGTTTATGCCACTGGATATAATATATGAATTTTGAACCGCTTGGTCTAAACTTCATCTTCTTAAGAGAAGCGGCGGCTAGGGTTTGGAGCATTGCATGGTTGTTTATTTTTGTGATTCTTTAGTTAGAACCACCGCCGATCTTCTCCTTTGATCTGTGGTGGTTCCAATAACAATCTTTATTTTTATTTATACAATAAAAGTCAGATCTATTCAATTATGAGATGTTCAGTTTCATTCGGCCTGCAACAGTTGTCAGATTCATCATTGTCACGGCATCACTTGCCTCTCCTTCACACATGCATCTGCTATCATTCACTTTCGTCCACACTTCTATATGTTCATGTATGGATCTGTGCTAGTTGTTGGTTTGATATTTTGACTAGATTTTCTTTTTCAATAAGTTGTTGTCTTCCCTTGTTGAAAGTCTGTGTTTGTCTTCCCTAGTTGGAAGTTTCTGTTCGTCTTCCTTTGTTGGAAGTGTTATTTTTTATTATGGTTTATTGTTGATGATGCAAAAGATAAGCGTATAAGTTACACATAAGTTTGTAAACTTTCGCAACGTGGATTTGATTTCATCAAGGAGTAGAAAATTGATGCTATTGATGTATTTTCATTGTTAAATCAAATGTAATAACAATTTCTAAGAATGAAAATATTTTTTCGTCAAAAAAAAAAAAATTGTTTATGCCACTGGCCTGGGCCTTTACCGTAAAAGTAACTTGCATTTAATTATATATACACCTACTTTTTTTCATAGGAATATTGATAATACATTATTTCAATATGAATGGTGTACATGATATAAAAACACGTATAGTTTCCATCAACGCAATTAAAAATAATTAACTCCTCAAAAATACAAAATCAATTGCTAGGGGATACTACGTCCTTTCAAGCAAACCTCACAATGTATAGAAAATGTGAAGCTCGTGGTAGAATTATATATCTGTACACAGTTGGAGAAATTAATCATCAATAGTCCTTCACAAAAAATAAAAATGATCAATAGTCATGTCAGAGTCCTGATGGGGCATCTATAATTTTAGTTGAATCATACAAGAAAGTACTAATGTCAAGTACACCATAACTCACTTTTTTTTTTTTTTAAGATTATTTCAAAACTACCTTCATCTTCAACACACCTGCCAACTCACATACCTCATAACCAAACTTGTTATCACCCTCATTGTTTTATTTTTCTTACCTTATCGAACACTCGTTTGAGGTCGTCAATGCATTATGAGTGTTTTAGTGACTCGAAACCCACTTGATCTACGCGAGGCACCATCGCGATTATCTTCATTTTCTTTTGGTCTTTCGAATAATTTTTTTACCATAAAACTTTGTGGGTTTTGTTCCTCATGAGATTCTCAGTTTATTGGTGACATTTTTGTGAACTTTGTAAGTTTCGTTGGTTTTCAGTTGAAGGTGTTGAAATGTATATCCACACAGGGGCGAGACATTGTAAAGGGTTTCGGTCAGGTTTAAGCGAGAAGGCTGGAAAGGTATCGGCCACACTCAACCGACATGCTTTTATTAGTATCGGTTCATCAAAATCGAGACTTATGAATGTCTATCGATCATGTGCAACTGCTGCGCTAATAGATATTATAGTTTCATTCATTCGATACTCTAGTATAGAATAAGTAGACTATTATGGGTGTGCACAACAATTTGGTGAAGTATGACTAGCATATCGGCGCCTAGAGTGCGAAGTTATGAGTGTATATTGGAGATCTTCGACCGAAACACTTGAGTGGATTTGAGTGGTGTCTGTTAGGGTGGGGTACAAAGAACAATTCGATGGGATACGAGCATTGTTTCGGCGCAGCAGGGCCGGTAATTACAAGTGTTTCACGGTCACATAAAGTTGACATGAAACTATGACTCTCGACCAATGTACACTGTTATGTACTATATATTGTCGGACACACGGGACTGAGACGCATGTTATACATCTCGGTTCTATGTATCCGCACAGTCATGAAAAACAACAAAAATTATCTCGTACTGCTCGGGTTTACTT
Organism: Stephania japonica; assembly: GCA_039657345.1. Taxonomy (NCBI): domain Eukaryota; kingdom Viridiplantae; phylum Streptophyta; class Magnoliopsida; order Ranunculales; family Menispermaceae; genus Stephania; species Stephania japonica. The sequence continues at coordinate 5,921,100 of CM077566.1, forward strand.
CGTTTTGGTGATTCCTTCAACATTTTCCTCCCTACAACGTGCCAATCAACGCCAAACTCAAAGCCCTAAAAAAATTAAATGCAATAACTCTAGAACAGTCAAATAACCACTAAATAGCCCAAAAAAACATCAAACGAAAGGAAATCGGCTAGAGAACGAATTTATCGAGTTTATTTTATGTGGTTTCACACTTATTTAATTAGTTGGAGGTAGAGTGTGGGGGGTGAAGTTCGTGGGTTTCACCATTTAGTTTCATGCAAATTGTATCATTGCTTGTAATTATTATGTATCAAACTACAATCAAAGTGATGAATGGTCACTAGATTACATACCCATACATTTATATGAAATAATTAATATTCTCAACTGTATGCATAATTTTTTATATTTTTAAGTGTAATTCACCAAAAAAAGAAAAAGTGAGGATACAATTTACAAGAAATCAAAAGGTTAGGATATTTTTGTCAAAATTTAAACGTTAGGATATTTTTACAAAAACCTAGAAACGTTATGATGCATTTGCCTATTAGACCAAATATCTATCATTCCTTTTCAAGAAAAATTCAGTTATTTTCAGTTACACAATGAAGGGCCAAGCTCTAATTTCCAATCTCCCCCACCATTCTAAAGGTCCTCAATATCTTTCAAATCAATGTGTTTTCTTCAATGGATCAACTACACCTACCTTTTCCTTATATATACTGTTCTTGCATTCCACTCCATGGAATTTTAGATTCCAAAAGCTTGTTGTTCTCTACTTAACTTGAAGGCATACTCTTGGTATTTATCTTTGTTGTTCTCCCTACTTTAAAAATGCGAGCTAGCATCGAAAGAAAATACCCGCGATCGACCTTAATTTGCACCCTCGATGAAATCAAAGATCTAGTAGAAACTAGAAGTTTTCAAATCCATCTAGCTAGATGGATATCAAATGACGTTTTCTCAATGAAACATGATTTAGGAGCATTTCTTTTGGTGCGTTGCATGTATAGGATTTTGAATTCATAGTTTCTTAGTTTTTTAATGTTTCATGATGCATGTACATTTCTAGGAAACACTCGAACAAATTCCACTAGTTTTTCATCTCAACACTTAATCCTTTTCACTACACTAGGTTTGTATAGGCAAAGAATCATACTAGGAAAAATGGTCACAAATTTTTCTAGAATTCTTAGATGCCAGACAATAGTAGTACTAAACCCGATTTGCTCGATAATTAGGGGACGACATAGTAAACCCGGTACGTTTACTTGGCGAAAACCCGATGCAGGGTGTACTAAACTAAACTTTGATGGATCTACAAAGAATGGCACAGGATTGTCAAGCATTGGAGGGATTTTCAGAGATCACAAGGCAGAATTCATGCTGGGATATGCTGAGTCTATTGGACAAAAAACAAGCACCATCGCGGAATTAACCGCTCTTCATCGAGGCCTCGAATTGGCTCTAGAGAATGGTTGGCGTAATGTGTGGCTGGAAGGCGACGCAATGACATTGATCGATATTATTGTGCATAGGAGACCAGTGAGATCAGAGGAAGTACAAAGGATTATTGGAGACATTAACGTGATTATATCAGAGTTGGGGAGTTGTAACTTGACTCATATTTATAGGGAGGGCAACAGGGCTGCTGATAAATTCGCAAAAATGGGTCATAAACTGCTCGAGCCTCGCATTTGGCGAAATCCGCCTAAAGAAGTTCTGCCACTTGTTATTGAAGATGCAAAAGGCAAGAGTTTTCGACGTTGAATGTAACATAATTATGTGAATTTTTATATATTTCTTAAACTGAATTTTTTTTTTACTTCTCTATATCACCATAAAAAATGTTGGTCTGTTCATTTGTATCAACTATAAAATGTTTTTGTGTAGCTAAAACTTGGTGCATTATATTTTCACTTATGAGAGTCTTTTGTTCACTAAGGTATATAACCAGAACAATGTACAATGTACATATATTGTATTTGTTTTACTAAATATATTGAACAATTAATGTTCGTTGGTCTTCCTCCAATAACTTTTGAAAATTCTTCATTGATGGTTAACAATTGAAACACAATTTGGAAAATCAATGGCCACATCATTGCTGTGGAATCACAGATCGGTGCGTGTTTTAAAGAAAGATCACTGATTTAAAACCATTTTTTCTGTTCCATTTGTGCTATTTGAAGACTAAATTTGGTCTTTCAATTTAGTACATCCATATAGAGTGGTAGTACATATTTTCAGTACAAAGCACTCCAAACTAAGTACCAAACCTCTTGGTTTGAGAATATTGAGAAGTACAAGAATAACAGTACTCATCATAAAAAGTCGCAACACATTGAAAACTGTCAGATACACTTTGAGTTACATGCACACACATCTTGAGGTGCATAACACTGGTAACCGGGCGTACGTTGTGAGTTCGATCTATTGAGACTTTAGGTGTCATTTTCGTTTTTCGAGAATAGGCAGTCACAAGCCTCACAACAAAGGACCATCATAAGTTGGTAGTCTCATGCATCACAGTAGAGCAATTTTCATTGCTTATAAAGCTTGTTAGGAACATCTGAACAAAGCACAACTCAAAAGTTGAAGGAAACTTGGTCCTTTAGAAGAAACTAATGAGCAGTACAAGAGAATATGGAAATCAAAACAAAGAGTAGTTGGAATTGCAGTACTTCTATGCTTGCCCCCAATAATATATATATATATATAAACAAAGTTATGGTGGATGGAATGCAAACATTAGTAGATTAAACAGAGAAGCAATGGTTGAAGCAAGAGTTGAAGAGCAGCAAACCAGGTTTCATGAAAGCATCATTGAGTGCAGCGTTGATGAAATCGAACTTTATCGGTATTTCCTCTGCGGTTTGTTAGCGGTTTCGGCAGCGCTGCATTCAATCATGCTTTCAGTTCTACTGGACTAATTCCATAGGGAGGGAATAAATCCATACTAATCTTAAGAGGTACATTATGACATTATTCCCTCAATTCCATCACTTATATGTTTTCATCTCTAGTTTTGTAACATATAGATTTGCAAGGCAAGTATACATTTTTAGCTATTTAGATATAAAGATTCTCAGCTTTTAGATCCTTTCCCTTCCAACAGATCTCTCAATTTCCTAGCATCAGCTAGCCTTCCTGAGATGGCATAGATATTAGATATATAAAAGCACATAAACCACATCTTATATAATTTTTTTGGTTCTAATTCATTCAATTAGGTGCTCTTTACAGCATATTCTGCCATTTCTAAATCCAATTGTAAAATCTTCAACCAGCCATTAGTGCACCAGGGCTAGGGTTGATACCTCACTAACTTATATAAGGAAGAAAAATGATCTGCATACATATGTTGCACCCTTGCAAAAGTCATTTATAAATGTTTCCAATGCACCCAACACCATTGCCCACAGCATCTCCAATTGCAAATGTGACTTGAGGGAGAATTTGTGCCACCCAGCATGCAGTGAACATTGAAATTAATTAAAAATCCATCTCCAATATGGATTGACAATGTGTAGCAGACGTGCGTGGCGTGAGAAGAAATAGAGAATGTCTACTTCTAGACGGTTCAATTCATATCCACGTCAACAATTCTTTTTAAATATATAAAGAATATAACAAATTATAGTTTCAAAATAAAAGGTTCATGTATGCAATCCATATTATGCATTAGAGAGCACTTTCAAACTTCAATATCTATTAATTTAAGCCTCCTAAGATGGACATGATCCCCTCCACATTGATGGCGCGGCAAAAATTCACAGCTACAATTTACATTTACCATTGGAGTTGCCCATCTATGATGAGAGTTGAGACATACTAGCTATGTATAGAATAATCTATATATGGTGGGTATCAATTTGACTATAATCACATAGTTGAATCAAGGAATAAAAATTGGGGCAATTACCTCATAAAACTACAACTGCCCAAACAAGACCAACAATCTTTTTCTTTTGATAAGAAACAATACCAACAATCTTGGGCTATATTTGGGTTTAGGGTCTCAAAAAAAAAAACCTTGGGCTATATTTGGAATGGCGGTAACAGAAAATCAGAAAACACTGAATATATATATAGCCATTCACACTATCAGGCAACTTGTTCTTACCACATTCTTCTCAATTGATCTGCTTCATGCTGTACAAATTTTTCTTGTATTGATCTGTTTCCTCATTGTACAACTTACTATATATTGTACTGCTCTATATATAAATAAGAGCACCATCTTATTACATAGATATACAATTCAACACACATTTTTATATTCGTGGGTGTCCAAACGATTCTGACTATTCCCACGGGCCCTAGCGTAGAAAATCTTGACGTAGCGAGGAATCGAAGTTGGGAATGTGCACCTAACCCACAAAATCCCAAGCTCGCCCATACCGTTGGGGCAACCCGTTCAAGTTAATTCAACACACATTAAGTTGGACAGAGATATAGGAAATTAGAAAGATGGGTGGAAAGAAAGCAATGCTATCTTTTATGATATTGATGATGGTAGTAGTTTGCAATTGTGGGAGAGTTGCAGCTAGGATCCGATTTTCTACACACACAATCGTCCGTGTGAGGAGCGAGATCGTTGGATTTCATTTGTTGGGAGTTCACTGTAAATCTAAAGACGACGATTTAGGCCTTCACATACTCTTCTATGGCCAACAGTATGAATGGTCCTTTTCGGATGCTTTGTTCACACGCACTCGCTTTTGGTGTCATATGTCATGGAGGGACTCCCATCGCAAAAAAAAGAAACACGCCACATTTGAGGTTTATGATGCATATAAAGTACCATGCGGTAGTGAACTTTTCTGTGAGTTAGTGTACCATGCAACTAATCATGGTGTGACGCTGTATAATGCAGTAACTGGTGGGAAGAAAGAAGTTGTGGTTTGGCGGAATGTACGAAAGAGAGACCATAACAATGGAAAATGAGTTTTTTTTTTTTTTTTTTGATATTGGTGGGTATTAAGGTGAGCCTGACTATTCTCATGAGACCTTAGTGTAATCAACTTGAAAATGAATAATATTCTAAATAAATAAAATCGCTCCATACATATCTAAAAAAACAATTCAATATATATTGATCAATAGATTTCATTATGGTATCAAGAGGTTATGGTCTAATTTTGGTAACAAAGATTTGTCGGGCGAGCATACATTTAGCTCAGATATAGAGATTAGATGCAACTGTTTTTTTTTTGAAGAAGAAGAAGAAGAAACAAAAATTTCATTAATCATCAAAGCTCTCATACATTCATAGAGCAAGACGAGCCATAGAATCAATCATCATAACAAATTGATTCACTAATCCTAATTGTTCAAAACAACATTCAACCGACAACAGGTTGGCTTTCACTAAGTACCATACCTCTTGGTTTGAGAATATTGAGTACTGTAGATTAGCATATATACTCCACATCAAAAAAATTCGCAACTCCATTGAAAACCATCGGATGCACTTCGAGTTACATGCACACACATCTTTTTTTTTTGATAATTGCATGTGGTGTCGAGATTATCTTCACTTATACACACGAAGCCCTGGTTCTATCGATCGGGAGTGAGACCCAATGGCCTATACGATCTTACCACACTGGAGAATCGAAATTGAGGTTTATAATTAGTGATTATCAAATTATCTATTGAGCTCGTGTCAACAAACAATTTGAAACACCTCGACTTTTTTAGAACAAGTCCAAGTCAAATAGTAATGATTTGAAGCACTTCTTTTGTTTCGAGGTATTTCGATTTGTTTGTTGACGTCTTGCTTTTCCATGCGCACACATCTTGAGGCGCATAACATGGTGGTAAGCGGGCGTTATGAGTTATAGGGGTGTACGGATCGGATCCGATCCGTTTAAGCTCAACTCGCTACTCGATCCAATTATTTTTTTTTTTAAGGCCGGCACCCTTATGATTTAGGGTACCTGCGGGGTAGGAGGTATCCAAGCCCACTTACGTGGTACTAGACTAATCTCCCTGCCAGGAGGATGAGCCACGAAAATTACTTCTCTCCTTCCCCCAAGAATGCAAGGTGTAAATGGAAAAAGTTTCGAACCTGGGCCCTTTCTCCCGAACGATCCGCCCCTTACCACCCCACCAACCCATCCTGGGTGTACTTGATCCAATTCTTGTGGATTGAGAAATCTCAATTTGATCCAACTCATTTAGCTTTTCAATCCAATTAAGCTCAACTTGCTACTTAATCCAATTAATAAAATGTGGATTGGATCGAATCAAGTTCGCGGATTGCCATCATATAGTTTTCTCATAATTAAGAATATGCACATTGGTTAATACAATTCCATAATCATTAAACAATATAAAAAAAGTGCATGATTATACACAAATTAGACTTGATTCATCAACTTAATACAAAAATTATATGACTAAATTAAAAGTTGGACAAAAACAACTAAATGTTAGAGTTAAAAACTAAGTAATATAACGAAAAAGAAGATCAAATATGAATAGATAGACAAAACAATGGCCATTGGAACTAGATGTACTTATAAGGCTAGATCTGCATGTATATAATGTTGTGGAATGAACTGGATTGGATCCGCGGATTGTACATGCAAAATCCACAAGTCGATCCGATCCGTGCGGATTGACATTTTTTGCAATTCAATCCATTCCAACTAGTTATAAAATTCGATCCGATTTGTAATAATTGGACCGACTTAAATTGAATCTGCAGATTATGAATACGTGTACACCATATTGATGAGTTCTATTGTGACTTAAGGTGTCATTTTCGCATTTTTTGGGAATAGGCAGTCACACAACAAAGGACTGTCATGAATTGGTAGTCACATGCATCATAATAGAGCAATTTTTATTGATCATAAAGTGTGTTAGGAACAACTGAAAAACAAAACACAACTCAAGAGTTGTAGGAAAATTAATTGGTCCTTTTGAAGAAATTAACCAAATGAGCAGTACAAGATCTTGTACTTCTATGCTTGCCCCCAATAATATATAAACAAAGTTTTAAGGTGGATGGAATTACTGCAAACATTAGCAAGCAGGTATTGAAGAGCAGCAAACCAGGCTTCATGAAAGCATGCATCATTGAGTACAGTGTTGATGAAATCGAACTTTATCGGTATTTCCTCTGCGGTTAGTTAGCGGTTTCGCCAGCGCTGCATAAATTCAATCATGCTTTCAGTTTTTCTGGACTAATTCCATATGGAGGGAATATATCCAAACTAATATATATTAAGGTACATTATGATGACATTCCCTCAACTCCACTTCCTATGTTTCCATATCTCTAGTTTTGAAACATAGATTTGCAAGGCAAGTATGCATTTTTAGCTATTCAGATATAAAGATTAAATTCAGCTTTTAGATCCCTTCCCTTCCATCAGATCTCTCTCTCACTTTCCTAGGTTACATGATGTTAATTCAGTCAAGTGCTTTTACAGATATTCTGTCATTTGACTCATTTCTATACGTTCTTGTAAAATATAGCTACAACCAGCCATTAATGCACCAGTGCAACGGTTGCAATTGGTACCTCACCAACTTATACGAGGAAGAAAAATTAATGATCTACAACATATGTTGCACCCTTGCAGGAGTCATTTATGAATGTTCCAACGCACCCAAAACCACTGCCCACAGCATCTCTAATGCAAATATGGGATTGGGGGATCGAGAATGTGTGCCACAAAGCATGCAATGAACATTGAAATATAGATTGACAATGTGTAGCTGACATGGCATTCGAAAAATTGACAATGTCTACTTCTAGACCGTTCGATTTATAGCCACGTCAGTAGTTCTTTTTAAAATATATAAACAAACAATAATAATAATAATGTTTCAAAATAAAAGGTGCAATCTATATTATGCAATATTGCAGAGCCACCTAGCTAAGATGGACACCCCTCCACATTGATGGTGTGGCAAGAATCCTGCTACAATCCACATTTACCATTTGGAGATGCTCTAACTCCCCAAAGGCATGCAAGATAACAAAGTTGCCCATCTATGATGAGAATTGAGACATACCAGCTATGTATAGATTTATCTATATATATATGGTGAGTATCAATTTGACTATAAACACATTTGAAATTATCAAGGAATAAAAATTGGAGCAAGGGCTAAAATTATGAAAAGAGGGGGAGTCTCATCATTACCTCATAAAACCTACAACTACCTAAACAGGACCAACAATCTTTTTCTTTTGATAAGAACATGGACCAACAATCTTGAGCTATATTTGGGTTTTAGGGTCTCAAAAAAAAAAATTGGGCTATATTTGGTTGGTGGTAACAGTAAGTCAGAAACTCTTAAAAAAAATAAGCAGAAAACACTGAATATATATATATATAGCCATTCACACTGTCAGGCAACTTGTTCTTACCATATTCTTCTACACATTGATATCTGTTTCGTTATTGTTCAAATTTTTTTGTATTGATCTGTCTCTTCATTGTACAACTTACCAAATATTGTAATGCTCTATTAATAAGAGCACCATATAGATATACAATTCAACATACAAGTTGGACAGAGATATAAGAAATTAGAAATGGGTGATAAGAAAGCAATGCTATATTTTATGATATTGATGATGTTAGTATTTTGCAATTGTGGGAGAGTTGCAGCTTGGATCAGATTTACTACACTCGCAATTGTCCATGTGAAAAGCAAGATCCTTGGAAATCATGAGTTGGGAGTTCACTGTAGATCTAAAGACGATGATTTAGGCCTTCACAGACTCTCCTATGGCCAAGAGTATAAATGGTCCTTTCACGAAGCGCTTTTCACACGCACTCGCTTTTGGTGTCATATGGCATGGACAGACTCTGATCGCAAAGTGAAAGACGCCACCTTTGAGGTTTACGATGCATATAAAATACCATGCGGTACTGAACTTTTCTGCGAGTTAGAGTACAATGCAACTAATCATGGTGTGATGCTGTATAACTTAGTAACTGGTGGGAGGAAAGAAGTTGTGGTTTGGCCGAATGTATGAAAGAGAGTTCTTAACAATGAATAATATTTTTTTTTATATTAGTCGTATCCAAGTGAGCTTGATTATTCCAACGAGGCCCTTGTGCAATCAGCCTTACAATGAAATAATGAATAATATTATGAATAAATAAAATCCTTTCATATATATCTAAAAAAACAATTCAATTAATATGTTAGGGTTTAGTTTTGGTGACAGATTTGTTATATTCAGATATAGAGATTAAACACAACTTTTTTTTTTGAAGAAATAGAAATTTCATTAATCATCAGTAGCTCTAATCAATACATTCAATGAAACAAGAAGAGACAGAGAATCAATCATCTTAGCAAATTGATGATCACTAATCTTAATTGTTTAAAAGAACATTCAATCGCCATAAAGTTGGCTTTCAAGAAGCAACTGTAACAATGGAACACAACTTTTAAAGAACATAGAATTACACATTATTTGCAGAAATCTATCACCAATAGTCATTACAACTACACTTTCCTTCTTAAAATGATGACAATCATCACTACATACTCTCAGATTTTTTTACCATGTGAATTAGCGAATAGGAAGCGTTGTACGTCGGCAATCTAATCAATCCAAAAGCAATGGCCAATTTCTCGTTGTGTTGAGCCAATGCTTCTTCGTTATCTTCGTCTATGATGTCAAGCAAAACCTCTGTTTTGTCGGGCTCGTAGCCATTCAAGTCTAGCAACCTGTAGATTTCTTCCGATTTAACCATTAATTAGTTCTCTCTTTTTTTTTTATGAGAAAGAAATAACTTGCTCCCACTATTGTTCGAACTTATGGCCTCTTCCTCCCAAACCCCTATACCAAATTATTGGGCCAATGTTAGTGTTTTTTCTCGGCCTTTTTTCTCTCATATGATATAAGGATGAGTTGTGTTGCCAACAATAAATTCATGTACAGTTCCGTGAACTTTCGATTAAGGTACACCCTCACTTTCCTACCATCATCAAGCCTTCCTGATGAGATGGCATAGATTGATAGATATTAGATAAAAGAACATAAACCCCACCTTTATGAGATGCACATTTGAGGTACTGCCATGCAGTTTGTGCGTCGAGCTTGAGGTCGTTGGGGCTACAGCCTTTTCTTCAAAGCGATTATGGACGGATGGTTGGTGGGTTTCACAATGCTGAAAAGGAAGTTGCAAGAGAACCGCTTCCTTAATTGAGTGTAGATAGCATTCTATATCTTTGATTTGAAAGGTACACAATCCCCCTTTATAAATACTTTTGTTGCCCGTAAACAAAACCCCTGCCCAAATACAAGTTAATGACTAATATATATTTAAAAATAATTGGTGTTATATGTGGGATTTGATCTTGAGATACAATGGTCGTGATGTTTACCATTTGAGCTAATTTTCCTTTTATGCATAACAATTAAATATATAATACATACATAGAAACACAAAAGTTATCGAAAAATTTTATAAAAAATTTATTAATTGAATAAATAATTTAGTTTTATATTTTTAAATATTTAAATATTTATATGTTGACTTGATGGGTTAGGCTTGTGCTTTGTATTTTTGAGATAGGTCGGGCTTGAGCCTAAGTGTAGGCCCACATATATATGGTGGGCAAAGGTTCTTAGGCCCGGGCCCAAACCATGAAACCATGAACAGGTCTACACCCAATAGATTTGTTGGGTATTTTCAACCAAAGTGAAAGGGACATTTTCATCCTTTCATCCTTTCTTCATTTTGAAAAGGAGATTCATGGCGCTAGGCTTACAAAATGGGTCACGACACAATAACCCGACACGCTTAACACAAAAATAAGAAAGTTCAGGTTGAGCTTATGTAGGCTCATGCCATAAACGTGTCAACCTATTTATGACACGCTAACTCATGACACGATCCATTAATATATAGGAACCATATAATATTGTGTTTACTAGCACCACTCACCTAATTAAAGGTAATATGTAATTTATATTAAATTAAGTATTTAAAACTTTAACCTCCCAAATTAGTTAGCTTAATATAATTTAAGGTAAATAGTCAAAATAATCCCAAACTTTTAACTTTTTCTCAAAAAAATTCCAAACTTTTAATTCTCTCTAAAAAATCCCAAACTATAAATATTCTCTCGATTTTATCCAAGAAGTTAATTTAAAAAAATAAAAAATAAAAATAAAGGCCTTGTTTGCAATACACAAAAGTTTTCAGTGATAAAAAAAGGCCTTAAAAAATACATAAAATTTTACTCCCGAATAAAACAAGGGTTTAAAGTCTAAACCCTCGTTATAATTAACAGACTGCCCCAACCCCAACCCCCTTTATTCTTCTTCTTCTTCTTCTTCTTCTTCTTCTTCACGTCTCTGCTTCCAAACCCAACTGCCTCTCTCCTTTCTCTCTCTAGAATCCGCCATTAATAGACCACTACTCAAAGACACTAACTTTTTTTCTCAAGAGCTGCAAAACACCAATTTGTAACAAAGTGGAAATGAAGAGATTTGAAGAATTAATTTCGATTTCGAGACTTGGCTCAGCAGCCTAGTTGGTTAGGCTCTTGAACAAACATAAAGGGGGAAGAGTTTGATCCTCACCAAACCAGAATTTCAATTTTCAGATCCCAAAAACCTATCCAAACTAATTGTTCCTGTAAAAATAATCAATTTAAACCATTAAAAAAAAAAAAAAAAAAAACTTATCAAAAAGTCAAAACCTTAAATCATCTCTATTTGTGCGCAATTTTGAGTAATGGACAGTGGAGCAGAAGAAGTGAACATGGAGGCGGAGGAGAGGATAGAGGCATTGGAGAAGCCGACCGGACAGTAGGCGGCATCAAAGCTAGTGGGAATGGAATTGGAGCCCTGGAGTGGCGGAAGTCGGACGAGCACCGATGTGGGAGGGCGTAGTTGTTCCTAGCAGCAACAACCACATTGGGGGTGGCTTGTAAATGGTTGTGGAGATTCCAAAATGAACCAAGAACGTTTTAGGTGAGTGTTATCAGAAGCATTTATGGGATTGAGCTGAATGGATGGGATTCTAGTAATGCATTCAAACCTACATACAACGCGCCGTGGCGTTTCATTGCTAACTGTAGGGATGATTACCTTAAAGGAGTCTCGTATACGGTGGGGAATGGGGAAGAATTCGATTCTGGCAAGACACTTGGAACGGTGCACGATGTTTTGCTGAGGATTTTCCTGATCTTTTTTCACTTGCTCGGACGCCTGGGGCAACCGTGGCGGAAGTGGTGGCTTTCCATGGTACCAATGTGTGGGATCATACATGGCACTGCAATTTTCGCACATCGAGGTTAAGCGATATGGAAATTTTGAGTTATGCGGTTCTTACCCAGCGTTTGCAGGAAGTCATTTTGCTCCCTCAAGTCGAGGACGTACGTGCATGGGGATGGGAAGTTTCTAACTCTTTCTCTGTTAAATCTGTTTTTTTTGGCTTATGTCTTGAATCTTCACCTGTATCTTTCCCACCATATGATCTTATTTGGAAATCTTGTGTTTCTATGAAGGTTAGGGTTTTTGCGTGGATGGCTTGCCTCGGGAAAATCAATACAATCGATGTGCTTCAAAGAAGATGTCCCAACTATACATTGCTACCCTCAAGGTGTTATCTCTGCCACTCTAACTCGGAATCTATTGATCATATAATGTTGGCTTGTCCCTTTACTTGCAAGATCTGGGAAGAGATGTTTCACGAGCTAGATTTACCATGGCATAGACCGCAAATTTTAACCCCATGGCTGGCGCAGGTGGGCACGGTTGCAGGTGGTAAGAGAAATTTGCTATGCAAGGCAGGCTCTCTTGCGCTATTATAGGCTTTGTGGGCAGAGCGTAACTCGCGGATTTTCAATGAGAAAGATAGTGCTTGGGAGGAGGTTTGGGAGTCTACAAAGAGGAGTGTGCCGTCGGTTCTACATGGTCGAAAGGAGTTCTCGAATTGGTCGTGGAGTCAGTTGAATGGGCAATGGTCTTCATTGTTATCATGATGCTAATTGGAGGGTTGTATAGTGATCAGAAGGGTTTGGCATATAGTTGTTGATATCTGAAAAGGGTATGGGCGAAAAGGTTAAGAGTTAGAAATCCCGTCGGGGAGCCCACAGGGCCTAAAGAATTGGTTGCTCTATTTAGAGCAGGTACGATGGCTATTCTTTGGGCAGTTTGGAAGGACCGCAACCAGCGAATCTTCAACACAACCGAGGGCATATGGGAGGAGGTATGAGTTTCGACCGTGCGTGGTGTTATAGCAGTTATATTTGGCCACAAAGACTTCAATGCATGGTTTTGTTCCGATTTGTGTGGTAACTGGAACTTAATACTTTAGGATTTTTACCCTACTTTTCGGATGTGTGACAGATATTTTTGTGGGCACCGATTCTTGCTGGGGTACTCATGGAGATCACACTTTGTTTGTTCCTCGGTTGTGCTACTGTTTGTTGATAGTGTGGAATGAGGCACTTATGGAGACACTCCTTGGTTCATGACTTTATGTTTTTGTTTCCACATTTCTGGGCTGTAAAGCTGGATGGCTAGCTCTAACAACTAATCTTACGGATATTGCTCTCACTTTAGCATATCCACTCTGTCATCGTTGCAGAACATTGCCCGCTTGATCTCTTACTTACTTCGGTCATTGTAAAATGTGTGATTGACTACGGGGTTGAGCTCGAGTTGGGGGCAATGGGAGTATGGCAGTGGAAGTATGAAGCTGGACTGTCATGGGATGAGGTGACTGACTTGGCTGTGGGCCGGGTAAATACTATATACATGGATGCAATGGTTCTAGTGACTTTCTTTATGAACACAATGGATAGGATTTTTGGAGGGTCCTTGATAGTCTTGGTGAGCATAGTGGATGTCTTTTTGGTTTGTATGATGGATCGGCCAAGGCTTGCAGGTGGCATTTTGGAGAAGAGTTTTTTCATTTTGACTCTTACGGAAGACTCTGGTGTAGCTTGGATTTCAGTGTGTGGAGAGGGAATTGTATCGTCCCTTTCCTACCTTAACATGTATAGTCTACACTATTTTTTGTATATCTTTTTTTTTCTGTATATTTCTATTTATCAATAAACGGAGTCTCGCCTCCATATTATCCAAAAAAAAAAACCACATTGGGGGTTAGATTCAGGGTTCGTGATACAGGAACATTTGGTACTAAATTTTGGTGTATCATAACAAGGCCTTTATTTTTCTTTTTTAAAATGGAAAATGATAAAATGACCCTTTTCAATGCGTACACTTTGACGCTTACACACTTGTCTTTTAGTCATTTATAGCTCTTTCTTGTCTTTTCAATTGTGGGCCCCACATATGACAAAATACCATAAACGGCTAAAAGACAAATGTGTGCGCCCAAAGTGTGCATTGAAAGTGTGTTAGATTATCATTTTCCTTTTAAAATAACTTTTTGAGATAAAATTGAAAGAACAATCATAGTTTGGATTTTTTTATAGAGAATTTAAAGTTTGAGATTATTTTGAAAAAAAAATTGAAAAGTTTTGGATTATTTTTACTATTTACTCTATAGTTTATCACTAGATTATAAATATTTATAAGTAATAAACAAGATAAATGGGTTAAATTAATGAGTTGTGTTGGAGTAGAAAAAGTATATAGGTTGTTTAAGTTAAATGGGTCAAACGGATTGTGTTGAAATAATATTAGCATGACACATTTAACTTAACAGGTAACGTGTGTCGTGTCGTGTCAACCTGTTCAAAATCTATGTTGTGTCATATCAACCTGTCAAATAAATAGGTTGTATATGTGTTGACCTTAATTGTGTCCCCTGAGGAGTCAACCCGCACGAACATGACCCATTAACCTTTTTGCTATCCCTACATGGTGTCGAGCTCTATATCATCCAAGGTACAGATTGTTGGGCCCTTCGCGCACGCGCCTACGCGGCATGCGGATCTCTACTAGTACCGATATTATCCCTAACTTAACCATCTTCTACACTAGACGACCCAATCCCTATAAACTAGGCCCCACTCAACCTAGACCTACAAGGACCCCCGAGTCAGTCCTCGCAAGGTCAACGCAAGCCTAGTCAGTCTTAATTTCCATCATTATTAATTATTTAGTGATTTAAAGTTGAGTTATTATATTTGCAAGTTTTAAATTGTTAAGCAGCAGAAATAAGCTAGCAAATTAAATAACTTAAAGATATCCAGTCGGGACAACCTATGGTATAGAAACCCCGAAAACATGATCTCATATATATACGATGACAAAAAAAGGGAAATATACATGCATCAAATGCATTCATCCCATTAACCAGTTTTACAAAAAAACACATGTAACATAAATACACAAAACAACCTAAAATTTAATTCGTGTCACGTGTCATTTTAAGTCGTACATGGGCTTACTTGCCGTGATATACATGTCCAATTCTCGGTCATTGACACTGAGTATGTTATTTTTGTTTGGTGTTGTGTATTATATAATATGTCGTTCCAAAATTAGAGTTTGTTGAAATATAACCTTAATTTTTGTTATAATCTAGATCGATGGTAATATAAAATGATAATGAAATTGGTACAAGATCTTGCCTCGAGTTTCGTGTCAATTGACACTAGTCGAGGTTAATATTGAGTCTAAATTAGTGCAAGTTTGGTTAAGTATGGTAAAATAATTGGTCCCCAAGAGTTTGGTATGTCATGAACAAAATTAAGATATTTGAAGTTTTGGTGTGATAAAGACCAATGTTATAGACATTTTATGAAGATAGACTATTTTGCCAAGAGTTTGGCTCAATTTGGTGAAAATTGAATCCAAAAGAGCACTGGAAGTCAAAACACGTTAAAATAAGGATTTACGTGAATTAATAAATAAATAGAAATTAAGTTGCTGACAAGCAGCTAAGGGTTTAATATAAAATGAAAAAAAGGGATGAGATGAATCAATCGATTCATTTCATTTCAACATAACGTTTTAAAATGTTCAAACCCTAAACCTCTCTACTCGGTATTTCGCAATCGAGCTCCGTACGTTCGATTTTTGTCCGGTTTACATTAAAGCATCGCGAGACGGTCAGTTTGAACTAAGTTTTTGCAATGGAAATGAGGGATTCAACCTGAAATTTGGTAAAATCTCAATTCAGGGTATCTTTTCTCAGTTCAATTAGAAATATCGCAATTTTTCAATTTCTTTCACGAGGTTTTCATAGGAATTGTTATCAATTGTTATGAATTGATGTATTAGATTGATTTGTACAAATTTATTGGATTAATTTACGCCAATTTGAGATAAATTCCACCGGCATGGGTTAGGGTTTTTGTGATTTGAAGTGATGTGACTTAGTTGATAACGGTTTTGAAGATGTTTTTATAATTGATATTGATTTACATTGAGATTTTGGATAAATTGATTATTAGTTTTAATCCAATTTGATTCCACAGTCTGTAGAAATATATTTAATTCGATGTTGAGTGATTTTCTGGCGTTAGTTATAGAGATTTGAGGATTTAACTGTGAAAATACTTATTTGAAAAAGTTTTCTCAGTTCAAAATATATAAAGTTTGCCTTGTCAACAAGCTGTATTGAAAAATTCATAACTTCTACGTCTGTGATCTGATTTAATGGTTCTTTAAGTATTTGAAAAGTATGAAACGTGTACTACAAGTTTATTTTTGGTGAGCATGACAAATATTGAGGTTTTCAGGTTAAAAAGTTGTCCCAAGTTAGTTAGTTGAAAGTTAATTAAAGTTATAAATAATTATTTTTGGAACTAGCTCTCGAGCGTACTTTGGTCGCAGTTTTCATGAGGTTTCATGATTTTGCTTTGCTTGAAGCTTAACCATAATATAATTGGGTATGCAAGGAAGTTATTGGAACCAGTTTCAAGGTGATCCGACGTTCCGGTAACCCGAAAAGTCTGCTAAAAGTTGGTTGGTTATAAGTAAACCGGTGGAAAATTTTACAATTATTTCATTAAGCTTTTAATTATTATTGTTATTCCTTTGTTCCTATTTTGAAATTCCATTCCGATTGAGTTATCCGAGGGCAAGTGAGTCAACGTGATCCTTTGAGTGTGAATTATCTGATGTAATATACCAGAGCCAGGAGCTCGGGATGCACGATATTGTTTATAGTTCCATACGGGGTGAGAATTCTTTGCTAGATTGTTAGGAAGTTCTCATCCGCGTAGATTTTAGGATGGTGTGAGTATACCACATCCTAAACTCCAAGTCATGTAGGTGTTTTCCTCGACTCAACGACCATTTAGTCGGGACTACTTGCGTCTTTCTATTTGATTCTTGGACACTCATTTTCGATTGATTCATGTTTATTTATAGTATTTATTTATTTATGCATTTTTGTACCTTTCTTTCTATCGACATGAATATTGACTGCTTTATTTATTTCGAAATACTGTAAAAATCCTGCTTGGCGTTACTTACTGGGCTCGTCATTCTAGTATTTGAACAAGTGCAGATTTGCAGTCGAGCAAAGGAAAGGCTCCTCAGTTAGGTGACTTGCTTTGAGGATATGGGAGCGGCTCTCCCTCTGACATCTACTAGGTTTGGTACATTTTGTATTATGTTTGTTTTGTTCACATTGGTATATGGGTTAATGACAGATCTTGGGCATGTATACACCGATGTTACTCTCCTGTAACTTAGTATATGGTTGATGATATACATATGCATAGTCTCCACACTTTAGGTTGTCGTGACTAGTGTTTTTGAGGTTATTTTATTAGTTTGAGATTTTAGTGCTTCCGCTATACTTTTATAACTCACTAATATGAATAACTCTCACTTTTTTTCTTTGCGAACATAAATAACTCTCACTTAAATTGTTCAATTAATAGTAAATGGTAAGGAAGATTGACTAGATTTGCATTGACTTTGCGAAACTTGTTCGGCGGTTCACATAAGCCTAGGTCGGGCGACGTCCAATTTAAGGTTGTGGAACTAGGATCGTCACACCGACTCTGAGGGAAACTCTAATTTTGAAGTCACCAATCATCGCCTCCTTGCCCTTGCAAGATGAAGGATCTGCAATTGTCACCATACAGGAGACAATTCAATTGAGTAAATTCAGAGGTGTCTCAACATTAATTCTATGATCCTATAAAAGATTAGCCAATAGATTATGCAGGTAATCACAAAGAAAGGAAATAGAAAGTGCATGAAAATTAAATAAGCTAATAGGGAATCAAAGAAGATTGAGCAACAAGATCACACAGATATGGGTATCTAATTGGTCCAAGTCTATCAAGTTGCAACACATAGTTACAACATGACTTACAAGTGAGGTTGTACACTTAACTAAGTCACCAACCGTTTCTACTGGATCAGTCAACTGTAGCAATCTACATAAGCACTTATACCAAATTGACTTTCCAATCCTTTACAATGAACTTAGCATAATCTACAATCTATGTAATCACGGTGGTACGCACGACACATTACCAATCAACCACTTAGACCCTAGTGTCACTCAATGCTAGAATACGCCTAAGTTTGGCATCATGAAATTTTATAAACTATGTAATGAACTACGTTAATGTGCCTGAGTTTATTTCTAATCATTTTGAGGCCTAGATCCACATAGAGATCTCGCGTGAGGTATGATGCAAGAAAGATCAAAAGGTCCCAACTTAATGTACAAGGTATAAAAACCTTGCTTTGCTCCATAACATGTAATTACATAGAATGCAAGGAAGAACCTTGAAGAAGAAGACTTGGTTCATGCTCATAATTCAGAGCCAAAGGTGGAATTGGAGACCAATTAGGGAGTCTAGTAAACTAGAAAGACAAGGGAGCTCAAGAACCCTAACTTGAGGTGAGAAGTCTTCTTTATGTTTATGCTTTGATTCAAGGAAATTGGGGCTCCCTAATATGAACCAATTCTAGAAGTTTTTTAGCTTGGATTCATTGCATTTTGAGTTCTGAAATTTCAAGTGTGATTGGCTTTTCAAAATGAATTTCAAATTTGGGATGTTCTTGAGCATGAATGTTTAGATTTTGATGTTGATGATGAATTAGGTGATGTAATTGCTACAAATGTGAAATCTTACTGTTTTTGGGGTGGATGTATACTCTATTGAGCAAGGGAGCTTTGGGGATGGAGACGTACTAGGTGGGATTTGGGTTTTTTACTCTAAAAGGCCTTAATACTATATTAAGTAAGTGTTGGCGTAATTATAGGCGTATATATACTTATATATATTGAGTATATATAAATATATATTGAAATGAAAATAATAAATAAATGGTGAGACATTAGGCACCATGAATGAGTGACGTGTGGACCCGCGAGAGTCACGAGTATGGGTGCACACCGAGAGAGCTCGGTGGCGTGCACAAGGATTGAGTAATGGTGGTTAAAGAAGGGTCATTATATTAATATATATATATATATATATATATATAATATAAAATATAAACCAAAATGGATATCTGTTTGGGCAATTAGGCAGTGTGCTAGCCAGTGGGGTGAAATGGATAAATATTGAAGAATCCTCAAGATGGCGCAATGTGTATCTCGAGAAAGATTTTAATTTTATTTTATCTTTCATCGCCTCTGTTTCTCATTAAAACACGAGAGAGAGAGAGAGAAGAGAGAGAGAGAGAACAAAGAGGAGAGAAACCCATAGGGAATGAGCTGAGAGAGCGAGCTCATGTGGTTGAAGAGCTCGAGGAACCGCGATCGAGGTGAGTTGTTAGTTGGTTGTTGTTGTTGTTGTTGTTGTTGTTGTTGTTTTTTCGTTGTTGTTTGGTTCGATTGGGGTTGAGGATTGGTTAGTGTTGTGATCATGCTTGTATGTTGTAGGTCCTCGTATGAGGCCCTCTCTGAGGTTGTAGAACGTTTGCATATCATTTGGGTCAAATTTTATGAAGTCGAACGTGCTGGAGTTGTTGTCGTGCAGTCAACCAGCGCACTAGACACTGGCCCTAGCACGCTGGGACAGGGACTAGAGAAGTTGGGCAACGTGCTGGGCACTGGCCTTAGTGCACTGACTCGTGAAAATCAGTAATAAACTGATTTAGGTTGGGTTGTTTAGCATGAGCTTTGGATCTGGTTTAGGGATTTAAACTAGTATACATTAGACCCAAATTTATACCAATAGATATGGCATAGGTGTTCGGGCATGGGGAAACAGGATGGAGCCCTGGAAAGCTATGGATACCCAGAGAGAAACTTAGGAAAGCTCAACACAGGTAAGTGGGATTCGTGTCTTTTATCAATTATACAATGTAAAGTAGTATTATTAGAACACGTAGTTTTATGGGCTGGGAATAGGGTAATGTACGGTGATTTAATTATTTTTTACCTAATGTTGTTAGACTAAAAATGAATTCGGAAGAAGGTCCGGTGGGACGAATCAGGCTAGGTTTTGAACGGTGTTGGGCGACATCAATCATGAACCAATCAGATGATCAATGATTGGTTTTATTGACGATGTCCGAGTGCGACTATGTCTCCATTTAAATTGGCGGCACATCGGTTTTGAACCAAACAAATGATCACTAATTGGTTTATTGACGATGTAGGAGTGCAACTTTATCCTAAATCCGAAATCGAAAATACAAATCACGGGTACAGTTGCAATTGAACAATGAACTTGCATCCGTTTATGTATTGTTTATATTATTTCAAATGTTCCCTTATATATGCATCAGATTCCTGTTGTTATACATAATTTATTGATATTAATTGATAATTGATGGATCTTATGATAATTAATGAACAATGAACCCACCTTAATATTTATAAGTAATGGTGGTGTGCTAGGATCCAGAAAAGGAGAAGATTAGGAGTTTAATATCTTCTCTGCGTTGTAATGATGATTCTCTGTTGTTAGCATATATTGATTGAATTATAATTTTGTAATAATCAGGGTGGGAATATGATTTTAATACCTAGGTTTGATATCGGTTTTGTATATCTTACATTTATCGAAAAAGTTTTAATTTCCACTGCATTTTGATTTAATTTGTTTATCGATTATCAAGATATACATATTGTTTATCAAGTATGGGATAAATGTTGTTGGCTCTAATTAGGTACGATTTGATTTATCATGGCTTAATTAGGGTTTTAGGCTAAGTATTGTCCTAATTGAGTTAGAGGATGCTACGCCTACCATCCACATTTACCATTAGAGATGCACCAACTTAATAACGGTAAAGATTGTGATCAAGAGATGCATGGACTAATAATCTTGATCTCCAATAAAATAGGCGGTTTGCAAAACTTATTCGGAAAAGTGCCCCAAATTTTCGTTTTTTTTATTGGATGAATTTAAAACGATTTCTTTCTTCTTTTCATGTATTGAAAGTTTTCTATCTTCCCAGTTTCATGGAAAATCCTCATAAATCACTCCCCAAAATCGCTCCCATTTCTTTCCAAAAAAAACCACGTACCTTACCACTCTCCCTCTAACCCACGAACGCAAACATGCCTCTCTCTAAACACATATAAAAAAAAATATTAGGACTTTTTTCGGTGAGTGATCTCTAGATTCTCTATCGTCTGATATTGTTGTTTTTTTTTTTTTTTTTTTTATAGTATACTATCGTGATGTTAAATAATATATGACCTTGGCGAAATTTAATGTGATGAATCTTTAATTTTGGTCTTTTTTGAAACAAAGATGTTGTGTTGGAGGTAGATTGATTCATGCGATAAATCAAACTGGGGTTTGATCATCAAACAAAAACAAACGATGTCCTGTGAATGTCGTGTGAAGTTAAAGGAAAAGGGACATATATGTTGCATGTGGTGAAAAAATAGTTGTCTTTTTTATTGTGTTCGTACTCTTTTTTTTTGTTGTATTTTTTTGTGTTTTGTGTGACTTCTCTATAATTACTTGGTATCAACTACAACAGTTATAAAGGGGTGTTTCTGGTTAAGGGAGAATGAGGATATAAAGTTTCATATATGCTATATTTGAGACCTTATGAGGCTACGTTTAATGAGGTAATATTTCGTTGTAATATACATGAGGGGATGCTCCGTTGTTTTTTTTTTTTTTTTTGTTTCTTTTTGTTTCCTTATTGTTGCATGTTAATAGAGATATTACCTCAATGTTTGTTTTTATGCTTACTTTTTGTTTGGGGCCACACCTTTTTTTTTTTTAAATTTCTGGGGCCACACCCTATTCTCTTGAAGCAATGAATAAATAATGTCTCTTTCTTATGAAAAAAAAAAAAAAAAAAAAAAAAAAAAAAAAAAAAAAAAACTGCAATAGTACGTTGTAACTTGGTCGATGGGGATTCATGGCACGATGAGAAAGAGACATAGCCCTCAAGAAAGTGAAGAGTGAAGATAGAAGACTCTAGGAGTAACATGCCACCGGATTGGGTGTTATTTTGAGAAGAAATCTCTGGCTGAATAGAGATATTTAATACTAATAATTTCTTAACACTTCAGTTCGATTTTTATTTCTCTTCAAACCTTTTCTTTTTTTGGATCTTTCTAATTGCTATCCAATTTCTCTGTCTCGCAATCATCGCAAAAATTTCTTACTTCTATACATTAGTTATTTTTTATATATTGTAGGTGATGTTGCTGGCAAATATGAGAAGGAAGAGAACCCCTTGAAATTTACCTTCAACAACAATGAGATTGTTCACTAACAATGGATTAAAAGGGATCTCACGTGAGTCATGATCAGCGAGTGCCACATAGTCCACTTTGATCCACTATCGGGGTAGAAAAATCTGTCACTTGAGTGCCCCATTATACTGCACAAGGAAGCAAATATGTAATGAACATTGTTATTTGATCGGGGGATGCTCTTTGATCTAACCCCAATAGATAAGGGGACTTCACTTTTTTTTCTTTGTTTAGGTTGGGTGACTGGTGCTGCTTTTTTATGGTAAACATAAAATTTAGACTTCGTAATACATTAAAATATTAAATGAAATTTAATTTTAATGTGAGTCTACAATGATGTACCAATCGGAATGCGTGGAGATTTTTTTTTTTTTTTTTTTTTTTTTTTGGAATGTGCAGATAATCGGAATAAGTGGAGATTTTTTTAGGCATGTGCAGATAATCTTTATGACGGTAAAGACCATTGTTTTTTTTAACTTATGAATGGTTGCATTTGGAATCCTACCTTTTCCTCTCATAGCCATACATGTATTTCATTGCCAAAGTAA
This sequence comes from Stephania japonica, assembly GCA_039657345.1. Classification (NCBI taxonomy): domain Eukaryota; kingdom Viridiplantae; phylum Streptophyta; class Magnoliopsida; order Ranunculales; family Menispermaceae; genus Stephania; species Stephania japonica. The sequence continues at coordinate 5,944,201 of CM077566.1, forward strand.
TTTGTCCAACACTCATAAACCCAACCAACACTTTTTTTTTCTCAACCAACACATTTGATAAACAATCAATTAAGTATTAACTCAAAAAATATCATGAAAATGGATTAAACCTTTTCTAATTTTATTAGAAGGTAGATTTTCAATCTTTACCATTGCTAAAAATATTTATTTATCGTGCTTAACGTGCACGCTTACTAGTTGTGAGCTAGAAAATCCATCACAATCTTTACCGTTAATTATACAACTCCAAAAAAAGGTATATGCAAGCTAGATAACGAAGTTGCCCATCTATGATGAGAGTTGAGGCATACTAGCTATGTATAGATTAATCTATATATGGTGGGTGTCAATTGACTATAATCACATAGTTGAATCAAGGAATAAAAATTGAGGCAATTACCTCATAAAACCTACAACTGCCCAAGAAAGACCAACAATTTTTTTCTTTTGATAAGAAACAAGACCAACAATCTTGGGCTAAATTTGGGTTTAGGGTCTCAAAAAAAATCTTGGCCTATATTTGGAATGGTGGAACAGAAAATCATTGTATAACTTACCACATTCTTCTCCATTGATTTGTTTCCTTATTGTACAAATTTTCCTTAATTGTATTGATTTGTTTCCTCATTGTACAACTTACCATATATTAATTTTACTGCTCTATAAATAAGAGCACCATTACATAGATACACAGCTCAACATACATCAAGCTGCTAGTTGGACAGAGATACAAGAAATTAGGAAGATGGGTGGAAAGAAAGCAATGCTGTCTTTTATGATATTGATGATGTTAGTAGCTTGCAATTGTGGGAGAGTTGCAGCTAAAATCAGATTTTCGACAAAAGGAACCGTCCTTGTGAGGAGCGAGATCCTTGGATATCATGTGTTGGGAGTTCACTGTAAATCCAAAAACGACGATTTAGGCCTTCACAGACTCTCTTATGTCCAAGAGTATAAATTTTCATTTTCGGAAGCTATTTTCGCGCACACTCTCTTTTGGTGTCATATGTCGTGGACAGACTCCGATGGCAAAGTGAAAGACGCCACCTTTGACGTTTACGACGCAACAAAAGAACCATGCGGTAGTGAAGCTTCCTGTGAGTTAGAGTACCGTGTAAATAATTATGGTGTGACGTTGTATAATGCAGTAACTGATGAAAGGAGTGAAGTTCTGGTTTGGCCGAATGCATGAACGAGAGATCTTAACAATGAATAACATTTTTTTTTTTTTTGGTAAATAACAATGAATAACAACAATTCAATATACATATCTAAATTCGCTTTCCACTCTCTACATATCTAAGAAAACAACAATTCAATGTACATTTAGCAATAGATTTTATCTTGGTATCAAAGTCGCTTTCCACTCGCTACGCATCTAAGAAAACAACAATTCAATATGCATTTAACAATAGATTTTATCATGATATAAGAGGTCAGCAGCCTTGCTTTTTTTATTTTTATTTTTGAGAAAAGGAGACTATTCTCCACTTTTATTAATATAGAAATATAATATGTACAGAAGGGAGTGAGTACCCTCCAATTTTAAAAGGGCATTACATGTTACTCATCCATACACTGGTCTATACACGTCATTACCGAGATAATTACAAACATCTCCATCACCTCGGTTGGTGAAATAAAGATGCCCACTCACATTCAAAAGAAGCCCACCCCCATTTCCTGCCATGGCTAGACTCCTTCGCCCAAAAACTTGCTTTATATTTAGTCCTTTCCCAAAAATCCTCCTAGGATTGCGCCATATCTTCGAATAGTCGAAGATTTCGTTCCATACAAATTCCAAATTCCCCACAACAAGGACTGAACCCCGCTTTCCACATAACCATTCGCCTTGAACCCCAATTTGTTGCTATCTCGTCACTTAGTGGCTCTCTCAAAGACACAGGAACCCTGATTTCCCTTACTAGCATTCCCCAGATCTTCCAAGCGTAACGCAGTGGAGGAGGAGGTGGTCAACACACTACAACATCAATGCTCTTTTGTAACGGAAGCATTAATGACGGGTTGGTTAAGAGGATAGATAACGGGGGCGTTATCTTTAATTTTTGATAACGGCTACCGTTATCTATAATGGAATTAAAATCGACCAACTCCTCTTCTCTCTCCCTCGCGTGACCTAAACAACTGAATCGCTCACCCGCGTCAACCGATCTTCTCTCTCGACCTCTCTCGATCGCGTCGACCACTGATCTTCTCTCGATCTCTCACTGCATCTCTTGAGCTCATCTCTCTCTGCATCTCTCGATCTCTCTTTACGTCTCTTAAGCTCTCTGCATTTCTCGACCTCTCTCCACCTCGTTAGGTTTTGCTGTGAAGGTTCGAATTCGCCCCTCTCGGCATCTCTCCTCTCTCGATGCATTTCGATTTAGGTTTCGTATAGATTGATAACTTTCCTTCTCACCTTCGATTTCAATTGATTTGTTTTGATTTGTGTTTTCAGGTCAGTGCACGAGTGCGACAATCTGCGGTAGGACTTCAACAGGATCAACAAGGAAGTTGTGCGGTTGAAGAACGTGAGTTTTGTTTGATTTGTTGAGGTTGTGGTTGATTTGTTCGAATTTGTCCCTCTGCATCTCTCCTTCTCTCTATGTTTTGATTTGTGGTTGATTTGTTGAGGTTTTTGCTGGTTTGTGGTTGCTATTATTTTTTATACAGATTCTCAAGAAAAGATGTTCTTTCTATGTCGATTCATAATCTAGGGTTTCACTCAATTTGGCATTTTGTGACCTTGATTTGTGTTTTAGTGAATTAACCGTTTAGCTGTTTTAGGTTTTGTGGTTTTAGTTGGTATGTACCTCTTGTGTTACAAATTGGTGTTGCAGAATTGGCTTAATGGTTCTTCGTTGTCGCATACTTTTCGATCAAAACTAGAGAGATGTTACAATGTCGGATATATAGTTTATTAGCTTAGTATTAATTCTTAGTTCAGTATCGACCATTACAATGGTAAAGTTCCTTTTTTTCCAAGAATTATTTGAATGTTGTTGATCGAGGCCTTTGCTATTCAATGCCAATCATGTCATTATCTTGCATTGTAATTCAGTGGAAAAATGTTGAATTGTTGGATTCCCCTAATTTTTAGTGAATGACTTATAAGTTTAACAAGATATGCGGAAAATTGCAAAGCTAGTGTATGACTACATGGGAGGCATGAAAGATATTAAAAAATCTAAAGTGTGCTTGCATTTCTTAACTTTTGATTCTATTTTGTATTGTCTAAAATATTTCAGCACATGATTTTTCTCATTAGTTCTGTCATCTCATGTAGGTTCGGACTGTAATCCCTGCATTTACTTCTTTCCAAGAAGATTGCAGTTAGCATTTCTCCTATTTTTTTATGTGATTTACATATTCTAGAAGAGTTATAGTGCTAACACCAGCGAAAAGTTAAAGACAACTATCATCTAATGTCATTATGCTTTCTCATTGCATTAGGAGACAAGTAGTAATAAAAAAATTAATGATTTACCTGTGTATGGGTTGGCCTTTTAACCATTCCTTGGACTTTTCTCTCATCTACTTTGTCATCATTGCCTTATCCTCAAACTAATTTGGTTAAATGGGTCGATGTTCTGATGTTTAGCTAAACTAGTCATCTAATTAAACTAACTAATCTGATGTTTAGCTACGTAATTTCTTCGTTATAATCTTGATAATATATTTCTCTAAGTGAGATTTTTGTCTTTGGAATCTGAAAACTAGTCATCTAATTAAACTAACTAATCTGATGTGTACCTAGTTTCTTCTCTAAAATCCCAATATTATATTTCTGTAAGTGAGGTTTTTATCGGTGTGCACTAAATCGAGCGCAATGGAAAAGTTTGATCCATGTAGCCGACCCCAACTAATTTGGGATTGAGGCTATGTTGTTGTTGAGGTTTTTGTCCGTGTAATCTAAAACTGCACTGAAGAATTAGTTGCATTAGCATGTTTGCTCTCTTGTTTTAATGGTGTTAGTGCTCCAATTATTTCTTTGTGTAACTTTGTACACCATGGTTGCTTTCTTTATTAGAGAGTTTTAATGAGAACACTCTTCATTTGAATTAGCATTTAATTAATTTTTTTACCTGAAAAATATTGGAATTTATTCATTTCAATCTGAATCCTAAATTGGCATATTGCTGCGGAGGCGCAATATGCCACTTCAAATTTCAAAAACTTTTGCTGGTACATCTCGCTCAATGATTTACTCTGTTAATCGCATTAATGTCCCAATGGCTGCTCATGATGAAATAATTGAGATTGAATGGGTTGGTTCAACATAACTAAGCTGTATAATGAATAATATTTGCATGAGAATGTCCCCTGTGGTTTTTATTGAATTAGCTGTATTCCTTTACTGTTTCACTTCAATGTTCTAGCACGATAATTTGTATTGATATAAATTCCTGGCAATGAAATCCGCATTTAAACTTCCTTTGTTGCGACTTATGACTTGTGACTCTTGAGCACACCTGCACAGACCAAAAGATATGCAATCTCAAAAAAAGGAAGTAGAGTGTCTACTTGCAACCATGATCTGGCATTAATATGTTGCAAATTCATCTTATTTTTTATTATTTCATTATTTATCATTTGAAAGATGTAGACATATATTGACTCAGAAATTCCAAAGTAATTAACTTGGGTAATGCCTTCATTAAGAGGCATTTAAAAGCTTCTCCTTACTGATAAGTAGACTGAGAAACCAATGAAACATATTTAAGAAACCTCATGGGTTGGAAAGAAGAATTAAGAGAAAGAAAGTACTTGGAATATTAAACAAATTTAAGAAATGAGAAGACAAAAATAAAACAAGCTACGTACAGGTAGAAAAATATATTGGGGTCCATAATTGGATTTAACAACTATACATTTTAATTCTTGATGAAACCTATGAACTACTTGTCTGTGTGAAATTGAAATTACACATCAGCATGCCAGCTTTTCTTTTTCATACCGTATTCCATTAGTGTAATTTATTCTAAGTTCACTGTCTGTTATTAATTGTTACACATCAATACATACCAGCTATTCTTTTTGTATGCCGGCCAATTTACCATTTGCAATCAATATTTAAAGAAACTTTCCAAGAACCATCCCCAATGGATATTGAATACACCAAAATCTATATAAGCCACAGATGCATTAAAGTTCATCGTCAAATTTAAAACACAAGAAGCAGAATGGCAATACATGGATGCATAAATGGTACATTGGATGACTCCAACTATTCCTCTCCAATGCCCATCATTGGCTTGTACATTGCAGCAGCTACTTTAGTATGTTTCTTTTTCATATTTTTTTTCTGTTGTAGTGGCAGGTGGGCATCCGTGTAGGTGTTTTCCTTCAAATTTGGAATGATCTTAGTCATTATACTGAGATCATTAACCAGTCTCTGCATGTGGACTATGACGGCCCCAATTTTTCGTGCAATTGGGTACGCCCGGCCTAGACCCCTGCAGGCCCCGAGTCATCAATCGACAACCTAGCGAGCCTAGTCAACCTTTGATTTAATCAATTTAGTAATTTATGAAAGAGTTATTGCAATAATACACAGCGGAAGACTAAACAGTAAATAACAAGGGGAAATAACTCAATCAAAGGGAAATTAGGAATTCTCTAAGTGTGGAAAACCTCGGGTATTCATGTACAATTCGATAAGCATATATACATGATACCAGTCTCACCAAAAATACCAAGTTCAATAATCCCAACAATATAAGTATGAAACGATATACAAATCAGCAAAAATATAAACACATACTATAGTCTCTCTAATCCCGCTGCTAGTCCTCAAAGTATATCTCCTAGGTAGGGCCCCTTGCCCTTGCTGCTCTCCACCCTATCTGCACCCACCGTCACAAACTAGACGGTGAGCAACTGAAGAAATTAAAAGTAGTGCCAAAAGAATGTAACGGTAATTTATGATTTAAACAAACAAGGCAGTCTAAATATCATGCGGAAATGAAACAACATGAAAGTAAATAAATCAAGTGCATGATAAACATACTAATAGATAAACAATCGAAATTTGCATGTTCTAAGATTCAAATGAGGTCAATGAGTGGTCTAATTTCACAGTAATACGGCAAAGATCTCGCAAGATCTCCCCGAGCAATGTCGCAACACTAGCGCAGCGTGAAATCGAGAGGCATCGCAACACCTCTCGAATCCAGTACCCAGTACACGCATCACTAGGGTGGTCAGTTACCCCTACAGAGGGCACCCTCGTTGTCCCAGCCAATGCGGGACTACATGATACCTTCGAGACACACTCATGCCGAGAACATACAACCAAGGAAAACGGAATGAAATTTCAAATAAGGGATCAATTCAACAATGTCAATAAATAGAGGATGTATAAATCATATGTTATTTCCTTACTGGCCTACTAATGTACAAATACTTTTTAGAGCAAGTGTACTTACCTGACTAATCGCGACTCGGTATTCACTCCGAGACTCTAAGGCGTTTCCCGTGTTTCTTGACTACCTGACAACGAAATCAAACCCCGAATGTTGTTTTAGAGTTCATGTTTAGTTTTAGGGTGATTACCATAAACTTGGTTTGAATTCATTTAATTAACGTAATCCATACTATAGTTGATGCCCTTTACACCTTGGTTGGGCTCTTGTTGGGTCCATGTGTCAAGCCTATATTCACCTAAGTAGACTTAATATGTGGACACTTGTTGGGCTTAGGTACATATGGGCTATTTCCTTCATTTTATGTATGTATTTGGGCTTTAAGTTGTACATATTGTATTGGACTTTTATTGTAATGTGTGTTGGATGTGTGTTGGGCCCTCATTTTAATGTGTGTTGGGCCCTTATTGTAATATGTGTTAGGTGTGTGTTGGACCCTTATTGGGCCTTAACACAAGCCCATACTCATTTTCTTTAAAATAAATGTCCATCCTATCATCCCTTCCTTTATTTATCCAAAGTCACATAAAATAATGTACATTTTATAGTCACACACACACACAACTGATGTGTACACCCCACTGGTGTGCACACACACTTCACACACACCCCGCTGTTTTGTGCACACAACACCCCGCTGTTGTGTGCACCCCACTGTTATTTACACCTCATGTTCACATGCATTAATATGTCACTTTATGTAATGACCCAGAAATTTGGTTATTTGTGGATGATAATGCATGTATTAGTATATTAGTATTTTACGGGTCTCGAGCCGTTCGGGCTATATTTTAATTAAGTGAGGTGTCACCTAGTTAAACGGGGTTTTCGGGAACCGTTTTAGTGGACATTATTAATAAACAAAGTCAAATGAGATATATGACCTTAGTTGAGGAAATACAATTTTATCAATAAGGTATAACTTAGACATGAGGAAATTTATTTGAATACTAAGTGGGACCGCCTCGAGAAGCGTGTCGGACGCGGGGCACTGTGTACCGAGTAGGTGAAAATTTGTGTGACCTTATTTATAATTTAATACAATTAATCTAATGTGTTAATATGGGATAAGATTGTTAAAGTGACAATATGGTGAGGAGAACCATTGGATGGGCATGGAGATGTGTGTATATGTTAAATTAGGATGATGAACCAAATGACCCATAAGGGTAGCTGTCCAAGGGATGTGCAAGTTTTAAACTCAAGGGCAAAGGGGTCATTTCGTCCTAATTCACTTATATAAAAACGTTTTATACCCGAAAACCCTAATACACACTATTCATCTTCTTCTCCACAACTGTCGTCACTGTTCATCGTCCTCCTTCCTCTCGCCACTACCGCCACCTATGCCGGAGACCGGGACAACGATCTCTCTCTCTCTCTCTCTCTCTCTCACTCGCCCTCTCGACTGGACTGCTCACTCGCCACCCCTCTCGGCCTCACGTCTCTTTATCCCTCTCGGCCAGTCCACATTGCTCTCGGCCTCACTGCTCTCCCTCATCCTCAGCTGTGTCGCCACCCTCGACCACGGCAGCTGACTCCTCCACCACCACCGGAGACGCTAGGCGAGCTCCTCTCTCCCTCTTTCCCTTCTTTTATCTCTTTCAGTTTGAACACTCTCTCACTCTCGGTCGTCTTCCTCTCTCGTTTTCCAGTCACCACCGCCACCCACCACGATGTTGGAACCACGGACGATCACCGGAGGTAGCTAAGTGAGCTTCTCTCCCACGGTTCTTTCCCTCTCTCCATTGTTTTGTGCTTCCACTTTACTCACTGTTTTCACGTTTTTGGATCGATTTTGCGACTGTTTTGGTGACGTTTTGCACCACGGTTTTGGATGACCGGCACTAGTGCCGGCCGGGCTGACCGAAGGTCAACCTCCTGGTGACTTGGTGGCGGAGGTGACCCCAGTGTGGCAGTTGTGTGAGTGTTGTGTGGACAGTTTTGGTGTATAGTGTAGGACTTTTTGATGAATGGGAACAGTTGGATTATGGGTGTTGAAGGGAAACCGTAAAGTGTGGGATGGTGTGGGGTGTGTATGGTGTGTGCACACCCCAGTTAGGGTGTAAGGGGGAGGTACTATGTGGGACTGTTTCGTGGGTATATTGTAGGGACAATTGTGTAAATGTATGTAGAGGATGTAGGTGTGTAGGTGACGGTTTTGGTGTGGTTTGGTGTGCATGGGGTGCATGAATGGGGGTGTGTGTGTACACCGCAGTGGGGTGTACACAACAACGTGTATGTGTACACCACAGTGGGGTGTACACAATGGTTGTGGGTGTGAGAATGGATTAGTGTATATGATATAGTTTTAGGTAATAAAGTGACATTAATGCATGTGAACATGGTGTGTAAATAATAGTGGGGTGCACACAACAGCGGAGTGTTGTGTGCACAAAACAGCGGGGTGTATAGGAAGTGTGAGTGTGCACACCAGTGGGGTGTACACATCAGTCATGTGTGTGTGTGACCATAAAGTACATTATTATATGTGTGTGTGTGAATAAATAAAACAAGTGGATGGACATTTATTCAAAAAAATGAAATGATGAGTATGGGCTTGTGTTGAGGTCCAATAAGGACCCAACACACACTCAACACATATTACAATAAGGGCCCAACACACATTATAATGAGGGCCCAACACACATCTAACACATTACAATAAAAGCCCAATACAATAGGTACAACCTAAAGCCTAAATACATGCATGAAATGAAGGAAATAGCCCATATGTACCTAAGCTCAACAAGTGTCCACATATTAAGCCTACTTAGGTGAATATAGGCTTGACACATGGACCCAACAAGAGCCCAAACAGGGTGTAAAGGACATCAACTATAGTATGGGTTACGTTAATTAAATGAATTCAAACCAAGTTTATGGGAATCACCCTAAAACTAAACACGAACTCTAAAACGACATTCGGGGTTTGATTCGTTATCAGGTAGTCGAGAACTCGTGGGGAGCGTATTAGAGTCTCGGAGTGAATACCGGGTCACGATTAGTCAGGTAAGTACATTTGCCACAAGCTAATGTAAGATTTGTAAGCCAGCAAGAAAATGCCATGTGATTCATTATCTTTCATTTTGTTTCGTTATGCTCTATTGTTGGTATTCCATTCTATTCCTTGTTGTGTGTTCTTAGCGTAAGTGTTTCGTCTCGAAAGTACTAGTACCTGCACTAGAGGGATAAAACGCGGGCACTCGTGCGCACGAGTGTGTGACCACCCTTAGTGACCGTGTGACACCGAGTACTTGGGTGGGTGGGTTCGAGTCCCTCCCGTCATAGCTGTGCCTTTGCTTGTGTCGATGCCCGGGAAGACCTCACGAGGTCTTCGCCGTTATGCTATGATTTAGACCACTTATGAGCCTCTTTTGATTCCTTGGAACATACTTGACTTTCGATTGATATCTATTAGTCTGTTTATCATGCACCTTGTTTATTTAAATTCTTGTCTTTCTATTACCGCATGATATTTAGACTGCTTTTACTTGTTATATCATGAATTACTGTTATCTTCTTTTGGCATTACATTCAATTTTCTCCAGTTGCTCACCGTCTAAATTGTGACGGTGGGTGCAGATAGAACAGAGTGCAGTAGAGGCAAGGAGTCCTGCTTAGGCGACTTTTGTGAGGATTAGCGGCTGGACTTGGAAACTATTTTGTAGGTTTCCTCATGTTTTGCTTTTATGTATATCGTTTCATATATGCTTTGGGATTATTGAACTTGACACATTTTGATGAGATTGGTATCATGTACCTTTGCATTTCGAATTGTACATGAATACCCGGGGTTTTCCACAATTATAGAATTCCTAATTTCCCTTTGATTGAGTTATTTCCCCTTGTTATTTATTGTTTAGTCTTCCGCTGTGTATTATTGCAATAACTCTTTCATAAACTACTAAATTGATTAAATTGAAGGCTGACTAGGCTCGTCAGGTTGCCAAGTGATGACTTGCGGCTTGCACGGGTCTAGGCCGGGCGTACCCAATTGCACGGGGAAATTGGGGCCATCACACTTTATTACTTAAAACTATATCATATACACTAATCCATTCTCACACTCACAACCATTGTGTACGCCCCACTGTGGTGTACACATATACGCTGTTGTGTACACCCCACAGCAGTGTATACACACACACACCCATGCATGCACCCCATGCACACCAAATCCAAAATCAAAATCAAAACCGTCACACACACTCACAAAATAGTCCACACACACTTCAAACTACCACACCTACACACTCCAAAACAGCCACATATGGTTCACCTCCGGCCAGTAGAGTCGCCGGAGGTTGACCTCCGGTCAGCCTCGACCGGCACTAGCGCCGGTCACCCAAACAGTGATGTACATCATCACCAAAACAATCGCCAACAACCACATAAAATCGTGAAAACAGTGAGGGATGTGGAAGAACAAAACAATGGAGAGAGGGAGAGAACCGTGGGAGAGAAGCTCACCTAGCTACCTCCGGTGATCGTCCGTGATTCCAGCACCGTGGTGGGTGGCGTTGGTGACTGGAAAACGAGAGAAGAAGACGGCCGAGAGTGAGAGAGTGTGCAAACCGAGAGAGAGAAAAGAAGGGAAAGAGGGAGAGAGGAACTCACCTCAACTCCGCCGGTGGGTGTTGGGACGTCAGGTTCGTCGATGGTGGTTGTGGTGGTTGTCCAGCCGAGTATGGGAGGACTGTGGTGTGAGAGAATCGAGAGCCGAGAGCGTGAGCATGGAGAGGAAAACCGAGAGTGAGTGAGTGAGAAAACGAGAGAGAGAGAGAGAGAGAGAGAGAGAGAGAGAGAGAGAGAGAGAGAGAGAGAGAGAGAGACTCACATCGTCGGGATCAGCGTCGCTGGTGGGAGGCGGCGGTAGTGGCGAGAATGGTGGAGAGGTGAATAGTGACGGCTAGGGTTGGAGAAGATGATGAATAGTGTACATTAGGGTTTTCTTTGTTTTTATATATGTGTAACAATGTGAAATGACCTCTTGCCCTTAAGTCCACACTTGTTCATCCCTTGGACAGCTACCCTTATGGGTCATTTGGCTCATCATCTTAATTTAACACATATACACATCCTCATGCCCATCCAATGGTTCTCCTCACCATATTGTGTCACTTTAACAATCTTATCCTATATTAACCCATTAGATTAATTTTATTAAATTATAAATAAGGTCACACAAATTCTCGCCTACTCGGTACACAATGCCCCACGTCCGACACGCTTCTCGAGGCGGTCCCACACTTAGTATTCAAATAAGTTTTCTCATGTCTAAGTTATACTTTATTGATAAAATTGTATTTCCTCAACTAAGGTCATATATTTCATTTGACTTTGTTTACTAATAATGTCCACTAAAACGGTTCCCGAAAACCCCGTTTAACTAGGTGACACCTCACTCAATTAAAATATAGCCCGAACGGCTCGAGACCCGTAAAATACTAATATACTAATACATGCATCATCATCCACAAATAACCAAATTTTCGGGTCATTACATGGACTGTGCAGTCACCTGATTTGGTTTTTGTGCTTATCGAACTACCAACTTTTGGAGTGTACCAGCCCATTTCTTTTATTCTTTTTACCCCCCATATCAGGGAGGTTACTTTCAGGTTGGATCTCTTACAATGTTCTCTTATTTTGATCTCCAGTTCCTCCTCCTGCTAGACTGCCACCTAAATTAGCAATCAAACCAGGAGAGTCCGAAAGACCAGAAGTTTCAAACTTGTCAAAAAATTATTCAATTGTCTCATTAACTGATCAATGTACATTGTGATGATGACCAGGTGGAAAGTTTTTAGGTAGCTGATGATGCTCAAGGGAGAGGGATTCTGGATGAGCTAGAAGCTGATGGTGTAGATACTTCTTATCTAGTGGTATGTTCTTGCTGAATCATGTGCAAATTAGAATGACAAATATAGCACAGTTCTTGCTGTGCAGTTTATGTTACTTCGTAGGAATTAGAGTTTCTTCGAAGTGAAAAGTCCTATTTAGTTTAGTGTATGCGAGTCAACTAAATTATTTAGTAGCATTACACCATCTTTATGGAATGTTAACATAAAATGGAGCAAATCTTTTTCCATTTTGGTGTTTGTTAGAGAGGGGTTGGTTGTGGAGTCCTTCCTTCTAAGTTGATTTTTCCTCTACGTGTTGCTCTTCATATGTTTGATGAAAAGTCTAATAGAGCATTTAGCACTTGGATCTTGATACTCTTTGGGCCATGTAATATTGCTTCGTGGACGCTTCACTATAACAATGGAATTAGTCAGCTTCATGTTTCCACCCCTTTTATGTGATGAAGTGATCAACAACTATGAGATTAGTGTAGCGATCATAATATTCTTTCTTAGAATGGGGCTAGATAGTGATATGAAAAGTGCTTGCAATGCAGTCTTCAATTTCCATATGCTTCAGTCAAATGTTTGAAAGAATGGGTTTTATTGATGTTGTTCATATGGAAGAGTTCAAGTTATTATGGGGTTTCCAATGTCCTGAGTTGATTAATGCAAACTCTGTTGTGCATCACTACTTTATTGTGGGTGTACTACAAAACTTAAAGAAACAATTTATTGAAAAGGTTCATCCCAGGCAGTTGAGAAGTTCTCATATGTTTGATGTCACTCCGCTTGTGGATATTTTCAATAGCTTGGTTCTCACTCCCAAAATATTATTAGCAACGACTAAGAAGACATGTGAGTTTGGTGTGCTTATGGGTTCTAGTTCTGTAGTATTGAATGATCTCAATTTTACCTTTCTTTTATACACTCCCATAAGTAGAGATGGTTTGGTTGTTTCTTTTTCTCCGGGTTTCCTTTTATTGAAGTGCTTACTGCAGAGAAGGTGGACTTTTGAATGGAGTCTGACAATCCTTGCTCTGATTGTCTTTGTGATGGTGCAGTTTTTCACCTTGGAGTACAGGAGCTGCAGATGTAGGACACTCTTGGATGCCTGCTTCTTCACTAGAAGCTGTGCGCCTGTAACAATGAAGGCCAGGGAATTGCTGCCTGCCCAATCAGGTTCTTATTCCACTGGTGCTGTGCATACATGTGAAAATATCTTCTACTGAACTGCCTCGAGGTATCGTTCATTATTATCTACTTCACTTGATCCTTTGCACATTGACCCTCCGTCGAGTTTGTCTTGGAGGACTATTGGGGTGCTTGACAAGTGCTCCAAATGGATGGCTAACCTGAATATTTTGTTTTGAACTCAGTTTACACCAAACATTTTGCAGGTACTGGAAATGCTAAGGGAAGAAAAATTTGAAATAGTAGCTGACCTACTTATTGTGTTTCATGTCGACTTCATCTGCAGAGGAAGACACCCATGATGATCGTTGATAACCACGACTCAAATAGTTCATTTGATCATCTATGTTTTTTTTTTTGAAAAAGATCATCTATGTTTGTAATGTTTTAGTGAAGTACTTTGATGAAACATTTTTTTTCAGAATTCTTGTAATTAACTTGATATACATTGGAATATCAGCACATAATATAATTGACTCTTCAGCTAATTCCATGGCAAAATGTGTTTTAAAAGTTATATGTTGCATATCAGTACATTTAAAAAAAAATGAACACCCTTTAAAGACGGTTTAAAACCGTCATTAAAAGATAACGGTCCAAAACCGTCACAAAAGGCCTAGAGCACAATGTTAATAACAGTTATTAAAGATTTTTAATGACGGTTTAAAACCGTCATTAAAACCTTTGCCTGATTTGCACAGACAACACTGAGAAGGCATCAGGCTGGATCGTGGTCTTTTCCTCTGCAACACATGAGCCACCATTGCATCAGGCTTACGAGTGAGTATCGCAATCAAGGGAAAAGCCACCCTGAACGATTGGTCCCCCACCCAATTATCCTCCCAGAACCGGATACCATCCCCCTTGCCCAGATTTTACTTTGGTTCCCTGCTTGAACTGGGAGATGCATGAGAATATGAACTTCCAGGGACTACGCGCGCAAGTCTGTGCAGTCATACGTGAATCCCACCCATTTCCATCCACTCCATATTTGCTCCGAATCACCCGAGCCCAGAGCATATCCCGCTCCATTGGTAGCCTCCAAAGCCATTTCATCACCAATGCCATATTTGTATTTTGGAGATCCCCCACCCCAAGCCCCCCATTCTATTTAGGTAACGTATTAATTTGTTTCCAAGCAACCATATAATCGGGTCTGCGATCCGATCCCCCATAAAAGCCCATAAGAATTGTTTCATCAAGCTATCAATTCCTTTCGTCACTCCCTTAGGAATCTTGAAGAGGGAAAGATAGTAGGTAGGTAATGCCGATAGTACCGATTGTAACATGACTCAATTCTTCGTTCAATCTTCTTGACTATGGGGTCCCAGAATTCTTTATAAATTGGAGAAGCACCGAGAGGTAATCCCAAATATTTGAGCGGCCATTCCCCACGACTGCAGTGCAGATAAGAAGTTGTTCTCTCCTCTCTCTGTTGATCGATATTCAGGCCCAATAGAGTGCATTCATCTTTATTTAACCTAAGCCCTGAGATTTTACAGAAGATATTAACCAGGTTCATCATCCTCTCCACCGACTTATTCTCCGCATCCGCAAACAGAAGTGAATCGTCAGCAAATTGAAGGTGTGTAATATGGATTCGATCTCTCCCCACCTCAAATCCTTTCATTGGACCAAAGACATCGGCTACTAAAATAAATAAAGCCGGAGATAATGGATCACCCTGCCTTAATGTTCCCACATGGTTTCTCATTGATGAATATAGAGTACTTAACCGAAGAGAGGCAACCCAGAATTCCCACCGTCTCCACTTTTGTTGTAGAACATAGTCCACGCACTGCCACTCGACATGGTCATATGCTTTGGCAAAGTCAAGCTTAAGCACAAAGCCGGGTGGTGTCGTACTAAGTCGTTTCTCATCAACCACTTCATTAGCAATCAACGCCAAATCAAGCATTTGTCTCCCGGGAATGAAAGCCGTTTGTTCCTTTGCCACAGTGCCATTCAACACGTCCCTAATTCTTGCCGCGAGTACCTTCGCAATGATCTTGTAGAGAGATGTAAAAAGACTTATAGGTCGGTAAAATCCGAGACTTTGCAGGCTTGATTATTTTTAGGGATGAGGCAAACAAAAGTTGCATTAGTCACCTGATTCACTTTCCCAGTGTTATGAAAATCGGCCATGACGTCGATTATCTCTGTCTTCCATAGGCCCCAACAACTCTTAATAGCTTTCATGGAATAGTCGTCTAGACCCAAAGCTTTATCTCCATCACTGTTATTAATCTCGTGCCATACCTCTTCCTCCGTAAAAGACTGTTCTAGCACGGTAGCATTTGTTGGTGACATACGCCCCCAGTTGAGCCCCCTCTATTTGTTGGGGTGGGTGGACCAAAAGTTTAGTCCCACATTGGTTATCTATGACTTATTAAATAAATTCATAAGAGTGATATTTCATCTCATAGTACCGAGGCCTTTTGGAGTAAAACCTCACACCTAATGTTGAGGTGGTTAAGTTGGGGACAATATCGGTACTGGCAGAGATCTACGTGCTCGTGCACTCAGCGCGGATGGGGCCCAACAAGTGGTATCAAAGCCGATAGTGCAACTGGGACAAGACATGTCTGTCAGTGGTCACATGTGTACCTTGAGTTGTGCTCTCCCTCGAGATGGTAGCAGCGCAGATGGAGCCCAACAAGTGGTATCAGAGCCGATAGTGCAGCTGCGCGGATGGGGCCCAACAAGTGGTATCAGAGCCGATAGTGCAGCTGGGACAAGGCATGTCTGTCAGTGGTCACATATGTACCTTGAGTTGTGCTCTCCCTCGATATGGTAGCAGCGCGGATGGGGCCCAACAAGTGGTATCAGAGCCGATAGTGCAGCTGGGACAAGGCATGTCTGTCAATGGTCACATGTGTACCTTGAGTTGTGCTCTCCCTCGAGATGGTAGCGACGACAGGACAATATCGATACTGGACAGAGATCCACGTGCTCGCGCACTCAGCGCGGATGGGGCCTAACACTATTGCCCATGATGTCTATATAGTCGAAGCGTACAGATTTGTGTAATACTCTAAAATTTGTTGTTTTATGCTATCTGCATCCTCTGTAAACGAGCCGTCCTCGCACTACAGACGACAAATATGATTTTTACTCTTCCGAGAGCTCATCAAGCGATGAAAGTAGTCGGTATTAGCATCTCCTTCTCTCACCCACTTAATTTTAACTCTTTGTCTCATCAAGCACCCCTCCCTTTTCAAGAATTCCTCCATCTCCCTGTCTAGCTGTTCAATCTTTAATTGAAGTTCTTTTAGTTGAAATATACATTTCCCAAAGACATCCTTGTCCCATTTCACGAGGATCTTTTCTACTTTTTGAGTTTGTGCATAAAAAGATACCCTGGTAACCCCTCCATCTGACAACTGTCCACTAGTTAGCAATTTTATTCTTGAAGTCGTGATGTCGGGCGTAGGCCCCCATTGCAGAGGTCCAGTATCAAGTATCAGGGGATGATGATCAGAAGTGATTCTCAAACCAAGATTTTGTCTATAATTCAGAAAATGCTCGCTCCATTCTTCTGTAAACAAAAAGCAATCTAATCTTGCACATATTAGATTTCGCAAAAATTAGACCATGTGTACTACCCGTTAAGAATAGGAGGATCAATCAGTTGCAATTCTCGAATAATAATATTAAAGTTAGTCATACTTTTTGTGGCTCTAAAGCTATTGGTTTTCTCTTCCACAAACCGCGTACCATTAATAATACGGAGCACAAAGACCTACCAAATCACAGAGCTCCTCCCAAAATGCCTCTCGTTTCGTTGCTACAACCGTACCATAGAGACCAGTCAACCACCATTTGATACCCTCGGCCTCTCCTCTTCTATTTCAGTCGCAGACAGTAATGCGACGTACATCCCACATTATCATTACTCCCCCTAGTTCCCACCAAGGGCAGAATCACCCATTTATTATATCGACTTCCCCAAAGACTAGCCACAATCCCTCTGTTTACCTCAATTAATTTAGTCTCCTACAATATAATTATATCTGGGTTAAGTTGTTCCAAGAAATGATTCTCATTAAGCAACTTTAGCGACCATCATTGTCGTTATCAGGGGATAATTGACCTTTTTCTTCGAGTCTTTTCATCTCTCTCAATGTGGGGTTACTCCTCCTCTAAATTTGAAGGTTACAAGCCTTCAAAGTCTCCTCTTGTGATTCCGCAGGATTCATCAATGGTATCTTCCTTTGTCTCTGACATAGTTTGGCCAATTCGATATGCCTCCACTGTTGGGGAAATCGTCGCTGCTACAGAACTCTCCTCTGTGCATGAGTTGCGAATTAAAAGGGGGCAAATATCGCCTGAATCACATCTTTGTTAGCATTCCCAAAGAAAGCCTCAAGAGACCCAATCGCAGCATTCACTCGGTTGACCTCGACGTTATTGTCAAACTGATCAAAGTCAGCCCCCTGATTCTCAATAGCTTCCAAAGAATCGGGGATCTCCTCCGGGTTGTCACTCTCCGCATCAGAAGAGTCCTCTAGTTGTATGGTGGGATCATCCGACTTCCCTTCAGCCGCCGTACTAAGAACAGAATTGATCTGCCCTTTTCGAGCCTCAGGTAAGACTGAACCTCGAATTAAACAGGTACCTTTCAAGCTTTTCTTCTTTGGAACTCCGCCTTTTAAATTTTAAACGTAAAGCCAAGAAAGAAGGTTTTGGGCATAGTGGTTGGTACCTAGTGGTAAACAATATCGATGTCTAATGCTCGTTGGATGTAACTGGGCTTCCAACACCACTCGGTCCACCCCTCATTCGATTGGGCCTTGAACACCACTTGCTTGAACTTCTAACACCACTTGGTTCGCTTCGCACACTTGGGTCTCCTCCATACTTATTATTCTATGGGTTTCATCTTCCTCAGTTCTATCCCCTAAGCCGATGAAAGTTCCCTATTCATTTGAGTTTCCTCATGTGATGCTGAAGAAGATTCGATGGGTTTTCTGGTGGAAGGGCTACCCTTGAGGAACTGTGGCCCAAGAGGGCCCCAAGGACTAGAATCCTCGTCATCGCTTGGCTATAAATTTGACTGTCTGGGCGAGCTTCAGTCACCTTTTCATTTTAGTGAATCGTCTCACCCCCATTTCCCGATGATGTTTTCGTAATAGGAATATCCATACAAACAGGGACCATTTCGATTTTTTGATCTACTAACTCAACCCTACGGAATATGGGGGATATTGGATCTTTCTATGTTCTGATGCACAAGTGGACTCCTCTCCTCCAATCGCAGAAAAGTGTCAGCTTCTATCTCGTCCTTTGGCTCTGCACCGCTTCTTGAGTCGCCACCTCCTTTGTTGTTACAGGGACCATATGCATCGTCGCTATCTCCTTCACCACTTTATCTAACGTCTCGATGAACTGGTGTCCGGGATTGAAACTCGAATACTCACTCTGGTGTGCCACCTTAGGACAGAGAACTCACTATCAAAGAACTTTGTTGTGCTCCCCCTACACTTGAAGATTGACTGTCAACCAACCGTCCTATTCGCAAGACTGGAGCAAACCACCTTAATGAGAACCTACCATCTTGTAGGCTACCAGATTTCGCATATTAAACAAAAGACCTTCCACTTTTATCCAGGACTTGTGACATGAGATACGCGGATTTTCCCAGTGATATTTCTACTCCCATGTAACACCTCTTTCCACCAAAATGCCTCTCCATTGTTTGCCCTTGTCCAGCAACATTGTTTTTTTTTTTTCAAGTCAGTACACACCGCAATAGCTCTGTCAGCCCCGACAGGTTTCAGCATCAATGGTGATATTGTACCCTTTCCGAGTACATTTTCTATCTCCTGCCATTGAGTTTTAGGTGATGCCCGAAAAATGACAACTGCCCTATGCTAGTCCTTATCATCCTTTGGAGCCAATGGAACCGTCTTCCCAGGTAAAGCCGTCCTCTCAGTAGAAACCTATGGAGTTGCCATCCCAGATGGTGTCGTCATCCCAATAACTTATGGTTCAACCACTGAAGGGCGCCTGTTCTGTTGTGGTGGACAAACCTCTGATTTCTCTCTAAATAGAGCTTCCCCTAGTATTTTTCACCCCTTATTACCCTCATTACTAAGAACCAGTATAGTATCCCTGTTGAGGTTTTGTGGAGATATTAACGACATAATCAGTTGAGATATATTAGCATGTGTTAAGCCACGTTTGCCATGTTTGGAAAAATAGTCCCTGGTCATATGTTTGGAAAAACAATCCCTGGTCATATGCCACTTCATAATCCCTCAACTGCCAACAACTCCATATATAAAATGGAGTGCCCTGTTTGAAGTATATACACACCAAGAGAGTTGTATGTTTTTTGTTGTTTTATTCTCTTATAATTAGTTCTCATTGATATAATCAATCCGTAGAGATCTTACCCGTGGACGTAGATCATATTGACCAAACTACGTAAATTCTTTGTGTCCTATTTTATTTATTTTTCTCTGTTTTTCAGTTTGCTTCTCAAATTTTCTTCTCCTAGATTAAACACCTGCTATCAATTTGGTATCAGAGAATCTCTTCAGTGAGTTGAATGTTTAGAATTATGGCTGGAAAAAATGCAGCCAAGTTCGAAATTTCACGTTTTGATGGAACAAACTTTGCACTTTGGAAATGCATGTTGTATTGGTCAAAGATTGATACGTTGTTGCACTCTTGGGGAAGGATGACAAACCTAAAGGAATGTCAGATAAGACATTTGCAGAGAAAGATGAGAAGATTGTTGCAAATATTCTTCTTGCTCTAGAAGACACTGTGTTGTTCAATGTTGAAGGAGAATCAATTGCAATAGGATTATGGGACAATCTGAAGAATATTTATGCAGGAAAATGTGATGGCCCCTCTTCTAATCTAGGACACCGCCCGACCTAATCCCGTAATTAAGCCCTAATCACGACACATAGGACCCAATTACGAATTAGTCAGTCTTTACTACCTATTTCTTTTCTCTATATTTAACAATTAATTTAATTAGCGGAAGTCTTTATAAATTTAATGCGGAATTCTTAAATATTTTAATGGAAGTAAATCTTATAATTATAAGTGTGGAAACCAGGAAATAACAATCACCATATATATATATGCATATAACGGCGAACATATATATAACAAAGTGAAAGCTAAAAGTCGGGTAATCTAACGCTCATCCCAATAACATCCTAAAAGATAAAGACATAAGTAAACATAATACAAAAAAAGTACCCTACATGTACGGGCAGCTACGCGCTCGGAACTCAGAGGTAGTCGCCGATCTTCTCATTGCCCGGCCTGGTGCTGCTTGATGGACCTACACCCACCGTCACAAACTAGACGGTGAGTATAGTGATATTTAAGTGATAACTGGGGAAATCTAATACTACATTTCCAATTTAACAAGTGGTATTCAAAAGCATATGTAGCTGAAGAAATGCTGAATAAATAATGCAAGTAAATACCAACGTTAACAGATACACATAACTGACACAGGCTAAGTCGAGATGATCTACGTCCGGTCGGCGGTGAGAACTATCACCTAGCCTTTTCCACTACTGTATGGAGCTGTGCTCAACATATAATAATAATCTCTTTTTTTTTTCTTTCCTAATAACCTCAAGTGGCGGAGCTGTGCTCTGCGTATATAAATCATTTATACTTGCCGACAACCCCGTGGCCCATGCCACGTGTGCCGCCCAAGTGTAGTGGCGAGTGCCGGAGACCCCAAAAGACCGAAATCCTCGTGAATCCGCGCATCTCGTGTGCAATGGACACTAGATAATCCCTACTTTAAATTTCAAGAATTAATATCCTACAATTGCTATGATTCCAACACAAGTTAGGCTACAAAGCCCCAAGAGAATAGAATACAAGTCCAACATAACAGACAATCCTATAGCATGCATCTTCTAAATATCCGTTAGCCATATTTCAAGACAAACATTGAGCATATAAGGAAGCATAGAGTCAATGATATATCAAACAAGGCATCATGCTATATCGATATTCAAAATGAATAGAAACAAGGAAAGCATGATGTGGGAAATAAATTAGCTAGTCTACAAATAGACTGAAAAATAATAAATGACTGGAATGAAATAAAGTAAAGAGTTCCCACAGTTTCACTTACAAGTCAACGCAGTAGTCCTAGCTATCCGACCTCCCGACACCCCGACTCGTGCACCCGAACTCCCAAGAATTTCCTTTAGTTCATGAGGTTCATTTTTATATCATTTTAATTGGTTTAAGGCCACAATAAGTGGATTCATGATATTTAACCAAAATTTAGAATTTTATGTCAATCTTTAATTTTGGCACATTTTTCGAGTTATATCGGGGTACCAAAAACACTCGAAAAGTCCCGAATCATTTTTCTACCTTTTTCTCAATTTCTTATATTTTCTATAATTTTTTTCAATTTTTTTCAGGAATTTTCCAACTATTTTCCTTATTTTCCAGAAATTAAATTAATATATAAAATATATTTTTTTATTTTTTTTTATTTATTTAATTTCTTTTATTATTATTATTAATTAATTGATAATAATATATTTTTATTTTATTTTATTATATATATATATATTTAATCGATAATATATATATATATATATTTTATTTTATTTTATTTTATTTTATTTATTTATTTATTTTTTTGGTCGGGTCGGGCCGGTTCCTGGGCCGGGCCAGGCGCTGGGCCAAGCTCGGCTCATGGGTCGAGCTCGGCCCAGGCCCCCCTGGCCTGGCCCAAATGGGGGGGGATGCACACGTGTGGCCCGCACGTGTGCATCTTCTTCCCCAAAATTCCAGAGACGCAACTGGTTTCGATTTCTTTTTTTTTTTTCTTCTATTCTTCTTCTTCTTCTTCCCTCTATCACTGATCCAATAACACCTCAAGAGACCAAAATTTTATATCAAAAACCACATAAACAACAATAAACTTCTCGGAGCAACATGCATGTCCGATATTTATTTTTTTTAATTTACACAAACTACCCGGATTTCAGTAAAACCTCGTTATAATCAGTTTAAACCTCGATTGGCATTACGCAAACCTCAAATCCACAAAGAGTTCGATCAAAACAGTAACCCCATCCAAAATTTTCATTTTAATGAAATAAATCAAACTTCAAGCTATTTTAATGGAAAATCCATAATCTTAAGGAGTTACCTGAGTTTGATCCTCACTCCAGCTCTTCAATTCGTGTTTGATCTCCTTCAGTCCTCCAAAATTTCTCCTCTCTTCCGTTCTATGTGATTTGCATGTAAATAGTGAAATTTTCTCATCAAGTTGTATATATAGGTGTTGTTAGGATCTAGTGTGTATTGTGTATCTCGAGGTAAATCCGAGGGTTACCAACTAGGCAGTCCAGTTCTCTTGATGACACCAAATTTGTGACTCTCATCATGGGAGTGTGTGGCAGCACGGATCTCGAGGTCTGTCCTCATGTTAGTTTAATTCATAACAAACTATAGGATATAAAAAAATGTGATTTCTTGATAAATAAACTATAGGTTAAATTGATTAATGTACATTAACCCCATATGGACCATAATTAATTGGTCACACAAATTTATAAAATTTATCTAAGTGGTCACACCGACTCTCAACTACCCGGCACTCGGTGTCCCGACTCGCACGCAACTCGATACACTTTCTTCGTGCGTCGAACGTTGTATTTTTCAACTTAATGATATAATTTAATTCATGCTAAGGTACATTTGAAATTAATTGCTATTCCCTAGCCTAGTCTCATTACTCCGGGTAATTTCACTAGGTACCCGTACTTGCACGCACTCCAAAGCGTGTCCCCGCTCGCGTCAACTCGGCGTCTATGATTTGCAAACAATTTGACTTAATTAGTCTACACACATACACAACACTAGGCATACACCAGTTCAATTATAACATTTACCTCGGCCACGTGCCTCGGTCAATGTGCGCATCTCATACGGGCCCCACGTCACAAGTCAGTGATCCTAATTAAGCAAGTAAATCAAGATTAGGAAATTAGGCCGTGACAGAAAATCTTTGACGAATAAGATTTTCTTGTGGCGACAATTATACGCATTGAAAATGAAGGGTGGTGCATTAGTTCAAGAGCATCTCAATCATTTCATTTTACTCATCAGCAAACTCATGGCTCTTGATGTGAAAATTGAAGATGATGAAAAGATTGTTGCACTATTAGGGAAGGATGACAAACCTAAAGGAATGTCAATAAGACATTTGCAGAGAAAGATGAGAAGATTGTTACAAATATTCTTCTTGCTCTAGAAGACACTGTGTTGTTCAATGTTGAAGGAGAATCAAGTGCAATAGGATTATGGGACAATCTGAAGAATATTTATGAAGGAAAATCTTTGACGAATAAGATTTTCTTGTGGCGACAGTTATACGCATTGAAAATGAAGGGTGGTGCATTAGTTCAAGAGCATCTCGATCATTTCAATTTACTCATCAGCAAACTCATGGCTCTTGATGTGAAAATTGAAGATGATGAAAAAGCATGTCTATTACTTTGTTCTATGCCTGATTCTTGGGATAATTTGATCATGAATTTAAGTCATGTAAAGATTCATGATTTAGATGTTGTAATATCATCACTTCTAACTGTAATAGCATCACTTCTAAGTGTGGGACCGCCTCAAGAAGCGTGCCGGATGCGGGGTACTGAGTACCGGATAGACGAGATATTGTATGACTTTGGGTACTAATTTATTAAGTTCAATTAATGGCCTAACATAGGTTATATGATTTATTTTTAGATTTTAATTACATAAGTCTTATAGTTGAGTGGAACAAATGTAACCACCTTAGGATGAATCTCGGGATACACAACATGAGGTAATCAAGATAGATGTGTTATAGGTGATTGTCAATCACATTGAGGACTGGTGTGATCAAGGACCGTCCAAGGGACCTCGAGATGAGTGTGGTATTTGTGATGAAAAGAAATAATATAAAAAGAAAAACCCTACTTTACTATTCATCACCTCCTAAAACAAAACCCTACCTACCCTCCCAAACGGCTCTCACACTCTCTTCTTCCCTCTCCACTTTCCTCCACTGTCATCACCAAACCACCGGACCTTCGACCAAGCCAGAGGTGGCCGGAGACCGAAGACGAAACCTCTCTCTCTCTCCCTCTCGACTCACGTGCCCCTCTCTCTCTTTCTCGGCCTCCACCTCTCAGCTGTCTTCCCTCCTCCTCCTTGGACTGTCACCACCGCCACCCTCCACGGCACTGCCACCTTGACCATCCACCAGAGACGCCTGGGTAAGTGTAACGACCTGAATTCTACCTGACCTGACTCGAGGACATTTTGGTAATTTAATAGTTTATTTGTGTTTGTTGTGATATTGTATGTATTATATATTATTACAATTTGGCGAAACTCAACTTGATAGTGCGTGCACAACAACGAAGACCTCAAGTCACAAATTTATTGAAGAATTATTAAGTGAGGGCCAAGACTAGGGTTGTGCACAAAGTGTGTCAAGTTTGGAGTGTTACAAGTTAGTGGGACAAATAGACCCAAATAAATAGGTTTCAAACCCTAATTTCTTACTCAACTAAATAAAAAGGGATTAAAACCCTAATTTGCTATTAACAACAAAAGAGAGAGGGAGAGATGGAAGCTGTCATGGAGAGACGAGGAGGGCGGCGGCTCCTATGAGCAACGACCATGGAGGCGCGGTGGCGGCGGACAGCGATGCCGGCAGGAGGCACGATGGCCAAAGGCCGAGCTGAAGGGAGTCCAGCGAGACGACGCGGTGGCGAGCTCGGGAGGTGCGGACTGGTGTAAGAGACGCCCCAAGGCGCGGCAGTGCAGGACCAGCGGCGGCGGTGGGTGTAAAACTCCGACAAGAGCGTCTTGGACAGCAGCGGCGCGGCTTAGAAGAAGACCAGGGAGGATGACGCGGCTACGGGGGCGGTCACCATGAGGAGAGCTTGCGGACTACGGCTTAGCGTCGGATGGTGACGGCTAGGGAGGTGCGTAGACGGGAGCCCGCGGTGGAGGAGCGGCGGTGGGGAAGCTTCGCTTCCCCATTAACGCACTGGGGGCCGTGCCCCTGGTTGAAGAAGAAGGGGGGACGTTTCCCCTCCCTTTGGCCTACAGGGCCAAAAGGGCCCTTGGACCGGTCAACACTTTGTTGATCGGTCAACAAGGGCCTATTTGGCCCTGCACCTGTCAACTAGACCGTTGATCGGTCAACCGGTCAAATAGACCAATTGACCAGGGGCTAAAATGGCCCTTACAATAGTAAAACCCTCAACGGCTTCATCGGTAGCGCACACGCAGCTCGAGGGACCCGACAACGTGTCCCACCCTCGACACACTACGGGGGAATTCGACAAAGGTTCCAAACGATATGAAACCGGCGAGACTGCACTAGTGGGTCTCCAAAGATAAATAAATGGAAAAATACTTAACTTTAAATTAAGTAATTACTTATGTAGTATTATATGAACTGTTTAGATTCGCGAGGCGGTTCACGTGGGACCCCAAACGTGCGAGGAGTCGGTATAGGCGTCGCGACGGGTCCAGGTAAGTGGGGAGCTTCGCTCATGCATTAAATATGGCTTGATTATTAGATAATTAGGAATGCATGTTTTGAATTTAAAGACTTGGGAATGGGTTGCGTCGTGATATTGGTTTAGATCTCTATTATCTATGGAATTGTGAATACATTGTCTTGCCTGTTATGTTATTCGGTGCCCAGAGTGTGTGGTAGTTAACCACCGAGGGCCAAAGACACCCCGAGTGTGTGGTAGTTAACCACCGAGGGTTTGCTTGACTAATTGAATGCATAAGGTGAATTATTTGAGTGTAAGGGTTTGGAGTTCCATCCTTTGCTACTTGATGATTCTTTGAGACGTGTAGCGGTGACGGCTTGGATGAATTTATCTTCGTTTTGGTGCGATTATCTAGAGGGCGTAACGGCCATTACGATTCCACTGATTATTGTACCAATACGAAAATAGATGATTCGGTCACCGGATCCTTACCAATATCTAGTTCGCATTGAATGGAACAACGACTTATATTAATATTTATATCTATCGCATTTTATTTAAATCTTTCGTGTGATTTTATTTATATGTCATGTTTTAATTTATAAATGAAATGTGATGAATATTATTTTGCTTGACATATATGAAAGTTTATCAAACGTGTTGTGAAACTGTTAGGCTTTTATGTCTAGTATGGTGATTGGAATTTGAATTGAAATATTGATATATAAAATTATTGCATATCTAAATTAGATGTGGAAATAATATTTAGATATTTCTTCTTAGAATATAATTCCATCTTTCATAACTACGCTGAGCATAAACCATATATTTAATTGGATCGAATTATGTACTAAATGATTATGCTTATAAGTTTGTTTTGATTTACATGTATTCGCTTATTACATGTTGTGTTATGCGTATGGATTGAATGTCATGTAGAATTTGCATGAGTACTAGGTAGTACTTGCATATTTAATGTTTGAGCGAGTCTTTCCTCTTATTGAGCATCGTTGGTTCTTTAGCTCACCCCACTCTACCCACGTGTCCTTCTACCAAATATAGACAAGAAAGGCAAGGAAAGGATCTATCTTGAAGTGCTTTCATCTCATGAGACTCATATAATACTAGGTTATTATTATTATTAAATTGTTTTGTAATCGTACGTGGGTTATAGCTCGAGTATTAGTAATGGGTAGTTTTGAACCTTTTGATATTATTATGAGGTTGTATGAGACATTTAAATACTAGAGATGATAGATATTGTCATGATATACGTGTTTATATGG
The DNA here is from genome assembly GCA_039657345.1 of Stephania japonica. Lineage (NCBI taxonomy): Eukaryota > Viridiplantae > Streptophyta > Magnoliopsida > Ranunculales > Menispermaceae > Stephania > Stephania japonica. Next base: position 5,971,467 of record CM077566.1, read on the forward strand.
TTTAGTTATGATTACTTTTCACACACTTATTATTATATATATTGTTTAGAATAATTATTCAAGCAGTTATTTAGGCGAGCCAAGTCGTTATTTGGGCCTGGTTCGTGTATCGGGTCTAAGTAACGGTTTGGGCCGGGCGACCCGACCCTAGGTCGGGCCAGGGTCGTCTCAGTTGGTATCAGAGCATAGGGATTAGAACCTAGGGAAATGTTAGATTAGGGAAACCTAAGATTTAGGGCCTTTAAGTTTAAAGGTCAAGTTAAGTCGAACAAATCAGTGGTATGGGGCATTGGTTCAAAGTCGACTTAACACGCAATAATGTTAAAATCTTAGGATGGGATGGGACAAAAGAAATTTGATAAAGATTTAATGTGATGATTATTTGCTACTTTGTATATATATAAATATATCGTTAGATATATAGGTAAATGTATTTCCTTAAGACGTGAAACCTTGGTTCCACGAGTTGGGAATGACAATTAACAACACAAGAAAAATTGAAGGGAAGTCCGCCGAAGGTTCCACATGCGTTGTAAGGAAGTCTACAACGCTTTGCTGCAAGAATGGTTCTGATAGAACGACTAAACTTAGAGTGAAAAATTGTATGGCGAGATGCGCCTATACTTAACGATAGAGTGGCAAATAAAGACTTAATTAAGAATTGATAAACTTGAAAGGACAATGAGACGCCACGCTAAATTTGCAAGATGGAATTGTGACGTGGTCACATTTCATAGAAGTAACTCGATCGAAAACTCTATTAGGATAATTAAAATTAACGATATTTTGTTGAAAACGGAAGTTAACAATCCTAATAAGGATGCAAATGAATCTTTGGTCTCAAACAATGATAAGCAAGTTAGTCTGGCCGGGAGGCTGAACTAAATTCAAGATATAGACGTCAAGTATACTCTAAAAACCTCTAACTCTCGATTAAAGATGTGAATCATTGGTCTATAAATTTGATTCGAAGGTTATTACTATAGATCGAATTTTGTTGTTTCATGTAATTTATTTTTTTTGAAGATCAACTCTCTCGACTGTGTTGGACCATGATTTTTGTATTTTGTTGAGTAGGTGTTTATCATATTTTGATGAGATTTTTAAGGAAGCATTCTACTTTTCCGTACAAAGTTTTGGAAAGCGTGAACAAAAAAAAAAAAAAAATAGTTTATTTCCCTTGGTGTTTAAAAAAAAATAATAATAAAAAAATAAAAGTTTGATTTAGCTTGAAAAAAAAAACAAAAAAACATGGAAACTCAACACTTTGAAATGGGTTTTGATTCGGATTTAACTTCTCGATTAATTGAGTTATGACATTCAAGTTTCGATCGAACTTGTGTAAAAGAAAAATAAAGCTAAGCTAGTTATCGATAAGTTGAATACTAAATATGAGGACCCAAATTGAGAGTTAGCTTGAAGCGTAAGTGCATAATGTACGAGATGGCGAATGAGAGATTAAAGAATACATTGAAAACTACTCAATGAGAAAATCTCGTGAATACGAAATGTCAGATTAGTACACTCAAAGATAGATGAGTTACTAAAATTGAGGATCCAAAGTCAAAGACTATTTCGGTGAAATAGCCATGCGTGAAGATCGTGTTGCCAAGTAGAAAATTTGTAGATGTTGTAAAGACTCAAGATTTGAGGTTAAAAAAAAAATAAAAAAAAAATAAATAAATAAATTATTCTATTATAATTAGAAGAGAGTTGATTCATAAAGTTGGGGATATCAGGAATTGATAAATTGTGTTCGAAATGAATGGAGAGTACGTAATAGCAGTACCATGACTTTATAATTAAAGGAAGCCCCAAACTAAACGGTATGTATGAGTTATATTATTAGGCTGTAAAGAGCGTATGATGCAGTTAATGATATTATAATGAGCTCGATGATAAGTGAATCATTAAAATTGAGGGTACACTAATAAAAAGAATATTTCTGATATGATTAGACGTGTGGATTCATAACTTTTGAGTCAAAACGAAACCTAACTAGATTGGTAGGGAATGGTTGAATGAAAAATAAAGTTGAAGAGTAATCGAGGCAAATGATAGGTACATAACATTAGTCAATAATGACTTGGTTCTTAAAATTGGGGATCCTAGAATAGGATCGACCCATGGAAAAAAGAATAAGTAATTTGGTGATGAGAAGAATTGCAAACTCAAGAGAGACAATATGTATTGCAATAGTACCATATTCAAGAACAAAATTTGTAATCGAATTGGTGACGTCACGAAGAGTCATGTTGATCATTTGTGGGAAGTAACTTGTGATCTTTTGATAAAAGTCAAAGATTACATTAAACATATAAACTACCAAACTAAATGGTTGAAAGGAAAGACGAAAGATCTGATCAGTGATAGGTCGACTATTAAAAGTGAGGATCCTAAGTTAGGATCGAACCCCAATAAGATTTATACTGTACAATACGTACGAAACAATTAGGGATGGTGAGGAAATACCCTAAACTAGCAATGAAACATGAATATATGAGTAAAGATCAAATTTCTTAAATTTCACATCGTTAATAATTGTTGAACAAAATGTGTAGTTTACACTTGAAAACCTGAGGGCTTAGTATAAGTTTAAAAGTGAAAGCCCTAATTTGATGACATAGGAGAATTTGAGGTTGCAACCCAAACGGGTAAGCAATAGATTTGCAAATGGTTAAGTGTTAATGATATCAATACGTGGAGATAATGCATGAATAATTAAGGTCGACACCGTAACAGGTGACAAGCATAAGCAAATTGTGTGACATAAAGGTTTGCCTAAGCATGAGGTCATTTTAAATCAATCCCAGGAGAAATCAATTGATATTCTTATTTTCAAGAATCATTGAATTTTGGAGAAAAGGAAGAACATCATAAATGACTCTGTGCTAAGTATAAGCAATGAATCATAAGTTAAATAGTGCAAGATGATTCTCGAAATAGGTGTAAATATGAATTTGAGTGCCCTTGAATAAAAGCTTTAGTAACAAGTCGTACAAGATAAAACCTATATGAGTTTTATGTACATAGATTTGTACTTTATGGTTGAAATATCCAACAAAACATATATGCAGTGCGACAGTAGTAATGCACGAGTGTAATACATTGAAATATAAGTTTGAGTTATGAACTTGAAATAACTAGATCGTAGTGTGACACGAGTTCTTAATAAACACATTATAAGAGCTAAGAGTTAGCTTAAATGAGAAGGGACCATGGTATACCAAAAAGGGGTTATGACTAAGTCAACGATGTTTATAATAGTCACCCAGGATCGTGAGAATTGATCAGTGCAAGGACGCAATACGATAGATCTCCTGAAAATCGAGATATAGTGATAAGAGATCTTGGTACGAAATTAAAAAAAAAAAAATGGTGATGCAATGGAGCGCATTCAGATGAATGCTGAAACCTACTTAGAAATAATGACGATGTTAAAAATATTCCATAAGATTTTAAAAGGTGGAAGCTTGTTTACGTCGATTGACAGTTAAGTTTGACAGAGGTATTACAAAGTGGATCATTAGTCAAAAGTTGACTTGAAATATGAACCTACAAGAATGAATGTCGATAAACATGTGATGCCAATAATATTAAGGTATTATTCTAGAAAGGAATACTAAGTCGACCATTTGTAGCCTTCACAGATAAGTCGCAAAGACATGATGAGTCGTTCAATGATATACGTAACCGAGATGTTGATAGAGATGGTGTGCTAGTGCTCATGTTATAGCAGACAATTATCCTTGTTTCCCTACTACCAGTTGGTGGTATGGTTTCAATGCCAGATAGGCAAAGATATTCCTTGACACAAATAGGCACCAGATCACATCTCAGTATGGTTCTACCTCTCTGCAAGTTGAGCGACTTTAGCGTATATTGCGACTTCGGTGAAGATTATAAGAAATACCTTAAGAACACGTGATGACAGAAGAACTTGGCAAATGGTTGAGTATAATGATTCTATTGAGACCTATAAGAGAGACCTTATGAATTTCGGTCAGTGGGATGGAAAATGAAAATATTGAGATAGTAGAGTCAAGGATAAGACTTTATTTCACATGGAGTATGAGCAGAAGGTGCGAGTGCAGAATTGCCTCAGGTAAACAATGGGTCATAGAAGAAATTATTACGAGCGGACATACCAGACTACGGGTATACCTTACTTTTACTTTCGAGGACGAAAGTTCTTAAAATTGGGGATATTGTAACGACCTGAATTCTACCTGACCTGACTCGAGGACATTTTGGTAATTTAATAGTTTATTTGTGTTTGTTATGATATTGTATGTATTATATATTATTACAATTTGGCGAAACTCAACTTGATAGTGCGTGCACAACAACGAAGACCTCAAGTCACAAATTTATTGAAGAATTATTAAGTGAGGGCCAAGACTAGGGTTGTGCACAAAGTGTGTCAAGTTTGGAGTGTTACAAGTTAGTGGGACAAATAGACCCAAATAAATAGGTTTCAAACCCTAATTTCTTACTCAACTAAATAAAAAGGGATTAAAACCCTAATTTGCTATTAACAACAAAAGAGAGGGAGAGATGGAAGTTCTGTCATGGAGAGACGAGGAGGCGGCGGCTCCTATGAGCAACGACCATGGAGGCGCGGTGGCGGCGGACAGCGATGCCGGCGAGAGAGCGCGATGGCCAAAGGCCGAGCTGAAGGAGTCCAGCGAGACGACGCGGTGGCGAGCTCGGGAGGTGCGGACTGGTGTAAGAGACGCCCCAAGGCGCGGCAGTGCAGGACCAGCGGCGGCGATGGGTGTAAAACTCCGACGAGAGCGTCTTGGACAGCAGCGGCGCGGCTTAGAAGAAGACCAGGGAGGATGACGCGGTTACGGGGGCGGTCACCATGAGGAGAGCTTGCGGACTACGGCTTAGCGTCGGATGGTGACGGCTAGGGAGGTGCGTAGACGGGAGCCCGCGGTGGAGGAGGAGCGGCGGTGGGGAAGCTTCTGCTTCCCCCATTAACGCACCAGGGGCCGTGCCCCTGGTTGAAGAAGAAGGGGGGGACGTTTCCCCTCCCTTTGGCCTACAAGGGCCAAAAGGGCCCTTGGACCGGTCAACAGCTTTGTTGACTGGTCAACAAGGGCCTATTTGGCCCTAGACCCTGGTCAACTAGACCGTTGACTGGTCAACTGGTCAAATAGACCAATTGACCAGGGGCTAAAATGGCCCTTACAATAGTAAAACCCTCAACGGCTTCATCGGTAGCGCACACGCTCAAGCCGAGGGACCCGACAACGTGTCCCACCCTCGACACACTACGGGGAATTCGACAAAGGTTCCGAACGATATGAAACCGACGAGACCTGCACTAGTGGGTCTCCAAAGATAAATAAATGGAAAAATACTTAACTTTAAATTAAGTAATTACTTATGTAGTATTATATGAATCTGTTTAGATTCGCGAGGCGGTTCACGTGGGACCCCAAACGTGCGAGGAGTCGGTATAGGCGTCGCGACGGTCCAGGTAAGTGGGAGCTTCGCTCATGCATTAAATATGGCTTGATTATTAGATAATTAGGAATGCATGTTTTGAATTTAAAGACTTGGGAATGGGTTGCGTCGTGATATTGGTTTGGATCTCTATTATTTATGGAATTGTGAATACATTGTCTTGACGTTATGTTATTCGGTGCCCCGAGTGTGTGGTAGTTAACCACCGAGGGCCAAAGACACCCCAGAGTGTGTGGTAGTTAACCACCGAGGGTTTGCTTGACTAATTGAATGCATAAGGTGAATTATTTGAGTGTAAGGGTTTGGAGTTCCATCCTTTGCTACTTGATGATTCTTTGAGACGTGTAGCGGTGACGGCTTGGATGAATTTATCTTCGTTTTGGTGCGATTATCTAGAGGGCGTAACGGCCATTACGATTCCACTGATTATTGTACCAATACGAAAATAGATGATTCGGTCACCGGATCCTTACCAATATCTAGTTCGCATTGAATGGAACGACTTATATTAATATTTATATCTATCGCATTTTATTTAAATCTTTCGTGTGATTTTATTTATATGTCATGTTTTAATTTATAAATGAAATGTGATGAATATTATTATGCTTGACATATATGAAAGTTTATCAAATGTGTTGTGAAACTGTTAGGCTTTTATGTCTAGTATGGTGATTGGAATTTGAATTGAAATATTGATATATAAAATTATTGCATATCTAAATTAGATGTGGAAATAATATTTAGATATTTCTTCTTAGAATATAATTCCATCTTTCATAACTACGCTGAGCATAAACCATATATTTAATTGGATCGAATTATGTACTAAATGATTATGCTTATAAGTTTGTTTTGATTTACATGTATTCAGTTATTACATGTTGTGTTATGCGTATGGATTGAATGTCATGTAGAATTTGCATGAGTACTAGGTAGTACTTGCATATTTAATGTTTGAGCGAGTCTTTCCTCTTATTGAGCATCGTTGGTTCTTTAGCTCACCCCACTCTACCCACAGGTCCTTCTACCAGCGCGATAGACAAGAAAGGCAAGGGAAAGGATCTATCTTGAAGTGCTTTCATCTCATGAGACTCATATAATACTAGGTTATTATTATTATTAAATTGTTTTGTAATCGTACGTGGGTTATAGCTCGAGTATTAGTAATTACTGTTTCCTTGCACCTATCTTCTTATTAGAATCCTTCACGTCGGGCGAGCCACCACCCTTTGGGCCTGGTTAAGGTTCTCTCTTTTTGTCTCACTATGCACCCATTTCTCACCCACCCTCCTTATCTCTTCTTTTTTTGTCTCACCGCACCCATTTCTCACCATCTCATCGTGGGCCATCTCCGACAGGGAACTTGGGCGTAGACTACAAAGTAAGTCTCGACGTTCCCGGAGGGCCTCACGTCCGGTGAATGGGTCACTTTTTTGACAAGATAAGAGGGTCATTTGCTAACTATTTTAGCTATTTTTTATTGTTTTTGGGACTATTTTGCCCACTGTTTTGGAGACTGCCGTGGCAGGTGGGACCGTCCCCGGTCACGGCTGATCAGAGGTGAACCTCAGGCGACTCTACTGGCCGGAGGTGGTCCCTCAAGGTGCAACAGTTGTGTGAGTTATATGTGTATGTTTTTTTTCGTTTTTTCTTCTTTCTTCCTTTTTCTTTGCTGTCGAGATGTTTGCTATTTTGTGTGTGGTGTGTGTGATGTGTGGGGTGCGTGATAATATGTGTGTGTACCAAGTGTGGGTGTGTATTAAAATAAAAAGGAGATGTGTGTTGGTGTCACGGTTATTATAGTGTATGTGTGAGTTGTTTTTTTTTAAATGGGCTTATGTAATTAGGCCCAACAAGAGTCCAACTAATGGGATGTCTTGTGTGTATGAGATTGGTGTTGGGCTTAACAAAGGCCCAAAGAAACAGTTTTGGTATTAAGGCTCACTATCTATGAAAGTATATATATGTTTACCATTTTAGCGTGAATATGTGGATTCATGGATGTGGTGTATATGGGTTTTAATCATGAAACGGCATAGTTACACCGCGGGGCCATAGGCTCACGGCGTAACCCGAATACGACTCAATTGGAGGACTTTTTCGCAATTGTTTGAGTCGCTCTAACTAACCGTTTTAAACCAAGTTTATGAGAATCACCCTAAAACTAAATACTAACCCTAAACCAATATTCAGGGTTTAAACCTTTATCAAGTAGTCGAGAACTCGCGAGGAACGCGTTAGATTCACGAAAGTGTGTTCGTGGGTTGCGATAGTTCAGGTAAGTACATACGTACCTTGTATGTGTGTATGTTAGTAGGCCAGTAAAGGAAATGACATGTGATTTATACATTCCTCTATTCATTGATGATGTTGAATTGAGCCTTGTTTGAAATTCCATTCCATATTCTTTGTTGTATGTTCTTGGCATGAGTGTATGTCTCGAAGGTATCATGTGGTCCCACACTAGCTGGGACAACGAGGGTGCCTCCTGCAGGAGTAACTGACCACCCCTAGTGTTGTGTGTACTGGGTACTGGATTCGAGAGGTGTTACAATGCCTCTCGATTTCAAGCTGCGCCAGTGTTGCGACATTGCCCTGGGAGATCTTGCGAGATCTTTGTCGTATTGCTGTGAAATTAGACCACTCATGGGCCTCTTTTGAATCTTAGAACATGCAAATTTCGATTGTTTATCTATCAATCTGTTTATCATGCACTTGATTTATTTACTTTCCCGCCATTTCATTTCCGCATGATATTTAGATTGCTTTACTTGTTAAATCATAAATCACTGTTATATTTTTCTGGCACCACTTTCGATTTCTTCAGTTGCTCACCGTCTAGTTTATGACGGTGGGTGCAGATAGGATGGAAAGCATCAAGGGCAAAGGAGACCTATTTTGAGGACTAGCAGCGGGATCAGAGAGACTCTATAGTATGTGTTTATGTTTTACTGATTTGTATATCGTTTCATACTTATGTTTTTGGGATTATTGAACTTGGCATTTTTGGTGAGACTGGTATCATGTATACATGCTTATCGAATTGTACATGAATACTCGGGGTTTTCCACACTTATAGAATTCCTATATTTCCGTTGATTGAGTTATTTTCCCTTGTTATTACTGTTTAGTCTTCCCCTGTGTATTATTACAATAACTCTTTCATAAATTACTCAATTGACTGCATCGAATGCTGACTAGGCTCGTCAGGTTGCCAAGTGATGACTTAGGGTCTGCATGGGTCTAGGCCGAGTGTACCCAATTGCACGAGGAAATTGGGCCCGTCACAGTGAAGTAGTGGGAATTGGAGATGTGAGAATCAAGATGTTTGATGGGTGTATTTGCAAAATATCTGATGTGAGACATGTTCCTACATTGAGGAAAAGTATTCTCACAATAGGAATGTTTGATAGTCATGGTTTGAAATTCAGTGGTGGGAATGGTTAGTTAAAGTTAATCAGAGGCATATTGACAGTAGCAAAAGGTGAGCTTGTTAGCAATCTTTACAGGTTGATTGGTGAGACTATGTTTGGGGAAGCTGTTGTAGCAAACACCAAGCCGGATTCAACAATGCTTTGGCATAAACGTTTGGGGCATATGGGTGAGCGAGGGCTACAGGTATTATCTAAAAGAAACTTACTTCCTCATCTTAAGTCTGTTTCTTTAGATTTTTGTGAAGATTGTGTGTTTGGAAAACAACATAGGGTAGCCTTTTCTTTGTCTACTTGCAAAAGTAAGAATTTTCTTGATTTGATACATGTTGATACATGTGAAGCACTTGCAATATCTTTAGGTGGTTGCTCATACTTTGTTACTTTTATAGATGATTTTTCACGTAAAGTATGGGTTTATTTACTGAAAATAAAATCTGATGTGTTTGAAAATTTTAAGGTTTTCAAAGCATTAATGGAAAATCAGAAAGGTGTCAAAATTAAGTGTTTGAGAACTGATAATGGGGGAGAGTTTTGTTCAAAGGAGTTTGAAGTTTTTTGTAGTGAGCATGGTATTAGTCGCAATTAACAGTTCCTGGAACACCACAACAAAATGGTGTTGTTGAGAGGATAAATGGCACTCTCATGGAACGTGTTAGGAGTATGTTGAATGCCGCAAAGCTGAAAAAGAGTTTTTGGGGCGAGGCTTTAAATATAGCATGTTATTTAATTAATAGGTCACCTATAATTTCTCTTGAATTAAAAACTCCTGAAGAAATTTAGTATGGTAAACCAGCTGATTACTCTTTCCTCCGTATTTTTGGTTGTGATGTTTATGCATGGGTTCCAAGGGATAAGAGAACTAAACTAGACATGAACTCAAAAAGTTGTATTTTTCTTGGCTATGAAAAAAGGTGTGAAAGGGTACAGATTATGGAATCCTACTGCCCATAAAATTATTATTAGTCGAGATGTTGTTTTTAATGATGATTCTTTATTGGGTGTGGCCAAACAACAAAGAACAACTAATGTTTCAGTTGAGCAGGTTCTTGAAAACAATTTTGAGATAGTTGATGGGGAAATCAGAGGTGAAACTAGTGAATTTGATCCTGCAGAAAGTGATAGTCATCATGTTCTTGAAGAAGATTTTGAAGTCGATTTAAGCATAGAGAAAGATTTACATGCAATTCCATATCAGCTAAGAAGAAAAATAGTACCTCCAACAAGGTTTGATGATTATGTGACTTCTTTTAAATCTCACTCTAATTGTGTTAGTGCTTATGTTGCTTTAGCAGATGAGCATGAACCTACTTCTTTCAAAGAAACATCTTATTCAATTAGTGCAAACAAATGGAGGTGTACCATGGAAGAAGAAATGAAATCTTCGTACAAAAACAACACCTGGGAATTAGTTCAATTACCAAAAGGTCGCAAAGCAGTTGGGTGTCGATGGTCTACAAGATAAAAAATGATCCTGAAGGCAACATTGAAAGATATAAGGCCTGGTTGGTAGTGAAAAGCTATGCTCAAAAACTAGTTATTGATTTTGATGATGTTTTTTCTCCTGTTGTTCACTTAGCTACCATTAGAGTTGTTTTGGCCATAGCTGCTGTTTTTGGATTTGGAATTGGAACAATTAGATGTAAAAACAACATTCTTACATGGAGATCCGATGAAGAAATATTTATGACACAACCAGAAGGTTTTATAGAAGAAAAGAAGAAGAATTTGGTTTGTCGGTTGAACAAATCTCTTTACGGTTTGAAACAGGCGCCTCGATGTTGGTATAAGAGATTTGATTCCTTCATAGTGAGCTTGGGTTTTCATAGATGTGAAGCTGATCATTGTGCCTATTTCTATGATTGTAATGATGGGTACTTTTGTATTTTGCTATTATATGTTGATGATATGATTATTGCAGGCAATAGCATGAAGTACATATCTACTCTTAAAGCTCAATTAGCTAGGGAATTCGACATGAAGGACTTAAGAGTTGTAAATCAAATTCTTGGGATAAAGGTGATTAAAGAAAGAAAGGAAAGGAAAGTCTGGTTGTCTCAAAGGCATTACGTTGAGAAACTATTGCAACGCTTCAACATGGAAAATGCTAAACCAATGAGTACCCCGTTTCCTACTCATTTGAAGATGTCTTCAAATCAATGCCCTAGTAGTGCGAAAGAGAAGGCAGTCATGTCTCAAGTCCCATATTCATCAGCAGTAGGGTGCCTCATGTTTGCCATGGTATCTACCAGGCCAGATATTACACAAGCAGTGGGAGCTGTTAGTAAATACATGGCGAACCCCTGTTGTGATCATTGGAAAGTTGTAAAGTGGATCCTTAGATATTTAAGGGGCACTTCAGGTTTTTGCTTATGTTATAGTTATGACAATTTAAGTTGTGTTGGTTATGTGGATTCTGATTTTGCAGGGGATTTAGATTAGAGAAAGTCTACTTCAGGTCTTGTATTTACTATGGCAGGTGGTGCTATAAGTTGGGAATCAAAATTACAGTCAGTTGTAGCATTGTCAACAACAGAACCTGAATGCATAGCTTCTACTCATGCTTGCAAAGAAACAATTTGGTTGAAGAGACTACTTGGTGAATTCAAATTGAATCAAGACCAGTTTTCTATGTACTGTGATAGTTAAAGTGCATTACACTTGGCGAGAAATCCAGTTTTTCATTCTCGAACAAAGCATATTGAAGTTCGTTATCATTTTGTTCGAAAGGTGGATGAAAATGGACAAATCTTGTTGCATAAAATCAGTACAAAGTCTAATCCCCAGATATGTTGACAAAACCAGTTGCAAAAGAGAAGTTTACTTACTGTTGCACTTCTCTTGGGCTTAAAGCAAAGTAATAGATAGGTAATGGCGAGAATTTCTTGTTTGTTTGAGAACGTGACTTCAAATGGGAGAATTGTTAAGATTTTGTGGAGATATTAACTAAATAATCAGTTGAGATATTTCAGCATGTGTGAAGCCACGTTTTCCATATTTGAAAAAACAGTCCCTAGTCAAATGTTTGGAAAAACAGTCCCTGGTCATATGCCACTTCATAATCCCTCAACTGCCAATAACTCCATGTATAAAATGGAATGCCCTGTTTGAAGTAGATACACACCAGGAGAGTTGTATATTTTTTGTTGTTTTGTCGTCTTGTAATCAGTTCTCATTGATATAATCAATCCGTAGAGATCTCGCCCGTGGACGTAGGTCATATTGATCAAACCACGTAAATTTTTTGTGTCCTCTTTTATTTATTTTTCTCTGTTTTTCAGTTTGCTTCTCAGTTTTTCTTTTCCTAGATTAAACACTCTGCTATCTGTTAGACCAGGGGAATTGCAAAGACTTCAAAGTGTGTAACACTGCCACTTTCCTAAAGGAATTTTTGCTCTCTACACTGCAAGAGTCAGCAAATATCCTAAAGGATACGATGAAGTATACCCACCTTTCACTTTGCAGTAGTGAAAGATGAAAAACAAGAGCAATTGCTAGTGAATTTCGAGATTCCTACTTCCTCCCCAAACCTCCCCTTTTATAGAGCACTGGTCATGACCAGTTGGGGTGAAAATAGGGTTAAGCATTGATGCAATGGAGTAATGTAGCAATTAATTCCTTTGCAGTTTCAATAATTCCTTAATGGAGAGCAGTTTCAATAATTCCTTAATGGAGAGTTGTTTCAATAATTCTTTAATGGAGAGCCGTTTCAACTGCACCCATTAAGCCACTCTACAGAGCCGTTTCAACTGCACCTATTAAGCCACTCTACTAACTATCCATTTAATTTAAAAATGTATAACAATCCCCCACCATTTTCAAAATATTCAGATCATTCAATCCACGAAATCTCAAACATTATATGCATAACTAATGGTATCTTGCGATTTGAACCACTAACTTGTGAAAAGTTCATTACATCATATCAGAATTACATGGTAGATACACTATGAACCAATGATTCTATTTGATATGTAGCATAAACATATCACGCATATAACTTACACCAGCAAATAGCCATAAATATCCTGACACATTCAACATTGGCCCTGTGTCCCGTATCTTCTCGTGAATGTCTTTGGAGCCAATCCCTTGAACTCCTTGAAGCGGCCGCACTTCACATCCACATAGGTAGTCTCCATTCTAGTACCCCCGCAATTTAAGTATCTTTAGAAGACTATTAAGAGATCATCTCAACCTCCTCTCTTTACATGCAAGTACCCAGCACTAACAACCTTGGGATGATTATTAAAATTTAGTGCTCACAGTCACACCTATAATGAATTTGACTGCATTGAACTCAAGACTTAACGCAATGTTAGGCGTCGAGTTGAGTTTTCACTATTGGTGACCTATAATTCATGAGCTTGAAACCCATTCCCCTTGATGTTTTATTTACCAAGTCTCTTGGTAATCATTTAGTAAGGGGATCTGCCAAATTTTGACTAAATCTCACATAGTCAATTGTGATAACTCCACTTGTTATCAATTCTCTGACACAACTGTGTCTCAGTCTAATATGTTTGGATTTACTATTATACATTTGGCTATAAGCCCTTGCCAATGTGGCCTCATTATCACAATGGATAGAGATTGGAGCTATCGGTTTAGGCCACAATGGTATCTCGTGTAATAATTCACGTAGCCATTCAGCTTCTTTTGAAGCCGAGGCCAATGCAATAAACTCTGATTCCATGGTAGAACCAGCCATTATAGTTTGTTTCTTTGAAGCCCACGAGATTGTTCCTCCAGCAAGTGTGAAAATCCACCCACTTGTAGGTGCATGATCTTGATCTTTCACAATCCAACTTGCATCTAAAAATCCTTCTAAAACTGAAGGATATCCACTATAGCATAAACCATAGTTAATTGTTTTCTTCAAATATTTCAAAACTCTTCGAATTGCAAACCAATGCAATTCACTTGGATTAATTGTAAATGCGCTTAACTTGCCTACGCCAAGGCAATATCCACCTTAAGTGCATGTCATTGCATACATTAAGTATCCAATTAATCTAGAATACTCCAGTTGTAAAACTGGTTTGCCTGTATTTTTCACTAGCTCAATACTTGAATCTAGCAGGATGGAAACAGGGGCACAATTCAAATGATTGAATCTATTCAGAACTTTCTCAATATAATGAGATTGAGTGAGAGTAATACTCCCCTCATCTCTTACAATCTGAATTCCAAGTATGACATCAGCTTGCCCCATATCTTTCATTTGAAACTGGCTTGAAAGAAACCTTTTGGTCAACTGAACTTGTTCCAAGTCAGTTCCAAAAATCAGCATGTCATCTACGTAAAGACAGATAATGACACCATTGCCTTTTCCATCAAACTTGCTATATACACATTTATCAGATTCATTTATTTTGAATCCAAAAGCAAGTACAACCCAGTCAAATTTTTGGTGCCACTGTTTTGGTGCTTGCGTTAAACCATACAATGATTTTCACAATCTACGCACTTTATTCTCATGACCGAGCATAATAAACCCTTCAGGTTGTTCCATGTATATTTCCTCATCCAATTCTCCATTTAGGAACGTTGTTTTAACGTCCATTTAGTGGATGACCAACTTGTTTATGGCTGCAATTGCAATAAGCAATCTGATAGTAGCAATTCTAGCTACTGGTGAATAGGTATCGAAATAGTCTATTCCATGCTTTTGGATGAAACCCTTAGCAACCAGTCTCACTTTGTGTTTTTCAATGGATCCATCAACTCTTCTTTTCCTTTTGAAGAGAAATTTGCATTTAATGGGTTTACACCCAGGAGGTAGATCAACTAGCTCCCAAGTGTTATTTCCTATTATTGAATCCATCTCATCATTTAATGCCTCTTTCCAAAAAATTGCATCTCTTTCTTTCATTGTCTCCTCTACTATTTGAGGATCAACATCCGTATTAAAACAATACGGAATTTGTCTAGTTACTGTTTCTCTACTTCCTTCAACTAGGAATGTATAGAAATCAAAACCAAATGACTTGATTTTCCGAGCTCGTTTGCTCCTTCGAAGTTCAGGAGCATCTACTATTTCTTTGTCATTTTCAATTTCTATGACTTCCTTACCTTTTTGGTTTTCTTCAGGAATACTTTTAGTAACAGATTTAAATCTTGTCTCATCAAAGATTGCATCCCTTGATTCAATTATAGTGTTTACTGAAATCGAATTATTAGGCTCAATCACTATGAATCTATATGCCTTACTGTGTTGTGCATATCCAACAAATATGCACTCCACTCCCCTTTCACCCAATTTCCTCTTTTTGGGTTCAGGTACCTTTACGACTGCTCTACAGCCCCAAACTCTTAAATAATTAAAATTTGGTTTTTGCGCTTATTCCAAAGCTCATATGGGGTGACTTTATTCCTCTTTTGTGGAATTCTGTTCAAAAAATGGCATGTAGTCTGCAATGCCTCTCCCCGAAATTCGCTACTCAAACCAGAGTTTGATAGCATAGCATTAACCATTTTGGTTAAAACACGATTTTTACGCTCAGCCACACCATTTTGTTGTGGTGTATAAGGGACAGTAGTCTCATGGACTATTCCAGTGGATTCAAAGTACTTTGGATCATAGTACTCTCCTCCCATATCAGACCTTAAACATTTTTAAAGGTCTCACATTGCAATTCAGTTTCTGCCTTATAGGCCCGAAACTTAACCATTGCCTCATCTTTGGAATGCAACAATTAAACATAACAGTACCTACTATAATCATCAATAAATGTTATAAAATATTTATTACCTCCTATATATGGTGTACTATGTATGTCACAGACATCATAATGTATTAAGTCTAACAACTTTGAATTTCTTTCAACATTAGGAAATGGATTTCTAGTTATTTTTGTTTTCATGCATGTATTGCAATTTCCTTCATATTTATCAAAATAAGGCAGTAATTCCAGATTTACCATATCATATAATTTTCTGAAATGAACATGTCCTAATCTATGATGCCATAAAAATGAAGAAGACTCAACAAGATACGCAGAAACAACATTCTTATTAGATAAAGCGATTACATTGAGCTTGAACTTAGCCGCTTCTATCACATGCACCTTTGAAATTTCCTGAGCATTCTGCTCTTTTTCATTTTCCTGCATGCGACAATCCTCTTCTACACGAAGATGGTTAGCAAGTTCATCAAGAGATATGTCCTCTTTTTTATGCTTAAGAGTTCGTTTGAACTCCTTCCAAGATGGGGGCAGTTTATCAATAATAGAAGACACAACAATTGTTTCATCCATGACAAGATTGTGTTGAGAGAAATTATTTCTAATCCTCTCAACTTCACGGAATTGTTCCATGACAGACCTTTCATCAACCATTTTAAAATTAATAAACTTTGATATAACGAATTTCTTACTTGTCACATCCTCCTTATGGTACCTTGCCTCCAATTTCTCCCACAGCTCCTTGGCAGAGGAGACATCATGGTAGAGGTCGAACAGTGAGTCTTTCATGGCGTTCAGAATGTGAACTCTGCAGGTGTGGTCATCTGTCTCCCATTTCTGCCTCTTCCTGATCTGCTCGACAGTTTCATCGTCGGACTCCATAGGGTTTGGTGTATCCAAAACATACACCAGATGAAGAGCCACCAACAGAAAATGTACTCGCTTCTGCCACCTCAGGAAATCGCCTCCATCGAAGCGATCCAAGTTCACAATGTTAGCCGACAGTTCTTTGATTGAAGCCATTGCGACGAAGCAAAAAAATTCCTTTAGATTGTTAGACCAAGGGAATTGCAAAGACTTCAAAGCGTGTAACACTGCCACTTTCTTAAAGGAATTTTTGCTCTCTACACTGCAAAAGTTAGCAAATATCCTAAAGGATACGATGAAGTATACCCACCTTTCACTTTGCAGTAGTGAAAGATGAAAAACAAGAGCAATTGCTAGTAAATTTCGAGATTCCTACTTCCTCCCCAAACCTCCCCTTTTATAGAGCACTGGTCATGACCAGTTGAGGTGAAAATGTGGTCAAGCATTGATGTAATGGAATAATGTAGCAATTAATTCCTTTGCAGTTTCAATAATTCTTTAATGGAGAGCAGTTTCAATAATTCCTTAATGGAGAGCCATTTCAATAATTCCTTAATGGAGAGCCGTTTCAACTGCACCCATTAAGCCACTCTACTAACTATCCATTTAATTTGAAAATGTATAACACTATCAATCCCAACCCGCTTGGCGCACCCTCCATACCCTGAGAACATCCCCGAGGTATTTTTTAGCGTCTGCAGGAATAGTTTCCCTCCGCACCAGAACTGTGTTCTTCTCCAAGTTCTGTGCTATGCATCCCACCCATTCCATCTCCCTTGAGTCCAGAGTCAAGGCGAAGGATAAACCCTTGCTATACTCTTGAATGGACACTCCTCATATGGACAGATCTGTTATGGTGAATCTCTTTCGTTCTGACCAGAATCGCCTCCATTCGCAGTTGTTCATGAGTTGTGCATCCTTTCTCGCATACTTGGGCTCGTCCTTCTTCCTCGCACCCCGCCTCGTGACCTCCACCCAAGGGTTCTCGCTCTCCACTCCCATTATTATTATTATTATTATTATTATTATTATTAATATTATTATGATGATGATGATGGTTGCTAATCTTGTTATTGTTTCTACGATGGATGCAACCTTGCTTAATTAATCAGTTTAAAACCGATACTCCCTCCAGTGTCATTCTACAAGGAAATAAATGTCGTGCATCGTCATTATCCTTTATCTGTATCTTGTGAAGTGAAAATCTTGTGCACTTTCCTTTCTCAATTGTGATTCTTTTGTTTTTTTTTTTTGTTTTTAATTTTTGACAAAGTTGTGAGTCTTTTGTTAAGAAAGGTAATCTGAACATTGTAATGCTACTTATATACATAGGATCTATTTGGTTGGTAGAAGATTTTTTAAATATGTGTTTATACGGATGGATGGCATTTTTGGGCAGCCACTGCCGTTCCATATTTTCTCTATAGTGTGTGGGAATTGCTATGTGAATACACCCACTTCCTCAAGGTGTTTTGGATAATCATTTCATCACCTGTGAGGAAAATTGCTATTTCATTGATGTTAAACTTTTTTTTTGACGAAATATATTCAAATATTTATATATAGGTTATTTATTTTATCTAATAGTAAATTATACAAACGTTTTTTTTATAAGAATAAATTATAGAAATGTTAAATCTATAGATAAAGTACATGCTTGCACACATTATTCAATTTTTTATTTTTTAAATTAATTTATTTAACTATGTACCATGTCTTTTTATGTCATTTTACATTTATCAGCTACTTGATCAGCTAGTCTTTCGAAACAATTATAATTGATCACCTAAATTATCAGATTTCCGCTACCAGCTACTATATAATCAGCTATTAACTCGATTATTAGCTTTCAGCTAGATTATCAGCTATAAACTCGATTATTAGTTGATAGCTCGATTAGCTAGTCTTTCAAAACAAATATAATTGATCAACTAGATTATCAGCTTTCCGCTACCAGCTACTAGATTATCACTTTTCAATTTAGATTATCATTATCATATCATATCGCCTATCGACTAGTCTTCCAAACAACGAGCCTAGTGTATTTGCTTTGCTAATATTGTACTATCATTGGTCTTCCTCCAATGGCTTTTATGGAAAATGATAAAATGATCTACTTTCAACGCACACTTTGGGCGCACATTCTTATTTTTTAGTCATTTATGATTCTTTCTTGTCTCTCCATGCGTGAGCCCCACATCTGATAAAATACCATAAACAGTTAAAAAATAAGGGTGTACGCCCAAAGTGTGCTTGGATTAGACCTTTGAAAAATCTTCATTGAGGGTCAACAATTGAAACACAATTTGGAAAATCAATGGCCACATCATCGCTATGGAATAACGGAACCGTGCGTGATTCGAGAAAGATCACTGATGGAATAATGTCTATGGTTGTCATGAATGTTTTCTGGTCCATTTGTGCTACTTGAAGCCTAGATCTGGTCTCTCAATTTAGTACATCAACATAGAGAGGTAGTACATATTGGCAGTACAAAGCAATCCAAACTAAGTACCAAGCCTCTTGGTTTCAAAATATTCATGAGAAGGGCTAAAGTGACCCCCCAAAGTCAGAAAAGTCGCGACGCCCCGTTGGAAACCGTTAGATTCATTCAAGTTGCATTGTGCACAATTTCGAGGTGCATAACACGGTGGTAATGGGCAATGTAAGTTTTGTAGTGACTTAAGGTGTCGTCCTTCTTGCATTTTTTCGAAATTAGGCAGTCGCAAGCCTCACAACAAAGGACTCTCATGAATTGTAGGAAAATTGGTCTTTTGAAAAATATAATGAGCAGTACAAGAGAATATGGAACTCAAAACAAAGCAGTGGTTGGAATTGCAGTACTCTTTGTTTGCATTGCCCCCAATAGTATATAACCAAAGTTATGATAAATGGAATGCAAACATGAGCAGAAGAATCAGAGAAACAAGGGTTGAAGCAAGCATTGAAGAGCAGCAAACCAGGCTTCATGAAAGCATCATTGAGTGCAGCGTTGATGAAATCTAACTTTATCGGTATTTCCACCGCAGTTTGTCAGCAATTTCACCAGCGCTGCATTCAATCATGCTTTCTGTTCCACTGGCCTAATTCCATATGGAGGGAATAAATCCTAACTAATCTTAATTAAAGGTACATTATGCCATTCCTTCAACTCCATCTCTACTTTTGTAACATAGATTTGCAAGGCAAGCATATATTTAGCTATTTAGATATAAAGATTAAACACGTCATTTGAAGAACACAGAATTACACACATTATATACAGAAATCTGTCACCAATAATCATTGCAACTACACTTTCCATTCTTAAAATGATGGAAGCGAGTTCGATCTCTAACAATTAACTCTCTATTATAAAGCTTTGATATTAACTTAGTAACATGATGACAATCACTACATACTCTAGATTTTTTACCATGCGAATTGGAAGTCCGTCCGCAATGCTAATCAAGCCAAAAGCAATTGCCAACTTCTCACTGTGCCGCGCCAATGCTTCTTCCTTATCTTCCTCTATGATGTCAAGCAAAACCTCTGTTTTATTGGGCTCGTAGCCCTCCAATTCTAGCAACTTGTTGATTTCCTCCCATTTCACCATTATTTCTCTCATTTGAGGATGACTAGTGTCTCCAACAATAAATTCATGTACCGTTCCGCAGACTTCGATTAAGGTACACCCTGCGATCTTTGAAATGCCCTTCCCTTCCATTAGTTGTCTCACTTTCCTAGCGTCATCTACCCTTCCTGAGATGGCATAGATATTGGATAAAAGCACATAAACCCCACCATTGTCTGGTTCTAGTTCAATCAAGTGCTTTACCGCATATTCCGCCATTTCTACATTCTTGTAGAACCTACAACCTGCCATTAGTGATCCCCAGATATGGGCATCAGGCTTCATCGGCATACATTCAATTAAGACCCTCGCTTCATCAAGCATTCCAGCTCGCGCCAAGAGATCCACCATGCATCCATAATGTTCAATCTTAGGCACAATGCCATAGTCCCTACTCATTGAATTGAAAATCCCGCGTCCTTTATCAACTAAACCAGCATGAGTGCAAGCGCAAAGGACGCCAATAAACGCAATATCATCGGGTTTAATTCCCTCCTTCTCCATATTCGAAAAAACACTAACCGCCTCTTCCCCTCGCCCATGCATCCCAAGCCCTTTAATCATTGTACTCCAAGCCAACAAATTCTTCTCCCTCATCCCATCAAAAACCTCCAAAGCCAATCCCACCTCCCCGCATTTCGCATACATATCCACCAACGCCGTCCCCAAATAAACACTCAACCCAATCCCATTCCCCCTCAAATACCAATGCACCCACTTCCCCAACTCCAACGCCCCCAAATCCGCACACGCCGACGCCACGCTCACCAAAGTCACCTCACTAGGCCTCACTCCCTCCCCCAACATCCTACAAAACAACTCCAACCCCTCCCTCGCCATCCCACACTGAACATACCCACCAATCAAAGCCCCCCAAGAAACCACACTTCTTTCAGGCATTTCATCAAACACTCTCCTCGCACTCGCCCAACATCCCCCACTCTCACATACCCACTAATCATACAATTCCAAGACACCACATCCAACTCGAAACCCATCACAAACAACCTCTCCGCATCACCAACACACCCATTAACACTATAGAAATGAATCAATGAATTATTCACATAAACACATGAAGCCATTCCCAACTTCAACGCTTGCCCATGAAGGCAACGCCCTTGTTGAAGCAACAAATGATGAGCACAAGCCTTGAGCACAAACGGGTATGTGTAGAAGTCTGGGGTGAGCCCGGAACTGATGATTTGGGCGTAGATTTTGATGGGTGAAGATGGGTTTGATTTGGTTGATTTTGAGTGGGATTTTAGGAGGGTGTTGAAGAGGAAGATGGAGGGGTGGGGGAGGAGGGAGAAGAGGAGGGAGGGGTAGTGAGAGTCGTCGCCGGAGAGGGCGGCGGCGGAGGTGAGGAGGCGGCCGAGGAGGCGGGGGTCGCGGCGGAGGGCGGCGGTGGTGGTGAGATGGGCCTGGACTTGTTTCAGTTGGGCCTCCGTTGTGCATTTCCTGATCAGGGTGTGGAATGCCAGCGTGGAGGACATTGCCGCATTGGGTAGTTCTGGTTCTTCTCGGTTAACTTACTCTGATGGGCCTAGTTTCTGATATTGGTGTACTGGGCCAGGCCCGGTATTCAAGCCCATGGTCTTTTAACTTTGGACCGTGAAATATTGAGGCCCAGTTACCAAAGGTTGGTGGGCACAACTAGAAGCAGAGTTTGAGTTCTAAAAGTGGAAACACCAACGTTTGAAACCTCTCTCCACCTATATGGTGCTCAATTAGGGCGAACTTGGAGCAGTTAGATAATATAGATACCTGGTGGTGTAGATCAAAAAAAAAAAGTACGCGGCTTAGTAATATAATTTTAATTAATTTTTCCATGTGGCATTAGATGTCAATTACATCAACTAATCAATGTTTTGGTACTATCAGCCTTAAAGTTTTATCTACAAATACTCAAAATTGAGACTTTGTTTTAAAAGAACATTTGCCGCTCGAGCTAACCGATCGTGGATTGGTCCTTGTGTAGAATCCATAAGAGGATAAAAATCTCAAAAAAAATATTTTTCTCTAAATTTGTTGCTCAAGACTCGAGGTTAACGATGAGGGTATATATAATTAAGCCTCAATCATTTAACCTACAGTCTACAGGTGTGGTTAAAGAGATGATTCTTATGTCCACTTAACAGTATTATTAATTTTGGATTTGGACTCTATGTGCTCCAACACAACTTCTTAATCTTAAGGCCTTAAGGGATTAACAACTTTAACTAAGTTGACTAAGTGACTGATGTAAGGTAGCATATTGGCTCCTTGGCCACTATGAAATCAATAGGGACATTATATGCATTTAATGTCTCAAATGATATGTTAACGTCCCTTGTTAGAGATCTTCCGCAAAACTAATAAGGACATTATATAAGTATTCAACACATTCGACCAATTTAATTAATACTTGTAAACTTTGAGGCTTGGCTGCTATGACAAATATCAAATTCTTTATTTCTTTACTATGGTTTCACATTTTATACAATCAAGAAAAAATAATCTTGCAAATAAACAAAAGCCCGTAGTCATTCAATTCTCCTTTTGGACTCTATTTAAAACATTTCTTGCAAGCATGCCAAGCAACTCCTTTACTTTACACCTCA
Organism: Stephania japonica; assembly: GCA_039657345.1. NCBI lineage: Eukaryota > Viridiplantae > Streptophyta > Magnoliopsida > Ranunculales > Menispermaceae > Stephania > Stephania japonica. The sequence goes on from CM077566.1 coordinate 5,994,145, forward strand.
ATGTTTGCTTCATTTTGTTTCTATTCCTGCAACAATGGAGATTTATATATTTAGAGAGAAAAACTAAATCAAAGCAACACGTACATGCAAAGACAAAAGCGCACTTTTGAGCCTTTAAAAGATGGAATCAATAAAGTGCTTTAGTTTGGCAGGTCAACATGCAAAGTGATCAAAAGCCCAAACGCAACATATTTTGCAACAATTTATGAATCTATGTATGGTAAGAGTTCAGACAAGTAATGGCCTCGTGAGAATTTATAATTAGAACATGTGAAGTACACATTTAGATTGTAAAAGCCGACAATCTTCTAGTCAAGAAAATAATGGTCTTGACTTTGTTGTTATTAAATACGTAATATGTAGGGAAACTCAACCTCACGAGTCATTCCAATTGGTTCTCCACGACACAACTTGTCCACTACCATAGCCATTATTTCCTTTCAACCACAATAAACATACATGTATTTTTTTGAAGAAACATGTATGTATTTAATATAATAATACACTGTACATACGCAATTTCTATAAAATTTTTTGCATTTGTATTTATCGTGCTTAGATATAGTATTACAATAGCTAAGAAATCTTAGCAAAAAATAATAATAGCTAAGAAAAAATTAAAATGTTGTTTGAGTCATCATAAATTGTCTTGGAATCTTAATAAAAAAAAAAAAAAATTGTCCAGGAATCACACAATAGAGGATGTCCTTCAACAAATTAAAGCTTATTTGAAGCTTTATAAAAAAAACCAACAACTCTTTAAAATCTTATGTTTTTCAATAATGAACTAACTTAATTACTGTCCTTCAAATATACAGGACGACTCGAGCCCTCTACCTTATTTATCTTAACTATATACTAAATTATTGAGCTATCACTTACTTAATTTTTTTTCTGTGTTGCTTTCGTATTTTTGTACTTCAAATTCTTATCATATGATGAATTAAAAAAAAATGTTATATGATTGATCACACATAGGGGTGTATACAAACGGGATCCGAATTGAATTGAATCCACAAATTACTGGATCCGTGTACACCCCTAATACGACTCACACACTGCATGAGCCCTTTTCTAGCCAGGACACATTATTTTTCAGAGTGCTATATACAATTAATTGCGGTTGAGAAACTGTAATCATTATTGAAATATATATAGGATACTTCTACCATGGGAACCAAATATATACTCATGCCATAGTACACTATTTAGAATCATTGGATTTAAATCCAACACATTAATCAATGCGATATAAATGCACAAAGCATTTAATGCACAACACATTTTGAGGGGTTCTCATGACATACGTATATATTTGATCTTCATTGTAGAATTTCTCATATATAAATGGAGACCAAATATATACCCATGTCATGGGAACTCCTCAAAATGTGTTGTGCATTAAATGCACAATGCATTTATCTTGCATCGATTAATGTGTTGGATTTAAATCCAATAGTTCTAAATAGTGTACTCATGGCATAGGTATATATTTTATTTCCATGATAGAAGTACCTATATATATATATATATATATATATATATATATATATATATCATTTCAACTTTTTTTTTTCTCCCAACGTTGCTTTCTTAAAGAAATAAATGTAAGTTTGACTTGCTAGCATCAACATCAAATATACAGTGAAGCTATTAAGAAACTATATGAACTGCAATAATCATGATTTAGAAACTCAAATAATTGAGTCTCTTTCTTCCAAATAAGTTCTTCCTTTCTTGAAGTCCAAATGAAGTACTGCTTCTTTTCATTGTTGAGTCACATGTGTCTCGGGTTTCAATGCTTCAATTTTCCTAAAGTGATCAAAAAGGTCACTAGCTTCATAAAAAATAGTGTGAACTGAAATAAGGTCAAATTTAGAGGCCTTGGCTTTCTAAGTACATATAAAATATAATATTATGGCATAATTAATTAAGTTTAAAACATGAGTCCCCTATTTTATTATAAAAAAATAACTATAAAGATAAGGAGTTAATTAATTTTCGATACATATGATGACACCAAAATTGGGTCTCTTACATAATCACAAAGAGATAATAAATACTCGAATGATCTAATTAGATCCGCTGATGCTTAATGCTTGTAGAAATTGTTACATTTGTAACCTTTGTCATCCATGTTAACAACATGAATTTTTTTATATATCTTTCTATGAATTAAGTGAGATGTGTCGTGTTTGTTAGTTTTTAATGTCACTCTATTGGATTAAATTCAAGGAAAATGATAATCTAACACACTTTTAACGCACACTTTCAGCTCACACCCTTATCTTTTAACCGTTTATAGTATTTTGTCAGATGTGGGGTTCACGCCTGGAGAGACAAAAAAGAGTCATAAATGATAAAAATACAAGTGTCTGTACCAAGTGTGTGTTAAAAGTGGGTCAATTCAAAGCATTATTAAAGTTAGTGGAATTTGAGTACAAAAAATAATGATTGAAATGACATATAACTTTGACAAATCATATATTTATTTTTACCACTTTTTTTAAGAAAAAATACTTATATATCAAGATTTTTTATTATTAATATCAGAGTATTCGAGGCATAGCACCAATTAATTAATCTCGTACTCGAGGAACGTAGGACCACAAGGGCAGCGTCTCTAGCCAAGAGTAATAAAGTGTTTTCATTCCCAGTACTCGATGTAACGACCCGAAAAATATGTTATTTCTGTGTTACGATGTATATTACCTATTTATACTCGTGTCTGTGTGACAAGACGATGACGTCAAGTTGCAAGTAGTGTTCACTTAGGAAAACGTGTCGAACGGGTATCGAGCAGACGAAATATGGGTACACGGGTCCGATAAACGATTTTTGTGGACGACCGGCACATAAAATCCAATAATAAATTAAATTGAGAATATGTTCAGTTCGTTAGAATTTCAATTCGCGCGTGACGGTGTAAGTCGTGGTGCATGCCGGACACGAAAATGCCTGAGATAGGGCTAATTATTGGTGTAAAAGAGGATAGAGACAAGGGAAAGTCTCAATGTGTGTCATAAGAGTGGTTAAGGTTGACACTACAAAAAAAATGGTTAAAGAGCGACAGAAAAATCCTCTCGCTATGGTTGTACGAACTGTCTCAAATCAAAATCAACGATGAAAATAACGACGGCTGCGCTGTCACTAGTTTTTGCATCGCTAATTTTGATCAGCGATTGGTGTAAGAAGGCAGGGACGAGTCTGCCACTCGCTATCTAGATTGAAAACTGGTAGTTCAATTTTTTTTAATAAATTTTTTATTTATACTATTTTTTGTTTGTTTTCCTGTATTTTCCTACAAGTTGAAATTTATTGTTGTCAATATGTAATCAATATATATATATATATATATATATATAAACTAACTGAATCTAAAATTTACAAGGCAACAATCGATTCATATATTTCAATCAAGTTTCAATACATATATTCAGTATTAAATACAATCTCATTCTCTATACATACATTTCATTAATTATCTCTTTCCATACCAATACAAAAAATTAAAAGAAACCAAGATAGAAAAACACAAATTAAGTTTGCCAAAAAACCAATCATACCATATTCAATTGATTTCCTGCAAAAAAAAACAAAACAAAACAAAACAAAACAAAATAAAATAAGTTAAGCTTTGAGGTATACAAAATTGAGATTCACTTGTATAAAAGTTATATATTTTACGGACAACAACCTAAAATAAAGAACAAATCATATTTTTATCAATAAAAAGAAAAAATAGATACAAACTACTAAATTAATTAACAGCTAGCATATATAGATTTGAAAGTTCAACAAAAAAAAAATTGTGAATGATAGTCAATATCACTCATATGAAAACAACTGAAGATTGTATTTGTATTTAATAAAGCAAGTCTATGGACATAGTTACAGTTGAAAATCAAAAGTCCCCTTCACAACAACTTTTTTTCTTGTGTAGAACCAATTAAAATACAAAATTCCAAAATCAATCTTAAAAAACATTCAATCGAGACCTAAAACAAACATTCTATCTAGAACTAAAACCTTTTTGAGTCTCCCAATTCAATATTCAAATAAAGAATACATTAAGAAAAACTAGTGAATAACAAGCATAACTCCAACAATCTCGATTCAATATATGATATTATGATTTATGTTCCTATAATGGTTCCTAATAAGATCTTAAGATTCATAACCCCATGTCAACATGATCATGACCATAGCATCCTTGCACATGATTACTAAGTGAAATCACAAAATCATAAGAATTGGTATATATAAATTTGAAACTCATAGAGAATTTATAAACATACAAATGGGAACTTCTCACTCAAGCAAATTACGAGAACCTTAGTTATACATTCAAATAGACCTCAAAGTTTTTCCTCATTAATTACTAGCCAATAAAAAAACTTATAAGTACCAAGTCAAAACTAAACCAAAAAAATGTAACTTTTTTGATGTTGTAAAGAGGAAATTATCATTCATCATCCTCGGCCACTGAGTCACTGTAAGCAGCATCATCATCATCAACATCATCTTGCCTTTCTTATGAAGATGATATCTCCATGAAAGCCTGATCCATGCAACCTAACCGTTCCTACATCTCAAGCAACTGCTCACGATCTACAGTTTTGTCCTCAATCAGCTTTAGCATTGTTGCTTGCATCTCCTTGAAGTCCTTCTGAAACTAAACAAAAGACTCATCATCTACAAATGTAGGACGAGAAGATCCAGCTTCATCATGTCTACGTATCGTAGATCCTGAAGGTGTCCATCGAAGATCAAATCTCCGCCCATTATCATTTCACTACACGATCTCCAAATATAAATATGTTTCATCAATGGGAGTGTCAGGCTGCAGCTGTGAAAGCTCTGTGGTCCTTTCGCGTATAACCGCATGAATTAAGAATTTAAACATTCACAAGTCATATAAGTCATTGATACCTATAATTAATAAAAAAAAACAATTACTACAAAAATAGTTTCTTGCGGCAATCGCCTCTGCTCTCGGATCCAAGAAAGTGATACCATCATGATCTTTCGTGTGGAGATACAAGCATAAATCTAATGTACTCAGCTTTCGACCAAGTTTCTTCTCCTATAAAACATGTTTAAATTAAAATTAATTTTGAAACTTATATGAATCTAATGTATACATATATATGTATGTATGTATGTCCCATAACATACCAGTCTCAATGCATGCTCATAAACCGATATGGATCCACCTCCGTGCACAAACTGACCTGAACCAAGTTCCCCCACCTCTGATCTCCGATTTCGACTCGCTTCTATTGACTTTGATTTATATTTTGGAGTAGACCGTATCATCTTGTAATGCTAAAAAATCTCCATAGATACATGGGCTAGTTTTGTGGACTTCCTCACCATCTTGCTAACAAAGTCGGCATAACGAGTGACAATCTGCCTATCGTACAAATGTCTTACCATAGCATCGTTCGATCGTCTCCAATCGAAATGAGTCTATAATAATAAAAAGTCAAGTCTTCAACATATGCTAAGTAAAAGAAACTTAATTTTTTATTTAAAGATCACTTATCGCCCATATATTAAAATACTGCTCCTTAATATGGTAGGAAACCGCCTCCCAACAATAGCCATCCTTATGTAGATCGAATTTATATACTTGCATCATTTGTTTTGACACTTCAGATGACGGATACAAGAAGGTGCCACTACATTTTTACAAAATAAGTTAGATCAATATTATGGTAAGTTCATTAAACATAAGTATATATAAGCAATAATATTACGTTGACTTACAATTCTTTCATAGTTTTTACGATAAAAAATACCCGCCCCAGACTTGGTCATCATTGCATCTACCTCTCATGGCCCTAGCTGACTCAATGCCTCGTTGTGGTCTACATGAGGCACCACTAATAGACGGCTCACTCGAAGGGTGGCTTGAAGTATTGGGCGAATGTGATGCATGCTCGACATTATCATGATTCGTCGATGGGGAGGCATGCATACCAGAGTCAAAGGGAGCGATTAGGACATGCAGGTAGTCCTGCTGATGGGAGGCAGATGCGTGGGTAGATCCTCTAGACGTAACGTGACTAGCGATAGTTGGAGGGAGTTGTGACGCCAAAAGAGAGGAGTACGCCTGTAGAGTGGTTGGATCATCGAGGCTAAATAAAGATGGCAAAGACATGTAAGTCGATGAATGCACATTAGATGGCCTCGATGGCTGAAGGAGAGGGGCATGGTAGGGTGTTGCACATTAGGCAGATAAGGGTACTGTCACGGCCTAATTTCCAAATTTGATTTACTTACGTAATCAGGATCACCGACCCGTGACGTGGGGCCCGCATGAGATGTGCACACTGACCGAGGCACGTGGCCGAGGTAAATGTTATAATTGAACTGGTGTATGCCTAGTGTTGTGTATGTGTGTAGACTAATTAAGTCAAATTGTTTGCAAATCATAGTGCCTCGAGTTGCGTGCGAGCCGGGGTACGGGGCATTGGCTGCCGGGTAGTTGAGAGTTAGTAGGACATAAAATGAATTAATTAAAAAGGTTTATATACTAACTATGGGTGTTAATGTGACTAATGTATAGTGGTAGATTAATTGAATAAATTAAATTGATCAATATAAGTCCTATAGTTGAAGGAAAATAAAAAGAGCCATAAGATAAACATGAAGATGGGTGTGTGAGATCTCAAGATAAATGGTGTCATGAAGTTGTGTCAACAAAGCAGCTGGACTTAGTGAACAAAGACCCTTAGATATTCCTCGGGATGCGTGCGTTGAGGGAGATTAGATTGAGGCTATAAATATGAAGATTGATGAGCAAAACTTCAAAAAGAACACATGCAAATTTATTTGTGTAGGAAGGGAGCTGGATCTGGAGGGAGTGAAGTTAAGAAATTCAAGTTAGAATTGAAGAATTCAACCAACACAACAAGGTAATCATTCAAAACTATATGAATTTCTATTAACGGATCTTCAAATATGGGGTTTTTCCATTTAAAATGGGTTGTTAGTGAAATTCGGATTTCTCATGCATGCACTGATTTTTACTGGTTTTGAGGTTATCTTGGTGGTTGTTGAGTTCTCTTATGGTGAAATATATCGTTTGAATCAAATTTGTGGAAAGAAATTGAGGTGAATTGGGTAAACTGTTGGATTTATGTACATGCATGTTGAATCCGAAATCTATATTAACTAGTGTTGTTGATGTTGAAATTGGCCTTGGAGTATAGAGGTTAAAGGTTGAAGGTTGGGAGAGGAAAGAAGAGAGAAGAGGGAAGAGCAAAGAAGAAATAAAAAAAAAAAAAAAAACGAAAACATAGCGTCTCTGGAAAATTTTGGGGAAGAAGATGCACACGTGCGGGCCGCACGTATGCATCCCCCCCAATTGGGCCAAGCTAGGGGGACTTGGGCCGGGCTCGACCCATGAGCCGAGCCCGACCTAGGAACCAGGTCGGGTCGGCGCCCGACCCGACCACAAAGTCGAGACCGAGGACCGACCCGACCCGACCAACAAAAAAAAAAAAAAAATAAAAAATTAAATAAATAAATAAATAAAAATATATATTATTGATTAAATATATATAATAAAATAAAATAAAAATATATTATTATCAATTAATTAATAATAATAATAAAAGAAATTAAATTAATAAAAGTAAATAAATAATATATTTTATATCTTAATTTAATTTCTGGAAAATAAGGAAAATACTTGGAAAATTCTTGAAAAAAATTGGAAAAAATTATAGAAAATATAAGAAATTGGGAAAAAGATATAAAATTAGTTTTCGAGACTTTTCAGACAATTGGCACCCCGATATAACTCGAAAAATGTGCCAGAACTGGAAATTTGAAATGAAGTTATATATTTTGGTTTAATATTATAAATTCACTTAATGTCGTGGCTTTTAAATCAATTAAAATGATATAAAGTGAACTTCAGGAATAAAAGGGAATTCTTGGAAGTTTGGGAGCACGAGTCGGGGTGTCGGGAGGCCGGATAGCTAGGACTACTGCGTTGACTTGTAAGCGAAACAGTGGGAACTCTTTACTTTATTTCATTCCAGTCATTTATAAATTTTCAGTCTATTTGTAGACTAGCTAATTTATTTCCCACATCATGCTTTCCTTGTTTCTATTCATTTTGAATATCGATATAGCATGATGCCTTGTTTGATATATCATTAACTCCATGCTTCCTTATATGCTCAATGTTTGTTTTGAAATATGGCTAATGATTATTTAGAAGATGCATGCTATAGGGTTATCTGTTATGTTGGACTTGTATTCTATTCCCTTAGGGCTTTGTAGCCTAACTTATGTTGGAATCATAGCAATTGTAGGATATGAATTCTTGAAAATCTAAAATAGGGATTATCTAGTGTCCATTGCACACGAGATGCGCGGATTCACGGGGATTTCGGTCTTTCGAGGTCTCCGGCACTCGCCACTACACTTGGGCGGCACACGTGGTATAGGCCACGGGGTTGTCGGCAAGTATAAATGATTTATATGCGCAGAGCACAGCTCCGCCACTTGAGGTAAAAAAAAAAAAAGAAGAGATTATTATTATATGTTGAGCACAGCTCCATACAGTAGTGGAAAAGGCTAGGTGATAGTTCTCACCGCCGACCGGACGAAGTTCATCTCGACTTAGCCTATGTCAGTTTATGTGTATCAGTTAATGTTGGTATTTACTTGCATTATTATTTAGTATTTCTTCAGCTACATATGCTTTTAAATACCTTTTGTTTAAATTGGAAATGTAGTATTAGATTTCCCCAGTTATCACTTAAATATCATCATACTCACCGTCTAGTTTGTGACGGTGGGTGTAGATCCGTCGAGCAGCACCAAGCCAGGCGAGGAGAAGATCGGCGACTACCTCTGAGCTCCGAGTGCGTAGCTGCCCGTACATGTAGGGTACTTTTGTATTATATTTACTTACGTCTTTATCTTTTTGGGATGTTATTGGGAAGAGTGTTAGATTACCCGACTTTTGGCTTTCACTTTATTTATATATGTTCGCCGTTTACTTGCATATATATGGTGATCGTTATTTCCTGGATTCCACACCTAGGATTAAAAAAAAATTCCGCTAAAATATTTAAGACTTCCGCTATAAATCGTAAAGACTTCCGCTAATTAAATTAATTGTTAAATATAGAGAAAAATAGGTAGTAAAGGCTGACTAATTTGTAATTGGGTTCTATGTGTCGTGATTAGGGCTTAATTACGGGATTAGGCCGGGCGGTGCCCTAGATTAGAAGAGGGGCCGTCACTGTTGGTATCAGAGCTTAGACTTTAGAACCTTAGGGACAAAGCATAGTGTTGAATAAAGATTTTGATACCAATTTTTTGATTGGTATCAAAGATCATTTATCAAGGAGTAAAGCATAAATTTGAATAAAATACATACCCTAGAAGTGGAAACCAGATGAACCTTGCCTAGGAATTATTTTGTTAGGAATTGAGTGAAAGTGAGTTGGGAATTTGTATATATATATATATGCTATCTTTTTCAATATGTATACGTATATACGTGGTAGACTTCGTAATAGTTGATAGGAAATCGTTATCCACATGCAGACGACGATGACGGATGCACGCGAGACAGGCGATGTGGGTGCTAGTAGTAGTCAGCCTCCTGCTACATCAGACGACGACTATCAGAGGCTAGCGGATCGAGTAGCGGCACAGGGACAGCATGTTGGGAAATGTGCTCTAGGTCAATCCATTAACAATCTTTATGAATACATTTTAGTTAATAAAATAGAGGATTTCATTTGCTGTTTATTATAATTGATTTGTATGTTTACATTATAATAAGATCCATGGGTATTTACAGAAATATCCTAAATGTCCCTAGTCGATTATTATACTGGGAACTATAATGAATTAAGACTAGTGTGAGTCTTGATTGATGATCATACTATGATCATACGTATAGGAATACGAATCAAGATCATGAGTACTTGTTAAGGAACAAAGTACTGGACCGACCCGCTATAAGAACATCACATGGATTAAGTCATAGTTGTTTCTCATGATAGGTATATTTTTCAGTCCTCTGACTTGAGATTACTAGAGACTTCAACATTAGGAATACAGTAATTTGACGCAATCAAACGTCGTCTTTAACCGGATGATTATAAAGGTTGTGATTGGTTACTGTGTAAATAATGTGGTGAAGTTGTGTAATCGAAATAGAATTTGTCCCTCTCATATAAAGAGAGATATCCAGTGGATCCCTCGATGTGTTAGACTGTTAAAAGGCCTAGTCTAAGTGAATTGATATTGATCAATGTCACTTAGATGTTTTCAGTCTACCTAGAAATCGAGACTAGTACGATTGAACATGTTGGATGACAATTCCATGCCTTATGTTTGATCAAAAGGATATCGTGTGACAAAAGGATATTATATACACTATTGATTAGGTTGTATCGATTTGATATTCGTACAACTTGGGTAGTCATAATGTCTTGCTAGAGGCCACTTATGACTTGTATACCAAAATGTGTTTTGGTACACTGCCAACGTTGTATGAGCCTATTGGGTCGCACACTAAGAATGGTTTTGCGAGATTTTAAGATGGTTCAGAAAAATAAATTTTATATGATAAAATTCATTACAGAAACGTCCTTGTAGTGTATTACACCTATACTTCTTTAAGTAGGGGTATATGTGTAATTTACTTAACCGTCTATATACAAGGGTTGTATGAATAGACGCTTTGAGTTAGAATACAAGTACACGAAAGATTAAAAGGCCAAAACTCTATTTTCGTTTTAAGAAACGACTTAGAGGTTTTAGGTATGCTCTGGATCGTTTTGGAGAGAAACAAAAGGTTTGGTATTCTCTCGAAGCTAGCACTTCAAATCTCGGCCGCCGTTAGTGTGTGGACTGCTAATTGAGGGCGTTCGTTGTTGGCAGCGCCTTAGAGATCGATTAACCTTCAGAAAGGTACATTGCGAGTAAGGTATGATTAAGTTTTCATAGTATAAACGTGTTTTAATGGAATCAGATTCAAATCCTATTGGGGTTTTTCTCAAAATAGTTTTGAAATCTCCGTTGCGCATGAACCCCAAAACCCAACACAGCAAATGGCTGATTTCATGACCTTCATGACAGCACAGGTCACCGCACTTACTCGTGCTGTCGCCGCTACTCCTGCGACTACTACACTTCCGACGACCGGACCTACTACTGCACCATCCACCATTCCAGGGACTGCGTCTGTACCAGACACTCCTATTATTCAGGGCACGATAGCGACGCCGACTCTTCCGGTAGTGACCTTTTCGACGGCAGAGGTAGCAGTGATGACTCCGACTCCCACACCCACATCTTCAGGCTCATCAGTAGGGATTCAACTGGTGAAGGATTTTCTCCGCCTTCAGCCAGTGTACTTCGACGGGGAAAGAAAATTCGAGAAGATTGGGGGATGGATATTATCACAGGAGAAGCTACATCGAATTCTCTGGATCGAGGATAGATTACGCCCAGATTTGTCGTCTTATACACTGCAGAGGGACGCCGACGAGGCGACGTCTGGTGGCGTACCACCATAGCTATAGATGGAGATTTTTAGTTATGGACGGCCTTTAAGGCCAAGTTTTATCAGCAGTACTTCCCGCCGGCAGTCATGATGAGGTTGAGGAGAGAGTTTATGAGTTTGAGGCAGAGAGCAGATGAGTCGGTTATGGAGTACCGAGACGATACGGTATCCGAGGCGCTTCTGACGGGGATTTAGTCCGAGATGAGTTGGGAGATGTGTATCATTTTGGGGCAGGTCTGAGAGCAGACATTGGCTATCACGTAGTCGGTACGGGCGCTAGGACACTTACCGAGATATACGAGCGTGCACTTTCCCACGAGACCTACTACCTTAGTGTAATAGCTGACAGGGCAGGCTTAGGGCAGAGACTGACATTAGAGCAAGCCGCAGATTTCGAGAGGAGGCGGTAGAGTGGCAAGGCACCCAGGACATGGGATAGAGGGTTCCATGGATCGGGGGTGACTTCACGTTTCACATCGTTGGTACCTCAGGTGTCTTATGTCGCGTCGGCACAGAGCTCAGGGAGAGGACGTTCCTTACCACCACCATCGATTAGGCCAGCATTACCAGCGCCAGAGAGACTTACTCTTCCGGCACCATCAGCACCACGACAGTATCAGCAGGGTGGTAGAGGCCGAGGCAGGGGTAGAGGCCGAGAGGGACCCGGTCAGGGACAGAGACAGACTCCAGTTCAGGGACAGCCACAGTCCGGTCAGCGCAGACAGTTTCATGTTACAGGTGCGGACAGGTGGGACATTTGGTAAGGGAGTGTCCACAGCCAGCAGTAGTGTATCCATCACAGAGTCGAGAGGCAGCTCACATGGTGGCACAACCGGATACTAACGCCACGCGGAGTCTCATCGAGGGTACGATTTCTATCGCTGGTAGAGAGTCTTATGTTTTATTTGATTCGGGTTCCACTATTTCTTTCATTTATGGATGCATGTTAGGCATACTAGGACTAATACCGATTAGGCTTGGAGTACATTTGATGTTGAGTACCGCCGCCGGAGATAGGGTTTACCCTAATAGTCTAGTTGAGAGAGTTCCAATAGAGATTAGTGGGATAGAGTTACCCGCCGACTTTAGAGTCCTTGAGATGTTAGAGTTCGACACTCTCTTCGGGATGGACTGGTTATCAACATACCATGCTCACATAGATTGTTCTAGTAAGTCTGTCGTATTTGAGATTCCAAGACGTCCGATGTTCGTACACCGAGGTAGTACACCGAGAGTCGATACCACAAGAGTTAGATTGGCGACTAGTGAGGAGATGAAGACTCTAGTAGCCTTGTATACTATAGCAGAGAGTCAGGGACCCCGACTTGAGGATATACCGATCGTTAGAGAGTTTTCTGACGACTTTCCTGAGGAGTTGCCAGGACTACCGCCGCCGCAAGAGGTAGACTTCATCATCGAGTTAGTACCAGGCACCAAACCGATCGCGATACCACCTTACCGCATGGTCCCAAAGGAGCTAGAGGAGTTGAGGGCTCAGCTTAAGGGCATGGGGGAGAAGGGATTCATCACACCTTCTATGTCGCCATGGGGAGCGCCAGTACTTTTTGTGAAAAAGAAAGATGGTAGTCTACGACTGTGCATCGACTACAAGCAACTGAATAAGGTTACAATCAAGAACAAGTACCTGCTACCGAGGATTGATGATTTGTTTGAGCAGCTGAGAGGAGCACAGTTCTTCTCCAAGATAGACCTGAGATCAGGGTATCATCAGCTTAGGATCAGAGACGAGGACCGGTCTAAGACAGTGTTCTGCACCAGATATGGACATTACCAGTTTACGGTCATGCCGTTCGGATTAACCAATGCCCCCGCCGTATTTATGGACTTTATGCACCGAGTATTCAAGCCATTTCTTGACCAGTTCGTAGTAGTCTTCATCGACGACATTGTGATCTATTTGAGGACACGGGAGGATCACGAGCAGCACCTCAAGAAGACGTTGCAGATGTTGAGGAAGCACCGTTTATATGCTAAGTTCAGCAAGTGTGAGTTTTGGCTTTCAGAAGTCAAGTTTTTGGGTCACGTTGTTGGAGCAACGGGGATTGCCGTAGATCCAGTTAAGATTCAGACGATTATGGACTGGCCAGCACTAATGTCAGTGACGGAGATCAGAAGTTTTCTGGGGTTAGCAGGCTACTACCGTAGGTTCGTGAAGGATTTTTCTAAGATCGCAGCGCACTACACGTTTGATCAGTTAAGTATACTTTTCGAGAGGGAGATCATTAGGCTGCATGGGGTACCGTTGACCATTACATCAGACAGAGATGCTACGTATACTTCTAGGATGTGGCAGAGTATGCAAGAGCAGTACGGTACGCGCCTACAGTTCAGCACAGCTTTCCATCCTCAGACTGACGGATAGACAGAGAGACTGAATCAAGTTCAAGAGGACATGTTGCGGGCCTGTGTGTTAGAGTTCGGTGGATCTTAGGAGGAGTACCTACCATTGTGTGAGTTTACGTACAACAACAATTATCAGGCTAGCATTGAAATGGCACCATTTGAGGCTTTATATGGCAGAACGTGTCGCTCGCCCTCGTGTTGGGATGAGCCAAAGGACAGAGTGGCAGTAGGGCCTGAGATTGTTGTTGACCACACCGAAATGGTACGATAAATTCGACAGAAACTCAAGGCAGCCCAAGAGAGACAGAAGAAGTATGCAGACAAGTACCACAGTGATCTCACTTATTCCGAGGGAGCCTACGTCTATCTTAAGGTCTCCCCTCGGAAGGGTTTGCAGAGATTTGGTGTAAAGGGCAAGCTTGCACCGCATTTCATCGGGCCATTCAGAGTTAGGAAAAGGGTTGGAAAGGTTGCATACGAGTTAGAGCTTCCTCCGCAGATGTCAGGTGTTCATCCAGTCTTTCATATTTCGATGCTTCAATGGGCTGAGTCGAAGGCAGGCGCACGACTAACAGTTGATTTGAGTCAGATCGACCTGAGCGAGGATTTCTCATATGAGGAGCAGCCTATCCAGATCCTAGACTGAAAGGTACAACAGTTAAGGAACAAGTCTATCCCGAAGGTGCTCGTCAAGTGGCAGTTCCACAGCGACTCGGAACTCACTTGGGAGCGGGAGGACTATATACGAGATCGTTTTCCGTACCTTTTCGAGTCAGGTATAATCCTAACATGAATTTAATTTCAAGGACAAAATTTCTATTTTGTTGGGAATATTTGTCACGGCCTAATTTCCTAATTTTGATTTACTTACTTAATCAGGATCACCGACCCGTGACGTGGGACCCGCATGAGATGTGCACACTGATCGAGGCACGTGGCCGAGGTAAATGTTATAATTGAATTGGTGTATGCCTAGTGTTGTGTATGTGTGTAGACTAATTAAGTCAAATTATTTACAAATTATAGTGCCTCGAGTTGCGTGCGAGCCGGGGTACGAGGCATTGGCTGTCGGGTAGTTGAGAGTTAGTAGGACATAAAATGAATTAATTAAAAAGGTTTATATACTAACTATGGGTGTTAATGTGACTAATGTATAGTGGTAGATTAATTGAATAAATTAAATTGAGCAATATAAATCTTATAGTTGAAGGAAAATAAAAAGAGCCATAAGATAAACATGGAAATGGGTGTGTGAGATCTCAAGATAAATGGTGTCATGAAGTTGTGTCAACAAAGCAGCTGGACTTAGTGAACAAAAACCCTTAGATATTCCTCGGGATGCGTGCATTGAGGGAGATTAGATTGAGGCTATAAATATGAGGATTGATGAGCAAAACTTCAAAAAGAACACATACAAATTTATTTGTGTAGGAAGGGAGCTGGATCTGGAGGGAGTGAAGTGAAGAAATTCAAGTTAGAATTGAAAAATTCAACCAACACAACAAGGTAATCATTCAAAACTATATGAATTTCCATTAACGGAGCTTCAAAAATGGGGTTTTTTCCATTTAAAATGGGTTGTTAGTGACATTCGGATTTCTCATGCATGCACTGATTTTTACTGGTTTTGAGGTTATCTTGGTGGTTGTTGAGTTCTTTTATGGTGAAATACATCGTTTGAATCAAATTTGTGGAAAGAAATTGAGGTGAATTGGGTAAATTGTTGGGTTTATATACATGCATGTTGAATCCGAAATCTATAGTAACTAGTGTTGTTGATGTTGAAATTGGCCTTGGAGTTTAGAGGTTGAAGGTTGAAGGTTGGGAGAGGAAAGAAGAGAGAAGAGGGAAGAGCAAAGAAGAAATAAAATTAAAAAAAAAAAACGAAAACATAACGTCTCTGGAAAATTTTGGGGAAGAAGATGCACACGTGCGGGTTGCACGTGTGCATCCCCCCAATTGGGCCAGTAGCGCCTGGCCCAGCCCAGGAACCGAGTCGGGTCGAGCAGACCCGACCCGACAACAGGTCAGGGACCGGGTCGGGTCGACTCGACCCGACCCGACCAACAACAAAAATAATAAAAATAAAAAAATAAAAAAAGAAGAAGAGATTATTATTATATGTTGAGCACAGCTCCATACAGTAGTGGAAAAGGCTAGGTGATAGTTCTCACCGCCAACCGGACGTAAATCATCTCGACTTAGCCTGTGTCAGTTTATGTGTATCAGTTAATGTTGGTATCTACTTGCATTATTATTCAACATTTCTTCAGCTACATATGCTTTTAAATACCTTTTGTTTAAATTGAAAATGTAGTATTAGATTTCCCTAGTTATCACTTAAATATCATCATACTCATCGTCTAGTTTGTGACGGTGGGTGTAGATCCATCGAGCAGCACCAAGCCGGGCAAGGAGAAGATCGGCGACTACCTCTGAGCTCCGAGTGCGTAGCTGCCCATACATGTAGGGTACTTTTGTATTATATTTATTTATGTCTTTATCTTTTTGGGATGTTATTGGGATGAGTGTTAGATTACCCGACTTTTGGCTTTCACTTTGTTTATATTTGTTCGCTGTTTACTTGCATATATATGGTGATCGTTATTTCCTGGATTCCACACTTAGGATTAAAAAAAAAATTTCGCTAAAATATTTAAGACTTCCGCTATAAATCGTAAAGACTTCCGCTAATTAAATTAATTGTTAAATATAGAGAAAAATAGGTAGTAAAGATTGACTAATTCATAATTGGGTCCTACGTGTCGTGATTAGGGCTTAATTACGGGATTAGACCAGGCGGTGCCCTAGATTAGAAGAGGGGCCATCACAGGTACTGCTAAAATAATTTTAACAGATGGTGTTATTGTTGAGAAGGTTGTAGAAAACTTGTTGCTGATAAGCAAGCTGCTTTTGAGCGAGTTGTTTCAGAGTGAGCTGCTCCTGACGCTACTGAGGCTCATCATCATCATTGGGAGATCGTATTAGCGAACGATCTAAGTCGCAAGATCGACGATCTCTGCGACCACTGGATCGCCTACCGAATCATCCACCAGATCCCTCCTCGAATGACGACGCATAATTTCTGCCTGACATGACTTTTTAAAAGTTTAAGAGTAAGTTAGAAACAAATATAAATGTCCTAATCAATTATTTTGAAACAAGCAAACAAATGTCTGACTAATTTATTAATTAGGTTTCATTTTTTATACGTACTTAAGTGATTATTTCATGGTTCATTGTCACTATTTTCATCATCTACTGAGAAATCAGAATAATCATTTTCGTCACATTCTTCATCATCAACGTCTAACATGTGCATGCCACTAGGATCAACTAGTGAAATTGCAACATTGTTGCTGATATCAACTTTAGTATCATGCTCAGGTACTATTTTCGATAGAGAGATTATCATATTGCACGGTGTACCAGTCTCTATTGTTTCTGACAGAGATCCGAGGTTTACTTCGAGGCTATGGGATAGTATGCAAGAGCAGTTTGGCACATGACTACAGTTCAGTACTGCGTACCATCCTCAGACTTACGGGCAGTCGGCGCGGTTGATTCAAATTCTTGAGGATATGCTCAGGGCGTATATTTTACAGTTTGGCGGATCGTGGGAGGATTATCTGTTGTTGTGCGCGTTTGCGTACAACAACTGCTATCAAGCAAGTATTGAGATGCCACCGTTTGAGGTACTACGGTAAGCCCTACAGGTTACTAGCATATTGGTCGGCACCAAAGAATACATCGGCGATAGGACCTGAGGTTGTTGTGGATTACACTGAGAAGGTGAGGCAGATTAGATAGAGACTTCAGGCGGCGCGAGATAGTCAGAAAAAATATGTGGACAGATATCAAGGGGATCTGAGCTATGAGTTGGGTGATATGGTGTATTTGA
Source organism: Stephania japonica (assembly GCA_039657345.1). Lineage (NCBI taxonomy): Eukaryota > Viridiplantae > Streptophyta > Magnoliopsida > Ranunculales > Menispermaceae > Stephania > Stephania japonica. The sequence continues at coordinate 6,011,961 of CM077566.1, forward strand.
AGGTTTCTCTGCGGAAAGGGCAACAGAGATTTGGCATTAAGGAGAAACTGGCACCAAGATTTGTTGAACCATACAGGGTCAAGGCACGCGTTAGCAATGTAGCGCATGAGTTAGAGTTACCGTCACAGTTAGCTGGGGTGCATCCGGTATTTCATGTTTCTATGCTAAGAATGGCTAGGTCGGGGCAGAGACCTATATTTGATGTCAGACAGCTAGAGGTACAACCTGATGGTACGTATGAGGAGCAGCCAATTGAGATTTTAGATTGTAGAGTGTAGATGCTGAAGAACAGGGAGATCCCAAAGGTTTTAGTTCCTTGGCAACATCACGGGACCGAAGGACTCACCTGGGAACTTGAGTCTATGATAAGGCAACGGTACCCTCATCTATTTGTTGGTAAGTGATTAGTTAATAATTTAAATTTCATGACGAAATTTCACCTAGTTGGGAGGAATTGTAATAGCCCGAAGTTGATTCGCCGTTATTAATGATGTGTTTACAGACGTGACAAATAGCTAAGATGCTCATGGGATCCGCTGATAGGTTAGAGCGCGTCTGGAGTTAGGTAAATAGTAAATTAATGTGTTGTTGTGTTTATCTTGCAATGTTTATTAGTAATTAGGTTATTGGCATCGCGATGTGTGTTAGTTACTGTTTTATTGACTTGTGAGGTTGTGTGACGGGCATTCGCTCTGAAAAACATGAAAATGCGAGAAACTGGGTAGTGAATGATAGTGCACTAGGTCGAGGAACTAAATACACACAATAAATGGTAAATTTTATTAAATAATTAATTAAATAACGTCGTATATGTGTTCATGGTGCGAAAGTATGCAGAAGACGCGAGGTTACGCATGGAGTGAGTATGCCGGAACGCCCGGAGATGAATGGATGTAGTTAGAAAGATATGGTCAATTGACTAGTGTGGATCAAGTTTTTGGTCACCTTGTGGACTTGTTGACTTCATCCTAGCCATCAAACAAGGCCTTGAGATATGTAGGTGAGTGGAGATGATAATTTTGGTATAAATATCACGGTTTCTTATCATTTCCACCAATTTTTCTCTCTCTTCAAGTGTAAATCCAAAAATGGTGAGGATGAATAGGGTTTTGTGAGTTTCGATTGGTGATTTGGAGCTCAATAACTCAAAGAAATCAAAAACAAAGGTTAGATCTTCTAGCCACATCTCTTTCTCTATGTTTTGGCGTAAATTTCTCAGGTGTTTACGTGGATTTCGGGAATCGAATTGAGCACACCGGTTTTGGGTGGTGTTTCTATGAATTTTGAATGTGTTTTGAAGCATTTGTATGGGTTTTGGTGTAAGAGTTGAGGTTGATATAAAATTTTAAAACAAAACCAGGGTTTTGAATGGTTTTTGTTGGGGTTTTGGTTTTGAACGAACTTTGTTGAGGGGTTTCGATGGGAAATGGTTTATTAGTGTTTTTATGCGATATTTGGACGAGCACGAACCCCGGCGACGAGCCGAAAGGGGGTTTGAAAATCTCAAAAACCACCAGTCGCAGAGAAGCCGCAAGAGACGCCATGGTGAGATAAACTCACGGCGTCACCCACGTACGTCTCAGCCAGTGACCCAGGGGCTCATGCCGTGAAGAATAAAAACTTGGTGGCGTCTTGAGCAGAGTCGAAATGTGAGGAAATAGGGAAAACGTCGTGAAGGCGGCATGCAAGATTGTACATGGCGGTGTCTCGGCGGCATCTTTGGGCAGTTTTAAACTAAAATTTTTAAAATAAATTTACCAATTGGGGTTTGAATTAGGGACCTATGTGGTCTACTTAGGGTATTCAAATGATGAATTGGTTAATGATTTAGGTATTTAATTGGATTTACAAGGTTTAGGAATTTATTCAATTTATCGGGAATTAATGATTTTTGGTGGAATTACGGAGATTTGGCACGCATTGTAAGCGTGATCTGGTGACATTTGGGGTTAGTTGGAGTGCAGTTTGAGATGTGTAGTATCCCAACTGAAATTACTTGAGTATTTACTTCTTTTGGCATTTTGAATTCAATTTCTTTCATTTCAATACTCTATCCTTGAATTGTGATTATATAGACGGACGTTGAGTTCGGTTCCCTCCGTTCCATTCTAGTGTGTATGTCCACCACACCATAACATGTTACTAATGATCGAGCTCAGTGAATAGGATGACCCGAGTGCCATGTCGTGCAACGTGTCGGCGCGCCGTAGGTGTAACGTCGGCCATCGAGTGGATCCAGATACTTGCCCTGCTTGAGTGGGACCCGCCGATAGTATTCTGTGGAAGAGTTTGAATTATAGTGGTAGTCGGACCCTAGGGGCTAGGAACACAATTCGAGCTTTACCTATTATCTATCCATGCGATGAGCGCAATTACCTGTATTTATTTTTGCATGTTTATCTAATAGCTTTGTTTAAATTTCAGTATTTACTTTCAGTATTGCTCACTTAATTTCTTTAGGAATACTCACTCTAGACTTGTCGTTTGCCTTTTGTGACGGACTGAGTGCAGATCTTAGTACGAGTAGGGGAAAGAGCAAGCTGCCAGAGTACCGTTGATCAGAGATTTATAGCCTAACTCGTATATTTGTATTATATATTTTTGTTTTTTTTGGGATTAGGATTTGTGAGATACTTTGTATATATTGATCTTTTGTGACTCTAGAGGTATTTATGGTTATATATGGGTTTTCACATTAGGTTTATGGTTTTTGTTACACATTTATAGTATCATTATCCGAGTAAATGTATTAGAAAGGCTTCCGCTGTGTGTTAATTTAAGAATTTTATGATGACTTAACATATGATTTGAGTTCAATAAGGTTTAATCAATAAATTGATAATTAATAAGGTTTAAAAAGATAAAATAGAGGATATAATCCAATGTAGAGCACAATTGTCGCTGGTAAGACAGACTGTGGGTCTGCATTGGCCCCGTGACGGTCTATTTGAAAAATGGTTTGTTACACAAGTTATCTTCACCTGATTTCACGGCCAGAGATTTATGTGTTACCATTCTACCTCTTCAATAATTAATCTTGTTTTTCCTCTCCTTTGAATATGGCGGTAAGAAACGTTGATGACAATCGAACCAAGTTTATTTTCTGTCGAACCTTAACTGAAAAACATCGGTATCTTCCATACAATATGGACAATTTGTTCTGCAGAGTGTGATCCATCCTGATAGCATATTGTATGCTGGAAAGTCGCTAACAGTCTCATAAGTGCAGCACACATTTGAAAGTTCGTCTTTGTTGATACATCATAGGTAGGCACTCCATAATGCCATAGATCCTGCAATTTTTCACCAATGGTTAAAGAAACACATCAATTTTTTGTGACGGATTGGTCGATCCAGGCACAATCACCGTTAAGAACATCATTTCTTTTTTCATGCACATCGACAGAGGTAAATTATATAGTGTTAAAATCACTGGCCAAAGGAGTACGATTTGCCAGTCATTCTGAAAGGTTGAAACCCGTCGGTGCATAACCCAAGTCTAACGTTACGAACTTCAGAGCTAAAAGTAGAGTTTACATGATTGAAGTGGTTCAATGCCATAGAATCAGAGCAATGCTGCATGTTCTCTTCATCTCTGATGTGTTCTGCATGCCATTGCATATGTTTCGCTATACCTTTCAAGGCGAACAAACGTTGTAAATGAGGCGCCAAGGGAAAGTAAATCATTGTCTTGTATGGGCGTTAGTTGGAGTCCAATCTAAGTTCTCCACAAAACTTGCAAGATGTATGGTCAAAGTCTAGACCCCAATAAAGCATGCATGCTTGGGGACAACAATCGATTCGCTAATGCATTCAAGTTTTACATTTGTAAAAACTATCTACCAAACAATTATCTTCAGGCAACATGTATTTACAGACCTGCAAGATTTCGTTAAATGTTTGATATGAAATATGATGATTCGACTTTATCGTCGAGAAACACGACATTGCTGAGAGTTTTGTCATCTTCTTGCATCCTTTCCAAAAAGGTTCATTCGTTGCTTCAATCATGTCAAATAATTTTTTGGATTCAGGGTTCGGCTCCTCACAGTTCCACTCGAAACTCAGCTCCGCGTTGTAACAACCCAAATTAATTTAATCAGGATTAGTGTTAATCACGTGGATTAATGGGTTAATTCAGGTGTTACGTGGATAGCTAGGTGACTCAGATGTGGGAACCTAGGTTATATTTATGATATTTGTACATGGTGTGATGTCTATTATTGCGATGATGAGTGTATTAATTATTATTATGTATATAAACATCGCATGTATGAACGTTGATATTGGGAAAGGTTACGAGTCGGGTATATGTCCCGAAGTACGTGTCGGGGATCGAGTACCGGGTACTGGATAGCCGACATACGGGACATGGGCTACCGGGTAGCTGAGAGCTAGTGTGACCTCACATATGATTTTTATGAATTATTTGGTGGCCCAGCGTAAGGTGTGTGAGCCAAATCAAATTTATTAATTGAAATCCAAAGGTTGTAGATAGGAAAATCAGGGTACATAGGATGATTCTCGAGATGCACAACAGAGAAAAACATGGCAAGTGATGTCATGATAAGGTGTCCAGAAGTTAGATGACATAAGCTGGTTAGGAAACCATTATATCATCCTCGGGATGCGTGCACACATCAGATTAGAATCAATGGTATAAATACCAATGATGAGTGCTCAACATGCATAACAAACCATTCTTAACAAAAATTTGAGTCTGTGAGACAAAATTGATAATGGAGAAGACGAATTCAGGCTTTGGGGAGTGATCTTGGGCATCCAACAATCGAAGCTAAGGTAATCCAAGCTCTATTTGAGGTATTTCCATTAAAGGAGCTTCAAAAATGGGGTTTTTTCTATTTAATCAGTTTCTGGGTTAATCTATTGTTTTGAGGATTGTTGTATGAATTTGAGGTTCTGAGAACGTATAATTGAGGTTGGAATCAGATTTATGAGGAAATTTGGTGTGAATCTCAGATTTTTGAATTTTTTGGCATTTATTGTGAATTTTTAGATTTTTTGGAAAAATCGATGTAATTGGTGTTTTGGAGGTGGTTTGACCGAATTAGAGGTTGAAGATGAGTTGGGGAAGGAAAGAAGAGTGAAGAGGAAAAAAAATTTGGGAAACCAAAGACGTTTAACGTCTCTGGGAAGGGGATGCACGCGCGCGTTCTGGACCGACCCATGCCGGTTTAGGTGGGGCCCACTCATATAAATAATTAAAAAATTAATTAAAAATATATATTTTTATATACTATTTTCTGGAAAAATAAGGAAAATAGTCAAAAATATCAGAAAAATTGGAGAAAATTCTAGAAAAATATAAAAAATTGAGAAAAATGTAGAAAAGTGGTTTCGAGACTTTTCGGGTATTTTTGGAATCCCAACATAGTCCGGGAGAGGTACCACAACTGAAAATTAGAAAATATGATATAATATCATAAAATTAGATAATTTGTTTTTAAATAATATAAAACACTATAAATGAACTTTAAGGACTTCAGGGACTGAGGAACCATAGCTCGGCCATTGGGGAGCTAGGCGGGTCAGATTGACAAGTCCGGGAAGTTGGAGTGCATGTTTACAGGTGCGTAAAACCCTTAAGAATGTTACACTTTAATTCATGCGTGGTTTGTGCTTGTTAAATGAGTGTTTATTCATTTATTTATTATCGTTTTGCTTACTTAATTGGTTGCCATGCATATACATTGTGATCATGTGTTGGTCGGTGTTTGATTTGTTCACATGGTTGACGATTAATCGAGATGGTCGTGGTACAGAATTGAACAGGCTAGATTGTAGCGTGTGTACTTGGTGCAGCCGGTGAATAACTACCCGAGTAGCGGGGTACACGTGTCCGATGAGTTGTGATGTGTGTCCAGTCACCGTTAGTGGTTCGGATGGGTCTAGGCTTGATGTGCTCAGCCGGGGCATTCGAATCTACGAAATATGATCTAGTTTGTTAGACTCCGTCATACCTCTGTCTAGTTTTATTTGATATCTCTGTTGAACCAGATTACTTGAATGATATTTTATATTCATTGTGTGTGATCGGTATGTTTGCTGTGAAGGTTGCCACCCATGGGAATATGATTCCTATTGCGAGGGTCATATTCACATGTCTCGCAGGTTACTGTGGTTTTCATGGTTATCGTGTAGACTTCTCTTGGGAATTTACTCACTGGGCTCGTTGTTGTATGTGTTGGGCAATTAAGCACAAATCCTGGTACGAGCAAGAGCAAGAGCAAGGGAAAAGAAGTACTAGGCGACTATCTCTGAGGTCGTTGCTGCTGACAGCTTGTGTTTTAACTACCTAGTATGTATATACTATTTTGCTGGGTTTGGAGACTTTAGAACTTTATCACATGTTTATGGATTACTGTTTACTTCGTCTCAGTCATATACATGGTGTTTATTTTCGTGTTTTCTACTATCTAAATTTAATAAATTCTCATAATAAGTGCATTAAAGACTTCTACTATGATTAACTAACCTGTTAGATGTTTAGGAGAATTAAACAATTTAATATAGAAGGATTAGTTAAACGGAGCATCACTTCATAGAGCTGTGGATATGGCAGTAATGATGACATATCCAGTGACGTGGCAGGCGCTACTGGGCTTGCGGGCACGGAGCAGGGGTCACGGGACGACCTTAGAAATCGGGGTCGTCACATGCATAGTCATGTACCATGTGATGATATGATATCGGATATTCGTCCATTGGATCATCTTCATCATCCACCGTATATAATTCTTCTTCCTCTCCATGCTTGATTCTACAATAATAATCAAGAACGAAACCATACTTCACTAGATGAAACTGTACTGTCTCAAGATCATGATATTTCTTGTTGGCATATTTTCTACATGGACATCGAGTTTTATTTTCGTGGAGGTAAGTAGTGCAATGTGTTGTCACAAAGTTTACAAACTCTTTTATGCCATCCAAAAACTCTAATCGAGTGAAACCATCCTTAACACGATTGTACATCCAAGCTCGAGATGCAGACATCTAATGCATTTCAAATAAAGATCATACACATAGTATAAAAGCATTGTTATATGTTCATATTTCTCAATTAATTACATATTTTTTGTAACGTATATATTTTCTTTAATTAATTTTAAAGGGCTTTATGTTTGTATATATATAATATAAGTCTTTTATTTTTGTCTATTGAATTTTAATTAATTTAAATGAAATTTTATCAAGTAAAGAGTTGTTTGTCATTAATTTTTAGTTTTACAAGGTTTTATTATTAAAAAGTGTACTTATCACGATAAATACTTTCACTATGTTATGTTACGTCCAACACTTAATGCACTAAAAATTAAAGATCATACATATATCAACATAAAAAATTATTTCACAATAAAAAAAGATCATGTATATGTCAAAAAATTATATACAAACTTCACAAATATATATAAAAAGATTGTAATTACACATTTTACTAAAAGCGAGGGAAAAATCCCCTTCTTGGAAAGGAGCGACGGGCCCACCCGTCATTATTCCCATCGTTGTTCCTCCTAGCGACGGGATGTACATTCATAGCGAAGGGATTTTCCCCTTGCTGTTTTGACAATTTTACACAAAAATATTAAGTTATAGCACAATTTTTTAACATTCAAACATATAAACAAACACATTAACATCACAACATACATATAACAAAAAATAATTGATTAAAAAAATAACTTTTAATGAAAAATGATTAACTACGGGAAGAGATAGATATCGAGCTACGATTTCAACTACAATACAATACACAACACACAATTACAAACTAAATAAATTAATGAAATAAATGATATAGAATTTATTTTGCAAAAATGATAGATCTAAAAATTAAAAATAAAACTGAAAATATAAAATATAAAAAATATACCAATGTTATAGAAGGAATCGGTAGTGGTGACGCGGTTGGTGGTGATGAAATCACCAAGGACGGTGGTGGAGATCGGTGGTGATGAAGTCGCTGAGGACGGTGTTGGAGATCAGTGGTGGATGTGTTGGGAAATGTGCCCTAGGTCAATCCATTAACAATCTTTATGAATACATTTTAGTTAATAAAATAGAGGATTTCATTTGTTGTTTATTATAATTGATTTGCATGTTTACATTATAATAAGATCCATGGGTATTTACAAAATATCATAAATGTCCCTAGTCGATTATTTTACTTGGGAACTATAATGAATTAAAACTAGTGTGAGTCTTGATTGATGATCATACGATGATCATACGTATAGGAATACGAATCAAGATCATGAGTACTTGTTAGGGAACAAAGTACTGGACCGACCATTATGAGAACATCACATGGATTAAGTCATAGTTATTTCTCATGATAGGTATATTTTTCAGTCCTCGACTTGAGATTACCAGAGACTTCAACATTAGGAATACAAGATGATTTGACGCAATCAAACGTTGTCTTTAACCGGACGATTATAAAGGTTGTGATTGGTTACTTGTGAATAATGTGGTGAAGTTGTGTAATCGAGATAGAATTTGTCCCTCTCATATAAAGAGAGATATCCAGTGGATCCTCGATGTGTTAGGCTCGTTAAAAGGCCTAGTCTAAGTGAATTGATATTGATCAATGTCACTTAGATGTTTTCAGTCTACCTAGAAATCGTGACTAGTACGATTGAACATGTTGGATGACAATTCCATGCCTTATGTTTGATCAAAATGATATCGTGTGACAAAAGGATATTATATATACTATTGATTAGGTTGTATCGATTTGATATTTGTACAACTTGGGTAGTCATAATGTCTTGCTAGAGGCCGCTTATGACTTGTATACCAAAATGTGTTTTGGTACACTGCCAACGTTGTATGAGCCTATTGGGTTGCACGCTGAGAATGGTTTTGCAAGATTTTTGAGATGGTTCAGAAAAATGAATTTTATATGATAAAATTCATGACAGAAACGTCCTTGTAGTGTATTACACTTATACTTCTTTAAGTAGGGGTATATGTGTAATTTACTTAACCGTCTATATACAAGGATTGTATAAATAGACGCTTTGAGTTAGAATACAAGTACGAAAGATTTAAAAAAAGGTTGAAACTCTATTTTCGTTTTAAGAAACGACTTAAGGTTTTTGGTATGCTATGGATTGTTTTGGAGAGAAACAAAAAGGTTTGGTATTCTCTCAAAGCTAGCACTTCAAATCTCGGTCGCCGTTCATGTGTGGACTGCTGATAGAGGGCGTTCGTTGTTGGCAGCGCCTTAAAGATCGATTAACCTTCAGAAAGGTACATTGCGAGTGAGGTATGATTAAGTTTTCATAGTATAAACGTGTTTTAATGGAATCAGATTCGCATCCTGTTGAGGTTTTTCTCAAAATAGTTTTGAAATCTCCAATGTGCATGAACCCCAAAACCCTACAAGATGACATCGGTGGGGGTTAGGAGGAGAGATTGAGAGATTGAGAGATGAGAGATCGAGAGAGATTGATGAGAGGGGTTGGGGAGATGTATGGCCGATGGGTATTGAATGTAGGGGTTAAGAGATGTAATGAATGTGGGGGTTGTGGGGTTGGGAATGATGAAAAAAAAAAACAAAATCAGCAAGGGGTTAGCGAAGGGGTTGACCCCATTGCTATATTTGCATATAGCGACAAAAGGGCCAGTCAATGCCCCCTCGCTACCCCCTCGTTGTTTGGTCGTAAAAAAAATTAAAAAAAAAATTTCTCCGTCGTTTTCCCCTCGCTAATCCCTCGCAATTGCCGCGACAGGTATTACCCCTCGCCCTTTCCCGTCACTCATTTCGTTTTTTTTGTAGTGAGGTGTGAATGAGGCCAGAAGATGGACCTCGAGATACATAAACACCCCAAGATGGGGGAGTACTATAGAAGAAAAGAGTCAACTCTCTTTCTCTCACCTCTCTCATTTTCTCTCTTTTCTCTCTTTCCTCACGTGAGAACGGAGCTGCAAGCAGAGAGGGTTTTGACGATTTCGAGCGAGGATCAACACCAAAGGAGCACACTATGATGCGAACGGAGGTGAGCTCACAACTCACCGTTCAGTTATCATGGTTTTGGCGTGTGTTTCGTGTATTATCGTCCAAGTTGTGGTTTAGGTGGTTGGACATTTTTGTGATTTCATAGTGGTTTTGGATAGGTATCGAGGTCCATACGAGGTTTGGGATAGGCTCGGAACATGGCGACACGAGCCAGAGTTATGAAATACCCTGGTAGTCACAATCTGGTTGTGACGTCGTGAGGGACTTGTAGGGCCTTAGCGTCTAGGGCAGGGGTTGTCCTGCCCCACGCTTTAAGTAGCGCCGCCAGGGTTGGACCCCCACGGTGTAACTGTTGGAGTATGTACCCTAAGTCAATCTACAAACATTGTTTATCTTATGATTTTAGTTAAAAATAGAGGTATTTTATTTGTTGTATTATTATAAATGATTGCATGTTTACCTTATAATAAGATCCATGAGTATTTATTGGAATATCATACATGTCCCTAGTCGGTCATTGTACTGGGAACTATAATGAATTAAGACTAGTGTGAGTCTTGATTGATGGTCATGTGATGATCATGTGTATAAGGATACGAATTGAGAAATGAGTACTTGTTAGGGAACAAGGTACTAGACTGACTCGCTATTAAAACACCACATGGATTAAGTCATAGGTATTACTCTTGATAGGTATATCATTTAGTCCTTCAACTTGAGATTACCATAGATTTCAATATTATGAGCATGATAATTTGACACGATCAAACATTGTCTTTAACCTGACGATTATAAAGATTGTGATTAATTATCATGTGTGCAATATGTGAAGGTGTGTAATCAAGATAAAATTTCTCCCTCTCGTAAAGATAGAAATATCAATGGATCCTTCGATATGTTAGATTATTAAATGGCCAAGTCCAAGTGAATTGATATGATCAATGTCACTTGGACATTTTCAGTCAACCTAAAGATCAAGACTAGTATGATTGAACATTAAGGGTGACTTTTCATGCTTTATATTTAATTAAAGGATATCGCATAACAAAAGGATATGATATATGATATTCATTAGGTTGAATCGATTTTAATATTCATGCTACTTGGGTAGTCATAATGTCTTGCTAGAGACCGCTTACGACTTGTGTATCGAAAATGGTTTTTGGGTCACTACTAACGTTGCATGAACCTACTGGGTCACACCCAAATAATAGCTTTACGCAATTTCAATTAGTCCAGAGTAATGAATTTTATATGATAAAATTCATGACATAAAAACCCGTATGATTTGTTATATGATAACTTATTAATAGGGGTATATGTATAATTTACTTAAACTGCCTAAATTCAATAGTTGTATTACGAATAGGATTTTAAGTAAGGGTTTATCTACACATAAATAAAGGGTCACACCCTGAAACGAAATAACAATTTCGTTCTCACTATTTTTAGAATTCTCTGAATTTGGAGAGAGAAAGAAAACGTTTTCAATCATTTTTGGGGCTAACACTCCAATATGCGGTCACCGTTCGTGTGTAGGTTTCTGATAGATGACGCGCACTTGAAAGTATTGGAGATTAAACAATCAGAGAAGGAAATCATGAATTAAGGTATGATTTACTTTTGTAGATCTTATTTAATGGAACTTATTTGCGATCCTATTGGGATTTTTTAAAATTGTTTTAAAATTTTCGCTGCGTATGAACCCAAAAACCTAGCAGTGGTATCAGAGCATTAGGCTCAGTTCTATTAAACATTTGTATGTTTTCTCTGATGTATACGTGATGTATGTGTGAAAACATGACCGTGATTAATGTATATATGATATACATATAGGTTATGTGATAATTGTTTTCAAGAATTGATTTTAAAGCATGTTGTTAATTCATATATTTGATACATACGTATGATATGATTCAATGATATAATTCATGTTTAGTATATTTCGATTAACATATGTTTTAAATTGAACAATGCGAATTTTTTATGTTCCCATGATAAAAATCATGTTTAGGTTAATATGATTTTGTTGTTGAATACATAGTTCGTTTTGTGCAATAATTATGCATGTCTCCATGATAGAAATCATATTTAGTTTAATGTGATTAATTTAATATGATTCTGGTGTTGAATGCATGATTAATATTTCGTTTCTTAATTCAATTGCTCGTCTTATGGATAAGAATCGAAATTACTTTTCATTAAATATCTCATTATTGTTGTCTGTAAGTATATTTTTATTAGATAAGAGATAGACTTGTAATTGGATAAGAATATTTGTAAATCCTATATGATAGGTGAGATGTATAACAAATTTGTATTGGATTAGGGTTCCAAGTACTTAAATTCTAATTAGATTAGAATAAGATTTTAAGTTAGAGGTCGGCCCGTATTAATTAAAACATTTTAATTAATTTTCAGAAATAAAAATTAAAAGGGTAGTTTCAGTCAATTGGATTGACTAAAATAATGAGAAATTTTAGGCGATTTTTTATTTTCAAAATTGGAATTTGTTGTCTAAAAAAAATCCCTCTTCTAAATTTCCTAACTTGTTTGGTATTTGTTGTTTATAAATTCATATTAATATTAAATAAGACTCACCAAAGTGCTAACTACCTCACTCCCCGGCTCCCACGCAACTCGAGGCATGTCCCCGCTCTCGTCTCGACACCTACACTATACGAACCGACTTAGTAAGCTTACACATTACATTACACTGGAATATAATCAATACAAAAATACAATATACCTCGGTCACGTGCCTCGGTTGGTGTGCGTATCACAGTGTGGGTCTCACGTGACGGGTCGATGATCCTGATTAAGGAAATCAAAACGAGGTTAGAAATTTGGGTCGTGACAATTATCACGTTGTATGTTATTATCTTTGTTATATTCACGCATGGTACTAGTTTAGTTGTTTATTTGACATTTGAAATTATATTGAAACTCCACTTGGTTATTACTGTTATACTTTTTGTACTCGCCGTCTTTTTTTTATGACAGTAGGTGCAACCCCTTCATACTACAGGGTTGACAAGGGAAAAGGACCGAAGATAGGCGATTGACGTTAAGGACAGCTAGGTGACCTCCTGTTGCCTACAAATGTAGGTTCCTTATATTATGTATTTATATGTTTTTGAACACGTTGGGATATGTGCTTGTGAGATCTTGGAACATGTATACAGTATTTGACTCTCCTATGACTTGATATACTATTTGGATGTATACCTATGCGGGGTTTCCACACTCTAGGTTGTCTTAACAGGTGTCTTAAGGTTGTTCAGTTTAGTTGGAGTTTAATTTGCTTCCTATGTACTTTGATAACTCACTAACTTGAATAGCTCACATTTAAATTGCTAAATAAATGATATATGGTAAGGAAGACTGACTAGGCTTGCGTTGACTTCATGAGGTTGGCTCAGGGTCCACGTAAGTCTAGGTCGGGCGAAGCCCAGTTTAGGGTTGTGAAATTTGAGTCACTCAAACTTGAGGCATCTGATTAAGGAAAGAGGGACCAATGTCATCCCACCACAACTCTATTGATTTACATATCAAGATTTCTTCGTACATCTAGAAATAAAATTATCTCATACATTTTTTTTTATAAGAAAGATATATTTTCTATATGTGTAAATCTCATACATTTGAAATCATGGACATCCAATTAAATAACTTAGAAATTTTCAATTATCCGCCAAAAGCATCCCAATATGACAAGTGTAATTAAGTGGAGTCAATTTGATCATGCTTATGTAAAGTTTATTTGGCTACATAGCTAGCTAGATGATCAGTATATACAGATATACATAGCTGGAGAGGTGACTTGTTAATCTTGTGCAAATGTGCAATGCTCATAGAAAGTCTTCCTTGCATAGATTGTAGTGTTGTTCTAAGAAAAGAAAACAACAAAAGAAAAGACAAAAACATTCTTTTGAGCATTAAGAATTCAAAGTGGTGAAGAAAGTGAAGCTTTTGTATGGTCGGTGAAGAGGAGAAATTTTGCCAAAAATTGAAAGGGACTAGTGAGTACTGTTTGGCTTTGTGAAATCAACGTCCTAGCATATATGTATATACAAATAAATAATATGTTAGTGAAAAGCTTAATTATAAGTTAAGAAATGCGAGAAAAAGAAAGTGTGGTCGGCTTATAAGGTCAATACATAAGTGGCCTTATCATGCACCAAAAAATGTCCTCTTAATTATTGATGATGTACTTTATGCGTCATCCGGCGTGTTACGGCTTTGTTTTCTTTTCTTTTCTTTTTTTTTTTTTTTTTTTGTCAAGCACGGCTTTGTTTTTTTTTGTTTTTTTTTTTTTGTTTCATTTTTTTTTTATAAAAGCACGGCTTTGTTAGAGATGCTATAATTAAGATTTCTATTTTTTTTTGTTAAAAATTAAGATTTCTGATTCATGCTTGAAAATAATTACATTATATTATTAGTAATCATATATAAGTACTACCATCCTTGACAAAAATTACTCTTTTTTACATAATACCTATAATAAATGAAGTTATTTGTAAAAGGTTATTTAGTCTTTGTTATAAAATATTAAAGTATAATTAATCATCACCTTAATTTTTATGCATAAGTTAAAATGTAACAGATAATATGAAACGGAGTGAAGAATTTTAGATGGAAGAAGTATGTATGTAGTTCATAGTAAATGATATATACGTCCATAAGTGATTGAGACGTCACGTGATATAGTAGTTTTAAAGAGGATCTTAATACACATTAATTGTTGTATAGAAAACACGTGATATATACATAAGATGCCTTACAATTCATGAAAACAAAACAAAGGCAAAAACCAAAATTAAAAAGGCCGTCTTTTTTAATTTATTAATTTCACGTGACGATACCACGTGCGCGCGCTTCAACTCATCTTCCTCGAAAAACAAATCTCCACCAATCTATTAATCTTCGACCGTCCGGACTTGGGAGTGTGATAAAGAAAAACTCTACGTGTTCACATTAAACAAACTCTCTTTCTTCGCGAAGACTCTCTCGATTTTCTACTACGTACACGTGACGTAATTCTGACGCGTGTGGTCTCAACACGTAGAACCTGTAAGGACGGACTACCGAATTGCCGATTAATTGAGTTGGTACGGACCGATGGGACCACTTTAAGGGTTTGTTGGTTTTGATGCTTTGGTTATTTCTAAGCTTGCTTTACGGAATGGCTTAAACATGGATCTCTTATTATTGGTCCACAACTCATTATAACTACTTTTTGGGTTGACATTGATCCAAGATTCAAGGGAAGGGCACACTACTTGATACACTACTTGATACAAATTGTCACCCTTTTTGGTGGTTCAATCATTAAAATTTTTTAGCTAATCAACATAACTTTTAGTTTTTAACTTGTAACTTACAACACTACAATTTAAAAGGGGGAGTTTCATATGTAACATATGTCGTAAGTTTTTTTTTTTTTTTTTTTTTTTTTTTTTGAGAAGTGATATGTTGTAAGTTGTAACACAATTTTCCAGAAAAAAAAGTTGTAACCCAATTTATTTAAAAAAAAAAAAAAAACTGACGAACAAAGCTTTTTAAAAAAGAATCTACACAATTATTATAAGAAGGTTTGTAAGACAAATGTTTTTTTTTTCGAGTTACAAATGAGGTTAAAGTTTCAAAATAAATTATTAAGTTCAAATCTATTAATATTAAAATAATTATTAACTCCTACCAAAAAAATACTTATTATTATTATTAACTGTTCAGTCACTTAATTGTGCAAACTAACAACTAATCAAGTGGGGTGTCTTACTAATTCAGTAATGTTATATATTATAAGAGGTTCAAGGCTCGAGACTCAAGAAAGGAAATTTACTTTCTTTTTGTTAAAATAATTGTACGAGCTGATAATTGAATACATAGTCGAAGATTGAAATGGTGCATTTAGTCACTAAATACACTTCAGTCATTTTTTTTGAATCATTGCATCACAATTTTTTATTCAATATATCTACTCCAATTAAATAGGTGGTATAATAATTAAATTTGTGATAACATTATTAGAGGGTGAAAATTTAAATCTACGAGCTAGATAAAATGTTAGTTTCACTCTTATCTAAAAAAATAAAAAATAAATAAAAAGTCAAAAAACAACTTTGCCTTCATAATCAACACATCTAAAATAGATACAAGAAAAAGTCACTCAATGAACAAAAAATACTATCCCAAACAGGATCGGCGAGCAGTGGCGAGCGAGTAATTGAGGGGAACCAAAAAGTTGGATAGTACGGAGAGGGACGTGTCCTCCCAAACTATACTTTCTTGGGAGTTAATAAAAAAGTAATGCCCTTTTTCTTAAACTCATTAAATAGGCTAATTTCTTTAAACTCACAAATGTAATGTACCGTGCCTTTTAAAAAGACGTCATCAGTGACTGACATGGCAGGTGCAGGTGAGTGTGATGTGGTAATTAAATTGTATGAATGACTCATTTTTAAAATAAGTCATTTAAACAAAATATAAAATATATTCCACCCATATCCTCGCCTGTCTAAATTAAAAATATTACACATACATCAACTTAAACCACACTAAAATACATATTGGGTGTGTTTCCACACTAAATAGATGCTCATATAGATAACTCATACACCAATGTGCATTTTGGTATGTCCGTGTAGCATTCCTCAAACCTAATACTATTTTCATTGAATTCCTCCAACAATTAATTTTTCAAGTACACAACACGACGAAATTAACATTCTACTTTCACCTTTACACATTGTTAGGAAAACATATATCATAAATCTATACTATTATAATAGGGATTCTTGGCAGTTGACGGTGAAGCCTATTTAGTCACCAAACTGCCAAAAATGCCCTTCTCTAAATATGTTGGGTAAAATAATATGCCACTGGATAGTTTTAGAAATGTGTGTTTTTAAAAGGGACAGTTTAGGAATAACACTTAATTTCCTTTTTTTTCATCATCAATTTTGTTTTGCCTTAAAAGAAACATCAATTTTGTTTCCTTAAAAATAGGCATAACTTTAGCAGTAATGAAGTTCAAAATTGAAGGAGTTTTCAAACGGTTCGCTCTCTCTCAAACTTCAAATTCATCTCTCTTGCCTATTGAAATGGTAAATCAGTTTCATATATCTTTGGGAGATGTGGATGAGGCAGATATGAGTTCTATTAATTAACTATTTTTACTATTCTATCAATATGTTTAGAATTTTTTTTTTGGTAAATAATATGTTTAGATTTTTATTGTTTTATTAATGCCTATAGATTTTGAATATTTGAAGTACTTTATGATACTCAAATCTTTAATTTTTGAAGTTAAAAAATATTTTGGTAGGTAGCAGGTTCTTCTATATTTTTTATTTTCTAAGATTTTAGTTTTCAGGTCTTTGCCACTATATGGCCAAGAATAGGATTTGGTTTTCAGGTTCTTCTACATGGCACTGCAAAGGACTAATTTGCAGTCTGGTTATGGAGCTTTGCCTTGAGAAATCACACTAGGTGGAGGGTATTTTGTTGTTTTGAAGGGTTAGATAAGGTCATGAAGTTTGTAGTTGAGAGGTCAACTAGGCATTACTTTATTGCACTCGACGAGTTGTGCGCCCAATACAGCTTCAACATTTAATCACCAAAGCTAAAAGTTGATGGAGACTAAAGGTGGGAGTATTTGTGTTTGTTGGGGTGATGGTAGTTTGGGTAATGTAGCCGGTTTTTTAAAGTTGCGGCTATATATTTAATGTTTTTTTTTTCTTTTTCTTCTGAATTAAAAGAGATGACGCCTACTGTATATATTTATAAATTTTTGTAAAAGGTTGTGGAGCAAAAACTCTCAATCCCATTCTTTTGGTACCATAATAAATATCCCTTTCAGGTTAAAAAATTACAAAATAAGGGGATTATTTAATTAATCTTCTCACTTAATGATATTCTATTGAAGATGTATGTGTTGGACTAAGTGCTTAGTCACTCTAACTCTGAACGGGATTTTGATGGAAACAAACAAGGAAAAATATACTAATAAGTTTATCAAGTGTATTTCAGTTTCGTCAAAGGTTGCAAAACATCACAATTTCAAGTATTCAAGTATTCAAGCCATACAAGTTTAAGATTCAACAAACATAAGGAAAAGAAGACGAAAGATCGAACAACGAGTTGTAACATTGATGTAAGGTATACAAGTTCATTTACGCAAGCCTATTGCATTAGTTCATGCACATCAAACTTTTCAAATGAATTTTCAAATGTCAAGTGATTACTTGAAGTTTTAAGTGAAACTTAACACATGACTCGGTCTATAAGTTTAAACAATGTAAAACTCTGTGTTTATGTTCATATCGTACTTTGAAAATCATTGTGGACGTTTTTGAAAAAGAAAAACTTATTTTTGAAAGGTTTTTTAAAAGAAAACTGCATATTTACAGAAAAGCCCCTCACATGTCATGAAACAAGGATTTTCCGTTTTCGGGATTTGTAGAAATATTCGGACCACCCAAATAGGCTATATGACCCATAACAAACATGTATGACATGTTATATGAGGTTTGGTAAGGTCCCGGATGTGATAAAGGGTTGTTAACTCTATGGTCAAAAATATTATTTTGAGGTCCCTGACAATTAGCGCGCTAATATTTTTATTAGCACGCTAAGTACATAATTAGCACGCTAGGTCAGAAAATTAGCGCTAATTCCTTTCCTGACAGCTTTTATAAAGCTGAAAATCACACTTTAATTTTATTTTTTGATGAAATCTCAACCATTGGATCCCTAGAACGGTCGTAAACTAATATATAAGAATATAGAATACTCTCAAACAACTTAGCACAAAGGATTTGTTTTTAAAAGAAAGAAAAACACAAGTGCTCAAAGTTTTCAAGAGGAGGAGCTTAAAGTTTTGTGAATAACACAAGGAATATTTTGAGGCTGTTGAATCAATCTCAAAATCAGCATTCTTGAGGCCTTCTAAGGTGTACTACAACTTCTTCAAAACTAATTTTCAAGTCATCTTCTTGGGGTTGTAAGAAAGTCCTATTTCCTAGCTTTTCTTGTGCTTAAATTATATACTTGCGTGTTTGACTTGAAAAATCACTTGCTGTATTGTTAAACACATTTGTCTTGGGTTTTGCACTTAAACTTGATTTACTAAACCCCAGGACTGATTTGGACAAGAGTTTGCACTTAAACTTGATTTTTATCAAACTTCTTGTTCTTTAGATTTGAAACCGGAGTTGTTCAATTTGTTTTAAACGGTTTTATATTTGAGTTTTGCATAAAATCAGTAATATATTTGCATTTCTCATTTATTTTCATACTTGCATGCATTAGAGTGGTTAGGCTCTAGGAGGCTTACTTGTATTTGAACTTGGTGCCACTTTACTTTATAAAGTGTATTTCATTGTATCCATCAAACCTTGATTGTAAGACTTAGTGAGATCTAAGTCAAACGGGAAGACCTAGTTGAGGCTAGGCATAAACTCTAGTTGAGGCTATGTGAGGGAAAAATCGGTGAGTCTAGGTGGGGAAAGCCCTAGTTACGGCTAGGTGGTTGTATAAGACCTTATTGCAATAAGACAACTTGTAAAAGACCTAGTTGAGGCTAGGCATTCACTAGGATAGTAGCTTAGGGTGTAACACTTATTGGTAATATAAGTGGGGGTTGAAAATCTTAACCGGGGAGGTTAGGTAGTTGATGTAGATAGGTTGGATCGAACCATTATATATCTTGTGTCTCATTTCTATCTCTTCTACTCCATTCACTTGCATAACATCCATATTTGCGTTTTGGTGAGCATATAACATCTTGATTATTGAATTATATTTAAAAATGTGATAACTACTCGGTAACCCAATTCACCCCCCTCTTGGGTGACCTTCAGTATGAACCAAAAAGCACTTACATTTCCTTAATCATATGTTTAGTCCAATGATTCTTTTTTTATTCTCCAAGCATGACACCATATATATCTGCATATAACTTCTTCCTATCACCTTACGTGGTTCTATGCCGGGATTTATAGAGCTGCGTGGCTCATCTAATTGAGTGATCTCCCATAATTATTTCTTCTTTCGCAAACAAGCACGGAGACGCCACATGCATCAAGCTTCTGGCGCACTTCTGCATTTCACCGCCTATAAGCCTGTAGTTGACTCCATAACATGGTATTGACAATGGTTGTTAACATGTCATACTTTAATGGCATGCTGCAAGTCTTTCTTATTATCAAAACACATTCCTCTTTCCAACTCAAAATTAGGCATGTCCCTTCCAATCAAATGATGAGAATGTTGGGTCACAGTAGAATTAGCCACTTCCCAATCAATTTTATTATACACCGACAATGGTTGGTAAACTTCTTCATCGCTTACTTCTTCCATGCACTCCTCTTCGTCAATAGCAAATTGTTCATCATCTTGCAAGTTTTTTGCCCCTGGAGGTTCATAGGTTGGGTCGTCTGTAACAACATTTATATTTTTTCAATCAACAGATAGCGCATCATCCTCGAGGGGACATATTTCCTCGTCAATGTCGTTGTCTTCATCTTCGTTATGGTCATCACTGGGGGCACTAATGTCACCATCAATTGAAGTAACAAATCTATTTTGCACAACATCACATATACATAATTGCATATGTAATATTTCCATCATTGATGTAGGGCATGTCATGCCGACATTTTCTTTTACTACTTGTGAATGCACAGTAGAGTTTTGAAAAGGCTCGATTGGCTCGAAGGTTAAATAAATCTCTACCATCGCTGATAATGGTAGATTCGCCACTGTTCACCGCATCAACTCGAAGTGGGTCTCGTCTTGCAATAACACGGGGATAAAATATTGTGAACATGATGGATAGGTTATTAAGTGACGATACATCATCATAATGAGAGTCTCAGTGGACGAGATACCAAACGCGCGCGTTATATACGTGATCCATCAACTCATATTTACTCGTTCCAAACTTAAGAATCAGGATCATTGATGGGGTCTGCTGTACTCGATGCCTTGTGAAACCTTAACAATTTCTCCGTATGCATAAAATTGAAATGGGATGTTCCTACGTTCCATGACCTACATAATTTACCGCATTGATAATGTAAAAAAGATTACATATATATCAAGCGAAAAAAAAAATCAAAATGGGGATTTAAGGCGCGATCGAACTTTTGAAAAAATCTTCATCAAAGATTATTCTTGTTTCTATATCAAAATGGAGCGTCTTGTAGTAATTTTTCAAAATGATTTGAATTTTATCCTAGGGTTGTTCGAGGAGCCTCTTGGGAAAGGAACGATTCCCTTCTAAGGAACTTAACTTAGGCACTAGAAAATACAAATTATATTCAATTTCCATTTCTTTTACTCTTTTTTTCTTATTTATTCGCAATTCAATATGATGAATCCGACCAAATAGATTCATATTGAATCTAGCAATGTTTATATTGGTCGAAATGGACATATAAGTCATGTTATACTGTTGAATAACAAGTCTTCAATTATTCTGAATAAAAATGATTACATTTTTTTTATCACTCAATTGTTGTCTCTATTTTTAATTATTTAAAAATATTTTACTACAAGCAATAAGCTATGACAATCACTACTAAAAATTAGCTTTTCTATAGCTTTAGATTTATTCTACCTTGAAATGCAATAAAAGACATAGGTATTATTTAAAAATAAAATAAAATAAATAAAAGACATACATTTTAATTTAAATGGTCTTAATAGGATTTAACTTTTGTAACATTTTACTAACTACAATGTTAAGCTGCAACATCCTTTGATAGCCATTTTTAAAAGCAATTAGTAGTTACGTTAACTAAAAGCAATTAATAGTTAACCTATAACTTTTCTTAAAAGCTATGAAAGACATGTGACAACGCTGATAAAAAAGCAATTAAATTTATGTCACAACGTTTTTCACAAGCTATGAAATACCTTCTTTTTAGTTGTGAATTCTAATATTTTCCTTTTATTAAAAAAGTTGTTTTTTAAAGTACAAAATAATTAAATACACAGTAAAATTACACATATCATGCAATAAACACATGCTACTTAACAACCTTTTTCTTAAAAAAAAACTCTGCATTTACACAATTTCCCTCCTGTTTTGTTCTTCAATTTAATATTCTCCGACTAACAAACAAAATAATATTCCCTGTAAAAAAACAAAGTTAGTTATTTTATTCAAATGAAAAGTAACTAACTAAAAAAATATTATTAAAAAATAAAAAAATAAAAACCTGCACCTTAACAACCTCTCGCCATCGACCTTATAGATTAAACTTCAACCCTACTCTCTTCTCCTCATGTCGCCTTAACACCCAACTCTCTCTGAATAAATCTAACTAATCAAACACACACACACATACACACACACTCTCTCGGCTTTCTCTCTCCTACCTCTCTCTCTCGACTTTTCTCGGCTCTCTTTCCCACTCTCTCTTTCACTCTCTCGCTCTCCCACACTCTCTCGGCTCTCCCGCTCTCCCTCTCTCTCTCTCTCTCTCTCTCTCTCTCTCTCTCTCGGCACTCCCAACTCTTTCTCCCACTCTCTCTCTCTCGCTCTCCCTGTTGTTGTTGTCGTTGCTACTGCTCCACTGTTGTTGCTCAAACCAAGCTCGTTCTCTCTCTACCAAACTCTCTCTATTTCTTTCCCTCACGTCCCCTTCTCTCCTTCTCTCCCTCACGTCCCCTTCCCTCCCTCTTTTAAACACACAACCCCAGTAAAGTCACCTTACCATCCCCAACAAACATTCAACTCCCATTGAAGGCCCTATCCCCCTTCGATCCATAGGTCCTTGGCAGCAGGGAGCAGAGAATATATTCTTTACGGTTTTGCAAGCCATACGCATCATGAATTACGCCTTTAGTAAAGGCACAATTCGTGATCCACGTGGCATCTACATCACCCGCATCACACACGAATAGCGCCTTTTCCGAAGGCGCTATTCGTGTTAAG
Source organism: Stephania japonica (assembly GCA_039657345.1). Lineage (NCBI taxonomy): Eukaryota > Viridiplantae > Streptophyta > Magnoliopsida > Ranunculales > Menispermaceae > Stephania > Stephania japonica. Next base: position 6,034,895 of record CM077566.1, read on the forward strand.
TATTCGGTGCATGTCACATGAATAGCGCCTTTAAAAAAGGCGCTATTCATGATTCATGTGGCATCAACATCACCCGCATTACACGAATAGCGCCTTTTCCGAATGCGCTATTCGTGTTGAGAATTCGATCCATGTCATACGAATAGCGCCTTTAGAAAATGCGCTATTTGTGTGAGTCTTACGTGACATGGAGTTGCCATGTCACACAAATAGCGCCTTTCCAAAAGACGCTATTTGTGTGATTTGCACAAACTCATGTGAGTCACTGTTTTCATGTCTAATATCACCTTTACAAAAGACAGAATACATTATTTTAACAATAAAAAGAAAACCCACTGTACTTTACGGATTTAAAATTAAATTAACTGTACGAATGTAATTTTTTCTACTTGCTTGGCGTCCTTCCTATATTGGGTAAGGCGAGCCATTAGAGACCGGTTCACCGGGTTCTCAAAAAAGGATTGCATTATTGAGCCCAAGTGTAGGTATATGTGCATAGGAAAATGATAATCTAACATACTCTCAACACACACTTCAAACACATACCCTTATCTCTTTAGTTATTTATGGTATTTTATCAGACGTGGGGAGAGACAAGAAAAAACCATAAATGGATAAAAAACAAGATTGTGCATCCAAAGTGTGCGTTGAAAGTGAGTCATTTTATCAATTTTCATATGCATATGTATGTACTATGCATATGGGAAGGGTTTTTTTTATTTTTTATTATTTATTTTTTGGTTTTCCACCTTTTTACTGATTATTTCGGGGACTCAAATGGGTTCGAATACGACCCAATACCTCAAAAATCAACTCAATTATACTAATGAAGTAATTATGGAAAATTGGGTAAATTAGAAAGTATTTAATAGGATTTTGAAATTTATTTAAATTATTAGGAGTTTTAGTTATTGACGGGTCACACGGGAGTTGTAAGAGACATGTGCGTATTAGCTTCGATTACACGTAAGTAAACCAGTGAGGAGTTTTATAGTTATTTCTTGAGCTTTGAATTATTATTGTTATTGTTCGATTCCCATTTTGGAAATTCTATTCCTTGTAGTTGTCCGAGGGCAAGTGAGTCAACATGATCCTTGCAGAATTTTAGGCTTTCTGAGGTAACATGCCAAAAGTCAATGGATAGGGATGCATGATATTGGTTCTGGTTCTATACGAGATGAGTGTTCTTACCTGGACTACCAGGGAATCTCATTCGCGTGGACGTTAGGACGGCATGAGTGTACCGCGCCCTAAGCGTTGAGTCTTGTAAGTGTATACCTCGACTCAAACGACTGTTTGGTCAAGACTACTTGCGCCTCTCTATTGTTTTTAGGACACTCATTTTTTATTGTTCAGTTGATTCATTTACAGTCTTATTTATTCGTGCATTCTCTATCCTTTCTTTCTATCGACATGAATATGATTGTGTTTATTTATTTCGAAATGTTGTATTTATGTTCTGTTTGGCGTTACATACTTGGGCTCATCATTCTTGTATTTGACGAAGTGCAGATCCACAGTTCAGCAAAGGAAAGGCTCTACAGCTTGAAGATTTGATTTGAGGATACCGAAGCACGCTTTTCCACTTAGCTGATATAGGTGACTTGTCTTGTACTATTGTCTATATTGTTTTGAAACATTTAGGTTTTGGGTTTTGAGAGATTCTGGGCATGTATATATGTATGTTGTTCTCCTCTGACTGATCATTGATGATGATATACATATATGGGGTTTCCACACCTTATAATGTCTTATTTTTTAACGGTTGTGATTACTTCGATTAGTTTGAGGATTGTTTGCTTTCGCTTTGATAATGTTAACTCACTAATCGATGTTTTTAACTCGTAAATGATTTAAAATGGTAAATGGTAAAGGAAGACTGACTAGGCTTGTGTGACTCAGTGAGATTGGCTTGGGGATTCACGTAAGTTTAGGTCAGGCGAGACGCAGTTTAGGATTGTGAAACTGGGCCGTCATACATTAGTAGGTGGGCTGGTGTGAATATGTGTCATTGAAAGATCCTCGAGATACATGTGTGAAAAATGATGAAGTGTTTGGTATAAAAGGGATCATCATTACATTTTCTCTCTCGGCTCTCACACTCACTCAACGAAAATCGAACAAAGGGCTGGAAAATTTGTTGATTTTCGTCGCGAATCACCGCCACATAATTAGTTGAGTGCCCCAACCCCATAACTCAAGAGAAACTAAGAAAATATAATGTTGTCATCAAGAATTGAACTTGAGACTTCTATCTTAGTTAGAGTTAAAGTATTTTTTTTTCTTTACCATACACCACATCCCTTGGAGGCGACTCAAGTTTGAAATCTTTTCTAAAGAGAACCGAGTTGATCCTTTTATTTTAGTTAACTAGTTGATGTATAAGGCTTTATTTAAGCGAATGGCTAAACGGACCCTACAGATTGCTTCACATACCCTAGTTTTGTGAAATTACCCAACTACCTCTCCATATAAAAGGGTTTTTACTCAACATACCCCACTAATTACTAAACGTACCCTAGTTTTGTAAAATTACCCAACTACCACTTCATATAAAAGGGTTTTTATTCACCATACCCCACCCACCCCATTCACCCCGTATCCCAGTCATCTCTCTCAAATAGCACTCACCAAAAATCGGTCAAATTCGACGAAATCCAAGTAAAACCACATGGATTCGACAACGTGGGTGCATTCATCATCTCTTTTAATGTCAATTTTGAGTTTTTTTGAGTTTTTTCTTGTTTAAGTCATTTTGTGTGTAAATTTATTTTTGGGTTTAGGACTTCAATTTAAGGCTTGAATCCTACATTTTTGGTACAAAGTTTCGATGAAATCAAAAATATTATGTGATTTCGAGCAAAACTCACTATTTTTTTACTATTTTCATGTATTTTTTGAGAGTTTTGAAGTTTTTTTATCGTTCTAGTTGTCCACGAGTTTCGGACTAAGAGAGCCGACACCTCTTCAGATGTGTCAGACGAATTGGGCCGAAACCTCTAAAGAGGTTTCTACTGGATCCTTTTATTACCCACTAAAACTAAGTTATCTTTACATTATCGGTTGGTGTGACGACCCGTCCCCGACCTAGAGTCAGGTCGCCCGGCCCAGACTGCCATTTAGACCCGATACCTGAACCAGGCCCAAATAACGGTCTGGCATGCCTAAATAAATAAACATGCGGAATACACATTGGCTAAACAAAGGATAATAATTACGAAAAGAATATAAAAAAAAATATCCTAAGCCAATAGATTTAAGTTCATAGAACATTTATAAAAATTATACATCAGTTCATGCTCCTTTAAACTAAACAAATTTATTATAATCTCCGAAATTGATCAACTAAAGATAACTAGGATTCAAGCTACCCAAAGATCTATTTTAATTTTAACCCCAAGTTGATAGTTTCAAAATCAAATATACATGATATATATATATACAAAGGCTCACATCAAGAGGAGACTTCAAGCTCGTCTCTCCCTTGCCTCAACCTAGCGCTGTCGTGGATACCTGAGATGTAAGTGGGGTGAGCTAAAGAACCAACGGAGCTCAGTAATGCGGAAAACCCGCTCAACCATCAAATATGCAAGTAATACCTAATAAGCATACAAAGTCTAGCATGTATTTGAAAACAAACAAGGATTCATTAAATAGTAGCATGGTAGCAGGATTTCATAAAAAAATAGACTTATAATGAACCATCAAGTACTATCATAGACATAAGATTCGTAAGTCACAAATTGTAACAACAATAATCATGAATAACATTAAAGAGATTGACAAATCATTTCATAATTTCAAACTTTCATACAAATGAGGGGGTTTCGCGAGATTATGTACTATAAAATATAATAATACGATAAGTCGATGTTCCATTCAATGCATACTAAATATTGGCAAGAATCCGGTGACCGATTCTCCTATTCTCAAAGTGATGGAAACAACCAGCTAGCACAAAGGCCTTATGTGCCCTCTCGTTTGTCCCATCAAATCAACAGTAGGTTCATCCAAGCCATCACCGATGCACATCTCTGTCTTAAGAGTACAAGAGAAGGTAACTCCAACATATGTCCCTACGTGACATACTTATGAATTCAATTAGTCAAGTAAAGCCCTCGGTGGTAAACTCCACACATTCTGGGGCCATGGATAACAGTGCATTCACATTCCATAGATACGTAGGTTCGAGCCAATACCACGACGCAACCCATAAATCCCAAGTTTTTAATTCAAATTATGAATCCTAAGCATAACTAATAATCATGCCATATATGATAATTGAGCAAGCTCCCTACTTACCTGCACTCGCCACGAATCCTAATCTCGATCTTCTCGCGTTTGGGCTCGATGTGAACCGTCTCGCGAATCTAGACAATTTAAAAGAATAATTACTTTATGTATCTACAACCATACAAGTTTAACATCAATTGTCTAAACCTTAGAGATTCACCCTATTTTATAGCTAATTTCGCTAAAGGTCATTCACGACTCTAAAATCGACACTTAAAATTAGAATCGATGATTCGAGTAAAATAGGAATGCGGTGATGTAAAACAAGGAAAATTCGCTAATACTTGGTTTTTCCACCATAAATCGAAGACGTTCGATTAATTATAATTAAAAAGATCCAAATCACCATATAAGACTCAATTTAGACTTTAAATTCCCAAATGACAATATTCAATCAAAGTCCACAAATTTATCGAATAAGTTTATTTCCCAATGAAAAGATTCAAAGTTCCTTTTTAAATCTCAACTCAACCTTAAATGCCAAATCCATATCAATAAACTTCAACCGCGTTCAATTTGCTAAAATCATGGTAAAACCCTTTCATGTACCGTCAAACCATGGTAAACAAGATTGATTCATCCATAATACTCGTTATCATAGAGCTTAAAAATTTGTATAACCCATTTCAAGACTAGATCTAAGAAAAATTGAACAAACTTTGCAAATCATCAATTCTCATTACCAATACCAACACCAAAACAATAAATCTAGAGAGTATTAGAATCTCACCATGCCTTCAATGGAATCTTTGACTCAAAATCCTTTCCAAAATCTCATTCTAACATAGATCAAATCTTTCCTTTCTTATTTTCTTTTCTATTTTCCTCACGTTCTTGCCGCTGTCGACGCCATCGACTCTTTGGTCTCCAAATCTTCAATAAATAATAAAGAAATCAAGGAAGGAAGTGAGGTTGTACATCTCTTGAGCTTGAACTCTCCCCTTGTTCTCCTCCTCTCCATGTGGGTGTTTTATAAAATTGGGGCTAAGGTTTTCTTTGATTTGCTTAAATAGCATTAGGGTTAGGGATTAGGGTTGTGACTATTTACAATTTGTCTAAAATGCCCTTTTGGGTCATAATCTCAATTGGGCTTTATTATTTAAAATAAAACTTTACTTACTCCCTAACTCATATTTAATTTGACAAGTTTAGAATTGTATTTTCACATCAAACACCCAACATATTTTTATCATGAAATTACCAAAATACTCATAGGTTGGGTCATGGAGAATTTAGGTCGTTACAATATCCCCAATTTTAAGAACTTTTGTCCTCGAAAGTAAAAGTAAAGTACAACATAGTTTAGTGTCTATCCATAACGATTTCTTTTCGACCCATTATTTAACTGAGGCCATCTTTACCTGCATGCTCTGTCCGTTTCCCCACGTGATATAAGGTTTTACTCCTGACTTTAATATATCTCATTTTTTTTCATCTTGTAAACTAAAATTCATAAAGCCCACCTCATGTAGGTCATCAATAAAATCATTACACTCAGTCAATTGCCAAGTTCTTATGTCGTCACATGTTCTTAAGGTAGTCCTTTATAATCTTCACCGTAGTCGCAATATACGCTTAAGTCGCTCAACTTACAGAGGTAGAACCATACTGAGATATGATTTGGTGCATATCTATGTCAACGAATATCTCTGCCTATCTGGCATTGAAACCATACCACCAACTGGTAGTAGGGAAACAAGGATAGTTGTCTGCTATAACATGAGCACTAGCACACCATCTCTATCAACATCTCGGTTACGTATATCATTGAACGACTCATCATGTATTTGCGGCTTATCTCTAAAGGCTACAAATGGGCATACATAGTATTCCTTTCTAGAATAATACCTTAATATTATTGGCATCACATGTTAATCGACATTCATTCTTGTAGGTTCATAATTCAAGTTAACTTTTGACTAATGATCCACTTTGTAACTCCTCTGTCACACTTAACTGTTAATTGACGTAAACAAGCTTCCACCTTTAAAATCTTGTGGAATGTTTTTAACATCGTCATTATTTCTAAGTAGGTTTTAGCATTCATTTGAATGCGCTCCATTGCATCACAATTTTTTTATTTCATACCAAGATCTTTCATCACTATATCTCGATTTTCAGGAAATCTATCGAATTGCGTCCTCGCACTGATCAATTCTCACGATCCTGGGTGACTATTTTAAACATTGTTGACTTAGTCATGACCCCTCTTTGGTATACAATGGTTCTTTCTCATCTTTCTGAGCTAACTCTTAGCTCTTATAATGTGTTTAGTGCCTCACTTTCTGAGAAACGAAGGTGATTTAGCTTTCATGTTTCGAACCTGACATTCACGTCGTTTCTTGGGAGTTACATAATTTATGCTCCAGACGTGGTTATTAAGAACTCGTGTCACACTACGATCTAGTTATTTCTAGTTCATAACTCAAACTTATATTTCAATGTATTACACTCGTGCATTACTACTGTCGCACTTCATATACGTTTTGTTGGATACTCCAACAATAAAGTACAGATCGGTGTACGTGGAACTCACATAGGTTTACCTTGCACAACTTGTTATTAAAGCTTTGATTTAAGGTACCCAAATTCATATTTATACTTGCTTCGAAAATTTTCTTATACTATTTAGTTTATGATTTTCTTGCTTATACTTAGCACAGAGCCATTCATGATGTTCTTCCTTTTCTCTAAATTCAATGATTCTTGAAAATAAGAATATCAACTGATTTCTCATGGGATTGATTTATAATGACCTCATGCTTAAGCAAACCTTTATGTCACATAATTTGCTTATACTTGTCACCTGTTATGGTGTTGACCTTGATTATTCGTGCATTATCTCCACGTGTTGATATCCTTAACACTTAACCATTTGCAAATCTATTGCTTACCCATCTGGGTTGCAACCTCAAATTCTCCTATGCCATCAAATTAGGGCATCCACTTTTAAACTTATACTAAGCCCTCAGGTTTTCAAGTGTAAACTACATATTTTGTTTAACAATTATTAACGGTATGAAATTTAAGAAATTTGATCTTTACTCATATATTCATGTTTCATTTTGCTGGTTTAGGGTATTTCCTCACTATCCTTAATTGTTTCATACGTATTGTACAGTATAAATCTTATTGAGGCTTGATCCTAACTTAGGATCCTCACTTTTAATAGTCGACCTATCACTGATCAGATCTTTCATCTTTCCTTTTAACCATTTAGTTTGGTAGTTCAGGGTTTTTTTTATTTTTATTTATTATTTTTTAATGTTTTACTTTTATTATGAGATCACAAGTTACTTCCCACAAGTGATCAACATGATTCTTCTTGACGTCACCTTCTTGATTAGAAATTTTTCATTCTTGGACAGGGTATTATTGCAGTACATGTTGTCTCTCTTGAGTTCGCAATTCTTCTCATCACCAAATTACTCATTCATTTTTTCATGGGTCGATCCTATTCTAGGATCCCCAATTTTAATAACCAAGTCATTATTGAATAAGGTTATATAACAATCATTTGCCTCGATTACTCTTCAACTTCATTTTTCATTTAACCATTCCCTACCAATCTGGTTAGGTTTCATTTTTTACTCAAAAGTTATGAATCCACACGTCTAATCATATCAGAAATATTCTTTTATTAGTGTACCCCCGATTTTAATGATTCACTTATCATCGAGTTCATTTTAATATCATTAACTGCGTTATACGCTCTTTACAACCTACTAATATAACTCATACATACCGTTTAGTTTGGGGCTTCCTTTAATTATTCAGTCATGGTACTGCTATTGCATACTCTCCATTCATTTCGAACACAATTTATCAATTCCTGATATCCCCAACTTTATGAGTTAACTCGCTTCTGATTATATTATAATAATTTCTTTGTTGCAGTGGTTACTTTTAATTTGTGTCATTTCAACCTCAGATCTTGAGTCTTTACAACATCTAAAATTTTCTACTTGGCAACACGATCTTCACACATGGCTATTTCACTGGAATAGTCTTTGATTATGGATTCCCAATTTTAGTAACTCACTCATCTCTGAGTTTACTAATTTGACATTTTGTATTCACTAGATTTTCTCATTGAGTAGTTTTCAATGTATTCTTTAATTTCTCATTCGCCATCTCGTACATTATGTATTTACGCTTCGAGCTAACTCTCAATTTGGGTCCTCATATTTAGTGTAACGACCTAAACATTCTCCGACCCATTTTCAAGGTATTTTATTAATTTTATATTAAAGTATTGTGAACAAATGAAATTGTTACACAAAATTAATCTTAACAAGACTTGGATTTAATGAAAATAGATGGAATGGGCTCCACAAGGAAATTGGGCCCATAGGGGTATTTACGTAATTTTGGGTTAAATTGGTGAAAACCCCTAACTATATAAGGATAGGTTGCAAACCCTAGTCACCCATTTTGTTGTTTCAACAAGTTTGAGAGAGAGGAGAAGAAGAGGAAACACCAATCAAGGAGAGTTTGAATCATTATTGCGTGTTAAGTCGACTTTGAACCAATGTCCCATACCACTGATTTGTTCGACTTAACTTGACCTTTAAACTTAAAGGCCCTACATCTTAGGTTTTCCTAACCTAACGTTTCCCTAGGTTCTAATCCCTAGGCTCTGATACCAACTGTGATGATCCGACCCTAAGTCGGGGGCGGGTCGTCACAGTTGGAGTCAACCGAAACCTCTTTAGAGGTGTCGGCTCAATTCATCCGACACCACTTCAGATGTGTCGGCTCTGTTCGTCCGACACCCGCGTGCAAAGGTATTGAGATGAGGGTGAGGGTACACGAAGTAAAAAAGTAGGGTAGAGTAAGCAAGGGTATTGGGGTGAGGGTGCGAGTGCGAGTGATGAGGTACACAAAGTAAAAAAGTGGGGTACAATAAGCAATGGGGTATTGGGGTGAGGGTAAGGTTGAGGGTGATGGGGTACACAAAGTAAAAAAAGTGGGATACAACAAGTAAGAGTATTTTTATAATTTAAAAAAAAGTGGGGTACACTAAGTAAAAATTGGGATACATGAAGTAAAAATTCAAAACTGGGGTATGTGGAGCAATCTGCGGGGTCCTTTTAGCCTCTCCCTTATTTAAGGACTATATAATTATGAGTTTTAACTCTGCCCAAATGTACATGACCGACACTATGTTGTCAGTATCTGTGTGATGCACATCAAAATAGTGCATCATAATACAAAAATTAAGGGACACCAATATTGCTTGTTTGTCTTGTATGTTACGTTGGATTACAAAAGCATTTTCTTTCATTTTTTTTTTGGTTCGTGTTATGTGCAAGCCACAAAAATGTAAGGGCAAGCTAATAAAAAAATAAAATATTTGGCCCATATGAAAGTACCAACTTACTCTTTTCAAATCCAAATTCTCTCTCTCACATGGTTCCTCTCATGTCTTATTTGTGCACAACACAAAATCGCCTCCAATTCCTCCAACCACCGGCAACACCACATTGGTTTTTTCGAGTTTAAAGAATGTAACAATTGTTATAAGTATGTTTTCCTTCATGTTTGATGCAAGAAAATAGGCTTCGAAGTTGTTTTGAGTGAATGAGTTTGAACACCTTTGTTTTGTTTTTTAGGGCTTGGTCATTTGACATTATAGTTGGGTGTTAATGATCGAAAATGGAGAATGAATATAAGGGAAATGATGATGTGCAACATGGAGAGGTAGATGTTGCAATAATCCCTTGGTTTGTTGATTTTTTGTTTGAAAAATCTTAATTTCGCACTCTTGTTTGGCCTCGTAGGGTTGAACCAAACTTGTATGTATGGTTACAGGCAATCGAACAAGTTTCAATTGTTCGGTTGATAGTAACCGAACATACACATTTGGTTCGATTGATGGGAACCAAACATTGACATATCGTTAGGTCCTGTGTTGCTGAACCTCCTATTTTTTAAAGTTTTTTATTTCCTTTTTAGTCCTTGTTGAAGTTCCCACATGATACTTTGATACTCTTATTTTTGTAGGAAACAATGCATTATAGTCGATCCAGGTCCTTCAAAGCACAAACCACCACCACCGACTCTTCCCCTCCAATGCACGAACCAACCATCACCTCTGAAAACTAAGAGAATAACTTTGTCGAATGATTTTGAGCCTAGGGTTCGATTGGAAGAGACGAAGAGATTGAATGAGATGAATGGATCTAGGGTTCGATTTGATTAGACAAATTAGTGTGGAGTGCCCTTCTAAATCGAAAAGGGTATTTAAGGAAGAAAAATATTACATCGGGGTGCCCTTATAAATTGAAATGGGTGCCCTCAGTGTGTGGCTTGCTCTTACACTTTATTGGCTTACACATAATGCAACCCTTTTTTTAGGGAGCGGCTAAACGGACCCCGCAGATTGCTTCACATACCCCAATTTTGTAAAATTGCTTAACTACCCCTCCATATAAAAAGGTTTTTACTCACCATACCCTACTAATTACTAAACGTATCCCAATTTTATGAAATTACCTAACTACCCCTTCATATAAAAGGGTTTTTACTCACCATACCCCACTCACCCCATACCCTAGTCATCTCTCTCAAATCTCACTCACCAATAATCAGCCAAATCCAACGAAATCCGAGCAAAACAATATAGATTCGACGACGTTGGTGCATTCATCATCTCTTTTAGTGTCAATTTCGAGGTTTTTTGGATTTTTTCTTTTTTGAGTCGTTTTGTTTGTGAATTTGTTTTTAGGTTTATGGCTTCAATTTAAGGCTTGATCTTGCATTTTGGGTACAAAGTCTCGATGAAATTAAAAAATATTAAGTGATTCCGTGCAAAACGCACTATTTTTAAGTCATTTTCATGTATTTTTTGAGAGTTTGGAAGCTTTTTATCATTCTGGCCATCCGTCGATTTCGGACTAACAAAGTAGACACCTCTGAAGAGGTGTCGGACGAAAAGGGTCGAAATCTCTTTAGAGGTTTCGGTTAGATCCCTCCGTCACCAACTAAAACTAAGTTATATTTGCATTATCAATTGGAGTCGATCGAAACCTCTTTAAAGGTGTCGACCCGGTTCGTCCGACACCACTTTAGAGGTGTCGGCTCTGTTCGTCCGACACCAGCGCGCAAGGATATTGGGGTAAGGGTGAGGGTGATGGGGCATACAAAGTAAAAAAGTGGAGTATAGTAAGCAAGGGTATTGGGGTGAAGGTGAGGGTGAGGGTGATGGGGTATATGAAGTAAAAAAGTAAGGTATTTCTACCAAAAAAAAGTAAGGTACAATAAACAAGGGATGAGGGTGATGGGGTACACGAATTAAAAAAGTGGGGTACAGCAAGTAAAGGTATTTTTAGAATTTTAAGAAAAAAAGTAGGATGCACTAAATAAAAATTGAGGTACACGAAGTAAAAATTCAAGACTGGGATACGTGGAGCAATTAAAGTGTCCCGTTTAACCACTTCCTTTTTTTATTATAAATACATTTTTCCTTTATTTAATCATTAATTAATTAGCTACAAAAAAATCATTAATTAATTCACACTCGATAAAGAGACAAAACAGCACAAGATTCACGCCGCGTATTTGAATAAAGCTTAACTTTAACCCATCAATCACCATTCACGTGTCGACACGTATACCTCTTAGTCAATGCTTTGACCAAGCCTCCATTTCTATAATCCCACGTTGACACTTGTCTCCCTCTTATAGCTCAGTTCTCTATCTCACATAAAGGACAAGCATCAATTGGGCTACAAAGATGGTCCTCAAGATTTGAAAGGACACATCTTAATAGTTAGATTATTGAGATTGGTTTTTTTTTTTTTTTGATAATAGATTATTGAGATTGAATTGGTTGTTAAAAATTAAAATAGTACTCCAATTATCCAAACTTTTAATATTTTTTTTCTTATTTTCTTGAAGTGTTCAATGTAATTTAAAAGTTCAAGGAATTGTGAAGAAGCTCAACAAACTATACAAAAGAAAATATAAAATATCACACACTGCAAATATGTGTTCGAAGTTCGGATGATACTAATTGAAGCGTATAACATTTGTATTTGTGGAAAGCGCTAATTTGTTTATAATACTGCTTCTTGTAATAGAAAGTGCTTTTGCTTAATTTACAAAATATTGAAATGTTTATGTTCTATAGTTCCACAACCACTACTATAAATAGTTGGGAATAATTTACTTGCATTGCCCGTAAAATGAGAATGTTTTTCAATGCAAGAACCTAATATTATGTATCACAAATTTGACTTGAATGAATTCTTTATGTATTAAGAAACCAATAATCAATAAATACGAGACAAGATAACAATAATGCAAACTTCTCTCAAATAAAAAAACACAAAAGGGGATATAGGGAATCTTGTTTTCTTGATGATACATGGACCCTTTAAAAAGAAATTGCATCAAATTCAAGTGGATTTTACAGTATCAACATCAATGACAGACACCCACAAAGATCTAGAATTCTTTAAATCATAATTACTCATCATAAATACAGTATGTGATGATCATGATCACATGAAGTCACTGACATCCAAGATAGATGGGATTTCAAACTTCAATAATTCACTGCAATAGCTATCTCTCTCATCTTCAGTTGTGCTGCTGTTAAGATGTGTAGAGCAAGATTGAGTGAGCTCAGTCGGGCTCGAAGAAGGCGTAGAGAGAACCGATGTAGTAGTCAAAGCACCAAAGTTGAAGGCTGCATTGTTAAAATTTGAATTCTCCGATGAAGGGTCGATAACGGAAGATTGATCAGAGCTGTAAAACCCCAAATTTGGTAACCCGGAGAGACTTCCGGCGATATCGGTTTGCAGTGCTGCTACGTTATTGTTGTCTTGCCAAATGTTTGGTTGGTCATTAGAGTTCTGATAAGCAAAGTTGTGGTGATTGGATTGAAACTGGTTTAGGTTGACTTGCATGACTAGTTGGTCATTTAAAAATGGATCAAATGATAGAGCTGAAGTACAAGGAGTAGGAGTAGTAGTAGTAGTTGTGGTTGTTGTGCAATTATTTTGGATTTCTTGATGAATATTTGATGAGTTCGGTTGAACAAATTGTTGTGGAAACTGGTTTTGTACTTGGAGATTTTGTAAAAGCAAATCTGTGGTTTCATTCTGATGAGCCACTGATTGTTGTTGTTGGGACAAGAGAGTGGATGCAATTCTTAGAACATCTGGATTGACAAACTGTTGGAGCCCAAGCAGTCTTGAGAGGTTCAACTGAGATTGGTGAGTGTAGAGAGAGGAATTGAAAACCGACGAGAGGTCTAAAAGATCGAGACGAGGACTATGCGTCACTGGATCGATTCCCATTCGCAGAAGCCTCTTCCTTATGTGAGTGTTCCAGTAATTCTTAATCTCGTTATCGGTTCTCCCAGGCAAGCGAGCAGCAATGGCAGACCACCTAACACCAAAAATGAATCCAAAACCAAATTCAAAGTTAGCATTCAATTAATTAGCTTGTATATATAAATATATAAACGAGCAGTCACTACAAGAATAAATATATTTTACAACATCGAAAACTGCAGGCAATAGTCTTACTTGTTCCCTAAGACGCTATGCAGCTGAATGATGATCTCTTCCTCCTCGAAGGAAAACCTCCCTCTCTTGATATCAGGACGGAGGTAATTCGTCCATCGAAGACGACAACTTTTCCCACACCTCTGAAGCCCTATATCAAGAACAAAAACCAAATAAATTAAACCAACTTGCCTACTTGTACAATTAACACATTCAAAATCTATACTTCTAAAAAAAATATATCTTTAACATAATAGTTCACACTTAATTACCAGCATTTTTGGGTAATGTTCTCCAACTGCCATGCCCATGATCCTGAATGTAGTCTATGAGCTTCTGATCCTCCTCAGGAGTCCATGGCCCTTTCTTCAGACCATTTTTGTCACAACAAGGTGCCCTGCCCATAGTTGCTAGTTTGCTACACTGTGAAATCCAACTCCAATTCTCTTTAGTGGTACAAGTTGTGGTAATTGAAGCTGTTGAGATTGAATGAATTGAAGTTGTTTGTTGAACTTGTGTTGTTGTTGACGTGTGAGAGATTAGTGGAAGAGGTGTGTTATGGTACGTGTATAAATAGTGTAGAGGAGAGAAGTCAAAGGTATTCGGTGCCGCCCTTTGTTTACAAGAGGAGCAACGTGTGTGCATCTCATAACATCTATCAATTCTTGATCTAGCTACATGTATACCTGTATAATTAATCCATCTGTTTTAATGTGCTAATCTTGATTAGATTAGATTTGTAGAGAATGAATTACTGTGTTATGTTAATTACGTATTGATGTTGTGAATTCACATTAATTTAATTAGCTGTCACCAATTCACGTACATGAGGCCACGTATGACGTAACCAATCCCCTATGACGCTTTGGAAGACCACTGTACAGGAACTATGTTGTGTTTTTTAAGTTTGATTGCATGGCTTGATTGGAGTTTGAAGTGCGAGTCGGCTCGGCCTTTTTGTGGGCTAATAATCACCTTTTTTTGTGATGTTTTGGAGTTTTGGAGTTTTTGTGCGTGTGGACTTGAATGAAAACTGGTCATTTGACTTTCAACTGTAGAGTGTGAATGCACATGCAGGAAGTAGCAATTTCGCCTATGACTAACCGACTTGGCCTAGCAATGAAAGTGAAAACTGCTGCACATGTTAAATTTTACTCTATACGTTTTGTTTATTTATTTATATTTGGATTTGGTGTTTTTATTTGTAAATTAGAAATTTTGATTATTTATTTTTATGGAAAAATTTGGGAGATATATATTGTTGGCTTATAGTATAGGTGTAAGAAGCCCCTCAGCCAAAGTCTCGAATTTCAAGCTTTCATACAGAGATTAAAAGTACAATTAGGATAATTGTAGATTGACTAGTTGAAATGAAAGATAAAGACTGAATTTGGATGCTTAAGCCTATTTAGCTTAATGCAGATGCCAATTAACTAGTGTCTAAACAACACAATAGGTTCTCAAAAAAAAAAAAAAAAAAAAAAACAATAGAACCTTGTCTTCGGCCTATCTTAATGATCACTGGAGGCTTCGGCCTTTTCTTCCTTAGCCTCTCTCTAAAGGATTTTGGACTCCATGACACAATATCCATTTGGGCTACGGCCGGCTGGTTTTATCTCTTGAGGGATTATGGGCACTACACATATTAGTGGAAGGGTTACATTGTTTGGTACTGGAATGTAGTGTGTATAGCATTTTTTCACATTCTTTTGTAATATTTAGAGGAGGGTACACAATCTATGTACATGCTTTTGGCTAATGCAACGTTCAGGAGCTTCTCAAAAAAAAAAAAACACTATAACCTCAATCCCAATTTAATTTAAAATCTTACCAAAAATATAATCACTTTCTTTTTTTATTTATTTTTTAAAATAAAATAAAATTTACACCACCTGACCCGATATTTGAAAGTGCATTAGGTCTAAACAAATCTAAGCTCGACTTAAGTCTACTCGCAATAAAATAAAGCTCTTCCAATAGATTTAACTCCTTTCGAAGAGAGCTTGAAACCAAAAAATTGAAAGAAAACCGAGACCTCTATTTTAAGGACCCAAACGTTGAATCACTCAAATCAACATCCGTTCAGTTTTCACTCTCTTTTGCTCATAACAAAAGAAGATTAATATCTATATATATATATTCACAAAAAAAATGTTTTTGGTAGATAAAAAAGATGTTTTTTTAAATAATTTGTATTAAAATACAAATAAAATGTTCTAGTTTATTTTCTTTTCTTTTTTTATAAGAAAGAAACTGCACAACTTGCCCACGTTATGAGGCTCGAACATAAATTGTGCAGAAAACTTCAATAACACTAAAAATAGCATGCACAAATTGGGTATGTTATGAAACATAAATACATAAATGCAAGCAGAAAATTTTTGTTTCTCCCTTACTACTTACTAGACTCTTACAATTGTCATTCCCCTACTTAAAAGGGAAAATTTTGGTTGCTGTCCTTGAGCCCCTATAAATATTTTGAGTCCGACTAAGTGCACCCCGACTTTTAGAAAGTACACCTCGAAAAAAGTTAAACTTAAAAAAAAAATCAATCCTACTACAAAATGACCTTTATCCCCTCACTGTGATTAGTGCAACCCACTACAATTACTAAGTGCGCCCCACACATTCTCTTCTTAATTTGTGATTTGTAAGCATCATCAAGGGGCTCAGCCTCGAGGTTCGAATCTCTTGTTGGAGAGTCGGTCGGAACCCACCGAACCTCTAGTTGAAGTGTCGATCACAGCTTGCCAAACCTTTAGGTCCGCATCTGTCAACAAAATCTCACTAAAGAGGTTCGGTTGGACAACATCAAGCCTAGTTGATAAGTCTCGACTACATGCCACCAAACCTAAAATAGATGTCTCGACCAAAGTTTCGGAGTTGGGTGCTTCGATTTGAATGAAAGAATATTTTAATAAAAATGTGAGGTGCACTTAGTAATTTAAATTTAAATTTGAGGTGCCACGCAAAATGAGGTACACTTTCTAAAAATCGGGGTGCACTTAGCCAGACTCCATATTTTTTGCTATGCTAAGATCTCACAAGATAGATAACTAACATTTCACCTAATAGATATGATTTTTGATCAGACAAGTGATCAAAATGTTAGTACATGCATGTATTGCAAGCAAGATCCAAGAGAAACAACATAGTAGTCCACATATTTGTCAAGACAAAACCATCTGTTGATGCACATTGTAATGTGGAGGGAAATGAGCATTTGATTCATAATTATGGTCATAAGAAAAATGAAAGATGTGACATTGAGAAACAAGAGTTACACACAGTGACTTAAATTTGTCTGTAGCGCGCGCATTAGAAGTACTACATAGCTAGGTCTCTATTGTCACCTTGAATTTTGATATATGAATCTTCAGATTTCAATCACACAATTCATAATGAAGTCAAAAAAAAAATCACACAATTCATAAGTAGACCTTAGAACATTAATAACGCCCTTCAAAAAGGGGGTTTGACATGTGAGAGATGCTCTGTTAGGCTATTACAGGCTGTAGGATAAGATGGAAGAAGCTACATGTATACACATGTTTGCTAGTCGACTTGAAACTGTTAATTATTGAATATTTATTCTAACTAGACTTCCTTATTCTTAGAGTAGCAAGCCACAACTTGCTCACTGTGACACTCGAACTTCTAAGCTCTTACACAAATAACCACATACCAAGCCAATAAGTCATCCACTTGGTTGGTCTTAAAAGTAAACATTTTGAAGAACAAAAAGTTTACTGAGAGACTGAAGTGCAAATTAGGATAAACTTTGAAGACGATTTGAGATTTGCCGCTATTTTAAGCATCAAGAGAATAGAAAAGGCAAGACCAAATCAAAATCATTCATTCTCATTCTTTTAATTTTTTTTTCTTCTATTTTTAGGACATCATAAATATCGTCTTCATTGTTGGGCAAATTAAGTGAGCAGGGAAATACCAGACTAACACAGCTAAATACTTCTACAATTAGTATCTGTACTTAAATGATATGACAGACATTTGACAAAAAAAATAAAAATGATATGACAGACAAACCACTCACAATTTGTAAGGCAGCTAATTTGAAAGATCGATGTCTAATGTACATAAACCCTTTTGAGAGAAAACTAGTCTAGAATCAGCACCACCCACTTTGGACATCCGAAATGGATATCGAGTTGTTGATATCCATTAAATACACATCAATTTATGTGCGCACAAACATGAATGCACAAATCAATTTGGACGTCCAAAAAAGGTCACCCAATCATTTTTCTAGGAATATACACTTATTTGAAAACCATGTAATAAGTATTAAAAAAGAGAAATCAAATCTAGGGTTTGCTAAGAGGGGGCTTTCTGTGACGTAGAAGCTTGCTAGTGTCGTTGAGAACATCCATCTAATGTTGCAAATGCATGATTATGACCTAATCAAGTTTAATACCAACCATCTATCTTTCCATAAGGTCAAACTTAGACGCAAAACTACTTGAAAAAAAAAAAAAAAAAAAAAACTTGTGACAGAGGAAATGACATTGACGAAGTCCTAGCAAAGGAAATTAATAGCCTTCTTGAGCAAAATCCTTATCTATTTACCATTTGACTTGGTGGAGGGAGCAGACTTGCTATCAATATGAAATTTCTACTTTTGCGTCTCTACGACTAACTCTATGGAGCTCCACCACATTATCCTCATCATCACCTCAAAAATGTGTAACAGTACTGTCGTGCGCATTGGGATCATAAATCATAGGGAAAGAGATGGAGATGATTCGTACAAGTTTCAAATATTTTATCTAATATAGGTGAAAGGAGTTTTTGCTTGATGAACATATTTCACAATAGTATTTACCAATCTAACACACCTACTAAAATACATAACAAACTAACACATTTGATGCCACATCACACTACATCGCAATGCCACATCTGTAACATCCCTCAATTTTTAACCTGACTTTTGTGACACGTGTCAGGATCGTGACCCGGCTACGCGATACTGGACTGTATTTCGAACCTTGGGAGTCGACACCGAGGTAATTTTATGATTCTTTGATGTGTGTAATAGTATTATAGTTTAAATGCGTGTCACGAGCCATTTGGGCGATTTTTAAAATGAGTGAGTTTTCGCCTAGGTAACCGGGGGAGAAAATATAGTAAAAAGATAATTAAAATAATTATTTAACAATTATATAGTTCAATTGTGTGAGATAAACCCCATCACTCAACTCACCTCACCACCCACCCCATCACTCACGTCACACTCATCTCACCATCTCACTCACGTCACCCCCATTCCCAGTCATCTCTCTCACGTAACCTCTCCTCACTCTCTCATTTCACTCATCTCTTTCTCTCACTCTTCACTCTCCTCACGGTCTCTCTTCACTCGCTCTCCTCACACGACCTCCCTCTCCCTCATCTCACCACCGCCACGCTCTCGCCGGGACCCGGACCAGGGACGTCGGAAGTTGCGATCAACCGGAGGTATGCATTCTCTCCCCTCTCTCTCGTGTTCACTCGATCTCTCTCTCCTCTCGGTTTTCTCTCTCTCTCGTCTCGGTTTGCTCTCTCACTCTCACGAAACCACCTCTCCCACTGGAGATGGTGGTGACCGGGTTCACTCCCTCACCGGAGATCTCTCTCTCCATCCCTCTATTTCTTTTCCTCCCTCTCCCTCTCTCGATCGATCCATGAAAAAAAAAAAATTGGAAACGAGCGCCGTGCGCCTCTGTTTCGTTAGAGAAGAAGGGCCGGTTCGGCCTCGAACCGAGCCGGTTCGGCCCGAACCGCCGGCTGCAGTTCTACCGAACCGCCGCTTAGATAAAAAAAAAAAAAAAGAGAGAGAAAAATAAAGAAAAATGGAAAAGAAAATCCAGAAAAATAGGGAAAATTATGAAAAATTCAGGAAAATCCAGAAAAATATGAGAAATTAGAAAAAAATGGTTCACAACGAGTTTTGGGATTTTCTCGAAAATGTTGGCGAGATGTAATCGGGGTTTTAGCCTCGAAAAACATAAAAAAAATGATATAATATGTCAAATCGAAGCCAATTTAATGACTTGACCTATTAATACGAGTTTCCAACCTTGTCAGGTAACGAAAAACTCGGGGGTACGCGTTAGGAGTCGCGGGAGTGTCATACGCGGATTACGATAGATCAGGTAAGTACATTTGCCTTAAAAAGCACTTGTACGTTAGTAAGCCAGTTTAGAAAATATCATGTGATTCATTTTCACTTCTTTGTGTTTGTTACTATCGAATTATTGGCTTTCCATTCCTTATTCCTTGTATGTGTGTTCTTGGCATAAGTGTGTGTCTCGAAGGTACATGCGCCCGCACTGTAAGGGATAAAACGCGGCACTCGAGCGCACGAGTGTTTGACCACCCCTAGTGATTGTGTGATACCATGTACTGGATTGTTGTGGATATTGTTGTGGATTGTTGTGGAATTGTTGTGGAATTTAGACCACTTATGGCCTCTCTTGACTCGTAGAACACGCATGTTTCGATTGCTATCATTTCCAGTCTGTCTATCATGCATTCTTGTTTATTTAAATTCCTATCTTTCAGTACCCGCATGATATTTAGACTGTCTTGTTTGTTATTTCATGAATTACTGTTATATTCTTCTGGCTTTACTTTCGATTTCTCTCGCTTACTCACCGTCTAGTTTGTGACGGTGGGTGCGAGATAGGACGGAGAGTAGCGAGGGGCAATGGACCTTGCCTAGGAGACTTTTTTTTGTATGAAGTTTATATATATATATATATGATTGTTTTGGAACCGGGGAATATGTTTTGAGGTGGATTCCATCAATCCATTTTGTTGACTTAGGATTGAACATGTTGGGTTTTCCACATCTATATAGATTCCTAATTTCCCTTTGATTGAGTTATTTCCCAATATTTGATTAGAATATGATTTTTGCTTCCGCTGTGTTATAATTGCAATAACTCTTTCATAAAACGTGAAATTTTGATGTTTTGAGGCTGACTAGGCTCGTCAGGTTCGATGAGAACGGACTCGGGACCTGCACGGGTCTAGGCCGGGCGTACCCAAATGTATTGGGAATTTGGGGCCGTCACAACATCAACGCCACATCATGCCGGTCTAATAATAAAATATGGAAGTCGTGATTTTTTTATAAATAATTATTAGAAAAAACTTAATAAAATTTATTTATTTTTATTTTTATTTTATTTATTTTTATAAAAACAATTATTTATAAAAAACGATTATTTTTATAAAAACAATTATTTTAAAAAAATATAAAAAAAACAAAAAAGAAATATGAAAGTCCTGAGTTGCGCTTACGACTTCCATATTAGATAAAAATAAAAAATAAAAATACGACATTCACAACTTCGATATGTAGACTGTTCGGCCTGACATAGCGCATGATGTGGTGTTAAATGTGTTAGTTTGTTATATATTTTGATAAGTGTGTTAGATTGGAAAATATTACTGTGAAATGTGTTAATCAAGCAAAAATTCCAAGAAAAAAATAGCATAATGAATTTCAAATTAGATTTACAACAACGCCAAAGAAACCAAATCCAAAGAATTACACCATAATCAAAGCACCCTTTCAAGTTTCCACAAGCTTTGACCCAAAAAAAAAAGTTTCCTTAAGCAAATTATGGCTATTAATTAATTTCGTCAAAAAATCTATCCCTAACTTTTTTTAATTATTACTCACATGGTATCCGGTACATTGTTGGCCAAGAGTTTTAAATTTTTCCATTCTCATATTTTGAACTTGAAACCTCTTGTTAAGGGAGGAGGAACCCACACGTGTCACAAGTCATTGCATCACAACCCTCTTGGTTTTTCAACTTTTTTGAAGACACCGATCTTACACAAACTTCTATAAACTAAATTTATCTTCTTACGACGCCTTTCGACCATCCTAAAAAACTTTGCCCAAAAAAATATGTTTCTCATAAACATATACCCTAAAAAATATAAGCTAAATTTATTTGTTCCTCATAAACATATACCCTAAAAAACTTTGCCTAAAAAATATATATAACAAATATGTAAGATTTTCATGGTTACTATTTTTCCTTCCATTACATATCAAGTTTTGGTTCTCCAACAAAATAGTAGCAGCTCAAATACACTAACCAAGCCGTCAAGAAATTGGCTCGGCTCGTAGCCAAGCCAACTTACTTATTTATTCACAAAAGGTTTTTGGGGTGAAGGGGGGGGGGGGGGCCATTGCCTGCGCTCACATGCAGAAAGGAAGCACAGCACCAACGCCGTTACTATTTCGCGTTTCTATCTTTTTTTTCACAATACGTTTCCATTTATTATTGCACGACCGCCATGCACGGATGAAATCCATTTTTTTTATATCTGATTACGTGGCATCTCTGCTACCACGTGGCCTCATATCACACGTTTACTTTCTCAAGCTGGGGACCACTTCTCTGCCCATCATTCTCACGCCACGTTAGCCCCTACCAACACATCACTCTTGGTACGCGAGTTGGATCAATGGCACCAGATCCTTCTCGAGATTTTCGACAAAAGTTTAAATTTATCTGTTTTGGAGTGTTTAATTGTTGAGGGACACTGTTCAAAACTTCGAAGCCAAATGGCATGATGTGGTAAAGTGTCTCATCCACCTACAACAATAAAGGGAAGGTCAAATAATATTATAATCATCTCTACTGAGATTTAGTTTTATTTTTTATTTTTTTGTTGGGTGTTTTTTAACAGATTATTTGACCACTGATCATCTCTCTCTCTTGCTTGCTTGTTTGCTTTGGATTCTCACCCACCAGCATATTTTAGTTAATGGTAAATGCAATCTATGAAACATCTAGAACTGTAAGACTGCATGCAATGTAAATACTTTTTCACAATGAAGAGAAAAAAAAAAAAAAAAAAAAAAAAGCCATGCAAATAACAAAAAGTGTAAAGATAAAAAAAAAACAATCTGTAAATATCCCGATTGAAAAATTCGTCACATTAAACCAAAAGATAACTTGAGATGCATTAATTAAAAAATATTTTACATTGTGGCTTTGTTTTAAATAGTTGTCGTTGCAAATAATAAGAGAAATAGTAAAAGTAAAATGCTAACATAACCCTAAAATTAACCCAAGCACAACACACACCAGTTTGTGCCACAGGCGATGCGCCTCGCGATGTGCATGCACCAAAATGGACAACATGCAAGCAGATACACGTCATTCCTGGGTTAACTTCCTAGGTTACCATATCATTTTCCATAGTAAAATAAGGTTAAGAGGCTACCATCACATCAGTTGCAACACCAATGGATTAGATTAATGAGAGTGAAATTTATAATCTCAAACTATGTCACTAGGTTAATGTGTTGGGTTGCATGGAGACACTCAATTTGTTAATACCAGGGTTGCTAATTAGAGATTAGAGGATAAAATATAGAGAGAACAAATCTCTTAATCTATTCTTGTAAGGGAAATTGCCTGCACTGAATCTGGGGCTTGCTTGCTTGCACAATGGTTTCCTAATAAAAGAAGTTACTAACATCATAGTGTTGACTCACAGAACAATATATATTTGGTAGATAATCTAATATTGTTATGTTTGTTGTGAGGTGTCCGCTTACTCCAACAAACATTGAATCCCAAGCCAAGTCTTTTGCTCATTTTTTAACAGGATCAGAGAGACTTAACATGCTATATGTGGGCATTGAAGATACCAATTCTAGGGATATGTGGACGTGGAGTGGTCACTATAATGTACTATTAAACTATGTATGCCATGCACATTTATTTAAGGTATGTACGTACAATAGTTTATGGAAAACAGAACAAACTACGCTTCCAGGTAACATAATCTAATGGGGAAAAAAATTGAATAGGTGGCCTGGTCTCCATGTATGATCAAGAACTTTCCTGCAGAGATAATTGCGTAAACTGTCGCGCCACGTGGTAGGTGATGACATGGTGTGGATGGGGTTTATGTGAATGTAGACGTAGATGGTGTATCAAATGACGCAATGAAGATCAAGAGATGTGAGGTTGCAGAGTTTGAAGGTTTAGTGAAGGACACGTTGAGAGAATGATGTAATGATAGAAAATGGTGAGTGATGAGTCTATGGTCCAAGATCAGAAGATCTATAAGGGATTAATGTATCATATATTGAAAAACTACGGACAGAAACTATTGTTTAAGGCAGATTGTAATATTTTCATACACGGGAGGGAAGGGTGAGAAAGCAAACCTTGCAGAGTTAGTTGGCCAACAACTATGAGTTTAAACGGAAGGTGTCCTTGACCTGTACCTGAATGAGGAGGTCACAATCTCAGCTAGAAAAATAACAGTTAAAATGGTTGCTTCGCCGGATTAAACACCATGATTCTTCTTTACTAGGATAAAAAGTGAAAAGTGAAGCCAAGTAAATTAAGGGCTCAAGGTTTCTCTAAGAAACTCTAGATTTTTCAATCTATACATAGGCTTTGTTGAACTGGATCTATTTAGGAGATTGAGCTAGGCCCAGCACAAAGTTTGTTTACTATTATTACATCAGGACCTGCGCAGAACTACATAGCAACATAGACCTAACAAATGGTAAATAAGAAACAAAGGTTTCCATATAATAGAAAGCAAAATGACATGATAATAGACATAGGGACGATATCTTCAATAGTTTATCTTATAAGAATCAAAACAAATGCATAAGACACAAGATTGTATGCAGCAAGAACACGAACAATCTCAAAGCGTAACGAGAATAAACAATCACACGGATGAACTCTAAGGCTACTTAGGAAAAAATAACATAGACAATAAGAGACATAGGTGCAAAAAGTATTGTATTTTCTTAATTTTGATCTTGTCCTTGCTTTTGTAATTGTAAACTCTCATAACTAATACAATAACACAAAAGCCATTTCTGATTAAAAAAAAAAGATACATAGGTGCAAAGACTATGATGGAGCTAATAGCCATGAACCTTAATCAGTAACTAGTGAACATCAAAACAAAGTTTGCAGTAGAAACTAGAATAATTTGCATTATTTATCAAATGAAAAATATACAAGCATGACAATTTAGATGTTTGTAGATTTTTCAATTTATTTTGTACGAAGTGGAAAAAACATAGTTAAAATGATATATTATGGGTAAACCGTAGCCTTTAAAATCTAGAGATAGTCAAGTCCTAGAATCAGGTTTTATTCCTAAGGCCTCTTCATCAATCAATTCAAGTTACTTGTACATCAGTTTTTAATTACTGCGGGGAGTGCAGAGAAGTAGATGGGGACAAAGGGCTGCTATAAGATTTACTCTTATAGCAGTTGCTGCGATTAAAGTTCAAGTAATGGAAAAATAAAAGCCTTTATAAGTTAACAGGCATATTCATGCTACTTGATACCTTGATACTATTATCAGTGAAAAGGTTAGATACATCAACTTGCCTCATATTTTATAAGCAACAACAACTACGACATAGCCTCAATCCCAAATTAGTTGGGGTCGGTTACATGGGTTTTTTTTTTTTAATAAGAAAGAGACTTTGAATATCAAAATTTCAAAAGAATGGGCTGGGAGCTTTACCTACGCAACTCGATACATGTATGTATTTACAAAAGAAGGCACGGCTTCATCTTTCTTTTTTTCATTTTCCCTTCCAGACAAAACCCAATTCGTCAATCACAGCCTACTACCAAAATTTCTATCTCATTAGCCTAGTATTGGGTCATATTTAATGAGCATCAAGTGAAAAGCAACTCCATATGTTTTGAGCCCGCTTTCATCCCTTTAAAGGTTTACTAGACCAAATATTGTCTAAGCAATTTCGAGGCAAGTAGAAAATGCACTTCAACCAGAAAAATCGTTGGGCGATTGTCAAATGAAGACATTCAAATAGATTCTGTGACTACTCCAAAACGAATTCGTTTTAGCAATTTTTCATACTAATTTGATTACATCCATCAATTGCATTCATTCAAAAGCATAGCAACATTTTTTATCATTTAACTCTGATAACTCTAGTATCCTAAAGGCCTTAACAGATCCTCAGTCAATCAAATCTCAATTCCTATACATTACACAACCTTTATGGCTCAATTTTGTATATTTAGGGTAAGCTATTTCAAAGCTCATCAGGTACATGTCAATTCCAATTCGAAATCACCATAGCAATGAGCCTTCAAATAGTAAATCACAAATCAGGTTGGGGAGGTGACCATAAACATTCCTTTATATTATACATCTTTTTTGGTGAATTTTATATTATACCTTTAAATCAAAGCAAATAAATTATATAAATTACCCACAATGAACTATGTTATACTAAAAATATTATTGCCAATCCCTAGGGAGCCAAGCCTCTTCCGCCAGGCTACAGTTATAAGGGAGACCAAACACTCCCCTTAATTGATGACCCATCAATTATTTTTTCTATTGCACATACAAAATACTATACCAATAAACATCACATAATTATGAATCTTTATGGATGTTAAAGGTAGTAACTAAGGGTTTCCACAATGGTTCCCATGGAACCGGGTAGTGGATGCCACGTACCCTTTTCTATCCGCACTCCTCATGGCTCAGCGGTCTTTTGTAAACGATCGCTGAGCCAACGACCCCATGCACTGAAAAGTTGCGCGTGGGGCCCATTTTAAAAAAAAAAAAAAAAAAAAAAAAAAAAAACGTTTGAATTTTTAAATAGTTGTAAAAGGTGTGAAGTGATTGTGGCTCCCAAAAAAGGTGTAGGAAGTGTGAAGTTAGGGCATGTGCAATGGTTACACACTTTTGGTGTGTAATAAATTGCAACATCACTAACTCACTAACGTTTCTTCTACCACACTCATCTCCACTATAACTACATTTACTACCACCTTTTTTGGAACCCACAATCACATCACACCCTTTACAACTATTTAAAAAACTTTAAAAATTCAAACATTTTTGTTTTTTTTTTTAAAATTGGGCCCCACCCTAAAATTCAGCTCATGGAAATAAATATAGGTAGATTCAAAAGGTATTGTTCAGATTGTGCAATATAAATCTCCAAGCCTCAGCTGTTGATACTTTGAAATCACTTTGCTCTATAACCTATATTAAGAGATGGAAATGCAAAGAGGCATTTCATATAGTCAAATGAAATGAGCAGATCGATGGGCCAGATTTGTTAGAGGATACTTGAAATTAAAGTTTGCTGCTCCTTAATGAATAGAGGTCTCACAATTTCAACAAAAATTTCCTTAATGAAGGGATTTTAAACATGCGTAAGAACTAAAATCTCAGATTAGCACCTTGAATAATGAACGAATGTTGATTGGTTTTATTAAAAAGACAACAAATCAAAAAGATTAATGACTTTGGTTATTTAAGAGTATATATGTATCATGCTTATTCATGGAAAAGGAAAAGTTGGCCTAAGGAAATGAAAATGAATGATATTGCAGGGTGCCAAGATTAAAGCTTAGTAATTTATTTTTTTTTGAGGATAGATTAAAGCTTAGTATTAAAAATACTGACCTTCAAAAGAAATTTGTTAAAAGCAACAAACTATAAAAAAATAAGAATTGAAACTAATCAGAAACCCCAATAATGAATGTGACAAATATGCACTAACAAAATCAAGAAAGCAATAAAAAAGATCAAGTGTTGCACTGATAAGGTTTGGGAGTCCTTAAAGTTTGCCACAAAATCATTAAGGCTAGTAATTTTTCACTATTTTTCTCATATAAAGTTACTATATAATAGTAACCAATAATATTCAATCTGAATTTTCTGAACCAGGAAAAATGAAAATTCTCTAAAATGGTTAAAGCAACAAATTTTTGTTCCATGCCATGACATCTGATTCCTTTAAACTTCCATCCAGATAGCAACACAATTGATATTGAGTACTTCTCCAAATTGACAAGCCAAATAAATTTGAAAATGTTTAAATTAGCATATAGATTGAAATCTTGGTGAGTCCGAATTGAAAGTTCTCTAAAATGGTCGAATCTCGGCCTTCACGATAACACACTAATCAGTCCAATAATTGATAATCAATAATCAGTCCAATAATCATATAAAGAAAGCAACCCTCAAATTAACATCAATCATCATTTCATCTTCCTATAAAGAAAATGAAAATGAAAAATGAATCGATACTCTCTCCAAACCCCAAACTTAGTCACAGTACAAAGAATTGACAAATTGAGATGTAAGGGAAAAAAAGAAGATCAATTCAAAGCACAGATTACTCAATGAAACACCCAATGTAATCAAGTTCCATCAGTACAATATATAGAATTGACCAATTGAGATGTAAGGGAAAAAAATAAGAACAAACATACCAGAGATTGCTAGGGCAGCAACCAAGTCGGGGAAGAGATTGGGAAGCAGGGCAACAACCAAGTCGGGAGAGAGATTAGAGATTGAGAAGGTAGTCAACGAACATGCTCAACCAAGTCGGGAGGGAGAGAGATTATGAAGCAAATAGGGAGAAGGATCGATTCAAGTTTGGTTGTGAAGAGAAATCGGTGTTTGAGTTTGAGAAGGTAAAGAAAAGTCAGTAATGGAGTCGAAAAAGAGGGGAAGAGTTGGAAAAGAGAAATTGGAGGCTGAGTTCAACACTAAGATGAGGAAGGCGAGTTCTCTCAGTTGGGATTGAAATTGAAAAATCAAAAGAAAAAAAAAGCGGAAAAGAAGCCGAAATAAGAGGCGATTAGAAAAAAGGGCAAATTCGCGAATTCAAGTAACGAAGGAAAATCGATTTATTCTCGCTTTTTATAATATATATATAGGTAGATATATAGAGTATCAAAAGTATTTTTCTAAATTTGCACTTTATGTAAAGTACATTAATACTATACTACTATTGATCCCAAAAAAAAAATTAGCACCATACTACTATGAAAAGTAATTTTTTTTTTTTTTCATTGAAGTATGAAAAGTAATCGATTACTTTACGAAATGTAAAAGGCGTATGTTTAGGATAAGCTTCCTTTAATTATCTCAAGCTTGTTATGGAAAGTTGAGAAGGGGCCCACTTTAAACCAAATCAATTCAAAGTCGTGATTGTTAATTAAATCTCAATTACCTTATTTATGTATATTAATATTTAAAAAAATAAATGGGATATGACTTCATCTACTCAACTATCACGACAGAAAAAAAGAGTTCCCCTAAAAACAAAAATTCTACTTTGGCCGTTGGCAATAATCTTTACATCCGCTAACTAAACTTGCTTGAGACCTAAAATTCTTTATTAAACTTCATAAATTTAATTCGATAATTGTGATTTCAAAGTTTCTTGTGTCAACTCAAATTTCGATTAAATGATACTTTTAAACATTTCTCTTATTTGCACTATACTATAATACTACCAAATGGTAAACACATGTCATATTATTACTATTCAAAAATTAAGATATCAAAAATAAGTTGAGTGAGGTCAATTGGTTTCGAGTCTTGTAGATAAAGCAAATTGGTTAGAAGGGTTACCCCGCATCAAGCCTGAATGGCGTCCAAATATGAATTATATAGTTGGTGTGATTAGCGTCAAATATCAAGTCCAAAAAAAAAAAAAACCAGTAGCAATAAAAAAACCATTTAAGGTTTCGCCCCAGGCCCCTAAATGCTTAGGAATGACCCTGATTTGACATGTAATCACATGGTTAGCATTGACATTGAATTTTTATTGAGTGATTTAATATAAGATTATAGCAGATAACTGCAAGAATAATGAATCGGAAAAAAACAAAACAAAACAAAACAAAAAAAACAAAACAAAAAGAAAAGAAAAGAAAAGAAAAAAGTATTTCACCTTGCATCTCAATTAAATGATTGATGAACTTGCAGGAATCATCTTCAAAATCTGGTTGTGTAGGTTACCATTTGAAACAATCACACCACCAGAAGGAAAGATGACCCTCCTTTCAACTTGATCAGCAGCAAGATCAATCGGATTTCCTCTCCAATCTGTAACCTAAGCATGACGCGTTCATTCACAAATTCATTAATGTTGTAAGAAAACTTACATAAAAAAGACCATATCTTGTTAAAACTGAAAAGTGAAAACATGTTTACTGCATTAGTTATGAACAGGAACATATTTGGCATAGTTTAGGGCCATTTGCATTTTGGAAATGTAATAAAAAGTCGGGCCACTTGGAACTGTGATAAAAAGTTGATCATGTGAAACCTTGAAACCTTTAAGGCATGATGTGGCCAAGGGTCAATTCTTCTTTAAAAAGTCAAAGGGCCTATTAGCACTACTTGACACGGCAAAAAGTACAGAGACAACACATTCCACATTCTAAATCTTTTACATGCTATTAGTAAGAATCAAATGTTTTCTATAGTTACCATGAATGATGATAAGCATCAAGGCGATTTTAGTTAATCCGCAAATATCACCAATGAAAAGTGAGACAAACTCTAGCATGCAAACATGCATCAAATACTTTAGAATAGATAGAATATACCTGCCCACCAGCTTCAAGAACACATATTATTCCAACGGCATGATCCCAAACCTATAGCTCAATTAACTCAGCAGTCAGCATTGGCTTTTCTAAAGAAGTTCTAGCTATGAAAAAGAACTAACAGTGTGGCGTACCTTGATAATAGTATTAGTCCTAGCACGAAGTATAAAAACAGAAGCCCTACCAGATGCCACCATCAAATACTTGCACAAGCTGAAAATATAAAGTTGAACAACACAGTCAACCAAGGTCCTTAACATTAATCATCTGTCCCACCAGATCTACAAACCAGACTTTAAACGTGTTTCCAGGTTCAAATTCCAAATTTCCAGCATTCAGCTACGGAGCTACCTATAGCAATTAAATGCCTTGAACATGGTTCTAGAGTAACAGAAACATATAAATATTCAGCATTCAGTTCCCTGTAGTGATTACCAGAATGCCTGAAAGTTGCACATGGACTAACCATGGCAAGCTAACTCAACTAGTTACAGGCTCACAGCACAAGTAATGAAAGACTAACTTAAAAATCAAGCCATAATAGTCACCCATGGTTATAAAATAAATATATAAATAATAATCAAGCCATAATAGCTGGGTAACTTTTGTGACTCCTAGCAAAGTGAAAACTAACTGTCATTTGCAAAAACCTGTACGGCTGTACCAATATAATCAACGCATTTTTGAAATAAACAAAGGGACGATTAAACGTGGACATTTGGGACCCATTTGAAGAGAATAAATATAGGATGAAGATAGCTCTTAATGTTATTTTCAAGACAATTCTTGTTCTTCAAAGTTTCTAATCTTGTTTTCAAGGCTTATAAAGCCAGTCTGCAAGAACCACAGATTTTGACCTTCATTCACCCTTTTGTTATTGCTATTTTTACAATTGGTTTGATTCTATCCAGCTGTTGAAATTAAAAGTGAGAAGAGAAACCCGTTACCAGGTTATTTGATTAGTCGATTCTGAACAAAATTGGATAATTAAGAACCATGGCTTATCAAAAAACTTGGGGTTGGTATGATAATCAAGAACCTTACTCAGGAAGTTTGCACACTTGAGTAGTCAGAGGCTCAAAGAGGCCTGAATATCCATGAACAAAGAAATAACTTCATAAATGGACAACCTTTACTTCATGGTTACAAGATCAAATAAAAAAACTATTACTCAAACACTATTTCATACCACCCAGAAGGTTCAGATAAGAGGAACCCAACTAAGTTCGTTTCATCGTGGCTATAAAGCAAAGGCTCTGAACAGGATCTAATAAGGACGAGATAAATACCTAAGGAGGAGAGAAAATATCCTTTTTTTATCACTTGCAGTGCATGGCTTGAGCATGTCATCCATGGGAGAAGTCAGATAAGCACACTAGAGAAATAAATCTACATAGGTGAGAAAGATGAAGAAAATAAATTTGGTTTTACCCTCAGATGGCACAAGGCCTTTGAGTAAAACCCCACATCTGATAGCCAAAGGTGGTTAAGTAAGGCGCAATATTGGTGCTAGCAGAGATGATACGGCAGACTAGTGGTCTGACATACAAGAGGATTTAAAGTTGAATGTTCACCTTCAGAACAGGGCATATAGGTCAAGGTGGAGTTGCGGGCTTGTTGCAGACCCAATGCTGATCAAGAGTCAAGACTGTCCTCGACAAGTTTCGTGAGTTGTTGATCCTCGAGATGGCAGTCAGTCAGTGACAAGTTCTTCAATGTTGATGTCATACAATCTGGATTAGGGTTTCAGTCGGAGTTAGAGAGTGTTGGAGTTGTACGGGCTGAAATATAGACTTACATAAGAAAGAATTCAAGGTGAAGAATGCTTGAGTATGGATTTCTTCTCATGGAGTAGGACTAAGGACTTTTCATGTAAAACAACATACCCACTGGAGTCAGATGGTTAAGTAGGGGAGTACTTTTAAAACTACAGAGATGATGGATGATACATTCCAACACAAACTGCAATCTTTTTGTAGAGGTTTTTCAGATAATAGATAATACTTCTTAGAAAAAGATGATCATAAATAGAATGTGCAAGCATCTGGCAAGTGGGAACAAATGTAGAATACTAGAATATAGGTCCAAAGATTTACCAGACAAGAACCTGGGTTAACCAAGGGAAGTTTCCAAGACGTACAATGCTCCATAACGTTACCACCAAAAGGTTACTTTGAATAGGAAAGGGAAGATGAATTAACCAAATACGCGACTACTCCAGTGACTTCAATATCTATTGCCCAAATTCTCCAATTAATTTGGGAATTGCTGAATATGCTGATAAGAAGACACTGGAGCTAGCTAGAGCAGTGAACTATGTAACTCAATCTCATTGATAGTCGCTATACGTAATTTTGTGAAAAAAAATAGTAAATAACAATTTATTCAAACGAGATAAAGAATTACGCAAAAATTTAATCGGGCAGCAACATATCCCATTTGTTTCACTTGCTTAAAATGATAGCAACGAATTGTATTTTCCTATCCTATAAATCTATAATGATTGTTTTTAGTGTGCAAGCATCCATTCTTGGTTGACAAATTAAAGTTGCAGGCTCAATCCATTCATAGGAGGTCTAGAAAAAATTAATGAAAACGTTGAAAAGCAAGACGAGAGTACTTCCTAGCAATAAAAAACAAACTTAAATTCGTAAGAAGAAAATAAGAATACAAAAGAATATCAAATGACTTAAGGATTCGAGATAAAACCTTCCACAACATGTTGGCAAAAGTAGAACTTGTTTTTCCCCAACAGCAGCAGGATCATTAGTTGAGCTAAATGAAGCAGATAGTGGCAAAGAGTTCCAGGTTTGACTATCAGGAATGCAATAGCGCGCCTCATGAACCAAGAAACTCCCATCCACAAAGCATCTCGTCCAATGACTCCAATTAGTAGATGATGCATTGCTATTCAGCATATTTGATAATCTCCTTCTCCATGTCCCACAACCAACATGAGCAGCCATAACAATTCCTAATGTAGGGATACCAGATTTGGCTTCTTGATCATTGATGCTAGGGCTGTCAGAATAATCATCCTTCCAGTTAGGGCATCCCATAACACCAACTGCTATCTCTCCATCCACTACAAGAGCCAATCCTACCTAAAACATTTCAGATTATCGAAGTGAAAGTCAATTCTACAAACACAAAGAAAAGAAAAACTAAAAATCAATGGAGAGCATACCACATACAAAGCCTCGCTACCTTTCAAAAACCCTCGAGTGCCGTCAATAGGATCGAGCACCTGCAAGAATAAGTCCCTCAATGAGAAGATGATGGTTGATTGAAAACCTGCAAAGAGAAGTCTTATCATGCCAAACAATGACAAGTTAAGGCTCGATGGAAGTATGCTCCACAGTTCAGTCATCATCCTAGTGCCATTAACTAAAATAACAAATTGTACTATCTATCGAATTTTACTTGAAAAAGTACTAAAAAATCATATAAATCTCACCCAATAAGTGGATGGTTTTGCTCCAAAAGTAAATGCATCTTTTCCTCCCCTATCAATAGCTTCCAATACATCATCCCGTGTCAATGGTTTGTGCTCTGGTTCCACTCTATCATTTACAACACTTAAGACGTTGTCTGCTAGAAAATTTGACCTTATGAATGTTGAGTCCTCCTCGGCCACCAATGGAATAGATGGAAACATCTTTTTAAGTTCTGTGCCATAACAGTAAAACAACCAAACATTTACTTTTTTTGATGGGGAAATATTTAGATTTGACACTTCTACAACTAGGTAACTCAAAGAAAGCATTCATTCATGGCGCAAATACTTGAAACAGAAGTAAAACCAAAACACAGAATTATTAACAGAGAAGCAAATCCAATTTTGGAGGCTATCCTCAAAATGCAACAGTGTCATCTGACTATAGAACTTAGTAAATTCGTAATAAAAACTGTTAATTTTTTTATATTGGGCCCCCGCATGCCCGTGGATCTCCACCAATACTGATATTGTCCCCAACTTAACCACTCATAGGTGTGGGGATTTAACTCAAAAGGCCTCGGTACTAATTGAGGGGAGATCCACTCTTAAATACTTCATTACGAAGTCTTCTTTAACCGATGTGGGACTATTATTTCGGTCTACCCATCTCCAACATACACAATAAATTGAGCTACTGAATTTGTGGTCAACTTGAGTTCTACAATTCACAAAAGTACGGTTTTGGCTGTAGTTATGGGATATCAAGTTTCGGCTACATAAATAGAGATCACAAATATCATAAGCACGTTGTATAGCCAAGAATGCATTAGAATTTGGAAATACCACAACAACAAACAACAACACTTCAATCCCAAATTATTTGGGGTTGGCTAAATAGATCAAACTCTTCCATTGCACTCAATTTAGTGCCTTAGAATTTACAAATGAATTAATGAAATGAGACAATGTATGGATATATAGTATGCTGCTGCAATAAAACCAAAACACAGAGATATTACTAATGGAGAATATACCCAAACTGATAAACGCTTGCACGCCGAAGTCCGCGACCGTAACAGGCGTCTGATCATTCTTCTCCAAAATCCCTCCACCACTTGAAGTTGAACCAAGCGATTTCTTCACCTGCACTCAAACCAACCAAATCAGCACAAAAACACCACCGAAACCCCAATCCACCACAAATCAACCAAAACCACTTCAAATTCAATCACATCAACGCAGAGACAGCACGCCTTCTCCACCACATCCACCGCCGCTTCAAGCTCTCTCCGGTACTTCGCTGTCCGCGGCAAGAACAACAAGCTCGACCTGAATCACCATCATCATCGTCGCTAATAGAGGTTCAATCATTCAACAACATGAATGCGAAATCGACATGGACAGAGAATACAATGTGAGATCAACCTTACAGTGCTGAAGCGAAATCGAGAGAATCGGCAACTGTGATGATCGATTGATTGGATTAGCGCGATCGACATTGCGAGGAGGGTTTGAATTTGCTAGGGCTTGTGATGCTCAGAAGCTGTACTTTGTGCACTGTGGTTGGTTGGTGTTTCTACGATTGGTTTGTGCTGACGGGAGAGAGTGTGGTGGAGGTGTTTGTGAGTTGGTAACTTTTGGAGCGAAATATCTAGGGAAGTGTTTTACCGTTCGTTGGATGGGTATTGAGATGTGTTGGTTTGTATCTCGGTTTGTGTTGGTGGATTAATGGAAATTTGAGCGTTATGTTGCCCGTTGTGACGCATTGAAAATGACGCTGTTGGGACACTGGTCCTATTTTAAGAAAAATGATAAATTTTGTGAGAAAAATGACATATTTGTTATGATATGGATGAACAATTGATCAAGACTTTGTATGACTAATCATTGTCAAGCATGGCTCTTACATTGAATGGTAATATCAAGCATGGCCCTTACTCTTGCATCTATATCCAATGTACTCATTATTTCATGTGCTGTCAATATTGCTTGTAAAGAGTTGTATGGCATGTGATGTATGTGTAACTTGTAAACATTGTCTTAGTACATTTATCATCATCACCAAAGGCCTATATAAAGGGTATCAGCCTCATTGTAAAAACACACCAAGTTGTATACAACTTCTCATTTCAACTCTCTCATTTCTCCTCTTCTACTTTGTAGTTGTAGTTCTTTGTAGTTTTTTGTAGTAGTAGAAGTTCTTAGTTCTTTTACTTTCCTTCTCTAGTTCTAGCAAGTCTCAATTCAATTCACAACACGTTATCAGCACAAGCTTGCTCTAGCATTAAGGAGATCTTGAAGTTCAAGAAGGCTTGTTAAGGAGACAAAGCTAGGAAAGTATAACTTTTATGAGTTCGGTTTATTTCTATATTATCTTGGTTGCTTCACTTTTATATGCATACTTTATTCATATATTATGCATTATAACGTCACCGATTGCGAAAACATGCTCTGTAGTTGCGTTTTGTACGATCTTCTACATCAGAAATCAAAAGTCAATATGTGACATAACTAGTTTTCTCGCTATACTACAAACGATTAATTATGCTCCATTCTTGATTTTTTATATTGCAAATAGTGTTATGAGTTTGGGTTGATAGTGGGTAAGTTTTGTCCCCGGTAAAACTAAACATTGAAAGGGAGATGGGTTATCCCGTTCGAGGAGGCATGGTTTTAAGTAGACTTCGTCTCGCCATCCAACCTGGAGGTTGTCCCACCAATTCATACAAGTATTACATTTTACATATTTATAATCAAGTTGTGAACATATATTTAATAGTATATTATCTATTTTGTATAAAAAGAAAACTATTTAGTTTATCCCTATTTTCATAAAAATTTTATTTAGTTATAATTGAATTAATTACCTTAACAATATTAACAATAATAATTATTTGTTAAGGCAATAGGATGCTCAAATTATATATAAAATATCTATGCAAGACTATGCGTATAATACTAATATTTATTTGTCAAATATCTCTTTAGAGATTTGAAAAGTGAATATTTCATTTTATATTATCATTTCTCCTCATGGAGCTATCTATATCAAGACCAAAATTGGTGATGCTCCAAAAGGCTCAAAATGAACGGCTGGGTCTCACGCTACAAAATTTATATCAGTCAAATATCGTTTATTATATTGCAATTTTAATTACCTCTATGTTGAGGTTATGCAAAAGTATGACTGATGAGACAAATAAAGGCCACGTGGCTCGCCTCAATATATTACTGCAACAAATTATCGAGTGCGTACGTCAATCCATTAAGTATTAATGATGGATTGAATTCTTATCTCGTGGTAGCTGAGTAAAATAATGAGATATTATAAATATAATATCACTCCTGTCCAATTGGTTCAACTTCAAGAAGCATATGTTGCATACTATGACCATGGTCGCAATACCAAATTACGGACGTGGAAAAGGTGAAAAGATATGGTAAAAGTCATGTTGATAATTCCACTGAAAGTTGAAATAAAAGTGGTGCACCTCTAGAAGAGGTAATACATTATTGACAATGAACGCTCATAATTGTGACACGTTATCGTCACACATGAAAGGCTATTGCCTAAATATTGTCATATATACAATACCCAAATATTTTTGTGATATTTTACCATACTTTTGTTAAATGTAGAAGGCAAAAATTTTATATTGAAAATGACTAATGATCCAAAAAGTTTGAGATATTCGTATTTTATTACGAAAAGTGTATTTCTTTAATACCATATTGTTTTTCAATGTAGAAATGGATCATCAAGTTATTTGTTCAAATTATGGCGATATATGTCTTGTTGATTGTGCTACAATGCACACTATCATCAAAAGAAGAGAATATTTCTTCAAGTTGAACTTAGCTGAGGCTAATGTTCAAACAATATCTGGCATCTCCAATTTGATTAATGGCTCTGGAAGAGCAAATATTATGTTGCCTAGGGGAACAACAATTCATGTTGATAATGCCTTATACTCTGAAAAATCCAGAAGAAATTTACTCAGCTTTAAAGATATTCGACAAAATGGATATCACATTGAAACCATGAACGAAAATAATAGAGAATTTCTCTATGTCATATTGGTTTCAAATGGGAAAAAAGAAGTGTTAGAAAAATTTTCAGCTTTATCCTTGGATTATATTTTACTCATATAAGGCATGTCGAAACGAATGTCGTCTTAAATAAGAAAATTAATGATCCAAAGACATTCATTATATGGCATGACCGGTTTGGTCATCCAAGAACATCAATGATGCGAAGAATAATTAATAATTCGCATGGACATCCTTTAAGGAGTCACAAAATATTTTCAGCTGGTGATTATAATTGTGCTAGTTGTTTTCAAGGTAAATTGATAGTTAAATCATCCCCAAGTAAAATTGTTGTGGAATCCTCAGTTTTCTTAGAACGCATTCAGGGAGACATATGTGGACCTATTCATCCTCACTGTGAACCATTTAGATATTTCATGGTTTTGATAGATGCATCAACTAGGTGGTCACATGTTTGTTTGCTTTCGACCCGCAATGTTGCATTTGCTAGATTTTTAGCGCAAATCATTAAGTTAAGAGCACAATTCCCTGACAACCTAATCAAGACCATCCGTCTTGATAATGCCGGGGAATTTCAATCTCAAGCATTTAAAAATTATTGCATGTCTATAGGAATTACCATTGAACATTCTGTTCCACATGTGTATATCCAAAATGGTTTTGCAGAATCTCTAATCAAATGCATTCAATTAATTGCTAGACCTTTAATCATGAGAACTAAGTTATCAACTTCAGTTTGGGGACATGCAGTCCTTCATGCAGCATCTATCATTCGTTATAGGCCTACTGCATACCATGAACATTCCCCCATGCAACTCATTTTAGGTCAACAACCAAATATTTCACAATTAAAAAATTTTTGTTGTGCAGTGTATGTTCCTATACCACCTCCCAATAAAACTAAGATGGGTCCACAACGAAAACTTGGGATTTATGTTAGATTTAACTTATCGTCCATTATAAGATACATTGAACCCTTAATAGGGGATTTATTTACTGCACGTTTTGCTGATTGTCATTTTGATGAAACAATTTTCCGACCATTAGGGGGAGATAAGAAGTCAATTCAAAAGGTGTAACATCCCTCAATTTTTAACCTGACTTTTGTGACACGTGTCAGGATCGTGACCCGGCTACGCGATACTGGACTGTATTTCGAACCTTGGGAGTCGACACCGAGGTAATGTTATGATTCTTTGATGTGTGTAATAGTATTATAGTTTAAATGCGTGTCACGAGCCATTTGGGCGATTTTTAAAATGAGTGAGTTTTCGCCTAGGTAACCGGGAGAAAATATAGTAAAGAGATAATTAATTAAAAGTAAAAGTGTGCACGTGACGGGAAAATACGGGTCGATGAGGTAAGATGGGTCGGGGAACCCTTGTGTTAAAGTTTGAGATGTGGGGGTCGGTAAAAATGGGTAGACACAACTATCATACCCATTTAAATATTCAAACACACACCTTACCACATCACTCCACTCACCTCACCACCCACCCCATCACTCACGTCACACTCATCTCACCATCTCACTCACGTCACCCCCCATTCCCACTCATCTCTCTCACGTAACCTCTCCTCACTCTCTCATTTCACTCATCTCTTTCTCTCACTCTTCACTCTCCTCACGGTCTCTCTTCACTCGCTCTCCCTCACGTCCTCCTTTTCCTCATCTCACCACCGCCGTGCCGCTCTCTCGCGGTGACCGGACCAGGGACGTCGGAGGTTGCGGTCAACCGAAGGTATGCATTCTCTCCCTCTCTCTCGTGTTCACTCGTTTTCTCTCTCGTTCTCACGGTTTATCTCTTTCTCTCTCTCTCGTCTCGGGTTTGCTCTCTCACTCTCACGAAACCACCTCTCCCACTGGAGATGGTGGTGGCCGGGTTCACTCCTCACCGGAGATCTCTCTCCATCCCTCTATTTCCTTCCTCCCTCCCCTCTCTCGATGGAGCCATGAAACAAAAAAAAAAAAGGGGATTGGAAACAGAGGCGCTGTTACAGCGCCTCTGTTTCGATTCAAAGGAGATGAAGGGCTGGTTCGGCCCTGAACCGGGCCGGTTCGGCCCTGAACCGGTCTGGTTCGGCCAACCGCCCTTAGAAAAAAAAAAAAAAAAAAAAAAAAAAAGAGAGAAAATAAAGAAAAATGGAAAAGAAAATCCGAAAAATAGGGAAAATTATGAAAAATTCAGAAAAATCCAGAAAATATGAGAAATTAGAAAAAAATGGTTCACAACCGAGTTTTGGGATTTTCTCGGAAATGTTGGCGAGATGTAATCGGGGTTTTAGCCTCGAAAAACATAAAAAAATGATATAATATGTCAAATCGAAGCTAATTTAATGACTTGACCTATTAATACGAGTTTCCAACCTTGTCGGGTAACGGAAAACTCGGGGTACGCGTTAGGAGTCGCGGGAGTGTCATACGCGGATTACGATAGATCGAGGTAAGTACATTTGCCTTAAAAAGCACTTGTACGTTAGTAAGCCGCTTAGAAAATATCATGTGATTCATTTTCACTTCTTTGTGTTTGTTACTATCGAATTATTGGCTTTCCATTCCTTATTCCTTGTATGTGTGTTCTTGGCATAAGTGTGTGTCTCGAAGGTACATGCGGCACGCACTAGAAGGGATAAAACGCGGCACTCGAGCGCACGAGTGTTTGACCACCCCTAGTGATTGTGTGATACCATGTACTTGGATTGTTGTGGATATTGTTGTGGATTGTTGTGGTATTGTTGTGGAATATAGACCACTTATGGCCTCTCTTGACTCGTGGAACACGCATGTTTCGATTGCTATCATTTTCCGGTCATCATCCATCATGCAACTTGTTTATTTACATTCATATCTTTCAAGTACCGCATGATATTTAGGCTGTCTTGTTTGTTATTTCATGAATTACTTGTTATATTCTTCTCGGCTTTACTTTCGATTTCTCTCGGTACTCACCGTCTAGTTTGTGACGGTGGGTGCGATAGGACGAGAAGCGATAGGGGCAAGGACCTTGCCTAGGAGACTTTTTGTGAGCAGTTGGACTTGAGGTACCGAGATGTAGGCTCATGTTTATTTCTTTTTGTATGAAGTTTATTATATATATATGATTGTTTTGGAACTGGGGAATATGTTTTGAGGTGGATTCCATCAATCCATTTTGTTGACTTAGGAATGAACATGTTGGGTTTTCCACATTTATATAGATTCCTAATTTCCCTTTGATTGAGTTATTTCCCAATATTTGATTAGAATATGATTTTTGCTTCCGCTGTGTTATAATTGCAATAACTCTTTCATAAAACGTGAAATTTTGATGTTTTGAGGCTGACTAGGCTCGTCAGGGTTCGGCGAGAACGGACTCGGGACTGCACGGTCTAGGCGGCGTACTCCAAATGCATTGGGAATTTGGGGCCGTCATTTGGTATCGAGCACAAGGTTATATAGACTCGACTCTTGATGTAAATTCATAAAACACAAGCCATTAAAACCAAATGGAAGTTAGGAACGGTCAAACGAGAAGTGGAAACCCTAGGATCCCGTAGAAACTTAGTTGAGGAAGTAATGGGTTGAGTCGAATTACTTTAATACATATTATGATTGCTATGTGTATTATTTTAGTATACGGTAGCTATAGATCGATCCGAGAAGTTCGTTTTCTTGATTCGAGACGACGATGGCGGATCAAACCTAGGTCGGGCGATGATAGTGGCACATCCCAGGCACACGATATGCTAGTGCGGACGATGTGCATGCCTTGACTCGAGAGTTGCGACGCGAGATTCGCAGCTACAAGAGATGTTACGACACGGACACTCGTACCATTCTACCGCTACACCATCGACTCCGACTACACCATTGCCACATACTACTACCCGAGGGGCGAGACCCCGATTGCTTGCGGCATCCACGCTCCGATTCCGTTAGAGCGTGCTGAGGGAGTTGTTGTTGCACCCGACACGCGCACCGAGCGGAGACACATCCTTTATTGACGAGAGATAGCTCGAGCAACAGAGACACCAGCCTACGCCAAAGACCTATTGCGAGGTTACTCCGGTTATGACGCCATCGAAGAGTCCGGAGCCACTGCCGAGGCGAAGCGATGGAGGGAATTTAAGAGACATGATCCTATGAAGTTTTATGGCGGCACCGATGTTAGAGCGAGCGAGTTGTTTCGAAGAGTCATGAGAAGATTCATTCGATCATCGCCACGAGAGGACCACATGCGACGACTATCTCTTCGTCGATGTTACATGGAGAGCGCAGATGATTGGTGGACGACGATCATCACTACTAGAGGTGTTCCGAGGCGGATCGACTTCAAGACCCGTTTAATCGAAATACTTTCCACCGACGGTGCTTCGAGCAAAGAGGAATGAGTTCATGGCGTTGAGACAGGGCGCCAATGAGTCGGTGATGGAGTACATGGGTAGGTTCTCATCGTTGTTACCTTATCTTTGGAGGATCGGCGACACCGAGAGCGATCGAGTGTATTATTTCACCGAGGGTTTGTTACTGCGATCGGTGGTTCAGTAGTCACTACACAAATGGAGACTTTACAGATTGCATACGAATGAGTTTGGCTCGAGAGGGTTACCTACTTACTCATCCCGAGGAGACCAGATCGGTCGGACCGAGTCCCGATTGGAGGAGCACCATCGGGTCAAGAAGAGGAAGAAGAATAGGTGGAATTTTCGGGACCGTAGGACTCGAGTGTAGGGTCCGTTGCACGATCGACTATTCGTCCGCCACATATTGCTCGGCCAAGTACCCGGTTTGCCGTCATCCATCCACACCTGAGTCGATCGGGACGAGATCACGAGAGCAGACTATTGAGAGTAGAGGTGCCGACCGAGGAGACAGCGAGAGGAGGACACGAGAGTCCGGTCGACTCGGACACGAGTTCCGCACAGTGGACGAGGCCGAGCGGACTCGGGGGTCGCAGGATACCCGCACTTGTTTCAAAGCGGAAAGGTCGATCACATACGAGAGGAGTGCCCTCAACCACCAAGAATCTACCGCCACATCATCATCGCATCGAGAGACGCGTTCGGGCGGTGCTTGAGCCCGACCAGGGGGCATCCCGAAACCTTGTCGTCGGTATGATTTCTATTTGTGGTACTTTCATGCATACCATGTTCGATTCCGGTTCCACTGTTTCATTTATTGCTTGGTCGAATGGTAGATAAGCTAGGTTTGAAACTGTTAGGCTTAGTAAACCCCTCATCCTTAGCACCGCCATTCTTGGAGATAAGATTTACCCGAATTTGTTGTGCCTCGATATTCCTAGAGATAGGGGGTTATGAGTTACCGATAGATATGAGAGTGCTCGAATTTTTGGAGTTTGATGCTTTGTTGGGCATGGATTGGTGGGATCGTTTCATGCTCACATTAGTTGTTATGAGAAGAGAATCACGATTCCGTTAATAGATGGTTCGGAGCTCGGCATTCGGGTACGGCATCGCTACTTCCTATCACCAGAGGCGGGAAGCCACGAGTGGCGAGATTGAGATTGTTGCGAGTGTCATGAGCACTGGGCGAAGCAGAGATTTGCTTTTCGAGGTACCGGTTGTGTGCGACTTCCCGGATGTGTTTCCTGGAGGATTTGCGGGATTACCACCACCGAGGAGATAGACTTTATCATTGACCTTGTACAGGGGACTAAGCCGATCTCGATACCACCGTGCACCGTATGGCACCTCGAGAGCTTGAGGAGTTGAGGAGTCAGCTAGATGAATTGTTAGAGCTTGGTTTCATCAGTCCGAGTATGTCGCCATGGGGAGCACCAGTACTGTTTGTAAAGAAAAAGGATGGTAGTTTGAGGCTATGCATAGATTATCGCCAACTGAACCGAGTTACAGTGAAGAACAAATATCCGTTGCCGCGCATTGATGATTTGTTTGATCAGTTGACAGGAGCGCAGTGGTTCTCGAAAATAGATCTGAGGTCAGGCTATCACCACGGGATTAGGGATTAGGTGAAGATCGAGAAAAGACGGCGTTCAGTACAAGATACGGTCACTTTCAATTTACAGTCATGCCATTCGGCTTAACTAATGCGCCAGCAATGTTTATGGATCTCATGCATCGCGTGATGAGGGAATACCTTGATCGGTTCGTGATTGTGTTCATAGACGATATCCTCATCTATTCCAGGACTCGTGAGGAGCATGAAGGACATCTACGAAGCGTATTGCGAGACTTTGAGAGATCATCGATCGTTTGCCAAGTTCGAAGAAGTGTGAGTTTTGGTTGTCGAAGTCCGATTCCTTGGGCATGTTGTTGGAGCTACCGGTGTTGCTGTTGATCCAGAGAAGGTTAGAGCAGTGATTGAGTGGCCTACGCCGACTACCGTTACGCAAATTCGCAGTTTTCTGGGATTGGCAGGATACTATCGCCGATTTGTGCAAGACTTCTCCAAGATTGCCGCTCCGATGACGAAATTGACTAAGAAGAATGCGAAGTTTGATTGGGATGAGGAGTGCGAACATGCATTCAACACTTTGAAGAAGAAATTGACTACCGCGCTTTGTGTTAGCGTTGCCG
Organism: Stephania japonica; assembly: GCA_039657345.1. Lineage (NCBI taxonomy): Eukaryota > Viridiplantae > Streptophyta > Magnoliopsida > Ranunculales > Menispermaceae > Stephania > Stephania japonica. The sequence continues at coordinate 6,079,156 of CM077566.1, forward strand.
AGATCGGAAAGACTTAGTCGTGTACACCGACGCGTCGAAGGTTGGCTTGGGTTGTGTATTGATGCGGGAGGCGAGTTATCGCTTATGCATCTCGACAAATTGAAGGTTCACGAGAGGAACTACCCGACACACGACTTAGAGTTGGCGCGATAGTGTTTGCATTGAAGATATGGAGGCACCACTTGTATGGCGTACGTTTCGAGTTGTTCACGAGACCACAAGAGCTTGAAGTACTTATTCACTCGAGAGAGAACTAAACCTGAGACAGAGACGTTGGCTAGAGTTCTTGAAGGACTATGATTTCTCGTTAGAGTATCATCCGGGAAAGCTAACGTGGTTGCGATGCTTTGAGCCGTAGAGGATCGATGCGAGAGGTGGTCGTATGTCGAGATGACCCACGAGTATGGTCTTCTTGGCGGCGAGTTGATGAGTTCACGGACGTGCGGTGACTACCAGGACACGATTTGTGGTCGATGAGGTTACGAGACCGTTTCACCGCAGACGTTCTCGAGGACGACGCAGGGCGATGAGTCGTACCAAAGCAATTCGGTGAGATGGCTAACGATTCGTAACATCCAGATTGGAGTCGGTCGACGACTCTTGCTTGAGGTATCGTGGGCGATCGTGGATTCCATTGGCGGTGACTTACGCACCGAGATACTTCGGGAGGCTCACCGTTCTCGATTTTCTCAGTGCATCCGGTCGAACCAAGATGTATGCGACATGCGACGTCTCTTTTGGTGGCCGGGGATGAAATCCGATGTGTCGAATTCATTAGAGCGTGTGAGATATGCCACGGCGTGTGAAGGCCGAGCATCGACGGCTGGAGGAGGATTGCTTTGCAGCCCACCTATTCCTCAATGGAAGTGGGAGCACATTGCTATGGATTTCGTCGGTGGCTTGCCCCGATCTCCTCGTGGTCATGATAGCATCTGGGTAATTGTGGATCGATTGACGAAATCGCTCATTTCATACCGATCCACTACACATCGAGTTGACAGACCGAGCATTCTTTACGAGCGTGAGATTGTCGGACTACACGGAGTTCCGTTGTCGATCGTGTCGATCGAGGGCGCTTACTTCGTTATTGTGGCGAGCATGCGAGCTCGGTTCGGCACCGACTAGAGTTGAGTACGGCGTTTCATCCACGACAGACGGACGATCCGAGGTTGATACAAGTGTTGGAAGACATGCTCGGGATGTGTGTTTTGGAATACGGCGGGTCATGGGAAGAGTACCTTCATTTGTGTGAGTTTGCTTACAACAACGCTTATCGAGCAAGTATCGGTATGGCACCGTTTGAGGCGCTCTATGGCGGCAGCTTGTAGATCACCTTCTTCTTGGGCCGAGCCGAGGATGTTGTGACAGTTGGTCCCGAGACTGTGTTGATCACACGAGAAGGTACACGCAGATTCGTCGAGGCTTAAGAGTGCTCAAGAAATGCAAAAGAAATACTATGATCGCATCACGATGAGCTTCGCATACGACGTGGGAGACTATGTATACCGAAAGTCTCGCCTCGAAGGGTCACAAACGATTCGGAATCAAAGGGAAGCTTGCTCCTAGATTTATCGGTCCCTTCAAAGTTGTGAAGAGGGTCGGTAAGGTTGCTTATCGCTTAGAGTTACCGCCGCGCTCGCCGCATTCATCCAAAGTGTTTCACATTTCAATGTCGACTAGACAAGTCAGGCAGAGGACGGCGACCTACAGTGGACCTGAGTCAGATCGAGTTGCAAGACGATGCCACGTACGAGGAGCAGCCAATTCAAATTGTCGACCGTAAAGTCAAAATACTGAGGAACAAGGAAATCCCTTCCGTTCTTGTGAAATGGCAATTCCACGGGGACGAAGAGTTAACTTGGGAGCTAGAGTCATACATGCAAGAGCACTTCCCCTATCTATTTGATTCCGGTGAGTTTGAAGTTTAATTTACTTATTAGTAAATTTCGAGGACGAAATTCTAATAAGTGGGGGAGACTGTAACATCCCTCAATTTTTAACCTGACTTTTGTGACACGTGTCAGGATCGTGACCCGGCTACGCGATACTGGACTGTATTTCGAACCTTGGGAGTCGACACCGAGGTAATGTTATGATTCTTTGATGTGTGTAATAGTATTATAGTTTAAATGCGTGTCACGAGCCATTTGGGCGATTTTTAAAATGAGTGAGTTTTCGCCTAGGTAACCGGGGGAGAAAATATAGTAAAGAGATAATTAATAATAATTATTTAACAATTATATAGTTCAATTGTGTGAGATAAAAGTAAAAGTGTGCACGTGACGGGAAAATACGGGTCGATGAGGTAAGATGGGTCTGGGAACCCTTGTGTTAAAGTTTGAGATGTGGGGGTCGGTAAAAATGGGTAGACACAACTATCATACCCATTTAAATATTCAAACACACACCTTACCACATCACTCCACTCACCTCACCACCCACCCCATCACTCACGTCACACTCATCTCACCATCTCACTCACGTCACCCCCCATTCCCACTCATCTCTCTCACGTAACCTCTCCTCACTCTCTCATTTCACTCATCTCTTTCTCTCACTCTTCACTCTCCTCACGGTCTCTCTTCACTCGCTCTCCTCACGTCCTCCTTTTCCTCATCTCACCACCGCCGCTGCTCTCGCCGGTGACCGGACCAGGGACGTCGGAGGTTGCGGTCAACCGAAGGTATGCATTCTCTCCCCTCTCTCTCGTGTTCACTCGTTTTCTCTCTCGTTCTCACGGTTTATCTCTTTCTCTCTCTCGTCTCGGGTTTGCTCTCTCACTCTCACGAAACCACCTCTCCCACTGGAGATGGTGGTGGCCGGGTTCACTCCTCACCGGAGATCTCTCTCCATCCCTCTATTTCCTTCCTCCCTCCCCTCTCTCGATGGAGCCATGAAACAAAAAAAAAAAAAAAAAAGGGGATTGGAAACAGAGCGCGCCTGACGCCTCTGTTTCGATTCAAAGGAGATGAAGGGCTGGTTCGGCCAACTGAGCCTGCGGCCGGTTCGAACCTGAACCGTCAGTTCGCCGAACCGCCCTTAGAAAAAAAAAAAAAAAAAAAAAAAAAAGAGAGAAAATAAAGAAAAATGGAAAAGAAAATCCGTAAAAATAGGGAAAATTATGAAAAATTCAGAAAAATCCAGAAAATATGAGAAATTAGAAAAAAATGGTTCACAACGAGTTTTGGGATTTTCTCGGAAATGTTGGCGAGATGTAATCGGGGTTTTAGCCTCGAAAAACATAAAAAAATGATATAATATGTCAAATCGAAGCTAATTTAATGACTTGACCTATTAATACGAGTTTCCAACCTTGTCGGTAACGGAAAACTCGGGGTACGCGTTAGGAGTCGCGGGAGTGTCATACGCGGATTACGATAGATCGTAAGTACATTTGCCTTAAAAAGCACTTGTACGTTAGTAAGCCAGTTTAGAAAATATCATGTGATTCATTTTCACTTCTTTGTGTTTGTTACTATCGAATTATTGGCTTTCCATTCCTTATTCCTTGTATGTGTGTTCTTGGCATAAGTGTGTGTCTCGAAGGTACATGCGGCCTGCACTAGAAGGGATAAAACGCGGCACTCGAGCGCACGAGTGTTTGACCACCCCTAGTGATTGTGTGATACCATGTACTTGGATTGTTGTGGATATTGTTGTGGATTGTTGTGGTATTGTTGTGGAATATAGACCACTTATGGCCTCTCTTGACTCGTGGAACACGCATGTTTCGATTGCTATCATTTTCCGTCATGTCCATCATGCAACTTGTTTATTTACATTCATATCTTTCAAGACTACCCGCATGATATTTAGATCTGTCTTGTTTGTTATTTCATGAATTATCGTTATATTCTTCTCGGCTTTACTTTCGATTTCTCTCGGTACTCACCGTCTAGTTTGTGACGGTGGGTGCGAGATAGACTGAGAGCGCATAGGGGCAAGGGACCTTGCCTAGGAGACTTTTTGTGAGCGCTTGGACTTGAGGTACCGAGATGTAGGCTCATGTTTATTTCTTTTTGTATGAAGTTTATTATATATATATGATTGTTTTGGAACTGGGGAATATGTTTTGAGGTGGATTCCATCAATCCATTTTGTTGACTTAGGAATGAACATGTTGGGTTTTCCACATTTATATAGATTCCTAATTTCCCTTTGATTGAGTTATTTCCCAATATTTGATTAGAATATGATTTTTGCTTCCGCTGTGTTATAATTGCAATAACTCTTTCATAAAACGTGAAATTTTGATGTTTTGAGGCTGACTAGGCTCGTCAGGTTCGCTGAGAACGGACTCGGGACCTGCACGGGTCTAGGCCGGGCGTACCCAAATGCATTGGGAATTTGGGGCCGTCACAAAAGGAATGGCGCGAAATTGCTTGGAATGCATCAACTTTATCATATTATGATCCACGAACAAATCAGTGTAAACTTGAAGTTCAAAAGATCATTCATTTGCAATAAATTGCAAATCAATTACCAGATGCATTTAATGATGCAAAACAAGTGACAAAATCACATATTCCAGCTGTAAATGCTCCTGCAAGAATTGATGTCTATGTGCCACAAAATGTACAAGAACCAACGAAACTCTTAAAGTGTGGAAGACCGGTTGGTTCAAAGGATACAATTCCTCGAAAGAGAAAAACGAGAGTAAAAATAAATACAAATCAAAATACTCTTGAGAAAGCACAAGAATCCTTTGATAAGCGTTTGTCAGAACAAGTTGATTCTGATGAGGAACAACTTCCACTAGAAAAAAATAAAAAAGATGAAAGTAATGAGATCTCAATAAATTATTCAAACTCTGGTAAGATTTGGAATTGAAATAAAATTGTTCTTGATGATATATTTGCTTTCAATGTGTCATTTGAAATATGTGAAAATGATGATGATCCAGAACCACGATCAGTGGACGAATATCAAAAAAAGACCTGATTGGTAAAAATGGCAAGATGCTATCCAAGCAGAGCTAAACTCGTTAAGGAAACGATAGGTTTTTGGACCAATTGTCCAAACGCCAGATGGCGTAAAACCTGTTGCATATAAATAGGTATTTGTACGAAAGAGAAACGAAAAAATGAAGTTACAAGGTACAAAGCAAGACTTGTAGCTCAAGGTTTTTCACAAAGACCTGACATTGATTATGAAGAAACATATTCTCCTGTTATAGATGCAATCACATTTTAGTTCTTGATAAGCCTTGCAGTCTCTGAAGGACTTGATATGCATTTAATGGATGTCGTTACAGCATATCTGTACGGATCTCTAGACAGTGAGATATATATGAAAATCCTTGATGGATTTGTAATATCCGATGAAATAAAATCAAAACCTCATAACATGCATTCTATAAAATTACAAAGGTCTTTGTACGGGTTGAAACAATCTAGACGAATGTGGTACAAACGTCTTAGTGATTATTTACTGAAAGAAGGATATGTAAATAATCCACTTTGCCCATGTGTCTTCATTAAAAGATCATCAACAGGATTTGTGATTATTGCTATATATGTTGATGATTTAAATATAGTGGGAAACTACGACGACATCGTTAAAACATCCGAATACTTGAAAAAAGAATTCGAGATGAAAGAACTTGGAAAAACAAGACTTTGTTTTGGTTTGCAAATTGAACATTTTTCAAGTAGAGTACTTGTCCATCAATCAAATTATATTGAAAAATTATTAAAAAGATTTTATATGGACAAGGCACATCCATTGAGCTCTCCAATAGTTGTCAGATCACTTGAAGTGGATAAGGATCTATTTCGACCTCATGAAAGTGTTGAAGAGCTAATTGGTCTGGAGGTACCATATTTAAGTGCAATTGGTGCACTTATATATCTTACAAATTGTACAAGGCCCGATATTACTTTTGCTGTCAACCTACTTGCAAGATATAGCTCTTCACCAACTTGAAGACATTGGAATGGTGTTAAACACATTTTTCGATATCTTCGAGGAACAAGTGACATGGGTTTATTTTACTCGAGAGGGGTAAAATTGAATCTCTAAAGTTATACTGATGCTGGATTTTTATCAGATCCCTACAAGGCCCGTTCTCAAATGGGATATGTATTCACATGTGGTAATACTGCTGTATCATGAAAGTCAGTAAAACAAACTATGGTTGCTACTTCTTCCAATCATTCTGAAGTACTTGCAATTCATGAAGCAAGTCGTGAATGTGTTTGGTTGAGAAACATGATTGAACATATTCAAGAATCATGTGGATTGCCTTCAATAAAAGATTCTCCAACCATATTATATGAAGATAATGCAACATATATTGCACAATTAAGTGAAGGATTCATAAAAGGGGACAGAACAAAACATATTTCACCAAAATTCTTTTTATGCACATAAGCTTCAGAAGAATGGTGAAATTGATGTTAAGCAAATCCGATCGAGCGATAATCTTGCTGATTTATTCACAAAAACCTTACCAACTACGACATTTAAAAGGCTTACATATATTATTGGCTTGCGTAAACTTAAAGACATTGCAAGTAAAGAAACTGAACAAGTTTTACCCATGTTTACATAAGGGGGAGTTATTGATTAGTGTATTGCACTCTTTTTCCCTTAGCTATAGTTTTATCCCATTGGGTTTTCCTAGCAAGGTTTTTTAATGAGGCAATCCTAACAATATTATACTTATCTTAAGATTAATAAGAAATATGTACCCTTTTTCTTTTGCTAGATTTTTTTCCCACAGGGTTTTTTCTAGTAGAAGTTTTAATGAGGCACATTCTCTCAACAATTGTCATCCAAGGGGGAGTGTTATGATATGGATGAACAATTGATCAAAACTTTGTATGATTAATCATTGTCAAGCATGGCTCTTACATTGAATGGTTATATCAAGCATGGCTCTTACTTGCATCCATATCTAATGTACTCATTATTTCATGTGTTGTCAACATTGCTTGTAAAGAGTTGTATGGCATGTGATGTATGTGTAACTTGTAAACATTGTCTTAGTACATTTATCATCATCACTAAAGGACCTATATAAAGGGTTTCAACCTCATTGTAAAAACACACCAAGTTGTATACAACTTCTCATTTTAACTCTCTCATTTCTCCTCTTCTACTTTGTAGTTATAGTTCTTTGTAGTAGTAAAAGTTCTTAGTTCTTCTACTTTCCTTCTCTAGTTCTAGTAAGTCTCAATTCAATTCACAACAATCTTAGGTTTGATATCCAAAATTTTCTCCCACAATATTTTCTTTGGATTACCAATTTTTCATATTAAGCCTCATGTATTTTCCCATCTATTATAGTGGGCAAATAGAGTTTTCTTTTAACAAAATTAGCGTTTTTATATTAAGACACATTAGATTTATGTTTTAAAAATGAAAATTAATATATTTAATATTTATATAGTAAGTTTTTATATTTGTTTCAAAAATTTTTATTGGTAAGTTTTGACGGAAAAAATGCTTATACGTGCAATCGAAACCTAAAGATCTTTTTTTTCTCTTTTTTTACTTAAGTGGAGTCTAACTTACCAACTCCCAACCTTGACGAGACAGTGCATGAATTTATAACTTAAAAACACCTCGACCCAACTACACAAATTTCCCATGCAACTGGGAGAAAAGTTCCAATGGCAACCACAAATTCGCACTTTGTAACAAATAACCGGAGTGCTCTTTAAATTATTGAACGTAACTTTTTTTAATGTTTTAGAATTGTGGATTGGTTGAAATATCCTAATCTTTTACAATTTTTGTTATTCTATTATAACCTTTTTATATTTGTTATTATATCCTAACATTTTCTACATTGATAAATTTGTATCCTAACTCACTTTTTAACTTCAAATTTGATGAGAATGCACCTAAATAATGAATTCAAAAAGTCACCTCATCACATCTAATCACTAAAATAATTACTAAATTCATCAATTAAGTTCATTGCTTATAAATCATCTCATCAAATTTGGAGTTCAAAAATAAATTTGGATACAAATTTATCAATCTATAAAGGTTATGATATAATAATAAATCTAAAAAGGTTAGAATATAATAACAAAAGTTATAAAATGTGATGATATTTTAACCAAATTTTGTGTGCCATGCACGGACAATAGAAATGTATTGTTTGGAGATTTTAAAAGCAATTGTGTTGTCAAAAAAATAAAGCAATTATGTTTGTGAAGTGATCAAAAGTTCGAATCAGATATATAAAAGTTCAAATTAGAGACCATTAACATTGAATCTGACGTTCTTCAAAAAAATAAAAAACAAAAAGCAATGAATCTAAAGTTCTAAACCACACCCAACCACCATTTGGTCTTCTATTGCTTTTTTATTGTATTTAATAAGAATCTTAGCTCTTAGTGGTGTTTGGCGATGGCGGCTATCGAAGATTCCAAAGTTAGGTATCAATTGAAGGAATTTTTAGTTCCACTCAATAAATAAAGAAGAATTTTTAAGGCTAATATAATCTACTTTTGACGAATACATTCGACACTTAAACTGTTGCAATTTGTTGGAATATATAATCCACATCAAAAATATAATAAGAGTTGATGTGGTATATAAGAGGTGTAGATTGGAACTTAACACAAATCAATTGATTTTGTACAAGAAAGGCTTCAACTCCATTTATATACTCACATGTGCGTGTGTGGCCCAACACTTTTCGGACCCATAGATTTCTATATGGTTTCAGAACAAAACGACCATAGGCTCGTGTTTAAAGACCTGGTTGTGGGTTAACAGTGAAGTCTATACCCATTTGTAGATCTATAAGCCTATAAGAGTAGGCCTAGACATATTTGTACGGACCTTTAAGAATAGGTCTTTGTTTGGCAAGTGACAACTGGTCCAAGCTCAGTTGCACTTGAGGGGAGAGTATTGGAATATATAATCCCACTATTCGAACCCATTAATTTCTATACAATCCTTTAGATACAATTCAAAAAATGTGCACTAGCAACTCTATGCAAAACTTAGAGGACTATCAGTGACATCAGGGACTGCTGAAAAGCAAGCCCCGTCGATGCTGACAACCAAAGGCAGTGGATATAGGGGTGACATTTAGGCCTTGTTTGGTTATGGGCAGGGAGCTGGAAAACTAATTTTGTTTGGTTGCCCAACTTGTCTACAAGTTATCTCCCACCCACTTTCTCCTGTCAAAAATATAAGTTGTTTAAGGTAAAGGCACAAGAATTAAGAGAACATTAATTACGAGTGTAATTTACATATATATCAGTTGATATTAAATGAATGAAGAATTAAAGAATCACAAATATTTAGATTGCATAAATGTAAATGGGTAAAAAAGTAATAAATAAACTGTCCAATTCCGAAAAACGATTTACAATTTTGAACAAGGAATTTTTGCTAGAACGACTTATATTATTGACCGGATGGAGTATCTCTCAAAAGTTGTGGACACAATTATCTCTCATTAACGATGACCATTGTATTACCCATCTCTCTCTCACTCTATTTTATTTAAAGGCTATTTATGTCAATTCAATTTTTTTTTTAAAACGTCAATTCATATTTTTGATTGTTTAAATTTCTAACTTTCCTATAAGTTTAAAGTTAAACCAAACATGAAAAATATAAACTAGCTAACTCCGGCCTAACATCGTAAGGTGGCAAAAACAAACCAAACAAGGCATAAGAAGTACGGCCGATGCTAGCTTACTAGGGGTTCTCACGGGAGAAGAAAACCCTAGTTGAGGGTGTTGTTCGCATTGTTTTTGTCACATAGTAGTTGGAGTCCAACATATTACTTTTTTATTTATAAAATCAAATTTTCACCGAGATAACTAAAATATCTTTAACAACTTATGCATCATAATCTATAATCTATAGTATCACTTATCATTTACATTCAAGGGACTTATTATTTGGTGTACTCAAAAATGTTTTTTTTTTCAAAGTCATTCTCAAACAATATATAAAGTAAACACAACAATTTGTAAAATTCTTTTCATGTTCCTTGAAATATTTGTAAAAATTTTGAAAACCTCACTACAAGTCTAAGTAGATTTATTGTTTGTGTAAATTGTACTTTCCACACAAAAACGTGATTTTAGGACATTTAATATACCTTCAAACTCGTACGAATCAACACCTAATCGAATTTAAAGACCCGCCAAACGGCACCTTCGACTTCTCGACCTTCTCGAAGTCCCCCCCTACCAAGTCCCCATCAACAAAACGGTCAAGACCATCGCCAACAACTTCCATCAATTTCAATCTCCTCGATATTTCCACCCCAGATCTCAACCCCCATCCGACGGCTGCAACCCAAATCTCGCTCGCACTTCGCACCTTCTCTTCACAGTCCACGCGGTTGACGTTTCTTCGTCGCGAAATCATGAAACTGAGAATCTCTTCATGTGAATGACAATATAAAGCCGATTGTTCGATTGAATCTGAAAAATGTTCGAATCAGACTTCGCTTCAGATCTGTGAATCACTTGTTCAGGTAACCAAAGAATCTCGTCTTTTTCGATCTCGAGATGCGAGTTTCCGAGTTTGATTTTGATTTCGATTTCGATTTCGATTTCGATTTCGATTTCTGTGTGTGTGTGTGTGCGTGTGTGTTTGGGACTCGATTAGGGTTTGATCGAACCATGTCTTCTTCTTCTCGTGTTAGGTTTTCGGTGCTGAACTGGCTTTGGAAGAGATCGAGTTGGTGCGATCCACTGTCGTCGTCGTCGTCGTTGTCTAAGTAATCTCTCCAGTTAATTGTTGTTGTGATTCGTTGATAATGTGTTGTGTTTGATTGGTTTTGTTGAATTACTTGTGAGGTTTGGTGATGAATTGATGTTGTTTTCATTTTTGTTTGAATTTGTTGTGGAAAGCAGTTTTGACTTCATTGATGTAGTAATTGTGCGAATTTTAGGTAGATATACGAATTAGGAGTATTTGGAATGAATTGATTGTTGTTTTGAAGATGATGATAGGCTTAATTTGTAGACCATCCTTAAAAAGTCATCTTATTACCATTACTGCATAATTGTAGTTGAATAGTTGAAAACAAAAGCGTATTGAAACAATTGCAGACTATGGCCTTGTTTGGTTTAGCTTTTTCTTTGCTTATCGCCGACGTGGCACTCAATCAATAACTTTTGTACCGTTTGGTTGCATTTTATGTGTTTTGTGATTGGTTGATATGGTGGTGACGTGGCAACCAAAGCCACCATAATAAGTGCGATTTTCAAAAGCATCTCCCTACATGCCTTTTCTTTTCATAAGTACTTATACACATCATCAAAGCATAAGCTAAAAGCAAAAGTTAAACCAAACAAGCCGATAAAGGAAGGTTAGCATTGGAGGCTCTAAGCTATAGACTAGTTAACATAGGGTCACTCGCTTAGAATCTCAGCAACAAAGCGAAATAACTCCCCTGAATGGAGGACTGACTAGAGCAGTCGACGTGAGTATTTTTAGTGAACAGAGAAAGTGAAATGAGATCCATCTTTGGTGGGAAATTTATACATCACTAGAATTCACAATGATGTCCTTTTGTGCAATCAACAACCATATTATATACGTAGAAATTTAAAATAAACAAGAAAAAATGAGTCCTTGCTTTAGAGCTGATCGAGGATAGACGGAATTGGCTCCTCGTATATGTGTGGTAGTCTACTGGTAGTAACACAATGGTTAGATTGGTCTTTGAATTTAAGGTACATTGGAGGAAAGGATTCAATCTTTCAATGCCGTACTCAAAGGATTCCACATGCCGTTCATTATTTCAAGGATAATTTTTTGCGACGCAGTACTAAGGTTGGATCATCCAACCATTCACAATTAGATAAAGGTCCATACTTCGTGTACCTGGGGTGATTGCGATACTGGATCTTACTTTGTAGGCAGATGATAATGACCTCCTTATAAACAATCATGCAATAGCAACAGCATGGACAGTCTCATTTTACTACTTTCAATTTAGACATGACAAGTTAAGCATCAAATAGACGCATTGATATACTGTGTCCCTGGTATCTGTCATTCTCTTCTCTTTTTAGGATCACAAGAAAGCATGTCACTCATTGTTTACTGGTCTGAGTGACAACACCTGGAAATATCAGAAGTGAGAATGCTGATATGAGTAACGAGAAATCCTGTGAAAAACACGATCGCCTCTCTCTCTCTCTTATATATGCTTTAAATATTACATATTCTTCTTCTTTGTTATTTAATTAGAATTTAGCTCGAGTTGCTTTAGAATTGACTTCAATATTGTTTAATTTGCAGCAGTTATACATTATGAGTGCATCTGTTCGTGTTCTATGGTTTTGTGTCTTTTTTTGTCAATTCATGGTAGTGCGCAAGTTACCTAGCTTCTAGTAGAACTTTGGAAAAATTATGAATTTGCACCTATAACCCAGTGAATTTTAATTTTACAACTGCAGCATGCACGTAGGAATGGGTGACTGCAATTCCGAATCCGACGATTGCTTGAAAGATTTTTACATTTCAAATTACATACTTCAAGAAGAATCACACGTTGAATCTGTTTCTTATGTACCATCATGTCCTGCAATAGTATTTATTAATTCCAAAAGTGGGGGTCAGCTGGGAGGAAATCTACTGACGACATATCGAGAATTGCTCAATCCAAATCAGGTGTTTATTTTACTGGTTGGGTCTTCTTTTCTTTTTTTCTTATTTTCTTAAATAAAAATTCTTTGAAGGACTATTTTGGAGTATATATTCAGAGAATAAGACCTAAAGCACCATCATTTCAGAGGAGACTGCCATCTATGGCTATACTTGGCACCTAGTAATTGTTTTTCATGCCACAAGTAATTTCATTTAGCTGTAAATTGCAGGTCTTTGATTTGAGTGAAGAGGCTCCTGATAAGGTTCTACACAGAATTTATGGAAATCTTGAAAAGCTTAAGGTTGAGGGCGATGAGTTTGCCCAGGAAATCCAGAAGAAGTTGAGGCTAATTGTAAGTTGAATATTGCATACAAAAAGTATTTTTTTTCTTCATGCATGTTCTAATGGCTGATCTGAGGCACTGAGGTGATTAGGTTGCAGGCGGGGATGGTACTGCTAGTTGGCTGCTAGGAGTTGTTAGTGATCTCAAGCTGTCTCAACCCCCACCAATTGCGACAGTGCCCTTGGGAACTGGAAACAACCTCCACTTTTCATTTGGTTGGGTAAGGATGCAAACTCTCTGTTTGAAGTTACACATGTGAAGGAATCTATATGGAACAGGAACTAATGGGTTGAAGAAACTAAATTTTCAGTTGATTCTTTGCTTTGAACATATTCAGTTATTTTCTCACTGAAAGAAAAAGATAAATTTTTTTTTTTCTGTCATGTTCGCAGTGTAAGCATATGTCATTTTTTTTAGTTTATACAACAATAACAACAACAACATAACCTTAGTCCTAAATTAATTGGTGTCGACTACATGGATCAACTCTTACATTGTGCTCGATTTTGTGCAATTGATGGTGAGCATTCCAAACCATTCAAGTCTCTCTTAATTAATGCATCCCAGGTTAACTTTGGTCTATCCCTACCTCATCGAATTTCTTAGTTTTTATTGAGTCAAACTTTCTAGAGGAAGCATTTGTAGGCCGTCTTTGCAGGTGTCCAAACCACTGCAACCGCCCTTCCCTAATCTTTGTGTCAATTGGTGCTACTCCTACTTTTCTTTGAATTTTTGTGTTTTTTATTCTATCTTTATGAGTTTTACCACACATCGACCTAAGCATCCTCATTTCTGCTACATTCATTTTACGTAAATTGTTGTTGCTTTACCGCCCAACATTCACTTCCATAGAACGTAGTTGGCCTAATTGCGGTTCTTTAAAATTTTCCTTTTAACATGGTAGATATTTCCATCACAGATCACACCTGTTGCACTCCTCCATTTCTTCCATACAGCTTGAATCCAGCTTGAACGCTATGCGTGACATTATTCTCAATATTGCCATCATTTTGTATGATTGATCCTAGATATCTAAAATGTTTGATATAAACAATATTTTAATTTCATTAATCTTTTGTTGCTTTTATCTTTCAATTTCTCAGACGTGATTCCTCTGTTTCTCATTAAGAAGTACAATCAATGCAGATGAATCAAGAATATCTCCTTTTGTTTTTTTCGCTTTTTCTTGCTTTATTGAGAGCTAATGACAAGCTCTTGTTTTTGTAAATGAGTTTTTTCTTACTTTGTCTCTATTTAGACAAAGTTTCACTCCATATTTATGTGTGTATTCTCATTTTGCTGACTAGCATGTAGTTCAAAATATTTATTTTTTCAAGAAGTACTACTTAGTATGTATTACTTATAAAGCAGGGCCCACATTCAAACTGAAGAACTGCATTCGCTTCATTAATCGCAGGGCAAGAAGAATCCTGGTACAGATAGTCAATCTGTGAAATTGTTTCTGAATAAAGTAAGGAAAGCGAAAGAGATGAAAATAGACAGGTGATTTAATTTTCACATTTTCTCTTTTAAAATCTAATAAATCCATGATGGCCGATCCTTTGCTTGTATATTGTGAAATTTCTTGATGTTTATTATGATCAAATATGCTTGTGATGCTCTCTTATGATTTGTGTTGTTTAATGTTGCAATTCCTTCTTTCTCTTACTTGTGAATTGAAAGAGTTGAGCAAGTTTTTTCCAGTTAGAAAGAATTGCCAGGTTTGTGTATTTAGGTCTTCTATTAATATTATCATATTTTGTTTGTCAGTCTTATGTATTTTGGTATTTATGATATTTGACATACACTGTGTCATGATCATGTTATTCCTCTGAACAGAGTTCTTGTTTGCTGCATACAATCTATTGTTGTGCTTACCATGAAAGCTATACTATAGATTTTCTCTCCGATTGAGTGGTGTTTTCCTTCATTTTCTTCTCCATTCGAGTTTGGTGCAGTTTGCAACATTGTATTATAGCTCACTTTTTACCTGTCACCAAGGATCGAGACTTTGGCTTCGCCAAAGAATTCGCCCTCGTGAAAATCATAATTAATTCGGAGTAGTTTAATTTGTTTCGGAGAATTTTTGTAAAAAATTTACACCTCAAAGAAGTAAAGAGAATTTTTATTTAAATGAAAAATAAACACATATAATATATATACTTTATGAGATGCCAAAACAAGTGCAAACATACATTTCTATCATAAAAAATATATAATTATTGATTTCTACTTATTTTATTGACACTATTCATCCATATACATTACATGCGTCTATTAGCGCAAATAAATAAGTTTCTTTGGTACTTTGGTTTGACAAATATTCCCTGATTTTTAGGGTTTTTTATTTTTTTCGATTTTACTGTTCGATTTCCTGTAATTTCTTTAACGTTTTGACCAAAAAAATAGCAAACTTTGCAGTTTATCTAAAACATCGCCGATTTTTTGCACTTTTGAAACTCACTTTGAGTTACGTTTCGCTGATACATATTTCGCAAATTTCAAATTTTTCGCCTAAAACTCGGCTAAATTTGTCGATTTTTCGATCATTGCCTGTCACAAACTGACTGGTTATAATGGATTTTCTTATCAAAAAATAATGCATTTTCTTTTTCTCGACAAGTATTTATTCTTTGATTGCTAAAGTAAAGAATGTTTTTCAGCTGGCATATTCTTATGAGGATGAAAGCCCCCACCAAAGGTGTTTGTGACCCCATTGCACCTCTAGAGTTACCACATTCATTGCATGCCTTTCATCGTGTATCTCGTACAGACTCAATGAACAAGGTGAAGGAATGTTTATTTACGAGTAATATACTACTAGTTTTTGCTTCTATCAAATCAATAGGTAAATTCTATACTTGAATGTTGCTATTTAAATCACAGGACCACTTTTATCATCTTATCTTTTCTTCTAGAAAGATATATGCATTAACATAACCAAGATTATTTAAAATTTTTTCCACATCACGTATTATCGCGGCATAGTTAAGCTCCACTCTCGCTGACATGAAAAAATGGTCAGCCCCTAAGTGTCTTTCATTATTGTTAAATCTGCTTTTTAAACATCTTTTGTTAGTTTGATTCACTCTAACTTAAATGTAACTGGCTTATTCTATCAGTGTATAGATGAATTATGGCCTTGAACAAGATTTCGCCTGAATTTGTCTACAAGAGTGGCTAACTTTGCTAGTTCTAATTGTGTGCTTGATTCCTCATTTATATGATTATTCTTTTCGTGAGTAAAAGTGAATAATCACCATTTTCAATATTGTGTTCATTTCTATGCAGGAAGGTTACCACACATTTCGCGGGGGATTTTGGAACTACTTTAGCATGGGTAAGAGTTCCAGTTTCAAATCATGATTTTTCTCTGAGAGAAATCATATGATTGATTGTTCAATTTATCTTAATTCAAATTGGTTCCATAGTCATGGTTTCTTCTCAATGTAACACTAGCTTTGTTAGAACTTTGTTCCTCTTTTAATCGTCCCTTTCGGTACATGATTAATAGATATGCGTAATTATGTAGGTTGACTACATGTTTGAATATAATAAAAGAGCAGTCGACTTTTGCTTGATCAACCACTGTTGTATGGGCAGTTTGAGACTTCACTGTATTTTGTTACTGAGAGACTTTCCTAAGAAATAAAAAAAGAAAGGAAAAAGAAAAGAAAAATAGAAAAGAGCTCACTACTGAAATGATCTGTTATCACAGGTCTTTTGGAACAATTTCAGAGATGTGGCTTCAAGTGCCTCCAGGTTTTACTAGCTTGTTATTCGCATTTAATCTTTGCATTCATCAGTTTTGCTGGTAGGTAATAAAAGACAAATGATTTTCTTGCAAATGTATATTGAATGGTACAAGCATTTTGTTTAGGAGAAGAATCTCACTACGATTATTTTTTATGTTTATTTTAGAGTCCGGCTAAGTGCACCTCACCTTTTACTAAGTGCACCTGATTTTGCGTGGCACCCCAAATTCAAATTTCAATTTCTAAGTGCACCCCACATTTATACCAAAATACCATTTCATCCGAATCAAAGCACCCAATTCCAAAACCTTGGTCGAGACATCTATATTAGGTTCGGCGACATGTAGCCGAGACTTATCCACGAGGCTAGGTGTTGTTCAACCGAATCTCTTTGGTGAGATTTAGTTGACAACTGTCGACCTAAAGGTTCGGTGGGTTCCGATCGACTCTCCAATTACAGGTTCGACAAGCTATGATCGACTCTTCAACTAGAGGTTAAGTGGGCTCCGACTGACTCTCCAATAAGAGATTCTAACCTTTAAGGCCGAACCACTCGATGATGCCTACAAATCACAAAGAAGTGTGTGGGGTGTACTTAAAAATTGTAGTGGGGTGCACTAATCACAGTGAGGGGCTTACGGGTCATTTTGTAGTATGATTGATTTTTTTAAGTTTGACTTTTTTTGGGGTGCACTTAGTAAAAGGTGGGGTGCATTTAGCCGGGCTCTTATTATATGAACATAGCATAATTCAACATATAAGTGCCGTTTTCTATTTTGATTGTGAGTTTTGGGCGGTCTTTCTGTTTTATTAGTTTCTGTACCTTTATGATACCTAATTTTTATCAACTGTTAGAAAATGGCAACTTGGCATAGTGGACTTGAGAGCAGGAAATCATGTCATACTAATATATGTTGATTTCATTTGCAAAACTGCTGTTTCCGAAAATTTAGTTGAGCACCACAAAAGAAAGTAACCAGGTTCCATAAAATTATGTACTTCATTATGCCAAGTAGTTCATGAAATAGGTATGCTTATTTCCTTCTTTCCAGGTATGGATGCTCAAGTATCATATGCATTTCATTCTGAGCGAAAGCTGCATCCTGAAAGATTCAAGAACCAGTTAGTTAATCAGGTAGTTTTCTGTTTCCATCACATCTAATGGTGCAATGTTAATATCCATGTTGTTTTCTTTTTTTTTTTTTTTTTTTTTGGTATTTATTCACCATATTGTCTCATATTTCAATTGTATGGATTGAAACACTTGCAAAGGTTGAATCTACGTGACAACATTTACAGAGAATGATAATCATTGTAATTGTTGGTGTGAGTTTTATAAAGGAAACAATATAAATCTTGCCACGATATTGGAAGAAGGGTCACTGGTGGCTTATCATGAGCTTAAAGGAGAGCTTGTGGCTTTGTTGAATGGATTACTTTCTCAGTTCATATATTTTTAAGATTTCTCTAAAGGACACGAAAGAGGGAATAGAAAATATCTACTTACATGGTAACCACTCATAGTTAGGATATACATTAATATGGCCACTTCTCTGGGATATGAAACAACCTGCAATCCAATTGCATAATCATTCTATTACTTTGCTTCTCTTATTATGTGGAGAGCTTCTTTAACTTATTTCTTATGAGATATCTAGTATCACTGTTACTGTGCCACTCATACGGTCTACAGTCTTACTTTGAGGACGGTGTTCACTAGATTTTTTTTATCATGGATATAAAATCTTGTATTGACGAGATAGGGGTAAACCGAAGTTAACTTGGGACGCATTAATTAGAAGGGATTTGAATGGTTTGGAAAGCTCACCATCAATTGCACTGAATCGAGCACAATGGAAGAGTTTGATCCATGTAGCTGACCCCCAATTAATTTGGAATTGAGCTATGTTGTAGTTGGATATAAAATTCTGTATGAGGTCCTTTTGCTATATGCAGTTTTTTATCATTGGTATACTTCATCAAATCTTAAGAAATTTGATCTTAAGTTTTTTTCTTCGTCAGAGTAATTATTTGAAACTCGGATGCAAGCAAGGATGGTTTTGTGCTTCACTTTTTCATCCTTCGTCCAAGTAAGTTTTGCAGTTGCTATCTAATACTTTTTACTTGTGAGTCTTCTACTAATCTTGTTCTGTAACTCTAAGCAGGAACATTGCACAGTTTGCAAAGATTAAGATCTCCAAGAGAGGAGGACAATGGGAAGACCTCCCCATACCGCCGAGGTACAAATAATCTTTTCCTTTCTTTTTCTTTTTCATTTTATTTATTGAATTTGCTCTCACTCATGCTTTGGAGCCAGCCACTTAAGTTTTATCCCTTAATTTTCAATCATGAGCTCTTTGCATCCTATAACAAGTCTCATTTCATGATATTCTGGTTCATTCTTTTGCAAGACTTAAGTGGTGAATTTGGAAACCTACAGTTGATGGGGTTTTGGTCTAAGGGGTTGAGACTCTCACTTACCTTAATGTTAGTGTACATGTTAGTCTTTCCTAGGTGCACTTGTGGGAACTTGCTACCTGCCAAGGTGGACTCAAGAATATGTTTCATTGAAAAAAAAAAGGAAAAAAGAAGTGGTGGTGCTAGAAGCAATTGTTGTCAATGCTTGCATATTGCATGTTTGACGACATTATCTTGCATCGAAGCTAGTCATTATTGCTTCTTCTTGTTGGATATTCCCTTTGCATGAAAATTTTTAATTTAAAACTTATACTGCTCAATCAGTTAGTTTTGTTTGTTGGTTCTCATGCATTATCTTCATGGATTCTATTGGTGATTTGTTCGACTTACATTTTGACCTATTTGTCCAGCATCAGATCGATTGTTTGTCTTAACCTGCCAAGCTTTTCTGGTGGACTAAATCCCTGGGGCACACCTAGTGGAAGAAAAGGGCAAGATGTGAGTTTTGCTTTGTGACGCGTCTTCATGTTTCCTTTCGATAGTTGTTATTGATGTTTAGATTGATGATTCCATTTTCATCAGTTCAACATATGTTCTCTTCAAATTTTTTCTGCATGTTTATCTTATCAAAATGTCTTGTGCGTTATTCTTACCGAGAAAGTTGACTGCACCATTTGTTGATGACGGTCTTCTCGAGGTTGTTGGCTTCAAGGATGCTTGGCATGGTCTCGTCTTACTTCATCCAAAAGGACATGGTACTCGTCTTGCACAGGTCAGAACCACAAAATTGAAAAGTGAAAACTAATATTTCCAGTGACAGAAAACAACCTGGGTATAGGTGCCAGGTTTTCAGCTATCAATGTAATGCAATGATGCATAGCATATAAAAGAACCAATCAAACTGGACGAGAGTAGAGTGTTGCTAATGCAATTTGTGATTTTAAATGGTGCGAGGCAACTCTGTGTGCGTAGAAAGAAAAGGTGCACACAATTAATAGAGTTATCCCCCCACCTATTCGGTGCGCGACTCGGGGCGAACTCAGAGTATTCGGATAGTCCAGATACTGCGTGGTTTAGAACAAAAAAAATAAAATAGAGTTATCCTAGTGTGAAAGAGAAGTTAGATCTTCACTTTTGGCTTATTAATTATGTTTTAGAGTTTGAACTTCTACAAATGGCGGCCTATCTTAGATTACAAGCATCGGATAAGTAGACTTATGAAACGAACTCTCATAAGCTTATATTATGATGGGACGATCTTTGGGTAAACTTTTTTCAGAAAATATTTTGTGGGCATATTAATCCCAGTGTTCATCTAATTTGGGTTGTGCCAGCTTCTTTCCTTCGATCCCCAAAAACACTAGTTTCTGATTGTTTGCAAAAAGGATACCGATTGTTTATATTAGTGAGGCCCTATGAAATTAGTCATTGCCTTAAGTATTTCATTATCCTTCTAAAAATTTTGGACTTTCGAAGATTGACAATAGGGTTAGTGACTAGAACGCTTGAATCTGATGCAATCAACCATTACAGGATAATGAATTTGATTGTACTTTTGCTGCAAGTTGGTTCACCGGGTTGCTATTTTCTTGAGCAGTTTGAATGGATCTACATCTTTGTATCTTTTGATAAAGAAATATATTCATGTTTCTTATTGCAGAGGGAAAGTTATGTATGATTATAATTGGTTTCTTTTTCACAATATAGGCAAACAAAATTCGCTTCAAGTTTCACATGGGTGCAGCAGATCATACATTCATGAGACTTGATGGGGAACCATGGAAGCAGCCCCTCCCAGTCGACGATGACACTGTTGAAATTGAAATCTCTCACTTTCACCAAGTGAAAATGCTTGCTGCAGAAAATTGTCGGTCCAAAAGTGTTTACGATCCCTCTTCCCCTATCAAGCATGGAGATGATGATGACAGTAGTGAAGAATACTCAGACGATGATTCCGAAGAACGAAGGAAGCTCGGTGCGGCAGACACATTCAGGTTTCCCGATAATGTTGACATCAGTCATCTAATTTAAGGGATGAGAACTCTCTTCTGGGAAATTATATTCCATGCGAGTGCAAGACCATTTAGTTCTGCCATTTACCTTCAGTTTGTGCATGTTAGGTTTTGCGAGAGTTTATGTTTTTTTTGTTTGGTTTCCACGTGTTAATCCACGCTCGGGCACTGTCGGGCCCCATAATAATTAGTGTTTTTAGTTGATTTTCATGATTCTGAAAGTAATTAGCCAAGATGAAGGGTCTTAATATTCCAGAAATTTTTTGTACAAAAACAGATGCTTGTACAGTCTGAATGAAATAGAAATACTATAGAATTTCAATTGAAAGTTTTTTCTTTTTCTTTTCTTCTCTACTTTTATGCAGAAACAAACCTTATGAGAAGATTATGGAATAATTTTAAAGCACAATAAACGATTACGAACACTAGGACGACTTCCGATCTCAACTGTTTGGTTTAACGTTTCCGATTCAAGCAGCAAAAACATCAGTTTTTCATGTCTCATCTCCACCAAAATCTTACAGGTCAAGGACATTAATGAAAAGCAATGAGAATGACAGAATTCGAAGATATAGTGTGGCAATGAACTTATGAAGATGATTTATGAATCTCTCACATTCTCAAAATCATCGGTACATTTGTAACAAAATTGTAAACAATTTCAGGAATTAGGATATAAAATACATAAATTTACTTGGGTGAAAGCATATATGGACCTGGCCAAATATATTATTCTTGCAATATGGATCTGTACATTTATAAGTGAAGCCGGTAAACATAGCTCATCTCTCCCCCTTGAGAAGCAAATAGTACTTCATATCATACCTTTAGAATACTGGGACAATAGAAGGTCTAGGATCGTCAGAACTAACTGCTTGCATGCTCGAATTCTCCTAAGCATTTTGAAATGGTTTCATTGGCCTTTTGAGATTCCGAGCGTTCCTCTCTTTTCTTCTTTTCTCTGGAAAAATGGATCATAATTGGAGAAACAAACATAGATCATGAAAACATGAAAAAATATATACACAAGTACGACATAAATGAATAAAGTTCACTGAGTTGTTTATAAGGTGAGAAAAGATAACTAGTTCGAATTGAAAAATTCTTTCGGCACAAATCAGAAATAAGAAGTCAGTCATCTTTCGACTTAGCTAGAACCATAACAAAAGGCACGGTCTTAGTAGGATGATACGCCTTGTTGATCTCATGTGTGGCAATCTAGCGTGTTGAAGGAAAAACGTCGATTCACACCATTTTTCACAGGCATTGATAGTTCAACTGAACAATCCCTAAAGTTTCTTTCATGGTAAGAGAAATTATTCATCATTCAATTCTAGTATTCTCGATGTAAATACTTCAAATCTTTATTAACACGGTTCATCCTGTCTACTAAAGTAAATACATTGAAAAAGCGAAAAGGAGCATTCATACCTGTCGACGTACTCCTTTAGGAGCTCCTTTGCTTGAACTAGCTTCGAAAGCAGGTTGCGATACACATCAAGGTCCCTATCTACACTCCTTTTACTTATGTTTAAAACTGTGCAAAGCTGTTAGATGAAATTGTTAAGTGCATAACCAATAAAACAAATACACAGAACTTCATAATCTTTTTTAAACCACTTATAGCTAATACATCCCAAGTTATCTTAGGTCTAGCCCTATACCTTCGGATTTTTTCAATATCTAACACGTCAAGTTCTTTAACAAGGGGATTTGCAAGTCATCTTTGGATGCCACTGCAACCGGCTTTTTATTTTTTATTTTTCCTCTAATGGTGCTACCCCTACTTTTCTTTCAATCTTCATATTTTTTATTTTATTCTTACGGGTTTCACCAAACATCAACCTAAGCACCCTTATTTCTATGCTCATTTTATGCATGTGTTTTTCTTTTAACACCCAACATTCACTCCTATTCTATACATAAGTATCAAAAATAAATAACAATTAAAGCAACCACAGACGCAAACTGACTTAATGAAAACAAAAGGAAAAGCTAATATTACAGATAACACAGCAAAAGCTAAATATTGTTATGATATGGATGAACAATTGATCAAGACTTTGTATGACTAATCATTGTCAAGCATGGCTCTTACATTGAGTGATAGTATCAAGCATGACCTTACTTGTATCCATATCAAATGTACTCATTATTCCATGTATTGTCAATGTTGCTTGTGAAGAGTTGTATGACATGTGATGTATGTGTTACTTGTAAACATTGTCTAAGTACATTTATCATCATCACCAAAGGGCCTATATAAAGGGTGCCAACCTCATTGTAAAAACACACCAAGTTGTATACAACTTCTCATTTCAACTCTCTCATTTCTCCTCTTCTACTTTGTAGTTGTAGTTTTTTTTGTAGTTCTTTGTAGTAGTAGAAGTTCTTAGTTCTTCTACTTTCCTTCTCTAGTTCTAGCAAGTCTCAATTCAATTTACAACACGTTATCAGCACGAGCTTGCTCTAGCATTAAGGAGATCTTGAAGTTCAAGAAGGCTTGTTAAGGAGACAAAGCTAGGAAGGTATAACTTTTATGAGTTCGGTTTATTTCTATATTATCTTGGTTGCTTTACTTTTATATGCATACTTTATTCATATATTATGCATTATAACGTCACCGATTGCGAAAGTATGCTCTGTAGTTGTGTCTTGTACGATCTTCTACATCAGAAATCAAAAGTCAATATGTGACATAACTAGTTTTCTCGCTATAATACAAACGATTAATTATGCTCCATTCTTGATTTTTTATATTGCAAATAGTGTTATGAGTTTAGATTGATAGTGGGTAAGCCTTGTCTCCAGTAAAGCTAAACATTGAAAGGGAGACGGGTTATCCCGTTCGAGGAGGCATGGTTTTAAGTAGACTTCATCTCGCCACCCAACCTGGAGGTTGTCCCACCAACTCATACAAGTATTACATTTTGCTTATTTATAATCAAGTTGTGAACATATATTTAATGGTATATTATCTATTTTGTATAAAAAGAAAACTATTTAGTTTATCCCTATTTTCATAAAGATTTTATTTAATTACAATTGAACTAATTACCTTAACAATATTGACAATACTAATTACTTGTCAAGGCACCGGGATGCTCAAATTATATATAAAATATCTATGCAAGGCTATGCATATAAATATTTATTCGTCAAATATCTCTTTAGACTCTTTAGATATTTGAAAAGTGAATATTTCACTTTATATTATCATTTCACCTCATGGAGCTATCTATATCAAAGCCAAAATTGGTGATGCTCCAAAAGGCTCAAAATGAGCGGCTGGGTCTCACGCTACAAAATTTATATCAGCCAAATATCATTTATTATTCTGCAATTTCAATTACCTCTATATTGAGGCTATGCAGAAATATGACTGATGAGACAAATAAAGGCCACGTGGCTCGCCTCGATGTATTACTGCAACAAATTATCGAGCGCGCACATCAATCCATTAAATATTAATTATGGATTGAATCCTTGTCTCGTGGTAGCTGAGTAAAATAATAAGATATTATAAATATAATATCACTCATATCCAATTGGTTTAGCTTCAAATTAAGAAGCATATGTTGCATATAATGACCATGGTCGCAATTACAAATTTATGGACGTGGAAAAGGTGAAAAGATATGGTAAAAGTCATATTGACAATTCCATTGATAGTCAAAATAAAATGTGGTGCACCACTAGAAAGGGTAAATTAGTATTGACAAGGAGCGCTCATAATTGTGACATTTTTTTGTCACGTATGAAAGGTTATGCTGCCTAAATATTGTCATATATACAATACCCAAATATTTTTGTGATATTTTACCATGCTTTTGTTGACTAATGATCTAAAAAGTTTGAGATATTCGTATTTTATTACGAAAAGGGTATTTCTTTAATACCATATTGTTTTTCAATGTAGAAATGGATCATCAAGTTATTTGTTCAGATTATGGCGATATATGTCTTGTTGATTGTACTACAACGCACACTATCATCAAAAGAAGAGAATATTTCTCCAATTTGAACTTAGTTGAGGCTAATGTTCAAACAATATCTCGCATCTCCAATTTGATTAATGGCTCGGAAGAGCAAATATTATGTTGCCTAGGGGAACAATAATTCATGTTGACAATGCTTTATACTCACGAAAAATCCAGAAATTTACTCACTTTAAAGATATTCGACAAAATGGATATCACATTGAAACCATGAACGAAAATAATAGAGAATTTCTCTATGTCACATTGGTTTCAAATGGGAAAAAAGAAGTGTTAGAAAAATTCCCACTTTATCCTCTGGATTATATTTTACTCATATAAGGCATGTCGAAACGAATGTCGTCTTAAATAAGAAAATTAATGATCCAAAGACATTCATTTTATGGCATGACCGGCTTGGTCATCCAGGATCATCAATGATGCGAAAATAATTAATAATTCGCATGGACATCCTTTAAGGAGTCATAAAATATTTTCAAATTGGTGATTATAATTGTGCTAGTTGTTCTCAAGGTAAATTGATAGTTAAATCATCCCCAAGTAAAATTGTTGTGGAATCCCCGCTTTTCTTAGAACGCATTTAGGGAGACATATGTGGACCTATTCATCCTCACTGTGGACCATTTAGATATTTCATGGTTTTGATAGATGCATCAACTAGGTGGTCACATGTTTGTTTGCTTTCGACCCGCAATGTTGCATTTGCTAGACTTTTAACGCAAATCATTAAGTTCAGAGCACAATTCCCTGACAACCCAATCAAGACCATCCGTCTTGATAATGCCGGGGAATTTCAATCTCAAGCATTTAAAAATTATTGCATGTCTATAGGAATTACCATTGAACATTTTGTTCCACATGTGCATACCTAAAATGGTTTGACAGAATCTCTAATTAAACGCATTCAATTAATTGCCAGACCTTTAATCATGAGAACTAAGTTATCAACTTCAGTTTGGGGACATGCAGTCCTTCATGCAGCATCTATCATTCGTTATAGGCCTACTGCATATCATGAACATTCCCCCATGCAACTCATTTTAAGTCAACAACCAAATATTTCACACTTAAGAATATTTGGTTGTGCAGTGTATGTTGCTATACCACCTCCCAATAGAACTAAGATGGTTCCACAAAGAAAACTTGGGATTTATGTTGGATTTAACTCATCGTCCATTATAAGATACCTTGAGCCCTTAACAGAGGATTTATTTACTGCACGTTTTGCTGATTGTCACTT
The DNA here is from genome assembly GCA_039657345.1 of Stephania japonica. Classification (NCBI taxonomy): domain Eukaryota; kingdom Viridiplantae; phylum Streptophyta; class Magnoliopsida; order Ranunculales; family Menispermaceae; genus Stephania; species Stephania japonica. The sequence continues at coordinate 6,105,511 of CM077566.1, forward strand.
TGATGAAGCAATTTTCCCACCATTAGGGGGAGATAAGAAGTCAATTCAAAAGGAATGACACGAAATTGCTTAGAATGCATCAACTTTATCACATTATGATCTACGAACAAATCAGTGTAAACTTGAAGTTCGAAAGATCATTCATTTGCAACAAATTGCAAATTAATTACCAGATGCATTTAATGATGCAAAACAAGTGACAAAATCACATATTCCAAATTGTAAATGCTCCCGCAAGAATTGATGTCTCTGTGCAACAAAATGCACAAGAACCAACGAAACGCTTAAAGCGTGGAAGACCTAGGTTGGTTCAAAGGATACAATTCCTCGAAAAAGGAAAACGGGAGTAAAAATAAATACAAATCAAAATACTCCTGAGAAAGCACAAGAATCCTTTGATAAGGGTTTGTCAGAACAAATTGATTCTGATGTGGAACAACTTCCTCTAGAAAAAGATGAAAAAGATGAAAGTAATGAGATCTCAATAAATTACTTAAACTCTGGTAAGATTTGGGATCGAAATAAAATTGTTCCTGATGATATATTTGCTTTCAATGTGTCCTTTGAAATATGTGAAAATGATGATGATCCGAATCACGATCAGTGAACGAATGTCAAAAAAGACCTGATTGGCAAAAATGGCAAGATGTTATCCAAGCAGAGCTAAACTCGTTAAGGAAACGAGTGGTTTTTGGACCAATTGTCCAAACGCCAGATGGCGTAAAACCTATTGGATATAAATGGGTATTTGTACGAAAGAGAAACGAAAAAAATGAAGTTACAAGGTACAAAGCAAGACTTGTAGCTCAAGGTTTCTTACAAAGACCTGGCATCGATTATGAGGAAACATATTCTCCTGTTATAGATGCAATCACAATTCGGTTCTTGATAAGCCTTGCGGTCTCTGAAGGTCTTGATATGCATTTAATGGATGTCGTTATAGCATATCTGTACGGATCTCTAGACAGTGAGATATATATGAAAATCCCTGATGGATTTGTAATATCCGATGAAATAAAATCAAAACCTCATAACATGCATTCTATAAAATTACAAAGGTCTTTTTACGGGTTGAAACAATCCGGACGAATGTGGTACAAACGTCTTAGTGATTATTTACTGAAAGAAGGATATGTAAATAATCCGCTTTGCCCATGTGTCTTCATTAAAAGATCATCAACAGGATTTGTGATTATTGTTGTATATATTGATGATTTAAATATAGTGGGAAACCACGACGACATTGTTAGAACATCCGAATACTTGAAAAAGGAATTCGAGATTAAAGAACTTGGAAAAACAAGACTTTGTCTTGGTTTGCAAATTGAACATTTTTCAAGTGGAGTACTTGTCCATCAATCAAATTATATTGAAAAATTATTAAAAAGATTTTATATGGACAAGGCACATCCATTGAGCTCTTCAATGGTTGTCAGATCACTTGAAGTGGATAAGGATCCATTTCGACCTCAAGAAAGTGATGAAGAGCTAATTGGTCCGAAGGTACCATATTTAAGTGCAATTGGTGCACTTATGTATCTTGCAAATTGTACAAGACCCGATATTGCTTTTGCTGTCAACCTACTTGCAAGATATAGCTCTTCACCAACTTGAAACATTGGAATGGTGTTAAACACATTTCTCGATATTTTCGAGGAACAAGTGACATGGGTTTATTTTACTCGAGAGGGGTAAAATTGAATCTCCAAGGTTATGCTGATGCTGGATTTTATCAGATCCCCATAAGGCCCGTTCTCAAACGAGATATGTATTCACCTCGTGGTAATATCTGTTGTATCATGGAAGTCAAGAAACAAACTATGGTTGCCACTTCTTCCAATTATTCTGAAGTACTTGCAATTCATGAAGCAAGTCGTGAATGCGTTTGGTTGAGAAACATGATTGAACATATTCAAGAATCATGTGGATTGCCTTCAATAAAAGATTCTCCAACCATATTATATGAAGATAATGCAACATGTATTGCACAATTAAGTGAAGGATTCATAAAAGGGGACAGAACAAAACATATTTCACTAAAATTCTTTTATGCACATGAGCTTTAGAAGAATGGTGAAATTGATGTCAAGCAAATCCGATCGAGCGATAATCTTGCTGATTTATTCACAAAAGCCTTACCAACTACGATATTTAAAAGGCTTACATATGGTATTGGCTTGCGTAAACTTAAAGACATTGCAAGTAAAGAAACTGAACAAGTTTTATCCATGCTCACATGAGGGGGAGTTATTGATTAGTGTATTGCACTCTTTTTCCCTTAGCTATGGTTTTATCCCATTGGATTTTCCTAGCAAGGTTTTTTTTAATGAGGCAATCCTAACAATATTATACTCATCTTAAGATTAATAAGAAATGTGTACTCTTTTTCTTTTACTAGATTTTTTTCCACAGGATTTTTTCTAGTAGAAGTTTTAACGAGGCACATTTTCTCAACAATTGTCATCCAAGGGGGAGTGTTATGATATGGATGAACAATTGATCAAGACTTTGTATGACTAATCATTGTCAAGCATGGCTCTTACATTGAATGATAGTATCAAGCATGGCCCTTACTTGTATCCATATCAAATGTACTCATTATTCCATATATTGTCAATGTTGCTTGTGAAGAGTTGTATGACATGTGATGTATGTGTTACTTGTAAACATTGTCTAAGTACATTTATCATCATCACCAAAGGGCCTATATAAAGGGTGCCAACCTCATTGTAAAAACACACCAAGTTGTATACAACTTCTCATTTCAACTCTCATTTCTCCTCTTCTATTTTGTAGTTGTAGTTTTTTTGTAGTTCTTTGTAGTAGTAGAAGTTTTTAGTTCTTCTACTTTCCTTCTCTAGTTCTAGCAAGTCTCAATTCAATTCACAACAAATATAACATAACTAATTACTATATCTTTGCATTAGTCATAAATAGCAGCAAGAGTTCCAACCTTTTCTAGAACAGTAGGCTCTGTTGCATTGGCCAGTTCAAGAATACGAAACAATCCAATCGCAAAGAATCGGCTGTAGCTGAAACTCCCCTTACCCCCAGCCCGCTCTGAGATGTCTTTCAAGATCCCCTCGACTTCTCCATCTCGGGATGGAAACTCAACCAACGAACTTGCATTCTGCGTACGAGCCCATTCTTCAATCTTTCGTGCATCATTTCTAATAAAAAAACAAATTTCAAATTCAAGTGCATGGTTAGAGTTCATTTACAAATTACAAATGGTATACTATACTCTATACATGAGAAAATTTGAATGTAACAGTGACAAGAAATTAATTGAGCCTGTTGAACCTTATAATAAGAATTGGATTCATTGAGTACCTATACTGATCAGGATCCTCCTTCAATGCCTGAATATATGCTCGGAAAATAGCCTCACGATCGCTGTCACTTTGATACCCTTCCATGAGCTGATCATACACAGTCACAAAGCCAAGGCCAAACACAGGATCATAGCGATAGGTCCTCTTGTACCTCATCAGGTGCTGTTGAACTATCAATTCCTGCAACACCGTGCTGTATACACTCGGAATTGGCCGCTTATAGGCCTTTAGGAAAGCCATTTTCGTCTCGGCTACTGTTGGCGACACTTCTAAAAACACAATCAAACAATGCCGAACACGCAGCATTAAAAACAATAAACATGAAAACCCCAAATACCCAAAAGTATAACCATCTTTACCCAACTTTCAGTATAAATCAGGTGAGATTCTTTGCATAATCAATCAAACAATGCCTCCAAGACAACAAGAACAACAACAAGCAGCCTCAATCCCAAACTAGTTGGGGTTGGCTAAATGAATCAAACTCTTCCAATCCCCTTAATTTAATGCCCTTGACAGCATGCTTTCAAAATCCTTTAAATCATGTTTAATCAATATATTCCAATTATATTAGACTACCCCTACACTATTGAATTTCTTCAGTTTCTATTATGCCAAGTTTTCAACTTGGGCATTTACGTACACCGTCTTTGGATTTGTCCAAAGACTCCAAACCATCGCAACCGCCCTTAACTTTTCTATCGATCTGTGTATTTCTTATTTTATTTTTACAAGTTTTACCACGCATCCACTTAATCATCCACATTTCTGCTGCACTCTTTTTTTTTTCAACCCAGAAAAAAAAAAATGATAAAAAATCAAGAACACCCACAATTCCCAAACTTGCAATCTTCCTTTCCCCTCTTAAATTCCATAATCATAGATGCTAACCAAAATTTCCTTCCAATAGCAAATTTCCCCAAATCCCCTTGTGAGATTTCACAAAAAAAAAAAAATGCAATACTCACCTAATCAAACAATGCTGATACCAAATCCCCCCAAAACACAAATACTCACAATGCCTATATCTCAAATTACAAAACAAAATCAAAACCAACCAAACCCAAAACCAGAATTCACAAATAAACTCACCACCAATTGTTGTAGACATGCAATGAACCACAAACCGAGAACTGTAATTCGAACTTCGCAGAGTCGTCGTCGAGTCGGGGACAAAGTTGTTCCTAAACTTGATACCATCGAAATGGGAGCCCAAACATCGAACCCCAGAAACAGAGACCTTGAACTCTGAAGGTTGTTTTAGGGAGGCAAATGAGAGAGAAGAAACTGAGGCCATTAAAAAGATGAGATTTTGGAAATGGGGTTTGGTTTGGGAGTTGAAAGGAATTGGGGGCTTTCAGAATTGGGGGTTTTTGTTGATGGTATAGTGTGAATTGGAGTGAAGTTTCATTGTTAGTGAAGTTGGGAAGGAGATGCAGGGGAGGGAAGAACAGAGAGGGCGCCTTATCCAGGTTCGGTTGAATATTCAACTAACCACTCAATGTTGACACGTGTCATGCAGATGATGAAATAATGTTTTCTAGGATTTTTTTTTAAGTAAAAAGAAAAAAGGAATTTTATCCTATCAAAGAAATAAAGATTTCATTAATCATAACCCGCTCTGAGAAAGTGATGCAATTGAATCGATGCGGTAGTAAAGTTATTGATACGTATTTGATGACTAAAAAGTCATAGAATCAAATCTTGTCATCCAACTCTAAATATATTAGTTTCTCTTAGATTATGAGGCGTCCGACTGACTCTCGTGAGAATAGTCGAGCCTAAATAAAAAGAATAAAAAAAAGATTTGAACACTCACGATTATAAAAAAATAAAAATAATACTTTAAAAAACTTAATTATAGTGAGTTAGGAATGCCTTTTTCACTGCGCTTCAAACATGGTAGGCCATTTTATTTATTTGTTAAAAAGAAATTTTACTTTAATTACTCCCTCCAATTTTTCTTTTCTTACTTTTGTGTGCTTTTAAGGGCTGGTAAGATCTCCAACGATATGATCGATCCTTGATATTCCCAAGTCCTTTGGAGGAACTTATAATATGTCATTTCTTCACCGCTCAATATATATATATACTCGAACTTGATTTGATAACGAGGCTTTGAGCCTCAATCATGCACTCAATCAATCAAACTCTAAATCTTAATAAGTCCGCTCCATTCAAAAAAAAAAAAAAAAAAAAAAAACCTTTAATAGGAGCATGTTAAGTTGAGCTTTGTTTTGCTTGCATGTGAATGTGATTACGATAAATTAAAATTTAACTTCATAAACACGAAATACAAAGTCAGCTAATGTAATTGCATTCCAATAAAAGATACTATACATGATGTATAAGAGAAAAATTAATATAATTTTTTTTTTTCTCATTGATGTTATTTTGTTTTGAAACTTACAGCCCGGAGGGATATTGTGTAAATAACTTAAAGACTGATGATCTAAACCATCTGATATATCTTGTAAATAACTTTCTCAGTAACCTTATAAAGAAAAAGACAGCTACCAACAAATTTAACTCCATATATTCATTAATCTATGATATATTGATATGTGCAGAATGATAAGTTGTTTTCATAATTTCATCTTTTAGGATAACATCACAACCATAAAGTTTGGAACTTGTAAAGTGGGAATCAGATTCCATGTATAAATAGCTAACTTATTAATACACCAAGCCTCTCTCCTTAAATATATATATATATATATATATATATATATATATATTGTTGTGAAGTATGGATGACCATGCATGTACACCAACATATTGTGTAGTTATGTACTTCCCATAGTCTATGTATTGTCATGTTCTTTGTAACCATTTCAATGTACATGGGGTGTATGTTTTAGTCCCACATTGCTAAGGGTGTATGTTTTAGTCCCACATTGCTAAGGCACATTTGTCATCATACCAAATGGCCTATATAAAGGATACTAACTTCATTGTAAGAGCACACCAAAGTTGAATGAAAACTTCCCCTTTCAACTATCTCATTTCTTCTCTTCTTTGTAGTAGTAATTTGTAGTAGTAGAAGTTAGTAGTTCTTTTACTTTCCTTCTCTAGTTCTTAGCAAGTTCCAATTTATTTTACAACACGTTATCGCACGAGCTTGCTCTAGCATTAAGGAGATCTTGAAGTTCAAGAAGGCTTGCTAAGGAGAAAAAGCTAAGAAGGTATAACTTTTGTTATTTAAATAAGTTCAATTTATTTCTAAATTACCATGGTTGTTTCCTTTTATTACATGCATAACTTCTATATGCATACTTTATTCATATACCATTATAACGTCACCGATTGCGAAAGTATGCTCTGTAGTTGCGTCTTGTACGATCTTCTACATCAGAAATCAAAAATCAATATGTGACATAACTAGTTTTCTCGCTATACTACAAACGATTAATTATGCTCTATTCTTGATTTTTTTTATATTGCAAATAGTGTTATGAGTTTGGGTTGATAGTGGGTAAGCCTTGTCCCCGGTAAAGCTAAACATTGAAAGGGAGACGGGTTATCCCGTTCGAGGTGGCATGGTTTTTAAGTAGACTTCGTCTCACCACCCAACCTGGAGGTTGTCCCACCAACTCATACAAGTAATACATTTTGCATACTAATAATCAAGTTGTGAACATATATTTAATCATATGTTATGTTTTTACATAAAAAAAGGGAAAACTCTTTTTTATTAAAATTATTTCAAAATTCTTTTCAACCATAATTTGCATTTGTTACCTTATTATAATTCTTGTCATGATAATTCTATGCAAGGCTGTGTGTTATACATAATCATTCGTCAATTTCTCTTTGGAGATTTGAAAAGTGAATATTTCACTTTATATATATTTTCACCTTATGGAGTTATACATACCAAAAGGGTAATGCTCCAAAAAGTTCAAAATGAGCTTTACTGGGTCTCATGCTACAAAAATTTATATCATCAAATATCATTTATTATTCTCGCAATTTCAATTACCTCTATATTGAGGCTATGCGAAATATGATGATGAGACAAATATAAGCCACGTGGCTCGCCTCGATGTATTACTCGCAACAAATTATCGAGTGCGCACGTCAATCCAATAAATATTAAGGATTGATTTCTTGTCTCATAGTAGTTTGAGTAAAATGATGAGATATTATAAATATAATATCACTCCCGTCCAATTAATTCAAATTCAAATTAAGAAGCATATGTTGCATATAATGATCATGATCGCAATAAATTTATGGACGTGGAAAAGGTGAAAATATCAGGTAAAGGTCGTATTGACAATTCCACCAAATTTTGGAATAAAAGTGGTGCACCACTACAAAGGGCAAATAATTATTGACAATGAGCGCTCATAATTGTGACATTTTTTAGTCATATATGAAAGACTATTTTGCCTAAATATTGTCATATATATGCCCGAGTATTTTTGTGACCTTTACCATGCCTTTAAAATCAAAGGCAAAATATTATGAATATTATCATGACTCTTTTTCTGATTTGTCAAATATTATTTGTCCAGATGGATCAACAAATCATGTGTTCAAGTCATGAACCAAATAAGAGCGATATGTGCCTTGCTGATTGTGCTACAACGCACACAATTCTTAAAAACAGAGAATATTTCTCCAATTTGAACTTAGCTAATGCTAATGTTCAAACAATATCTGGCATCTCCAATTTGATTAATGGCTCTGGAAGAGCAAATATTATGTTGCCTGGGGGAACAACAATTCATGTTGACAATGCCTTATACTCTGAAAATTCCAGAAGGAATTTACTCAGCTTTAAAGATATTCGACAAAATGGATATCACATTGAAACCATAAACGAAAATAATAGAGAATTTCTCTATGTCACATTGGTTTCAAATGGGAAAAAAGAAGTGTTAGAAAAATTCCCAGCTTTATCCTCTGGATTATATTTTACTTATATAAGGCATGTCGAAACGAATGTCGTCTTAAATAAGAAAATTAATGATCCAACGACATTCATTTTATGGCATGACCGGCTTGGTCATCCAGGATCATCAATGATGCGAAGAATAATTAATAATTCGCATGGACATCCTTTAAGGAGTCACAAAATATTTTCAAATTTGGTGATTATAATTGTGCTAGTTGTTCTCAAGGTAAATTGATAGTTAAACCATCCCCAAGTAAAATTGTTGTGGAATCCCCGCTTTTCTTAGAACGCATTCAGGGAGACATATGTGGACCTATTCATCCTCACTGTGGACCATTTAGATATTTCATGGTTTTGATAGATGCATCAACTAGGTGGTCACATGTTTGTTTGCTTTCGACCCGCAATGTTGCATTTGCTAGACTTTTAGCGCAAATCATTAAGTTAAGAGCACAATTCCCTGACAACCCAATCAAGACCATCCGTCTTGATAATGCCGGGAATTTCAATCTCAAGCATTTAAAAATTATTGCATGTCTATAGGAATTACCATTGAACATTCTGTTCCACATGTGCATACCCAAAATGGTTTGGCAGAATCTCTGATCAAACGCATTCAATTAATTGCCAGACCTTTAATCATGAGAACTAAGTTATCAACTTCAGTTTGGGGACATGCAGTCCTTCATGCAAAGATCTATCATTCGTTATAGGCCCACCGCATACCATGAACATTCCCCATGCAACTCATTTTAGGTCAACAACCAAATATTTCACACTTAAGAATTTTTGGTTGTGCAAAGTGTATGTTCCTATACCACCTCCCAATAGAACTAAGATGGGTCCACAACGAAAACTTGGGATTTATGTTGGATTTAACTCATCGTCCATTATAAGATACCTTGAACCCTTAACAGGGGATTTATTTACTTGCACGTTTTGCTTGATTGTCACTTTGATGAAGCAATTTTCCCACCATTAGGGGGAGATAAGAAGTCAATTCAAAAGGAATGGCGCGAAATTGCTTGGAATGCATCAACTTTATCACATTATGATCCACGAACAAATCAGTGTGAACTTGAAGTTCGAAAGATCATTCATTTGCAACAAATTGCAAATCAATTACCGAGATGCATTTAATGATGCAAAACAAGTGACAAAATCACATATTCCAAATTGTAAATGCTCCCGCAAGAATTGATGTCTCTGAGGCAACAAAATGCACAAGAACCAACGAAACGCTTAAAGCGTGGAAGACCGGTTGGTTCAAAGGATACAATTCCTCGAAAGAGGAAAACGGGAGTAAAAATAAATACAAATCAAAATACTCCTGAGAAAGCACAAGAATCCTTTGATAAGGGTTTGTCAGAACAAGTTGATTCTGATGAGGAACAACTTCCTCTAGAAAAAGAGGAAAAAGATGAAAATAATGAGATCTCAATAAATTATTTAAACTCTGGTAAGATTTGGGATCGAAATGAAATTGTTCCTGATGATATATTTGCTTTCAATGTGTCCTTTGAAATATGTGAAAATGATGATGATCCAGAACCACGATCAGTGGACGAATGTCAAAAAAGACCTGATTGGCAAAAATGGCAAGATGCTATCCAAGCAGAGCTAAACTCTTTAAGAAAACGAGAGGTTTTTGGACCAATTGTCCAAACGCCAGATGGCGTAAAGCCTGTTGGATATAAATGGGTATTTGTACGAAAGAGAAACGAAAAAAATGAAGTTACAAGGTACAAAGCAAGACTTGTAGCTCAAGGTTTCTCACAAAGACCTGGCATCGATTATGAGGAAACATATTCTCCTGTTATAGATGCAATCACATTTCGGTTCTTGATAAGCCTTGCAGTCTCTGAAGGGCTTGATATGCATTTAATGGATGTCGTTACAGCATATATGTACGGATCTCTAGACAGTGAGATATATATGAAAATCCCTGATGGATTTGTAATATCCGATGAAATAAAATCAAAACCTCATAACATGCATTCTATAAAATTACAAAGGTCTTTGTACGGGTTGAAACAATCCGACGAATGTGGTACAAACGTCTTAGTGATTATTTACTGAAAGAGGGATATGTAAATAATCTGCTTTGCCCATGTGTCTTCATTAAAAGATCATCAACAGGATTTGTGATTATTGCTGTATATGTTGATGATTTAAATATAGTGGGAAACCATGACGACATCGTTAGAACATCCGAATACTTGAAAAAGGAATTCGAGATGAAAGAACTTGGAAAAACAAGACTTTGTCTTGGTTTGCAAATTGAACATTTTTCAAGTGGAGTACTTGTCCATCAATCAAATTATATTGAAAAATTATTAAAAAGATTTTATATGGACAAGGCACATCCATTGAGCTCTCCAATGGTTGTCGATCACTTGAAGTGGATAAGGATCCATTTCGACCTCAAGAAAGTGATGAAGAGCTAATTGGTCCGGAGGTACCATATTTAAGTGCAATTGGTGCACTTATGTATCTTGCAAATTGTACAAGACCCGATATTGCTTTTTGCTTTGTCAACCTACTTGCAAGATATAGCTTTCACCAACTCGAAGACATTGGAATGGTGTTAAACACATTTTTCGATATCTTCGAGGAACAAGTGACATGGGTTTATTTTACTCGAGAGGGTAAAATTGAATCTCCAAGGTTATGCCGATGCTTTGGATTTTTATCGATCCCATAAGGCCCGTTCTCAAACGGGATATGTATTCACATGTGGTAATATCACGATCATGGAAATCGAAAAACAAACTATGGTTGCCACTTCTTCCAATCATTCTCAAGTACTTGCAATTCATGAAGCAAGTCGTGAATGTGTTTGGTTGAGAAACATGATTGAACATATACAAGAATCATGTGGATTGCCTTCAATAAAAGATTCTCCAACCATATTATATGAAGATAATGCAAAGCATGTATTGCACAATTAAGTGAAGGATTCATAAAGGGGGATGAAACAAAACATATTTCACCAAAATTCTTTTATGCGCATGAGCTTCGTAAAGAACGGTGAAATTGATGTCAAGCAAATCCGATCAAGTGATAATCTTGCTGATTTATTCACAAAAGCCTTACCAACTACGACATTTAAAAGGCTTACATATGGTATTGGCTTGTAAACTTAAAGACATTGCAAGTAAAGAAACTGAACAAGTTTCACCCATGTTCACATGAGGGGGAGTTATTGATTAATGTATTGCACTCTTTTTCCCTTAGCTATGGTTTTATCCCATTGGGTTTTCCATGCAAGGTTTTTAATGAGGCAATCTTAACAATATTATACCCATCTTAATATTTATGAGAATAGTGTACTCTTTCTTTTACTATATTTTTCCCACAGGGTTTTTCTTAGTAAAAGTTTTAACGAGGCACAATCTCTAAGCAAACGTCATCCAAGGGGGAGTGTTGTGAAGTATGGATGACCATGCATGTACACCAACATATTGTGTAGTTATGTACTTCCCATAGTCTATGTATTGTCATGTTCTTTGTAACCATTTCAATGTACATGGGGTGTATGTTTTAGTCCCACATTGCTAAGGGTGTATGTTTTAGTCCCACATTGCTAAGGCACATTTGTCATCATACCAAATGGCCTATATAAAGGATACTAACTTCATTGTAAGAGCACACCAAAGTTGAATGAAAACTTCCCCTTTCAACTATCTCATTTCTTCTCTTCTTTGTAGTAGTAATTTGTAGTAGTAGAAGTTAGTAGTTCTTTTACTTTCCTTCTCTAGTTCTTAGCAAGTTCCAATTTATTTTACAACATATATATATATATATAGCCATTATATAGGATAGTATAGAGATCGAATTTGTGAATATTTCAAAAAAAATAAAAAATAAAAAATCATTTGTTTTAGATATCGAGACTCACGAGTGTATGAATTTAATTTTATTGTTTTAGGCCTTGTTCTTACTTAAATAGCCTAACTAAATTGAGCACCCCCAATCTCATAACTTGAGAGAAACTCACATGTTTAGATTTAAATGACGAAATTTAATCTCATATCGCTATTTGATTAATTTAATATTTTTTAAGTAAAATCAGAATTTTATTAAGTATCAATGGATCGACATACAAGGCTAGTTATATAATCAATTACCCTAATAAATTAAAAATAGATTCGATAATATTTGAAACAATAAATCTATTTGAAAACGTGATTATCAATAGTTCAACTAGTTGAATCAGAAAATGCACACCATTATTTAACAAGACTTGTAAGAATCAAATCGTTTATTTGGAATATATATCTAATCTAATAATCTAATATACTAAAAAACACATGGAGAGAATACTTGGTAAATTGAAAAAAAATATTGATATTGGGTATTTCTATACAGAAGAATATATATGATCTAGGTAGATAAACTTCGATTAACGCATGGCCCTTTAAGGTTCAGACATTAAGGTTCTCGTTCCAATATTTGATGCCCAAGTGGCAACCTCCGACCAAAGTTGGGACTTGGATGAGATGTCTCATGTCTATGAATTGATTCTGATTCTTGTCTTGAGTACTTATCAAAATTATTGAAATTCTTTTAATTCTTTTATATTTTAATATGAATTTCAGCTAGAATTTATTCAATGAAATATTATATAAGAGTATTTCTTAAGTGATGCGGGACTATATTCAGTCCACATATATATATCCCTAAGATCAACTATTACTTTTATGAAAAAAAAAACACCTATTACTTATAGAGGATTTAGTGGCTAGTTTAAGGTACATTCATTATCACCGTATATTGTATAATTGTAGAATCATAGTATGTCACCAAAAAGCTTGAAGAAATAATATTGCCACAGTTTAAAAGCTATAGTAATTAAACAATTCATATAACGAAATTGAATGGAACCACAAATTTATTTTCTCTTGCGGAAAAAAAAAAGATAATGTTCTGATCATATCGTTTCATAATTAATATACTTTTTTCTATGATTAGACCTTATATTGTTTTAATCTATTATTATATCAATACAATTTTAAGGCATTTGAATTGAAATAAAATTATTTGACGAAAAAAAATGAAATAAAATTCACAAGATTTTATGTAATTAAGTTTTTTTGAGGAATATCTTATATAATTAAGTTATTACGTAACTATATCTAATTGTTAATTTTATTACAACATAGAGTTAGAATCCTTCGTGCATGCATACCCATATTTAAAAATTAAAATGAACCGCAACTTAATTGAAAAAATAAATAAATTTCTAAAGCACAAGTGCTAGATAAAATCTTTAAATGACGGACAATCTACCAAAAAAAAAGAAGGGACAAGAATTCTAGATATCACCTACTGTATTAGTTGATTTTATTTATCTTCATTAATTATAAAATGATATATTTTTGTCCTTCACCAACCTTAATTTATCGTAAATGTTTCTAAGAGCATCTCTGGAATGTGGGTTGAATGTTAATATGCTCTACTTAAGATTAAATAAACATTGAAATGAAAAAAAAGGTCTTCAATGTAATGTGTATTTTGAATGTTTTGTTGGGTGGATAGACATTATCTATTTTGAATGTCTACTTCTGGACATTCAAAATGACAACCACATTGGATAATCTGTCATTTTTTGGTAGATATAATCGGTCCTTTTTTAAATCCAAAAAGAAAATCACAATAAAATGAAAAAACAAAAAAACGTGGCGGTAAGTTCAAGCGGCAAACTTTTGCCCTCTTTCCCCCCTCTTTTGTTTGAAGTTACTCTATTATCTTGGACAAACGAACTCCTCTTCAACTTTAATACTCTATTTAGATTTTTATTTTGACGTTTTAATTAACAAAATTAGAAGAGAGAAATGTCACCTCAACAATTGAGATGCATGTGATCCACATCTACCATGAAATATATTTTGAAGTCTAATATCTATATGAGCCATATGGGATGACATCCTCTCTATGTTGATGATAGAGCAAGAATCCACGCTCACTATCTATATTTATCATTGGAGATGTTCTAATAATTATTATTTCCTATTCCATAAAAAATAAGTTCTATAGGCTTAAAAAAATATACACGTCCTTTTCTAACAGATTAATTATAATTTTTTTTTGAAATCAACAGATTAATTATACTTAATCACTATTTTAGCTCTGAAGCGAAAGACAGTTTAATTGCATATGTTAAATAATAAAATATTTTGATGGTCTATGATCGATGGACATGATGCATGCTCATCAGTAGCTTTCCGTATAATAAGAATATATAAACTAAAATATTTTAATAAGTATAGAATATAATCCTATCATAACAAATAAAAACATATAAGAACAGTGGTTAAGAGTAAATTATGTTGTTCTCTTTTTCTAGTGTTTCATTAAATTATAGTTATATATTGAACTCAATACTACAACACACCACAAGAAGTTATTTATACAAAAAATGAGTACTCTAAACTGAACTAACCACACCAAGTTATTTAGGAATAATATTATTAGGAAGAGATTAGATTACTCGATCGTTACGCTATATATTCCTCATATCAAGTGAACGTGGACCAAAATTTAATTATTTAAGAGAAATCAAAAGCATTAATTATTTCTTGTTTTAAGATTATATGTTACCAAACTATCCTATAAATTAATTCGCTCTCTTTTTTTTTTCTTTGATTTCATAAATACACTCTCTTAAACCTTAATCAATCAAACTGGTATGCAAAATTACTATTCAAAAACCAACATTTAATCCAACTTATGATCCTTATCACCACCACCACATCAACCTTACTCTCAGCCTACACCATTCCACGTCAAAAACTCTCTCAAAAATATTCACTCCCATTAATTCGCTCTTATCCAGAACTTTCCGGGACCACCACTGACACGTGTCGGTCCCTCCCCCGCCTGACAACACTCTCGCACGTTGTTTTCACACTCCTTACCGTGAGCTCCGCCAACCGATACAAAGGGCACCCCGGTCATTTCCTACCCCAAAAAACCACCCGGTTTCCCAAAACCACCTCCACTCTCTCTATAAATACCACCACACCCCCATTCCATCCAAAATCTGCAGAGAAATCAGTCTCCGGCGTTGCCAACTATTCAAAAGAAGTTCTTAATTTTCATCCTTCAATTGGTCTGATTGATAATAGAATTTATTCCATGTGATATATATATCTCGTAATTTTATCAATCAAGTATGAAAGAACAGGAATCGAAATGCGAAGATTATTCGTTTAAATCGATGAAGGAGTACTCTGTTGGGACTGAGAAGCAATCACGGAGATTTGGCAGTGGATTGATGAAGAATTCGAGGAGTGGTGATGAGAAGGTTAAGCAGGCGGAAGAGTCGCTCAGGACTGTCATGTATCTGAGCTGTTGGGGACCAAATTGACCAATTCATGGACTCTGAAATTATGAATTGGTATGAAATTGACCTGACTAGTCCCTTGGAGTTCTCAACTGACTGCGAACGGTGAATTAGTACTAATTTGGGGATAGATCTAACTGTGTTGTGGATTGGAGTGGTTATTGTACATATTTGTTGTTGTTTTTGATATGAAATTGATATATACTAAGTTCAAGCCGTTCAAGCCCTAGTTTCTTGATGTATATATGTTGAATTAGTCAGTTTTGGTGTTTGGGTTTCAGAATGGGTATCAGAGATATAAGATGTGATTATATGAAATCTGTGTTTGGTACTGAAATTTCTTGTTTGATTAGCAATGATCATCTAGAGATTCTAGACTACATGGAAGCAAAGGTTTTGGTCTTAACTTTGTATTTTTGGTTCTATGTTTTATGATTCTACTATAAACGATTTAGGTCTATCCATCGAAGGTTAATAAGCTTGTAATTGTAAGCTTGTAATTGAGGCAAGATTATCTTTTAATGGGGTAAAAAATGAAATTGCCTACTTAGGCTTCAAGAAAAAAAACTTGGTATTTTTGGTACTAAATCAATATTTCTTACTATTTTAGTACGTGGAGAACAATAGATGGCTCACCTCTCCTCCTCCTCCTCCTTCCCCAACCCACCAAAACACACCTCGGCCTACCGGAAAACCCCCAATCGATCACAACCCCCCACTTATCCCCATGAACACAACCTCCCCCCTTACAATTACTCTTCCACCTTCCCAAGCCTCAACGTCCACTCCAATCCGACAGGGCTCCAAACTCTACCAAATCCACAAGAGAACCCTAATTGGCCATCACACCACCCTTCTCATCATGCTCCACCACCACCACCAAACACCCCTTTTGTTGCCATGAATCAGTACCCCGGCATGTCATCATCACTACCAAAGCCAACAATCCCATTGGCCCATCTCCTCAATTGCTTTATCCACCCAAACATATTCCGTTGTGAACAACAATATCCCCATAAAGTCACAGATACACGGAGATTTTTATTTCTTAATCTTACACCGTAATGTACAGAGAGTATTCCTTATATAGACTTTTAGTTATAACTAACTCTATTGTACACACTTTACATGTAACAAATGTAACTGACTACATAAATATAAATGTTAATACAAAAATCAACTCTAACAACATACTTTACATCCCCCCTCAAGATGGAGGTTGTGCCAATTGCACAAATCCATCTTGGAGAGCAAGGAAGAAAACAGTGGAGCTGGTAAAGATTTGGTAAATAAGTCAGCAAGTTGTCGTTTAGAAGGTAAGAACTGAGGAAGAACGAAACCCTTTTTAAATTGGTCTCTCACCAAATGGCAATCAATATCAAGGTGTTTTGTTCTTTCGTGAAAAATTGGATTAGCAGTAATGTGCAAAGCCGCTTGGTTATCACACCACAAAGTGATAGGAAGAGCAACATTAATACCCAAATCATGCAAGATATAACTAATCCATAGGAGCTCACAAACCGTGGTGGGTAAGCTGCGATACTCAGCCTCAGCTAAAGATTTAGAAACAGTAGATTGTTTCTTTGTCTTCCATGAAATCAATGATTGACCAAGAAATATACAATACCTAGTTAAAGATCTTCTAGTGAAGGGACATCCAGCCCAATCAGCATCACAATATCCAGTTATAGTTAGATAAGATTGCACAGGAAAGTAACGACCTTTTGAGGGAGAATTCTTCAAACATCGAAGGACATGAAGAGCACCTTTCCAATGTTCATCTGTGGGTGCTTGAACAAATTGGCTAAGTTGTTGAGTAGCATGAGCAATATCAGATCTTGTAAATCCCAAATATAACAATCTACCAACTAATCTTCGATATTGATTAGGTTCAGACAACAAGGGAGAATCAGAAGAATTAAACTTGCAATTACAAGGAAGAGGAGTGGCAGACGGCTTGCAATCAAAAGACCAGAATCACTGATAAAATCTAATACATACTTTCTCTGATTTACATAAAGACCTTTAACAGACCGAGCCAATACTAATCCCAAAAAATAGTAAGCTTGTCCAATGTCTTTAATTGTAAACTGATTATGCAAAATATTCTTAACTTGTTCGATAGCTGAAAGAGAAGTCCCGGTGATCAAAGCATCATCAACATAAACTAACAAGGCCAGAAAAGTAGAATCAGATCGAAAGGTGAATAAACGTGGATCATGAGCTGAGGCAAGAAACCCGAAATTCTGCAATTGAGTTGTGAATTCATGATTCCATTGTCTCGAAGCCTGTTTAAGTCCATAAAAAGACCTCTTTAATTTGCAAACCTGATTTGGCCGAGCTTTAGAATAACCATCACGAGGCTTCATATATAACTCCTCATCAATAAAACCATGAAGGAATGCATTGTTGACATCCAATTGATAGATTAGCCAGTCTTTAGCAACAGCTAGTGTAAATAAAATTCGAACTGTAACCACCTTAGCAACAGGAGAAAAACTATCAATAAAATCCACTCCCTCTATTTGATTAAAACCCTTAGCCACCAAGCGAGCTTTACACCTATCTAAACTCCCATTAGGTTTCAACTTCGCTTTGTAAACCCATTTTGAACCAATTGCCCTTTTGCCAGGAGGCAATTCAGTCAATTCCCATGTACCATTTTGTTCAAGGGCATCTAATTCATGTTGCATAGCATTAACCCAATGAGAATCATTTTTGGCTTGAGCATAAGAGAGAGGCTCCTTAATGTGAGAAACAACAGTTAAAAACTGTAAATACTGATCACTCATATGTGGAGAGACCATAAAGGGATATGTTTGTAGTTTAAGATTGTATGAAGTAAATGAAAGGGAGACAACAGATCTAACATGATAAGTAACAAAGTCATTTAACCACCTTGGTTTCTGGTTTTGAGTGATTCTCTGACTTTTTCTTGAAGGCTCAACAACATGAGGTAAATTTGAAGAAGGACAAAGTGGTTAATGGTAAAGGAGAAGTAGGAAGAGATGGAGAAGAAGAGAAAGGAACATGGAGATCATCAGCAACAAGAAGTGGAAGAACAACTGAATCAGGTTTATCAATAATAGAAGTAAAAGGAAAGACACTTTCATAGAAAATTACATCCCTTGAAACAAAAACAGAATGTGTATGAAGATTATAGAGTTTATATGCTTTTTGACCAGGGGAGTAACCAAGAAAGATGGATTTATAAGCACGAAATGTCAGTTTGTCTTTATGATAATATGTATTAGAGGCAAAACAGAGGTAATCAAAAGTCTTCAACAAAGAATAATCAGGACTTCGATTGAGAAGCAAGTAATAAGGAGACTTCCAATTCAAAATCTGAGAAGGGAATCTATTTAGAATGTAAGTAGAAGTAAGAATAGCATCACCCCAAAATTTCTTAGGTAAAGAAGATTGAAGCATAAGAGCCCTCGTAATTTGTAATAGATGGCAATGTTTTCTCTCAATAACCACATTTTGTTGAGGAGAATAGGGAGAAGATCTCTGATGTACAATGCCATGTCTTGAAAATAGACTAGTACAAGTGGAATTAACAAACTCAATACCATTATCGGTACGTATTACTTGGACAGAAGTTTTAAAATGTGTTGAACAAACAAGAGAAAACTCTCAATGGTGGTTGCAGTCAATGGTTTGAAAGAAAGTAGATAAGTCCAAGTAAATCTACTAAAATCATCCACAATGGTTAAAAAATAATAAGCCCCTTAAATAGAAATTTGTTTATAAGGACCCCATATATCCATATATAACAATTGAAACGGAGAAGTAGTTTTTCTGCTACTTATTGAAAAAAATAATCGACATTGTTTTGACATATGGCATACATCACAAGGAGAATTAAAATCATGTGACAAAGAAGTAGGAACTAACAAATCCAAATGCTTAGTTACAATATTTGATGGATGACCAAGTCTTCTATGCCAAGAAAAAGACTTACTAGTAAAATTACAATATGCTAGTTTATTAAGTTGCAAATCAGATGAAGAAAGATATGACTGAATAACTTCTTTGTTAAAACAATTGGAATCAAGGATGTAAAGGCTAGCTAAAACCCTCCCTACAGCAAGAACTTGAGAAGTCTCAAAGTCCTGTAAAAGACACAACTTGTCAAGAAAAGTAAACTTGACTTTAGTAGTACTAGTAAGTTTACTAACTGAAATAGATTGTATTTAAACGAAGACACATGAAGGTAAGACTCCAATGTAATAGTGGAATGAAGGATAACATTGCCTATGTGTTTAACAAGTTTAACAGCTCCATCTGGCAAATAAACTGGTGTAGGTGTAGCAGGTGGTATTGGATGATCAAACATATTATAATCAACACACATGTGATTAGATGCTCCAAAGATCTATAATCCATGAGTTATGTCCAATGAGTGCAAATGAACAAGAAACATGATTTAAGAGACTACCTTCAAAATCGTGCAAGTGAGCAAAGTTCAAATGCGAATCGACAACCTCTGAAGCCACTCCCTTTCCCTTCATGTATTTATCAATTCCCTGCTGTATCATGGCAACTATGCTAGACTGAAAATCACTAGAATTCTATGAACCATCATCAATAAAATCTAATGGTGACTCTAACATAATGGCCAAATTTTTGTTTTGAGCCATTGGTTGCTTTTTATCCCTCATGTTCTTATACCACTCTGGAGTTCCATGAAGCTTAAAACAATTCTCTTTGTTGTGTCTTTTCATTTTACAAAACTCACAAACAAGCGCATATTTATTGACATATTTCTTTACCAAAATTCTTGGAACTGGGAATCTTGACTAGCATTGCAGTTTCAACTATAGGAGAAAATTTAATTTGAACTTGTTTTTGCTTTTCCACTCTCAAAATCATTGAATATGCCTTGTTAATACTAGGGAGAGGATCCATAACTAAAATCTGATTACGTACATGATTAAACACCTCATTCAATCCCATTAAAAATTGCATCAATTTATCTTGAGAATGTAATTCCACCAATTTAATTGTTGCACCACAACTACAACTACGCATAGGTGCTAGACAATTCAACACATCCCACAATTTCTTGAGTTTTGTGTAGTAATTTGACACAGTTAAATCTCCTTGATTAATGGAGCATATTTCTCTTTTCAACTGATATAAGAGAGGACCATTGCACTCCCCATATCGCTCATTCAATTCATTCCATAGGTCATAAGCACATGTATTGTAAAGGAAAGATTCAACAATCTCTTTATTGAGAGAATTCAAGATCCAAGAGGTTACCATACAATCGGCGACACCCCATCGATCAAAGTCTCGAGAAGTCGGATCTGATTTTTTGAGTGTTCCATCGATGAATCCTAATTTCATTTTCGCTCCAAGAGCAATTTGCATCGCTCGACTCCATGAAAGATAGTTAGAAAATTTGTGACTAAGATCAATCCTGGATGGTCAGAACTCCGTAAATGTAAAGGATCCTGAACTCCATAATCACCATTAGAACCACCAAGTAGAGAATCCTCATTTTCTTGAATATCCGCTATATTCAGCACGAAATACCGAGAAACAAAGAATTTGAAGATCAACAAGGATCAAGAATCGAACCTACAATCAGGTTAAATCACTGCTCTGATACCATGAACAACAATTTCCCCATAAAGTCTCAAATACACTGAGAATTTTATTTCTTAATCTTTCACCGTAATGTACAGAGAGTATCTCTTATATAGACTTTCAGTTATAACTAACTCTATTGTACACACTTTACATACAACAAATGTAACTGACTACATAAATGTAACTGCTAATACATAAATCAACTCTAACAACATACTCTACAAGCTGAATACCCACCCTCCTATATCCTCTTTTAATTGGGCTGATGTAGTTAGACAACATGCGCACTCACAGTTCCAACGTCTCCAGCCTCCCCCAAACCACCAAAACCCCCCCAGTACTACCTTAAAGAGTTTTTGCCAGTCGTGAGGAGTGAATTGATTGGAAATGTTTTTCATTTAGGAAAGAGACCGAAGGTTTTTGGATCACGGAGAAGACGCAGAGAGCTTCATTAATTTGCAACTCGTCTCACACATGAGGAGGCTTTCTGGGTATGCCATACCATAGGTGATTTTCTCATCACCAAATTGGAGAGTATAAAAGATTCAAGGCGTGGAGACAAAGCCTCTGTGTTCTTGAGCTCCCTTTCTAATAGTCGAGGATATGCCCTAAAGATCGAGAAATCGGCTGACGCTAAAGTTCAGGCTATTTTGGTCCCAAAAGCTGCGAATGGCAATGGATGGAACAAATTTCACAATAAGTTTCTCTGCACTCTGAAGGACCAACTTCCAAACAGTTCCCATGCCTTCAAATTTCAATCGCACCAATACGTATACATAAAAAATGCAGAGCAAAAGATGTCAAAGTTTATTGTTTGTATTAAAAACTCCCCTACTACAACATGGTCCGAGATCAAAGATATTCTAGAGAAGCAGCTAAACCGAGAGATATTCCTCACCCTTCGCAGACGACAAAACACTTTTCCCCTGCAAAGATTCCTCCGAATGGGAAAAGGTGGTGAATCGAGGGAATAATCGCCTGGTAAGGAAAAATATCCATGTGGTCCCTTGGCATCAGGACCTATATTGGAAATTTTAAAAATTCTTTTGTAATGAAGGCTGGTTGTTGGTAGAAGGAATCCTCATTAATATGTGGGAAAAAATTGCGTATGACTATATTGGTTCCTTTTATGGTGGCTTGATGGAAGTGGTTGAAGGGATGGAAGATGAAAAACATCAGATTCTCATAAAAGTGAAAGGCGTTCGTAACCACTTTTGCAATCGCAAGCTGGTCATCATCAAGAAAAGTTTAGAGGTACAAGTATTGGTGTCCCCAGTAAAATCTTTGACGAACCCACCGCCTACCGACACAAATCCCACATTAGTCGGAAAAAATAGATCAGGAGCTACCACATCACTTTTGTCAAGATGATATAGCTGGTCCTAACAGTGTTAGACCGTACCCTCCACTTGAACATAAGGGGGCAAAGAGGAAAATTCAAAATTCAAAATTCAAAATTTTGAATTCAAAATCCCTGACCCAGATAAAAGCAACTCGACTAGTGGCCCACATGAGATGAATGTTAGCCTATTTATGCATTCCAAAACTACCACAAACCAAGCGGCACAAAGTAAAGGAAAAAAGAAAGGCCCACGAGTTACCACCTCAAACCTATCTGAAGAAAGCCCAAGTCCTCACAAAGTGGAATATAACTCGAATTCATTACGAGTGATAACGGTAACTAGGGGATCCAAATGGAGAAGAAAACAAAAAATAGAGACGAGATTGAGCCAGAAAGGGAAACTGGGTAGAGCATTCTCGAAGGGAATGATTAAATCCATTGAATCGGAAAGGGGCCGATCAGGGATCCGATATTCATCCTTAGATGTACATCTTTGCGAAGAGTCGGGGGAAAGCGTATCTGAAGAAAAGTCTTCCGAGGAGGGGGTCGACTTTGAGACATATCTTCCAAAAGATGGGACAGATGATGAAAACTCATTTGCTAGTTCAGAGGGAATACCAGGTAGGGACCAAGACGCCAACCTAGACGAGGAAAATGAAGACTGGTTGGGTAAGCCAGACCATAGTAACTCTGACCTTTACCCCTCCTTAAATCTCAGAAGGCACTTGAGGACCAGCAGGACCCCATCCCTTCAACACAAGTTGCAACAGAGGAACAACCACAACCATCAGAGGAGCTTATCTCTCTCCCCTGAGATGACGACGTGCAAGACATTGCTCATCCACCTGAGATAAAGCCACAAACATCAGGGGTTTTAATTCCGCTGCTGGCAGAAAGTGGCATCGTAGTGAGCAGGGATCCTTCGGGGACCGGCAAAGGCAGCCCCAAGAGATTAAGCAGTGTAGAAAGGGAGAAAAAAAGCTTGTTGAGGAAATCGACTACTCCAAAGTCAATGATCGCAGAGGTTTCCACAATACACAATGAAAATACTATCTTGGAATGTCCGAGGCCTCGGTAGTGAAGCAAAATGGAGATCGGTATGTGAAACTATCTGCATAATGAAACCTGATAATGTTATATTACAGGAGACTAAAATGCAGGAAATAACAAGAGGGCAGGTTGCAAGTATTTGGGCAAATCGATTCTGGGACTGGATCTTTCTCCCATCAGACGTTGCCAAGGGGGAATAGTTATCATTTGGGATTCCAGGAAATTCTCAGTGACTACAAGCTTGATGGGGCATTTTTCACTTTCTGTTTCTCTTAACAATTCTAATTCCCAAGTTATGTGGCTGACTGGTGTCTATGGGCCTTTCCTTTCTACTGATAGAGATGAATTCTGGTGGGAATTGTCATCTGTGGCATGGTATGTTGGATCTAAATGGTGTATGTGTGGAGACTTTAATGTAATCCGTTTTCCTAGCGAATCATCCACGACAATTAGGAGAACCCGATGTATGAAGGAATTTGATGCTCTTATTTAAGACCTGGAGCTGGTGGATCTTCCTCTATCTAATGCAAACTATACATGGTCCAATATGCGAACTTGTTGTCGGCTTGACAGATTCCTGGTTTCTAAGGATTGGGTAGAATCTTTTCCATAGTCACTACACTCAGTTGGTCCTCGATTGACCTCTGATCATTTCCCACTTCTTATATGTTCTAGTCAGTTCAAATGGGGATCTCCCCCTTTCTGATTTGAGAATGTGTGGCTGGAGCATCCTTCAGTCAAAGATAATCTCGATAAATGGTGGTAAGAGTTAGATGTAATAGAAGGAGATAGGGGTAAACGTTTCATGATGAAGTTGGGTAAAATTAGGGGACACATTAAGCGGTGGGATAAGGAATGTTTTGGACATGTGGGTTTCCAAAAACAATCCCTCTAATGAGAACTAATGCAATTAGACCAAGCTGCACCTTTGGAGAATAATGGGGAGACTAATACAAAAGGAAAGGAACTAAAGGAGGCTGTGGATCGTTTTCTTTTACTGGAAACGAGAATGGCTCAACAAAAAGCAAAAATCAAATGGATCAAAGAGGGGGACACTAATTCAAAATTCTTTCATAGAATTCTGAATTTCAGGCGTACATCAAATATCATCAACTCCATCGAAGGGCCTAGGGCTGGGCACGAAACCCGATGACCCGACTCGGGTCGGGTCACCCGACTCGGGTCGGGTCACCCGACTCGGGTGGCGGGTGACGGGTCGGGTAGAATGGATAAAAATAAAGAGTCGGGTCAAAATAACCCGACCCGTCGGGTATCGGGTCAGGTTTCGGGTATGATCAAAGGTCACCCGACCCGACCAACGCATGGATATATATAATAGGAGTCTATGACCCGATGACCCGACCCGACCCGACCAACGCATGGATATATATAATAGGGGTCTATGACCCGATGACCCGACCCGACGATTGCTTTTTTTTTTTTCACTTCACCCGATGACCCGATGACCCGATGACCCGACCCGACGACTGCTATTTTTTTTTTAAGGAAACCGGGTCACCCGATGACCCGACCCGACGACCCGACCCTAAACGGGTCGGGTATATATCGGGTCTGCTGCCTAGCGGGTCGGGTGACGGTTCAGTTTTACAAAAACCCGATATGAGTTGAGTCATCGGGTGTCGGGTCGGGTTGACCCAAACCCGACCCGTGCCCACCCCTAGAAGGGCCTGATGGTCAGGTGGTGGATACTGAACAGGCGTTAGCAGAGACTTTTATAAATTTTTTCAAGGAAGTCTATACCAAGCCTAGTGGTGACTGGTGGGTAATTGACAATATCGAATGGCGACCAATATCAAATACCGAGGCGGGTATTCTGGAACTTCCCATCATCGAAGAAGAGGTTAGACAAGCTATGGCGAAATGTGCAGGGGGACAAAGCTCTGGGCACGAATGGGTTTTCAATGCAAACCTTTAAAGAATATTGGGGCGTCTTCCGGTGGATATCATGGAAGCTATTAAAGATTTTCAGAAAGATGGGGTACTAGATCCTTCGGTGAATGAAACCTCAATCTGTCTTATACCCAAAAATAGTAAAGCTTTCAAAGTGTCACATTATCGGCCTATCAGTCTTGTAACCAGCCTTTACAAGATAATCTCAAAGGTGTTAGTGGGAAGATTGTGAACTGTTCTGGCCACAACAATTGCACTAGAGCAAGGTGCATTTGTGGGAGGGCGACAACTTACGGATCTAGTTCTCATAGCAAATGAGGCAATCGAGGAGTATAGGAAAAAAAAGAAAACTGGCTGTGCTTAAATTAGACTCGCAAAAGCCGATGATAACATTGATTGGAGTTTCCTTGACTATGTGTTAGAGCGAAAGGGATTCGGGCCAACATGGCACAAATGGATAGTGTGACGGCCCCAATTTCCCCATGCAATTGGGTACGCCCGGCCTAGACCCGTACAAGCCCCGAGTCATCACTCGGCAACCTGACGAGCCTAGTCAGCCTTCAACTTAATCAATTTAGTTATTTATGAAAGAGTTATTAAAAAAATAAACAGCGGAAAACTAAACAATTAAAACAAAGGGAAATAATTCAATCAAAGGAAGTAAAGGAATCTATAAATGTGGAAAACCCCGGGTATTCATGTACAATTCGAAATGCAAAGTTACATGATACCAATCTCATCAAAATACCAAGTTCAATAATCCCAAAGCATGTATATATAAAACGATATACATAAAAGCAAAACATAAGGAAACTTATAAAATAGTTTCCAAATCCAGCCGCTAATCCTCACAATAGATCACCTAGGCGGGGTCCCTTGCCCTTCTGTCGCTCTCTCCTCCCTATCTCGCACCCACCGTCACAAACTAGACGGTGAGTAATTGAATAAAATCGAATGTAATGCCAATGAAAACAACAAGATTCATGATAATTCAAATAAAGTAGTCTAAATATCATGCGGTAATAAAAAGACAGGAAATTAAAAAGACAAGATGCATGATAAACAGACTAATAGATATCAATCGAAATTTAAGTGTGTTCCAAGGAATCAAAAGAGGCTCATAAGTGGTCTAAACCATAGCATAACGGCGAAAACCTCGCGAGGTCTTCCCGGGCATCGACACAAGCGAAGGCACAGCTATGACTGGAAAGGGACTCGAACCCATCCACCCAGTACTCGGTGTCACACGGTCACTAAGGGTGGTCACACACTCGTGGCCACGAGTGCCCGCATTTTATCCCTCTAGTGCAGGTCCTAGTACTTTTGAGACGAAACACTTACGCCGGGAAACACACAACAAGAAATGGAATGGAATACCAACAATAGAGCATTACAAGACTGAATAAATGATAATGAATCACATGACATTTTCTTACTGGCTTACAAACATACAAATGCTTGTGGCAAATGTACTTACCTGAACTATTCGCAACCCGGTATTCACTCCAAGACTCTAATACGTTCCCTGTCCGTTCTCGACTACCTGATAAAGTTTTGAATCTCGAATATTAGTTTAAGGCTCGCATTTAGTCTTAAGGTGTTTGTTTTACAATCATTTGTTGATTATGACCCAAACCGTTGTGGATTAAACCATCTCTATGGTTGTTCCTTTTTTTACAAAACATAACTCTTGTTGGGTCTATTTATCAAGTTTTATACTCATCTAAGTAAGCCTTTGATGTGAATACTTATTTGAGCCTAGACACATAAACTTATTCTTATATTTTACGCCTTCGTCTTGACCTCAAGTTGTATTTATTCTATTGGGCCTTTATTGGGCTTTACATAACCTATAAACACACTATTTGTAACTTGTTATAAACCTATATTTTCATGAGTGTATTAGGCCTTAATCAAATCCATATTCATTTAAACAAATATCCATACTTTTTATCCTTTTTATTTATTCTCAAATATAACATAATACACACATCCTACACACATACATTTTCATTATACACACACATGTACAACTGTTGAGTACACCCCACTCATCACACACCCCACTGTTATGTGCACACAACACCCCGCTGTTGTGTGCACCCCACTGCTATTTACACCCCATATTTACATGTGTTAATGTCACTTTATTAATTAAAACTATATAATATACATTAATCTATTCTTTTACACCCACAACCATTGTGTACACCCCACTGTGGTGTACACATACACACTGGTGTGTACACCCCACAGTGGTGTACACATACCCCCATTCATGCACCCTATGTACACCAACCCACCACCAAACCGTCATGCATACACCCTAAAAATTTACAAAAATCTATATAAAATCATGAACCCGAGAGACAAGAGAGGAGGAGAGGTTCACCTAGGGTGGGACATGGGGTCTCCGACGGCGAGGGAGGTGGCGGTGGCGTGAAGCCGAGAAG
The DNA here is from genome assembly GCA_039657345.1 of Stephania japonica. NCBI lineage: Eukaryota > Viridiplantae > Streptophyta > Magnoliopsida > Ranunculales > Menispermaceae > Stephania > Stephania japonica. The sequence goes on from CM077566.1 coordinate 6,133,454, forward strand.
AGGAGGGGAGACGTGAGGCCGAGAAGAGAGAGATCCGAGAGAGAGAGAGCAACGAGAGTGAGAGAGAAGAGATCGTGAGTGAGAGAGAGAGACCGCGTGGCCGAGAGAGAGAGATGGAGAGGCCGAGAGTGAGGGAGAGATCCGAAATGGAGGAGGAAAAGGGTGGGCGGCGGTGGTATGTGAAGAAGAAGGTGAATAGTGTAGGGTTTTGTTTGTTGTTGTTATATTTATATGGTCAAATGACCTTTTTACCCCAACTTACTTCCTACACCATTTTTAAACCATTGCCCTTGTGGGTCTTTTTACTTTTCTATTTATTTCTCTTTATTACACATTAAAGTGTGTAACCATTCTATTTATTTCTCTTTATTACACATTAAAGTGTGTGTGTGTGTGTTGTCACTTGCATAACTCTCCACCTCAACACACCCACATCTCGAGGTCAATCTCATGGTTCCTCACCATTGAACTGTGTCAATTTAACAATTCCAATTCCATAGACCATATGTTGCGTAATTAACTAACTTCCACGTTCAAACGACATTCCTCGGTCCATTTTTCCTTGTTCCGACTCTCGTAATTCGCGTAGTCTCGCCTTGTCTTGCCAACTAATTAATTAAATTAATTAAAAATTCATTTATTTTGTATGTTTTACTTGTTTTTCTCCCCCGTTTAACTAGTCGAAACCTCACTTAATTAAATACCGCCCGAACGGCTCGAAACCCGTAAAATACTAAAATACTAATACACACAATCAAAGAATCATAAAAACACTTCGGTGTCGACTCCCGAAGTTCGAAATACTGTCTAGTATTCACGTAGCCGGTTCACAAATTTGACAAGTGCAACACAAGTCAGTTAAAAATTTGGGGTTGTTACAGATAGGGGGACGCATCTCTTCGGTTTCTTTTTCTTTGTTGATCAATGGTAAACCCCAACAAAAATTCAAAGCTTCCAGGGGTCTCCACCAAGGGTGCTCTCTATCTCCTTTTTTATTTCTGTTAGTGGTTGATGTTCTATCAAGGATGATGGAAGCTGCTAGGGAGACGGGTTACATCGAGGGGTTTCAAATAGGCAGAGAGAAGGTACACCTCACGCATCTACAGTTTGCAGATGACTCCCTTCTTTTCATTGGGAAAGAAAATTACCAAGCCCAGAAGTTTATGAACATAGTGAAAGGTTTCTGTTTAATCTCAGGCTCTGTCTAAACAAGAAAATAGTGTATCAACAGGCATCAATGTAGGGAACAATCAAGTGGCTTTGCTTGCAAACAGGCTCACGTTTGCTCAAGGCAGTTGGCCTTTTAAATATTTGGGTCTTCCCTTGAGGGGATCTCCCAGTCCAAGCGATTTCTAGAGCCCTGTTATTGAGAAGATAGCCAGACGTTTGGAAGGATGGAAGAAAGACTACCTCTCTAAAGGGGGACGAGTTACTTTAATCGCCTTAGTCCTTGAAGCGATACCCGTATACTATCTTTCCCTATTTCAAATACCAAAAAGGTGTAGCCAAGAAGCTCGAAAAAATCATGAAGAGATTTTTGTGGGAAAAGTTTAATGATGGTAGACCTAATGCCTTGGTGGCTTGGAAGGATGTATCTTGTCCTAAAGATATGGGAGGTTTGGGGATCGGCAATATTCGTCTCCGAAATCAGGTTTTAGCCGCGAAGTGGTTGTGGAGATTTCCTAAAGAAAGAGAAGCTTTATGGGCTCGTATCATTCAGAGCAAGTATGGGGTAAATGTTAATGGTTGGGAACCAGGCCTAACAGTGTCAGCCACAAAAAGAGCTCCTTAGAAGTTTATCTCCTCCCTCTCTCCTATGTTTAATGCCCTCTCGCAAATTGTGGTGGGAAAGGGTGACTCTATCTGTTTTTGGTATGATGTCTCGTAAATATACCCCTCAAGGAAGCATACCCTCACCTATTTGCTCTATCTCGGCGGTCGAAAGCCAAGCTAGCAGAGATGTGGTCTCACTCAGAAATCGAAGGTGGTAAAGTTGGATGGGATTTCAGTTTTCGAAGAAGGTTGACTAACCAAGAAATAGATGATGCAATTACATTATTAGCCTCGATCAATACATTTAGGCTCAGCCTAGGCACTTCAGACAGTCGCAAATGGCCAATTGATGGCAACAATGTCTTTTCAGTGAAGTCCACCTTTTGAGGTGTTGTTAGAGGTTAATCACTCAGGTTCATACCCACATTTCAAATCTATCTGGAAAACAGGATCTCCAAACAAGGTAAAATTTCTATGTTGGATCCTATGCAAAAACAAAATTAGTGTAGTGGACGTCCTTCAAAAGAAATGGCCGAACTGTGCTTTGTCTCCTTCCATTTGTTGCCTTTGCATGAGAAACTCATAATATGCGTCCTACCTATTTCTTTCTTGTGACTATACTGCCCTGTTTTGGCATCGGGCTACTGCTGAGTTAGACATCAATTGGCTCCCCCCTGGGTATATACAAGACTATTTCCTTGATGATATCCCTCTCATTCAAGGTAAGTAGAAGTTACTGTGACGGTACATAAGTCAAGCGATTATCTGGTACACAAGCATAAGTCAAGCGATTATCTGGTACACAAGGAAATAACGGAATGAACGCCTCTTCAAAGATAAACATAAGGTGGCAGAGGAGGTGTGGTGGAAAATTAAATATGGGGCCTCATTGTGGCTTAGCTGTGATCATACTTTTAAATGTTGGGATAGGTCTTCTCTCCAAGGTGATCGGAGCCTAATCATGCATTGTTAAAACAAGTTGTATTTTGCTTTCTTTTTCTATTGGTATCTGGTTTTATGTTAAGTTTCTAGTATTTCCTTGTAAACCTTGTCATGGTGGAAGGCCTGGTGTAATCCATCTCAGGATCGACATTTAGATGTCCTTTTTGTTTGTTTTTTGGGGTATTGTTGTCGATTTGATCAAGTTAGCTTATCCATTTTTGTAATGCGATCCTTTCAAATGGATCAAAACTCGAGGGTACCCAATCCTTTCGGGATGTAACCTTTTTTGACATCAATAAAATATCGGGAGCATCGTCTTCTTTCTCAAAAAAAAAATATTTTCTTACTATTTTCAAAATGAGAGATGAAAAGATGGGGAGACCAATTACTACGAGAAATCATGAATTTTTAATGGTTAGTACTGTAGATGTTTCTTTGAGCTAATGGCATCAATAGTGAAAGTGCTATCAGTGGTTCTTTGAGCCAATTGCTTTTAGGGGGGCCTAACTATAAATATTTTCCTTGTGTGATTAGCTTTTGCGGAAATAATTGAGATTAAGGTCTGTTTTGCAACACTGATTACTAAAAGTTAAAAAGTTTTTTTTTTTTTTGAAGCCAAAAGTTAAAAAGCTAGTATTTAGTAGATTTAGAATTTTAACATCTAATTTAAATTATTTGAAAGATTATATATTGAGTAAAAACATATTATTTATTTTTTAAAATAGCTAATAAAAGTTAAATTATTAATTAGTTTGCATATACCAAACACAGTCTAAGTAGGGAGGGCTAAAAAAAGCTTTCGAAAACTTAATTTATGACTGAGAAATTCAAATATTTTGAAATATTTCGAGGTGGATGACAAGATTTGCTTCATTGTAAGATTTATCTTTTTTTTTTGGGTGGAGGTAAGATTCATCTTTTACATGTCACTTAATGGAAGTGATAAACATGATTAGCCTGCAAAATTACTTAATGAGATTGTTTATGCAAAGTTGTGAGTAAAGTTACATCTTCCACGAGTAGCATACAGAGCCCTCTTGTACAATTATTTTTTAAGCAAAGTAAGAGTACTAAGGGATAAGTAGAGGCAGATAGAGATCTTATATCATTATCAGTGCAATGCCTTCAAAGTGAGAAATCTCTATAAACAACAATATATAAAGCTAAATCAAGTTGTAACTTTTAAAATAATATAATAAGGTCTGTTTCCTTTTAAGAAGGAAAAGTAGAGATAAGTTCAATTATTTATGTATGTTCATATCAGAAACAATTATTGTGTGACTATATAGTTTCATAAAATACCAAATATATCCCAATCCCCCTACATGGCAAACCAAATCCAACCGTAGGATGGAGGGTTAAGGTGTCAAAATCCAGTTGTAGTGTAACCTCTTTTCTTTTTTGTCAATTTTATAAGATGGATAGAATTTTGTCCTTTGCATCTGAATTTCTTTAAAGTAAAAGCCCATTATCATGATTCCTTCGTGAGTGGGCACTCCTATCGTTTTCTCATTAATTTGTGTTTTTTTTTTTTTTTTTTTTCTTAAATCATTGTTCAAGGGTAATAATACCTTAACTTTCGAACTGACCTATTGTAGAATTTAATAAGAGAAAATTTATTAAAGTTTTCTCTTTTATTTTTTATTATAGAAACGAGTCTTTATTTATTATAGCCCAAACTGTACGGAAAAATATGAATGTACATAACTGCGAGAAACAATGTGTTTCTTTTATAAAGTAAGAAACATTTGAGTCCCTAACTTAATCGTTTTATTGCTGTTTTTTACTAATCACTTTCTACACTAACAAAGTTTTTTTTTTTTTTCGTTAACAATTATAGTCTATAATATATGAATGCAAGTATACAGATCCTACCAAATATATATATATATATATATATATACAGTTGAATGTTACATATCCAACTATTCATGCATAAAGCTTTTTTGCTTTTTTCTTTTTTTTTTTGAGAAACTATGTATAAAGCATATCAGCCAAACACCTTTCCTTAGTTTAATTCACATAAAATATGGTTCTTGAATGACCTTTATTAATCATAATGTAGAAAGATTAGGTGCATACACACAGATACTTCAGAGATATGGAGATTGAAGTGCAGAAATCATGTGAGTTTGTGACTTAATTAGCGCTTTTATATATATAAAAATGTTTTTACCATAAAAATTAAATATATTCTCAGGTACACTATTTAGAACTATTGAATTTAAATCTAATATATTACTCAAGGCGACATAAATATATAAAATATTTATTGCACAACATATTTTGAAGGGTTTCATTCTTTTATCAAAAAAAAAAATCAAAAAAAGAAAATAAGTCACTTTCACATCCTGATTTGTAAGTACTGGACAAATCAGGACAGAGCATATAAAGAGGGCAAATGGATTAAACAAACCACGGCGTCAATTCCCGTGGGGACATTTTGTTTCATTCCAACATCACCAACTTCATCAAATCTAATGCTCGTAGTTTGACAAAATAAGAAAAAAGAAATTTCCTTCAAATTTTGTGTGTAATTTAGTGCTTTCCTTTGTCCAAGGCTGCTATATGCTTTAGGACTTTGAATTGTGTAGTTGTTGCAAAAATTTATGGTGTTACATAAAATGTCTTGCATTGCACAATTGGTTATTATTATGAAAGATGTTAGAATGATAACTCAAAGTCACACTTTAGTGACTTGGCATGTGAATCTCATATAAAATGGATGTTAGATATGTGGATCTCGTTGCATAATATGCGGGGTGTGTATCTCGAGGTGCTCACAGATGGCTATCAAATATACGGGCCCACACGTCACTTCATAAGATGTGACTTTGAAGTATTCATTCTAACATTTTCCAATTCCTATATAATGTTGAAGTAGTTTGTCAATGTAATAAAATAGAACATTGTTTATTGAAAAAAAAAAAAAAGTGTACCCAAGTGTTATAATCTGCTAGCTACACATAGAAATTAGTTTCACCCGAATCTCGACGCGTGATTACAAGAGGAGTGTGTCTGCTACTGTCCAAACAGAATTAAGAGCCATACAATCTTTCATGCTAGACTGATCTCTCTAGCATGGACAAGGCATTGTAAACTTGTTTGGTTTTGCGAAGTAGGGTACAAGGCCTCCACTTCTGTGCCATTCCCTTGTGGGGTTCTCCTTAGTTCTATCTGTACCAATAATGTCTACATTCAAAGCACAAAAGTTTGTACACCAACATTATAAGCACCCACAAATTCTTCCCAAACCATTGGCCATACCACCACTCTACTCTCTCTATATATATGTTGAACATCATCCTCATTTTCTTCATATAGCCACACATTGTTAATTAGCCTTTCTTCATGATCTATATATACAAGAAGAACAATGGTTAGCTATGTGAGATGAGTTTGACGAGGTGAGCGTGGATAGCAGCGGCGAGTGTAGGAGTGGTGGAAGCGTTGAAGATGGATCAACTAGGCGTGCAGAGTGGGAAATGGAATAATTGTAACTACTGCACTAATTTTAGTATTCGGTCTTCACTGCAACAACGAGCAAAGAGTGGGGGTAATAGCATCGGATCGTTTTCTAATCAAGTGAAGAAAGTGTCGTCGTCATCATCTTCATCTTCGTCGTCTAATGACAAAGAAAAGAACGCCAACGATAGGAGAAGCAAGTCCGATCGCGAGGAGGAGAGGAGGCAATCTGAGGAGTCTCTTAGGAAAGTCATGTACTTGAGCTGTTGGGGGCCTTACTAGCTAGTTCTAACTCGATCACTACTTACATATATATTTTCATGTATGTACACAAATGTTTTGTGAAGTTCAAACTGTTAATTACAAATTATTTATAGGCACTCCTTTTGCTTATGAGATGGAATTCACGTTCTGCCTTTTCTCATCTAGCTTATGTTCTAAGAGAACAGATCAAGTTAGATCACTATGAAGAATAACAAAGCTAGATCAATGTTTTTTTTTATGACAAATCAAGTTGTTAATTTTTTAATAATGAAATAAAATATGTTCCTAAGCACCCGTAAGTTGAAGGGAAGTGGGGATAAGATTCAAATAGCTTGAATTTAAAATGCCAAGAAAAGATGCACAACACAAGTTCAATACATATTGAGAACAGTAATGTAGAGCAAATATCTGTCTCTATAGAACCACCTATTTTTAGATTAGCTTCACAAACTAACAAATAACTTCCAATACCTGTAATATGGACAGGCCAAATCCAAGTAGAGTACTTGTGTATACACATGAAGAACAACTAAACAGAACAAAAAAGGGAAAGATGATTATAATCAAATTTGTCCTACATTCCCCTCACAAATCACAACATTTCTTGGTTGAGTTGATTCACCAGTAGCCATTACAAGAACACCTACCATCACTGAAGATATGGAAGCGGTTCCTGTCTCGAACGACAATATCTCGAGCAACCATTTTTGAGATGATCTTAGCGGCTTCATGACAATCACTACAGATTCGCAGATTCTTCACCACCCGAATGGTGGTTCCTTCTCTAGTGCTTATAAGCCCAAATGCGATCGCCAACTTCTCGCTGTGTGTGGAGAGAGCGTCTTCCTTCTCTTCCTCATCTACGCTATGCACCACAAGATCCGTTCTCGGAGTATAACCAGAGAGCTTCATTCTTTCCCCTAACTCACTGATCATCGCGTATATCTTGTCACTCTGGGGGTGCGTTCTATCGCCCACAAAGAATTCATGAACCATGTTATCTACTTCAATCCAACTACATCCAGGCGTTTTCATCACACCATTCTCTCGCATCATAAGCCTGCATTTTGCTGCATCTTCCAGTCTTCCCGCTGAAGCATAAACGTTTCCTAGATAGACGTAACTGCCCGAGTGATCCGAGCTAAGTTTGAGTATTCGTTTAACAACTTGCTGTCCTCTATCACTGTCCTTGTAGATCCGACAACCGCCTAGCAGTGCGCCCCACACTATGACATTGGGTTCCATTGGCATTGAATTGATTATGTTCTCAGCTTCACTAAGCCTACCAGCTCGGCTGAGAAGATCCACTACACATCCATAATGCTCAACTGTGGGAGCAATTCCATACCGTGGTTCCATCGCATTGAAATATTGAAGCCCCTTCTCGACCAAGCCAGAATGAGTGCACGCTGATAGCAATCCCATGAAAGTGACTTCATTTGGCTGCACTCGGTTCTCTAGCATTCCAAAGAAGTGACCAAAAGCTTCTTCTGCACGCCCATGCATTGCTGAACCAGAGATGATGATACTCCAAGAGACTACATCTTTCTCTACCATTTTATCAAAAACACGTTTAGCATCCACCAAGCACCCACATTTCACAAACATATCTGCTAGGGCGTTTCCTAAGAAAAGATTCAACTCCATCCCAGTTCGAGTAATGAATCGATCAACCCACTTTCCCAAGTCAAGCGCACCCAAATGCGCACACGCTGATAACACACTAACAAGGGTAACATCACTAGGCCTTACACCACCATTTTGCTGCATTCGTCGAAACAAATTAACCGCATCGGAGTACCTCTCATTCTGCACATACCCAGCTATCATCGCATTCCAACAAACCACATTCCTCTCCGTCATCTCATCAAATAGCTTTCTCGCCGCATCAAAATTCCCACATCGCGCAAAACCAGCAATCATAGTTGACCAGGACACAAAATTCCTTTCTACCATTCGATCAAACACAGCCTTTGCAGACACAGTGTCACCACCATAAAATGCATACCCAGATAGCAAAATGTTCCAAGAAACAATATCTCTAACCGCCATGTCGTCAAACAGTCGCTGAGCAATACCGGGGCATCCAAACTTGAAGTACATATCCACAAGAGAATTTCGAACGTAGAGGTTCGATTGGTACCCTGTTTTGGCAACAAAGGCATGAACTTTCTCTCCATTGATGACAGACAGAAGCCCAGCAGAGGCCTTGATAACAGAAGTGAAGGTGTAATCGTCGGGTTTGAAAGCGCGAGGAGACGCCAATAGGCAATTGAAGTAGCGAAGGGTCTCCCCCCATTTATGATTCTGGGCATGAGCTTTGAGAATTGCATTCCAAGCAATGAGATTGGGGTTCAAAAGCCGCGCAAAGACAAGCACAGCATGTTGTAGCTTGTAGTTTGCGGCGCAAGCACCAATGAGCTTCACTGCAATGAGATTGTCGTCGAGGTCAGGTGGTGCACAAGTGACAATCTGCGCTTGAACTTGCAAGAGCTGTCTCATGCTCAGCTGCGAAGCGCATTTTAGTAGCAAAGTCGTGAGCTTTCGATGATGGACGTGGTGGTGTTGTTGTTGAAGTGCCAGATTGAATTCGACCAAACTTTGCAACCATGACTAACTGTCACATTTCAATGACAAAGCCAAGAATGAAAAATTACTGAACATGTTCAACAAAAGAGCAATTTGGGTGTTCTGCTCTCCTGCACAATCAAAGAACATCACATTGATTCAACTAAAACTAAGCTACATAGGTAGTGTGTTTTTTTATGACCGTGGTGTCCGAACCGCTTCAGACCACTTCAGCCCACCAGTGTTAGTTTTTTTTTTTTTTTTTTTTTTTTTTTTTTTTTTGGGTCTAAACCACTCGGTATTGTCACTGTCTAACTACTCGGGGTTCGCCCCAAATCACTAGTTAAGGGACAACAACTAGCTTCCAGTTGTGCCAACCAACCATTGGTCACGAGGGTTAGTTTGGAGGGTACCTCTACCACTAACCCAGAGGCCAAAGGAAAATGGTGTAGCTGTCACAAATCAAACCCATCACTCTGGACTAAGTTAGAGTACTAAAGCACTGTTCGTAACCACTCCACCACCCGCTTGAGGGGCACATAGGTGGTGTTGTTAATAACAAATTAGTGATTGGTTCATATATTGTGCAGTTGTCATAGGCAAATAATCAAACATGTGCTGTGCAATTATCATGGACAAATGTACACACCATTTTGGATTGATAGCACTTGCTATGAATTGAAATTGAATTTATTGAAGTGAACAAGAGAAAGCATATGAGATTGAATCAGACCTGGAATAAAATGAGAGAAAAATTAAACTGTTGAAGCTCCCAACGCAGAGGTGAAGTTCGAGTTCGCGGAGTTTGTTGACTTTGGGTTGTTGTGTTATAGGGTTTGCGTTTGAGAGTTGATGATGTTTTGATCGTTGAACTTACATATCACGATACACATCAAATAGATCTAGTACTGCATTTTGAAATTTGGGAGTAAACAAAATAGCAATTAAATGATACAATGACCACCTTCAACATTTTGGGCGTACACTCTTATCTTTTAGTCATTTATGACACTTTCTTGTCTCCCAGCATGGGTTCTATATTTGACAAAACACCATAAATAACTAAAAGACAAAAACATGTGTCCAAAGTATGCGTTGAGAGTGTGTTAGATTATCATTTTCTAATTAGAAAACTTTGTTATTATTATTAGACATAGAGTATCATTTGGTCCCTAACCTTTCAAGCTTTACGAGTAATTCACGGATGGTTCACAACTGATTCATCGATCTAAAAAACTGATTGTGAACTATTTCATTGGTATCCCGGTACTATCCCAACTTAACAATATGACCAAAAGTAGAATGAAATGAAAGTTCAATGACCAAAAACAAATTGATGAAAGTTTGAAGACCAAATCAAGAAAAACATGAAAGTTCAGGGATCAAATGATATTATTATCTACTCACATTTATGTGAAGAAACGGTGCGATTCCAAACCCTAAATTTTTTTTATTTGGTTATCTTTGTGATTCTAGATATAGAACTAGGGTAGATCTTCTCTTTTGATCAATGATTATTCCAATAAATCCAATCACATCTTTTTGTGTTCTATTTATTCAATGAGCTACAAATCTATTCAAATATGTGCATATTGATTCCATCCTTATTGCAGTACATCTTTGTCAACAATTATTTATGGGATTTGTATAGCTGTTGGGTTATTGATACTTTTCTTTAGATTTTTTTTTTTTCATATGATAGGTAGTTTGTTTTTCTTTGTTACAAATTTTGAATCATCTTCCCTTGTTATAAATTTCATGTTTTCTTCTCTTATTGCAAGATTTGCCTTTTTCTAGTGGTATTTATGTGCTCAATTTGTTTCATATTTTTGTAGAAAACCCTTAATATAGTCAATATTATAATTGCATTCATAATCAAATTCAGGACAATAAGATGTTATTTTAAACAAATAAGATGAGCAAATCTATTTTTTCTTCTATCTTTGAAAATTGTATGGGCCTGGGGTTGGGCTTGGGTTTGGGCCAATAAAGATTCCATTGGCCCTAGATCACAACTCCTCCTTCGCCTTCTTCAACGCTCACTAACCAAACACTCGAACACTTCCATCATTTCTTCTCTTCAACGCTCACAACTTTCGCCGCTGCGTCTCGATCGAGCTTGGTTTCCATTAATGGCGGAACGAGCTCCGATCGTCACCATTGGAGGCAAAGGTTCGTCCCTCTCTTCATCTTCACTCCTCTCCATCGCAAACTCCACTGCACTCGTAAAAATTGATTCTTCAATCCTCGACAAGCTCTCCCCAAACGCGCCTCTCTCATCCACAACCCCTCTCCCACAACCGAACACAAGCCCTAGCTTTCTTACCCTAGAGCAATCGAGAGCCGCATTAGTGGTTCTGTTGAACAAATTGGTTAATTCGACAAAGGGGATTCGGCCGGTGCTCCCCAATTTGATCGTCGAAACCCTAAATCGGGAGAACCTCGATTTGGGGGTTTTGGATTGGGGCTCGGAGTTAGGGTTTTTGGAGTCGGTTTTAGGGTTGAGTGGTGTGGGGAGTGAGGGGTTTGGTTTGACCGATGAGGAATTGGGGGTTTTGGGGGATTTGAAAAATGTGGTCTTGGGGGGGATTTGTGGGTTGTTGGATTGCTCTGCGTCAGCGCTTTCGAGGGTGGCGGACGCGGTGGCGGCGTTGTCTTGTGAGGCTTTGAGAGCTGATGTGAGTAATGTTGTTAATGTGGTGGATTCTGGGGATGGGACGGCGGCGAAGGATGATGCCGCGGTGGCTAGTGATTTAAAGGTGTTGCTTTTGGGGTCGAAGCTTGTGGGGCGGGTTAAGGCGGATGCGGTTTCGGAGATTCCGGAGGTTCATGGGAGTTTTAGGGAGGTTGTGAGGTTTGTGCATTCGAGGACGCGGGTGGAGTTGAATTTTGGAGTTAGGGTTGGGAAGGGGGAGAGTGTGTTGAAGGGTGGGAAAGCATTGGTGACGACTTTTGCTTCGTTGGCGCAGAATTTGCAGTTTGTAGGTGAGGGTAGTTTGTGGCGCTCTAAATTGATTTGTGATTCAATTGATGATGCTCGAACGCGTAGTTGGTTGTTGGAGTTGTTTGATAAGAATTTTGGAAGCTCTGGCTGTTTTCTTGGTGGGTTGCAAATGGTTTCTGATCCTGCATTGTTTGTGAATTTCTTGGGTGAGACTTACAAATTACTGGTGAGAGTGATAAATGTGGTTGCTTGGGAGGGTGCATTGGCGCTTTTTGTGCTTGAGAGAATTGATCGTGAGAAAGATAAAGGTGTTGGTGGTGCTGTTTCGAAAACTAATGGGGAGACTTTAAATGTAGAGAAGAAGGGTGAGAAGAAGAAGAAAAAGGTGGTTATGGGAAAGGGGACTGCTGTTTTAAGACAGGTTATCAAGGATAGGTTGTTGAAAGATGGTGGGGAATCAACTGACTCTTTTGAAGAATTTAATCAGTTGACTCTGAATTTCTCATCATTTTTTGATCCGAAGAACGTGGAACTAGATGAATTTCTGAAACAAGTGAAAGAGATTGTGGAAAGTAATGAGACTCGAAGACTTCCTAAAATTCCCAAGGTGATCAGACTTCACACTTAGAGATGTTATATTCAATGTATAGTCATTTATGAAGGCATGTCAACTATCACCCTTTTTTGTTGCTGAGCTTGTATTTCTTCCTTCTAAAATTTTTAGGGAACCAGGGATTTTTCTAAAGAACAAATGGCCATAAGGGAGAAGGCATTTTCAATTATAACACATGTATTCAAGAGGCATGGAGGCTCAGCCCTGGATACTCCTGCTTTTGAGTTGAGAGAGACTCTCATGGGAAAGTATGGTGAAGATTCAAAGTTGATATATGACCTTGCAGACCAGGTACTATTTGTTTCTTTAAATGTGATGGGCAATTTGCTTATAATGGCTTCTATTTTATGTTATTATTTTTTTCTTTTTTGCTTTCTAAAATTTGGACGTTGCTAGTGATAGCACACATACTTATAAGAGACTTTGGTAAAGAAAGACGAAATTGCTAAACAACGAAACATGGTAAACATGCATAAGATTGCTTGCAAAATTGGTATAATATGTTCATATTTGACTGTTTATTTTCAATGAAATAAGGACCAAAACTTGACTCTGGTTAAGGTCAATATAACAGTGTTTTAACATCTGTAAAGTAGAGTAGGTGACTGAGTTTAGGTAGTTTAGCTTCTAGGGAAGTTGATAAAAATAATTGTCGATTTGTCTCCTCTAAAGACAAGCCTGCAAATGCCTAAGCTAGAAAACTTGACCCAACAAAATTTGAAGGAATCCGATGGTATAGGAGTAGACCTAAAAGAACTTGGGATCTACCTTACTCGGACTCAGCACTTTGTGCCAGGGTACCCCCATCGCACGATCCGATGCGTATATGGACACAATACGTTTTGATGCGAGAGATCTGAGGGTGGAAATGACCAACAAAGAGCGAAGTTGCAAAGAGGGATTGAGAGAAGAAAAACCTGATTCGAGATCCATCGAGAGACATGCAACGAGAGAAAAAGAGAGAAGAAGTCGTTCCCCGACCCATCGAGAGTGAAAGTTGCAGAGAGGAGAGGTTGATAGAGTTTTAGCCATGGAGAAGAAAATGGCTTGAAACCCTAATCTCGGCCATAGAGAAGGCGGCTTGAAAGTTGAAACCCTAACCTCGTTTTTTCCTCTAAGTTGGGCCCACATCACATCATTAAAAGAATTGATATTATGACACACTCTTAAGCCCACATATGTTTGGATGTAAAGGGATGTACTTCGAGAGATGTGCACACACAAATTTCAAAGTGCATCACACGGTTAACAAACAAGTGTGTGACTTCAAGTGTGTCAATGTAACAGTCCAGATTTTTTTTTTCAGCAATCAACCTTTTTGGTGGACCAAATAACTCAACGTTATATGCCTCATCGTCTTTTCTTAAAAAAATTAACAGTTTTCAATATAATATGTTTACATTTAATTTATCTAAGCTAAAATAGTATATATTTTGCCGTGGCTGAGTACCCGTGTCCAAATTTTTGGACACATCTAGCCGAGTCCCCATATCCTTTAGAGAATAACGTGTCCGACCTCTAGATATGCACCCGTATCCAATACCCGTACCTGGGTCCAGGTAAGTTAGCTTGGGATGCATTAATTACAAAGAACTTAAAGCATATGAAAGCACACCATCAATTACATTAAAGCAAGTTGAATAGATGCATTTCATCTATGCAGCCGACCACAACTAATTTTGTATTGAGGTTTTGTTGTTGTTTAAAATTTCAATTTTTCCAATTGAAAGGTCTAAGAATTTTGTGTTCATTTGTTTCTTATAGAAAAGAATTTATATTTGTGGTTAACAATTTCAAATCAAACTCTCAAAATTAAGTTCTAAAAATTCAAGAGGTGCAGTTGATGGTTTGCTTGGTGAGTGAGGTGTGAACATTTCAATTTTTCTAAAATTATGTATTTAAGTTTTTCAAGATTCTAAAAAATTGGTAATTAGTTAGAGGAAAAACATGCAATATAAGGTATAAAATGTGAAATATGGATATGAATGATTTTGTCACATGTCAAGGCTAAGATGCCTAGGGAAGCCCCAGACGCATCAACTACCTCAAATGTCTCAAGATTGTTTAAAACTTAAGAGCACGTCATGTTGTCAATATTTTCAAAAGTTTGTTTTTTCAAATAATAATAATAAGAAGAATAAGTGTTGTCAATATTTTTCAAAGATTGTGTTTTTTTTTTTTTTTTTTCCAAATTATGATAATACTTAACATTTGTAGTTCTAACTATTTGGGATAGACATTTTAATTTCTTACTTCCTTATTATTTAGTACTGAGGATCTTTTGTCGAAATACTTGGTATAATCATTCGGTTATGAATTGTACGAAGTGATGTGTAGGTATAATCTTTGGGATGAGGAGTCTAGGCTAGGAGTTTAAAACTGGCAGTTGAGGTTTAGATGTGCCTGCTAGTGTCTTGTCATGCAGCTTATGCTCGGTATTAAAGAAGGTTAATTAATTCATCATTTTTGACATTATAGCTTGTAGAACATACAAAATCAACATGAAATTTGATTGGAATAAAGTGAAATTCTACTATTCTTTTGAAAAGATTAATTCAGTTTTCTTTATAAATGCACTTAAATTCTTAAGGCCCGTTTGCTTCAGGTGTTAGCGTAGCTAGACATTGGCTTAACTTTAAGACTAGTGTTTGGTTCGGGCGTTAGCTAGCACCCAACATTTAAACTCCTTACCAAAAGAAACACCTCCCTCTATCTTTAGGTAAGCCCAACTTAAAAGGGAAAAAAGTACAACTTTACCCTCCCTCTATCAAAAGAAGACGAATATGAAGATGATGTGGAAAGGGCATAATGGTCCGACAAAAATCTAACCTAACACAATTTCTGTAAAGACAAACAAAAGATTAGCTAATATATGACTTGTGTTAGGCAAGCAAATGTGGAAGGATTCACTAATTCTTGAACCAAACAGGCCATTAATTTTTGAATATAATTCATGTTATAAATGTTAAATACCTAGGTGATCAGCACGCATCCTCTTTGAAGGTCAAAATATGCTGGTCTATTCAACTTTAGTTGCCAACTATTTTTATTGTGGTATTGGATTTTTTTTTCTTTTTTCCTTTTCCTATTTTCTTGTTCCCATTACAAATATATATTTTTCCTTTTTAAAACTTTTACAGGGTGGTGAGCTTTGTTCTTTGAGATACGACTTAACTGTTCCATTTGCTAGACATGTAGCTATGAATGGTATTACTTCATTTAAAAGGTACCAAATAGATAAAGTACACAGACGGGATAACCCCTCCAAGGGGCGATTTCGTGAATTCTATCAATGTGACTTTGATATTGCTGGTCAGTTTGAGACAATGGGGCCTGACTTTGAGGTTGTGAAAATCTTGACGGAATTGCTGGATGAACTAGACATTGGTGATTATGAGGTATTTTTACTGTGTTCCTCATACTTCTTTTTTTTTTTGTTAGTTAAATGCCTTGCTCATGCTTATTTAATTGCCTACTATATAACTTGATGAAGGTGTTGCATGAGTACTCATAAATTTTAATCATAGTCTATAATATGACTTTATGATTTCTTTTGAAGGTGTTGCACAATAAATCAGTTTATTTTATAGGGCTGATAAATTGATTTGAGGAAGAAATCTCTGCATCTTGTTTCAATTTCTTGTCTGCTGAATTTGACAGTACCACTCTTAAAAAAAGGTGACTGCTAGTATTAGGACCAATACAATACTTGTATGGTTATACCTAGGTTGCTAAGTGACTAAGACACATCCCTTGATACTTGTATGGTTATACCTAGGTTGCTAAGTGACTAAGACACATCCCTTGATATCTTGCACGGTGCCTTTGAAAATCTGAGTTGGTGCATGTTCATGCATGTTCACATTTGAGTGCAATTGGCCGTGCATGCTCCAGCTCGTGTTTTTTCAGCATTACATGTTTGAAATATAAGCATCAAAGAAAATAATTATGTGAACAGGAAAACATTAGTACTTATTAACCCAATTAAAATGAAGTTTCCTTTTCATGAGTATACACATACTAGTGCACATTAATATATAAGGTGTTTCTACAATGGGAACTATAAACATTCCATGGGAATAAAGTTAATACACTTGGCATTTATTGCTAAACATGGGTCATAAATGCATAATAACATTAAATGCACAACACTATTAACCGTTGGATTAAATTCAATGGTCAAAACATAGTTCTTATAACATGGGCACATTTTGTTGGCTCCATTGTAAAATTATTCATATGCTTGCACTATTTTAAATATTTAACATTCTTTCCATGTATCACTGTGTTGCTATTTTAGGAGGTCTTCAGATGTAAGATATTGTATGTTGCAGCTTACATAACCTGCTTTTGTAATTTTCTCCTGAAATTGTGTTCATTAATTTATTTTTATATGTAGTCAAAAAGTTTTCATTATTATACACTTCCTTCGATCAAATTTATTGGACGTTTTAGAAAATTTTTTCTTCAAAAGATCTTAGACGTTCTCCAACTTCAAGAGAGATTTTATCCATTTTATCATTCTTTCTCAAGCATTTAATTCGCCTAAAATTATACAATTTTCTCAAAGCCATAGGTAGTGGCTAAGTTACATGGACTCGGCTACGGGTATCCGACATGAGTACGTATCTAGAGGTCGGACATGCAATTCTCTGAAATAAAGGATATGGGGGTTCAGCTAATAAGTGTCTAAATTTTTGGACACGGGTACTTGGATAAGGCAAAGGATAAGAATATATACGTATATTTTGATGTATACTTTAATTTATTAAAGCTAATGTGTAGATTATTTGGCAGTTGTTTATATTTTTTTTATGGAAGGAGGGGCAGATGTGGGCCATGTGGCCCATATCTTAAGAAAGCAAGAAAAGACACAACACAACATTGATGGTACTTAGGCCCATATATTATGTGCTCATGTACTGTACGCATCAATTGTTAATAAATAAGCATGTGGGCTCATCTTGGTGATAAAAACCTTTCCCATTCTCTCTCTCTCTCTCTCTCTCTGGATTAGGTTTCTTTTTAGGTTTTCATCTTCTTCCACCTACTGCAACTTCATGGCGGCTCTCTGCATCCTTATCTCAGATCTCAGATCAACATTTCTCACTTTCATCGACGCATCTCTCGCTATGAGATCTACATCTCTCCTTGGATCTGCATATTTCTCTCTCTCTCTCTGATTTGTCACGTTTGAACTCAGATTTGCCGCGTCGACACGTATCCTGTGTCCAGATCCGTGTCGACGTGGGTACTCTAGTTGAAAGTGTTGAGTCCAGGTATCGCTGGGTAGCGTTTCTCATTCACTGTGTGTCCTTTCTATCTTTGCTACGTTGGAGATGAGAACTCGCTTCACTTGCCATGTGATTGCCTAGTAGGGCACCATTGAAGATCAACTTAGATCCAATTGAAACCATAAAACCCATCACTTAAGATCCAAGTACATCAAAAAAATATTGGGAAAAATGAATGAAATTGCAGAGACCAAGAAGAGAAAATGCATAAATATGCAAAAAGTTAGGGCTTTGGAGGATTGCAAAAGATTGATTTACAGGTGATTTTTGAGTAGGCGAAGGAAAGAAGTTTATCATGGAACAATGTGGTACTGAAATGCTTTCATCTCCTCACTCCTGTTGTACCCACCAAACAACTTTGGCCTACTCATCTCACTTGGCTTCTCCATTTCTCTGCAGTTCTCTTTTTTTAACTTTTTTGTTGTTCTGGTTTGAAGAGAATGTGATGGTGATAATGAAATGTGTGAAAGGACTAAAATAGACATGATTTTATTGATTTATTAAAGGGAAAATGCTTTAGTGACCCAATTAGGGGTACAGTTTTATGCACCTAGTTGACGTGGTCAGCGGGCTCCATAGCTATAAGTGAGAAAGCAAAATCCACTAGGTGCTCAAAACGGTGCCCCTAACTGGGC
Organism: Stephania japonica; assembly: GCA_039657345.1. Lineage (NCBI taxonomy): Eukaryota > Viridiplantae > Streptophyta > Magnoliopsida > Ranunculales > Menispermaceae > Stephania > Stephania japonica. The sequence continues at coordinate 6,151,952 of CM077566.1, forward strand.
CACTTTAGCAGGCTCCTTATTAAAGATTACATTGATGGATAGAACCGGCAGGTCATAACGTGTAAAAAATCATGAAGAAGCTGTTTGACAAAAAAATTTGAGTACTTGTTTCGTTATTTGTTAATGGAAAATAAAGTAATTTCATACTATTATTAAAGCATTTCTTAATCTCAGTGTTTTGTCTAAATCGTCTTATAAATTTCACCTGAGGGAGTACTATGTTTAACTTTTGCATCTCCATTGTTCTAACAATATACTCCATCCGCTCAAATTTATAAGACGTTTTAGCTAAAACACACATATTAAGGAACTGATTAATTATAGGATGAAGTTATGTTTTTGCTCATTAACAACTTTAATTAAGTTGTTAAATTTTTGGTCAAACACCACTACTTTTGACACGTTTTCACTTTACCTACTACCCATTCAAATAAGCTAATCAATCAATAAAGTCAATGTTTATTTTAGTCCTTTCATATATTTCACTGTTACTTTCACATTCCTCTCCAAACCCACATTTTGTTCTCTGTGAACGGAGAACAGAGTTGATACAAAAAAAAGGCAGAACAAAGATAGATGGAGAAGTCAAGCAAGATGTTTGGTGGGTTGATTCGAGTGAAGACGAAGAAGAATCAATTGTTAAAGAAAATGAGGGACGAAATCGATAAGGGGAGGAGACGAAACAAGTTTTCAAAGAATCATCATCAGCAAGAGTGGGTTGTTCTGCATCCTCAAAAGTCATTGTCGTACGGTGACCATCAATGGAATCACTTGCCATTCACGATTTCATGATTTGTGAGGCGTTGAAAGGGATTGTAGGACTGTGTTATTGTTTTTTAACAGTTATGGGTGATCATCCTCTGCTAGTATGAATTGGGGGACTAAGAGTAGAGAAAGTTCATGCTCTTCTTGTAGTGTTGTGTTCATGCGATGTAGGGCAAAATGTGAACAAAATCACTTCAAGGGGATTGAAGAATTTTAGACCTAATTAATTACTTAGGAAATTGGTAAAATGGGTAAAAACTCTCTAAAATTTGGAGAACGTGTTATATTTTTTGACAAGAAAACTTCCCAAAACGTCCTATAATTTTATCGGAGGGAGTAGTTATTTTCTCCTTCGTCAAATATAATATTCTTTTAATAGGAGAATACATAAATAGACAAAAGTCACGTGCGAGCACTATAAGTTGATAATAATGTATGTTCTTGCGTTTTTTTTTTTTTCTCGTAAGAAAGGTGAATTGTACCATTGATTACCATAGCAGTTTCCACTACATAGAGGCCAAGGCAGACACTACATAGAAAGCAGAGAGTAAATGAGTAATTGATGACTACCGATGATAATCACCTTTTTCTAAGTGCTAACCATCCTCTTCTATGTAATTAAGTTTACATGCAATATTTTCTGTCAGAATCCTTTTTGACATTATTGTCAAGAATACTTATTTTCTGTATATTGACAAAATTTTCTCTTATATAGTAAAATACATTCCAATTTTTGATTAGTTGTGGTTTCATCCATGGATAAAGTTTAGTGTTTGCTTGACGCACTTACTTTTTCATCTTGCATAGATCAAGCTGAATCATCGAAAGTTGCTAGATGGTATGTTGGAGATTTGTGGAGTATCTGCTGAAAAGTTCAGAACAATATGTTCAAGTATTGACAAGCTGGACAAGCAATCGTTTGCAGAGGTTAAAAAGGAAATGGTGAGAATACAAGTTTCTTTCAATTCAATGTGATGGGTAATTTCTTTAGTTGTGTATTTCTAAGCATTCTGTATATTATGATTATTCCTCACCCTACCAGGTGTAAATAACCAATGGAATATTCTATGGTAGTAATCAATTAAAAATGCTAGAAATGTGAAAAAGAAACTTTTGGAGCAATTTTCTAGTATTCTATATGCTTTCTTTTTGTCCCTTACTTTTAGTTAGTTTTACCTTTGAGATCAGCCCGGTCATACAATTTGTATCTCATGAAGTGATGAGCGCACCGACATTCTAAGTGCTATCACATGGCAGGTGGAGGAGAAGGGCTTGACTGTTGAAATAGCTGACAAAATTGGGACTTTTGTGAAGAAAAGGGGAGCACCTTTGAGTATATTGTCAGAATTGCGACAAGAAGGAAGTGAATTTTTGAACAACAGTGGATCCACTCTTGCTCTGAAGGAATTGGAGATTCTATTTAAAGCTTTGGAAAAATCAAAATGTATCCACAGAGTGGTTTTTGATTTGAGCCTTGCAAGGGGTCTCGACTATTATACTGGGATGATATTTGAGGCTGTTTTCAAAGGGGCTACACAGGTATTTATTTAATTTTATGAATATTATTTTGATAAGTTATGTATTTTGTTGAGATGTTACCAGTCACCACACAGAATTCCATTCAGTGCGACAGGATTTGTATACAAATATAGTGTATACGTTTTGATGTTTAACCTTTCCCTAAGTGTCTATAATGCTGAGATGTGATAAATAATGACTTAAAATTTCCTTTTAAACTTAATTGTTTATCTTTATCTTTTATCTGGTGTGGGGTCTAAAGACGACCTTCAAATGCCCCCACTAGAAAACCCGACTCAATAGAAACTGAAGAAACTCGACGGTAGGGTAGACTGAAGCTAGCTTGGGCAAATTGATTAGGAGGGATTTAAACGATTTGGAAAGCACACTATCAATTGCACTAAATCGAGCATATTGGATGAGTTTGATTCATGTAGACGACCCCAACTAATTTGGGATTGAGGCTATTTTGTTTGATGATGATAAATTATTGGTGAGATTGGAAGGAAATTAGTTATAGCAACTAGAACTTGTGTCACTTTGGCCTTTTTGGAACAAAGTGACGTAGCTGTTTGGGAATCATTAAATCCTGTGTACTCGACAACTTTTTCAATGCGGCAAGGCGGTCTTAGGCGGTTTAGCCCTGCCTAGCTGAGAACTAGGCGGTGCGCAACCCTAATAGTAAGTGGCATACTTTCTCACCTACACATTTTCTTCACCATATTTTCAACCCCACACATTTCCACACATTCTGAAAGAAAAATTATTTTCAAATAAATAAATAAATATTTTTTAATAATTATTTTCAGCTCCACCGTCTACCTTATTAAGGGTTAGGTGGTGGAAACCTCCAAACACCTAAGGCGTTGCCTAGGCGACACCTTGAAAATAGTGGTTTTATTTGATGCAAAATTTTTGGCCTAGCTTCTGGAGGTTGCAACTTTGTATACTAAACCGACCTTTTCTGTTCAAGAATTTTTATCTTTTCCTCTGTAATTTTTTAGTCTAATTAGACTGCCATTTAATTTAAAATAGTATTTTTACTTGTAAGCGTTTCATTGTTATTTCATATATTTTAATTATTATGTGTTTTTATTATTTCAACAATAACAACAAAGTGCTTGATTTACTGCAACATTGGAGGAAATTTCTTAACTGCTAATGGTTTAAGGTTTAAAAAACTCATTTGGTTAAATAAAGTGGCTACCATGCTCCATTATAACTCTTTAAAGTATTTGTTCATCGGATTTGTAGTTGATTAGCCAATTTTAATTTATTTGTCTATTGAATGTTGTATTAATTGCTTAGGATTGCAGTCATATTAGTCGCATTTGTAGTTTGCACTTTTAAGTATAGTTTTAGTAAGTTGTGAACTGAAGTCCCGGTGGCATGGTTGCAATCTTGATACTTCGTTTGATTATATATTTTAGCTTTTGATGATATCTTTGGGATCTAGAGTTGCATGATCAACTTTCATGTTCCCAGGTTGGTTCGATTGCTGCTGGAGGGCGTTACGACAATCTTATTGGAATGTTTGGTACAAAGCAGGTTCCTGCTGTTGGTGTTAGCCTTGGAATTGAGAGAGTGTTTACTATAATGGAGCAGCTTCACCAGGACAAGGTAATCTATGTCTGCTATGTGAATGTCACTGTGTTTGTATTTTCTCTATTTGTCTTCTCGGAGCGTCTTGTCTTTTTTGCTGTAATTTTGTGAGGGTACGTTAACGTTAGTAAGGCACAATCAAGATGTTGAACTGTGAAACTTTTTTACTTTACTGTACAAGTAGTGTGTATTTGGTTTCCGACTATTGTAGATTTGCAGTGGAATGCCAACCTAGTGTTAGCTCAATTGGTTTCACATGTGCTCAACTCTAAATGAAGTTGAGAGTTCAAGTCTCCCATGTGGGAGTTTGTATTGTGGTTTGATGAGGTGTAAGAACAGACTGCCCATATATGTTTTTTGTCTATAGCATTTTTCGGGTTTCAATAGTTTTGTTGTTGCCACAACAGAATTGGTAGCTCTTGCTAACATTTATAGATCTTTCCTTGATTTTCGCAGGCAATTCGAGCAACTGAAACACAAGTTTTGGTCGGGGTTCTGGGGGATGACTTGTCTCTTGCAGCTGAGCTGGTGAATGAGTTGTGGAGTGGAAAACTAAAAGCGGAGTACATAGTCAACAAAAGAATCATGAAATTGTTTGATCGTGCATCAGAGTCGAAGATCCCTTGGATGGTGCTCGTTGGCGAGAAGGAGCAAAACGAAGGAATTGTCAAATTGAGAAACATGGAGACAAAAGAAGAGGTTGTCATTCAAAGAAACTCAATTGTCGAGGAACTTCAACGTCGATTGAGAGAGACATCATTGTAACAGTCTCCGCCAAGTATGGAGACCATCATTCATCTTAAGGTAACATTACAATGGAAGTCTTTCTAATTGTACACATTGGATTTTCATCCAGCAAATAAAGTTTGCTGAAAAAAATGATGATTGGTCCAAGAGTGTAGATTGTTTTGTAGGGTAGTTATATGTTTTAAAAGGTGCAGTCTGTTGCCTTGCTCACCACAGAAGTACAACACAGTTTAGATTGAAATGGGTTCTTATTGTTCCTCTTTGAAGACAGGCTTGAAGTGTCTCTTTTCAGCTGCCATTTTGGAAGTGTTGCTTCTTTTTTTTTTTTACAACTGAAAAGTTGCTGTTTGCTGATACAAAGTGAACAAATTTTGTAAAATTTGGTGCAATATGTATTAAGGCAATTGTCCTCGAACAAAAAAAAAAAAAAAAGCATGCCATTATTTATATAATAACTCATATTACTTGAGCAAATGATGCATGCAATTTTTAGCCTTCTTTTTTCACATTGCCTTGCAGTTGATTCCTCATGTTAGGTACTTTGTGTTTCAGATTATTTTTTTCTGATTCATCCAAAAAAAAAAATTTTGTTCTTTCTGACCGGTTTACCATTGATGTGGCTAAATGGGAAGTTAGATCCATGTAGTTGACCTCAACTGATTTTATGCCTTGCTGTTTAATACTATGGTGTCCAAGATTACCCTTACTATTTCATTGGAGACCTCATCCTAGAAGAGATATGCCTCGAAAATTAGGATATTCGAACTTGAGACCTCATAGAGGCTCAAGGGAACGGCTAGTAGGTCCCAACCACTAGTAACATCAAGGCCTTGATGACCGTTCGTCATCATTTCCCTTCAATTGCTTAATACATCAATGCTTAGCTTTCCACATCCATTAAATTGCTTCACTTCTTTCTCCCTTACTAATCAAATTGCTTCTCGGTATGGCTAATCTGGCATTAATATTGCGTTGCTTTGTAGGGAAAAAAAATGCCTACTTTTTTGACGAGCAGGTGCTGGAAAAGATGATTTTTGCATTACAGTATACAAAAAAGAAACAAGAAACTAATCACAGCAATAGCCAAGATGAGTAAGTTTCATTACTACAAAAGCAAGAAGTAACGATGGAGCAGAAGCACCCCAATTACAAAAGTCTGACAAAGAAACAGAAGCCCAAGCTATAAACTATGAGCTACCTGATTCGCAGACCAATGAACAAAATGAAAATCAACACAACCTATCTCTTCGTGTCATTCCAGAATGTTAGTTGGGAGAAAATCTAATGCCAAGAGCCACATGCATGATGCATCCAAGTTGTCATGCATATCTTCTAGACGAGGGCTACGGAAATGCTACTTGTTTGCTATCTTGTTGATAGACTGTCGACACACATGCGCCATGAGCCACATCAACTGTGGTATATTGTGTTCTTGAGAGCTCAACAGATAATGTGGAAGATTAGGCAAGGAAGAACCACGGATAAGATCAATGTGATATTGAATTGTGTGCATTGGTGGCAAGGTCATGTAAATGCAGGACCTGAAAGAGTGATCAATTGGTTGCTAGTTTCGACGCCTTTCTTAATCCTACTGGTTTTATATGGTGCCACCATCAATGATAGCATCGCATACTTAACTCTTGATGGTGCGGCGAGTTCGAAAGAATGGATGGCCTTGAGTGAGAAGAGGTTGTTCTTTGGGACTCAAAAATGCAACAGTTGAGCTGATGTCCAAAAATAAAGGTTGATTTCTGCGCCAAAAGAATGCTGTAACAGTGCCAAAAAATAAAAGAATGTGATTGCTAAGAAAGGTAGCTTCCTTGCTATCCAAAAAAGGGTCTATGCATCTTGTTGATCTTGTTGGCAAGAGCTCATCTTTCTGAGTTGAATTAGTTGGCCTCTTAAGCTGCACTCTTCCACCTGAAAACCACGAAAAGGCGAAGAATTAGCAGTCCAACCAACCAGACTAATAGTTGCATTGATTCATTATCGGCCTCTTAGCTCCTCATGCATTACTCTGTAGCTTGAAAAGGAGGTTTAACATAACAGCCTTTGCAATGGGAGTAAAAAATCGACACACTTCTCGAGAAATTATTTTTTTGGATTATATTCATATATTATTGGCATTGAATTGAGCAGTGTGAAAAAGTTATCCAGCCCCAACTAATTTTGAGGTTAGAGAAAAAGTTTGTCACCCTTCTTTAATACCAAAAAAAGCTAGCATTGCAGGATTTTTCAAAAGTCGAAAATGTATGGGTTAGATGGTGAAAAAAGAGAAGCGTACGAGTTAGATGAACTGAATAAGCATCACAGACCTGCAAGTTACGCATCTTGGCCAATAGGTCTCCACTTTCCTCAACCAGAGCTCTCTCCTGATTGACCATTTCAGCGAGCGATGATATTGAAGTATCAACCTTTTTCGCCTGCGTCCAAATTGTTTTTCAGACCAACTAAACCAAAACGACGCTCAAATCCCTTAAAACATGCTATAATGATTTTCACTTTGAATCTTATCTTCATAAATATATTTGCCTACCTTTGGCAAAAAGTTGTATATTTGGGAGGACACTGTTTCCATCAGGTTTAAAGCTGACTTTAAGGATTCTTCCAACTCTCCTATGTTTACCTGCAACACATGTTATGAAAAACCACTCAATAATTCCAAAAACAATATGGCAGCAACACTATATATTAGGCATAACCAAGAGTGAATGAAAGAGTGGAAGGCAATATTACCTTCACATTGCCACTTATTGGAAGTTGAACAGATGCATCTTGCAAAGCTTTGATAGCACCTGATAAGGAACTTGAATATTCACATTCAAGAGTAGACCATTCATCCAAATATGGAATCTGCAATAATCCGAATAATATAATGAACTCCGAATTCATGTGAAAGAACTTTCAGCAATTATCTTAATTTAGTTTATATGAGTTCATTGCAAGTGTTGGTTCAATAAATTGTTATAAACCTACCTGAAGCTATGGCTCTTGAATTTTATGTTTGAGCTTCTTTTCTTAGTGCTGGAATAGTTTCATAATCATTAGTTTGTTCCTACTTAATAGTCATGGATCTTGGCTAAAATTGTGACATATGTGGTTTCAAAGTGACATGAAAGCATGTTTAACATGAAAAACAAACTGATAAGAGTCATTACTTGGGCTCCCATGATAGAAGACACCATTGCTAGCTTCTTGAGATATCCATGTTCAATGCGCTTTCTCTGAACAGAATCGTGCATTTCTGATTTTTTGACCAAAAGGGCGTAAAACGACAGCTGCAATGAACAAGGAAAGCCAAATGCTTCAAAAACAAATAGAGATGCAATGCTTAAATCATCAAAGATTTTTTTATTTTTTTATTTGACAATGAAATCATCAAAGATAAGGTAGCCTAATTTTCTTCATATATGTTGAGCTTGGTCACGTGTAAAGAAACTATAAAAACATGCTATTTTTTTTTCTCAATCAGAAAAACTAAGTCTTTTCGCTATGCACATTTTCGCCCTACTTATTTTAATGGAAAATCTACTTCAAATACTTTTTTTCATGACTCGTCTGATTAAGAAAAGATATGTAATAGTAATCATCTCACAACAAGTACCGAAGGATTAATCGCAATATGTACAAGTGTGAATCCCTCCCTTGTGTTTGGAAGAGAACCCCCTTCAAGTAGTGTTAGAGCCAATTGTTCAACAGGCACATAACATGTAGATCAAGGTTGAGAATACATTGGATTGCCTAATATGAATTATAATGCTACTAATCAAGAAATTGCGAGGCCATAAACAAATCGACTAACCTCAACGGCGTGTGACTGCACATTCATGGTAGCTTCAGCTTTTGCATTAGCATATCTCCACTGCAAATAGCGATTTTGAAATAAGCGCAAAGCATGAACATGTTCTGCAGTACTCATCGCCTTCTTCCCTTTCCTTGCCTCTACTTGGGCCTTCATGCTTAAAGGGTGTGGAGGCAAACAATTGTTTCCTGATCTTGAAGGAGTTGGTTGGGGCTTACAAAGGGACTTGTGAAGAAACTTGTTAGTGTAACAAAACGACGGCTCACAACTGGGTAAGGGCGAGTTCAATAAACGATTGGAAGGGACGGCGGCGGGAATCTTTAACGAATCGGCGACAACATTCCCCGAGCAACATCTATGGGGGATTGGTCTAGATGACAGGGTTGTTGTCGAATGTGATGGCAATTCAGGGACTGGCATGGAACATCGGATATAGTTTCCTTCTCCAAGGGAAAGATTACTAGAGCTGCATATTCCACCTTCTTCCCGAGCTTCCACAGTGGGGATTGAGGGATCCGGCACTGCTGAATCTTCATTTTCGGGAACCGATGTCATTGCAACCTCAGATGAGCCATTGCTATTTACAGAAGGTTCCATGCCACACAATTGTACCAACTGCTTAGCAGTAGAACTGGTGATTGGCGTCGGCTGATGACAATTCGAGATTGATTTCGGATGAGGGGTTCTTCTTTCAAAACTGGGCAAAGAGGGGAGAGGGGTCTCTGGCCTACAGCGGCCAATGCTTCCGCTTCGTCCATGAAACTGCTGCCGCTGCTGCTGCTGCTGCTGCTGCTGCTGCTGCTGCTGCGGTGGATCCCCACCGTTCTCCTTCAACAGCTTGATAGACCTTTGAGGCTTTAATTGCGAAGAGAGGTTTAGCTTAGCGTGTGATGCCGCCAAAGTCGCATCCAAACTTCGTGCGGTGTCAAGTCTATTTTCAATAGAGCAGCGCATCGGTTCCGCCTCTAATGCTTGCCTAGTCCTTTGCACAGATCGAGAACGCTGATAATAATTGTAGAGATTGGAGTCGTTGGAGGAAATGAGAACAGTGGCCTGTCTATGGAGTGAGCTCTTAGGCGCTGGGATGTGAAGATCCCCAGAAGTAGAAGTAGAAGCAGCAGGAGACGAAGTAACCACCGGAGACATAAACCGGGAGCTCACCTCCCTAACTCTTGGCCTACGAGGAGGCGGAGTTGGAGCCACCACGAAGGGATGCTGCGGCGGCTGCTGCTGTTGCTCGGTAAAAACATCACAAACTTTTGCCATCTTCTCCTACAACAAGATCACAAAAGCAAGAACTCTCACGAAAACTTAGCCGCGTAAATCAATGCATTCAAATGAAGGGCCAAATTCAAAAGACAACTCAAAATGAGCATTAAAGAGATTCTCCATTACAAGTACAATTGAGTCCAAGATGAGTTTTTTTTTTTTTTTTGCAATGACATCAATTTCGACAACTAGGGCAATAACTAATCCAATCAAGAAATTCTGGGTAACTAGTAGAGAATTCTATCAACCGATCAAAAGGGCAAAATTAGGGTGAAAAAAGATTCGGGCACCCACGATTATCAAAAAAAAGAAGAGGGCAAAACAAGGAACAAGGTGGCGATCTTCGATAACGATCCGAAATCGTTTTCGACATTTCAAATGGAAAACTTTGTTTAAGTTATATGAAAACCTAGCACTGGTTCATAGATCCAGAAATCTAGAATTCCCAACTAATAAATCCTAATTGATTCACTGGGCACGGAAAGTACTCGAAGAATTAGAAAACGTAGTGATGGACTCACCGAAAGAGCGAGTAACGAATTAAGATCCAAAGCTGTGATTGTTTACAAAGCTTGAACAGTCTTTTTCTTCTTCACTGTGATTTGAACCACCACCATCCAATGATGATGATGACGATGATGATTTAGAAAGAGAGATCGATCTATCGATCGATCAATCAACGAAAGAGATGACGAGAAGAGTTCATTTGCAGAGACGATCGATCGATTGAGCCGTTCAGGTCGGAAGCAAAAAGCGAAGTCACGATCGGGTTTTGGCCTAATCAGTGCAACGGCTAGTTTTGTTTTTTGAACGCAATTACGCAAATAGCCGTTACGCTTGAATTTTTTCTACTTTTGTAAATGCGTTTTTTAATTCAATGTTGGGACGGCCCATGGGCTGTGGCCACAATGTTTTTTTTTTTTTTTGAGAAAATGGCCCACAATGTTACTATTTTACAGATAGCCCACATTTTTCTTGCGCTTTGTGCACTAAAAAAAGACGGGTAAAATACAAAATGTCTCTTGAAGTTTGTTGAAATATTGAAATATGCACTTTAGTCCCTATATTTTTATAAATATGTACTTTAGTCTCTCTAGCTTACTCTTGATTAAGCAAACACATCCTTGTATTAGTGTTGACTCGAAATATTATTATTATATTACTTTTTGATTATGTGACAATTTTGTTCTACCAATGATACCCTCGAGGTTTTACATATTTCCTTATCTAAAAATAATTCACTTTAGTCACTTTAAATGTATTTTAGTATTTATGTTTATATTTATTTACTTGTGCTATAATACATCCATATATATGTTTTGAGTTAATTAAAATAAATTGATAAATCATGTTTAATAAAATAGCTTAACAACCAAAATAATAAACCCACGTTGATTTTTACCATGAAATGAGTAAATATATAAAAATTGTTATACAAAAAAGTAAAAAATTATTAATTAAATTCCTACCTTTGTTTTCTCAAGTTACACCATTTTTTATATTTTTTTGAAGAAACGCTATTCTATAAATTGTTAAGAACACGCATAAAATATTATTAAAGCAATAAAATAAGTAAATTAATACTAAAAATAATTGTTAATTACTAATTAATAAGAATGTGTAAATCCAACTCAAAAAGTTTGTCCTAATAATTATTTTTATATTAAAAAAAGCTTTAGTGGGGAGTAACGAAGTGTTGACTTTAATTTTTTTTTTTGAAACAAAAGTTTTGGGTTTAATTTTTTTTTTGAAACAAAAGTTTTTTGTTTAATTTTTTTTTAAACAAAAGTTTTGGATTTAATTTATTTTTTTTGGAAAAAAGTGTTGGGTTTAATTTCATTTTTAGGAAAAAGTGTTGGGTTTAATTAGTTGTTGTATTTGACTTTGTAGTGGTATTCTTGTCTTCTTACTTTAACTCAACCATAATTTAGACAAAAGTTTGTAGTAAGGATCAAAGTGCATATTTTTCAAAATGTAGGATGCATATTACATCAAACCTCAGGGAGCATTTTGTATTTTACTAAAAAAAGACCAATACATTCCGGAGCTAAGTCCATACTCTAGAGTTTGGTGCTCGTAGACTCTGCTAAGTTTTTTCGCGCAACTAAGTTTCTTTTTGCATAAAATATGAAAAAACAATTAACTGAAATAATGGTGGATCGAAAAAATTAGTTAGAGAGGCAAATTTTAACTTCGATCTATTTATAGCTTTGGGTACCCACACAATCCATTCAAAGTGAGTCGCTTTAAGTTTTTAAATAATACAAAAGTAGAACTGCGCATCACAGGGTAGGGGGCACGGGGCGATTATCACTTAAAGCATCTCTAATGTGATTGCAGATTTAGGGTGAATGTGTGTCACCTAAAATAAAATGCAATAGCACAAGATAAGTGCGATAGCACAATGTATTTCTCGGCCCATTTTTTTGAACTGTGTTCCTACCAAAAAAAAGTAAATAAATAAAAAAATAAAATGGACATCGGATAAAAAAAGGTTTTGAATGGGAACGAGAATTTGTTTTGTGGAGGTAACATGGAAAGACATTTTGCGCTATGCCACATCACTAAGAAACCAAATAAAAAATAGTCGATCCATGTATTTACCAAAAAAAGCCATTTTTCGCATTATTAATCACATTATCAATCATATTTTAATTTAGCAAAAATAGTCATAAATTAAAAAAAATCAATAAAATAGCAGATCAATGTATATACCCAAAAAAATGCCGATTTTTGCATTATATTATCACATTTTAATTGCTTTTTTTTTTATCAACAAATTGTTTATTTATCATGTTATCGCTTGTTTAACTTACAGAGAAAATTGGGATTTGTGCTGCATGTATTTTTTTTTTTTTTTCGAAAGTTGCCGAAACCCCAAAAGAAAAATAAACCGTTTAAACAAACAATACAAAAATCACAATTATAAAATCTACATCATTGGTGAAGTGACATCATAGCAAATTTGAGCGGCTAGTTTGAGAAATCTTTTGATCCATATCAATCTCTAAACGGCTAAATGGACCTTCAATTTACTAAACGGACCCCATTTGCTTCAACGTACTCCTCCACTTTTAAATTTTTTTTTACCAAACGCACCCCAACGTTTTTGAAAAATCCCCAAAATACTCCCATCCCCAACTAAGAAACTAAACCTTCCCTAACTGATTCATCCCACTCATACTCCAAATCAAACCTCAACGAAACATAGAAAACACTCCAAATACTTCATCAATCTAGGTCACTGGGGTCGTGGGAAGGTTATTTTGAGGCAAAGCCCGACAGATCTGGTGTCGACAGATCACGAGGAGCGAAGGAGCACCGTGACATTCTTCGTATCCACCGCGGCTGATTTGGTAAGTTTTGACACTATAATCTTGTGGGTTTTGTTCGTAATGAAATTACGCGTCGTTTGGATGTATTTTTGTAGCATTTGGTTTGATATAATGAGGTTAGGGTTTCTGGGTTTGAGCCATTCATTCCTCGTGCCGCTCAAAGCCGATACACTTAAAAGGCTATCGGCCATGTTGAGCCGTAAGGTTTGATTTAGTAATGGAAAAGTAAGGTAGTAATATTTATTACATTACGGTGCATTCAAACCGTAAGTTCTACTGTTGGTGACGACTATGTTGGGCCAACATCTTTGATATGAATGTCAGTGTGACGAAACTGTTACTATATATATACCCCACAGTTTGACTGATTGTACCCATTTATGTTGAATTACTTTTTGTACCCCACACTTTTAGTTCATGTATCCCACTATTGTTTGCATTTTTTGTGTTTGTTGCGAAGTGAGTACTGGAATGGGGTATAGTTAGTGAGTGGATGGGGTATATGATGCATTACGATGCAACATGTTCGTAACATATTGTTTCTTTCGGTCATGATAGTTCGATATGGAGTCTTTATGTCGATTCGTTACGGTCGTTATCTAATCTGTACCCCACATAATTACTTTGTTACCCCAACAATGTTGTAAGTACTTGGTATACCCCACGTTTTTGCTTTGCTTACCCCACATATTTACTTCATATACCCTACATTTTGCCTTCATGTACCCCAATTATGTTGGATTACTTTTTCTACCTAACTTATTTACTTCATGTATCCCACCGTTGTATGCATTTTTTTTTGTATTTACTGTGTTGGGGTACATGATGTTTGCATTGCATTGCAACATATTTGTGACATACTTGTATGTTATCCCATTTATGCGAAATTTTTTGGTTGATTTACATTTTTTAGGTATGGCGAGACCTAAAACTAGAGCACCTCCCCGAGGTGAGAGGCTCGGAAGGGGTGGTGGGAGGGGTGATCAACCGAGGGATACTAGTACATCAAGTTCTTAAGTGCAGGAGAGGTTACCTGTAGTGCAGGAGGTGCCTATAAGGAAACGTCCCACTAACTCTAATTGAAAGCAAAGGTACATTGAAGCCAAAAACCGTCGAGCGAAGAAATCCAAGGATGATGAGCCGGATTCCAGAGAGGCTGAAGTCGAGGCTGCGTATTTTGTAGGTGAGAGGGGCCCATGTGCATTTGGAGAAGCAGATGAAGTTGGGTGGGTAAGGGGTAGTAAAGGGAGTCGTACCCCATCTGGTGAATCTGGGGATAGTGAGGATACAGATGACTCTTTTGACATATCGACCGATGCCCAAGATGCTGAAGCCACTAGTTTTCCTGGTGGTACCTCTGATTTAAGTCTCCTACCCTCATTCAGACACCACGCGTTGTTGGATATCTGGAGGAACAAAGTATCTTAAATTTAGTTCGATTATATGCATAATCCTTTTATTGATATATATATATATTTATTTTAATACGCTATATATGCTTTGGAGGGTCAGGGACTACTGAAGTGCATAAACTATGGTTATCAGATCTCCATATCGGAGACAATCAAGCATCACCCTGAGAAGGAAAAGGTGGAGAAGCTGATGAACGATTCTGGTTTAGCACCATTGGGCTACATTTCATACGATGAACGATTCTGGTTTAGCACCTTTGGCCTTGCACTCGTATTACTCAAATCTCGAACAATGTATTTCTCATGTACTGTGAGCCTCCCAACTACAACGTGCCCAACCAAATAATTACTGAAGCGATGGTTATGTACCCCACACACAACTCGAGCATGCCACAACCTATCGAGTTCATGCTTCACATTGATCTTGAATTGACAACCACACTTCTTCGTTCCGGATACTTTTTTGATGTCCTCATTACCTTTGTTCTCTACATCTTTCAATACTTGCTTTGCCTTTCCTATTTTGACTTCAAATCTCCCATACCTTTCATAACCAAGTGATAATCTCGCTCGTCTGCCTTGACCAGAGCCAGAATTTGACTTCAATATAATCAAAACAAACCCACATTGTCTGGGAGTCGCTTGAGCCTAACTGATAACAGCCTCTCTAGTATTGAATTGTGTTGCCGGTGTAAAATGCTCCGTCAAGTCTGGGAATGACTCCATAAAAGATGTACCTGCTGTGTCATGAGCAGTAGCCTACACGAACCAAACAAAACAAAATTTAATCGAGAAACAACGAGAAAACAATAATCAGACAAAAAAAAATTGTGGCAGAGTAACATGGCTGACATCCCAACGTAGGTGTCGGATATACATAACCGCGAATACAGTATGAATTACGGAGTAAATGCTCCGTAACCTAAAGTAAAAGTTTCGGTATTTATAGGCCGATAACATTCTGTAAGTTGTGGAGGTAACAGAGCCGAGAGGTGTACTATACATCTCGGCTCTGTTACTCCGCACGACACGTGATTACTAGCAACAATTGAGGTTATTCCTCTAAGCAAAAAAATCGGCTATAAATGCAAAAAAATACCACTTCATCATCGGGGTGGATTCATTTGATGATTCCATAGATAATTTGTAACAACAAACAACGATTCAACAAAAACTCCTAAGCCCTAGAATCGCACAAACAACCATGAAGAACATCAGTAAAATGATGTTTAAATACTCAGAAAAAACGACATACCAAGTCGATATCAAGTGAAGAGCAAACTTACCAAGTCGATTTAGTGTGCATTTGGCCGGTCGGAGACAATGGAATGAAGTGTCGGGGGAGCGGGAGTGGGGGTGACGAGGTGTAACGGCCCAGCCCACACGCGAGCCGCGACTGGACCGCACAGGTGGTATGGCACTCCTCTGGAATCGCACCACACCTCTGTGTCCCCCCACGTGAGAACCCGCAAATCCTCACGTGAGGCATAGTCTTTCACCCCCGAGACTTGAACCCGCGCCCTAGAGGCTTAAAGTCACAGGCTTAGCGAGTCTGGTACGTAACGGCCTAGCCCACCCGCGAGCTGCGACTGGATCGCACAGGTGGTATGGCACTCCCCTGGAGTCGCACCACACCTCTGTGTCCCCCCCAACGTGAGAACCCGCAAATCATCACGTGAGGCACAGTCTTTCGCCCCCCAGACTCGAACTCGCACCTTGGAGGCTTAAGGTTATAGGCTTAGCGAATCTAGTACCAGCTCAGTGGTACCAGGCTCGCGGGTGGGCTGGGCCGTTACATAAAAGGAACCTTTTATGTAACGGCCCAGCCCACCCGCGAGCCGCGACTGGTCCAGCTCAATGGTACCAGACTCGCTAAGATTGTGACCTTAAGCCTCCAGGGCGCGGGTTCGAGTCTGGGGGGCGAAAGATTGTGCCTCACGTGAGGGTTTGCGGGTTCTCACGGGGGGACACAGAGGTGTGGTGCGACTCCAGGGGAGTGCCATAACACCTGTGCGGTCCAGTCGCGGCTCGCGAGTAGGTTGGGCCGTTACATAAAAGGCGCCTTTTATGTAATGGCCCAGCCCGCCCCGCAAGGCACACCAACTGGTACCGCTAGTCACAGGCAGTGTGGGCACCCTCAGGTCTCTCCCACACCATCTGTGTCCCCCCCTCACGTGACCCTCACGTGACCCGCACGTGTGGCACAGTCTTTCGCCCCCCAAGACTCGAACCCGCGCCCTGGAGGCTTAAGGCGACAAATTCATAGAGCATGGTACCACTGAGCTCTCACGTGCGGGTCACGTGAGGGGAGACACAGATGGTGTGGGAGAGACCCGAGGGTGCCCACACTGCCTGTGACTAGCGGTACTAGTTGGTGTGCCTTACGGGGCGGGTTGGGCCATTACACGAGGAGATGAAACGATGAAGAAGGGAGTCGTTGGGGTATGCTGGTAAATTTCTTATTTATATGTAGGGTATTCTGGACATTTCCACGTAGGGCAAAATTGGAAGCAAAATAACAGGGTCCGTTTAGTAAATTGAGGGGTCCGTTTAGCCGTTCCCCAAGAATATTTTAGATGATCGGCCAATATTGCCCACTGCATACGTACTAAGCCGAGCTTCACTTAGACTGGCAAATGTATCATACATTGATTATTATCTTAGAGTAGCAAAAACTCTACATTTTCATATATATATATATATATATACACTACAAGAAAAATAATCGTTTACAATATTTACTGATGTTGTTATACAATATATTGTTACAACTTATAAATTTTGGATTAATATATATTGAATATTGTTTAAGACAAAATCAATGTTCCAATGATTTATTAAATATTACGAAACAAAGAGGTCTATTAAATTTATAAATCATTACACATTATTTTTTATTATGAATATTTTTGTTGTAATTAATTAGATGTTAAATAAGTTTTAAGTACAATGAACACTTTTAAAACTTGTAAAGTCATTTATTTCCTACAATAACATTTTTAACAAAAAAACAAAACATTTTTAACAAGTTGTAAATGTCATTTATTATCATTTGTTCACCATTTATTAGGGCTGGCAATTTTGTGTCTGGTCCGTCAGCTTGATTTTTGTCCTGCCCGGAATGAAAAGGGTCCAGACAATATTTTAACAAATTTGGGTCGAGTCTGGAAAAAATCTTTTTGTCTGAATTTAAAATCGGGCCGAGTCTGGATAAAGACTTGAAAATTCAGATCCGGTATCGACCTGCTTTAAATTTCAAATAAAGTTAAAAACATCTTTAATAAAAGAGTATATTAAACACTTCCCATGTATAGAATATATTTACATACATTAATCTACTCAAATATATATAGAATTTAATGTACTAAAGATATTTTTGATTGTAGAATGAATTAAATTTTATTTTTTTATATTTGAATAATTATTTCTTGATATTAAATGTTTAATCACATAAATTTGACATTACTTTTTCAAATTACAACCCATGAGATTATAATGTGTATATTTAAACATTTTCTCATAAAAAATATGTATATTTAACATTTGAATATGTTTTCAATATAAGAGGTTAGTTTTCAAGATTGTGATAAATCTGGACAATTGGACAACTCGAATTTTAAGCGAAACAGGTCTTGACAAGCAAGTCTTGTCCAAATTTAAAACTAGGTCGGATCCAGACACTTAGTTTACTTCTTTACAGTAGGAGTTATCCAGACCCGGACTTGTCTGAACCTAAATTTTTGCCACCCTTACCATTTATTATCATTTGGTTATTCAAATTAGGTCCCTTTTAAGGGGCGGGGCGACCACCTTGGACCCACCCCTCGAGGCTCAAATTTTTTCATTTATTCTCTCCATTTTAGTGACATATCTTCTTCTTTACTTTACATTTTATATGTATTATTACACGGTACAAGTCATTTTGTATCCGAAGCCTAATGACCCCCTCTAAGGCAACATACCACGTTGAAAACCGAAAAAAAATAAAAATAAAAAAATAAAAAAAATAAAAAAAAATTCGCACATCTGTTTCGTCAAAAAAAAAAAAAAAAAAAAAAAATAAAACTAAATTCGCACATCTATAATTGAGGGCCCAAAAATTATAATTTGGCTCAACTTGTATTTTTGAGACCTCCTGTTGTGGGCAACCCAAATAATTACAACGGCCCAAGTGAAGTCCAAACCCAACAGTTTGTATTTGCCCATTGATATGATCCAATCGAAATTTTGGCACTTCACTTCAAGCATTATCCACTCTCCACCACAAAATCAATTTTTCAGCAGAACAAATAATTCTATCAATCTGAATTACTTCTTCTCTGCTCCAAGCATGTTTTCTCTCAAGCCCTGTAGACACCACACTCTTCCACCATTTCAGTTCAACACATCAAAGCTCAGAAAACATACACAAACATTCAATAACCAAGGTACTAATTGCGCAATTTGTGTTATTTTAAAATTTTCAATTCTTTGTACTAGCTATCCATTAATTGTTATAGTTTGTGATTAAAGAAATGAATGCTAAATTATTTATATACATAAACTAATGTCTGCAGCAACAAAGATTGATAAGGTTGTGAGGAACCTTGTAGTGAAAGTGTCTCAAGGAGACCAAGAAAATAGGACTGAAGAGAGAAAGAGTTTTTTGAGCATAGAGGAAGCTGGTTTGGTTGAGATTTCAGGGCTCGGCACCCATGAAAGGTTTCTATGCCGATTAACGGTAACTCGAGTATTTTTATTTTTGTTCATATTATATACAAAAGTACATTAAAATCTAAATTGTATACACTAACAATGATATGATGTTAAAACCAAATGCTAATGATGTAGGTAAATTGTTACCAAATTTCACAGGCTCTATATTGATTTATAAGAGCACCTCCAACCATAACACTAAGATAGTACAACTTTTGCATTATTTTATGTAGGTCTTGTTCTTAAAAAAATCATATAGGTCTTTTTAATTGTCTTAATTGAATATTTTATATGCTTTTTATATATTATATGTTCTTTTAATTATTTACAAATCTTTAGTAGTAATCAAACTTAATTAATTTTCAAAAAAAGTACGTATTAATTAAAAGAAGATTAATATACTTTAAAAATAAAAAATCTTATTCTGATAAAATATTTAAATAATAAATAATTATTAATTATAGTAAACTAGTAAGATAAGCACAAATTATAAATAGTATAAACATTAGATTATTAAAGATAAAAGATATGTAAAAAAATATAAAAAATAAATATAAAAATATAAAAATAAAATAAAATAATAAAATAATACTTGGTACGGCACTGTTGATGTGCGCTATCCACGTGGGATAGCTTTCACCAACATATATGTTTCTTTGAACCACATTTTTTGTGCTGTCACTTAAGAAGAAAATGTATTCGAATTTAAGACCAAATCTAAACAAATCTCTTATGTCTATTTGATTTGATTTGATTGTTAGTATATGCTAAATGTGCCAACACTAGTGTGCAAGAAAAATGAGACCAAACTTCATAGATTAGATGCCACATTCCAAATAGAGTTTGGGGATCAAATTAAAATAAAGCTCAAAATAATAATGTGTTGCCTTTATTATTCCTATTCTCTTGGTTTAGAAGCACAACTTTTCTTTGCATTTCTTAGGGAAAAAAGAAATTGTCTTTCACAACATTGAGCAATAACTAGGGCCACACTTTTAAAAATTGCACCCTTGAATGAATCAATGTATCAAATATTAAGGCCAAAGTGAGTCTATGCACAACTAGAGTGTAGTAATGTCATAAAAATTGCTAAAGGAAAATGCTTGGGGTACATAGTAAAGATACCTGGTTGGCACACTTGGTCTGCGCACGATCGCCAAGTGTGCCAATCAGGTGTCTTTACTATGTACCCCTAGCAGCTCCCAACGCTAAATTATGACAAAAACACGCACACAAGCCACTTTTGTGTTGTCAGATAGACCTTAAATTACATAAAACTTGTGATTTAAAATACATATGACAACGTAGACAAGTTCGTGTATAATTTATGTCATAGTTAATGACGATGTATACTAAACCTTAATAACTTTGTGGTTTCAGATCTCATCCTTGAACCTGTTAAGAGTGATATCAGAGCAAGAAGGGATTCCAATTGAGGAGCTAAATGCAGGGAAAATATGTGATTGGTTTGTCAAGGATAAGCTCAAGAGAGAGCAGAATTTGGAATCTGCTGTACTTCAATGGGACGATTCCCAGTTCCAAATCTAGAACCCCTTATTCTTATTCAGTTGCTTATACATTTACATGCTACTAGTTTGGATCAGGAAAAGAGAAGTGCTGCAATGATTGACAATGAGAAGTCACACCCCAATATACATTAGCTCACAAGAGCTATTGATTTTCACCTCGGGATGCAGACACGCAAATTCTGGTACATAACACGCGGGTCGAGGCTACATAGAGGGCTCTTGTGGACCAATGTGTGTTGGATAAATTATTATCATTGTAGCATTTTTCTTAAGAAAATACTAAGTTGACCCAAATTGAACAAACAAAATGAACATGCATTAGTGGGTGTCCTTAGATTTATGAATCGATATGTGCGCACAAAAATCGATGTATATTTAAAGAGCAACCACAAGTGCATGTCATTTTGCACACTTCGGAAAACCAAATCCGGCCTCCTCTAATCAACATTATGATGCAATTAATTAAAGTTGCAAAAGTTAGGTCTTCTTGTTCTTCTTCTACTCATTGTTTAATTTGTTGTGATGGTTTGAATTCAAGAAATTCAAGCCCCATGGACTTCATGGTCACGGTCATGGTCATGGTCATGGTCCATTATATTGACAATCAACTTATCTGAAAAACGTGTTAATTTGGTGATCAATTGAATACATACGCAGCAGTCTAAATTCATCATGTAAAGTGATTAATTACGAAATGAAAAAGGCTTGCTTGATAAATTAGCCTACAGATCTTGGCCTTTTTTTTTTTTTTTTTTAAATTTTGTAAAATTTATAGATTCCGAGATAAAATTAGTTTACCGTCAAATACTACATTGATACAACTTTTCAAACACATGGAATCAAGTCCACAATATTTGACAGTTTTAACTAACAACGTTCCCAACTAAGACTGGTTCATGGCTCTTCAACAATAATTTAGTAGCCTTCATGTACCTCATCAACTTCATGATAAAATCAACTTGTTTAAAATTTAGAAAACACTTCAAAGACTATTCACAAGGAGTAAAAAAGTAAAGAATAATAATAAAATGCTCTATAAGGAGAAGATCAGTCTACATTATTTTACTATATCTATCTAGATTTTTTTCTCATAATCCTACTTTATATAATTTATGACATTTTTAGACTGAATTTGGAGAATAGAAGACTATAGTCTAGTCAACGGAATCAAACTTTTTCTTAAAATGTAAAATCAAAACTCAACTTTCTGGTCTAATTCATCTAATGCATGGATGGTGGAGTCAAAATATTAGGAGTATTACTTTAACTTTTCCTTAGCTTTATCCCAATCAAACTCATGAACCACAAAGAAATTGTATTTTTCTTTTTGTATAACACGTAATATATCATCAGATATAAAAAAAAAACACTTAATATATCATCATAAATCATTCAGTCCTATAGCCCTTTTAATTTCTTTATAACTTCAATTTTATTCTCTTGACCATCAATTGTGTTTACTATTTACAGGGCCACCCTGTTTTCATATTTAGAAAATTAAATATTGGTGCAGAATGTGTTCACATACTTTATTGATCATCAGAAACAATTAATATTCTCTCTCGCAGTCTCTCTTAACGCAAAAATCAAGGGCTTCCTAGCAAGCTAGTTAACAGTTTGGGATAAAAGGAAAGTTTAAGACATTAATGACTTGGACCTTTTATCATCTATTTTTCAAAAGCACAACTTTACTTTCAAATTCTCAGAGTGAAAAATAAGCTTACCTTTCACAAGATAAGCAATAAGAAGGGCCCCTATCAAGTACAAGATGGAGTACTACTTCATGAGATGTTCCGTACTGTGATCGAAAATGTTTTTGTAACCCAAAAAACACATGTAGGAATGACACGCACTTGTTGGTGTCTATAGATTTTTTTGCCCCGACTTGTTTGTCCGTGCACCTCGATGTATCTCGAAGGGACGCCAACCGGTGTGTGTCATTCTTTTTTATTAAATAAAAAAAGTATATTGATTTGTTAATCCCTATTTGTTCAAAAGAACAGTCATTAATTTAGTAGTGATTGTGATTGTGAAATTAAAACAGTTTGACAATCATGAACTGTTTTTTATAACGTTGAAACACATTACAATGCACAAACACACTAAAACCACATAATAAATAACAAAACTTCCCAACAAAGAGAAGAAAACCTAAAATTTTTTAACAAGGAGAAGACAAATCAAGAACTTTCAACTATGGAAGCCTGACTAACTATGAAATGAAAAACTAAAGAAGAGACCAACCCAACCGCCATAAAAAATCACTCATAACCGTTGAGGAAGATGTATTGCAACAAAGATAGACCAATCTTCACAAATCTGATTAGATTCACAACTTATTGAATGAAGAAAATATAAACAGACGTGATTTGAACCACCGCCGATCAAAATGGAGGATCGGTGGTGGTTCAAGATCAAAAATTACAAAAAAGATCAATAGAAAAAAATTAGGGTTTGGAAGGGAGAAAGAAATGGAGGATCAACGTATGTCATTCTTGCATGTCTTTTCTAGGTTACATTATCAGGGTCCTATTGTGACATCTTGATCAAATATATGTATAAATACCAATATATATGTAACGACCCAAATTTAATTAAGGCCGTTATTCACGTATTTTCGGACGTGGATGCCAGCTCAGGTTCATGGGGACGCCACGAACAGGCTAGGGTATACTTGGATTGGGTGAAACTGATATTTTTGACTGATTGTTTGACTAACTGTGATGATAATGACTAGGTATGACTGATTACATCGCAGGTGTGATTTATATTGATTAAACGGGTGAGATAGTGTGTCGGGTATTTGCCTAGAAATGTGTGCTGACGCGGGTACTGGACGGGCGAGTGATGGGAACACTAAGTTGGGGAATGAGTATACATAAATAAAAAAATAAATATGATAAAATAGTAAATTGGTGGGCGCCTAGTGACACGTGAGGTCGTGGTCGACACGCGTGGTGTAACGACCCAAAAATTTATATTATTTTGTGTGATGACGTGTACTATCGAGTTATACTCGTGTCTGTGTGACAGGGCGGTGACGTCAATAAACGAGTAGTGATCGCCTCGAGAAAACGTGTCGAACCAGTTTCGACTGGCGAGGTACGGGTACACAGGTCGGGGAAATGAACTTGGTGGACGACCGAAAATAAAATATAATAATAATAAATTTATGGTCACCTAGTGACACGTGGGGTCGTGATAAACACACGTAGGTTGTACGGTAGTGTGCACGCCCGATTACGTTCGTTGGCATACACAACGGAATTGTAGGCGCAGAAATACACATATATATATATAAATCAGAAATTAAAAAGAGAAATGTGAAATAACCAAAAAGGAGTATTGGTTTTTTGAAGAAAAAAAGATAAAGATAGGGGCATTTTGGTCATTTGACCCAAAAAATCAACAAAAACACCACCACACCACCGACGCTCCCGTTTTTCTAAAAATTGAAACAGTGAGAAGTGAGAGGAGAAGAAAGAGAGTGAGAGATCGAGGTCGAGTGCTCGGGGAAGTGGCGTTGGCGGCGTTGGGGAGGTGAGGTGAGTGTTGATGCTGTGATTGTTGGTGTCGTTGTTTTTGTTTTAGGCATTGTTGTTGGGTCGTCGTTGTTGTTGTAAGGTTGAAACGGAGCTCGGACGAATTGCGTTGCAGTTTGTTTGAGGATGACGACAGCAAGGGAGTAGTCTCCCCTGCCTAGATCGAAGTTAGGGTTGGAAAATTCTAACCCCAAACTCAAAAAAAAAATCCAGCTGTGAAGACGAAGGGTGGGGTTTTGATCCCTGAAACCGGACTGAACCGGGTCTGGTTCAGGGATCAAACCCCACCTCAATAAAAAGAGAAAAAAGGGAATAAATTGATAAAAAATCAGAAAAAAAATTTCAAGAAAGTTTTAGAAAATTAGGAAAAAATTATATTCAACCAAATAAAGAGAAATTTGTGAATTTCTATAAAAAGTGAAGTATTCGAGATTTTTATGAGGCGTTATGTCGGGGCTTAGCCTTATAAAACGTGAAATTGGCAAAAATAGTAAGGAATTTCAATTAAATGTGGAACAAGACTCTAACACGACCAAATTGGAACACAAATGATTACCAGGTACTTAGTGAACCGGTGTCGAGTGTGCGGGGTTGTGTTGGTGGCGTGTGAGAGCCGCGAGCGCGGAGTTTACGAGGGGTATTTGTGAGTAAAACCAATTGGAGCTTTAATATTATTTTATTTGTGTATTTATTTGGGCTATTATATTTGTTGAACAGTATTTTACTTGTGGATTATGTGTTCTTGAGTTCCCTTTGTTATATCTATCCTTGTTGATTTATCGGCTTGGTTTTGATTGGATTCCTTAATGAGTGGTCTTTTGGGTCTAAGTGGACGATACTGTGGTCACGGTCTATACCGTGATTACATGGACTTTGGACGTGGTTAAACCGCAGTTTGGGATTGTGGTGGTCGTATGTTGAACTGTATGTGACGCTGCTGTGCCCGTACACAAACTGTGTGTGAACAGAGACTGTGTGCCTCATTTTAGACTGCCTTGGGTTTGTGTTGATCCGGAGTCTTTCTTGGAAGTCAGGATGTAAACTATATGTGGCAACCTGATAAACTTGGGATACTTAGACACTTTTTTTTGCTTTGTGCTTTCGACACTCATTTATCGTTGCTATCTCAGTGATTCACTCATCATGCTATCTTTTATTATCTTTGTGATATCCATGCATGATACTAGTTTAGCCATTTATTTGACATATGAAATGTTGTTAAGACTCTATTGGTGTTTTACTCTCTACATCACTGTACTTACCATCTAGTTTGTGACAGTGGGCAGACCGACGAGCAAACAAAGACAAGGGACTAGCGCTAGGCGATTGAAGTCGAGGACCACGAGGCGGTCTCCTTTCGCGTTTTGAGTATGTTCTTGTATTATATATTTATTTCGTTTGGTTGAATATGAGGTTATGGAATTTATGAGAGATCTTGGGCATGTATGACATTATTGACACTCTTCTTTGATTCATATGGTGGATATGATTTACGGGGTTCCCACACCCTAGGATTTTTCTTAACTTAGTGTCTTTGACGTTTATTGATTAGTTTGGAGTTCAATTGCTTCCGCTTTATTTGATAATAACTCACTAATTGATTAACTTCACATGTAAATGTGTAATAAATGGTAAAGGGTAAGGAAGGCTGACTAGGTCTGTGTGACTCAGTGGGATTGGCTCGGGGGTTCACACAGGTCTGGGCCAGGCGGTGCCCAATTTTAGGATTATAGAATTTAGGGCCGTCACAGTTGGTATCAGAGCCAAAGTTTTAATACTTGATTTTTAATTTAAATCACAATCCACTACGACACAAACAACGAAAGTTAGGACAATGGTTAAACTTCCTATGAACCTGACTTAAGTCCTAGTTGGGAAGTGAGAAGAGTTGGGGAAATAAAAATTTGGACTATATGAGCTATTTGATGTGTTGTATACTATACTATAGATAGCTATAGCCAGATCAAGAACTGCTTTCATGGCAGATATCGATGGCCGATCAACCAGATTTCGGTGGTGGCGGTACAGAGGATGCTCAATAGAGGCTTGATGTGATGTCCCAGTTGGTTGCTTTACATGGCTGACAACTCGTGGAGATTCTCCGATTACTGAGGGCACAAACTGTACTAGAAGGATCTGTAGTGACTGAGGAGGTACGGGTTCAGAAAAAGGTAATACCACCTATACCTGCAGGTGATATGCTGAGTACTCCCTTCGACACGAGTATTAGAGCGACACCTGAGGTGAGGCAAACTCGTGAGTTTATGAGACACCATCCGGAGAAGTTCCACGGGGGAACTAATCACGAGGCTGTAGAGAAATTTATGTGGAGCCATGAGAAGATACATGATGTATTGGCTACACCGGCACACATGCAACTGAGTATATCTTCAGCCTTACTGTTCAGTAAGTCTAATGTTTGGTGGTGCACTATGGTGGTGTCGAAGGGGAAGCCCAAGGATTGGGTTGAGTTCAAGGAGAAGTTAGAGCAGAAATACATCCCTCCTACGGTCCGCAACCTAAAGAGAACTGAGTTCCAAAACATTCGGCAGAGGTCAGATGAGTCTGTGATACAGTATATGAACCGATACCTACGGTTGATGGAGTATGCCAGAGGAGCAGCTAACTCTGACGCCGACCAGGCGTATTACTTCGTGCATGGGCTACTCGACTCGATTGGTTCGATCGTTATTACGACGACTCTGAGTACATTGCAGGGGACCTACGAGAGGCCATGGCCAGTGAAGGTTTTGTTAGCATACGTGCCAGGGAGGGTACTACGGATCCAGTGTCAGGACTGGATGGTGATTATGAGGATGATGACATGGAGATAGCTACATCACAGACACGTTTACTATCTATGGGGTTGGTTTCACATGCTCCAGCGACCCGTGTCGCTAGGCGATAACCTCAAAGAGTACGAGCGGGGCGATAACAACTTTTAGTACCTAGAGCAGAGGTAGTAGATCGCAGGGAGACAGACAATGTTACCAGTACAGACAGCGAGAACACATAGCCATCCATTGTCTTCAGATGGCGAGCATGTCGCAGGCCAGTGCTCCGTTACATGTGCAGGAGAGAGGACATGCCATTGTAGACCTAGATCTGGAGACGACGCGAAACCCAACAGCAGGTAAGAGTTATTTTTATGTCTTGGCTTAAAATTATTGTGTTCAATCTGTAGCTTATATTTGACTTGAATGAACTCTAGGTGAGTCTGAGTTAGAATAGACTCTAGGTGGGTCAGTTGTAAATGGTGACTCTAGGTGAGTCAGGGATTAGTAGTGGCTCTAAGTGAGTCAGACTTGGAGAGACTCTGTGTGAGACAGTTAGTAAAACATGCTCTGTGTGAGTGTTGGTGATGAATTCTGTGTGAATACACCCTGATGTAACTCGAAAAATGTGCCACAACTAAAAATTAGAATAAAGTTCTAATTTGTGTTGTCTCAGTATAAAATCAATTAATTTGACACTAAATCATATAATATGGTTTATTCGGACACCAGGGACTTAGGAGGCAATAGTCGGATGTCGAACACGCATCTCGAGACGAGCACGAGGTCAGACTAGGGTATTTTCGGGGAATTCGAGCGCGATTTGAGATGTGTAAACCCCAACAAAAACACATATGGAGTATTTAATTATTTCAATTCTTGCACGGGTGTGTATCCTGAGGTGCATATGGATTGCCGCTAAAGATGCAGGCTCATGTGCTACATCATAGGGTGTGACTTTAAGGTGTCATTCTAGATTTTTCCTTAATTTATATCATTGATCTTGAAGAAAAAAGTTTAAATTGCATAGAAACAGCTTCCATCATTTGGCTTTCATACAATACCTGAAAAACAAAATGATTATGATTGTTTTTTTTTAAGAAGAAAACGAAGAAAACGAAGAAAATGATTATGATTGTTAATTAAGCTTCATCCATATTAACTAATAAAGAACACTTAAATTTATTTCGAAGCTTTAATTAAACTTAAAGAAATCATGCATTGATAAGATCGTCCAGATTGAAGGGGCCATTCCAAACTCTCAAATGAGATTCTCTAATTAAAGTGCATCAAAAACATTTTCTTTATTTTTTAATTATTAAAAAATTAAAATAAAGTAGTTTCTCAAGAGTTATGAATTTATTTTTTTAATTATTTTTTATTTTTATTTTTTTAACTTGAACTGGAGTCAAACTCATCACTCCCCCAAACCTTTTATTTTGACAAGTGATGCCTCTACCATCTCACCAAAAATAATTTCGCTCCTAGATTATAAAGTTAGGACACTCGATCTGACAAAAGTTCAAATACCCTTAGATATTAGAAAAACTTAAAATATAATGAAAAGAAAAATATCACAATGACAAAACAAACACATAATAGAGACATAAGACAACTGCATTATGCACCTCGACCAGAGTATAACTCAAGACTCGAAGTGAATCCAACTATTTTATAGACCATTATCTATTTTGTTTTATTTTATTTTATTTATTATTGCTAGTCAACGGGCACGTGCGTTGAACGCCAGAGCTAAGATGTTGTTATTTTTTAAATACATTGATAAAAATCTCAAATGAAGCCAAAACATGGAAGATGAATACTCTATTTGTTTTGGAAGAATGATAAAACATAAAAATTTGTATGCTTAATTTTTGTAAAATATGTCCTATGATTTTCTTCAATAAAAGAAATCAATGATGCACCTATACGTATTTATACTGTAGAAAAGTTTTTGTGTAATTTAGGAAAAGGAACAGTAATTTATGAAAAAATAAAATATATAAAATCGTAGGCTTTGAAGTCTAAAAACAAAGAAATTCAGCAAAAGATGACGTTGTGGTTTAGTAGTCTAATATTTTTTATTATTTTTAAATTCAACGATTCTCCGCCCATTGGGAAAGTAAACGGTAAACCTCATCCCTGCCTCGCATATATAGGGGGAAAGTTTTATGTTCTACGCCCTATGGAGGTTACTTAGCGGGAAATACTCAACTTATTGGGAACGAGGATTCTCCATTCCACTTGCATCCCTAAGTCGCCAGTATCGAGGTAAAGTGGGACTTATGTTTATTTTCTTCCCCAAAATCAGAGAAGACTTAGTTCGACCCCTACCATTACATCACACCTCAGCTTTGGTGTACACCATCGTTGGTTTTGAACTGTTGCATAGGTGTTGCCACCACTATCACCTATTCATCTCCAACAACTACCGCCAATCTTTAAATCACTTGAAATCTTAGAAAAATGTTACGTGATAGTTTGTATAGGGTTTTTGTTGATATGGCTTTGGAAGTGATTTTTTTGGATTCTATTGACAACAGAAACCTAAAGTGTTTGAGGTAGAGGGGGTTGCGGAGGGGTGATGGTGTAACGACCCATTTTTTCCAACGAACTGCCATGGGAGCCAATGTGGGCTCACAACCTGACCTACTAGTGCCAGTTGTGTCCCACATGCAATCACATCCACTATTACATCATTATTAACCTCAATAATCATAGTGGAAGACTTAAATTATGATAAATCAATTTAAAAGCATCAAGTCATGTCAATAGATCATATACCTAATGTGAAAAATCCATATCTCATTATATCATAGTAAAATAACCTTAAAATAGTCACAAAATATCGATATACAGGTATAGGTCCCAGAAATGTCTCACAGTCCTAAACCCCTAAGAATGAAAACAAAATACATATATATAAGCACACGTATAAGTCTGGCCCGTCTGTCTGTAATCACAGGTAATCTGCAAGCTTTTCTTTGCCACGACTCGTACTCGGATTTGCACTCAAGCTATCACAAAAGGCAGATGACGAATCCAGAGTGAATATTCCCAAGGAAATTAAATGAGCAATCATGAAAGTAAATATTGAAATTTAAATAAACTATTAAATAAATATGCGAAATTAAATACAGTCAACTGTGCTCATCGCATGAATTAAATAATAGTGAAACTCAGAAAAGTGTGTCTAAAGCCTAGGATTAGACAAGCATCATACTTCAGACTCTTCCACAGAATATTGTCAACGAGTACCATTTAAGCAAGGCCAGTATTTGGATTTGCTGGATCCGCTAGGTGGTTGGCGTAGAACCTACGATGCACCTACATGCGATCCTCGAGTCGACCTATTCACCGAGATCTTTGACGCACGTGCTATGGCCTAGTGGATATACACACGAAATGGAATGGAGGAAGAGCCTCAACGTCCATCCATACAAACCATACAACAGGAAATAGATTAATGAGACAACAATACTGAATTCAAATTTTCGAAATAAGTAAATGCTCAAGTAATTTCAGTTGGGATACTACACAACTCAAATCACACTCTAACTAATCCAATAACGTCCCAATCATGCCCAAAGTGCATGTCCAATCACTTTTCAACCAGTCCAAAGCCTGATATCTAAAAATACCCGTTTAATTCCCCATATTCAGAAATCCCCAATTCTTCCTAATTGAGTCCATTTCTATCAATTTAATCCATATAAAGCCCGACATCGATCCCTAGAATAAACCCAATTCAGAAATATTCATTTTTAAATTTTATTTTATTTTTCTATTTTGAACACCGTGGGTGGCGCCGTCATGAGCAACTGCTCACGGTGCCCTCGACGACGTGGCTCACGTCGCCATGAACCACACCCCCACGGAGTGATATAAAGCATGGGTGTATGGTGGCTCTCTGGTTTGAATGCCACGGGTGACGCCTTGGATGTTTCCTCCCTATAGCGTCCCTAACGGCGTCTGAACCAGAGACGTTGTCCTGGGGTCGAGTCCCCCGGCTCGTCACTGCGGTCCGAACTCGTCCCAATACCTCAAATATTCACATATCCATCATTTCCAGTCATAAGCTCTCGACGAAATTCGTTTGAAACTAAAACCCCGATTAATCTAACAAAAACCTTACTTTTCCTTCTAAAAACCAAAATTTCAACAACCTCAACACAACTTTACTAGTTGCTCCAATACAACCATAACAACCATAGAAACACTTCCAAAACCAGTGTCCTTGGTACCCATTCCCGAAACCTTCATCAAAACCTGAAAAATTAGACATGACACGTAAAGAAAGAATAGGGGATCGAGGATCTCACCTTAGATCGTCGAACTGTTGTCATTTGGCCTTCCAAATAGGCTCTTGAACTTCACAAAACCCTATTCACCATCACCATTTTCGTCTAAAGCACCAAGATGAGAGAGAAAAGGTGGTAAGTGTTAGGAAATGAGAGTATTTATACCATAAAATCATCCACATGTGTGTACAAATCACAAGGCTTCATCTAAGGGCTATTGAGAGGCCAAAAAGTCCAGTTTTAGTGACTTGGGTGGGTGACACCCTTCCCTTAACTTGTCTTGCTCAACATAATTGTAACAACTCAAAGTTAGTCTGCCGTTATTAATGACGTATTTGCAGACGTGGCGGACAGCTCAGATACTCGTGAGACTCGCAGATAGGTCGGAGCGTGCCTGGAGTTAGGTAAATAGTAAATTTTTTTGCTGTTGTGATTTACTTTGTGATGTTTATTACTAATTAGGTTATAGGCATCACGATATGTGTTAGTTATTGTATAATTGACGTGTGAGGTTGTGTGACGGACATTCGCTTTGAATAGCATGTAAACGTACGAACCGGGTAGTGAATGATAGTGCACTAGGATGGGGAACTAAATACACATAATAAATAGTAAAATTCTCATTAAATAACGTCGTATATGCGTTCGTGGTGCAAAAGTACGCGAGGGACACGAAGTTGCAGTACGGAGCCGTGTATTGGAATGCCTGGAGGCCCATGGTTGTAACTAGAGGAATAAGATCAAGGATTAAGTGTGAGTCAAGTGTGGCACATGGAGTGGACCCTTTGACTCCATAACAACCATACAATGAAGCCTTGAGATTGGGGTGCAAGATGAGATGAAGAAATTGGTATAAAAATCACATTTTCACCACTTCTCATCAACTTTTCTCTCTCCTATAGTGTGTTGGATGAAAATTGAGTGTGGTGGTGAGGGTTTTGTGAGATGATTTGGAGCTCAAGAACTTAAGGAAATCAAAAACAAATGTTAGATCTTCGATCCACATCTCTTTCTCTACGTTTTGGCATAATTTTCTTGGGTATTGATGGGGTTTTGGGAATCGATTTAGGCACACTGATTTTGGGCAGTGTTGTTATATTTATAAGTGTGGTTTTGAGCATTTTATGTGGGTTTTGTGAAAGAATTCAGCTTGGATATGGAATTTTGGAACAAAACCTTTAATAGTTTTTGTCGTGGTTTTGGTTTGGACGAACTTTGTCAAGGGGTTTCAATGGGAAATGATTATTAGTGTTTTTATGATAAATTTGGACAAGCACGGACCCCGGCGACGAGCTGAAGGGGTTAAAAAATCCTAAAACCATTGGCAAAGACGTCGCAAGAGGCGCAGTGGTGAGGTAAACTCACGGCGTCACCCACATACAACTCAGCTAGTGACACTGGGTCTTGCGCCGTGAAGAACAAAAACTCGACAGTGTCTTTAGCTGAGTCAAAATGTGAGGAAATGGGGAAAAACATCGTGAAGACGCCGTGTAGATTGTGTTTGGTGACGTCTCGGTGGCGTCTTTGGGTAGTTTTGAAATAAAATTTTTAAAATCAATTTACCAATTGGGGTTTGACTTAGAGACCTATATGGTCTATTTGGGGTGTTCTAATGATGAATTGATTGATGATTTGGGTGTTTAATTGGATTTACAAGGTTTAAGAATTTATTCAGTTTATCGAGAATTAATGGTGTTAGGTGGAATTGCGGAGATTGGACACGCATTGTGAGCGTGATTTGGTGACGTTTGGGGTTAGTTGGAGTGCGGTTTGAGGTGTGTAGTATCCCAAATGAAATACTTGATTATTTACTTTTTTGACATTTTGAATTCAATTTCTTTCATTTCAATACTTTATTCTTGGTTATGGTTATATGGACGGACGTTGAGCTGAGTTCCCTCCATTTCATTCTTGTGTGTACTCCACTACACCATAGCACGTGCTACCAGATCGGTCTCGATGAATAGTACGACCCAAGTATCACGTCGTAGCATGTGTCGGTACGCCGTAGGTGTAACGCCAGCCATCGAGTGGATCTAGATACTGGCCCTGCTTGAGTCGGACTCGCCTACAATATTTTGTGGAAGAGTCCGAATTATGGTGTTAGTCTGACCTAGGGGTTAAAAACACACTTTGAGCTTTCCCTATAATCTATTCATGCGATGAGCACAGTTGCCTTTATTTATTTTCGCATGTTTATTTAATAGCTTTATTTAAATTCCAGTATTTACTTTCTGCATTGCTCACTTAATTTCTTTGGGAATACTTACTCTGGACTCGTCATCTGCCTTTTGTGGTGGCTTGAGTGCAGATCCTAATACGAGCAGGGCAAGGGCAAGCTGCCAGACTACCGTTCGCTTAACTCGAACGTTTGTGTTATATTTATTTTATTTCATTTTGGGTTTGAGAATTGTGAGATACCTTGTATATAATGATCTTTTTGTTACTTTAGAGGTATTATGGTTATATATGGGTTTTCCACATTAGGTTTATGGTTTATGTTACACATTTATAGTATCATTATCTGAGTAAATGTGGTAGTAAGGATTCCGCTGTGTTAATTTGAGGATTACATGTCATAGGATTTAATTTCAATACAACCAAATCACTAAATTGAAAATTTATAATGTTCAAAAAGATAAAATGGAGGATATAATCCAATGTGGAGCACAACCGTCGTTGGTAAGATAGATTGTGGGTCCGCATTGGCCCCCGTAGTAGTTTGTTTGGACAATGGGTCGTTACATTTTGGTATTAGAGCGAGGCTCTGATGAGTACTAGATTGTCTAGACTCAAATTTGAGGATAACCTGATCATAAACTGATTGAATAAGCTTTAGATGTGGAAACGCAAAGGAATTTCTTAGAAGTCCTAGTTGGGAAGCAATGAGATATGGGTAGAAATCAGGATTATACGTGTTATGTTTTTGGCTGTATATTACCTACGTTACATGTATATTTGTACTAAGGCACATTCTTCAATGCATATACCGATGGACGTGTAGCCTTTAGGTTCGACTCAGCCAGAGGTTGGGGATACTAGTGATCCCACCAGCCAGACATTGACGTTAGAATCGTTAGCGCGGACAGTGGATGATAGGTTCGTACAGTTGTTGGATTTATTGAGGACTCGAGAGACTACAACGACTCCTACTACAGTTGTAGCTGCACCATTGGTTACTACTCCTGCAGTTGTTGCTCCCAGTATTACCGAGACTTAGGGACAGGCTGCAGTATCTAAGACATATACCGATAGGGTTATACCAGTGGTTGTTCTAGCTAAGACTACATTAGTTGTGACTCCTTCGACTATTGAGTAGTCAGCTGTGGTGTCTTCATCAGGTAGTTTGATGATAGTGCAGAAAAATAAGCTGAAGGATTACCTTAGATTTTCTTCAAGATACTTCTGCGGAGCCGAAGACCCAAAGTTAGCCGGGAGATGGCAATTGGCTCACTAGAGATTACATGAGATGTTATTAGTTTAGGAGGTTGATAGACCTGGATTGGCTAGTTATTGCCTGAGATCTGTCGATGCTGTATGGTGGACTACCTATAGAGCGACACATCCTGTAGTTACTACTTGTGTTGATTTCAGAGCATTGTTCATGGATGAGTATATACTCATGGAGGTCAGGATTTGGTTATGGGAGGAGTTATTGACACTGGTTTAGGGTGATATGTTTTTACCGAGTACATGAAGAGGTATAGATATCTTTTGTCATATTCTATGGATCTGGCAGGGACTGACCGGCTACAGATATATTACTTTGTCCGAGGACTGGACGAGAGGATAGCTACCACAGTGGTTTTTAGTGGAGCGAGTATTTTGGCTCAGGTATATGATAGGTCTCTTTCTCATGAGACATATTACAAAGGGCTGGTAGGTTAGCGATTCAAGTTGCGTTACAGGGTCAGCAGAGTCATCCAACTCAGGGTTCTCGATCTGATCAGAGGCCGAAGAGACAGAGGAGAGATCAGGGCCGACAGGGATAGGGCCAGAGACGTCGTAGAGGTATAGGTGATTGGCAGTCAGATCAGGGTTGCAGAGGCGACAGTGATCGTCGGGATGATCAGTGTAGCATCCCCTAATTTCATTAGGACAATACTCCGCCTGAAACCCTAATTAAGCCCTGGTAAACCAGATCGGACCTAATTAGAGTCAGTAGCTTTGTACCTATTCCATACTATAACCTATATATCTTGATATTTGATAAATAATTAAACAAAACAAAGCGAAAATTTAAAACTTTTTCTATAAATCTCAAAATATATAACACTGGTATAAACCTCGGTGTTTAGCTCGTACCCCAACCCCAACCGTTACAAAATTATATTCAAATACAATAAATATAATAACAAGAACCACATTACATCGTAGGGAAGATATTAGGCTCCTAATCTTCTCCTTTCCTGAGTTCCAGCGTTAGTCCCTAACCTGAAAATGTTAAGTGAGCTCCTACATGCCCAGTAAGTGACACTCATACCAACCATCAATTATCAATTAATATCAAGGCAATGTATAACAACATGAATTCAATGCATATCTAAAAGAACATTTGAATCAATATAAACAATATATAAACAGATGCAAGTCCATGAATTCATTGCAATGTACCTGTGATTTGTATTTCAATTTTTGTATTTAAATTGAGTCGCCTCTCATATCATCAAGAGCCGGTCACTCGGCATCTAACCAATTTCCATATATGTGCCGCCAACTCATAAAACATAGAGTTGCACTCCCTCATCGTCACTAAACCAATCACTGCTCATCTTATTGGTTTATGATCGATGAACTGCCAATTCAATAGGAAAACATTGATCAGGATAATTCTCAAGTCACTGGGGGTGCGGTAATGGAAGGTCATCCCATTACAGTTCCAAACCCCAGGCCGATCTGTTCTGCCAAACCTTTTTCTGGATTCGATTTTCATTCAAAAATATTTTTATAAAAGCAAAGAAAAATCACGGTACATTGCCCCATTCCCAGTCCAGTACACTACATGCTCTAATAATACTATTTTACATTGCATAATTGATAAAAGATACAAGTCTCACTTACCTGTCCTGAGCTTTCTATGTTTTAGCAACTTGTAGGACTCCCCGAAGTCCTCAAACCTTTCCACATCGGTCCATTACCTAAAATAGACCAACTGTTATCAACTTATGTCTAATATTCATTTATTAACAGTCCTAAACTGGTCCTATTCGAATCTGGATTCCAGAGACCTAGTTTTTATCTTATTTTGACCATTCACGTATTTCGAGATAAAAAACCACGGTATAAAATCTCCTCTGACTTTTGAATTCCTCATTTTCCATAGAAATCCCTTAATTTCTATTTATTTGGTTAAAATACTATTTTCTATTTTTTTCCTATTTTTTATTTTCCATAATTTCTTTTCATTTTCTCCTTTTTTTTCATTTTTATTTGCCCCTGAATCGGTCCTGATTTAGGGGTTGTCTTCCCCCGAACTATATGTTCGCTTCTGAATTTTTTTTTCTTTTCTTTTCAATTGGGGTTGGCTCTCAACCTAACCCTAATGTCACCAAACATCATCAACCTCGGCCACGGCTTCCGCCATGCCCGAGCTCCTCCCTAATCAACAGCCGCAACAACCACATCAACAACTGAAACAGTGACAATGAGACAACACAACAACATGAACAACAATAACAACTCACCTCGCTTCACCCGCGCGAGCTTACCCTCATGAGCTTTTTCTTTTCCTCTCATCCGCTCATCCTCATCTCGACTGTCTCGTTCTTCTCTCCCTCAATTCATTTCGTTAATTTAACGAAAGAGAGAGTCGGTTGGACTTAGAAATACCCAAAATACCCCCAAGCCTATCTCCTTTCCTTCTCTTTCCAGCTACCCTTTATGGTAATTTCATAATTTCTAATTTTTATTATATATATTTATATATTCTAATTTATATATAAATATATATATTTATCGATATATCGCGCCTAAAATTTCGGTTGGTGCGCCAACGAGAACCCTCGGGTGTGCACACCATAGTATGTCCTACGCGTGTCACCCGTGACCCCGCGTATCACTCGACACTCGACCATTTACCATTATTTTATTATTTTTCTATTTTAATATATATTTATATATATTCAAATATATACAAATATATATAACTTTATGCCTATAATTACGTCCGCACTATGTAATTCCCTACAACGAGCATACTCGAGCGTCAACGTTATCTTGCGTCTCATGTGTGTCTACCTTGATCCACACATGATATTAAACATTCCCTTATCGGTTCATTTATTCATTTACACATACTAATACAATCCATATAAACACAATACAACACACCAATCCACGCACCCATTAATCGAGACAAATTGGGCTTAACTACGAGTCTAGCTCAAATTAATTATCATTCGGATTAATACTAATCACGTGCTTAATGTAACGGTCGTTACTGTAACGGCGCAGCCCAGTCCAGCCCACCCGCAGGTGGCTCCATGGGGACTCACCCACTGGCACCGCTAGTCACGTGTGGTGGTGGTACCAAGCCCTACCCCATCCGTGTCCCCACGCGGTCTTTCGCCTCCTCGACTCAAACTGGGTCCCGAGGGATAAGATTCCAGGTTTCACGAGTCGAGTACCACTGAGCTGGTTCAGCACGAAGGCACCGGATCCCATCGAACTTCACAGGTTAAGCGTGCCTGAGCGAGAGTAGTACCAGGATGGGTGACCTCCTGGGAAGTCCTCCCAGCTCAGTGGTACTCGACTCGTGAAACCTGGAATCTTATCCCTCAGGACCCAGGTTTGAGTCGAGGGAGGCGAAAGACCGTGTGGGGGACACGGATGGGGTAGGGCTTGGTACCACCCTGCCTGTGACTAGTGGTGCCAGTGGGGTACGCCCCCATTGAGCCAGTGCTAATGGGGTGCGCCCCGTGGAGCCAGTGGTCCAGTGGTAGCCTGGGCGCTGGGCTGGGCTGGGCTGGGCCGTCCCCCACACGGTCTTTCACCTCCCTCGACTCAAACATGGGTCCTGAGGGATAAGATTCCAGATTTCATGAGGCGAGTACCACTGAGCTGGTTTAACACGAAGGCACCGGATCCCATCAGAACTCTGCAGTGAAGCGTGCCTGAGCGAGAGTAGTACCAGGATGGGTGACCTCCTGGGAAGTCCTCCCAGCTCAGTGGTACTCGACTCATGAAATCTGGAATCTTATCCCTCAGGACCCAGGTTTGAGTCGAGGGAGGCGAAAGACCGTGTGGGGGGACACAGATGGGGTAGGGCTTGGTACCACCCTGCCTGTGACTAGTAGTGCCAGTGGGGTGCGCCCCCATGGAGCCAGTGCCAGTGGGTGAGTCCCCATGGAGCCAACTGCGGGTGGGCTGGACTGGGTTGGGCCGTTACAGTTACAGTCTCCCCAATTTAGTAACAATTTCATCTTCGAAATTAAGGTAACATACAAGTCACCAATAGTTTTGAAGAGAAATGGATTTTCTCTTATAATTCTCGTTCTTTAGCTTTTTCTTCTTTCACTTTTCTAATATATGTGGTTACACTACCATATCACTAGCACAAAGCTTCTTTCAACTTTACTTTGAAGAATAACGTAACCAAATTACCGTTTCATTTTTATCTTTCTATTTAATAGATGTGAATAACACCATTCCATTAATTTAGCTTAATCCAAATCTATACAGCCCGTTCATAGGTGAGATTTCCAAAAGATTAAATTTATCTTTTGATACCTCTAACAACCTATGATATTTGTCACGTTTGTTCTTTTCTTAAAGATTGTTGTAGCTCAAGCATTGAAAAATCTACTTAGTATCAACATTATCGTGTCTCCTACCTCTGTTCATCACATGACTGAACGGTAAGGTTGACAATCATCATGTCTCCTACCTCTGTCCACTACAAATGAATAACAAGGTCAATATATGTGTGTCTCCTACCTCAATTCCACCTATCAGTGAATGGCAAGGTCAACCACACAACATTCATTTCATTTTTTTGATACATGCTTGAAACTTATAGATTTCATAAATCTTCACACTACAACTTATAGTTTTTAACCTCATATTACTCATTTCTTTTATATTGTAATTATACATTATCTAGTCTGCTCTATTTCCTCTGTGTAGTTCTTTATTACTTCATTCATTCTAGTATAGTATCTCCCATTCTTATATCTCACCCCTATGATAGGATAAGAATGAACATACCTCATTCTATAACCCCTCAGATTACTAAGATCCTTAAAGAACTCACACAGGTAAATTGATTCTTTCAATGATTAACATGATGAGACATAGGCTCCATCATATTTCTTGAAATTAGGATTAATATCTCATTTTCTTTGTTAACACAAAATATATTATGGCGTGACTGAGAATAGTTTTTCAATATCAATATAACTTCTTCCCTCATTGGAAGCAAGTCTCAAATCTTTATCCGAAAATTTAAACATCATACCATTTCTCATCTCCTATACATATGTTTTGCTTAATCCTTTCAAATCTGACAAATACTCTCATTGACAAGAATTTGCAAACTTGGTTAATCTATCAACTACAACTCACATTTTTCATTGTGCTGACGTTTGATTCACATTACAAAATCTACAATTGTGTTTTTTTCTTTTATCAGGTATAGACAAGAATCTATCCAACTCTTTAGGTTTCACTACTCAATATCACATACTGAATACATATCATATCTCTTCATAATCTCACTATATATCATCATCTCATACAATTTATAGTTTGTTCGTATATCCAAATATGATGACATTGTATATATCAATAATATAAAGAGATTCATGAGATATTCAAAATGATTCTTGCCTAACCTTCCACCTGAATCAATTTTTATTTTATAATTTATTATGTCTAGCACAATTTCCATTACAATATCTAATTTGGACACTACTCATTCGTAATCAATCTCTGACACAATGAGTAGTTCCAATTAGATCTTTTCCTCAACTGTATCACCCGTTAGTTCATTCACTCACTGAGTTCAGTCTCCCTTTGAACTCCAAATAAATGGACTAGTAATTATCAATTTCAACATTTCAATTGATGATATGCCTGCTCAAGGCTTCCTTCATTTATCAATACTATCTATCTCTCTGAAGAGATAATACAGAGAAGTTCCTATTATAATTATACCTCATGTCCCTTTCTTTTATCATTCGTAGAAGTTATAAATTTTAACATTTTTCATCTAATGGTAGTAGTTAATACTAATCTATTGATATAATGTTTACCTATTGATTTCCAGCATTATACATCATTCTTTGGATTCTTAATCCTTAACTTTATTGACAACTCATTCTCCCCAATTTAGACCGTACTAGTCCAAAAGATCAAATTACACTTCACTAGCTCATTGCCACGTTTTTCTCAACTACATAAGTTTTTTTACAAGTTTTAATTTCAATTTGAAATTACCATCAAAGTGATAGAGCTCCAACAGTTAAGATAGAGTTGACCAACAACTCAGA
This sequence comes from Stephania japonica, assembly GCA_039657345.1. NCBI lineage: Eukaryota > Viridiplantae > Streptophyta > Magnoliopsida > Ranunculales > Menispermaceae > Stephania > Stephania japonica. The sequence goes on from CM077566.1 coordinate 6,192,731, forward strand.
TTCTCTATAATCTATCAACTCTTATATGTTGCTGTGAGTTTTCACTTTTAGTGTAACTTTATCATTTTCATCATTTCCTTACCATCTCAGCGTTGATCTACACATCAATCTGGTAACCTCACATTTCATTTTTCTATATGCGGTTCTGCTACATTATCATTCATTTCTTTTTGTTGCTCTATTAGTGAGTGCGGTTACCCACAACAACACTAATAAGCCCTTTTCTATTCCACCTTCAGTATGTGCATTTACATCCCAACTATACTGACATGCTTTCTTATTATCATACTATTAGTGTGTGCAGTTACATCGCAACAACACTAATAAACCTCTTTCTTACCTTACTTTCAATATATGCGGCTACCCCACAACCATACTGATAAATTTTTTTCTCATTATTCCAATATAGATCAACACTATATCTGAAATTCTATACTTCATAATCATTCATGAAGTATGCATAATCTAGTGGTTACCTAATTTCAACTACGTTCTTTTTCTTATTCACCACTATTTTCTCTCATTAAATGACTTTTCATCTCATTCAACTAGTCTCAACACTAGTACACTCTACTCAAAGTAATTCATTACATTTGAGTTTCGTATAAGTCATTCATTCCAATTTTAAGGTCAATTCACTTTTACTCATCACTCGACTTGAGTCCTCAGACCCATTATTCCTTCAACACTGACTATTTCTCATTAGATAGTATCAGTGTGAATAAAGACCACTAGAGATTGTCCCATATGAGAGCTATCTCTAAACTCTTCCCTTTCTATACTTATATTATTAGGATTCAGGATTCCATCAACCCTAACCCTCAATATATATACATTCTCATCTTAAAATAAATAGATGGTGTGACGGCCCCAAATTTTCAATGCATTTGGGTACGCCCGGCTTAGACCCGTGCAGATCCTGAGTCAATACTCAACGAGCCTGACGAGCCTAGTCAGCCTCCACTTAATCAATTTAACAGTTTATGAAAGAGTTATTGCAATTATACGCAGCGGAAAAACTAAACAAGTATTGGGAAATAACTCAATCAAACAAAAATTAGAAAATCTATATAAATGTGGAAACCCCGAGTGTTTATAGTATCCATCCCAAAAAGTGATCCCTAGTTCAATAGCTAACATCATATATATAAAAACATCATACAATCAACAATAAGCATAAATCAAATCTAACCTAACCCTGAAGTCGCGTACTCAGAGAGGTCCTCAGAGAAAATTACCAAGTAGAGGGCCCTTGCCCTTGCTGCACTCCGGGATATCTACACCCACCGTCACAAACTAGACGGTGAGCAACTGAGAGAAAATCGAAAATAATGCCAGAAGAATTTCACAGTAATTCATGAATATCAAATAAAACAGTCTAAAATCATGCGATAATTTAAAGACAAGAATGTAAATAGATCAAAGTGCATGATAGGCAGATTGAAATGATAGCAATCGAAACATGTGTGTTCTAAGAGTCAAAAAAGGTCATAAGCAGTCAATATTCACAACAATAACTACAACAATCCAGTGCCCAGGTTCACACAACACCAGGGGTGGTCAGACACTTCTGCAGAGAGTGGCTCGCGTTTCCCCAACTGGTGCGGGCCACATGACACCTTCACAATCAGTACCCAGGTTCACACAACATTGTGGGTAGCAGTAATTTCGATAAGAAATACCCAAGTTTCCCCAACCAGTGCGGGCCACATGATAATATATCGACACACTTACGCCAAGAACACACATACCAAGAAAATAAGGGAATTTGAATGCCAACAATAGATAATAACAAGAATAGCAATTAATGATAATGAATCACATGAGAATTTCTTAACTGGCTTACTAACGTACACAAGCTTTAAGGCAAGTGTACTTACCTGAACTATCGCAAATCATATCCACTCTCGCGAATCCTAACGCGTATCCCCTAGTTTTCTGCTACCTGACAAGGTCGGAAACTCGTATTAATAGTTCAAGTCGTTAACTAACCTAGGTTGAATCCCTAGTATTTTCTCAGTGTTTCAAATGACTTGAACAACTTGACAATTTAATAGAAAAAGAATACTCTCTCTTGGGCTTAAAAACTAAAATAACAACTACGACTGTGATATCTCGACATCGATAATCATAATGCATGTAAGCCTACTCATGAATTATAGGCTCGACTTGGTCGTAAATAGGTCATGTCATAGTCTCGCGGACTAGCGACGTGACCACGACGTCACTACCATCCAATCGACTTAAAACACAATATCAATATCGCTCGACGGTAATGACTTAATAGGAACTTAAAATGACCATACACCGACAAATAGGGAGACTCGCGAGTATGGTCCAACGTCTGTAGAGTGCCAACACAACATGGAAAAGTCGTAGGCATGCTCTAAGTCACGCCAACAATTACTCGACGCGATAAAAGTACTTATACATGAATTCGCCATTACAACGACTCATCACCATCGATATGGGCGCTCCGGGAGTTATGAGACACACACAAAGGTTTGGTTGTGATCTCTGACACTCCCTTAGTCATAGCGTCCGGCGGCAGTGCCGACCATACACGATAGTTTGCGACGAAACGCGCAATAACGACATCACATGAAATGACGCTCACAAAACTCACCACTCCTAATAGAGATGCTCCGGGGGCTGTGAGACTCCATGATAGACATGATAAGGCCTTCGGCAATCCCCCAAGTCATCGCGTCGTCAACAGAGCTGTCGTGATAGTGATTTCCAACGACAAAAGCATAACTTACATAAAATATACAAATGATATAAATAAATAACAATGCCGCTGTTTTGGGCCACTCCGAGAGTCGTAAGACACAAGTATGGTCTTAACTTGGTCCTCGACATCTCTGGTCATGGTGGTACAGCGGTGGCTTCGCCACAATAATGGATTCTGACAGAGAAAAGGACAAAACACATGAAATGAACATTAACATGGAATGTCTAAGTTTGCGCTCACCTCACTATTATTGACCACTCTGGAGAGCTGTGTGTAACGGCCCAGCCCGCCCAGCCTGCTGGCATAGCCATTGGGCCGGAGCACGCACGAGCGGTGTGCCGCCATGAGGACGAAGCCGCACACCATCCACGGCCCCTGCTTTGTGGTCTTTCGCCCCGAGGTTCGAACTGAGACACAGGGATAAGTACCCAGGTTTCTCGAACCTTGTACCACTGAGCTGGGAGGACTTCCCAGGAGGTCACCCATCCTGGTACTACTCTCGCTCGGGCATGCTTAATCTGCGGAGTTCGATGGGATCCGGTGCCTTCGTGCTGAACCAGCTCAGTGGTACAAGGTTCGAGAAACCTGGGTACTTATCCCCAGGTCTCAGGTTCGAACCTTGGGGGGCGAAAGACCACAGCAGGGGGCTGTGGATGGTGTGCGGGCCAGATATGGGCGGCACACCGCTGCGGTCCCAATCTATGGCTATGCTGCAAGGTCAGGCGGCCGGGCCGTTAACGCTTAACTGCGGAGTTCCGATGGGATCCGGTGCCTTCGTGCTGAACCAGCTCAGTGGTACAAGGTTCGAGAAACCTGGGTACTTATCCCCGGGTCTCAGGTTCGAACCTTGGGGGGCGAAAGACCACAGCAGGGGGCTGTGGATGGTGTGCGGGCTTCGTCTATGGGCGGGCACACTGCCTGTGCGGTCCAGCGGGCTATGCCAGCAGGCTGGGCGGGCTGGGCCGTTACACTGTGGGACCCAAGCCAAGGCTCGATGGGGGTCCCCGACAACCTCCAGTCCCGGTGGTCCAGTGGTGAGACACTAAAAACAGCCTACAATGTGACACATAACACACCCCACACATCACGATTTGGTGTTCACCCTACATATCATAATGCACCCCAACCGTGGGGTGCACACACACCACATCCCAACCAAACCAAAAATAAGAGAAAAACAGTGAGTAAGAACGAGAGAGTAGGAGAGAATAAGAGAGAACCCGAGAGAGATAGAGAGATAGAGGGAGAGAGAAGGAGATGACGTGATGGAGCTCCGGCGAGGATCAACGGCTGGTCACCAAGTAGATCCGAGCAGGGAGAGGGAGATAATGGCCGAGAGAGAGAGAGAGATCAAGGTGACACCGAGAGAGAAATGAGAGAGATCGAGAGAAACCCGATAGGAGTAACCGGGAGAGTGAGAGAGAGTCACCTCGACTCCGATGATCACCACTGGTCATCTCTGACGTCGACAGTCCCCTCCTAGTCCAGCAGCGTCACGGACAACAGCACAACAGTGGGGAGAGGCGTGACCGAGAGATGGAGGAAGAAACTCAAGAGAGAAGCTGAGAGAAAGAGAGAATAAGAGAAAGGAACAGTACAAGAGATCGAGAGAGAGAGAGAGTACCTCCGGCGAGGTCCAAGGCCAGTGGTCAGCGAACCAGGGAGGAGGAGGGTGATGGTGGTGAGAGGTTGTGAGGACGGTGGTGAAGGTGAGAATGGGAGAGATGAGTGTGTGTTTGTATATATATGTATATTTATATATAAAAATGATGATGAATAGTACATGAACAGTAAAGTAGGTTTGTGTTGTCACATTTGTGGTCTTTCATCTCAATACACACACTCATCTCGAGGTCCATCTCATGGTTCCTCAACTTACAGCTGTGTCACTTTAACAATCTATCCCATGTACTGTATATCGCATAGTTATCCAACTCCCCGTATTCAAACAACTTTCCTCAGTCCGATTCAACTCACCGTGCACGTAGTCCCGCCTTGTTCCCTTAAATAATTATATAAATTATCTAAAAATCCATTTATTTGTATTTTAACAGTGTTTTATTCCCCCATTTATCTAGGCGAAGACTCACTCAGTCTAAAAAAAATTGCCCGAACGGTGCGAGACCCGAAATGAACTACAATACTAATACATACATCACAGAAACATAACATTACTTTATTGTCGACTATCGAGGATCGAAATACTGTCCAGTATCACTTGGCCGGGTCATGGTCCTACACAAGTCGGTTAAAATTTGCGGGTTGTTACAGATGGATACAAACTATTTTATTATCCCCAGGGACTGCAGTTCAAACCATGGGGGCAAAAGACCACAGGTGGGGGACTGTGGATGGGGAATGCGTTCCCTGCCTATGACTAGCGGTACAAGTGGGGTGCGCCCCAATGGATCCACCTACGGGTAGGCTGGGCCGTTACATAAAAGGCGCCTTTTATGTATATCCAGCCCACCCGCAGGTGGCTCCATGGGGGCGTACCCTACTGGCATCGCTAGTTACAGGTAGAGTGGCGCAGCAGAAGCCCCAACTCCATCCACGCCCCCATTTATTGCGTGGTCTTTTGCCCCCAGGACTCAAACCCATGCCCTAGGGGATAAGATGCGAATTCGTTGAGTCCTGGTACCACTAAGCCGCAGTGGCTCAGTGGTACTCGGTTCGCTAAATTCGCGTACTTAACCCCCAGGACGCGAGTTCGAACCGAGGGGGGCGAAAGACCACGTAATAAGGGGGTGTGGATGGGGGATGCATCCCCTGCCTGTGACTAACGGTACCAGTGGGGTGTGCCCCCATGGAGCCACCTGCGGGTGAGCTGGATCGTTACATAAAAGGCGCCTTTTATGAACGATCCAACCCACCCGCAAGTGGTTCCATGGGGGTTTATGTAACGATCCAGCCCACCCGCAGGTAGCTCCATTGGGGCGCACCCTATTGGCATTGCTAGTCACAGGCATAGTGGCGCAGCGGAAGCTCCAACTCCATCCATGCCCCCCATTAATTACGTAGTCTTTCACCCCTAGGAATCGAAGCCGCGCCCTAGGGGATAAGACGCGAATTTGTTGAGTCCTGGTACCACTGAAGGCTTGGAGGCACTACCTTTATGGTAAGAGGTTTGTACTATTCGCAGATCACTAGAGTTTGAGGTACTTGTTCACTCATAGGGAATTGAACATGAGACAACGGAGATGGCTCGAGTTATTGAAGGACTACGATGTCGTTATTGAGTATCACCCGAGTAAGGCGAACGTCGTAGTTGATGCGCTTAGCAGGAGCGACATCAAGAGCCAAACTATACTGCGGCATATGACACACGAGCGCGGGTTGCTTGAAGCGGCATCGGTGTTGTGTGTGGCAGAGTCTATTGTTGAGCTACACATTTGCGGACAGATACGAGTTCCTACAGTGTCTTTAGAGCAGGTTGTTGAGTTGTAGAGAGCTGAGGGCCAGTATTTCCAGATCAGTGGACTGGCTCAGGATTCGGGGTGCACAGAGTGGTCTGAGGGTTCAGACAGGTGTTTAAGACACACAGGTCGTTTGTGGATACCATAGCTACTGGAGCTCAGGGACGGTATTCTAGAGGACGTACACCAGTCACGATTTACAGTTCATCCTGGTCGGACCAAGATGTATCACGACCTTCAGCGATTATTTTGGTGGCCAGGGATAAAGGCTGACGTGGGAGGTACGTTCGATTTTGTGGTATTTGCCAGCAAGTGAAGGTTGAGCAAAGAAGACCAGCTTGGTTGCTACAGTCACTGCCCATTCCTTAGTGGAAATGATAACACGTGACCATGGACTTCGTTAGTGGCCTACCGCAGACTACGAGGAGACACGACGTAGTTTGGGTAGCTATCGACAGGTTGACGAAGTCAACACACTTTATATCAATCGCCATGAGATATTCAGTTATACAGCTGAGCACTATTTTCGAGAGAGAGATTGTTAGATTGCACGATGTACAGGTCTCTATTGTTTCAGATAGAGATCCAAGGGTTACTTCGAGGCTTTGGGAGAGTATACAGGAGCAGTTTGACACTTATGTGGATAAGTATCATGGGGATTTGAGCTATGAGGTTGGAGACATGGTATACTTGAAGGTTTCGCCCTAGAAGGGTCATCAGAGATTTGGCATAAAGGGGAAACTGGCAGCAAGATTCATTGGACCGTTCAGAGTTGAGGAACGTATCGGCAGAGTGGCATACCATCTAGAGCTATCGCCACTGTTAGCGGTCATCCGATGTTTCACATATCCTTGTTGAGGCTAGCTAGGTCGGGACCAAGAACTATGGTTGATGTACGTCAGATTGAGGTACGACCAGACATGTCATATGAGGAGCAACCTGTGGAGATCATGGATAGGAGGATTCAGACTTTAAGGAACAAAGAGATCCCGAAAGTTTTGGTTCGTTGGCAACATCATGGAACTAGAGGACTTACTTGGGAGCTTGAGTCTGCCATGCGACGACGGTATCCTCACTTATTTGCCGATAAGTAATTAAGTTTAATTCCCAAAATTTAACCTAGTTAGGAAGAATTGTAACGACCCAAAGTTAATTTGCGGTTATTAATGATGTATTTGCAGACGTGGCGGACAGCTCAGATGCTCGTGGGACCCGCAGATAGGTCGGAGTGCGCCTGGAGTTAGGTAAATAGTAAATTTCTGTGCTATTGTAATTTACTTTGCGATGTTTATTAGTAATTAGGTTATTGGCATCACGATGCATGTTAGTTATTGTATAATTGACGTATGAGACTGTGTGACGGACATTCGCTCTGAATAGCATGTAAACGCGAGAACCGGATAGTGAATGATAGTGCACTAGGTCGGGGAACTAAATAAACACAATAAATGGTAAAATTTATTAAATAATTAATTAAATAACGGCGTATATGCGTTAATGGTGCAAAAATACGCGGGGGACGCAAAGTTGCAGTGCGAAGCTGAGTATTAGAATGCCCAGAGACACATAGTTGTAACTAGAGGAATAAGATCAAGGACTAAGTGTGAGCTGAGATGTAGAAATTGGTATAAAAATCACATTTTTACCACTTCTCAACAACTTTTCTCTTTCCTCTAGTGTGTTGGACGAAAATTGAGTGTGGTGATGGTTTTGTGAAATTTTGTAGATGATTTGGAGCCCAAAAATTTAAGGAGATCGAAAACAAAGGTTACATCTTCGATCCACATCTCTTTTTCTACGTTTCGACGTAATTTTCTAGGGTGTTGACCGGGGTTTTGGGAATCGATTTGGGCTCATTAATTTTGGGCAGTGTTGCTATGTTTATAAGTGTGGTTTTGAGCATTTTATGTGGGTTTTGTGAAAGAGTTGAGGTTAGAAATGGAATTTTGGAACAAAATCATGGTTTTAATAATTTTTGTTGGGGTTTTAGTTTTGGACGAACTTTGTCAAGGGGTTTCAATGGGAAACAATTTATTTGTGTTTTTATGATATATTTAGACTAGCACGGACCCCGTCGACGAGCCGTAGGGGTTCAAAAATTCCAAAAAACCCCACTGGTAAAGACGCCGTGAGAGGCACTATGGTGAGGTAAACTCACAGCGTCACCCACATACGTCTCAGCCAGTGACACAGGGTCTCACGCCGTGAAGAACAAAAACTCGGCGGCGTCAGTGGCAGCGTCTTGAGCAAAGTCGAAATGTGAGGAAATGGGGAAAAACATCGTGAAGACGCCGTGCAGGATTGTGCGTGGTGGCGTCTCGCCGGGTCTTTGGGTAGTTTTGAACTAAAAATTTTAAAATAAATTTACCAATTAAGGTTTGACTTAGGAACCTATATGGTCTATTTGAGGTGTTTTAATGATGAATTGATCGATGATGTGGGTGTTTAATCGAATTTACAAGGTTTAGGAATTTATTCAATTTATCAGGAATTAATGGTTTTAAGTGAAATTGTTGAGATTGGACACGCATCGTGAGCGTGATTTGGTAATGTTTGGGGTTAGTTGGAGTGCGATTTGAGGTATGTAGTATCCCAACTGAAATTACTTGAGTATTTACTTCTTTTGGCATTTTGAATTCAATTTCTTTCATTTCAATACTTTATTCTTGGTTGTGATTATATGGATGAACGTTGAGCTGGGTTCTCTCCATTCCATTCTAGTGTGTATGTCCACTACACCATAACACGTGCTACTAGATCAGTCTCGGTGAATAGTACAACCCGAGTATCACGTCGTAGCATATGTCGGTGAGCCGTAGGTGTAACCCCAGCCATCTAGTGGATCCAGATACTGGCCCTGGTTGGGCCGGACTCGCCAGCAGCATTATGTGGAAGAGTCTGAATTATGGAGGTAGTTTGATCCTAGGGGCTATGAACACACTTTAAGCTTTCCCTATTATCTATTCATGTGATGAGCGCAGTTGCCTGTATTTATTTTCGCATGTTTATTTAATAGCTTTATTTAAATTTCAGTATTTACTTTCGGTATTGCTCACTTAATTTTCTTGGGAGTGCTCACTCTGGACTCATCATCTGCCTTTTGTGATGGCTTGAGTGCAGATTCTAGTACGATCAGGGGCAAGGGCAAGCTGCCAGAGTACCGTTGATCAAAGATTGTCTGACTCATACGTTTGTATTATATATATTTTGTTTCATTTTGGGTTTGGGAATTGTGAGATACATTGAGATACCTTGTATATAATAATCTTTTTGTGACTTCAAAGGTATTATGGTTATATATGATTTTTCCACATTAGGTTTATGGTTTATGTTATACATTTATAGTATCATTATCTGAGTAAATGTGGTAGTATGTTAATTTGAGGATTATATGATGACATGTCATAGGATTTAATTTCAATACAACTAAATCACTAAATTGAGAATTTATAATGTTCAAAAACATAAAATGGAGGATATCATCTAATGTGGAGCACAGCGGTCCCTGGTAAGACAGATTGTAGGTCCGCATTGGCCTCCATGACGGTCTGTTTGGAAAATTGGTCATTACAATAATACGCAAACCCTCGAGCGTTCCAATACCCGGTTTTGTGCGTACACTTGCGCCTTTCGCGCCATGAATACATATACAACGTTTATAATTAATTATTAATTGCATTTTATCATTTTTCATGTATGCATAACTACCCGACCTAGTGTATTGTCATTCGTTTACCCGGTACCCGCGTTTATCCGCTAATCGAGGTGAATACCCGTCACATTGTTTCACACAGTAAATAATAAATAAAATACAACCATCGTGATGCCAATAAACCTAATTAAATATGAACATCGCAAATAAATGCACAACAACACAAAAATTACTATTTACCTAAATCCGAGTTTGCCCTGGCCTATCTGCGGGGTCCACGAGGTGATGAGTTGTCGTTCACGTCTGCACTCAAGTCATTAATAACGACTAATTAAATTCAGGCTGTTACAGATGGTATGTGAGTGCCTTATTTTATACCTCTCCAACCATCTCACTAGCCTATGAAAGCCTCCACAATCATTTTGAACACAAATTAAAAACCAGTAATGTAACTATTTTTTTAAAAGAAAAAACTATATATAGTCAAACTAAATGAAAGACTTACATTCCTACCCAAAAAAAAAAAAAAAATGAAAGACTTACATTTATTGAATTGTACCATGATCCACAAGACAATGTGGAAGACATTTTTGACAACATATTGAGATATATTGAGATCACTACCAAAGAAATACATTTCTTTAGATTAAGTAAGTTGCATTTCATCTTTCAAAACAATTTACAAAAAAGGGTAAAGGTAATCTATACATAATATTTACACCCCTGTGTGCCTTCACTGCACAACCCAAAAAGATCCCAATACCACATGAAACATCGATCCCTCCAAAGAGCTGCAGGGAGCCGCAGACAAAAACTATACCCATATGTGATCGAGAGAGAGCAAGACCATCAACGTTTTCTCCCACGATTGAGTATTTTCAAAACACAAAAACCAATTCTCTTCTTCAATTCTCTCTCCCTCTCACGAACATGAATGGGTGTGAGTAGTTTGGTTTCTTCCTTTGATGAGAAATCAATCTCATAACTGAAAAATAAAGTTTCGCAAAATTTATTTTTGAAAACATTGTGTGATCGTGCAAGTTTATTTTTTTGAAAACATTGTGTGTGAACGGTTTGGTTTTGGAAACTAATCTCCACCTTTTTAGGAAACTAACTCGATCCTTTTATACGGGATTCACTTTTTAAAATTTATTTTGAATTGTTAAACTTTACAAATCAAATCTTAAATCTTATTAAATATTTCTTGTGTATTTATTTCAAACAATTAAAAAAAAAATCATGGGCACTTTCAAGAAAGGGTCAAAAAGGTTACACTGGGGAAAGTGATTTAAGAATTTTTATAGTAGAATAGATAGATAGATAGATTAAAGATTGATCACTCGAACTCATAGAAGTGTGATCATCCCTTTTCCACCCAGAAATAGCCATGTAATAGCCCTGATTAGGAAAAAACAGTGATTTTAAATTAGGCCTAACCTTAATTAACACCTGTTGCGGCATTAATTGGTTGCCCAAACCTTTCAACCAACTCTAACAAGTCTGTCTTTCACAACATCACAAACGACATGCAATGCAACAACAACAACTAATCCCTCCCCTCGCAAGTCAACAACTCCATCTTAACCAAACCCCATTAAAAAGCTTTTAAACTTTGCGAACAAATACGCGGACTTGAGACCCCACTTTTTCAATACGCCTCAATTTCTCATTCGCATCCGCCCTCTCTCTCTCTCTTACACATAGAGACCCCCCATCGATTGCACCTTAAAAGGGTCGATTTTCAGGGGAATTCACGATCTGGGTCTTCAATCTCTGCCCAAATCCAGTTCTGGGTAGGAGAGAAACCTGGGTTTTCATGGATTGATCGATTGGTTTAGTGGGTCGTTTCGATTTGGTGAAAAAGGAGTGAAATTTGGCCCAATTTGGTGAAATTCAGTCGATTTTTCAAAATTTCAGGGAAAACAGCGAAAATCCAATTCTGGGCAGGAGAGATTTGTGGGTTTTGATGGATTGATCGATTGGTTTAGCGTGTGGTTTCGATTTGGTGAAAAAAGAGTGTAATTTGGTTCAATTTGATTTATTGTGGGTGAGATTTGATGGCGATTATTAGGGAGGAGAGCGGGTTTGATGGGAAGATTTGGAGTCTCTGTCGAATGCCGTTTTGGCAATCTTCGGGTAGTGGTGGGTCTTCATCGTCTTCGTCGCAAAATCTTCACAACCATCATCAACAACAACAGCTGAACCAGCAACAACAACAACAACATGGGGAGAGAACGTCGTCGAATGGTGGTCATTCAATCAACACAGTTTCGTCTGTTGCAAGGTCTATTCTCCCTACTCGGCGCCGGCTCCGTCTCGATCCAGCCACTAAGCTGTACTTCCCTTGTGAGTATCAGTGTCATCTCATCTGGTTTTCTTGTTTTGTTTTGTTGTTTTTGTTATTGTTGTTGTTGCACAATTTTGTATGATTTTTGCTGTTTTTCTCAATTTTCTTGTGGGGTTTTGATGATTCATTTAGTTCCTTAGAATTTGAGAAGTGAATTGTTGTTAAATTGTTCAGCTTTTAACTATGTTTGTGATTGATGATAGGTTCTGTTCTTTTTCTATAATGATGTAATGGATCATGTGGAATTGATGTTTTTCGATGTTATAAATAGAATTTTGGCTCCACGAACCCAGAACCTAGAAACCACCACTAGGAGAGTTTTACCCTTACTGGGCCAACCCAACTCGAGCCGGAGCAATCGGTTAAGTTTAGATATTGGGTGATCTAGACTAAAAAAATAGAATTTAGGCTGTTTGCTTTTGTCTCTATTGAGTTCAAACATTTGTTCTTCACCTTTACTATAACATGGGTTTTTTGTTGGGTTTGGAAAATTGAATTGAGTTGACTATCCTAGACTTCACTTTATTAGTTGTGTATATTTCTGTCTTAATTGTGCATAAGTTAGTTTATGTATAGTTATTTGAGCATGTATGGTCTACATCAATTGCTTACGTTGTCGTGATTGTTACTTATATTTTCAAATTTTGTTCTTGTTGTAGATGAACCTGGTAAACAGGTTAGGAGTGCAGTGAGAATAAAAAACATTACCAGATCTCATGTAGCATTCAAGGTACGTTACTTTTCTCTTATTGGTATTATAACATTGTTATGGAAGCTCTTATATATGGTTCCTAAAAATGAGACTGATGTCTGTGATATGGTGTATTGAAATTTATAATCCTATGCCATTTTGTAAATAACTCAGTTTGCTAAATTTTGTAATAAGCTATCTTGATTTGCATATATATTACTTTTTTATATTCTATGCTTGCAATGCGTTTCTGAGTCCCAATTTTGATGGCACTTTCTAACAACAGTTTCTTCATTTTACTTTAGTTTCAAACAACCGCACCAAAGAGTTGTTTCATGCGTCCTCCTGGCGGTATACTTGCCCCTGGTGAAAGTACTATTGCAACAGGTAATGATTGATAGTGGCCCTGCTTGCCTTGCACTTAGTTCTTTTCTTTGAATTATATGTCATGCTCAGAAGGAAAAGAAGCTTTTCTGTTCTTTATTCTAATTTGATGTGTTATTTGGAATGCTAGTTTTCAAGTTTGTTGAACATCCCGAAAACAACGAGAAACCAGTAAATCAGAAGAGCAAGGTGAAGTTCAAAATCATGAGCCTAAAGGTTAAAGCTGGGATAGACTATGTACCCGAGTTGGTGAGTTTACTTTCATCAGTTCTTTAACTTTGGATTGTTAAATTTTTCATTTTGTTTGAACTAAATTTTCTATTACCTTGAAGTTCTTCTGACCAACATGATTCACTATCTAAGTATGTTAATCTGGTGTGTGCCACTGCCATTTGGTATTTAGTGCCCAAACACGCGCGAACAATTTTTTTTCTGAAAACGTACAATTTGATTTGGTGTCTATTGGATTATATAATGTTGCATATTTTCTTACTTTCTCTCTCTGGCTATTTGGTCTAAATCACACAGTCCATCAGTTTCAGACATTTGGTACTGAGTTGCTAAAAATTTTTTTCTGCAGTTTGATGAGCAAAAAGATCAAGTAGCAGTTGAACAGATATTGCGGGTTGTCTTTCTAGATGTGGAACGTCCCTCTCCTGTAAGTAGAGCACTAAGGATTATTATCTGTAGAACATGTTATCTATGCACACCAATATATGCGCAGGCGAAAAGGTCTAATTATTGTATAATTATTTTTGCTTAGGCTATGGAGAAACTGAAACGGCAATTGGCTGAAGCTGAAGCAGCACTAGAGGCCCGCAAAAAACCTCCTGAAGACACTGGTCCTCGGATTGTTGGCGAAGGACTCGTTATTGATGAATGGGTAAACTATTTATTTGCGCTGTTTTTTTCGTGACACTTTTCCTTGTTTTCCTGAACTTCCTTGCTGAAGGTTTCTTCTTGATTTACAGAAGGAACGGAGGGAAAGATACCTTGCTCGGCAACAGGTTGAAGGAGTCGATTCTGTTTAAAGGCACATTCGCCATTGTTGGAGTTCATTTTTCTTGTGCAAGTCATCCCATGTAATTCCACTGAAGAATGTATCATTTTCCTTTCCTTTTGTTGGTTTATGTGATGGGAAGCTATTTATGCCTGAAGATCCGGCTAGGAAACAGTAAGTTTCGTTGTCGAAAAATGCGAGATGAACTTGATGGAGTTGACAAGTTATTTAATTCTGTAGATATTATGATTTTGCTCTATCAAAAGTAAAATTGATTTCATAGGATACGTCTTTGTCTTTCTACTAGAGTGTTCAGTATTCTGTTGTTGCTAACTCATGGAGTTGTATTTTACATTCGGTCAATTTTCAAGTTGCAACAAATTAGAGTCCTGAAGTACATTGTGTTCTGGTTTTCTTAGTCATATTATGTGTACTTGGTATGCTTTTTTTTTTTTCTTTTTTTTTTGTTAAATTTGTTGCATTGATGTTTCTATCACTTAAAAATGGTACAATAATCTATTACATCGATGATAACAGATTTTACAATTCACTAAAGCTCGAAACAACGTTCTCGTGAGGAGGGCAACAACCCACAAAGGGGACAACGATCTCCCGAAGAAGGGCAAATACCCCACGAAGAGGGACAACGGGACAAAACAATCCCAACAACGGAAATGTCACACATGACCAAAACCTAACAAACCATCTTAAAACTATAGAACAACATAACTATATATACACCGATCGTCACACATGACAATGAGCCGCAGCAGCACGGACTCCCTGGGCCGGATCTGTTTCGATCGGTTAGGTTTTCTACAAGTCGTTGGAAGAAGTCAGTCAAAAGAGTATATACACCGATTATACTTGGTATGCTTTTAACATGTTCTTCATGATTCACTCTATAATGGTAAATACTTTTGTAATCCAAAAAAGACACATGAACGACGTACACTTATTGGTGCCCCTTGATTCTTGCCTTAATGTTCTGCGCAAGCATACGCACGCATCCTGACGTGTATTAAAGGGATGCCAACAAATGCGTGTCGTTCTTGTGTCTCTTCTCGGTTACACATTTTTTTTTGTCCCTCTGAGTTAGATTGCTACTTTCAAAGATCCAATAGGGCAACACATTTCATCTTCAATAGCTTGAAACACAGCATATATATTGTATCAACATTTCAGTTAATGTTTAATTACAAAGTTATAATTTTTTTTTTTTTTGGTACATAGTTATAATATTCGTACTTCTTGTCTGCTAATGCTGATGTAGCATCTATTCTGTCTCTATAATTGCATACCTAACAAGAGTATTTGGCAGCCAACCATGTACAAAACACAATTAAGAAAAGTAAAGTAGTGTCTCAATAATGGATGTGTTGCACTATGAAAATAGTTTAAAGTGAGAAAGGCATCTTAGACATGTGAAATCAATTAGTTTATAAGCATCAGGAGATTCACTCAAAAGGATAATAAGATTTAGCAACTTAATTAACTTGAACTAGTGAAGTGCATATTAGGTTCAAGATTTGGCTTCAGATCCACTTACAATAAACAAGTCTTCTCATCACCTTCATGTGGAGTCTTTGATCCTGTAGCATAGCCAATGTTTAACATATATGGCAATCTGATAAGGAATTTTTATTAAAATAATCAATCATTCCAAAGTTACTAAACTAATCTTAGACATAGAGAACAAAACTCCAAGATCTTGTCTTCCAAGAATTTAAAAAGAAAAGTAAATGAGTGGCATGCTTAGTTTTGTGATATGCGTTAAGATGCACACCTTGTATACATGCATAATTCAATGTATTTCAACTATAAATGCAATGTGAAATCTTCTTCAAAATTGGCCCAAAAAAATCTTCTTCAAAATTTATAACACAACTGATAAACTGCTAATCGCCTCGCAAGGTTTCGTATATAATATACACTTTATTTAGTCCATAAAAAAGACACTCACAATTGTAAAGATAATTTGAAAACAAACCACAAATATCGTTGACCATTATGAACATAGCTAACTTATTTTGATTATTATTTGATTTTGAAATGTTCGCTAATATTTATTTCGAATGACATGTTGGGATTGATCATTGAGGCTTTATTGTTGTATTTATTTCAAGCGACTAAATGTGTCAAAGGAACTAAAATATGTAATTTCAAAATACAAAGTAAAGTTTATATTATAGCAAACCTTTTCAAGCAGCAATTTGTAATTTATCCATAAAAAATGGCAAAAATAAAAAGTGAGCATGTTTGAGTTTTAAATTAATATAGGTTCATCTTCTAGAGATATGGTAAAAGTAGATCATAAAATGGTGTTTCTGGCTAAAAGCTATTTCGACCCACACAAAGAATAAAGAAACACAATACCTTACCTTATCATACCAGGAGAACCAATTAGATATTATTAGTTTACTTATAGGAGGGAAAAACCTATAATTACAATGCACCTATGTATTAATCACGTTTCTCTCCACTTAAGCTCATAAGTACTCTTTGGCTAATGGCTACTCTCACTAAAGAGTGTGATCATTGCTTGATACTTTAAAGTTGCATTTGCACAAGGGTAGCTTTGCATTTATGTGGTGAGCCCACTTGAAAAGACCACTGTACTCATGTCCCAAAAATTATAAAAAGACAACTTGACATCAAGATCATCCCTAGTTTCTACTTGAAAAATACTAGAATGTCAAATGAGGGAAAACTTGGGTTTTTTTTTTTTTTTGAAGTAAAAGAGATCTTTTCATAGATGTATGGGTTCTCACTTATTAATGCAATTTCATTGCACCTTGACAAAAAAAAGATATCTTTTCATTAATTTTAATTCAATCAAATTGCATCATGATTTGTTGGTTCTTGAACATTCATTCGAGTTTAATTCACTTCAAAAAGTAGTATTTGGACGACCCTTTTTTTTTTCAAACGACAAACTCAGGTTAGCTTTGCCGAAGCATGTGCAACCCAACCAATTTGCTGAACAAAATATTTTGATTTGAAAAACGATTTCACTACAAAAAAAAGTTGAAATGGCGACGGGGCAAATATGGGGTACTGTAGAACTCAAAATTTTTTATTTTTTTAGGGATTGCGAGGGAATGGCGACAGGGCGGCAAGGGGGGATTAGCGACAAGCCACCCCGTCGCCATTTTCCATCCCCCCATCTCCCCACGTCCCATATATTCTCCCTCACTTTCGATCTGTCTCGCCTCCCTCTCTTACTCTCCACCAACCATGGCCTCTCTCTTACCTCCCTCTCTTTCTGCCTCCTCCGCCCTCTCCAACTCGCCTCTCTGTTCAGATCCGCCACACTTCACTGCTGCCTAGATCCACTACCTCGCTTCACTCTTTGTCCAGATAAGAGGTGCCCCAGATAAGAGAAAAGAGGTGCCCCAGATAAGAGGGTCGGTGTGGGGGACTAGGAGAAGTCCCAGGCGGGGCGGGCCACGACAAGGAAGTGGTCGTGCCTGCGACGGCGGAGCCAGAGGTCGGGGTGGTGGAGGCAATGAGTGAGGTAATCGAAGAGGGGGAGGTTGTGGAGTGGGGAGGAGTTCTGGGCATGGCCGAAGAGGAATGGGAGGGCGTCCAAGGAGTGGTAGGGGAGGAATGTGGCATCGGCGAGGAGGGGGTCGAGGGTCAATGTGACGGCCCCAAATTCTACAACCTTAGAATCGGGCATCGCCCGACCTGGACCCACGCGAACCCCCGAGCTAATCCCGCCGAGTCGCGCGGGGCCAGTGAACCTATCCTTACCATTTAATCATTTGAAAGTGAAGTCAATTAATTAGCGAGTTATCAAAGTAATAAGCAGAAGCAATAAATCTCAACTAATCAATTAACCTCGAAAGCTCCAAGTTATGACAAAAACCTAGGGTGTGGGAACCCCATATATCATATCTACCATGTAATGCAAAGAGAGTATCATTCAAGTCATAATATCCAAAAAATCTCTCAACCCATAACCCCATGTACAAAAACAATATAGGTAACTAATACAACCAAAAAGTCACATATGTCAGCAGAGGAGGGCCGCTCAAAGTATATTGCCTAACTGCACAGCCTTTCCTTTGTTGGACTGCAGATTTGCACTCAGTCAAACACAAGAATAACGAGCCCAGGTAAGTAACGCCAAGCAGGAACAACAATAAATACAGTATTTCAAATTAAATAAATGAACAGTCAATTCATGCAGATAGAAAGAAAAGGACAAGGAGCGCATGAATATATAAAGACTGTGAAGAAATAAGTAAGCAGTAGAAATTGAGTGTCTCGGAATACAAAGGAAAGACACAAGTGGTCCCGACTAATCAAAGTCGTTATGCCGAGGACAAAATCTCCTCAAAGGCTAGGAGTCGAGGACAGAATCTCCTCTAAGACTCCTACGCGAGTGTAAAGTCCCCAGCAATCTCGTGGAGAACTCTCACCTTGTACATGTCATTACAAACAATCACGTATCTCCAGCCGTAAACTCCGATATAATACACCGCGAGCCCAGATTTCTGCAAGGATCACGCTTGACGCACTTGCCTTAGGACAACTCAAAAAAAATGGAATGACAAGATAGTATCGAAACAATATCAATAAATAATTAAAAGCTCAAGAAATAACTGTAGTGTTCCTCACTGGTTTACTTACCTCGATCCAAGCTAATTCACGCTAACACGGACTCCGACAAGCCCCTTACAGTCCCCGTGTGTACAAAAATCCTGATAATGTAATTTATATCAATTCCTATGATTTTTCCAAATTTCTAGCTATTTTTGCCAATATCACGTTTTTCAAGGAAAAACCTCGACATAACGTCTTGCAAAAATCCCGAATATTTCACTTTTCATAGAAATTCCCAAATTTCTCTTTATTTGATGAAAATATAATTTTCTAGAATTTCCTAGAATTTTTCCTGAATTTTTCCTATTTTTCTGGAATTTATTTCAATTAAAACCATTTTAAATATATTTAATTAAAATAAATAATTATTTATTATTATAATAATATGTGGGTGGGTCGCAGGTCGGGTCAGGATCGGTCTGACCGGGTCAAATCGGGTCAAACCCAATTTGATCCAACCGGGTCAAACCCAGTTTGACCAAACCGGGTTGGGTCATTTTGACCCGACCCGGTTCTCTTTTCTCTTTCGTTGGAACGAATAGAGAGCAAGCTCTCTGTTCGTTCCAACTGAACAGCAAAAAGAAAAAAAAAAAAAAAAAAAAAAAAAAAAAAAAAAAAAAAATTCTTTCTTTCTTTTTTTTCCTTAAAACAACACAACAACAGCTCAACAATCCTACCACTATTAAATCCCTTCTTCCCTAACAATCATCACCAACAACATCCCAACAACAACGATAATGAAATGTCTACAACCACATCAATGCAACCAACAAAATCAATAACAAAATAACTCACCTTCAACTTGTCGTGTCTCCTCAATCTCTCGGCTCCCTCCTTCTCATTCAATCTTTCGATTCTCTCTTTCTCCACTATATTTTTTTTCTAGATCAAAAATGGGGAATGGGTGGCGGTGGAGTGTTGATATTTGGGTATTTTGGTCAAATGACCAAAATACCCCTCACCCTTATCTATACCCTTTACAACTTTATTGCCCTTTTGGTCTTTTCACAATTTCATCTACCAACTTTGATAACTCAATTGGGTGACTTAGTTGACTTGCCCTTCACTCTAGCCTCTCCACCACATCTTTTGTGCAATCCGAACTCGACCCGCGCCGCACTACGTATGTCTTGCACACTTGGTCGAATTGTGTACCAATTGTTTCGATAAATTTGAGTTTGTATTTTGTCAGTGTTTTTAATTAAGTTTTTCCCTAGACCAGTAAACATCGCGTCACATAACCAACACTCACACGCAAACATCTTTACATGTTAAAAACTTGAAATTGCACAAATGAGATACAATATAATACAAACACCATACAAAACTAACATACATCGGTGTCAACGTCTAAGAATTGATGACTGTACCACGGCGTGGGCCATGGTATCACCTGTATTGACATGTGGCACGGGTTAAATTTTTTAGGGTCGTTACAGTCAGGCAGGGGTAGTCGAGGAGGCGTCAATGGAAGAGGACTTCGAGCATGGAGGGGGTCGATGCTTGTCGGTGCTCCTCTCCTTCGCCTCTCCGGTGAAAGGTGTAATTTTTTTTTTGTTTTTTTAAAAAATAAATTAGCGACGGGAGTCCCGTCGCTATCCCATCACAAGTTTTTGACCCCGTCGCTAAGCGAAAATAGCGACAGGCCACCCCGTCACTAGTCCCGTTGCTATTTCTTTATAGCGACAGGTATCCCTCGTCGCTAGTTTTGCAATTTCTTGTAGTGTTTAATGGTATACTTTTTTGCTATATTGTTCAATAGTCCTTCAAATTTTGCATGGTATATATTCTTTTCTCATGGAATTCAACAACCATGTAACAAATGTGTGTATATACAATTACATGCATGATTAAAGAATAAATAAATGGAAAAATTAGGATTTTTTTAGAACTCTATGATACACATTAATATATATATACACTCTATAATGCATATTGAAATATGAGGATTGCTAATTTTTGTTTATTCCTAGTAACTTGTAAACTACTAATAACTCTATAAGTTGTGCTACTTTGACTCATGAGTCCGGACTCCTATGAGGGTTTTTGAAATTTTTTTATTTCAAAGATATTATCAAGCAATAAATGGTTTCAAAATTACAACTTGTAAAACCCCCCTTGATATTTGTAAAAATTTCAAAAATGCCCCTATAAGTCTAGACTCTAAGGCCTCGTTTAGTTCGTTTTTGCCAGCTTACAGTACGAGTAGAGATCACTCCCTTGAGTTAACTCATAGTGTAAGTTCATATTTCATGTTTGGTTCAACTTTGAACTTACAAGGTAGTTACAGATTTAAAAAAAAAACAATAAAATGGGGGAATTGAAATAAATACCTTTGACGACCCCTCACCTAAACAAGGGCACCACTCGGCCTAATACTATAATTAAGCTCTAATCCCAACCATGTAGGACTTAACAACGTACTAGTCCGCCTTTACATCCTAAACTCCTTTATTCACGCGTTCAGGATAAGTAATACACTTGTCCTACCACTCATTGAAATTCAAAGTTAATTAAAACTTTTATTAAAATAGTTATTTAGCATAAGTCTTAACGATTATGCGGAAGAGATTTAGTAACTTATGCAGAAGCAATTGAATAAAATCCTAAGTGTGGAAAACTAGAAAAATATATCACATATATGTAAACCTCAAAATACAGTAAACAATGTGATAGTTTAAGTTAGGTGGGGCAACTAACGTTCAACCCAATACACAACTCAAAAAATAATTGAAATGACATAAAGTACTAATACAACAAAATACTAAAAATACCTACAATTGAAGCAGTGTCGTGCCGCTAGCTCAGAGGTAATCATCGATCTTCTCCTTGCCCGACCTGCTAGTCGACGACTCTGCACTCACCGTCATAAAAAGGGCGGTGAGTACAAGAATATAACAATAATCCCCAATGATATGTTTATCTCGCATTTTCAAATATAATCGACTGGTATTTAAAAGAATATAAATATGAAACACTGAAAGATTAACCATATGAAAGTAAATACCAGAGCTAAACAAATGATTCTGACACTCGGCTAAGTAGTAGTGATCTAGGTCCAGTAAGTAATGAGCCACTTCACACCAACTCAATAGTCATAATTTGACAAGGGACTCAAACCCAAGTGTTACCAGGGACTCAAACCCCGGTGTATTTCATACAGCCAAACATTTCACACAGCAAAGCATCGCACACTGCCAAGTAACATGTACCGACATCCCCAAGGACTCTAACCCCGTGAGTCGCACACACCTCGATTGAATATGGGACCTAGATACTAAGACTACTTTGTATATGTTTAATAAATGATTCAGGTATGAAATACAAAGGCATGGGGACAAGCTATTGCTCTACTCAAATCGAGTACAAAGTCCATAATCTTATTCATAAATTATCTAATCCTAATAGCATGTTATTTACATAACCTGTTTAATAATTCACAACAGCAAGAATCGACATGGCATTGAATTGAAATCAATGAACCAACACAAGGAAATAGATATCATGAAATCAAAGCTCAACATATGTGCAAAACACAACAAAGCACATGATATCAGAGTTCAAAAGCCATATAGTCAAATGTGTTAGTGTTTGGGGTTCATACGCAGCGGAGATTACAAAATAATTTTGAGAAAAACCCAAACAGGATCCGAATCTGATTCCATTAAAACGTTTAAACTATGAAAACTTAATCATACCTTAGTCGCAATGTACCTTTATGAAGGTTAATCGATCTCTAAGGCGCTGCCAATGACGAATGCCTTCTATCAGCAGTCCACACACGAACGGCGGCCGAGATTTGAAGTGTTAGCTTTGAGAGAATACCAAACCTTTTTGTTTCTCTCCAAAACGATCTAGAGTATACCAAAAACCCTAAGTCATTTCTAAAACGAAAATAGAGTTTCGGCCTTTTAATCTTTCGTACATGTATTGTAACTTAAAACGTCTATTTATACAACGCTTATATATATTTATATATATATAGACGGTTAAGTAAATTACACATATACCCCTACTCAAGAAGTATAAGTGTAATACACCACAGGGATATTTCTGTCATGAATTCTATCATATAAAATTCATTCTTCCGAACCATTTTAAAATCTCGCAAAACCATTCTTAATGTGCGACCCAATAGGCTCATACAACGTTGGCAGTGTACCAAAACACATTTTGGTATACAAGTTATAAGCGGTCTCTAGCAAGACATTATGACTACCCAAGTTATACAAAGATCAAATTGATACAACCTAATCAATAATGTATATAACATCCTTTTGTCACGCGATATCCTTTTGATCAAACATAAGGCATGGAATTGTCATCCAACATGTTCAATCGTACTAGTCTCGATCTCCAAGTAGACTGAAAACATCCAAGTGACATTGATCAATATCAATTCACTTAGACTAGGCCTTTTAACAGTCTAACACATCGAGGGATCCACTGGATATCTCTCTATATGAGAGGGACAAATTCTATCTTGATTACACAACTTCACCACATTATTCACAGTAACCAATCACAACCTTTATAATTGTCCGGTTAAAGACAACGTTTGATTGCGTCAAATCACTGTATTCCTAATGTTGAAGTCTCTGGTAATCTCAAGTTAGAGGACTGAATATATAATATACATATCATGAGAAACAACTATGACTTAATCCATGTGGTGTTCTCATTGCGGGTCGGTCCAGTACTTTGTTCGCTAACAAGTACTAATGATCTTGATTCGTATTCCTATACATATGATCATCTTATGATCATCAATCAAGACTCACACTAGTCTTAATTCATTATAGTTCCTAGTATAATAATCGACTAGGTACATTTAGGATATTTCTGTAAATACCCATGGATCTTATTATAATGTAAACATGCAAATCAATTATAATAAACAGCAAATGAAATTCTCTATTTTATTAACTAAAATATATTCATAAAGACTATTAATGGATTGACCTAGGGCACATTTTCCAACAAAATGGACTATGAAAATAACCATAATATTGGAAATGAAATGTAATATAAAATATCATCGGGTATACTCACAAGCCACGTAAAATATGCTAGCTTTACCGACTTCTAGACACCCCGTGACTCGTAAATGCCTCTCCGAGACTCTCGTCTGAGCTCCTGGTGTTTGTTAAATTGAATCAAGTGTGTCTTAGTTTCTCATTAAGTGTTTTAGATCGGGCGAAATCAAAATAACTCTAAACACCATTCAAAAATTGTCTCTACACACATCCTTTTATTTTAAGTTCATTTTCACCAAAGAATATTACTTGATTTTTAAAGTTTAATGGCTCTAATTCGTTATTATCTCTCTCAGCTTTCCAAAACTATAAGGAACTCCTAATTTCGATTTAAAATGGAGAGATATGACAATTTGACGATAATGGCTTAAAACAGTTTTAAATTCCGACCGTCAAATTCAAAAATTCATTTATCTCAAACCATAGTTCTAAAAATTATGATTTTTATACTAAAGACCAAAAACATACCCAAAGACATCATACTAAAATATGAGCTCATTTGAATATGAATTGAGTGAGTTATGCCTTTTCAAAGTTCACCTTCAATAATCCCGTAATGACATTTAATCACCTATTTGCAGAACATTTTTTTAGCAAGAAAGAGTTGGAATTTCAAAAATAGACAAGTTATTCTTCTATGATTTGGCTTTCAAATGGCATTGGAATCACCTAATTTAGAGTTAAGATGAGTGAGTTATGCACAATTTACAGATGTTAGGTCAAAAACTTAACATGCATTCTCAAATTCATTTCAAAAACCCAAGTTTTTAGCAAAACTTGAAAAAAAATCTGAAAATAAAAGCTTGAGACTAAAACCAATACTCTCATTTGATCACAAACCACTCTTCAAACACTTTGAAACTGATTTCTTATAAAAGCCATATGATTCCATACCCAAAAACTCACAAATTGAAGCAAGGAAAAAGATAATTTGCTTGCCTAGGTAGTTTGATCCCTAGCACTTGTGCTCTCTTTTATTTGATGAATTTTGCTCTTGAAATCCTACTTTCTTTCCCAAATAATTCAGCTCTAATTTTTTTGTTGTTGTACAACATGCAAAGTGATGAAGAGCACTAATTTAATATTTATTGTTTTTTAATTCATCTAGTGTGTACAACCCATCTCCATGTGAATCAAGGGTCATCAAACACTCCCATTCACCCACTTTTTCAGCTCAATGACACTTATCAAACATGAAACTCTCCTCAATGCCACTTGTCAAGTATGTAACTTTCTTTATCATAGTCACCCATTATTTGATTATTTGTCTATCTTTAGGATGATCTAGTGACCATTGATCACTCCTACTTCCACTAAAATCAGCCCTCTAACACACAAATTGACACAAAGCCTTATTGAGATTGGTTGTTGCACATATCTTGAGGCGTATTAATGAGTAGGATTTTTATTTAAACTTTAGGCTTTTCTAATTTGATTTACATTAAATAAATATCATAGGTTATACAAATCATCATTAAACCATATTAAAAATAAATAAGACTTACCATAACACTATCTAACTGGTCCCAGGGCTCACACGCAACTCGAGGCGCTTCCCCGCGAGTGCCAAATTGACGGAACTATCAAACTCAATAATTCTGAGTATAGGGTACACATATAATACACTAAGCATTCACCACATCAAATATAGCATATACCTCAGTCACGTGTATTGGTTATAGGGTACACATATGATACACTAAGCATTCACCACATCGAATATAGCATATACCTCGTGTATTGGTTAGTGCACATGTCCCAACGTGGGTCCCACGTCACGGGTCAGTGACCCTGATTATGACCAAATTTTAGGATTAAAAATTTGGGCCGTGACAATACCCTTCATACATAAAAAAAGAAGTTCAGAATTTAAAAACAGTAAAATAGGTAAATGGGGATTTGTGAGGGCAATTGTGTCCATACAACTCCCGGGAGTTATCTCTCTAGGGTGGAGATATCTAACACCCCTCCCTGTAAGTTGAGAGATAACTTACAGGGTAACTTACAGGGAAGTTGGGCAACCAAACAAGATTAGTTCACAACTCCCTGTAAGTTATCTCGTAGGAGATATCTCCACCTCCGACCATACAAGACCTAAGAGTCCAAATAGATTTTTCGTAACTCTATTTAAGGCAAAGCTTGGCCAGTTTAATTAGTAGTGGCTCGCATGGGGACACTGAAGTTGTACAGAAAAAAATTTTAAAACAATAATTGTCTTCAATGCCACCTCCAATGGCTAATAGCCCAATACATTGTATCAACCACATCCATAAACAGGTATGGGATCCTTTACGGAAACACGAGGGCACAAACCATTGTGCTTTATGCTACTTCAATTGGCCAACACTTTAAACATTATGAATGCCTTTAGTGGCTTTTGCTTATTTTCACAATGGCCTTTTGAGTCTCAAAAGAGGTGCGCCACATTGACATCTAATAAGTGGATTTAAACTATAACAGGCACTTTTAAATTAAATAATTGTGGGTGCTAATCGGGACGAATTGGTCCAACAGTATATAACGACATGTTTGGGATTGTGTGGGTTAGGTGCACGGTCTCAGCCTCTCAGGTTTGATTCCCCCTGTGCCAAAATTATCTAGATCACTGAGGTACGCTCAGGTTGATTGCACTAAAGCCTTATAGAGATACTTATGATACCCACAAATATATTAAAAAAATAAAAATAATAAAATAATAGAAATAGGCTTCAACATCTCTTCATGTTTCGTAGATATTAATTTACATTTACAACTAAAATTAGTTATCAACTGTTAACAAAAATAAAATAAATAAAAAATTAGTTGTCAACTAATTAAAATGGGAAAAAAGGGTCGTTTAAATAATTTATATCTTTGTCTAATTACACGTCTTCATGTAACCCAAATGAATATGTCTTTAATTAGGTAAAATATATTCTTTAATTAGGTAAAACAAATTCAATTAGAGCATCTCCAATTGAACTGCGGAATGTATTTTCAACCCCACTTTAGCGTGAATAGTAGAACACGTTATATTTAACGTTTCACTGTTCTTAAACGCTAAAATAGTGTTTAATTTTCTTTTATTTTCGTTTACATTTGTGTATTTTAAATTTGTATATCTAATTTAAGTTTATAAAATACAAAATATAAAAAATATATTTTTTAAAACTTTTATTGCTCAAATAATTTCTTAAAATTAATATAAGTAAATAATAAAAAGAACAAAATAAAAAACAAAGTTTTGAAGAAGAAATAGAGTTTATGATTGGAGTAGAATAGAGTTTAATGTGACAAGAATTGTAAAATAGAAAGAAAAATAGTGTTTTGTAGTTAGAGAAGTCTTACATTGAAGGATGTAAATTCTTTTCAAGACAATTTATATTTATCAAGTTTTATATATAAACTACTTTTGTAGATCTGAGGAATATATTTTTACCTGAACACACACTCATCTTTCACCCTTCGATACACCTACGGATGCATGCACGCTTAAAAATAAAAGGTGGTTGACCAGTGTGTCCCTAATATGTGTCCTTGCTAGGGCACTAAACTAACTACAAAACATTTTTCTTATTTTTATTTACACCTACAATTAAGATGAAGATGATTTATTTTTTTCTCAACTGTTTTAATCAAGCTGTCACTATTTTTCAAAATCTGCCACAATTAAGATGAAGATAATTTATTTTTTCAAAATCTACCACTATTTTCTGTTTTTTTTTTTTAGTATTTTTTTAAGAGAAGTGGAAGGGGAAGGCGGATCTAGCAACGAGTCAGATCTGAAGTCTGAGAAGATGCTTTTGGAAGTGACAATGTAGCGGGAGGCACTTAGATGCTAGTATCAACGATCAACAACTGAATCCATGGCCGAGATGATGTTATGCTTTGACGCCGACACCTCTTGTTGGTTCATTTGACTCCAGTTGGTTGTGTTCTCCTTCTCTTGGTGTTTTGTTTATGTTATTCGCGAATAATACTAGTTAAGTTGTTTAGATTAGTTTAATTAGAGTTTTTTCCGTTTACACGTGGTTTGTTGTCTCTGTTGTTGGGGTAGTTGTCTCCATTGTTGGGGTGGTTGTCCATGCCTTAAAGTTGGGGTTAGGGTTGGGGTTGCACTTTCGTGTGTACCTGTTCAATTTTTATATTATATGGTCCCAATCCAAGGTGAGAAGAGTGTAGTGACTAATTTTATGTATGGGTCATAAGTGTGAATAGGG
Source organism: Stephania japonica (assembly GCA_039657345.1). NCBI lineage: Eukaryota > Viridiplantae > Streptophyta > Magnoliopsida > Ranunculales > Menispermaceae > Stephania > Stephania japonica. The sequence goes on from CM077566.1 coordinate 6,220,801, forward strand.
GTGGGCACGAAACCCGAGAACCCGACTCGGGTCGGGTCACCAGAATCGGGTGGCGGGTGGCGGGTCGGGTAAGATGAGTTGAGAAAATGAGTCGGGTCATCAAAACCCGACCCATCGGGTGTCGGGTCGGGTTCGGGTGGGATTATATTAGTGTCGGGTCGGGTTCGAGTCGGGTCGGGTCGGGATGTCATCATGGTTTTTATAGGATTTTTGTGGTTTTTGAACCTATGGGTCGGGTCGGGTCGGGTCGGGTTCGGGTTCGGGTGTCTTGTCTAGCGGGTCGGGTGATGGGTCATTTTTATACCGACCCGACCCGAGTCTGGTCGTCGTGCATCGGGTCGGGTTGACCCAAACCCGACCCGTGCCCACCCCTAAGTGTGAAAGTGGGGTTCACTTCAAAATGTCAAGGCAAGATGGAATGTCCACTCTACACTTATAAACCTTCTTTTTCTTTCTAAGTAGGACTATCCCAACATCTCCAACACTCCCCCCTCAAGCCCAACTCGGACTTAACCGCAGAACATCAATCAACCATTTTTGTTAGATGTCTACAAGGCCCTTGGACAATGAGTAATCAAGCCAACCATCAGCTCTGATACCATGTTTAATGTTTATATTATATGATCCCAATCCAAAGTGAGGAGAGTGTGGTAACTAGGGGTGGGCAAACCGCGGTTTGGTTTGGAAAACCACCAAACCGCGACCAAACCGAGGGTCTACGGTTTGGTAATTTTTCAAACCGCAACCAAACCGCAGATCACCAAAACCGCACCAAACCGAACCGCGGTTTGCGCGGTTTGGTCGGTTTGGTTTCGCGGTTTTCATGCAATTTATTTTCAGGAAAAAAAAAACCAGCAAGCAAAAAAAAAAAAAGCAAGTAAGCCAAAAAAAAAAAAAGAAGCCAAAAAAAAACAAAGAAGCAAAAATGAAAAAACAAAGAAGCCGAAATGAAAAAACAGTAAGCAAAATGCCATCGGTTTGGTTTGTATTTACCAAGATGTGAGATTTGTGGTTTTTTTTTTAATTTTTAGGGTTTTTGGTTTGTATTTACCAAAATGTCCTCGGTTTGGTTAAACCGCGGTTTTCTCAAAATAAAAACCGCGACCAAACCGCGAATCTGCGGTTTGGTCGTTTTCCAAACCGCGACCAAACCGCGAGCTTCAAAAACCAAACCAAACCGTGCGGTTTGATCGGTTTGGGCGGTTTGGGCGGTTTTTTGAAAACCGCTGCCCACCCCTAGTGGTAACTAATTTTATGTATGGGTCATAAGTGTGAAAGTGGGGTTCACTCTAAAATGTCAAGGCAAGATGGAGTGTTCACTCTACACTTATAAACCTTCTTTTTCTTTCTAAGTAGTCAATGTGGGACTATCCTAACATCTCCAATAGTACCTTTTTGAAATTTGTTCTGCACTTTATTATTGTAAGATTTATTTGTAAGAGATGTTTATTCAATTGAACTAGAAACACCTCGATACAAATCACTTTGACAATTAAAAAAAAAAATCAAGCTGTCGCACAAGAATAAAGTCTTGTACTGAAAATAATTGTACACATTCTTGCAAAGAATTTATCTCTTAATATCCATAAACTTAAGCAACAAACATACAAATAATTTACTCTTCATTCATACATACTTATTCTTGAGACTTGTCTCAATTAAGCCGTTATCATCAACAAAAAACAAAATAGTTGTAATGAATCAAACTGCAATAATAAAACAAACAAAAAAAATAAAGTCATGTCCCGTTAAAAAATGAAAGCAACGACTGTATAATGTAGACAAAATAAATACAATAACACCAAAAAAACACATAAATAATAAATAAATAAATTTACGTGGGAACCACCGATGGAGGCCTGTCCATCAAACACACGGTTACCATGCATGACTCACATGCCTATTCAAGATAAGCCCGCCACCTGTCCCCTTCATTTTCTCGCAGAACTGCTCATTTTCATCTCACATCACCATACATTCTTCTCGCTATTAATTAATTTAGACTGTTCATGGATGGGCCTGGGTGGTTTTTGGTGGGCCCGGATTTTGAAGGTGTTGCCCAAGTTCACTAAAGTTAAGAATTTTAACAAATTTTTATATTTTTAATGAAGTAAATATATTAAAAAAATTAAAATGTAAAATATAAATTAACTTAATGGTATAAATTGTATTTGTACCATATTAATTAATTTTAATATTTAAAGTTTAAATCCTACTAAACACTTTTTTGGATAAGACCAAATGTATTTTTGTAATACTTATATTAAAAAAATTGTATTTTTAAATACTTTATAGATGAACTTGGCTTTATAATGACAAATCCAAGCTCATAGGTAAGCTTGGCGGGCATCACAGAGTGTTTGGGCTTATGAACAGGCCTACTCGAGAAGTATCAAATCACCTCAATCACTCGCCATCTTCTCGTGAGAAATCCACAATAAAGCCCCTTGTTTAGTATCTCCCCAATACGACAAAACTATCAATTAAACCCACCATTCCAAAACCAGAAACCACTCTCAAAAGCAGCTCCGGTTCCCGGTTTCGCAAAACCGCTTTTCCGTTTTGCTATATAATCTCATCCCTTCACTCTTATCCTCCCCACTAGAAAAGAAAAACGTAGAACGCATTCCGATTTCAATTACGATTGCTAAGAGAATCAAAGATTGATTAAATACTAACCGTCAGATCGGCCTAGATTGAGAGTCCAAGATCCGATCGATATCATGAGTTACCTGGGAAGGGTATGGATGGCGGCGAGCGTGGCGGTGGTGCAGAGCCACACGGATCAAGGCGTGAAGTGGAACGCCGGAGTGATGAGGTCTTCGAAGAGGTGGTTTTCCGGCGAGGGCCTAGCCGGAGTGCGGCCGTTCGCCGGAGTTTTGGATCTGGATCTCGATTTCGCTCCGGCGAGGAGCGGCGGAGAGGAGAGGAGGAAACAGACTGATGACTCGCTTAGAAAAGCGATGTACTTGAGCTGCTGGGGACAGAACTGATGATGATGATGATGATGATGATGATGATGATGATGATCTGTGATCAGTGGTGGTTTCGATGATCATCTGACGGTCTGTTGGCTTTGTTGTTGGCGATGCTGTGTGAAATTGAGATGTAAATTGTACATAGTGAATGCAAATTATGCAATACACATCAGGTTTTCTCCAAATTCTGTTTTCAATTTTAGTTTAATTTAAGTTTAGAATCTTTAGATTAGGGAAGGGCAGTGATTCAGCACCTTTAAACACAGTTTATAAATGTTTTGGCAAAAGAGTCAATTCAGTTCGTTTACTCTCACCAAGTTGCCAACTCGGATAATAATTGAGTATTACCGTGCTTTTTGCTCTTCCAAATCGATCCACATATAGTATAGCACAACTCCGATAATAATTGAGGAAAAAACTTGGAAAGAGCCAAAGAAGAGATGGAATTTCAATGGTTGAACTGAAACAAAAAAGAGAGTTCCACTTGTTATTCATGCCTCTAAGAGCATCAATCTATGCCCAAAGAAAATTAAATTGAGAAATCGAATTTGAAAGAAGAATGTGGAAGTCTTAGATAAATGTGATTATTTGAAAGTCTTAGATAAATGTGATTGTTGTACTCCTCTTCTATTTTAATTCAATAGAAATTAAAGAAGTTCATGGATTTAGAATGCAACATAAACTCATAAAGTAGATTGAAATTAATTTGTGACGCGGAAGAGATTTAAACGATTGAGATTGACAGAGTGATTAGAAGAGCTTTAAATAATTTAAAAAGTGTACTGTTGATTACATTAAATCGAGTGGGATGATGGAGGGGTTTGATTTATGTTGTTTTTCATTTTAGATCGCAAGAGCTAGAAAATCGAGAATGAAGCGGATTTTAAAAATCTGTCTGGACTCTCACTCTTAAGAGGTTTTTAAAATTTTTATAAATATTAAAAAGGTTTTACAAATAGTTATTTTTGAAGTTATTTATTACTTTGAGATGACTTTAAAATAAAAAATTTTTAAAATATTAAAAATTCAGACGGATGAGTTGAGTCTAAATAGTACTATTCAGACGGATGAGTTGAGTCAAACCGTGATCTTTTGAAGTTTATCTTTTTAACAAATAATATCTCCCACAATTCTTAATATAAGTTTAATCTTAATATAAGTTTAATCTAATCCGATGTGAATCGATGGTGAAGGTGGGGCTATATCACGTGAACGGGGACAGGAGGAGCTAATAGGAAGAGTCCACGTGGCGGTTGGGTTTGGTGCCCATAAAAGGCAATGTCTTTGATCATTTGGTTCAGTGCAGTGGCGGCTCACGTGGGTGCGGACATTTATACCGAATAGGACGTCTACACGTATCACATTTTTTTATTTTTTATTTTATAGGATGCACATATATATATATAAAAGAAAATTAAATGTTTCATTAATAATTAATCTTTAATGGTTTAGTACGATATAAAATAAAAAAAAGTACATTAATTTATAATTTCATTTGTTAAAAAAAAATATAATTACTTTAACTATGAATACAATTGTAAAATTGAAACAATTTGATAATCAAATATTATTTTTTACATTTTCAAAAAAAATATTTTTCTTTACGACGTTAAAATATATTATAATATACAAACACCTGCAAGAACCACATAACAAATAAAAAAAACTTTTCGACGAGAAGAAGAAAATCTAAAACTTCTCGACAAGGACAAGACTTAATTAAGACTTTCGACAAAAAAAAGACAAATTGTCTAAAAATAAAATAAAAAATAAAGATAAATCTAACAGCCGCACAAATCTAAAAATGAACATTGAAGAAGACGTACTACAACAAGGTGATCTAATCTTCACAGATCTGAAAAAGATCGCACTTTATTGAACAAATAAAATATGAAGAGACGAAAATTGGAACTACCGCCGATTAAAAGAGAAGATCGGTGATGGTTTAAGATATGGAATCAAGAGAGAAAACTCAAAAAAGATATTTACGGTTGGAGCAGCCACCACAACACCCATACATCCGTGCTTTAGTTGTATTGTTTTATGGAAAATGATAATTTAACATATTTTCAACACACACTTTGAGCGCACACCCTTGTCTTTTAGTTATTTATAGTATTTTATCAGATGTGGGGCCACGCCTAGGTAAATAAAAAAGAATCATAAATCGCTAAAAGACAAGGATATGCGCCTAAAGTGTGTGTTGAAAGTAGGTCATTTTATCATTTTCCTTGTTTTATATATATATTTTTTATAGTGTTTTGTCATTACTATGAGAATACAGATAAGTAAATGATCATTATGTGTTAATATTATATTAAAGTTGTGAGTGTCACAGTCAAAAGGGGCTAGAAAATACTTACGTAACCTAACTCAAATCACAACCTAAATCTTTGTTTAGTCTAATTTAAAGAGCTATATATACATAAGTAGCTAATTTTTTGTTCAAGGTCTCACACTATTATAAGCTCGATCAAGCTTAAAAGTTTCGAATCGATGCATAATAAATTTATTATTTCCTCAAACGAAAAAAAAAAAAAAATTGACATCGGTTAAATAAGAAACTTCATAAATAAGTATATATATGGATCTCCCCCAAATAGGGCTAGGCCTATTGACATAAAATCTACACCTATTAGTTTTTTGTGATTTAACTTCATAAATAAGTACATATATGTGCCTCTCGAGGTGCATTGTGCGGCAGCCACCTAATAGGTGCGCTTTACCTTGAAAAAAAAAGGGTGTTCCCTGCAAAAAGAAGGGGAGTGTATACTTGAATGGGAATGTTAACAGGGCAGGGAATACGATTTTCCTTAACATGGTAATCGAGATACAGGCTTTGGCTTCGTTTGGTTCGGGGGGAAGTTGAAGGAAATATGATAACTTTCAGAGAAGTTCCAACTTACGTTATTTGGTTAGATATTTTTACAAACTTCTCTGAAAGTTTGAGCTCCGAACTTCCCCTTTAAGTTCCAACTCATGTTATTTGGTTGGATAGTTTTACAAACTTCCCTAAAAGTTTGAGCCCCCAACTTCCCCCATATAGACGAAGATAACTCAATTAAGGGTGGGTGAGTTATCTTCTTGATGGGGAATCTACACTCTTACCCTCGTTTAATGCTCTCTCTCCTCCCTTCTCTTACCCTAAAAATAGTGTAAGACATTTATGTCAATTACATTATTTTACTGTTTTTAAAATGCGTAACTTCCCTGGAAGATCAAAATTGAACCACACGTGAAAATTGCAACTTCCTTAGTGGTTAACTTTCCAGGAAGTTATTTCTCAAAAAAAAAAAAAAAAACTTTCTAGGAAGTTGAACTTACCTGGAAGTTAGTAAAATGAGCCAAATAAGGCCTTTGATTAAGGCCTCGATTAATTTAGCCAACTTTTAAAGAAGTTAATCGATCTATGTGTTTTATTAGACTTTCACAAAAGTTACATATTTAAAAGTATGTGTAACGACCCTAAAATTTAACTCGTACCACGTGTCAATTTAGGTCGTACGTGGACCTATTCGCCATGATACAGTGTTCTAAATCTCGGTCGTTGACGCCGAGTTATGTTATTTGCGTTCGGTGTTTTGTATTATATTTTATTACCCAAATGTAAATTCCAATATTCCAAACGTGCTAGGACGTTTGAGTGTGAGCGTTGGTGTTGGAAAACTGGTTCGGTTCGACGGAAACGTGAATAACGAGTTTCAGGCGAACAATTGTCAGGTAATTAGTAGTTCAGGGGAAATTAATGAATTAAAAACACTGAAAAAATACAAAATAAATAATAATTAAAAGGTGTAAAATGCGTTTGATATGCTGGTACGTCCGAGACGACGTGATGAGCGAGTCATCGTACGAAACAGGTCTGGAAACGCGAGTATTGTGCGAGCAATGAGTAAGTTATGAGATTGTGTCACTTAGTAAAGTCACACACTTTGTGCTATGGTTGGTGGATGGACCTGTAACAACCCCAAAATTTTAACTTACTTGTGTCGCACTTGTCAAAAATTGTGACCCGGCTACGTGAATACTGGACAGTATTTCGAACTTCGGGAGTCGACACCGAAGTGATTTTATGATTCTTTGATTGTGTGTATTAGTATTTTAGTATTTTACGAGTCTCGCGCCGTTCGGGCGATTTTAAATTGAGTGAGGCCACACCTATGTAAACGGGGGAGTAAAACATACAAATAAATGAATTTTCTAATAAATGTAATTAATTAGTGTCGAGATGTGGCGAGAAAACGGGCGCGACGAGACAATTTACGGAGAAATATATGACCTAAGTTGAGGAAGCTACAATTTTATTAATAAAGTATAACTTAGACATGAAGAAATTTATTGGAAGTGGGACCGCCTCGGGAAGCGTGTCGAACGCGGGACACGGTGCACCGAGTAGGCGAGAATTTGTGTAACTTTATTGGTAATTTAATAAAATTAATGGGGTTAATTTAATAGGTTAATATGGATAGGATTGTTAAAGTAACACAAGTGAGTGAGGAGAACCATGGGATTTGCATTGAGATGTGTGCGTGTGTTGAGATGTGATAAAGGGACAAAAGACCCATAAGGGCAACTGTTTTGAGGTGGGTTAGAAGTAAGTTGGAGGGCAAAAGAGTCATTTCACACTTGTCTTATATATATATAAACAAACAAAAACATAATCCACTATTCATTCATCCCCTCCACACACACACCGCACCTCATGTTCTCTCCAACCACCACCGCCCCTCTCCCTCGTCAGGCCAGCCACACCTCTCGCCGGGACCCTCACCGGAGCTGACGTCGGAGGCTCGCCCTCTCTCCCTCTCGGTCTCTCACTCACACATTTCTCTCTCTCTCTCCCTTTCTCACTCACGGCCTCACTTCATCTTCCTCATCTCACCGCCACCCTCCACCTCTTCTCGACGTCGACGAACCAGCACTGGTCCCCGGGACCCCAGCAATGGACGAGCCCACCGGAGATCCGTCACTCTCTCTCGGTTTGTACTCTCTCTTGGCCTTGTTCTCTCTCTCACTTTCTTTGTCACTCACGGTCTCACTCTCTCCCACTCTCGGTCCATCCTTCCCTGCCTTGGCCGAGCACACCACCGGATGTCGGAGGTCTAGAGGTGGCTGAGATCCATCTCTCTCGCTGGAGATCTTCCTCTCTCTCTCTCTTCCACTCTTTCTCTCTTTTCTCACTGTTTTTTTTCTTTATTGTTATGAAACTGTTTTTGGGGCTGTTTTCACTGCTGTCATGTTTTTGCCGCTGCCGGAGGCGGTGGCGCTGGTCAGGGGTGGTCGGGGATGGTCCCTAGTGGTGCCCCAAAATCCCCACATTCCCGGAGCACCCGCGTTTGCGTCACATAGGGTGTATGTTCACTGTTTTATCAAATTTTCAAATGCTCGCTGTTTTATACTTCTCGCCGGAAATAGCCGCATATAGCAGCACTATTGGCCGGACCACCGCTCGTGGGGGGTTGTCGGGGACCTCTCCATGACCTCGATGATGCCTCGCTGTTCTTGTTGTGATCGATTTGGTCATGTTGGAACTGTTTTAGTGTCTTGAACCTAGGTGATGTTGTTGTCATGTTGTGTGGACTGTTTTGAGTCATCGCCGAAATCCATTGCCGTGGGCGACGCCACCGCTGTGCCACCATGATCGGAGATGTCGAGTACCAAGCTAAGTCTATGCTTGTGTCCCACAACTCTCGGAGTGGCCTAAAACAGCGGCATTATTAATGTATTATGCCATTTATGTAATGTTATGCGCATTGTAACATTCTCGCCTGAAACCACTCGTTGTGGCGGTACTATCATCGACGCAATGACATGGGGAACTGCCGGAGACCTTACCATGCCCGCCATGGAGTCTCATAACCCCGGAGCGTCCATATCAATGATGATGAGTCGTAATGGCGGAGATACGCATGAGTTGTTTATATTGCGTTGAGTAGTTGTCAACGTGACGTAGGGCATGCACATGGCCTTTCCATGCTGTGTTGACATTCTACGAATGTTGGACCACACCCTGAGTTCCCTACTCGCCGGTATATGGTCATGTTAAGTTTCGTATTGAATCGTAATTGTCGGGCGACATCGAAGTTGTGTTTTCGTGTCGATGAATGGTTATGACGTCGTGGTCACGCTGCCGGTCCTCGAAACTATAGCGTGACCTATTTACGACCGAGCCGAGCCTAAGATGTGTGATTAGGCTTATATATGTGTTGTGAATTCAAAATCCAAACGAGTTGTGTTTCAATGGGTTTATGGTCGTTGTATCGATTGGTTATTAAGTTGTCAAGTCATTACAAAACACGGGAAGTACTAAGAAGTTAACTTAGGGTTAGTTAATGACTCAACCCGTTAATTAGAGTTTCCAACCTTGTCAGGTAGCGGGAAACTCGGGGATACGTACTAGGAACGCGAGCGTATTGTCTACGGGTTACGATTAGTTCAGGTAAGTACACTTGTTTCAAAAACTTGTGTACGTTAGTAAGCCAGTTAAGAAAATATCATGTGATTCATCTTCATTCCATTGTGTTTGCTATTATCTATTTGTTGGCATTCCATTCCATATTCCTTGTATGTGTGTTCTTGGCATAAGTGTGTGTCTCGAAGGTACATGCGGCCTGCACTAGAAGGGATAAAACGCGGCACTCGTGGCCACGAGTGTTTGACCACCCCTAGTGATTTTGTGATACCATGTACTGGATTGTTGTGGATTGTTGTGGATATTGTTGTGGTATTGTTGTGGATTTTAGACCACTTATGGCCTCTCTTGACTCGTAGAGCACGCATGTTTCGATTGCTATTGTTTCCAGTCTACCTATCATGCACCTTGTTTATTTAACTTCCTGTCTTTCAATTCCTGCATGATATTTAGACTGCCTTGATTGATAATTCATGAATTACTGTTATATTCTTCTGGCATTTCTTTCGATTTCTCTCAGTTACTCACCGTCTAGTTTGTGACGGTGGGTGCAGATATAACGGAGTGCAGTAGAGGCAAAGAGCCTTGCTTAGGCGACTTTTTGTGAGGATTAGCGGCTGGACTTGAGGAACCCTAGAGTAGGTTATATGTTTTTGCTCATTTGTATATCGCTTTATATATGTATGCTTTTGGTTTATAGAACTTGGTATTATTATTGAGACTAGTATCATGTATGTTGAGTTATCGAATTGTACATGAATACCGGGGTTTTCCACAATTATAGAATTCCTAATTTCCCTTTGATTGAGTTATTTCCCCTTGTTATTTACTGTTTAGTCTTCCGCTGTGTATTATTGCAATAACTCTTTCATAAACTGCTAAATTGAGTAAATATGAGGCTGACTAGGCTCGCCAGGTTGCCGAGTGATAACTCGGGGCTTGAACGGGTCTAGGCCGGGCGTACCCAATTGCATGGGGAAATTGGGGCCGTCACAGGACCAAGTGAGAGCCACAGGATTTACCTCAGGATCCGTGTGTGGAATGAATGGGTGAGGGGGTATAAATACCAACCCCATCACATTTTCTCTCTCTTCTCTCATTTTCCTTCTTTTTCTCAACGATTCAACGTGAGAAGGAGGTGGATTTTCTGGGGTTTTCACCACGATTCAACGTCATTGGAGCGAGCAAATATGAATACTAAGGTGAGAATCCGATTCTCCACGTGTGTATCTACATTTTGGCGGTGATTTTGTGAGTTTTTATCGCGATGGATTTGGACAACAGTTTTGAAAATTAGGTTTTTATGAGTTCTTTTAATGGATTATTGATCAAATGGTTGAGTTGTTGATGAATTGTGAAATGGTTTTGGTGAATTGAGAATATGACCACCCTAAATTTCACAATCCTAGAATCAGGCGTTACCGTCTTGGACCCGCACGAACTGTGACGGCCCCAAATTCCCAATGCATTTGGGTACGCCCGGCCTAGACCCGTGCAGGTCCCGAGTCCGTTCTCAGCGAACCTGACGAGCCTAGTCAGCCTCAAAACATCAAAATTTCACGTTTTATGAAAGAGTTATTGCAATTATAACACAGCGGAAGCAAAAATCATATTCTAATCAAATATTGGGAAATAACTCAATCAAAGGGAAATTATGAATCTATATAAATGTGGAAAACCCAACATGTTCAATTCTAAGTCAACAAAATGGATTGATGGAATCCACCTCAAAACATATTCCCCAGTTCCAAAACAATCATATATATATAAACTTCATACAAAAAGAAATAAACGTGAGCCTACATCCCGGTACCTCAAGTCCAACTGCTCACAAAAAGTCTCCTAGGCAAGGTCCCTTGCCCCTACTGCTCTCCGTCCTATCTGCACCCACCGTCACAAACTAGACGGTGAGTAACTGAGAGAAATCGAAAGTAAAGCCAGAAGAATATAACAGTAATTCATTAAATAACAACAGGGCAGTCTAAATATCATGCGGGTACTAAAAGATAGGAATTTAAATAAACAAGAATGCATGATAGACAGACTGGAAATGATAGCAATCGAAACATGCGTGTTCTACGAGTCAAGAGAGGCCATAAGTGGTCTATATTCCACAACAATACCACAACAATCCACAACAATCCACAACAATCCAGTACATGGTATCACACAATCACTAGGGGTGGTCAAACACTCGTGCGCTCGAGTGCCCGCGTTTTATCCCTTCTAGTGCAGGCCGCATGTACCTTCGAGACACACACTTATGCCAAGAACACACATACAAGGAATATGGAATGGAAGACCAATAATTTGATAATAGCAAACACAAAGAAATGAAAATGAATCACATGATATTTTCCAAACTGGCTTACTAACGTACAAATGCTTTTTAAGGCAGATGTACTTACCTGATTTATCGTAATCCGCGTATAACACTCCCGCGACTCCTAACGCGTATCCCCGAGTTTTCCGTTACCTGACAAGGTTGGAAACTCGTATTAATAGGTCAAGTCATTAAATTAGCTTCATTTTGACATATTATACCTTTTTTTACGTTTTTCGAGGCTAAAACCCCGATTATCTCGCCAACATTTCCGAGAAAATCCCAAAACTCAGTTGTGAACCATTTTTTCTAATTTCTCATATTTTTCTGAATTTTTCCATAATTTTCCCTATTTTCCTGGATTTTCTTTTCCATTTTTCTTTATTTTCTCTCTTTTTTTTTTTCTTTTAATTTAAGGGCGGTTCGGCCGAACCAGACCGGTTCAGGGCCGAACCGGCCCTTCTTCTTTTTCAAGAGCAGAGCAGACGCTCTGCTCTGCTCTTTTTTTTTTTTTTTGTTGAATCGATCGAGAGAGGGAGAGGGAGGAAAAGAAATAAGAGGGATGGAGAGAGAGATAAAGCAACCTCCGGTGAGCTACTCCATCACCACTGGACCTCCGACGACGGCGAAAATTCGGTCAGCTGAAAGGTGAGTAGACCGAGAGAGAGAGGCCGAGAGAAGAGAACCGTGAGGGAGAGAGAGACCGAGAGGGAAAGAGAGAAACGAAGAGCACATACCTCCGGTCGACGACCCCCCAGGCGGTCCGTTCGTCGCTCGTCGGCGACGAGCTTGGGGGCGGTGGTGAGGTTGGAGAGTGAGAGGCCGTGAGGAGAGTGAGAGAGATGAAGACCGTGAGAGAGTGAGGAGAGTGAGATTACGTGAGAGAGATGAGTGAGGATGGGAGAGTGACGTGAGTGAGAGTGGTTTTATTTTGGTGGGTGTGACGTGAGATGAGTGGGGGGGTGTAAGAGTGTGATGTGAGTGATGGGAGTGAGTGGGGTGTGAGATGTGAGTGATGGGAGTGGGTGGGGTGTGAGATGTGAGTGATGGGGTTGGGTGAGTTATTTAAAATTTGAATAGGTATGGTGGAAAATAGTGGTGTGTGTCCTACTTGTGTCCACCCATTTTTACCAACCCACACGTCTCAAAATTTAACCCAAGGGTTCCCCGACCCATCTTACCTCATCGACTCGTATTTTCCAATCATGTGCACACTTTTACTTTTATCTCACACAATTGAACTATATAATTGTTAAATAATTATTTTAATTATCTTTTTACTGCATTTTCTCCCCCCGGTTACCTAGGCGAAAACTCACTCATTTTAAAAAAAAATCGCCCGAATGGCTCATGACACGCATTTAAACTATAATACTATTACACACATCAAAGAATCATAAAATTACCTCGGTGTCGACTCCCAAGGTTCGAAATACAAATTCCGATCACGTAGCGGGTCACGATCCCGACACGTGTCACAAAAGTCAGGTTAAAAATTGAGGGATGTTACAGTCTCCCCCACTTATTAGAATTTCGTCCTCGAAATTTACTAATAAGTAAATTAAACTTCAAACTCATCGGAATCAAATAGATAGGGGAAGTGCACTTGCATGTATGACTCTAGCTCCCAAGTTAACTCTTCGTCCCCGTGGAATTGCCATTTCACGAGAACGGAAGGGATTTCCTTGTTCCTCAGTATTTTGACTTTACGGTCGACAATTTGAATTGGCTACTCCTCGTACGTGGCATCGTCTTGCAACTCGATCTGACTTAGGTCCACTGTAGGTCGTCCTCCGCCTGACTTGTCTAGTCGAAGCATTGAAATGTGAAACACTGGATGAATACCGACGAGCGCTGGCGGTAACTCTAACTGGTAAGCCACCTTACCGACCCTCTTCACAACTTTGAAGGGACCGATAAATCTAGGAGCAAGCTTCCCTTTGATTCCGAATCGTTTGTGACCCTTCAGAGGCGAGACTTTTAGGTATACATAGTCTCCCACGTCGTCCTGAAGCTCATCGTGATACTGATCATAGTATTTCTTTTGTCGCTCTTGAGCACTCTTAAGCCTCGACGAATCTGTCGTACCTTCTCGGTGTGATCAACAACGCCTCTCGGGACCAACCGCCACAATATCCTCTCGCTCACCAAAGAAGAAGGTGATCTACAAGGCTCGCCATAGAGCGCCTCAAACGGTGCCATACCGATACTTGCTCGATAACTTGTTGTTGTAAGCAAACTCACACAAATGAAGGTACTCTTCCCATGACCCGTCGTATTCCAAAACACACATCCTAAGCATGTCTTCCAACACCTCGTATCAACCTCTCTGATCGTCCGTCTGTACGTCGTGGATGGAACGCCGTACTCAACTCTAGTCGGTGCCGAACCGAGCTCGCATGCTCGCCACAATAACGAAGTAAATCTAGCGCCTCGATCGACACGATCGACAACGAACTCCGTGTAGTCGACAATCTCACGCTCGTAAAGAATGCTCGGTCTGTCAACTCGGTGTGTAGTGGATACTTGGTATGAAATGAGCGATTTCGTCAATCGATCCACAATTACCCGGATGCTATCATGACCACGAGGAGATCGGGGCAAGCCACCGACGAAATCCATAGAAATGTGCTCCCACTTCCATTGAGGAATAGGTAGGGGCTCCAAGAATCCTCCAGGCCGTCGATGCTCAGCCTTCACACGCTGGCATATCTCACACGCTCTAATGAATTCCGACACATCGGATTTCATCCCTGGCCACCAAAAGAGACGTCGCATATCAGCATACATCTTGGTCCGACCCGGATGCACAGAAAATCGAGAACGGTGAGCCTCCTGAAGTATCTCGGTGCGTAAGTCAGCCGCCAATGGAATCCACAGTCGCCCACGATACCTCAAGCAAGAGTCTGTCGACCGACTCCAATCTGGATGTTCTGAACTGTCAGCCATCTCACTGAATTGCTGGTACGACTCATCGCCCTGCTGTCCCTCGAGAACAGTCTGCAGTGAAACGGTCTGCAACCTCATCTGACCACAAATCTGTGTCCTGGTAGTCACCGGTACGTCCGCTGAACTCATCAACTCGGCTGCCTCAAGAAGACCATACTCGTGGGTCATCTGACATACGACCACCTCTGCATCAGATCCTCTACGGCTCAAAGCATCAGCAACCACGTTAGCTTTCCCCGGATGATACTCTAACGAGAAATCATAGTCCTTCAAGAACTCTAGCCAACGTCTCTGTCTCAGGTTTAGTTCTCTCTGAGTGAATAAGTACTTCAAGCTCTTGTGGTCTGTGAACAACTCGAAACGTACGCCATACAAGTGGTGCCTCCATATCTTCAATGCAAACACTATCGCGGCCAACTCTAAGTCGTGTGTCGGGTAGTTCCTCTCGTGAACCTTCAGCTGTCGAGATGCATAAGCGATAACTCGCCCTCCTGCATCAATACACAACCCAAGCCAACCTTCGACGCGTCGTGTACACGACTAAGTCTTTCCTGGATCTCGGCAACGCTAACACGAGCGCGGTAGTCAATTTCTTCTTCAAAGTGTTGAATGCATGTTCGCACTCCTCATCCCAATCAAACTTCGCATTCTTCTTAGTCAATTTCGTCATCGGAGCGGCAATCTTGGAGAAGTCTTGCACAAATCGGCGATAGTATCCTGCCAATCCCAGAAAACTGCGAATTTGCGTAACGGTAGTCGGCGTATGCCACTCAATCACTGCTCTAACCTTCTCTGGATCAACAGCAACACCGGTAGCTCCAACAACATGCCCAAGGAATCGGACTTCTGACAACCAAAACTCACACTTGCTGAACTTGGCAAACAATCGATGATCTCTCAAAGTCTGCAATACTGCTCGTAGATGTCCTTCATGCTCCTCACGAGTCCTGGAATAGATGAGGATATCGTCTATGAACACAATCACGAACCGATCAAGGTATTCCCTCATCACGCGATGCATGAGATCCATAAACATTGCTGGCGCATTAGTTAAGCCGAATGGCATGACTGTAAATTGAAAGTGACCGTATCTCGTCCTGAACGCCGTCTTTTCTCGATCTTCATCCCTAATCCTGAGCTGGTGATAGCCTGATCGCAGATCTATTTTCGAGAACCACTGCGCTCCTGTCAACTGATCAAACAAATCATCAATGCGTGGCAACGGATATTTGTTCTTCACTGTAATTCGGTTCAACTGGCGATAATCTATACATAGCCTCAAACTTCCATCCTTCTTCTTCACAAATAGAACTGGTGCTCCCCACGGCGACATACTCGGACTGATGAAACCAAGCTCTAACAACTCGTCTAGCTGACTCCTCAAGCTCTCGAGGTGCCATACGGTACGGTGGTATCGAGATCGGCTTAGTCCCTGGTACAAGGTCAATGATAAAGTCTATCTCCCTCGGTGGTGGTAATCCCGGCAAATCCTCCGGAAACACATCTGGGAAGTCGCACACAACTGGTACCTCTGAAAAGCAAATCTCCTGCTTCACCCCAATGCTCATGACACTCGCAACAATCTCAATCTCGCCACTCGTGGCTTCCCTGCCTCTGGTGATAGGAAGTAGCGATGCCGTACCCTGAATGCTGAGCTCCGAACCATCTACTAACGGAATCGTGATTCTCTTCTCATAACAACTAATGTGAGCATGAAACGATCCCAGCCAATCCATGCCCAACAAAGCATCAAACTCCAAAAACTCGAGTACTCTCATATCTACTGGTAACTCATAACCCCCTATCTCTACCGGAATATCGAGACACAACAAATTTGGGTAAATTTTATCTCCAGCAGCGGTGCTAAGGATGAGGGGTTTACTAAGCCTAACAGTTTCAAACCTAGCTTATCTACCATTCGACCAAAGAATAAATGAAACAAAGTGGAACCGGAATCGAACATGGTATGCATGAAAGTACCGCAAATAGAAATCATACCCCGACAAGGTTTCGGATGCCCCCAGTCGTCAACAACAATGCCGCCCGAACGCGTTCTCTCGATGCGATGATGCTTTGTGGCGGTACTCTTGGTGGTTGAGGGCATTCCCTCTGTATGTGACCGACCTTTCCGCACCTAGAAACAAGTGCGGGTATCCTGCGATCCCTGAGTCTGGCTCTGGCCTCGTCCCTGTGCGAAACTTTGTGTCTGAGTCTGACCAGACCCCTATGTCCTCCTCTGCCTGTCTCCTCGGTCGATACCTCTACTCTCAATAGTCTGTCTCTGTGACTGCTGTCCTGGTCGACTAGGCTGTGGTGGATGACTGGAAAAACTGGGTACTGGCGGAGCAATGTGTCGGACGGGTAGTCGACTGTGCAACGGACCCTACACTCTGAGTCCTACGGTCACGAAAATTCCACCTATTCTTCTTCCTCTTCTTGACCTGATGGTGCTCCTCCAATCGGGACTCTGGTCTGACCGATCTGGTCTCCTCAGGATGAGTAAGTAGGTAACCCTCTCGAGCTAAACTCCGCTCGTATGCAATCTGTAAAGTCTCCGGCTGCGTAGTGACTACAGAACCACCGATCGTAGGTAATAAACCCTCAGTGAAATAATACACTCGGTCAGTCTCGGTGTTAGCCGATCCTCCAGCATAAGGTAACAATGATGAGAATCTACCCATGTACTCCATCACTGACTCATTAGCGCCCTGCCTCAACGCCATGAACTCATTCCTCTTTGCTCGAAGTACAGTCGGTGGAAAGTATTTCTGATTAAACTGGGTCTTGAAGTCGATCCGGTCTCTCGGAACGCCTCTGGTAGTAACGATAGTCGTCCACCAGTCATCTGCCTCCCCCTGTAACATAGACGAAGAGATCGTCGCTCGCATATGGTCCTCCGTGGCGATGATCGAATGAATCTTCTCATGACTCTTCAGAAACAACTCTGCTGCTCTAACATCAGTGCCGCCATAAAACTTCATAGGATCATGTCTCTTAAATTCCCTCCACTGCTTCGCCTCAGCAGTGGCTCCCGGACTCTTCGATGGAGTCGTAACTGGAGTAACCTCTGCAGTAGCTGTTGGCAAAGCTGGTGTCTCTATCACTCGAGCTATCTCTGTCAATAAAGGATGTGTCTCCGCCTCGGTCTGCGTGTCAGGTGCAACAACAGCTCCCTCAGGTACTGCCTCTAACGGAATCGGAGCCGTGGATGCCGCAGCAATCGGGGTCTCTGCCCCTCGGGTAGTAGTATGTGGCAATGGTGTAGTCGGAGTCGATGGTGTAGCGGTAGCTGGTACGAGTGTCCTCAACAGTCGTAACATTTCTTGTAGCTGCGAATCCTGCGTCGCAACTCTCTGAGTCAAGGCATGCACATCGTCCGCACTAGCATATCGTGTGCCGGATGTGCCACTATCGTCGCCGACGGCCGATCGATCCGCCATCGTCGTCTGAATCAAGAAAACGAACTTCTCGGATCGGTCTATAGCTATCGTATACTATAATAATACACATAGCAATCATAATATGTATTAAAGTAATTCGACTCAACCCATTACTTCCCCAAATAAGTTTCTACGGGATTCTAGGGTTTCCACTTCTCAGTTTGACCGATCCTAACTTCCGCTGGTTTTAATGGTTTGTGTTTTATGAATTTACATCAAGAGTCAGGTCTATATAACCTTGTGCTCTGATACCAACTGTGATGTTGGTATCACAATTTTTATACAACTCTATACTCTGTCCTTAAGATTATGAAGCCTATGCTCTGATACCAACTGTGACGGCCCCAAATCCCCAATGCATTTGGGTACGCCCGGCCTAGACCCGTGCAGGTCCCGAGTCCGTTCTCAGCGAACCTGACGAGCCTAGTCAGCCTCAAAACATCAAAATTTCACGTTTTATGAAAGAGTTATTGCAATTATAACACAAATGGAAGCAAAAATCATATTCTAATCAAATATTGGGAAATAACTCAATCAAAGGGAAATTAGGAATCTATATAAATGTGGAAAACCCAACATGTTCAATTCTAAGTCAACAAAATGGATTGATGGAATCCACCTCAAAACATATTCCCCAGTTCCAAAACAATCATATATATATAAACTTCATACAAAAAGAAATAAACGTGAGCCTACATCCCGGTACCTCAAGTCCAACTGCTCACAAAAAGTCTCCTAGGCAAGGTCCCTTGCCCCTATCGCTCTCTCGTCCTATCGCACCCACCGTCACAAACTAGACGGTGAGTAACTGAGAGAAATCGAAAGTAAATCCAGAAGAATATAACAGTAATTCATTAAATAACAACAGGGCAGTCTAAATATCATGCGGGTACTGAAAGATAGGAATTTAAATAAACAAGAATGCATGATAGACAGACTGGAAATGATAGCAATCGAAACATGCGTGTTCTACGAGTCAAGAGAGGCCATAAGTGGTCTATATTCCACAACAATACCACAACAATCCACAACAATCCACAACAATCCAGTACATGGTATCACATAATCACTAGGGGTGGTCAAACACTCGTGCGCTCGAGTGCCCGCGTTTTATCCCTTCTAGTGCAGGCCGCATGTACCTTCGAGACACACACTTATGCCAAGAACACACATACAAGGAATATGGAATGGAAGACCAATAATTTGATAATAGCAAACACAAAGAAATGAAAATGAATCACATGATATTTTCCAAACTGGCTTACTAACGTACAAATGCTTTTTAAGGCAGATGTACTTACCTGATTTATCGTAATCCGCGTATAACACTCCCGCGACTCCTAACGCGTATCCCCGAGTTTTCCGTTACCTGACAAGGTTGGAAACTCGTATTAATAGGTCAAGTCATTAAATTAGCTTCATTTTGACATATTATACCTTTTTTTACGTTTTTCGAGGCTAAAACCCCGATTATCTCGCCAACATTTCCGAGAAAATCCCAAAACTCAGTTGTAAACCATTTTTTCTAATTTCTCATATTTTTCTGAATTTTTCCATAATTTTCCCTATTTTCCTGGATTTTCTTTTCCATTTTTCTTTATTTTCTCTCTCTTTTTTTTTTTCTTTTAATTTAAGGGCGGTTCGGCCGAACCAGACCGGTTCAGGGCCGAACCGGCCCTTCTTCTTCTTTCAAGAGCAGAGCAGACGCTCTGCTCTGCTCTTTTTTTTTTTTTTTTTTGAATCGATCGAGAGAGGGAGAGGGAGGAAAAGAAATAAGAGGGATGGAGAGAGAGATAAAGCAACCTCCGGTGAGCTACTCCATCACCACTGGACCTCCGACGACGGCAAAAATTCGGTCAGCTGAAAGGTGAGTAGACCGAGAGAGAGGCCGAGAGAAGAGAACCGTGAGGGAGAGAGAGACCGAGAGGGAAAGAGAGAAACGAAGAGCACATACCTCCGGTCGACAGCACCCTCCGGCAGTCCGTTTCGGTCGTCGGCGACGAGCTTGGGGGCGGTGGTGAGGTTGGAGAGTGAGAGGCCGTGAGGAGAGTGAGAGAGATGAAGACCGTGAGAGAGTGAGGAGAGTGAGATTACGTGAGAGAGATGAGTGAGGATGGGAGAGTGACGTGAGTGAGAGTGGTTTTATTTTGGTGGGTGTGACGTGAGATGAGTGGGGGGGGGGTGTAAGAGTGTGATGTGAGTGATGGGAGTGAGTGGGGTGTGAGATGTGAGTGATGGGAGTGGGTGGGGTGTGAGATGTGAGTGATGGGGTTGGGTGAGTTATTTAAAATTTGAATAGGTATGGTGGAAAATAGTGGTGTGTGTCCTACTTGTGTCCACCCATTTTTACCAACCCACACGTCTCAAAATTTAACCCAAGGGTTCCCCGACCCATCTTACCTCATCGACTTGTATTTTCCCATCATGTGCACACTTTTACTTTTATCTCACACAATTGAACTATATAATTGTTAAATAATTATTTTAATTATCTTTTTACTGCATTTTCTCCCCCCGGTTACCTAGGCGAAAACTCACTCATTTTAAAAAAAAATCGCCCAAATGGCTCGTGACACGCATTTAAACTATAATACTATTACACTCATCAAAGAATCATAAAATTACCTCGGTGTCGACTCCCAAGGTTCGAAATACAGTCCAGTATCGCGTAGCCGGGTCACGATCCTGACACGTGTCACAAAAGTCAGGTTAAAAATTGAGGGATGTTACACGAACCCCCGAGCCAGTCTCGCCGAGTCGCGCGGGGCCAGTGAGCCTTTCCTTACCATTCAACCAATTATCAAGTATTTAGATGTGAAATCAATTAATTAGCGAGTTACCAAAGTAATAGGCGGAAGCAATTAATCTCAACTAATCAGTCAACTTTAAAAGCTCCAAGTTATGACAAAAACCTAGGGTGTGGGAACCCCATATATCATATATATCATATAAAGCAAGGAGAGTATCATCAATGTCATACAATACCCAACAATCTCTCAACCCATAACCCCATGTACAAAACAATATAAGTAGCTAATTCACCAAAATGTCACCTATATCAGAAGAGAAGGGCCACTAAAAGTATATCGCCTAACTCCACGGCTTTTTCTTTGCTGGACTATGGATCTGCACTCGGTCAAACATAAGTATGAAGAGCCCAGTAAGTAACGCCAAGCAGGAACAACAATAAATACAACATTTCGACTTAAATAAATAAATAGTCAATTCATGCAGATAGAAAGAAAGGACGGGAAGCGCATGAATATATAAAGACTGTGAATAAATAAAGAAGCAATCGAAATTGAGTGTCCCGAAATATAAGTGAAAGGCACAAGTAGTCCCAACCAATCAAAGTCGTTAAGCCGATGACAAAATCTCCTCAAAGGCTGGGAGTCGAGGACAGAATCTTCTCTAAGACCCCTACGCGAGTGCAGAGTCCCCAGCAATCTAGTGGAGAACTCTCAGCCCGTACATGTCATCAAAACCAAACATATATCCCCGGCCGTAAACCCCGGTGTAATACACCGCGAGTCTGGAATTCTGCAAGGATCACACTTGACACACTTACTTTGGACAACTCATAAGAATGGAATGACAAGATAGCATCGAAACAATATCAACAAATAATTCAAAGCTCAAGAAATAACTGTAGTGTTTCTCGCTGGTTTACTTACCTCGATGCAAGCTAATTGCACTCTCACGGACTCTGACTCATCCCTACGTAGTCTCGCATGCTAATACTTCAGATAATACAATTAATTGTAGGTTCCATTAATTTTTATCCAATTTTTCTTATTTATATTTATTATGTTTTCGGGTTGAATTTTGGGTTATTGGGTCGTATTTGGACTCGTTGGATACCCCGAGAAGACCTCAATTCGTTCCGAAGTTTTCCCAAAAAATTAGAAAATTCTGGGTTCTGGGCAACATCGCCGAGACGCCGTGAGGGTCTTACCGTCGACGGCGTCTCCACGACAAATGTCGTGGGCAACGTCGTGGGGGGTGTTATACCCCACGGCGCCTTCATGACGTGGGGCAGAGAAGGGCTCTGCCCCAGTCGTATGTGGGGTGAGCTGTGAGGGAACCCTCACAGTGTCAGTCGCGACGCCCCTGTCTGAGGGACTTTTCGGGGTGTTTAGCACCCCCGGCTCGCTCCGCCTTAAGCCGATTTGGTCCATTTTTCATCGAAAATACAACACCACTTCAAAAACATCTTCAACTCATCCCAAAACGTCCGAAATCATTGCCGAAAAAACCCAATACTAAAATCACTCAAAAATTTCCAAAAAATCCAAAAACTCTCCAAATCGAAAACCACCTTCACAAATCTCGTTGTAATCGTCGAGAGGATCACCAAAACGTCGAGAGTTTCGATTGAATTTGAAATCTCGACGTGGTGTCCAATTTTCATCGCAACGAATACGAACAATACCTATACCAACGCGTAAGAAATGGCGAGGATATGAGGGATCTTACCTCGGATCACTCGCAACTATCGTCGTCGCGCCACTTTGGCCACCATAACCACCAGTTACTTGAGAGAGACGTTAGGAAGAGAGTAGAGAGATAGGAGAGAGAGAAACGGGTGGGTATGGGTTTATATACCTTTCACCCAAATCTTGTCCCAACACCCATCCCAAGGCTCATTAAGTGGTTTATAATCACCCCATCCCACCAACGTATGTGACTCCATTAGGTGACTATAGTTGACTTGTTCCTCTCTCTAGCCTATCTATCTCATCTCTTATGCGTCCAGACTCGACCCGCGCCGCACTCTGCGTGCCTTGCGCACTTGGTCGAATCGCGTGCCAATTATTTTGATTATTTTAGAGTTTGTATTTTATCAGTGTTTATAAATCAACTTTGTTCCCCAGACCACTAAACATCGTCTTGCACAACCAACACTTACACACAAAATTTTTTAGGCGTTTAGGACATCAAAATTAGTGTTAAGGCTATACAGTATAGTACAAACATCAAACAAATATAACATACCTCGGTGTCGACGTCCGAAAATTGATGACTGTACCACGGTGGAGGGACCACGTACCACCTGTATTGACACATGGCACGGGTTAAATTTTAGGGTCGTTACAGAGAAGTTGTGGAGTTTTTAGGGATTTTTGTGGATTTTTGGTTGATTTTTGAAATCGGGTAGTTTGTCAAGGTTTTGACACGGGCCAAGAGTGGTTTAATGTTGTAATGGAGGTCCCGACGGGGTTGGGATAGACTCGAAGCATGGCGACGCGAGCCAGGTGTGAAGATTTTGGGGATATCTCGGGGACTCAAATGGGTCCGAATACGACCCAATACCCTGAAAATCAACCCAATTACAATACTCAAATAATTATAGAAAATTGGATAAATTAGAAAGTATTTAATAGGAATTGTTATTTGATTGGATTATTAGGGTTTTTTGTTGATTGACGGGTTACATAGCAGTTGTAAGAGGCGTGTTGTGACGGCCCCAAATTCCACAATCCTAGAATAGGGCGCCGCCCGGTCTGGACCCGCGCGAACTCCCGAGCCAATCCCGACGAGTCGCGCGGGGCAAGTGAGCCTATCCTTACGATTCAATCATTTGTTAATCATTTGAAAGTGAAGTCAATTAATTAGCGAGTTATCAAAGTATAAAGCGGAAGCAATCAATCTCAACTAATCTATTAACTTCGAAAGCTCTAAGTTATGACAAAAACCTAGGGTGTGGGAACCCCGTATATCATATATATCATGTAAAGCAAGGAGAGTATCATCCAAGTCTTAATATCCAAAAAGATCTCTCAACCCATTACCCCATGTACAAAAACAATATAAGTAGCTAATACAACAAAAAATGTCACCTATATCAGCAAAGGAGGGCCGCTCAAAGTATATCACCTAACTGCACGGCCTTTCCTTTGCTGGACTGCAGATCTGCACTCGGTCAAACACAAGAATGACGAGCCCAGGTAAGTAACGCCAAGCAGGAACAACAATAAATACAGTATTTCGAATTAAATAAATGAACAGTCAATTCATGCCAATAGAAAGAAAAGGACAGGGAGCGCATGAATATATAAAAACTGTAAATAAATAAATAAGCAATCAAAATTGAGTGTCCCAGAATACAAGGGAAAGGCACAAGTGGTCCCGACCAATTAAAGTCGTTAAGCCGAGGACAAAATCTCCACAAAGGCTAGGAATCGAGGACAGAATCTCCTTTAAGACCCCTACGCGAGTGCAAAGTCCCCAGCAATCTGGTGGAGAACTCTCACCCCGTATATGTCATTACAACTAATCATGTATCCCCAACCGTAAACTCCGGTATAATACACCGCGAGCCCGGAATTCTGCAAGGATCACGCTTGACAGACTTGCCTTAGGACAACTCAAAAGGAATGGAATGACAAGATAGTATCGAAACAATGTCAATAAATAATTAGAAGCTCAAGAAATACTGTGGTGTTCCTCACTGGTTTACTTACCTCGATCCAAGCTAATCCGCGCTAACACGAACTCCGACACGCCCCTTACGGTCCCCGTGTGTACAATAATCCTGATAATGCAATTTATATCAATTTCCTTAATTTCCCATGATTTTTTCCAAATTTTTAGTTATTTTTGCCAAATTTCACGTCTTCTAAGGCAAAAACCCCAGCAAAAACGTCTCGCAAAAATTCTGAATATTTCACTTTTCATAGAAATTCCCAAATTTCTCTTTATTTGATGAAAATATAATTTTCTAGAATTTTCTAGAATTTTTCCTGAATTTTTTTCTATTTTTCTGGAATTTATTTCAATTAAAATCAATTTTAATATATTTTATTGAAATAAATAATTTTTTTATTAATAAATCAATTTTTTCTATTTTTCTGGAATTTATTTCATCTCGGTCCACCCGGGTCAGACCCGGTCAACTCGGGTCAAACCGGGACGGGTCACCTTGACCCGGCCCGGTTTCTCTTCTTCTTCGTTGCTTTGTTTGCTGGAAAATTCAGCAAACACAGCAGCGTCATTCTTTTTTTACCGACATTAACAACAATACAACCACATCACCCAACCACCATCATCACCACCATTTTCACTATTTGAATCCACCATCCCCTCAACAACAACCTCGACAACAAATTCGAAAACAACCACAACGACAACACCCACAACGAAATCAACAACTTCTTACCTGGATTTCGCCTCGACGTCGAGCCCACGCTCTCCGCGAATCGTCGCTATCCTCTCCTCGATCTCTCCTTCTCTATCGATTCCTCTTCTTCTCCCATTTTTTTTTTATCGAAGATAGGGATTGTGGTGACGGTGACGTGTTGTTATTTTGGGTATTTTGGTCAAATGACCAAAATACCCCTCACCCTTAACTATGCCCTTTACAAGTTTAATGCCATTTTTGGTCACTTCGCAGCCACCTCCACCAACTTTAATGACTCCAATAGGTGACTCTTGGTTGACTTTTGTTCTTTTGATCTCATCCTTTTCAAACAACACTCAAAGTTTCCCTCGGGTATTCTTGCACCCGACGCATAACACTAACTTTGTTCGTCGCATCACCACAGACGTCCTGACGTAACAAACGAACTTTACAACCTTTTAAATATTATTTATTTAATATTTTTGTCAGTGTTTCTAATTAAATTTGTTCCCCGGACTACTAAAACTCGTACACAATGCCTTTACCCGTTAAAAACTTAAAATTGCACAAATGAAATATAATATAATACAAACATCATACAAAACTAACATACATCGGCGTCGACGTCCGAGAATTGATGACTGTAACACGGAGTGGGCCCACATATCACCTGTATTGACACGTGGCACGAGTTATATTTTTAGAGTCGTTACACGTTTCAGAACTGAATTTAGAATGTATTAGCTTGGATTACAGGTAAGTAAACCAGTGAGGAATTTTACAGTTATTTCTGAGCTTTAAATAATTTTTGTTATTTTTCTATTCTCATTTTTGGATGTTCAATTCCTTTGATTTGTCCGAGGGCAAGAGAATCAACGTGATCCTTGCAAAAAATTT
The DNA here is from genome assembly GCA_039657345.1 of Stephania japonica. Classification (NCBI taxonomy): domain Eukaryota; kingdom Viridiplantae; phylum Streptophyta; class Magnoliopsida; order Ranunculales; family Menispermaceae; genus Stephania; species Stephania japonica. Next base: position 6,246,920 of record CM077566.1, read on the forward strand.
TGGGCTTTCTGAGGTAACATAACAGAGGTCGACGACAGCTAGACTAGTGAGATTAATCCTCAATCGATTAGTTTGAGGATTAATTGCTTCTGCTTTATTAAAGTTAACTCACTAATCGACAAATTTTTAACTTGTAATGATGTAAAAATGGTAAATGGTAAAGGAAAGCTGACTAGGCTTGCATGACTCGACGAGATTGGCTCAGGGGTTCATGTAAGTTTAGGCTAGGCTGGACCTAGTTTAGAGTTTGAAATTGGGGTTGTCACAGTTGGTATCAGAGCCGAAGTTTAAATACTTGACTCTTGATTTAAATCACAAACCATTAAGACATTAATCAACGAAAGTTAGGAATGGTTGAACTTAGAGTGGAACCCTATAATCCTGACATAAGTCTTAGTTGGGAAGTGAGGAGAGTTGGGGAAATAAAAAATCGAACTATATGAGCTATTTGATGTATTGCATACTACTACTATTGATAGTTATATCTTGATCGAGAAATCACTTTCATTGCGAAATGCGATCGCCGATTAGTCTGAGATCTACGGTGGAGGTTCGGAAGATGTTCAAGCGAGGCCGATGTCTTGTGGTGCACTACAGTGGCTACGAAGGGGAAGCCCAAGGACTTGTCTGAGTTCAGAAAGAGATTCAGACCGTGGTCGCGGAGAAACCTAGCTCAGAGTGTTGGATCTGTAGCGTCTCCGCATAACACAACAGTAGTACCATTTGCTCCAGTACGGGGTTTAGTTTTCAGGGGACTTTGACCAATTTGTCTATCACTAGTGGTAGAGTCGCCACTAGCGTAGATGTTCAGACATTTGTTAATGTATTGAGTACGATGGACTGAGTTGTGACTAAGTTGGAGGAGGTACCAATGGTATGCAAGTTTCCTGATGTCTTCCAACGAAGCTACCAGGATTACCACCGCCTAGGAAAATTGACTTTATTATTGACTTGGTCCCAGGGACCAAACCTATTTCGATTCCGCCGTACCGTAGGGCTCCGAGAGAGCTAGAGAAACTGAGAGATCAACTAGATAAGTTGCTAGAGTTGGGTTTCATTTACCTGAGCATGTCACCCTAGGGAACGCCAGTTCTATTTGTCAAGAAGAAAGACGGCAGCCTGCGATTGTGTATCGACTACCGACAGTTAAATAGGGTAACAGTGAAGAATTGAATAGGGTAACAGTGAAGAACAAGTATCCACTTCCGTGTATTAATGATTTGTTTGACCAGCTGACGAGAGCATAATGGTTCTCGAAGATTGATTTGAGATCTGGGTACCATCAGCAAAGGACTAAAGCGAAGGATAGGGAGAAGACGACGTTTCACAATCAATATAGGCATTATTAGTTCACAATCATGCCTTTTGGGCTAACTAATGCACCAGTGATGTTTATGGACCTGATGCATCGAGTGTTGAGACAGTATTTGGATCGTTTCGTCATCGTGTTCATCGACGACATTTTGATCTACTCCTGGACTCGTGAGGATCACGAGGAGCATCTCAGGTTGATTTTGCAGCTTCTGAGAGAGCACAGGTTATTCGCCAAGTTTAGTAAGTGTAAGTTTTGGCTTGCGAAGATCATATTTCTTGGACACATTGTCGGAGCATGTGAAGTGTCAGTGGATCCTACTAAGGTCAGAGCAGTGATAGATTGGCCTACACCGAGATTAGTGTCAAATATTTGCAGTTTCCTTGGTTTGGTGGGATATTGCAAGCGTTTTGTACGAGACTTCTCGAATATTGCGGCACCTATGATGCAATTGACGAAGAAGGACATTAGATTTCAGTGGACAAACGGTTGTGAGCAGGCGTTTCAAACTTTGAAGGAATGTTTGACTACCGCGCCAATGCTTGTATTGCCTGAGCCAGGGAAAGGTTTTGAAGTGAACACCGATGCTTCAAAGATCGGTTTAGGTTGTGTTTTGATGTAGGACGGTAGAGTGATTGCCTACGCGCCGTAATAACTAAAGGTTCATGAGAAGAACTACCCACATGACTTGGAGTTGGCGACAGTGGTGTTTTCACTGAAGACTTGGCATCATTATCTCTACCGATAGAGGTTTGTGTTGTTTACTGACCACAAAAGTTTGAAGTATTTGTTTACTCAAAAGGATTTGAATATGAGACTGAGGCGTTGGCTTAAGTTTTTCAAGGATTATGATTTCTCGTTAGAGTATATCACCAGGGGAAGGCCAATGTGGTTGCAGACGCATTGAGCCATAGAGGGTCAGACTCAAAGGTTGTTACCTGCCACATGTAACACAAGTATGGTTTGCTCGAGGTGGTCGAGAAGTCGTATTCAATTGATATTCCGACCAGCACTAGTGTATTGATTTGTGTCCAGATGTAGACTCAAATAGTCTCTACTCATAATGTACTTAATGGTCAGCGGGATGACGAGCAGCCTAATCAGATACTGGACAAGAAGGTGAAGATTCTGAGGAATGAGGAGATCCCGTCAGCCTTTATCAAGTGGTAGCACCACGGGGATGAGGAGCTGACGTAGGAGCTTGTGTACTATATGCGCGAGTATTTTCCCTACCTATTCTGATTTGGTAAGTTTTCCTCTTAGTTTTGTTCTTATTTCGAGGACGAAATTTCAGTTAGTTGGGAAGACTGTAACGACCCTAAAATCTAACTCGTGCCATGTGTCAATTTAGATCGTATGTGGGCCCATTCGCTGCGATATAGTTATCCAAATCTCGGTCGTCAACGCCGAGGTATGTTATTTATGTTCGGTGTTTTGTATTATATTTTATTACCCAAATGTAAATTTCAATGTCCCAAACATGCGAGAACGTTTTAGTGTGAGCATTGGTGTTGGGGAACTGGTTAGGCTCGACGGGAACGTGAATAACGAGTTTCAGGCGAACAGTTGTCGGGTAATTAATAGTCTGGGAGAAATTAATGAATAAAAAACGCTGACAAAATACAAATAAATACTAATTAAAAGGTGTAAAACGCGTTTGATACGTTGGTACGTCTGGGATGACGCGACGAGCGATTCGTGGTACGAAACGGGTCTGGAAACGTGAGTATTGTGCGAGAAATTAGCAAGTTAGGAGATTGTGTCACTTAGTGAAGTCACACACTTTATGTCATGGTTGGTAGATGGATCAAGTGAGAGCCATAGGATTTGCCTCTGGATTCGTGTGTGGAATGAATGGGTGAGGGGCCTATAAATACCAACCCCATCACTTTTTCTCTCTTCTCTCATTTTCCTTCTTTTCTCAACGATTCAACGTGAGAAAGCGGTGGATTTTTTGGCATTTTTGCCACGATTCGACGCCATTAGAGCAAGCAAATACGAATTATAAGGTGAGAATTCGATTTTCCAAATGTGTATCTACGTTTTGGCGGTGATTTTGTGGGTTTTCATCGCGATGGATTTAGACAACAGTTTTGGAAATTGGGTTTATTGATCAAATGTTTCAGTTGTTAATGAATTGTGAAGTGGTTTTGGTGAATTGAGAAGTTGTGGAATTTTTGGAGATTTTTGTGGATTTTTGGTTGATTTTCGAAACGGAATGGTTTGTCGAGGTTTTGACACGAGCTGAGAGTGGTTTGATGTTGTAATGGAGGTCCCGACGTGGTTGGGATAGGCTCAAAACATGGCGACGCATGCCGGGGGTGGGATAGGCTCGAAGCATGGCGACTGGGGGCGTCTGGATGAGACGTCGCGAGCGAAGTCGTGGGCATGTAGTGTGCCACCCACGACGGATGGGGTCGTGATCCCCATCTTCACGCCGTGGGGACGCCGCCAGGAAGAAAATTCCACGGCGTCCCGACTACATGGCACTGTTCACATTGACAGTTTTTAAAAAATTTTGGAAAATTTTAGGGATCTCTCGGGGACTCAAATGGGTCCGAATACGACCCAATACCTCAGAAATCAACTCAATTACACTACTCAAATAATTATGGAAAATTGGGTAAATTAGAAAGCATTTAATAGGAATTGTTATTTAATTGGATTATCAGGGTTTTTAGTTGATTGACGGGTTACACGGGAGTTGTAAGAGGCGTGCCAGAACTGAATCGAGTGTGCATTAGCTTGGATTACAGGTAAGTAAACCAGTGAGAAATTTTACAGTTATTTATGAGCTTCGAATAATTTTTTTATTTTTCTATTTCCATTTTTGGATATTTTATTCCTTTAAGCTATCCAAGGGTCCTTGCAGAAATTTTTGGGCTTCTTGAGGTAATATGTCAAAGGTCGACAGCTGGGGATGCACGATATTGGTTCTGGTTTTATACGGGATGAGTGTTCTTACTGGACTACTAGGGAATCTCATTCGCGTAGATGTTAGGACGACGTGAGTGTACCGCCTTCTAAGCGTCGAGTCTTGTAGGCGTATACCTCGACTCAAACAATCTTTTGGGACGGGACTACTTGCACCTCTCTATTGTTTTCAGGACACTTATTTTCGATTGCTCAGTTGATTTGTTTACAGACTTATTTATTCATGCATTCTCTGTCCTTTCTTTCTATCAGCATGAATATGACTGTTTATTTATTTGTTTTGAAATGTTGTAATTATGTCCTGTTTGGCGTTACTTACTTGGGTTCGTCATTTTTGTGTTTGACGGAGTGCAGATCCACATACCAGCAAGGGAAAGGCTCCAAAGCTTAGAGATTTGATTTGAAGATACCGGAGCACACCTTTCCACTTGGCTGATTAGGTGACTTTTTGTATTATCTTATGTATATATTGTTTTGAGACATTGGGACTTGGGGTTTTGAGAGATTCTTGGCATGTATATATATATTTTGTTCTCCTCTGACTGATCATTTATGATAATATACATATACAGGGTTTTCACACTTTAGGATGTCTTATTTGATATGGTTATGATTATTCGATTAGTTTGAGGATTAATTGCTTCCGCTTTATTAAAGTTAACTCACTAATCGACAAATTTTTAACTTCTAATGATGTAAAAATCGTAAATGGTAAAGGAAGGCTGACTAGGCTTGCATGACTCGGCAAGACCAGCTCGGAGGTTCACGTAAGTTTAGGTCGGGTAGGACCCAGTTTAGAGTTTGAAATTGGGGCCGTAATAGTACGACTGTAGTAAGATGCTAGGGCGACCTAGTGACGGGACACCTTGCATCCGTTCGACATTGGGATTTATGTGCACACACATCGATGCACAAATGGATAGGCACCATCATTGGGCGTCTCTCGGGTGTTCCAAAATGGGCATTTTAGGGAGATTCCAACTCTAAATCTAATCCAAGTACTTAAATACTAAACATAGACTTTCCTGTTTTAACCAAAAAAAATATAAATAAAATTCACGAACTAAAATATTGAGTATTAAATTGTGGTAACTTGTAAGTGGGTTCCAACTTTCAAAGGGTGCAGTTCTCTATTCCTAATACTCATGAACGGCTCATGAGTGATGTGACTTCGGCCTTGTTTGGTTAAAGGTGGTGTTCTCTTTCGGGAGATAACTTACAAGGAATTTAAAACTAATCTTGTTTGGTTGCTCAAATTTCCTGCAAGTTATCTTCCAACTTACAGGGATGGGTAATAGATATATCCCCCACCCCCTATAGGGAGTTATCTCCAATGAGTTGTGGACACAATTACCCTCATTAACGACCATTTTATTACCCATCTTTTTTCTTATTTAAAGGCTATTATGTCAATTCATATATTTTACTATTTAAAAATTTACAACTTCCCTGCAAGTTTAAAGTTGAACCAAACATGAAAATATTAACTTCAAGGAGATATCTCCGAACTAACACTGCAAGTTAGCAAAAGAAATGAACCAAAAGAAGTCGATTGTCATTCTAGCATCGCGCCTTAAGAAATTGCACTTCCCTCTTGAAAATGCTAGAATGACAACACATGCATAACGTGCCAATCTTATCGTCCGTGCAAGCCTCGGAATTTGACCTTATGTATCATGAGGTGTAATGTGACGGCCCCAGTTTTCAAACCTAAACTGGGCCCTGCCCAGCCTAAACTTACGTGAAAACCCAAACCCGTCTCGACAAGTCACGCAAGCCTAGTCAGTCTTATCCCTTACCATTTACCATTCATTTACAAGTTTATCATATTGATTAGTGAGTTATCATCAAAATAGTGGAAGCAAAAGCTCAAACTAATCAAATAATCACAACCATGTAAAGATAAAACATCCTAGAGTGTGGAAACTCCGCATATGTATATCATAATAAATGATCAATCAGAGGAGAACAACCCAATAGATATACATGCCCAGAATCTCTCACATACCCAAACCCATGTTCCAAAACAATATATATATATGCAATAATACAAAAAAATCACCTACTCAGGTAAATGGAAGGACGTGCTCTAGTATCCTTAAAGCAAATCCCTAATCTCCGATACCTTCCCCTTGCTAGACTATGGATCTGCACTCTGTCAAACACAAGAATGACGAACCCAGGTAAGTAACGCCAAGCAGAACAATAATACAACATTTCGAAATAAATAAACATCAATCCACATTCATGCTGATAGAAAGAAAGGAATAAGGAACGCATGAAATGTATAAAAGACTATAATAGATAAATCGAAATGTGAGTGTCCGAGTTACGAAATAGATTTGCAAGGAGTCCCGACAACAGTCGTTAAGTTGAGGTAAAACCTACAAGACTCGGGTTCAGGACGAGGACACAACCTACCAGTCCTAACCTTTGCGTCTGTGAGATATCCATAGACCCGAATAAGAGCCCCCAGCGTACACTCAACCAGGAGATATCAATAGCGTCTAGATAAAAGCTCACATCGCAGGTAAAAGTAACCATAACTCCTTTACAGTGGACCACTCAACCAACAGAGATTCCAAAGGATATAATGATAAATAGAGCAATAACAACAAATTAATGCTCAAGAAATAACTATAAAAGTTCTCACTGGTTTACTTACCTGTAATCCAACTAATTACGCACCCAACGAATCTCTGACACGTCTCCTATGACCTCTCGTGTCCCGTCAATGTTCAAAAACCCCTGAAATACATTTATATTGAAATTTCCATTAATAACCCTCATTTTAACCAATTTTATATAATTTTATTCGTTCACCCATTTGCGTCGATTACCCGGGTATTAGGTCATATTCGAACCCATTCGGATACCTAAGAGATCCTCAAAAGTTTTCAAAAGTTTTATAAAAATTGGTCTCTGTGAATAGTAACACGCCGTCGGGACGTCGTGATGCCCAATGGCCTGGACAGCGTCTCCACGGTGTGGGGATTATACTCCACTGTCCAACACGTGCGTGAGTGATGTCGTGACCTCATTGGTCGTGGAGGCGTCCTCACGGCGTCTTCCCCTGGGGTTCCTGTTAAAGACCCACAAAAGTACCGCCAAAACGTAGATAACGACGTGAGGAATCAGACTTTTACCTTAGAATTCATGATTGGTCGCTCCCGTAGCGTCAAACGCGTCAAATACCCCGAAAACGCACGTCGTTCTCGTTGGTTGAATCGGTGAGAATGAAGAAAATGAGATAAGAAGAGAGAAAAAAGGTGATGAGGTGTCTTATATACCCCTCCTTTCATCTCTTTTCACACATGGATCCCGAGGCCAATCTTGTGGCTACTATTCACCCCAACCACCAACTTTAATATATATGTGTGTGACTCCAATACGTGTCTCCCACACTTAACTTGGTGATTTCTCACACAATACTCGTGTTTCCGAGTTCGGTTCGAACACCAAACTTGTTCGTCGCGTCGCCCCGGACATACCAACGTAGCAAGCGCGCTTTACACTTTTAATTATTATTTATTTAGTATTTTGTCAGTGTTTTTAATTCATTTAAGTCCCCTGAACTACTAATTACCCGACCATTGTTCACCCAAAACCCCGTCATTTCACGTAATCTTCGAGCTAAACCGTTCCCTGTACTACGCTCACACTCAAATGTCCTCGCACGTTTGGGACATTAGAATTAAACATTCGGGTACTACAATATAAAACAAAACACTGAACACAAATAACATGCCTCAACGTCGACGATCGAGAATTGGAGTCCGTATCACGGCAAATAGGCCCACGTATAACCAAAATTGACACGTGGCTCAAGTTAGAATTTAAGGTCGTTACATGCAATACACAGTGGAATGGGTATTTTGTGCATTATGCGTTGTCATTCTAACATTTTCCATCTGAAAGTGGTTACCTTCCACTTTACAAGAGATGTTGTCACTTTCAAGAAGTGCATTTTTCCACCCCATTTCTCCATCCAAACAAAGCCTGAGGAACAGGTAGGCAGTGCAAATTTAGCACAATATATCAAAACAAACTAATCAGACAAAGCATTAATTGCAACTTTGTAAGCTCTAGGTTTGAAGATTAACAAAACATAGTAACAAGAATGAAAATTTTAGCACAGTATCAAATCAAAGTAATCACACAGTTGATTAATTGCAACTTTGTAAGCTTTGCACCCCATTTTGCATAGCACTCCAAATTCAAATTTTAATTTTTAAGTGCACCCCACATTTTTACCAAAATACTCTTTCATCCAAACCGAAGCACAAAACTCCAAAACCTTGATCGAGACATCTATTTTAAGTTCAACAACATGCAGTCGAGACTTATCCAATATGCTCGGTGTTATCCAGTCGAACCTCTTTGGTGAGATTTAGTTGACAACTACCAACTTAATATAGTTCGGTGGGTTCCGACCGACTCTTCAACAAAAGATTCAGACCTTTGAAGTCGAACCCCTCGATGATGCTTACGAATCATAAAAAAGAGTGTGTGTGTGTGTGTGGGGTGCCCTTAGAAATTGTGGTGGGCTGCACTAATCACATTGAGGGGCATAAGGGTCATTTTGTAGTAGGATTGATCTTTTTTTAAGTTAAACTTTTTCTATGGTGCACTTAGTAAAAGGTGAGGTGCACTTAGCCGGACTTTCAACAAAATATAGTAACAAGAATGAATCAAATCATACATCTTGCACCAATTAAGCGGGTAGCTTAATAGTTTGGTATGTCGTCAGTCGTCACATATGCATGAGATTTAGGGTTTGAATCAGATATCAAAAGAAGGTTGTCTCAATTCTAAATTAATCGGGATGATTACATAGGTTAATCTATTACAAAATTCAACGAGTGAAATGCAATAAATACATGGTCGAATTTTCACCTAATTTCTTTTTTCAAACAAATAATTGTACTAGTAAAGAAAAAAAGTACTATATTAAATTAATAATCACAATAATTTGCAATGTAAATTAAAGTGCCGCTAAAGTCTACGTGAACGGAGTTGAATCCTGCGATTTTTCGTATTTTAAAAACGTTGTAGTATTTTTTCTTCATCTATATATGTAAATATGTCTCACTCAATAGAACATGTCATTAAACCGTTATCTTATTTTTCGTATTTGGCATCGGAATAGATATTTTAACGCAAAATGCATTAACATCCTCGAACAATGAACACCGTCCATTTTTCCTTAAGTCATGCAAAAGATTTTTTATAGTTGCAATCAATTTGCATTGACAATGTTTTGATCTTTCTGTTGCAAGACATATGATATGTCAATCCCAACACTGTGATCATCAAATGCAAGATAAATACAAATTCAAAGATCTCCATTTTTTGCATCAAACTCAATGCCTTGCCTTTTTGTTCTTTCATATATACTTTAAAATATATATTTTGCAACACCTCTAACACTGATTCCCACATTAAAAATGTGAATTAAACTTGCATGATGTGAGCCCTACCGAGTGTCATGGGTCTTGCAAGACTAGCCCCTAGTCAAGTTTTTTGCCCATAACTTTTTAACCACAACTCAAAATCAAGATCTGTAGCATTTTGGTGAAAGCAAACTTCGAGAATTTTTCAACAAGTATTTATATGACCCATTGAGAGCTGTAGTTTTTTTAGCATGATAAAATATACACTCATGACACTCAAAATACATCATATTAGCAACTTTATATACTATATTTATATTTTATCAAGGCCCAAGTGAATAATTAGCAAGCCCCATCCGGGCAACCACTACATAAAGGCATGCAAGGGTTGATTTTTTTGTTTAGTTTTTGCTACCCTTATGTATATTGTGGATTACATTATTTTTTTTCTTTGTCTACCCATATGTATCATTTCCACTGTTATGAAATGCAGCTGGTCTCTTTTTTTTAACACAAAATAATTTTCTGAAATGAGTATTATGCAGAAGTAACAACAGTGTGAATCACAAAATAAAGAATTATACATAATCAATTTAGTTTTCCTCAGTCCTCCTAAAAATTCAATAATTGCAATCCAAATCAACTTCAATCATCTATCAACACTCCTGATTCACAAACCCTTCCAAGTTCATTCCACCCATATCTGCTGTACAAAACAATACAAATTCCCATGAAAAAAATGTATAAACTTGGCTCAAACATTCTCCGGCAACACAAACTTCTGAGATCCAAAGATTTGAAGAGAACTATTCTGCACAAACACTACAATGCCGCATTTGGTGCTGTTGAAACCTTCCCATAGAGAGAAGTTAATGTTTACGTTAATGGTTTTCTTGGGCGAGGCATCCTTGAGAGTGCAGAGCTTTTCGAGTCTACGAACAACATAGTCATTGGAGAGAACGCGGCCTTTGTTCACCCCCTTTTGACAGTCGGTGACAATTCCTGATTCGTATAGAGCAACCATTACATTGACACCTTGATGATCAATCTTTGATCTTAATGATCCTGTAATGTTAACCTGCAGTGTCTCTGCTTTAGGCCTTTGAAATGTTGCCTGCACAAATGTGATCACATATTCAGTTTCATATGGACAAAATTCACAAGAGAATGATACGTTGATACTCGTAAATTGCAACTCTATTGAATGACGTTTTTTTTTTGATCAATGAGACCTGTAGGACACTAACCTTGATGCTTAATCAACAGACCACAACTCAAAAGCATTACAATACCATGCTAATCTTTCTCAAATCATGTGCTAGACTAGATACTAAGAGGAACATTATAGAATAGCTATAAATTCGACGAAGCAAGCATTTCCAAACTATTAATGTCTCAAATGAGATAATTATTTATATTATCGCAAACAGAATGAAATGTAAAGCCAAAGTAGAAAGTACATTTTTTATAGTTTCCATTGGTCAACGATATAAGCATAAGTTACGGCAAATCTTGGGTGAAGCAATATTGTTTTCAAGAAACTTAAGCATTATTAAGCTTAAGTAACTGCATTTAACATAATTTCAAGAATTATTTTCTATTTCGACCAAAAAAGAACAAATTTCCAAATTTGATTCAATATTACGAAATACAAGTCACTCATTTGTCGTGTCAAGCAATCCAAGCACCCGTCATCTACCACATAAAAATAAAGTGCTGATGTCTAATGACAAATAAATCTAGGTCATCCTGAAAACAAAGACATCAAAGCAATGTCTCTACTCTCTACTTGCATTAAAATGGTCCCCATCACAAAGACAAAGTTTTGGAAAATAGCGCGTCTCCATCTATATTCCTTGAGATAGTTTCTCCATGTCAAATAATTTTCCTTATTTTCATATGAAACTCTCTCTTCACACCAACCCCAAATGGTGTGTTCAGTTGCAGCGGAAATTAAAGCAGGGTTAGAGTATAAGCTAGTTCAAAGTCAAATGGAGGAGGAAAGGTGTTGGTTTGGTAGTCAAACCCCAAAACCTCTTATATATCTATAAATAGATCTTTTAAAGCTTTTAGTGGCAAATAGATAACATAAACAGGGTACGTATGATAAATATTGAAACCTTAAAACATCACAACTCCATTCCTATTATATAAGAAAACATAATACCCATACTAAATCTCATGTGGCTACGACATCAAGATATCTACTGGGATACAAACAATTAAGCCAAAATAGTCTATAATACAAGTAACAAGACTGGAAGAATTTGAGATGGGGATGAGGGTCAAACTCCAAAAGATGCTTTATCTCCTTCACATCGCGGGTTTAACATCAGTCAATCCTACCAACCAAACATCTCCGAACCCCCAACAATAATCCATATTTCCACCCAAATAGACTCCAACTCTCAACTTCATATAGATGTGACTCATGTGAGAGCATACTAAACCACAAGAGCTACCATGCAATCTTTTTTTTAATAAGAAGCCAACACTTTTGACACCATCATGACTCAAACCCCCAACTTTGCTTTTGGCAAGTGATGCTTTGTTCATCTCACTAGAGATGCTTTGGACTGCTTTGGACCTACTTTTTCAAATCACGCACAACACATGTTGTAAGAAAGATCAATGGCATCAAGTTACATTTTGGCGAGACATCCAAATTTATCCTAGTTAGTTATTCATCATCATGAAAAAAATGAAAACAAATTTCTCAATATCACATATTAACACATGGATAGAATTACATACTTATTTCACATAACCCTCAATTCATCAAATCACCATCCTCCTCATCATTTTCATCATCAAATCAAGCACATGGCCGCTACATATATCAAACTCTTCCATTAAACTCGATTTAATGTACATGACTACATGCTTTCAAATCCTTTAAATCTTTTCCCACTTAATTATACAATCCTCTAAAGAACAATGTCAACAAAATTATTCATCACTCCTAAATTTACCCAAATAATCAATTCATTCAACCAAACACAAAATTAATCAAAATAACTTAAACTCGATTTAATGTACATGACTATGTGCTTTCAAATCCTTTAAATCTTTTCCCACTTAATTATACAATCCTCTAAAGAACAATGTCAACAAAATTATTCATCACTCCTAAATTTACCCAAATAATCAATTCATTCAACCAAACACAAAATTAATCAAAATAACTTCCCTAACATTCAACAACAACATTAATACTTCAACAACAACATTAATACAACATCAATCCCAAATTTAATGGGGTCGGCTACATGGATCAAACTCTTCCATTGTGCTCGATTTAGTGCAATTGATGGTGAGTCAAGTTTTCTAATGAGGAAATTTGTATATAGTCTTTGCATGTGTCCAAACCACTGCAACAACAGCATTAATAACAACAAAAATCAGCCCCCTTATATTAGTTGATATCCCCACACAGATCAAACAATTCCACTCAATAGATATATAATCTTCAAAATCTCCACAATCATTCAATGCATCCATCCTAAATCTCCCCTACTCATTGAAACATTAATCAATCAATTTTATTTTTTTTAACTTTATAATATCTATTTCTTAATTATTATGGGTGTCCGAACCACCTTAGCCCCTCATGAATAAAGCCCGACTAATCCCACATGATTAGAAAAGCCCCCCTACTACTAACTCAGAGGTGAAAGGAGAAATAGTACAATTGTTGTGAATCAATCAAATCTATCACAATCATTCACAATCATTCAATGCATCCTAAATCTCCCCTGCTCATTGAAACATCAATCAATCAATCAATTTTATTTATTTTTTATTTTTATTGTCCAGACGGCCTCGGCCCTCCTGATTAAGACCCGACTAAGAAATAGTGCAGCTGCTGCAAATCGAATTACCTGCAAGCTGGGAGCGGGGCACCGCGCGGCGGCCCTGATATTCCCCAGCATCCCCTCCTGATCTGTCCCCACGCACTGCGCCGTCCCCTGCACCACCACCTGGGGCGTGAACATGGTATCCAGCCTCAACGCCTCCACGTAGGCCTTCTGCCTGACCGTCCACTGGCTCCCACCGTACGGATCCTTCCACCCCATGTAATCCCAGTAGTCCACGTGGAAAGCCAGCACAACCACCGCCGCCCCCTCCACCTCCGCCGCGAAGTCCCCCCGGCCCAGCCTCGACACCACCAGCTCCGCCTCCGGCGACGTCGCGCACCCCTGCGACGAGAACAGCTCCACCACTACAGGAGCCGACTGCTCGGAGGTCGCCGGCTCGGGCGTCGTCTGGTGGTGCTTTGGATTGTCGGCGGCGGCGGCTCGGGAGGATGAGGCGGCGGCGGCGCCACGGCCGAAGCATGCGAAGAGACGCGGCGCCATCTCTCTAATTGGGTGGAGTGAGAGGGAATGAAGCTAAAGAGAGAAAGTTAGAGAGAGAGAGAGAGAGAGAGAGAATTTGGTGGTTGTGAGAAGAAGGTGGTAATGGTTGATCTGATTGATCAACTATAATAAGGTAATGATGCAACGTCAAAGATAGTTATGGACACAAAGATAGACACCGTTTCTGATTTTTAGTTTTATTTTTATTTTTATATGATGTATGCACTATGATGTATGATATATTTTTTGAAGTTAAGAAAACTCAAAACGTCATATATATATCGTATCACAAGGAAAATGTCACATATATGTACTCTAACACTTTTGTCCTGTCGCTTTTTCTCTTTTGTATATGCGACACTTTGTTAGTACTTAACATTACCAAGATTATAAACCTGATTGAAGCAAGAAAAATACTTTTCGAACTCACTTTAGTGAGCCCAAGTGTGTGATACAACTTGAAAAGTGTGTGCACATACCTCAAAGTGTATCACACGATTAGACAACTTAAGCCCATTAAGTGTCGATAGTTGGATTACTCTGGCATCTCCGTTGCAGCAAATCTCCTCCCCATCTACCTCATACATATTGTGTTGTTATTGTAGACTGATTGTACCAACTTCACACTTCCCTAACATTAGGCATCCTCTCACGTTGGTATGTTGTATTGGGATTTGGTGACTTCGTCAATGTTAGGAAACTGTGGAGTTGTGTTTCATTGAATAGAAAGTAGAGAGGCTCCTAGAAACCGCCGTGCTGCCTCGGGATACGGGCCTTTTAGTCGTTTTGATTTTGATGTCTCTATTTCTTCGGTTGAGGTGGTGTTGGGCCGTGGACGTTACATGTGGTGAAGTGAGTTTCAGTGCTCCCGGGTGTAGTGTCGTGTGCAACGCTAGGTTCTATTTGGAGGCCACGTGGATATTGGGTGAATTGATGATGGAAGTGAGTTAGTTGTTTAGTAGCGGGGAGTAGGTAGTGGGGGCTCTTTCGTGGTGGGCAGGTACAGGTAGGTGACAGTGATAGGGTGAGGTGTTAGCGTAGGTGAGTCGGGTTGTAAGTGGGACCCACCGAACAACTTCTTGAGCCAAAGCACCTTTCCAATGTGTAGTGCACTGTTTTGTACAGGAGCTGTTTGACAGAGATTAAGATATTTGGAATAATGACATACTTTTGGTGTATGCGTTCACTACACAATAGTTTAGATTTCATTAGAATATATGTAGTAAGAAACTAAAAAAAATTTAGACCATTGTGTATTAAATGTGTAACGGCTCATTTTCTAAATAGAACATCACGAGGGTCAATGCGGACCCATAGTCTGTCTTACCAACGACAGCTGTGCTCTACATTGAATTACATCCTCCATTTTATCCTTTTAAATCTTATTAATTGTCAATTTAGTGATTTAGTTGTATTAAAATCAAATCCTATGTTAGATCATCATAAAATCTTCAAATTAACACAGCAGAAGCCTTATTAACATATTTACTTGGATAATAATAATATGAATGTGTGAAATAAACCATAAGCCTAATGTGGAAAACCCATATATAACCATAATACATCTGAAGTCATAAAAGATCAATATATACAAGGTATCTCACAGTCCCAAACCCAAAATGAAACAAAATATATATAATACAAACGTACGAGTCAGGCTATGAATCTCTGATCAATTGTACTCTGGCAGCTTGCCCTTGCCACTGCTCGTACTAGGATCTGCACTCAAGCCATCACAAAAGGCAAATGACGAGTCCAGGGTGAGTATTCCCAAGGAAATTAAGTGAGCAATACTGAAAGTAAATACTGAAATTTAAATAAAGCTATTAAATAAACATGCGCAAATAAATACAAGCAACTGCGTTCATCGCATGAATAGATAATAGTGAAAGCTCAAAGTGTGTAACTAGCCCCTAGGGTCAGACTACCACCATAATTCGGACTCTTTCATAGAATACTATCTGCGAGTCCGACTCAAGGAAGGCCAATATCTAGATCCGCTCGATGACCGACATTGCACCTTTGGCGTATCGACACGTTGCACGACGTGACACTCGGGTCGTCCTATTCACCAAGATCGATCATTAACAACCTGTTATGGTGTAGTGGACGTACACACTAGAATGGAACGGAGGGAACCCAACTCAACGTCTGTCCATATAACCACAACCAGAGTACAATATTAAAATGAAATAAATTGAATTTAAAATGTCAAAAGAAGTAAATACTCAAGTAATTTCAGTTGGGATACTACACACCTCAAACCGCACTCCTCGTCCTGTAAAACAAACCCTGGTCCGGCTCCTCCAAATCCCCGATATCCAAAATATCGCCCGAAATAACCTATTTCCATTTATAATTGATTTTTAGTCAATTGTATGCATTTTAGGTTGATTAGTATTAACATTAGGTTCAAAATCCTCAAAACAACCTAAATATACCCATCTGATGAACACTCAGCGCGGTGGAGGATTGTCCAGCGCACTGGTGTTCATCCTCATTAACACCAACTGCCCAGATTACCCAGCACGCTGGCCAGAGGCCCTAATGCGCTGAGTAATTGAATTCCAGCAATTCAACATTCTGTTGAACTGCTGAATTTGATCCCATATCCTCCACCAAAGCTGTCGACCCCATCCTCACCTCGTGGGGGATAAACAACACTTCAAAAATGCCAGAAGCACAATTATAATCACATACATCAAATCACAAGATCAAGGAAAAACTTGAAAAACCCTATTTCATAAAAACTTCTCAAACTTGAAAACCATTAACTCCTATACTTTCTCCACAACAAAGCAACAAAACCCACACCATAAACTCAACAAAAACAGTTCCACACACCCCAATCCCAGATCACATCCAATATCCCAAATTCACCATCCAAAAGAGAGAATGAGAAGGTAGAGAAGAATCCAACCTTGCTTTGATGATTTCCCACCTTCAAGTCCTTTAAATCTTTACTAAAAATGGATCAAACCTTTCTCCTACACCATTGATTTTCAGATTTGAGTGAGAGAAAAGTGTGTTAAAAAAGTCAAAAATGAGTTTTTATACTTTGGTTTTCATCTCCACCAACACACCCATCCTTATGCACATCTTATGGTTCACTTTTGACTAATTATTTGCTCATTTTTCAGCCTAACTAACTCTTCACATGACACACTTATGAACTTGCTTTGGTTTTGCATCATTTAAAGTCTCCAAACAGCCATTTTGGCGCTCGTTTCGTGTCTCAACACGCGACCTACGCGTATTGCCGCTATACTAAACCCCACAAAGGCATTCCAAAATAATTTTTAATTTATTTTATTAATTTCATGTGTGTATTATTTCCCTC
Source organism: Stephania japonica (assembly GCA_039657345.1). Taxonomy (NCBI): domain Eukaryota; kingdom Viridiplantae; phylum Streptophyta; class Magnoliopsida; order Ranunculales; family Menispermaceae; genus Stephania; species Stephania japonica. The sequence goes on from CM077566.1 coordinate 6,264,257, forward strand.
GGCCTAGTATTTTGTCTTTTAGACACGCATATCGAGACGAATACTTAACACACAACTTCACACGTCAATTAAAATATAATTACACACATCGCGATTTCGTTTAACCTATTTAAACATAAACATCGCAAATTAGACAAATCGGCTCACAAAATAGCTATTTACTTAACTCTATATGCGCTCTAGCCTAGTTGCGGGTCCCACGAGTGTCTGAGCTGTCCGCCACGTTTGCAATACGTCATAAATAACGACGAATTAAATTCGGGCCGTTACAGAATGTATGTACCCAAAGTATGTCAATATCATTTTCCAGATATTTGACCTTGCTAGCCGCCACCGACACGCATAATCGACACACACTTGTTGTCATTTTTGTGATACATATGAGAATTTGTGTGCACTAATCTCAATATAAAAAACCCAGAAAAAATAGTACTATGTTGATGGGGCAATATCCATTGCTTAAGGCCTCTTTTGGTTCGTTTTTGTTATCTTACAATGTTAGTTTAGAGTTATCTCCTTGAAGATAATATTTTCATATTTGTTTCAACTTTAAACTTGAAAGGAAGGTTTAAATTTTTAAACAATAAAAATTATGAATTGACATAAATAACTTTCAAACAAGAGAGAGATGTGTAGTAAAAGGGTCATTAATGAAGGGTAATTATTTCCATAACTCCCGAGAGATAACTCCCTTAGAGGGGGTGGGAGATATCTCGCACCAAGGGTATAAGTTAAGAGATAACTTATAGAAAAGTTGGGCAACCAAACAAAATTAGTTTTCAAATAAGGCCTATAGTAGAGTGAGTGAGAGTGTCGTAGATATGTGCGAATTGAAATATACTCTCATATTGATTAGGTTTTTTTTTATCAAAAGACTTCATATTATGGCATATATAAGTAGATGTTGAAGGTGATTAAGATGAAGATAATTTGGCATAGATTCATGGATTCACGCTATTCGACGTAAGCGGACCAAATATTAACATATTATTAATCGTTCACTTATACAAAGTATGTATTTGAATTTTTTAACTTTTTTCGACAATTTATACAAAGTTAGAGAAGAACGATTGAAGTGGTTTGGACGCATTAAAAAACTCTATTGCATAGAAGCTGAAAAAATTCAACAGTATAAGGTAGATCGCAGCTTGAGACACATTAATTAGTAAGGATTTAAAAAGATTTAGATAGCACCCCATCAATTAATTGCACTCAATCGATCACAGCGAAAGAGTTTGATCTATATTACCAACTTCAATTATTTTGAGATTAATTAAGGCTTTGTTGATGTTGTGATGTTGTGACATAGCTGGCGACTTCAACTGTCTTTTTTATTGTATTGCCCATATAAATATGATTAATCAATGATCTTTATAACATTAGCCTACCAAGTATTTTGTTGGGTATTCATGGTCTCCATTACATGAAAGTTAACTAAACGATGGGCGGATTGGGTTGCTAGTACAAGGTATAAAGCCCAGCCCAACTGATTCTATAGGCCTCCACATATCACAAGTCATTTAAGGACACTGGTCCGGCCCATTAACTTTATGATGTGATCCTAGAAAAAAAAAAAATTGAAGAGAAATCAAATTTTCATTAATCATTCATGGCTCAATACCGAAACAGACATAAAATTTATGAAGTACATTGATTTGCTAATCTTATTTGTTCAAACGAACTGCCATTAATTTGGCTGTGAATGTGATTATAAAATTGAAATAGTTTGACAATCAGGGACTGTTTTTTACAACATTAAAACTCATTACAATACACAAACACCACTAGAACCACATAATGAATAACAAAACTTCCCAACAAGGAGAAGAAAACCTAAAACTTCCTAACGAGGAGAAGACAAATCAAAGACTTCCAATTAGAGAAGAAAAACTATCAATAAAATGAAAAATTAAAGACAAGATCAATCCAACGCACCGCACAAATCCACGTAACACTGTTGACGAATATACACCGCAATAAGAATGGGCCAATCTCCACAAAAACTTAGAATCTTTTTTTTTCTTTGTTTTATTTGCAAGTTTTTTCTTTCTTTTTTGATAAAAGGATCATTATATATTCTTTAATTCTGCATTGGTAACATATCTATGAACTACAACTACCAGGCTAATCAAAAAACTTGACGATGTAGATTGAAGCTAAGATTACACGCACGCATGTTGATAAAATTAAGGGACAGACACAAGTGTGTGTCCCTTATTTGGGTGTCCCATCGGGGGTAACTCTAGCATTTTTCAAACTGTAAACTTTTTTTTTTTTTTGAAAACTTTCAAACTGTAAACTTAAAGTCTCAAATATTTGATTTGAACATAGCCGACCTCGAACACAATATAATGTTTTATTTACTTCAGTTTTTAATTTAGAAAGTATTTTTTTCTTTTGGTCTAAGCTACTCGATATTCCAACATTCAGACTAATCTGTTGCCCAATTCTTTTTTTACTCTTAAAGACAAAGTGTTAAATATAAGGCTAGGCCGGCCCCTCTGTGCTTTGGGTAAATCATTCTAAATAAGAATATACCAATATCATATACTTCTTAGCAACCAAGAAATTAAACAAGATTAATATTAATTTATTAGGACCGGCCCTTGTTGATGCATTGTTTCATTTTATAATTGAATAAGTACTAAACTATGCACAAGATAACAACCTAACAGAATTTGTTTGGTTCTCATTCATCTACTCTACTACCACTATAAATAAGGCTATAAGTTCGCAAGCTAGCAAAATCTCATAAGAAAAAAAGAGAGATCATACAAGTGAAAAAAAAAAAAAAAAAACAAACAAACTTAGTAACCATGTCCACCCTTAACAAGCTAGCTCTTTTGCTCACTCTTCTTCTCATCGCGTCTGTAGCAGAAAGCAGGTTCCTCGGTTAGTAACCTCAACTTAACTTTAAACGCTATGCTATATTTCGATTGATGTTAATGAATCGATATGGTATATTGAGACGATTTCGCATGCAGGGGCGTTTGGGGCGAGTAAGAAAGCAACTACTCCTGCTCCAACTTGCTTCACACCTTATGGAGTGCAGAGTGGTGAGACATGCTTCTCTATCAAAAAAAAGTTTGACCTGAGTGATGATGCACATTTTAGTGCCATCAATCCTAATCTCAACTGTGATGGACTCTTTGTTGGTCAATGGATTTGCATTTCTGGCTCATCCAACTGATGGTAAGTTCACAAGGAGCTAATGCTGGTCATCACAACAAGATCAAATTATAATTCAGTGTTTTTATTGTTAGTCTCATCAATAAAGTGGAGGGAAATGATTTGAATTCCTCTCTATATATGTACTTGAATTTATGTGTAGTTTTCTCTAGTACTGTTGCTTATTCTACAGTCTACTATATATTTATAGACTTGTAGTAATGTCATTAATTATTGGTCTACATAGCTACTAAATTTTGTGTGTTCAGAATTACCTCTGACTATTCAACAGGGAATAATCTCCTTAAGAGAAAGTATGTAAAGAGTGTTAAATATGATTAAAAAATAATAACAAGGTCTTGAAAACTAATTATTTCTGCTTCAATCAGACATTGAAGTAAATAAAATCCTTGGCTACCTTAACCTACAAACTCAAGCTCACTCAAAAATAATCATATAACTAAAACTAGGAAAGCTATAAATTATAGGAAAAGAAACAAAATTAGATAAGCGAAACCGATTTATTAACAAGCCTCTTGTGGTTTCTTCTCCATATCGATCCCTTCATCGTTTCCATCAATGACAAACTTCTTCCAGTACCAGTGAGATCTCCACACTTTGCTCATTTCTTCAATTGGGATTCCCTTTGTCTCAGGCAAGAATATTGTAATAAAGGCAGTCGCGAAGAAAACCCAAAAAGCGAAGAAGAAAAACAAGCCAAACTTGAAGGTGCAAAGCATCTTCAAGAAGATTTCAGCAATGAAGAAAGTGAAGAGCATGTTAACTGCAACATTGATACTTTGCGCTGCGGATCGGATTTCGAGAGGGAAGATCTCACTAGGCACCAACCAACCAAGAGGCCCCCATGACCAAGCAAAGGCAACCACAAATAAACAAATTCCAATCACCACTAACTTAGCAGAAGTAGAATCAATTGATGCCACACCATCAACGCCAAACTTTTTCCATATGATAGATCCAATAAACACCTATATGTTATTAACATAAGAAAACATGATCATTAATTATAAGAAGTGAATCATATCAAAAAATAAAATGAATTATACTTCAAAATTGATGTAAACCTGACAATGAAAAATGAGTTTTACCTGGAAAATTCCCATTTGGAGTCCACCCTCTAAGAGAAGAGCCTTTCTACCAACCTTATCAACAAGCGCGATCGAAACAAAAGTGGCGAGAGAGTTAACAGTACCGGTGATCACCGAGGACAAGAGGGAAGCATCGTCTCCAAACCCCAGAGTCTTGAACAGCACGGGAGCGTAGAACATGACGACATTCATGCCGGTGAGTTGTTGGAAGAAGGGGAAGAGAACGGCGAAGACCAACTGAGGTCTGTACTTCCTCTTCCAGATGTTTGCCCAAGGGTGCTTCACTAGCCTAGAGGCTTCACCTGCGGCGCGAATGTCATCGAACTCATCATTGATATTGTCAGTGCCTCGGATCTTCTTAAGCATTTCTTTGGCCTTTTCTGGTTTGTTTCGCTCGAGGATGGAGTTGGGAGTGTCAGGAACGAAGAAACTACCGAGCCCGATCATTAACGCAGGTACCGCAGCACCTCCTAAACTCACTCTCCATCCCCAACCTCCCTCTATCTTGGCAGTAAAGTAGTTGACAAGATTGGCAGCAAGAATGCCAAATGTGATCATAAGTTGGAAACCAATGTTGAGAGCTCCTCTGTACTTGTAGGGAGCCATCTCTGAAAGGTATAGTGGCACAGACTACACATCAAAAAAAATAAAAACACTAATATGAGTGAATGAACACAAACAAATTCAAATCATTGCTTGTTCAACTATAGTAGATTTGAAATTAATGACAACATTTATGTAACATATATAGACTTTATTTATTTATAGCCAAATTAAAAATATTTAAAACAATATGGTGAGAAACAATGTGTTTTCTTAAGCAATGGACGTACCTGATTAGCAAAGCCAACACCAACACCGAGCAACACGCGACCAATAATAAGCATAATGACATTCTTTGAAGCAGCATTGACAATGGAACCAGCCAAGAACACAAGACCACCTACAAACATGGATGACCTTCTTCCAAAGACCCTTGTCACAGTGGAAGCAAAGAAAGAAGCAACAAGAGCTGCCAAGTACAACGACGAAGTAAACATCGTCAACTTGTGGCTATCAAACTTGCAGTATTGATTTGTAGATTGAATCCCCTTCTCCTTTTTGTAAACATCGGGAAAGAACTTCTGCAAGAACGGCGCCATCGACGTAACACCACCTATAATCATTCACAAAAACAGACCTCTTAGAACCTTTTTTTTTTTTTAGAAAAAACGTGCACAATGGAAGGTAGAAATTTTGAAGAAGTAATGAGAAAAAAAAGAGATTGAAGCACTATTAACGAATAGTGGAAAACAAAGGCAGAGCCACAGAGGTGATGGGTTCAATTTGCAGAAAAACTGCACTGTTTCTCCTTCGACCTCTGTGTTAGTGGCATGGGCAGTCTCTTTAATCAGGAAAAAGTAGAAAACCTGAAATGCCAATATCGTAACCGAAGATCAAGCCGCCAAAAGCAGCGATCAAGCACGCCATGAAGACGGCGAGCGTCATTCCACCTGGGTACTTCTTCCCGGGCTTGCCTTGGGAGACCATGACTCCTCCTCCAGCCATTGATGAAGACCAATGTGGAGGGCTTTGTTGGTTTGAAGAGAAGAGATATGAAAGCAAATATTAATTTGGGATTATGAAGTAGGGTGTTATAGAGCTGAATAGGTATTCGGATGATTTGGCGGTTGAGTAAATCGCTCTATCAGTTTGATATTTCCCGCTATTATGATGTTCTCAAATCCCAACTAAGTCTCAAATGTGTAACCACGTGTGTAAAACAACAGGAACATGCAAGTGTTTAGAAAAACCGTTCGTTTCCACTTCGAGATTTGCTAGATCCAATCTCGATGTACATTCACAGTCATCGGCTGGGGTGTGGATTGTGTTGTGTGATTTTAACGTTCTCTCTATTCCTTTTTTTTGTAATTTCTTTAAGATATCTCTCCTTCGTTTTCTTTTTTGGATAATTATATTTATATTTTTAAAAAAATATAATTTATATATTCGAGGTGCCAAAACAAAATGCAAGATTTAAGAAGATATTGAGTCTGACTCCCTTTTAAGTAATAAAAAAAAAAAAAGAAGTTAATATAGCTAACCATCTCTAGTACTTGTCAAAGGCAAGGTTTAGGGAGGCCTAGGGTTTAAATTCCATTGAAGTAAAAAATAATAATAAATAATGAAGGTGATATAATTTCTAGATATTTCAAAGGGTTTTGTTATACATTGAGATGGATATGCAAGCATCTTGAAGAATGCTTAAGGTAGTTGTTGTCTTGTTGCCTGTTGGTCATTATGTGTATCGATAAGACTTTCTGAATTCCAAATTATATATATTTATTATATCCATTCAACTTTGATATGTTTGAACCTCGTCAAAAAAAAGTTAAGATGTATTATCTACAACGCATGCTCAATATTGGGCAAGTTTGGGCTACAAGTATGTATAAAAAGTATGTATTTTATAAAAAGTATTTATTTAATTTTAAAAATAATTTAATGTGTAAAATACATATAAAAAGTATGTCTTATAAGTAAAAAATAAAAATTATTTATGACGTCAAAAAATAATAAAAAAGTATATTTGTTGGGTTGGACTTTGGCCAAGACTTTTAGGCCCAAGCCTGGAGCTAGCTTATGAAGAGGTCCATGATTCAACTATTTATTAAATAATGAAATAAGTGGGTTTCAAAAAAAAGAAAAATGAAATAAGTGAAAATTACAAGCTATTAATTGCTTAATGATAATATTTCTAAATGATTAATAAAAAACTGAATTAATTCCCTTCAAATTATTGGTATATATCACGAGCATGATAATATAATAAAAATAAGGTTATTCATGCAATTAAAGATAATATATATATATATATATATATATATATCCCAAATTTGTTAAAAACTTAGTCAAAGATATCCAAACTTTGCCTAATTTCTCGATCTTATCAATTTTAATTATGAATATTTTTTTAATAATTGTGGTTGCAGACCTTTTCTTTTCAACCCCTCTCTAGTGAGGTTCACTAACTCCACTTCATTTTTGTTATTAATAATTATGGGTGTTTGAACCTTTTTCAGGTGTTTCTCTACTGTCGTTTGACTTATCCCAGGAGAGTTAGTCAGACGCCTCAACCTCATATCTCGAGAGAAACTAAGGAAAATAATGTTGTTGCTAAGAATCGAACCCATAACACGTCTTAGCTAAAGTTAATTAATTAAAGTGTTAATTCTTCTCTTTAATTACTAATACGCCTCATCCAACTCCACTTCAATTTTGGAGATTTAAAAAAAAAAAAAAAAAAAATTTGAATTTGTTTGATTGATTGCATTTTCTTATATTAATTGAGGTAGGGTGTGAGAGGTAATACATAGACAACTTGTTTTCAAAAAAAAAAAAAAAAGTTGTTAGAGATCTTGCCAAGAAACCGTATATTAACTTCCAAATTGAAGTGGAACAGAATTAAGACAACTAGCTAGGTTATTACTTTAGGGGTATTCTAGATGGGATGACATGTTTTCTTTGCTTGGGTGTGATTTTATAAACTGAATTGATTTGTATGTCTCTCTTAATATGGCATGTGAGGTGGCTTCTCAAAAGTGTAGCACTCCTACAGTTGTGGCCTACTCCTTAATTGTTCCCCCCATCTATATATATATAATGCTCTTTTCCAGCAAAAATTACCTTAGAAGAAAGTACACAACTAACTTCACATATATATCAAATTGAAAAATACATATCAACAAAAGTATCATCACCATAAGCCCACCATACCTACCAAAATAAACCACCCAAATAATTAAATATAATAAGCTTCTCATCAACTTAACTAATTGAGGGGACGAAAAACTTCATTTTTAAATTAATTAGGATTGGTTATACGGATCTAAAGTTTCTATTTTGTCCTATTTAATATTATGTTGAAACATTCAATATATATATTTATTGGGATTCAATCTCCTAACCTCTCACAGATAGGATGAGTATGTCGTTTTCACTGCACTACAAGCATAGCTGGCTTTAAATTTTTCTCAATTATTTCATATTTTTATATAAAATTTATATAAATTTTACCTTGGTTAGCAACGTAAACCTAGCCTCCTCAATGATCAAGATTATGAACTTGCCTAGTAAGACATGGGTGGAGTTCAACTAATTAAGAGCACTCCAAAATAAAATCAAAATTCATTTCAAGATCATTATTATAAGGACTTATACATTAGTTCGCAAATGTCATCAAATCTCCTTGACTTTAGGGGTCTTTAATTATATTGGAGTGGAGGGGTCACATTCAAAAAGAGAGATATGGCGTCGGTGGAATCTAGGCATGCTGTTGTTAGAATAAATTTACAAAAGAAGGGGAGAAAAAAATAGGATAAGAACATTGTACAACTACTAGGAAGGAAACATCCTCAAAGTTCCAACTCATCATCCAAATCTAAAACTTTAATAATCTACTCCAAATTCACGAGGTTCAATTGATCTTCTTTACAACTTCTTCACTATAAAATCGTGACACATTTTTTCTTTAATGTTCTAGCAAATCTTGTAATGTCTATTTTTTTCTTCTTATCCACTTTTTTGTTATAAAACATTAACTGTTCTTCACCGCTAACTGTATTTCTTCTTATCCAATATTTCTCTCAACTGATGGTCTTGCTTGCTAGAATTCTTGTGGTGTTTTGGGTCTACTTTGATTTGGTGATGTGAACTTTTGTGCCCGTGAAATTCGATTCCCACTTGGGATTATGAAGTGTGTTCACTACTATTATTTTTTCTTGGCTCACTTTTTCTAGAAGAATTGGATAATGTTCGACTCCTATGTGTTTCCTATAATGATATAGTCAGATAGGTAAAAATCAGGGTTTGACGTAATGACAAAGGTTGCATCAGCCTTTATTAATGTTGGAGTATAAAATCTCACATCGAAAATATAATAAAAGTGGGTGTGGTATATAAGTGGTGTAGATTGGATCCTAGCACAAGCCAATTGGTTTTATGTAAGATAAGCTCCAACCCCATTTGTATACTCATATGTGCGTGTGTAGCCCAACACTCTTCGCGTCCATAAATTTCTTTATGGTATCAGAACATAACGATCTTGGACTTGTATTTGAAGACCTGATAGGGCTAGCACTGAAGTCTAGACCCGTTTGTGAACTTAGAAGCCTATAAGAATATGCCTAGGTATGTTTATCCAAACCTCTAAAAGTAAGTCTGTGTTTGACAAGTGACAACTAGTCCAGGTCTAGTTGCATTTAAGGGCAAGTGTTAGAGTATAAAATCTCACATTGAAATATAATAAAAGTTGGTGTGGTATATAAATGGCGTAGATTGGATCTTAGCACAAGTCAATTGGTTTTGTACAAGATGAGCTCCAAAACTCATTTGTATACCCACATGTGCGTATGTGGCCCGACATTGTTCAGGCCCATAGGTTTCTATAATTAAGTGTGTCAAGCTCGAATCTTGGGCATGGGGTCCCTTAAAAATCTATTAGAAAGAGCTTTGCCGCCACTTAGTACCCAACTTGAGCTCCGGTTAGCCCAAACCCATTAGGTTTCATATAACGAAAAATAAAAAAGAAAAAAAGGAAAAAATGGATTAAGGAAAGTGGTTTATATTTGGAACAACAGTTGGTGCGTTCATGAAGATTAAAAGTTGATTCGTTTAATCTGGCCCATATGCTTTTAAGGTTCCCTATAATATTGGTGAATTTGTTAGGTGACATATTAAGAAACAGTTGATATCTAACGTGGCATAAAATTGGGCCACATGAAAGAATAGATAGTGCTTTCTTTTTGAACATTAGGGTAATACTCGCGGAATTTACGAGTTTTTGATTTGGTGATTCTATATCATCTAAAATCGACCAAGAGAAATAGACCAGAGATTACTCATCGAGTTTATAATCAAAAAAGCAAAGCTTTAAATATTTTTCTAGTCCGCACAACTATATATTATCTATTTCTAGTTTAATGATTGGTGTATTGGTAACTAAAATTATTTAAAAACAAACAACTAAAATTTATATGTACAATGTCTATGAATTAGAGTTCAACTAGGTAACTCCTATTGTCCATAGAATTGTATGCATTTGCTTTCATTAGAAGACTTTTCAAACTCCCCATCCTCACATGGTTCACAGAACCAAAACCAAGAAAGAGACTCCTAGAATTAGACCAATACTTTGTACCTTTTATCTATACCAGCTCCTTTGATGGAACCTAACATTAGTAGCCCTAACATTGCTATACTCATTGCGGATTGCCCCGTATGGGCTTTATACGAAGATCAATTTAAATTAGTCGTGATGGTTATGCATTAAAGTGATCAAAATTGTCAATGGAGAAGAGACATAGAAGGTTGAAATTAAACAACTTTTTTCAAGTACTTTCACCGTATGAAATTCTATTCATATAGAAAATTGGAAAAGAAGAAGAATTGGAAAGAGAGATAAACTGTTTTTACAATGTCATTAACAGAACATGTAAAGCGATAAACAAGCCTTGCTTTCATTTTCCCTTAAGAACAATAGCAACAATAGTAAAACAGTTGATCTAATAAATAAAAGAGAATGAAATTTGTTGTATGATCTTCATTTCTAAGCAACAAGCTTCACAGGCTTCTTCTCCAACTCGATCTCTTCCTCGACCACGAATCTCTTCCAGTACCAATGGCTTCTCCACACTCTAGACATCTCTTCAATCGGGATTCCCTTGGTTTCGGGCAAGAAGAAGTACACAAACACGGTCATGATAAACACAAAGCCACCAAAGAAGAAGAAGAGACCAAACTTCATTACACAAAGCATCTTCAAGAACACTTGGGCAATGATGAATGTGAAGAGCATGTTCACTGCGACGTTGATACTTTGTGCAGCCGATCGGATCTCAAGAGGGTAGATCTCACTAGGTACTAGCCACCCAAGAGGACCCCATGACCAAGCAAAAGCTGCAACATAGAAGCAAATGCATATCACCACAGCAACTGCATATCCACTGCTAATTGTTGCCACACCACTCGTGCCAAACTTTCCGCCGATGAGAGATCCAACAGCAAACTATTCATTCATCACACAAGAACAAAAAAATTCAATATCCAATCCAAATCAAGTACATAACAAAATGGTTCCTCAACTTTTGTGATTTTGGAAATTTGTTTAAAATTGAAGAGTTGTAGAGTTGATTGTTCACCTGAAAAATAAACATTTGGATTCCGCCCGCCATGAAGAGGAATCTTCTGCCCTGCTTATCAACCAAACCAATTGAAACAAGGGTGGCAATCACATTAACTAAACCAGTGATCACAGCAGACATTAGAGAAGCATTGCCTCCAAAACCAAGGGTCTTGAACAGGACGGGCGCATAGAACATGATAACATTGATGCCAGTGACTTGTTGGAAGAATGGAATGAGAACAGAAAAGACCAATTGAGGCCTATACTTTCTCAACCAGATATTCTTCCATGGGTGCTCAACCAATTTCGATGCTTCACCAGCCGCAACAAGGTCGTTGAACTCCTCATCAACGTCGTTGGTGCCACGGATTTTCCTAAGCATCTCCTTAGCCTTAGTGGGATTGCTCCTCTCAAGAATGGAGTTTGGTGTGTCTGGCACAAAGAAACTCCCTAGTGTGATCATAATCGCAGGTACTGCGGCACCTCCTAAGCTTATTCTCCATCCATAACCAGCCTTAATTTTGTCTGTAAAGAAGTTCAAGATATTGGCAGCAAGAATGCCAATTGTGATCATAAGTTGGAAACCAATGTTGAGAGCACCTCTAAACTTGTATGGAGCCATCTCTGATAGGTACAGTGGCACAGACTGCAAATTGGAAGAACCCCACATGGGCAATCATGTCAATTCACATGTAGAATAGATTAAGTAAATCAACTCATACATTAGCATAGAAAAAAAGATCGTTAGATTAAGTAAAAATAATATTGCATTGAATATACACTTGTGTGTATAAAAGGACAAGATGGCCCTTGTATCACAACAGGGCAGTGATGACTACTTGGTTTACTTTATGTGGGGTTTGTCCAGTAGTTCCTATCAACTAGCCAATAAAAGGCCAAAGTGCACAGATCACAAATGAGACGACTTTGAACTTTCCAAAGATCAAAAATCATATACTATAAGCCTAAAAAAATCAACAAAATTGAGGAGCTCAAATTTCAATAGCGTGCCTTCAAGGGTGGTATAGTTGGATAGGAGAGAACATCATTTCCATGTCGTTTAGGGAGAAAAAAAAAAAAGTGTCCTGACATACTTTAGAAAACAAATATTAAAGCCCAGACAATCAGGACAGTGTGTTTGAAAATGAAAAAATATGGTTCAAAGTGAAAAAGATTGAAAGGGATCTGTAACAGCTCTGCAGCTTAAACAAAACACAAATGAATTTTTTTGTTTTTTGATATCCATGGTATTTTTAGATGAGTCTGATTATTCCCACAGGGCCTATGTACAATCGGCCTGAGCCTAACCGGTGGCCCAAAACACAAATGAATTGCATCAATTGAACTGATTTCTATTAAAAAAAAGGAAAAAAAATAGATCTTAAAATGTATAGATCTGAGACAAAAAGAGAACTACAAATCACAATACAACAAGGACAGACAAGAAAATAAAAAAATAAAAAAAACACAAACGAATTTGAGAAGCCCAAAAAAGAGAACAAATGTCCAAGATCCAAAACATGGAAAAAGAAACACAATTTCCACAGTACCTGATTTGCAAAGCCAACACCAACACCAAGCAACATACGCCCAATAATGAGCATAGCTATGTTCTTGGCGGCACCATTGATAATAGCACCAACCAAGAACACAGCACCACCAAAGAACATAGAGACCTTTCTCCCAAACAACCTCGTCACGCTCGCGGCGAAGAACGAAGCAATCAATGCTAGCAAATACAGTGAAGAAGTGAACAACGTCAAAGTCTCGCTGTCGAACTTACAATACTGGTTAGTGGAATCAGCCCCAATCTCCTTCCTATAAACAGAAGGAAAGAACTTCCTCAAGAACGGCTTCATGGCAGTAACTCCACCTGCAAAAACCAACAAATCACCACCAAATCAGACCCATCAAAATCTAGGCCAAGAATCAAAAATCTAAGAGCCACCCAGATTCCAAAGTCATCAAAAACGAAACCCCTTTTCATGAATCTCACCAGAAATCCCAATATCATAACCAAAGATAAGACCACCAAAAGCTGCTATAAAACAAGCCATGAACACTGCCCCGGTCATCCTTCCCGGGTAGTTCTTCCCGGCCTCACCGGCCGAGACCATGACTCCTCCGGCCATTGATCAACAAAAGATCAAACAAAGAGAATTCAAAATCAAAAGTTGGAGAGATTGGATGAAATGAAGGAGAAGTGATGAGATTAGAAATGGTGAAGTGGGGGTATATATAGAGGGGGGAGGAGTTACCATTTATTGATGTGTAGATAAGAACATGTACACACAAATACTAAAAAAAAAAAGCTTTTTATTGTCTGTACAATTGAATGGATTTAATTTTAGGACCCGTTGACTGTGCTTATCGTAATTTGTACATTGTTTGGCTGTCCAAGCCATTACAAGGGGGATGGGGGGGTGCCATTAGTTTTTTTTTGTTAGTCAAATTTGTTGGGAAAGCCAAATCGGATAAATTGATAATATTATTGACTCTTATGTGAGTAATCATGGCTTAATATGGACAAAACCGTGGGAACTAATTTTGAGCCGGTTATGTGTATATATGTGTTGGCTTGTGTTGGATTAAAAATAAAAAAGAAATCTCATTTTCCAAATTTAACTCTTTAGTTGTTGCTTATAACTTAATTTACTTATATGAAAAAGTAATTGTGGATAAGAAAAAAAGAAAAGTTAAAGATATTCATCAAAGTTTTAGTTTTTTGAGTGATTTTTTTTTTACATTTTTTTTGGTGATTTTGAATGTGAAAATTTTATAATTACAAAATAAACAAAAATTAATTTTCCAATATTAACTTGTATGAGAGCGCTAATTAAGGGTTATTTGAGTTGGTGACGACTTGTTAGTTGTTGCTATAACTTTATGTACTCAGATAAGTACTTGTAGATAACCGAATCAATAAGTGGAAGATATTTAACAAAGTTATAAATTTTTGGATTATTTTTTATAAGTTTTTTGGGTGATTTTGAATATTTTAAAATAAAAATGTAAAGTCAAAATAATTAAAAAAAATATAAAAAAATAGTTTTCCAATTTTAACTCTTATGAGAGCACTAATTTTTTTTTCTTGGAAAAAGTATGAGATCGCTAATTAAGGGTTGTTTGAGTTGGCGACAACTTGTTAGTTGTTGCTTATATTTTTATTTATGTGGATAAGTCTTTATAGATAAGCAAAAAATAAGTTACAAAAATATTTATCAAAATAATGGTATTTTTTTTCTTTTTAAATGTAAGATCAACCAAACGGATAGACTACCATTTGATAGAGAATTGTGTTTTAGATGGCAATTCATCTAAATTCGTTGGGGATTAAACACACCCAGGCAAACAAGGCAACTACTAAATCATGGGAGAATTAATTACTAGCAATCGAGGGATGTACTTTTGGTATTCACAATTTCTACTCCGTTGTTTTCTTTTCTGCCAATTAATAATACATCATCCATTTCATGAAGATGTTTTTCTATTGGTTGTTGGTGTTTATTGAATTTTTTTTAAGAGAAATCGAAATTTCATTAATTATTCATGACTCAATACAAGACCAGACATAGAATCAAATATATTGATTCGCTAATCCTATTTGTGCAAACAAACTGTCATTAATTTTGTTTTTTTTCAAAATTGAAACAGTTTGACAATCAGGGAATGTTATCTACTACGCTGAAACTTATGAAATATACAAAATTACTAGAACCACAAAGCGAATAATAAAACTTTTTAACAAGGAGAAAACATAAAACTTAAGGTGTGTGCAGTGTGTGCACTCTACCAATATAGGCGTGTGCTCCCTTTCTTTCATTTTTTTCCTTTCTATTGATTTTGAGCATGGAATTAATAAGGAAAGCGATTGGATTAATTAAATTCTTTCAATGCATAACGTTTTTTTTTCTACATACATAAATGTACGTTACGATGCGGACGTGTACTCTTATACAGGAATTCTATGTATTGTAAGACTCAAAATTAAAGCATTGAAAAAAAAAGACTCAGAATTAATTAGTGTGTGTGTTATTGATCAATCTATTTCATAATAATAAAAAAAAAAATCAATTTCACAATAAAAGATATATGGTAACAAGAAGAAATTTAGGGAGTGTAGATGTGATGATGACCGGGTTTTTCTAAGAAGAAAATCAAATATGATTCTATCACATTTAATATGGCAACAAATACTCCGATGGTTAAGTACCCAAAAAAAAAAACTCCGATGGTTATGGAAAGATATTCAAATTAATTAAACGTGCAACTATTGTAGCTCCATTTGGCAACTTTCTTTGTTTGTTTGTTTTTTTTTTTTTTTTTTAAATCCATTTGGTAACTTTGTTAAAAATGTTTAATGTTTATCCATTCTTTCCAAAAACAAAACATATGTTTTGTGGTAAAGATAGTAATGTCAATAATGAAGACAACTATTACTTTAAGTAGGGGTGTACACGATCAGATCCGATCCATCTAAGGTTAGCTAGCTACTCGATTCAATTATTGCGGATTGAAAAATATCAATTCGATCCAATTCATTTAACTTTTCAATTCGGTTCGATCCAATTAATAAAATGCGGATTGGATTGAATTAAATTTACAGATTGTCATCATGTAGTTATCTCATAATTAAAAATATACACATTGGTTAAGAACGATTTCATAATCATTAAACAACATAAAACAAAGTGCATGATTGTACAAAAATTAGACTTATTTCAATTTAATATAAAAATTATATAACCAAACTAGAATTTGGACTAAAAAATTAAAAGTTAGAGTTCAAAAACTAAGTAATACAATAAAAAAGAAAATCAAATATAGGTAAAAAACAATCACTGAGAACTAGACATGTATAAGGCTAGATCTATATGTGTATAATGTTGCAGATTGAACTGAATTAGATCCGCGAATTGTATATGTAAAATCCAAAAGTTGATCTGATCCATGGGGATTTACATTTTTACAATTCAATCCGATCCAACTAGTTATAGAATTCAATTCAACTTGCAATAATTAGACCGAATTGAATTGGATCTGCAGATTACTGGATTTGTATACACCCCTAGCTTTAAGTACTTAACTTTCATAAGGAAGTACAGAGTTTGACATTACAATTTTTATTTTGGGTAAATCTTTGTGTGACAAATTATGTACTATACGTTGTAATAGATTGTTTTACCCTCTTGAATAAGGAATGATCAATGTACCTTATAGACTTAAAAAAAATTACATACTAAATAAATGAACTTTTTTTTTGGCAGCCAAAGGTATACGAACCACCGTTGTTGACACCAGACTGATGATGCATCCGACTAAAAGTCAAAGGAGAAATAGTGCAGTTGTTGCTAATCAAATCATCACCTCTGCCTTAGTCAAAATACTAAGGTCCTATTTGAAACTACTACATTACACTCCTTAGAGACAATAAACGAATTTTATAGGCTAAATTTTTAGTTGGTATTCAAACCTTCTCAACCAACCAAAAAAAAAAGAAGGAACATAAATAACTTCTAATTAAACTAGTACTAAACAACTAGCCAGGTGTTTAAAAAAAATAAAAAGCAATAACTAGCTAGGTAATCCATGCATTTGCAAAAGCTCGGCGACGAGTCTCTGTATACATTAGGGAATTGTTCAAGTGTACTAAAGTTCAATCTATTGCGGAAAAATCTAACGTGTAAGTAGACAAGCGAACGTAACAACTGTTTTAGACAGCTATGGAATAAATAAGTTTTTTTTTTTTAAACCAGCTATGAAATAAATAAGTTAATTATTCCTAAAAAGAGAATAAATTAAGACAGGCAACCTAAAAAAAAACTAATATTTTAGCTATGGAATAAATAACTTTTTTTTTAACCAGCTATGAAATAAATAAGTTAATTATTCCTAAAAAGAGAATAAATTAAGACAAGCAACCTAAAAAAAATACTAATATTTTTTAGGTCAAAGCCTATTAGTTGAGAATTGTGAGATGGTAAAGACATCAATTGCCAAAAAGGCAAGACCTCGAGAGATTATGGTTCGATTCTCATTGAAGTAAAAAGAAAAAAAAAACTAAATTTTTTAAAGTTACTTGTGAGAGATGGATAAACCTAGCAAACTAAATTAGGCGACAAGCTAGGTCAATCAATGGAGCAATTGATGATAAAAAAAATGGGTACAATTTCAAGTCAAAACTATATCTGAGTGCCCTCGTTGATGAATATTAGGTGAATTAAATTGAACTATATATAGTTTATATGAAAAGCAAGATATTATCCATTAAATTAATACATATATTTGTGGTACTTTTTAAGACTCTTCATCACTATTCACTAGAATCTAGAAGTAGTAAATTACACAAAAGTTAAAACTAGGTGAGAAAGAATAAAAATGGAATCGAACTGCCATGATTAACGAGACTCATATATCTTGCTAATTAACATTGTGGATTTTCTTTTTGTTTTGATTTGATTGATTAACTCATAATTAAGCACCTTTTAAATTATAAGAGAATGAAGAAACAACCTTTATATCCTAAGTGTCTGCACCTGAGCAAACTTGTTGTCCTATTGTGATTAATCTTTTGCCAACACAAGATGCAAAGAAAAGATCATGAAGTTGTTAGTTGTACAAAAATAAAAGGCTAAATATGGATTAGGGGGAACCATATTCTATGATAACTAAAACCAATATAGTTACGTACCTTATCAACACTTTTAGTTTTAGCATCTTGTAATGCATCAATGAAGGTAAACCCGGATCACTGTGGTGTGATTGCAGGGGTCATTCCTTGCTTAAGAAGTGGCGAGCTTTCGAGTCCTCACTTCAGATGCAATAGCGTTAAAAGCCAGAGCGAGGGGAGCCGCCTTCAGGCCCTACCAGCCTCGAGTCTAAGCTAGTCAGTGTACGCGACTGAATACTGGACGCCGAAATTCCGATATATAAAAAAAGAAGAAGTATACAATCAATAAAACATGGAAATAATTAAATTGGAGAATCAAGGTTATTTGATTTTTGTTGGTCTTACCACCCTGTATCTGGTATATATACAATCAAATAAAGAAAAATGTTTTTAATAAAAAAAAATTATTATTTGATTTTTATTGCTAGATTTGTTAGGACGTTTATAAAAAAATGGAGCGTGCTTTAATTCGAAAATATCAAAAAATATTTTTCGGTTTAGTCCTTAAAAAGATCCTAGAAGAGAATATCAAGAAAAAAAAATCCAGCCGCTTTGTATGGTATTTAGAAGTGAAAGGTCATGGGTTCAAGTCATGGTGGAAGCAATTATTTTTTCCTATAAAAAAAAAACCTAGAAGAGTAAAAAATATTAAAAATTAGCATGCTCTTAAAAATAATTATAAATTAGTACTTGCCAAAGTATCTTGGGGAGATGGATACGTCATCATTTGTTGAAAGTTAAAGTATAGAAGGTTATGGTTTGACTCTTGTTGAAGTAATCAAAAAAAAAAAATTACGAATACACTTTTTTTTATAAGAAAGAACCACAATGTACTTTTTTTTATAAAAAAGAAACATTTACTTCCTCAAAGTGTGAACTTATGATTTTTTACTCTTCAACATCATACTTTACTAATGAGCCACCTAATTGATTGGTAGAACCATAATATACTTTCATTGTATATTGAGACTTGAACCCTTAATCTATAATTGGTATTAACAACAATTATTTTTTTATAAATTAAGTTGAAATAAAAAAAATGATTTTTTATCAATGTTTTAATTAGATTCTACAAGAGGATTTATTTTTTATTCTTTTATCCCCATGTGGAGACAATTCCAGCGTAGCTTTTGTCTTGAACTATATTTATCATATATCATTGATCAAATAAATAAAATCTTTAATTTACTGATGCATAATAATGTAATGCTTTGTAAATTGTTATTTTAATAATTAAAAAAAAACTGTTAACGTCTATTGCGATATCTTAGAATATAATACAAGAAATATGCAAGCTAATAAGAGAGGAAATACAGACAGATAAAATTAATTAAAAAAAATCAATTGTATATGCATAGCTTATGTAAAAACAAAAAATATTTTTTGGGGTGTTTGTATTATTTTATGTCCAGTCCGGACAAGACCGTGAGAATGTGTAGAAACGCCAGCACATGAAAATAACATGTCGACACCAAGCGATGTGCGCCGTTACATGCCCAGTTTGACATTCCGTTACGATACAATTTCGGCCAACCGAAACGCTCGCGCACCCATTTATGTAGCGGTCAAGCTAGGTTGGCTAGGTAATTAGGTTGCGTTTGTTTGACCATCCCAAAACGGTTCTCCTCATTTGGATCTAAATCAACGTAAATTAGAGGATATATATGATGAAATTAAGCGCTTTTAATTGAGATAACTAATACATTTTGTTACAGTTTTAAATCTATCAAATCAGAATGGTCGAAGTAATATGAATACCGAAAAATATAAAATCATAAATAATGTAACTATCTTTCTGACTTTAAATTATTAAAAAAGATAAAAATACTAAGTACGGTCGAAAATTTGAGATCGGAATTAAGTTGAGTTATTTATCAAATACCACCTCCTCTTAATTTTTATTTTCATTTTTTTAAAAGAGTTTTTTTCTTTTCCTAGTGACTAGAGAATAGTAGTCCTTTTTCCTTAAAAAAAATAGTGAAGAATGATTTTGAGAATGCAGACCAAACACTGCCTAACACCATCCAAGACTCCAAGTGCACCACTTGAAATGAGAGAGAATCCGTGGCTGTCGGGCCCACCAAGTTGGGCTGAACAAAAACTCAAAAGAGAGCCTCTCTCTTTGTTTTTCTCCCTTTCACTTTCACACGGGTTGAAATGCTTCATCCAATTCACACAGAGAAGTTAAACAATTAAATAAAATTAGTTTTTAATTTTTTGTAAATTATCTCATAAGAGATAACTCCACCTCCAACCAAATCATATCTAAATTATATAAAAAAAGATAAAAAATACTAAGTATAGTAAAAAATTTGAGATCGAAATTAAGTTAGATTATTTATCAAATACTGCCCTCTCTTAATTTTTTTATTTTCATTTTTTTCGAAGGAGTTTTTTTTTTTCTTTTCCTAATCACTAGAGAATAGTAGTTTTTTTTTCCTTCAAAAAAAAGGAAAAAAACTAGTGAAAAATTGATTTTGAGAATGAGCAAACGCTGCCTAGCACCATCCAAGATTCCAATTGCACCACTTGAAATGAGAGAGAATCGGTGGCTCTCGGGCCCATTAAGTTGGGCTGAACAAAAACTCAAAAAAAAGCAAAGAATGTAATTTTCACCTCCATCCTCACTTTTGGAGGAACAGATATCCTTCGCTTAAAATTTCTCATCAAAAAATTTTTGACCCTCATTTTCTACCCAACAGGGATCCCAACCTGTAAAAATTTCTCATCCTCACTATTTTTTTTGATATAATATCTAAAAAAAATATTAAATAAAATATAAATACAAAATTTAATCATTAAAATATCTTTCTTCACGACTTTAAATCGTTTTTTCAAAGCTTTTGAATCTATACAACTAATTTAAATAATATAATTATATTATTATATATAAATTTTAAGTTATGTTAATTTTTTCTTGATAAAATTAGTTGTATTTTTTTAGAGTTGATAAATTTAATTATATTATCTTAGTGGAGTATCCTTATATCAAGGCGTGACGGAGAATCTTTATGAAGTGACGAGTAATATCATTCTCGTCTCGTATGGTGGGGGTAAAATCTTTTCATCTCCCGCTGCGTAGGAGATATATAGTTGGTGGGAAATCTCTAATCTATTAGGGTGAATCTCTACAGAGAATGAGAATTCTCTGCCCCTCCTATGTATATAAACCACTCAATATCTAAACTATCATTTTTACTTTGAGTTGAGTTGTAGTCGGTTCATAGGAGACTTCGACCCTTCCATCTGAAGTGACTTTATACGTATAGCTTGATCTCGAAACCATTAATTAAGAGGCATGAATGCCACGTCACTCCGACTACAGGTCTAGTGATGACAATAAGACTTATTGTTTTTGTTTTAAATGACACTCGCCATCTCTAATCAGAAATGAAGAAAACAAGCCAAAGCCAGCTAAATTCCAGTCAGATTGACTCCAACGACTATGGATTGTGTTTGTGTGCGAGAGACTTGCAATAACGATCCAGCAGAGCTTCGTGTCGTCTCGTCACTCTCAAGACTTTTAGTCCGTGGGCCTTCCTCCCAGTCCACTTTGGCCCACTCTGACGCACATCATTGCTTCACACAAATACATACATACATATTTCCTTCTCTAAAAAATAAGAATAATAATTTTTTATATATATTTTTTCACTAATTGGTCAATTGTACATTGATATCTTCATGACTAACTGATTAATATCGAGATGCTCTCCAAAGAAAATAATAATTAATATCCAGATTATACATATAAGTATAATGTTTTCATGCATTCTGCTTGATTTAATATAATTGATGGTAAAAAAATAACGTGATATGTTGAATAGTTTTACTAATGAGGTGTTGTGTTAGATATATATCCATACCCATATGATGAACTCATTGGTGTGATTGCGAGAATCGAACTCGAGTCCTCCTCCCACGCATGCTCGCACGCAAGCGACTCATTGGTGTGATAGGTTCACTCTAATTGCATGAACATAATTAAATGTGTCACACGTTAGGCCTAATGACATATATTTCGCACATGAGAAGAAAAGAGGATGAAAAAAAGTTGTGAGTCGTTGCTATGGTTATTGCGATGACATCAAGTATTTGTCGCCCTTTTTATTTTTTCATCTTTTTTGATACGTAGGAGATGCATAGTTTCTACTTTTTCATGCTTGGACCAATTACATTTGAACGTGTGTAGAGCAAATTTTACCATTTTTGTGTAGTCTGAAAGGTATATCACACTAGGTGAGACCCACGTACGTAACAGATTTTGTCAGAAGTCATAGATTTCAGTTTGAATATCTCTTCATATGTTCCCCATTTTCAGTAGGTCAAGTTGAAAAATCAACCCTTAATAATCATATAGGAGTATACAAGAAATGAAGAAATCATTTAAGCTTTAATCTCTATCTCTTTTTTTTTTCTTAGATACTAGCTGGAGGTTTAATAGGTCTCAATTAATTTGTGCTTGAACCAAGTAAGATCGTTGAAAGGCAAGAAAGCTTACTCTTAAAAGTTTTGAGATCGGTCAAGTGCACCTCACTTTTTATTAAGTGAACTCTAAAAAAAGTCAAACTTAAAAAAAGTCAATTTTATTATAAAATGACCTTATGCTCCTCACTGTAATCAGTGCATCCATTACAATTTTTAAGTGCACTCCACACACTCTTTTCTTTGTGACTTGTATGTATCGTCGAGTGGTTCGGCCTCGAAGGTTCGAATCTCTTGTTGGAGAGTCGGTCGAAGCTCACCTAACCTCTAGTTGGAGAGTCAATCATAACTTGCCGAACTTTTAATTAGAGAGTCAGTCGAAACTCATCGAACCTTTAAGTTAGTAAGTGTCAACTAAATCTCACCAAAAAGTAACACCGAGCCTAGTAGATAAGTCTCGGGTACATGTTGCCGAACCTAATATAGATGTCTCAACAAAGTTTTGGAGTTGGATACTTTGATTCAGATGAAAGGGTATTTTGGTAAAAAAATGTAAGATGCACTTAGAAATTAAAATTAAAATTTCGGGTGCCACGCAAAATGGGGTACACTTAGCTGGACTCAGAATTTTAAAGAGATTTCTGGAAGGAGAAGTGGGTAGAAAATGTGGACTCTCTCCTACCCTATGCTACTACTTCACTTTTCGACAGGAACGTAGAGCAGAAGGTGGCTCGTTATATTACAACATCAGGAAGTTGGGACATCTTGAAACTTGCACAGATTCTACCTATTGAGATGTGCAACAAAATCTTTGTCACTCCTCACCCTAATAGTAGCAAAGGAATGGACAAGATCTCCTGGATGTACAACTAGTCTAGGAAGTTTTCAGTTAAGAAGGCTTATGAACGAATCGCCATGAAGATATCCAATCTGATGAAACAGGCTGGAGGTAAGTGTGGGATTGGGAGGGTATCAAGACTTTTCTATGGTTGGCTAGACATGATCGCCTCCCTACTAACATGTTATGTTGTAAACTCCAAATTAATACCTACAAAGTTTGTAGGAGATGTAATGCAGAATCAGAGTCGGTTCTTCGCGCCCATAAGGACTGCCTTATAGCAAGGACGGTCTGGGATAATCTTTTAATGGAAGACAGAGTCCTAACTTCTTTAGTGATAGCCAAAGAGAATGATTGGACTCTAATATGAAAGAAGGTGCCTCTTCTTGAAAGACCCTGTTTGGTGTCAGGTGTTGGGTTCTTAAGAAACCAGTTTGTCTTCAAGGGTATTCAGACGTCAGTTATGGAGGTGATTTCTCAAGCTCGAGATAGAATAGATGAGATAATTAGATGTGGTGCTCGAACACGCATCGCTAGTCTTGAAGGGCAAGCTAAAAGGGAGACACGATAGAGGAAACTGGATGAAGGTTAGACAAAACTGAATTGTGATGGGGCAGTAACGAACAACCTCGCATGCTCATCTGATGCAGGACTGTTACGAGACGACATAGGAGAGTTCATCTCTGGTTTCTAAGTCAAGTTTGGCAGTTGTCCACCTTTGTCAGCAGAAATTTGGACGTTATGGTACGAAGTCCACATGGCAAAGGAGAAAGGACTCACTAAGGTGGTGATCGAGACAAACTCATTAGAAGTTGTTTCGTTCATGGATCCTCGTCATACTCTGGTTTTCATAGACTACCAAATCGAGGAGATTCAATGGACTCTTCATCAGATAGAGGGTAGCTACATTAGATACATCCCCAAATGTACTAATGCTTGTGTAGACTTCCAAGCGAAGAATGAGCTCGGATTGCAGTATAAGGCTCTTAGATTAAACATAAAGTCTCATTGTATTTTTCTCTTGTTAGTACAAGATAAGTGCGATAGCACAATATAATTTTCGGTGTTCCTACCAAAAAAAAAAAATTCAAATTCAAAACTACCGATTAAGGTTAATATTAATGCAATCCGAACCATCACACAAGTTTTAAAGCTTTTCTAATCCCGCAAAATGTGATCAGGACGGTTCAACAGTGATCGAGATCATACAATCAGCTAATTAATTATACCATTAAAGGGATAAGATCAAATTAAAATTTAAAGTCAACGATCAAGAGACGTTACGTATAAAGAGTTGACTTGCTAGCTAGCTAGCTAGCTAGCTGTCCAAGAAGAAGAGGCCATGCTCGATAAGAATTAATGCACATGCAGATATATATATATCTGTCCCGACATGCAGATATATATATACATACACAAGAAACACATAAAAAATGAGATGGGTATGCTGAATCGGACGGTTGTCAGCGAGTGTGAGACGTATCTGTGTGCATGGGACCGTTTGGTGGACCTAAGAAAAGGTTGACTTGATGATCAATCACGTAATCTTAACGGTGTTTCAACCGCAAGTTTGAAGAGAAGGTGAGAGAACGGTTGTGGTTTCCACTAATGGAAGATTAATTAAGATAAATATATAGATTAATAGATGAGAAACCCACGTCAGATTCCTCCGGTGGTGGAGTGTGTTGTCATGTGGAGGGACAACAAAGCTAATGTCATGGTTGCATCATATAATATGCTATTCTATTCATGTATGATGTATTTTTTTCTCTCAATCAGTATATATGGTGTGCTATTCGTACATTAATTTATTTATTGAATATTACTTTATACTCCATAAACTATATAGTTGGATATATATATATATATATGAAGTCCCTAATTCGTCGCTAATTGGTTTAGGGCATCTCCAATGCATTACATTAAAATAATCAATTGAGTGACTCAATAATTTAGTATAGTGTTTAAGAGTAGTAATAGGTCATGAGTTCAAACATTAATTGGAGAAACAATTGTTTCTTTCTTATAAAAAAAAGAAAAAATGCATTACATTAAAATGGTGTAATTTTTGCATTTTAATATAAAAAGTACAAAAAATATTATTCATATCTTCAACCCTTCACACCAAATCTCATGCCAAAAGTGGGCTTCACCAAACATTCTCTTACATATTTACTCAAAATCATACAATTTTTTTTAAAATAATAAATAAGTGGGTCCCACACCCAAAACCATACATATAATAACGCCAATTTGGCGTGAATGCTACAATAGCGCGTTATATGTGGTGCACTATGGTAGCATTTCACCATCTTGGCACAGTGTTTGGCACTGAATTAGTTTCAATCCAACGCCAAACAGTACCCCAACTCAGCGCTAAAATGACGTTGGGTTAGAAATGCCTTTATACTGGTTTGTAGGGACGAATGTTTTCAGTTGCTAATTTGGTCGATTTTTGTAATGTTAAGCTGAATGAATAAGACTTCAAAAAAAAATTCAAATGAATAACCATCTCAAGTCATTAGTTAAGTTGGCAATAACTCACTTTTAACTGTTGTGCGAACCCACCATTAGTATTTTTTATTTTTATTATTTTATTGACAACTATTTAGTTAATTGATTTAAATTTTCACGTTGGCATTTAATTCAAAATGGATCGAAGGATGGCCTCAAAAAAAAAAAAAAAAAAAAAAAAAAAAAAAAAAAAAAAAAAAAAAAGGATCGAAAGATAGTGATATGTAACAAATGATGGACCGCAGACGAGACAACTAGCACTGAAAATAACCGCAGACATGGGCCATAACGGCCTTACCTAGGAGATCCCAAATCACATATCCTTTATTATGAATCACTTTTTAAAACAAACACACGTTTTTAAAAAATCTCCCATTGTTTTCCAAAGAAATATTGGACAAAAATCTAGAAATATTATTTTGAGGACTGATGAAGAAAAGTGATCAAAAGTTGCATTATAATAATAAAAAAATTTCATAGAGAGTTATCAAAATTTTTACAAATATTCAAAGAGAGTTACAAGTTATTGTTTCAAAGTATTTATTGTTTGAAGATAACTTTGAAATAAAATTTTTTTAAAAACTCCATAAGAGTCCAGACTCTAAGAGTCCAAATAACACTACTCTTATAATAAAGTTTAACTTAAAATCTTAAAAATATAAATTTAAATGATTAATGTTTATCATAATTAATTAAATTAGACATCAATGACATTAGTTTCCTCTATTCCATTGACCTAAACACTCCCCTGCAAAGCCCAAATATCCATTGCTCTCTTCTCCTCGGACAAGGAAGAATGATGCATTTGCTACCTTTGAAAAGTATATAGGTTGCCCTTGGTCGACGTTATAAAGTGGGAAGAAATGCAAATAGTGATAAAGAGATGTTGATGGTACATAGAAAAGATTCGATTAAATCGTAAACTTATAAAAATTAATGTCTATAAAAATTAATGTCAAAGATCGAGCTGGAGTTTTGTGTATGTAGTCCTTTTAAAAATCTGAGGGTGAGCTTTGATGTCAGTTAGAGATACGGTTTTGTCGGGACTTGACTTGCTGGGCTTCCGATACTAAATGACAAGAAAAAATAATAATTATAAGACCTTTCAAATACAAGTCCAATGGAGGCCCAAAATGACAATTCAAAGAAAATTTATACAATTGTATGGCAATATAACTTAAAAGCTCAAATATCCCAACTGAGCCCATCGCAGTACAGATATCCCAACTGAGCCCATCGCAGTACAGTACCTAAGCATAAACATATATATATAGGGTTTTACTATTATGAGAACCAAATATATATTCATGTCATAAGTACACTATTTACAATTATTAGGTTCTAGTCTAATACATTAATCGAGACATCATAAATGCACAAAGCTCTGAAACTTTAGGAGGCCTTTTTTTTTGGATTCTATATATATATAGATAAAAAAACATAAACATACATAGATATAAGGAAACTAGAATAAGTCCAAAGATCTGAAACTTTAGGAGGCCTTTTTTTTTTGGATTTAGCCACAGAAAGTCTTCTACTAGATTGATTGGAAGTAATTTGAAGTTCCAAGCCAAGCCCAATTCAAAACTAGCTATAATCAGCCTCCTTTTAAAAAAAAAAAAAAAAAATCAAAATTTGATCCTTTTTTTAACTTTTTTTTAAACCTTTTTTAAACGTTTTTTTGACCCTTTTTTCACCATTTTTTAATTTGAAATGAAAAATACCAACTATTTTTACATACTATAAATAATCAACGCACCCTTAACAATTTTTTCCACTCCATCAATATTCTCATCCCTACTACATACACTCACATTTGCATAATTTTTGTGGGTTATTTGTTTTACTTTTTTTTTTTTTATGAGTATGGATGATAATCATAACCATTCCTCTTCTCAAACTCCTCCGAATTCTCAAAATCCCCAACACTTTCCTAATTTTCAAAATTTTATGCATCAATCTTTTCCACCAAATGTGCAAAATTATCAAATTTCCCAACCCACTCAAAATCCACAATAGTTTCAAAATTCCCCAAATCCTCATTTACAAAACTCCCAATATTCTCAAAATATGTCAAACTTTCCATATCCATTGTTCCTTCCAAACATGCCTAACTTCCCATTTCCTTTTGATCTGACCAATTTTCATAATGTTTATCAACCATTTGAAGGTGCTTCTTGTACTGATCAAGATAACGCAACCAAAACAAGTTCAATTTATGAGTCTCAAATTCCTCATATATTCCACACAGCCGAGAGCCAAGGAAGATGTACCGAAAGCCGACAAAGATGTGGTACAAGAGCAACATAGTAAAAAAGCATCAAAGAAACATGCGGAACGTGTGTCATGGAAAATTGAAGATGACAAGCTACTTGCTAGTGCGTGGCTCACAATCTCCATCGACAACATTATCGGCACTAGTCAAAGCGAAGGAGCATTTTGGTTGCAAATTGTTGACTACTTCAATGAAAATATGAAACCCACTCGTCCAGCAAGAAAACCCAACTATGCTAAACAACATTGGCATTATGTTGTTAGGCAAGTCAATAGATTCAATGAAATATACAACAGAATAGCAGGGGAACATAATAGTGGTTGGAATGAAGAACTAGTAAAGAATCGTGCTCATGCATTATTTCAGGAAACTTACAATTTACATTTCACATTAGAGCACGTATGGATCATGTTGAAGGACGATCCCAAATGGAAATGTATTGGTTCCAAATCTAAGTATTCGAAAAGAACAAAGACAAGCTAGAGTGGCCACTACACGTCTTCATTAAACCCAGATGCAGGTGGCGATGTAGACGATGATGAACTCGAAAGTCGTCCAATCGGTCAACAGGCATCAAAGGCAAAAGAAAAGGCAAAAAGAAAAAATAAGTCGAAACAAGGTGGTATGAGTGATGAAATCATGGATGGAATGAAAGAGCGAAAAGAAGTATAACAAATAAAAATAGAAGAAATGTAAAAGATGCAGAGACATTTTGCTGAACTTGCTGGTCACATAATATTGACTACAGACACTAGCCACATGAATTCACAACAACTTCAAGATCATAATGAATTTTGTGCACGGATAAGAGCGAGGAACAATGCATAGCCTTTTTATTATTTTATGACTTGTAATTTTTTTTATTAGGGAATTTAAAATTAACGTATTGATGTTGTATTTGAATTTTATTATTATTAAGTTTAATAATATAGTCGTTATGTTACTAGCCGTTGAAATATAGTCGTTATGCTATTAGCTGCTAAAATATAGCCGTTGTGCTACTACCGGTTAAAGTATAGTCATGTTACTAGCCGTTGAAATGTAGCCGTTAAAATATAGTCGTTATACTGTAGTCACTGCTCCACCCACTCTACCAACTTCTATATATTTGGTGACATTTTGTGCAAACTTCATCACCCACTCACCCAACTTCTCTACCTATCCCTCATTGTTTTCTAATTGCATCACACATCTTTTTCATCCTACAAAATGGACTATCGCAAGCTCTTAGAAACAATGCAAAAATATATGGTGGAGCAAATGAAGGATGATGCCGAAGATGATGAACGAATGTTTTTGTTTTTTCAAGAATGGCAACAAAGAATATCTGCTGAGATATCTAACCTTCGTAGAACTCGCAGATTCTTAAATCGAGATTGTGAAGGTGGGCATCAACGAATTTTCGACGATTACTTTGCAGGTGAGCCAGTTTATCCAAATTATATGTTTAGTCAAAGATCTCGTATGAGGAAGACATTGTTCCTGCAAATTGTTGAGACTCTTGAAAATCATTCAGAATATTTTCAATGGATAGTTGATGCAACTAGGAAATAAGGACTTTCTCCACTTCAAAAATGCACAGTCGCCATAAGACAGTTAGCTTATGGAGCACCAGTTGATCAATATGACGAATATGTAAGGATTGGTGAGCGTCCTGCAATTGATTGTTTAAGTGAATTTTGTAAACATGTTGAAATCTATGCGCCTAAGTATTTAAGAAAACCAAACAATGAAAATATTCAACGTTTACTTGATGTGCATTCTGAACGTCATGGCTTCCCTGACATGCTTGGAAGCGTAGATTGCATGCATTGGGAATGGAGAAACTGTTCGACAACATGGAGAGGGCAATTCATTCGAGGCAATCAAGGGGTTCCTACAATTATGCTAGAAGTTGTTGCTTCAGCCGACTTATGGATCTGTCATGCATTTTTCGGTGTGGCAGGGTCTAACAATGATATTAATGTGTTGAATCAATCTCCTTTATTCAATGATATCTTGCAAGGAAATGCTCCAGAGATTCAGTTCACGGTTAATGGCACAACATACACAAAGGGATATTAACTTGTTGATGGAATATACCCAGAGAGGGCAACATTCGTGAAAAGTTTCATGTGACGGCCCCAATTTTTGAAGCAATTGGGAACACTCGGCCTAAACTCGCATAGGCTCACAAGTTGGTACTCGGCGAGTCTATACGCGCCTAGTCAGCCTTAATTCATTCATTTACAGTTCAAAATATGAGTTATTAGATTATACAACTTATCAGATCAATACATAGCGGAATTCAACTATAATTATTCTATAACTCAAGGGAAATCAGGAATTTCTAATAAATGTGGAACCCCGAATACAAGATAAACATGTAAAGCCTGGTGACTACAGTATACATGATATTCAAGTCTCACATTCCAATTCTATCCATAATGTTTCAAAACAACATATGTAAATAATATCAAATGCATACTACACAACAAGGAAAGAAACCATCCTCGAGGAGCGCTCAGAGGAAGTCACCAATCGTCGATCCCTTTCCCTTGCCGTTATTTGTCCTGTCACAAACTAGACGGTGAGTAACTGAGAGAAATTGAAAGTAATGCGAGAAGAATATAACAATAATTCACAAATAAACAACAAGGCAGTCCAAGAATCATGCAGTAATTGAAAGATAGGAAATATAACACAAAGTGCATGATAATCAGACTAACAGATAACAATCGAATTTCGCGTGTTCCAAGAATTCAACAGAGGCCATAAGTGGTCTAAATCATGGCATAACGACGAAGATCTCGTGAGATCTCCCCGAGCATCGACACAAGCACAGGCACAACCATAATGGGAGACACAAGCCCCCAGTACTTGGTGTCACACGATCACTAAGGGTGGTCACACA
This sequence comes from Stephania japonica, assembly GCA_039657345.1. NCBI lineage: Eukaryota > Viridiplantae > Streptophyta > Magnoliopsida > Ranunculales > Menispermaceae > Stephania > Stephania japonica. The sequence goes on from CM077566.1 coordinate 6,295,311, forward strand.
CTCGTGCGCACGAGTGCCCGCGTTTTATCCCTCTAGTGCAACGTTGAGTACTCTAACACACACTGTAACGACCCAATCTTAATTAGCTGTTAATAATGGCATATTTACAGACGTGGCTGACAGCTCAGATACTCATGGACCCTGCAGATAGGACTTGGATGCACCTGGAATTAGGTAAATAAATCGTTTTGTGTGATGATTGTATGATGTGTGTATATATTGTTATTGACGTGTGAGATTGTGTGAAATGTACGCGCCTCAATATGCGTGTCGATGTGGGTACCGATTAGACAAATGATATAACACTAAGTCAGGGTAGTTAGTATACACATGAAAATGAATTTAAAATGAAATAAATAGTTATAGGTAACGTAACTTGAGGTTTACTGGTAAATTAGTTGGTGTATGCCAGCCTTTGTGGTGTGAAATTGGGCGTCGAAACGCCGGGGAGCGATTTGTTGAATTTCGTATAAGAGAGTGTGGCAAGTGAGTTATGAATTGGTGTCATTGGTGAGGAGAACGCAAATAAAACAAAAGAAAATGAGAAAAAGACCAAAAAGCGCTTATGTTTTATAAAGAAATGAGGATAGACACAAGGGTATTTTGGTAATTTGGCAACCCTTATATATATCACCATCACCGCCACCACCATTCGATTGAATTCGTGAGTGAGAGAGAAGACGAAGTAGAGAAGCCGAGAGGGGAATCGACCAATGAGAGAAGAGGAGAAGTCGACGAGAAGAGGCAAGGTGAGTCGTTGGTGTTGTGGTTCGGTGAGAGGATGGAGATCGGATGAACTGCCATGGCAGTTCGTCCGAGGATGAACACGACTGGGGAGCTATCTCCCCTGTCGAGAGAAGATGAGTGGTTAGGGTTAGGAGCCAACCCTAATCGAAAACGAGAGGAAAAAAAAGATCGAAACAAAGCTTCTGTTTTGATCTCTTGGGGAAGAAGACCCTGAACCGGGCCAGTTCGCCTCGGTTGAGTCGAACTCGGTTCGGCCCGATTCAGGCATATTAAAAAAAAACAGTTTGGAAAAAAAATCAGAAAAATTAATAGAAAATCCAAAAAAAAAAGGAAAATTTTAGAAAAATTATATTTTGATCAAATAAATGAGAATTTATGAATTTTTATGAACATTGAGGTATTCAGGATTTTGGTAACAGGTTATGTCGGGGTTTTTACTTCGTAAAGCGTAAAATTGACATAATATACTCAATTGAAGCTAATTTAATGATATATGGTATTAGGTGACTTGGGGTGACAGTAAGATTGTCGAGTGTTTATTGGAGCTAGACCGGGGTGTGATGGCCCCAAATTCTCAATGCATTTGGGTACGCCCGGCCTAGACCCGTACATACCCCGAGTCGGTACTCAGCGAGTCTGACGAGTCTAGTCAGCCTCCAATTAATCAATTTAACAATTTATGAAAGAGTTATTGCAATTATACGCAGCGGAAAACTAAACAAGTATTGGGAAATAACTCAGTCAAACGAAAATCAGGAAATCTATATATGTGGAAACCCCGAATATTCCTGTACCTCAAATGGAAACCAAGTAAAGCTGTACATGATATCAAATAACCTATGATCCTAAGTTTAAACCAACATGATGTAAATATATAAAGAATCAACATACAAGCAAAAGTCAAACATAACCTAGGTTAAAGTGCTCGAATCCAGCTGTAAATCCTCACAAAAGTCTCCTAAACAGGGTTCCTTACCCTTCGAACGCTTTGGTAAATCTGCACCCACCGTCATAAACTATACGGTGAGCAACTGAGAGAAAATTGAAAGTAATGCCAGAAGAAAATAACAACAATTCATGAACATCAAATGAAGCAGTCTAAATATCATGCGAAAATTAAAGACAAGTAGTATAACGAGTTCAAGGTGCATGATAAACAGACTATCTAATATCAATCGAAAACATGCGTGTTCCAAGAAAACAAACGAGGCAGTGAGCGGTCAAAATCACAACGTACGGAAAGAGGACGCTGGCTCTTCCCGGGCATTGTTACGACACTAGCACAGCTTGATAAATGAGGGACACATGCCTTAAGAATCACATCGACACACTCACGCCAAGAACACACATACCAAGGAATCAACAAGATATGAATGCTAACAACGAAAATCAACAAGCAACAATGAACGATAATGAATGACATGCAATGTTCTTATTGGCTTACTAACGTACACAAGCTTTAGGGCGAGTGCACTTACCTGTACTATTACGACCCACGTAACAAACTCCGAGACTCTAATGCGTCCCCTACGACTTCCCGACTACCTGATATGAATCCTGAATATTAGTTTAAGGTTTAGCATTTAGTTTTAAGTTGATTTGCATGAGTTTGTTTTATTTGTTAGACTCTGGTTGGGCTTAAATACTTAAGCCTATTTCCATAATATTATATGCTTGTTATAGGCCCTATTATGTAGTTGTTATGTTGGGCCCTTATTGGGTCCTAACACAAGCCCATTTACACATATTTTACTATAGTTATAAACTATCAATACTCCTCTTTTTTTTATACACACACACATGATACACACCCTAGCCGTGGGCTGCACAACACCATAACGCATCCCAACCATGGGGTGCACACACCCGTCATGCACCCCAATCATGGGGTGCACACACCCAACCGAACTGCCCAAACCGAAACACACATTTTTACGCACTCCACTTAACTGTACACACATGCACGTACATGCACACACCACCCCACTGCCAAACTGTCCTCACCCCACTCCCCATCACGCACCCCAACCGTGGGGTGCACACACGCGCCATCACCACACAATGCACCACCGTTTCGCAACTGTTGCACATGGAGGCCCTCCGACCAACAGTGACGCCTTCGATCTGCCGTGACCGAGGACGGTCCCACCGGCCACGACGACCCCAAACCAGTAAGCAAACAGAGAGGACCGAGTGCACAGGCCGAGAGAGAGAAGAGAGAGAGACCGTGAGGTGAGTGGGGTGCGAGACCGAGAGAGAGAAAGAGAAAGAGAGAGCTACCTTTGATAAGTTCAGCTTCCCGGGGACCAATGCCAACTCGTCAACAGTGAGAGGAGGGTGGCGGTGACGATGAACGAGGAGAGTGAGGAGGGTGAAGCCGTGAGGGTGAGAGCTGGAGAGAGAATGACGAAACCGTGAGTGAAGAGTGGAGAGAAGTGACGAGAATGGAGAGGGAGAGAGACCGTGAGGGTGAGAGGGAGGAAGAGGGAGAGAAGAGAGGTTGGCAGTAGAGGGGGGTAGGATTAGGGTTTATTGGCAACAACATATATATATATATATATATATATATGAAATAAGGGTAAAATGACCCTTTTGCCCTTCATCCTCCTTCACATCCATTTAAAAACTGCTGCTCTTATGCGTCTTTTGTCTCTCCAGCACAATTCAACACAAATACAAATCTCGATGTAAATCCAGGGACTCTCCTCATCAAGCTGTGTTACTTTAAAAATTTCCATCCCATAGTCTATATGTTACGAGACTATCCACCTCCCACATTGATCTTACATTTCCTTGGTCCGCATTTCTTCGAAATTTGGTGCGCCATGTTCGTTTTCTCGCCACATCCCATCAACTAATTAATTAAATTATTAAAATTTTATTTATTTGTGTTCTTTATTTTGTTTTTCTCCCCCATTTAACTACGCGAAACCTTACTCAACTAAAAATCGCCCGAACGGCTCGAAACACGTAATGGACTATAATACTAATACACACATCATGGAAATATAAAATCACCTCAGTGTCGACTCCCGAGGCTCGAAATACTATCTAGTATCATGTAGTCGGTTCACGGTCCTAACAAGTGCGACAGAAGTTGAGTTAAAATTTGAGGGTTGTTACATGGGGTTTGGTTTTCGGGACGCGGAGTGCGGATTGAGGTGTGTAGTATCCCAACTGAAATTTTTTGAGCATTTACCTTTAACATTTGAATTCAGTGCTTTGTTTCTCTATTCCATTCTTGGTTATGGTATTATATGGGCGGCTGGCTGAGGATCTCGCCCCCATGCCATTCATGTGTATGTCCACTGCACCACAACATGTGTTGCCAGGGATCTCGGATGAGCGCTACCTGAGAATCGCGTTGGGGAACATGTCGATGCACCGTGGGTCTACGCTGGCCATCGAGCAGATCCAGAAACTGGCCTTGCTAGAGTGCTACTCGTCGGCAGTGCTCTGTCGAAGAGTCCGAAGTATGGTGTAATCTGAACCTAATGCGTTATGAACACATTATTGATTCTCTCCTATTATTTGAATCATGCGATGAGCACAGTTGCCTGTTTATTTATTTTCGCAAGTTTATTTAATAGTTTATTGAAATTTCAGTATTTACTTTATGTAATTGCTCACTGAATTTCCTTGGAAATACTCACTCTGGACTTATCATCTACCTTTTGTGATAGCTTGATTGTAGATCTGAGTAGTAGTCGCGGCAAGGGCAAGTTAGCTGACTATTTGTGATTTTCTAAGGACCGGAGGCTGGACTTGTATGTTTGTATATCTGTACTTATCTGTTTTTATACTGGGTTAGGACTGAGAGTTATACATTTTAATCTATATAATGATACTTTGTGGCTTTGTTGAGGTTTTATTATTGTTAATGATGATGTATGGGTTTTCCACACTAGGTAAATGATGTTTTCAACTTAATTTATCAAGTTTGAGCTTTCCGCTGTGAATTGAGGTTTTAAACAATATTTAGCTGATGGTTCGAGTTCAGTAATAATTTAGATTTATGATTTTATTATTGAGTTATTATTGTTGGTTTGGCGTGATAATTGCGTGTAGGACATAACTAGTGCTGGTAGGCCAAGTTGTGGGCCTACATTGCCATTGTGGCGGCCATTTGGGGAGAATGGGCAGTTACAATTTTGGTATCAAAGCAAGGTTTTAGTGAACCTCGAGGAATCGATTAGAAATATGATAAATAAACTTTAGATGTGGAAACCCGAAATAATTACCTTGAATCTTAGTTGGGAAATGATTGTGAGATGGGTAGTAATTCAGGTTTTATACGTGCTATGTTTTAATTGTATATTACATACGATACACGTATATGTTGAGGCTGATTTGATGCATGTTCTTCGATGTAGGTTACCGATGGACGAGTAGCCTCCAGTTACTACACAGCCTGAGGTCAGGGAGACTAGTAATCCGACTCAGGATACACTGACTTTACAGTCATTGGCGCAGATTTTGGATAACAGGTTTGCGTTGATCATGGAGATGTTTAGGGGACGAGAGATTACTATAGCAGCTCTTGTGATCAAGTTAGTTGCATCGACGATTACATCGACACTCGTAATTCCTGTTACAGCTGAGACTACTGTGGTTGTACCTGTGACTACATTAGTTGGGACTCCATAGATTACAGAGCAGCCAGTTGTAATATCCACATCAGGGGGATTGATGACAATAGAGGTGAAAAACTAAAAGATTACCTTAGATTTTCTCTAGGATATTTCTACGGAGCCAGAAACGCAGAGATAGCCGAGATGTGGCTATTGGCTCATGAGATACTACACGAGACGTTGTCAATTGAGGAGATAGATCGACCGAGATTGGCAAGTTTTTGCTTGAAGGCTAACGTTGCTGTATGGTGGATTACTTACAGGGCGACTCATCCTATGGTGGTTACATGGGCATAATTTCGAACACTATTCTTGGACGAGTACATACCCATGGAGGTTAGAATTAGATTGAAAGAGGAGTTCTTAACACTTGTATAAGGGAAGATGTCTTTTACCGAGTACATAGAGAGGTACAGATATCTACTGACATACTCTATGGATTTGGCAGGGACTGATCGCCTATAGATATATTATTTTGTTAGAGGTTTGGATGAAAGGATTGCTAATATAGTGGTGTCTAGTGGAGCTCGAACATTGATTGACATATATGACAGGTCCCTTGCATAAGAAACATTTAGTTCAGAAGGCTAGTCGATTAGTAATTCAGGCTGCACTACGGAGTCAACAGAGTCAGTCAGGGCAAAGTTCTCGGTATGACCAGAGCCGAGGAGACAGTAGAGAGACCAGGGTCAATAGTCTTAGAGCTAGAGACCTAATCGAGGTGATTGGCGGTTTGATCAGAGTCGTAGAGGCGACATTGATAGACAAGATGATCGCCAGATGGCGTATTCTTTTGCTTCTACATCGGTTGCCTAACCTAGATAACAGTTTAGGCAGGATAGAGGTCAGAGGGGCCAGAGTCGGAGCTAGAGTCATACACCGAGTCAGAGGAGTGCTACTAGATCTGAGACTCGTACTTGTTATCGTTGTGGTCAGGTTGGGCATCTACAGGCTGATTGTACTAGACTAGCACCTCTACCACAGATAAATGCCAGGGATAGAGCCCAGACAACAGCTTTTGGGGTCACACAGCCGGACACGAGGCGACCAGACAGCTTGTTGAGGGTATGTTACTTATTTGTGGTAAATTTATGCATATTATAATAGATTCCGGTAGTACTTTATCTTTCATTGCTGGACGTGTAGTAGGAGAGTTAGGTTTGCCTGCACATACTTTATATACTCACTTTGTTCTCAATACTGCTGTTGGAGATAAGATTTATCCCAACCGAATTTGTCGGGATTGTGTGGTTGAGATAGAAGGACATCAATTATTAGCCGATTTGAGAGTTTTAGAGTATATGGAGTTTGATGCGATGCTGGACTGTGACAGCCCCAAATTCCACAATCCTAGAATTGGGCACCGCCCAGCCTAGACCTACGCGAACCCCCGAGCCAGTCTCGCTGTGTCACGCAGGCTTAGTCAGCTTTCCTTACCATTTGCCATTTACTACATATTTACAAATGAAGTTAATTCATTAGTGAGTTATTATTAGATACAAAGAAAGCAATTAAACTCCAAACTAATTAATAAACTTCAAGACACACAAGTTAAGACAATCCTATGGTGTGGAAACCCTGTAATCATATCCACCATATGAATCAAAAGTGAGTATCAATACTGTCCCACATGCCCAAGATCTCTCGTAACCCATAATCCCATGTTCAACGAAACAATATAGATACTTAATACAAAACATACTCAATATGTGCGAGGAGAATGCCTCGTGGTCCTCGCCTTCAATCGCCTAGCGCTAATCCCTTGCCTTAGTCTGTTCTCTGGTTTGCCCACCGTCACAAACTAGATGGTGAGTACAGTGATGTAGAGAGTAAAATACCAATAGAGTCTAAACAGTATTTCAAATGTCAAGTAAATGGCTAAACTAGTATCATGCATGGATATCACGAAGAATATAAAAGACAGCATGATAAGTGAAATCACGGAGATAATAACGATAAATGAGTGTCAAGAACACAAAGCCAAAAGAAAAGGAATCTAAGTGTCTCAAGTCCACCAGGTTGCCACACTTAGTTTACAACCTGACTTCCAAAAAAGATTCTGGACCTACCCAAACCCAAGGCAGTATAAAATAAGGCATTTAGCCCCAGGTCACATTTAGTTCACATACGGGCACCGCAGCATCACACACAGTTCAACATACGGCCACCACAATTCCAAACTGCGGGTTTAACCACGTCCAGAGTCCGTGTACTCACAGCATAGACTGTGAGCACCAAGTTGTCCACTTAGACCCAAATATACTACTCATTAAGGAATCCAATCAAAACTAAACCGATAAATCACCAAGGATGGATATAACAAAGGGAATTCAACAATTCATATAATCCACAAGAGAATACTACTCAACAAACATAATAGCTCAAATAAATGCACAATTAGTTTTACTCACTAATACCGCACGTAACTCCGCGTTCGCGGCTCTCATACGCCACCAAACGACTCCGCACACCATTTACATCATGTTAGGGCCTTTTTGGAAAATTTTAAATTTTTAAATCCATTTCCCATATTTTCCTTAATAATAAATTTTTTCTAAAATTCTTGGCTATTTTTGCCAATTTCACGTTTTTCAAGGCAAAACCCCGACATAATGCGTCATAAGAACCTCGAATACTTCACTTTTCATTGGAATTTCCAAATTTCTCTTTGTTTGATGAAAATATAATTTTCTATAATTTTTCAAAATTTTTCATGAATTGTCCCTATTTTCTAGAATTTTATTTCAATTAAAATCCTTTTAAAATATATTTAATTGAAATAAATAATTATTTATTAATATAATAATAGGGGTGGGTCCTGGGTCGAGTCTGACCTGACCCGACTGGGCCGGGTCTGACCCGCCCTAACCGGGTCAGGCCATGACTCGGTTTGACCCATCCGGGTCGGGTCGCCTTGACCCGACCCGTTTGGGTCATCTTCTCCAGCACTGTTCGCTAGAAGTTTCCAGCGAACAGCGCTGCAACACTTTTTTTTTTTTGCTTGCTAATCTGAGATGGGAGGGAGTGGAGATGACGACCATGTCGTCTCCCTCATCGGACGAACTGCAAGAGCGGTTCGTCCGCTCCCCTCGTCACCACCATCGCCGACAGCCACATTCATCAACAAAAAGAACACCAACAACACAAACTCACCTCCGCCTTGACGTCACTGCCCCGCCTCTAGCTCTCGATCTCCCCATCTCTGATGACTCTCTCTTCCTCTCTCCTGGACTCCCTCCTCTCGGACTCTCTTTCCCTCTCTTCCTCTTGATAAATTGTGTGGTGTGGTGGTTTTGGGGTTAAATGAAAATGGTAGCCAAATTACCAAAATGCCCCTCAATCTTATCCTCTTTCTTAATAAGCCCAAAACCCTTTTTGGTCTTTTACATTTTAAATTTTTGATTTTTAATATTTATATATATATATAATTACATACATATACATATATATATATATATATATATATGTATTTGCCTACAATTTTGTCGTGCGCGCCAATGAGCATACTCGGGCGTGCACATTACCGTACGACCCACGTGTGTCGCCTATAACCCCGTGTATCACTTGGCGACCATTAGTTTATTATTTTGTCAGTGTTTTATTTAAATGTATTTCCCCTAGGATACCATAAACCCGTAATTCGCCCGTCGAACCCCATTCGACACATTTTCCCGAGGTGATCACTACTCGTTTATCGACATCACCGCTTTGTCAAACAGACACTAGTATCACTCGATAATACACGTCATCACACAAAATAACACAAATTTTTGTGTCGTTACATGGACATGGATTGGTTGTCAGCATATCACGCATATATAGATTGTTTTCGTAAGAATGTGACATTTAATATTGAGGGAATTCCATAGTTCTCTTTTACTGGAGTTGCAGCTACATTACCGATCACTAGAGGCCGATTGGCGACGAGTCAGGAGATGGATGCATTTATTGCGACCGTAGAGCCAGAGCTGAAGACGGTGATTAGGGTTGAAGATGTCCCAGTTGTTTGTGAGTTTTCTAATGTATTTGTTGCGGATTTGCCAGGAGTACCACCACCCCGAGCTGTTGAGTTCATTATCGAGCTAATTCTGGGAACTCAGCCGATTTACAGTCGACCATACAGAATGTCTGCATTAGAGCATGAGGAGTTGAGGACTCAGTTGGAGGAGTTATTGTAGAAGGGTTTTATTCATCCTAGTATGTTTCCTTAGGGAACTTCAATTATTTTTATAAAGAAAAAGGATGGTACGATGCGGATGTGAATAGATTATAGGAAGTTGAATCAGGTGACGTTTAGAAATCGTTATCCACTTCCTAGGATCGATGACTTATTTGATCAATTGGCAGGAGCTAAGTATTTCTCGAAGATTGATCTTCGATCAGGTTATCATCAGTTAAAAATTCGAGAAAGTGATATTGAGAAAACTGCTTTTAGCATGAGATATGGTTTGTTTGAATTTACCGTTATGCCATTCGGATTAACTAATGCACCAGCAATATTCATGAACTTGATACACAAAGTCTTGAGGCACCAGCAATATTCATGGACTTGATGCACAGAGTCCTGAGGCCATACTTAGATCGATATGTCATTGTATTTATCAATGACATCCTGATATACAGTAAGACTCATATGGAGCACGTGAAACATCTCAGGGATGTATTGATGATGCTGAGAGAGCACAGGTTGTATGCGAAGTTTAGTAAGTGTGCATTTTGGCTGAGTGAGGTAAAATTTCTTGGAAATGTTATTAGTAGACAAGGTATATCTGTTGATGGTGACAAGATTCGAACGATCATTGATTGGAAGACACCTGAGTCTGTTACTGATATTCGTAGTTTCTTGGGCTTAGCAGGTTATTATCGACGTTTTGTTCAGGATTTCTCGATGATTGCAAGGTCGATGACGAGATTGACTAAGAAAGATGTCATACTTGAGTGGTCTGACGAATGTGAGGATGCTTTTTGGGAATTGAAAAGGAAGCTAACGTCTGCACCCAGTGTTAGCATTATCGGAGGCTGGGAAAGGCTTTTCAGTTTATCAGATGCTTTAGGGACTAGGTTGTGCTGTGTTTTGATGCAGGATGGACATCTAGTTGTTGGGCTAAGTGGTTAGTCACTCTAACTCCGACCGGGATTTTGATGGAAACAACAAGGTGAAAATATTCTAATAAGTTTATCAAGTGTATTTCAGTTTCATCAAAGGTTGCAAAACATCACAATCATAAGTATTCGAGTATTCAAGCCATTCAAGTTCAAGACTCGGCATACATAAAGGAATGAAGACGAAAGATCAAGACCACGAGATGTAACATTGATGTAAGGTATTCAAGTTCATTTACGCAAACCTATTGCATTAGTTCATGCACATCGAGCTTTTTCAAATTGATTTTCAAATGTCAAGTGATTACTTAAAGATTCTGGTCTTATAAGTTTAAACAATGTTAAACTATATGTGTATGTTCATATCGTACTTTGAAAATCATTGTGGAAGTTTTCGAAAAAGAAAAAATTGTTTTTGAAAGGTCTTTGAAAAGAAAACTGTATATTTGCAGAAAAGTCCCTCGCAAGTCATGAAACCGAGATTTTCCATTTTCGGGATTTGTGAAAATATCCGGACCACCCAAATAGGCTATATGACCCATAACAAACATGTATGATATGTTATATGAGGGTTGGTTGGGTCTCGGACGCGTTAAAGGGTCGCTAACTAAAGGGACGAAATATTTATTTTGAGGTCCCTACAGTTAGCGCACAAGGTCTTAATATTAGCGCGCTAATTGCATTCCTGACAGCTATTTTATAAAACTGAAAAATTTGAATTTTTGATAGAATCTCAGCCCTTGGATCCTCTAGAACGGTCATAAACTGGTCTATAAATATATAGAACATTCTCAAACACACAAGAACACAAATTGGGTTTTGAAAGCAAAGAAAAACATAAGTGCTCAAATTTTTTAAGAGGAGCTTGGAATTTTCAAGTCATACTTTGAAACTGTTGATTCAACATCAAAACCAACACTCTTGAGGCATTCTAAGGAGTACTACAACATCTCCAAAACTGATTTTCTAGTCATCTTCTTGGGGTTGTAAGAAAGTCCTAATTTTCTAGCTTTTCTTGTGCTTAAATTATATATTCTTGTGTGATTGACTTGGGAAATTACTTGTTGTGTTATTAAACACACTTGTCTTGGGTTTTACATTTAAACTTGTTTTATTAAACCTTAGGATTGATTTGGATAAGAGTTTGCACTTAAACTTGATTTTTATCAAACTTCTTGTTGATTAGATTTGAAACCGGATTTGCTTTTATCAACTTATTTGAAACAATTTCATATTTGAGTTTTGTATAAAATCAGTTATCTATTTGCATTTCTCAATTGTTTTCATACTTGCATGCATTAGAGTGGTTAGGCTCTAGGAGACTTGCTTATATTTGAACTTGGTACTGCTTTACGTTGTAAAGTATATTTCAATTGTATTTATTAAATCTTGATTGTAAGACTTAGTGGGGTTTAAGTCGATAGGAAGACCTAGTTGAGGCTAGACATAAATCCTAGGTGGGTCTAGGTGGGGAAATCCTAGTTGCGGCTAGGTGGTTGTATAAGACCTTATTGTGATAAGGCATCGTGTAAAAGACCTAGTTGAGGCTAGGCATTCACTAGGCTAGTTGGTTTAGGGTGTAACACTTATTGATAATATAAGTGGAGGTTGAAAATCCTAATTGGGGAGTTTAGGTAGTGGATGTAGATCGGTTGGATCGAACCACTATATATCGCTTGTCTCATTTCCATCTCTTCTACCCCATTCACTTGCATATCATAGATATTTATTGTTGGTGTATGCATTATCATTGTTATTTACGCATAAAGTTCTAAAAAGGCGATAACTACTCGGTAACCCAATTTACCCCCCTCTTGGGTGACCTTCACTAGTGGCCTATTTATCTCGACGGTTGAGATCACATGAGGAACATTATCCAATGCACGACTTGGAACTTGCGACAGTCGTGTTTGTACTGAAGGCTTGAAGGCATTATCTCTATGAAGAGAGATTTGTATTGTTTACAGACCTTTAGAGTTTGAGATATATATTCACTCAGAGGGAGTTGAACATGAGACAGAGGAGATGGCTTGAGTTGTTGGAGGACTATGACTTTGCCATTGAGTACCACCGTCCGAGTAAGGCGAATATAATTGCTGATGCGTTGAGTTGGAATGGCATTGATAGCCAGACTGTACTGCGGCATATGACACATGAGCATGGGTTGTTTGAGGCAGCTTTGGTGTTGTGTGTGCCAAAGGCTATTGCTGAGCTACAGATTTGTTGTCAGATGCGAGTTCCCACAGTGTTTTTTGAGCGGGTGGCTGAGTTGCAGAGGACTGATGACCGATATTTGCAGTTCAGTAGACTGGCTCAGGATCCGAGTTGTACAGATTGGTTTGAGACTTCAGACGGGTACTTGAGACACCAAGGTAGTTTGTGGATACCTCATGTATCGGAGCTCAGGGACAACATTCTGGAGGACACGTACACCAAGAACACACAACCAAGGAATAGGAAGGAATGCCAAGCATGAGATCAATTTAACAATCACAATTAATAGAGGAAATAGAATTACGTGATATTTTCTTATTGGCTTACTAACTTACTGTAACGGCCCCAAATTCCACAACCCTATAATTGGGCGCTTGTAACGACCCGAGAATTTATGTTATTTTTGTGTGATGACGTGTACTATCGAGTAATACTCGTGTCTGTTTGACAAGGCGGTAATGTCGATAAACGAGTAGTGATCACATCGGGAAAACGTGTCGAATGGGGTTCGACGGTCGAATTACGGGTTTACGGTATCCTAAGGGAATACATTTAAATAAAACACTGATAAAATAATAAACTAATGGTCGTCGAGTGATACACGAGGTTATAGGCGACACACGTGGGTCGTACGGTGGGGTGCATGCCCGAGTATGCTCGTTGGCGCGCACGACAAATTGTAGGCAAATATTTATATATGTATATGTATGTAATTATATATATATAAATATTAAAAAATCAGAAATTTAAAATGCAAAAGACCCAGAAGGGCTTTGGGCTTATTAAGAAAGAGGATAAGATTGAGGGGCATTTTGGTAATTTGGCTACCCTTTTATCTAACCCCAAAATTACCTCCACCATACACACAACTGATTTAAAGAGGAAGAGGGGGTGAGAGAGAGTCCGAGACCGAGGAGGAGAAGTCCGAGAGAGGAAAGCGATCAAAAGCTTCGAGGTGCAGCGTCGGCGATTCGGAGGTAAAACATTGTTGTTTTTGGTGTTGTGTTGTTGTATGTGCGGTGTATGCGTGTGCGGTGGTGGTGGTGGTGATGGTTTCCGCCATGGCCGAGATTAGGGGTTTAAGGTTTAGTTGGGATTGGGGTGAGAGCCAATCCCAACATAAACACAAAAAAGGGGCCTCTGTTCGTTCGCTGGAAATTTTTCCAGCGAACGAATAAGGAAGAAGGAGAAACGGGTCGGGTCATTTGATCCGACCCGGTTTGGGTCAGACCGGGTTTGACCCGGGTTGACCGGGTCAGGGCGGTCTAGACCCGACCCAGTCGGGTCGGGTCAGACCCAGGACCCACCCCTATTATTATATTAATAAATAATTATTTATGTCAATTAAATATATTTAAAAGGATTTTAATTGAAATAAAATTCTAGAAAATAGGAAAAATTCATGAAAAATTCTGAAAAATTATAGAAAATTATATTTTCATCAAATAAAGAGAAATTTGGGAATTTCCATGAAAAGTGAAGTATTCGGGGTTCTTATGACGCATTATGTCGGGGTTTTTACCTTGAAAAACGTGAAATTGGCAAAAATAGCTAAGAAATTTAGAAAAAAAAATTTATTATTAAGGAAAATATGGGAAATGGATTTAAAAATCCAAAATTTTCCAAAAAGGCCTTAACATGATGTAAATGGATCAAAAATAATGACCAGGTGTATAGTAGATTGGTGACAAGCATGCGGAGTCGTTTGGTGGCGTGTGAGAACCGCGAGTGCGGAGTTACGTGCGGTATTAGTAAGTAAAACCAACCAGAGTATTTATATTATTTCAATTGTGCATTTATTTGAGCTATTATGTTTGTTGAGTAGTATTCTCTTGTGGATCATATAAATTGTTGAATTCCCTTTATTATATCCATCCTTGTTAATTTATCGGCTTGGTTTTGATTGGATTCCTTAATGAGTGGTCTATTTGTGTCTAAGTGGACATCATGGTGCTCACGATCTATGCCATGAGTACACGGACTCTGGACGTGGTTAAACCCGCAGTTTGAAATTGTGGTGGTCGTATGTTGAACTGCGTGTGACGCTACGGGGCCTGTATGCGAACTAAGTGTGACCTGAGGCTAAATGCCTTATTCTAGACTGTCTTGGGTTTGTGTAGGTCCAGAGTTTGTCTTGGAAGTCAGGTTGTAAACTAAGTGTGGAAATCTGATAGACTTGGGACACTTAGATTCCTTTTCTTTTGGCTTTGTGTTCATGACACTCATTTATCGTTGTTATCTCCGTGATTTCACTTATGCTATCTTTTATATTCTTCGTGATATCCATGCATGATACTAGTTTAGCTATTTACTTGACATTTGAAATACTGTTTAGACTCTATTGGTATTTTACTCTCTACATCATTGTACTCACCGTCTAGTTTGTGACGGTGGGCAGACCAGCGAACAGAGCAAGGCAAAGGATTAGCGCTAGGCAATTGATGGCGAGGACCACAAGTTGTTCTCCTCGCGCGTATTGTGTATGTTTTGTATTAAGTATCTATATTGTTTTGTTGAACATGGGATTATGGGTTATGAGAGATCTTGGGCATGTAAGACAATATCAATACCTATTTTTGATTCATATGGTGGATATGATTACGGGGTTTCCACACCCTAGGATTGTCTTAACTGGTGTGTATTGAAGTTATTGATTTGTTTAGAGTTTAAGTGCTTCCGCTGTATCTGATAATAAACTCACTAATTAATTAACTTCACTCCTAAATATGTAATAAATGATAAATGGTAAAGAAGGCTGACTAGGCCTGCGTGACTCAACGAAACTGGCTCGGGGGTTCGCGTAGGTCTAGGCCGGGCGGTGCCCAATTCAAGGATTGTGGAATTTGGGGCCATCACAGTTGGTATCAGAGCCTAAAGTTTTAAACTTGGTTACTAAGTTAAATCACAATCCACTAAGACACAAACGACGAAAGTTAGGACAACGGTTGAACTTAGAGTGGAACCCTATGAACATAACTTAAGTCTCAGTTTGGAAGTAAGGAAAGTTGGGGAAAATAAAATTTGGACTATATGAGTGTAACAACCCCAAATTTTTAATCCGACTTGTACGGCAATTGTCAAAATTGTGACCCGGCTACGTGAATACTGGTCAATATTTCGAACTTCGGGAGTCGACGCCGAAGTGATTTTATGATTCTTTGATTGTGTGTAATAGTATGTTAGTATTTTACGAGTCTCGCGCCGGTCGGGCGATATTTAATTGAGTGAGGTTTCGACTAGTCAAACGGGGGAGTAAAACATATAAATAAATGAATTTTAATTAATTTAATAAATTAGTTAATGGGGTGTGGCGAGAAAATGGACACGACGAGCCAATTGACGGGGAAATACGGACCGAGGAACGTCGTTTGAACGTGGGAGTTAGTTAAATATGTAACATGCGGACTATGTGATTAGTATTGTAAAAGTGACACAACCTAATGGTAAGGAGCCATGAGATTGGCCTAGAGATGTGTGTGTGCTAAGATGAGATGATGTGGTAAAAGACCCATAAGGGTAGATGTGTTTAAATGTATGAAGTGAAGGGAGAAGGGCAAAAAGGTCATTTGATGTTATAAATATATACAAACCGTTTCATAACAAAACCCCACTATTCATCTTCTCCTTCGTTGGAAAACCGCCGCCCCCTCCTTCTCTTCCATCTCGACCCCTTCACCACACCACTCACGGTCTCTCTCTCTCCCTCTCCATTTCACTCTCGCTGTTCTCTCTCGATCTCCCTCCCCACGCTCGTCGTCTCTCACGCTCTCGGTCATTCCCTCCTCTCGGCCTCACGCCTCTCACGCTCTCGGTGGTCTCCTCTCCCGGCTGGAACAGTCACCACCACCGCCTACGTCACCGAGGTAAGTGTGTGTGTATCTCCTCTCTTGATCGATTCATATGGAAAAAAAAAAAAAAAAAAAAAAAAAAAAAAAAAAAAATGAAATGAGAAAAACAGTAGGCGCCAGTGCGCCTCTGTTGAAAAAAAAAAAAAAAAAAAAAAAAAAAAAAAAAAAAACTTGAAGAAGATGCACACGTGCATATTATATATATAAATATAATATATATATATGTATGTATATATATATATGTATAAATATGTATATGTATAGAAGAAAAATAGCAAATATATATATATATATTGAAAAATTCAGAAAAATATGATAAATTAGGAAATGGGTTCATAAATGAGTTTTGGGATTCTCTCGGAAATGTTGGCGGGATATAGTCGGGGTTTTAGCCTAGAAAAACGTAAAAATTTATATAATGTATCAAATTGAAGCTAATTTAATGACAAATGATCTTAGGTATAATTCGGGTGGTAATTTTGATTTGTTTGACATTTATTCAAGCTGGACTAGATAATTGGAGTGCGGTATAGGAAATCGGGAAGTCGCGTTAGGATCTCGGAGTTGTCATACGGGTCACGATAGTTCGAGTAAGTACACTTGCCTTAAACAAGCATTTGTACGTTTGTAAGCCGGTTAGAAAATGCCATGTGATTCATTTTCATACCATTGTGTTTGTTATTATTTACTTGTTGGCCTTCCATTCCATACTTCTTGTATGTGTGATTCCGCGTAAGTGTTTTGTCTCGAAAGTACTAGGACCTGCACTTAGAGGGATAAAACGCGGCACTCGCGACCACGAGTGTGTGTGTGTGACCACCCTTAGTGATCGTGTGACACCGAGTCTTGGGTGGATGGGTTTGAGTCCCTTTCCGATCATAGGCTGCGCTTTCGTTTGAGTCGATACCGGAAAACCTCGCGAGGTCTTCGCCGTTATGCTATGGACTAGACCACTTATGAGCCTCTTTTGATTCTTTGGAACACACTTAACTCTCGATTGATATCCATTAGTCTGTTTATCATGCATCTTGTCTATTTAATTTCTGTCTTTTTATTTCCGCATGATATTTAGACTACTTTATTTGAATTATCATGAATTACTTGTTGTTTTCTGCTTTGGCATTACATTCGATTTTATTCGAGCTGCTCACCGTCTAGTTTGTGACGGTGGGTGCGATAGGACGGAGAGCGATAGGGGCAAGGGACCTTGCCTAGGAGACTTTTGTGGCAAATTGGACTTGAGGTACCGAGATGTAGGCTCATGTTTATTTCTTTTTGTATGACGTTTTTATATATGATTATTTTGTAACTGGGGAATATGTTTTGAAATGGATTCCATCAATCCATTTTGTTGACTTAGAATTGAACATATTGGGTTTTCCACATTTATATAGATTCCTAATTTCCTTTGATTGAGTTATTTCCCAATTCTTGAGTAGTAAGTAATTTGCTTCCGCTGTGTTATAATTGCAATAACTCTTTCATAAATCTTGAATTTTTGATGTTTTGAGGCTGACTAGGCTCGTCAGGGTTGTCGAGAACTGACTCGAGGCTTGCACGGGTCTAGGCCGGGCGTACCCAAATGCATTGGGAATTTGGGGCCGTCACAGTTGGTATCAGAGCTTAAGGTTATAACGACCTGACTCTCAAGTTAAAACACAAACCATTAAGACAGCGGAAGTTAGGAATGGTTGAACTTAGAGTGGAAACCCTACAAGCCTTTTAAAAAACTTAAATGGGGAGTTCGGGATGAGTCGAATTTAAATTTGTACATATTATGATTGTTGAGTGTACTATATGGTATGCGGTAGCTATGTATTGATCCGAAGTATCGCTTTATTGGTTCAAACGATAATGGCGGATCAAGCCGGTCCGAGCGACGACAACGGGACGACGATTCTCGATTTGTCACTTTGGAGGAGTTTCGCGCTTGGACACGAGAGATTTGAAGATCTAGTGCGGTCGTTGACGATACCCGCACCGACTATCGCGACACCATCAACCCCGACCACTCCTATTCCACCCGTTCCGGTTACTCGGGGAATGGAGACTCCGATAGCTACGAATTCCACCGCCCGATTCCGTTAGCGGCAATTCCCGAGGAATAGTTGATGCGACAGTACACGAGATCGAGGCGGAGACACCTCCATTACGAGACGGACATAGTACAAACGACGGAGACGCCGACTATGCCGATTTTTGCTGCTGAGAGACTACTCAGCTTACTACTCCGGTCACTACTCCGGAGAAGAGCACTAAGGCCACCGCTTTGAGGCGAGGCGGTGGAGAGAATTCAAGCGACACGATCCGGTCAAGTTCTTTGGTGGTACGGACGTAACGGCAGAGCTTTTCCCGAAGAATCACGAGAAGATTCATACTATCATCGCGACCGAGGATCACATGAGAGCGACGATTTCCTCATCTATGCTCCGGGGGAAGCGGATGATTGGTGGACGACTATCATTACTACCCGAGGCACCCCGAGAGATTGGATCGACTTCAAGACTCAATTCAACCGAAGTATTTTCCACCGACGTTCTTCGTGCGAAGAGGAATGAGTTTATGGCACGAGGCGAGCACCGATGAGTCGGTGATGGATTACATGGGTAGGTTTATTGCACTATTACCTTATCTTTGGAGGATCTGCAGATACCGAGACCGATCGAGTCTATTACTTCACCGAGGGTTTGCTACCTACGATTGGAGGTTACGTAGTCACTACACGGCGGAGACTTTGCGGTTGCGTACGAACGTAGTTTAGCGAGGAGAGTTACTTACTCACGCATCCGGATGAGGTTAGGGCGAACGGAGCGGAGACCGATCGATAGTCACTATCGGCGGGACGGGGAGAGAAAAAGGAGCAAATGGGAGAATCGTGAGCATCGGGCACGAGTGTAGGATCTGTTGCACGAAGAAACCACACGTTTGGTACAAGCCGTTCCACCGTGCCAAGCTTTGCCGATCATTCACCGCGATCCTAATCGACATGACCAACGATCGCGAGAGCGGTGCGAGAACGGGGATGCTAACCGAGGAGTTAGGCGAGAGAGCACGCGAGAGGTCTAGTCGGACCCAAACTCATGGTTCTACACAGGGACGAGGCCGAGTCGGACTCGAGAGGTCGCGGGATAACCGTACGTGTTACGAGATGCGGACGGGTCGGTCACCTTCGGAGGGGAGTGCTCTCGGCCCGGTAAAAGCATCGTCGCGGCATCACCAAGACCGAGAGAGCGTGTTCAGTTTGTTGTTGAGCCGCACCAGGGGCGTCCGGACACATTAATGAGGGTATGCTTTTCATTTGCGGTACTTGCATGCATATCGTATTCGATTCAAGTTATGTTAATCCCTTGATTGTTGTGCGTTTGGTAGACTGTTAGGATTGAAAAACTCAATAGATGTAGCGAGACCTTAATCCTAGTCACGAGATGTCGGGATGCGAGATACTTGAATGTGCATAGTCTTGACATTTCGATAGTGTTAGGAGGCTACGAGTTGCCGATAAAGATGCGAGTACTATAGTTGTTAGAGTTCGAAGCCTTGGTTGGTGCGAATTAGGTATAAACATTACGTGCGTTGTTTGGTGGATACGAGAAGATCAACGTTGTTGTTGATGCATTGCACTTCAAAGGATTGAATGCGGAGGTAGTCGTGTGTCAAAGAACCTATGAGCGTGGTTTACGTGAAGCGATCAAGTTGATGAGTTCGGCGGACGTGCGATGATTACCAGGACCTAGATACGTGGTGAAACGATATTGCGACCATCTCATTTGGCATTGTGCGCGAGGACAAGAAGACGATGCGTCATACCCGGCGGTGCGGTGAGATGGTGGATAGTTCCGATTGCCCGACAAGAGTCGGTCGACGACTCATGCTTGAGGTATCGCGGGCGACTGGGGTTTCCATTGGTGGGCGATGTGTGTGACCGAGTACTTGGGAGAATTCACCGTTTTGATCTGCTGTGTGTCCGGGTTGACCTAAGATGTGCTTGCCGGTATGCGACATTCTTTTGGTGGCCGGGGATGATTTCCGAGTTGTCGGAGTTATTCAAACGTGAGATATGCCGTGCTTAGAGGCCGGGTATCGACGACTGGAGGACTACTACAGCCCTACCCATTTCTCGATGGAATTGGGTACATATTGATATGGATTTCGTTAGTGGTTGCCCCGATCTCCTCGTGGTCATGATAGCATCTGGGTAGTTGTGGGAAATTTTATTTGAGACTTAAGATTGCCCAGGAGTGGCATAAGAAATACTTGTCGAGTATCACGATGAGCTTCAGTATGATTCGGGGAGATTATGAATACCTAAAGATCTCTCTACTGAAGGGTCACGAACGGTTCGGAGTCAAGAAATGACTCACTCTGAGTTTTTTTTCGGTCTCGTTAGGAGTTGCGAAGAGTCGTTAATCTAGCTTACTTATTAGATAAATTTCGGGGACGAAATTCTAATAAGTGGGGGAGACTGTAACAACCCCAAATTTTTAATCCGACTTGTACGGCAATTGTCAAAATTGTGACCCGGCTACGTGAATACTGGTCAATATTTCGAACTTCGGGAGTCGACGCCGAAGTGATTTTATGATTCTTTGATTGTGTGTAATAGTATGTTAGTATTTTACGAGTCTCGCGCCGGTCGGGCGATATTTAATTGAGTGAGGTTTCGACTAGTCAAACGGGGGAGTAAAACATATAAATAAATGAATTTTAATTAATTTAATAAATTAGTTAATGGGGTGTGGCGAGAAAATGGACACGACGAGCCAATTGACGGGGAAATACGGACCGAGGAACGTCGTTTGAACGTGGGAGTTAGTTAAATATGTAACATGCGGACTATGTGATTAGTATTGTAAAAGTGACACAACCTAATGGTAAGGAGCCATGAGATTGGCCTAGAGATGTGTGTGTGCTAAGATGAGATGATGTGGTAAAAGACCCATAAGGGTAGATGTGTTTAAATGTATGAAGTGAAGGGAGAAGGGCAAAAAGGTCATTTGATGTTATAAATATATACAAACCGTTTCATAACAAAACCCCACTATTCATCTTCTCCTTCGTTGGAAAACCGCCGCCCCCTCCTTCTCTTCCATCTCGACCCCTTCACCACACCACTCACGGTCTCTCTCTCTCCCTCTCCATTTCACTCTCGCTGTTCTCTCTCGATCTCCCTCCCCACGCTCGTCGTCTCTCACGCTCTCGGTCATTCCCTCCCTCTCGGCCTCACGCCTCTCACGCTCTCGGTGGTCTCCTCTCCCGGCTGGAACAGTCACCACCACCGCCTACGTCACCGAGGTAAGTGTGTGTGTATCTCCCTCTCTTGATCGATTCATATGGAAAAAAAAAAAAAAAAAAAAAAAAATGAGAAAAAGAGGCGCTGTAAGCTCTCGTTGAAAAAAAAAAAAAAAAAAAAAAAAAAAACTGAAGAAGATGCACACGTGCATATTATATATATAAATATAATATATATATATGTATGTATATATATATATGTATAAATATGTATATGTATAGAAGAAAAATAGCAAATATATATATATATATTGAAAAATTCAGAAAAATATGATAAATTAGGAAATGGGTTCATAAATGAGTTTTGGGATTCTCTCGGAAATGTTGGCGGGATATAGTCGGGGTTTTAGCCTAGAAAAATGTAAAAATTTATATAATGTATCAAATTGAAGCTAATTTAATGACAAATGATCTTAGGTATAATTCGGGTGGTAATTTTGATTTGTTTGACATTTATTCAAGCTGGACTAGATAATTGGAGTGCGGTATAGGAAATCGGGAAGTCGCGTTAGGATCTCGGAGTTGTCATACGGGTCACGATAGTTCGGTAAGTACACTTGCCTTAAACAAGCATTTGTACGTTTGTAAGCCGCTTAGAAAATGCCATGTGATTCATTTTCATACCATTGTGTTTGTTATTATTTACTTGTTGGCCTTCCATTCCATACTTCTTGTATGTGTGATTCCGACGTAAGTGTTTTGTCTCGAAAGTACTAGGACCTGCACTAGAGGGATAAAACGCGGCACTCGCGACCACGAGTGTGTGACCACCCTTAGTGATCGTGTGACACCGAGTGCTTGGGTGGATGGGTTTGAGTCCCTTTCCGGTCATAGGCTGCGCTTTCGTTTGAGTCGATGCCGGGAAAACCTCGCGAGGTCTTCGCCGTTATGCTATGGACTAGACCACTTATGAGCCTCTTTTGATTCTTTGGAACACACTTAACTCTCGATTGATATCCATTAGTCTGTTTATCATGCATCTTGTCTATTTAATTTCTGTCTTTTTATTTCCGCATGATATTTAGACTACTTTATTTGAATTATCATGAATTACTGTTGTTTTCTGCTGGCATTACATTCGATTTTATTCAGTTGCTCACCGTCTAGTTTGTGACGGTGGGTGCAGATAGGACGGAGAGCAGTAGGGGCAAGGGACTAGGGTTGCAAGTGGGGCGGGGCGGGGCGGGGATTGAAGATACCGTCCCCGCATCCGCGGGGGTGCGGGGCGGGGATTTTTTTCAAAAATTCCCCGTGGGGCAAACTTTGCCGCCCCACGCCCCGCCCCGCCGGATTCCCCGCGGGGCGCGGGGATCCCCGCGGGGCGCGAGTAGAGAGTGATGTTTGTTGATCGAATTGTTAGGCGGGAGTTCGATACTTCGATAGTGTATATGAGAATCTTGTAGACATATGGAAGATGTTGCAATCATTTTATGGTCTATGTTTGACGTCTTTCTAGAAAATGGACTATTGAATGTCCTTTCTTTATTAATTCATAATCACTTGTAATGACATATTTACCACATCAATAAAGAAGTTACATTTTAACTTTGAACACAACTAGAAAATGGACTTTGTCCTCAAGAAAGAAAATAGTAAATACAAATAGATTCAACTTTAAACACAAGTAAAAAGCTTCATTTCATTCCAAACAACAAACACATAAATAAGAGCATCCTTATATATTTTTAAAATATAAACCAGGTGACATATATATACAAAACCCAAAAGTATAAACTATGTGGCATATAGATACAAAATAACAAACTATGCGGCATATAGGTACAAAATAACAAACTATGCTAACAAGCCACAACATATTTTAATGCGTTTTTCCACATATTGAGAATATATATCTTTCAATGCATATTCATTATTGTCAAGTTTCTACTTTTCGTTTTGATTCTGATTTTTTTTTTTGTTTTCTTTTTAGGATTGAATCAAAATTCTAATAACAAAATGATTAAAAAAGTGATATGTATTGGTTGACAATCTGTGGTAAGTGTTGCTTAGATCTATGATCTCCAATTTTAAGTTTATTTGACAAGATCATATGTTTTTATTATATATCCTCACTGTCTCAACAAAATTTATTTGTACATTTGAAGTTTCCTTATGTCGCACTTTTTTACCATAACATTTTTTTACTTTTAGTTGTTTTTCAACTTTTTTTTGCTCTTTTTGACTTTTTGATAGCTATTTGGTTTTCGGTGTTTTTTATATTCAGATTTTTACCTTTGAGTTTTTATTCTGATCTCTTTTTTATTTTTCTTTTCAAGAGCAAACAAAAATATTTTGGAAATAATATATACTTGATCGTCAATCTCTGTGTGCATTGTTTAGATCAATGACCTCCCTTTTTTTAGTTTATTCAACAAGATGTCAATTTGTTATATATCTTTTATTGTGGCAACAAAATTTTAATTAATCATTTTTCAAAATAAATATAGCTTCTATTCATAAAATATTAAATTGGGATTTCATCAATGTTTACATAAGTTTTTTTTCTCTTTTTATCACTTCCTTTTTCTCATCAAATTAATTTATTAGGATTATATTTTTGTATAACCATATGCAAAAAGTTTTTAAACTCTCAAGGCATATATTCCCTAATTTTGCTACAAAAAAATTAAATGATATTATTCTTCACTTAAAATTTATTTGAGATTATGTAGTAAGATTATTTTTTTAGTTTTTTTTCTCATTAAGTTAATTATTTTTTTAACTAATATATTGACACTTAGTCTTACCCGTACGCGAAGCGCGAGATTTCGACTAGTTTTTAAAATGGATTCCTCGTGGGACGGAGTACGCGGCGGGGAGACGGGGATTCCCCGTGTAGTGGGGTATGGGGCGGGGTGATGGGGCGGGGCGGCGGGGATTCCCCGCGGGGGGGCACACGGGGCGGATGCGGGGCGGAGCGACGGGGATTCCCCGCGGGGGGGAAACGGGGGGGCGGTTCTACGGGGAAAACCGCGGGGCAAAGGCATGCCCCGCCCCCGCCCCGCCCCAGTTATGCGGGGCGAACTTTCGCCCGCGCCCGCCTGGCGGGGGCAAAAATGCGGGGAATCCCCGCCCCGCCGGTGCGAGGCCCCGCGGGGGGCGGGGAATCCCCGCCCCACTTGCAACTCTACAAGGGACCTTGCCTAGGAGACTTTTTGTGAGCAGCTGGACTTGAGGTACCGAGATGTAGGCTCATGTTTATTTCTTTTTGTATGACGTTTTTATATATGATTATTTTGTAACTGGGGAATATGTTTTGAAATGGATTCCATCAATCCATTTTGTTGACTTAGAATTGAACATATTGGGTTTTCCACATTTATATAGATTCCTAATTTCCTTTGATTGAGTTATTTCCCAATTCTTGAGTAGTAAGTAATTTGCTTCCGCTGTGTTATAATTGCAATAACTCTTTCATAAATCTTGAATTTTTGATGTTTTGAGGCTGACTAGGCTCGTCAGGGTTGTCGAGAACTGACTCGAGGCTTGCACGGGTCTAGGCCGGGCGTACCCAAATGCATTGGGAATTTGGGGCCGTCACAATGAGCTATTTGATGTATTGTATATTATTACTATCATAGCTACAGCCTGATCGAGAAACCGTTTTCGTGACAGATAGCGATGGCCGATCAACCGAATTCTAGTGGTGGCGGTATAGAGGATGCTCATCAGAGACTTGATGAGATGTCTCAGTTGGTCTCTTTATATGGCCAACAACTAGAGAAGATTCTCCGATTATTGAGGGCATAGACTGTGCCAGTAGGACCTGTAGTGACCTAGGAGGTACGGGTTCAGACAGTAGTGGTACCACCTACACCGACAGATGATATGTCGAGTACTCCTATCAACATAAGTATTAGAGCGACAGCTGAGGCGAGGTAGGCTCGTGAGTTTATGAGACATCATCTGGAGAAGTTCCACGGGGGAACTGACTTTGAGGCTGCAGAGAAGTTTATGAGGAGCCATGAGAAGATACATGATGTATTGGCTACGCCCGCACACATGCAGCCGAGTATATCTTCAGCCTTATTGTTCGGCGAGGCCGATGTTTGGTGGCGCACTACGGTGGCATCGAAAGGAAAACCTAAGGACTGGGCTGAGTTCAAGGAGAGGATCGAACTGAAATACATCCCTCCTACGGTTCGCAACCTCTAGAGAACTGAGTTCCAAAACATTCGACAGAGGTCAGATGAGTCCGTGACGCAGTATATGAACCGATACCTACGATTGATGGAGTATGCCGGAGGAGCTGCGAACTCTGACACCGACCAGGCGTATTATTTTGTGCATGGGCTACTCGACTCGATTGGTTCGATGGTTGTGATGACGGCTCCGAGTACATTTCAAGAGGCCTACGAGAGAGCCATGGCTAGTGAGGTCTTTGTTAGTACGCGTACCATGGAGGTTACTGCATATCCATTGTCAGGACTGGATGGTGATTATGACGACGATGACGTGGAGATGGTTGCACCATAAACACGTTCAGTATCTACGAGGTTGGTCTCATTTGCTCCAGCGACCCACGTCACTAGGCGATCACCTCAGGGTGTACGAGCGGGACGACAACAACCGTATAGTAACTAGAGCGGAGGTAGTAGATTGCAAGGAGACAGACGATGTTATCAGTGCAGGCAGCCAGGACATATAGCCATCCACTGTCCTCAAATGGCAAGCATGTCGCAGGCCAGCGCTCCGTTACACATGCAAAAGAGAGCACATGCCATTGCAGACCTAGTTCCGGAGACGATGCGAGACCCAACGACGGGTAAGAGTTATTTTGCGTCTTGGCATAAATTTGTTGTGTTTGGTTAGTAATTTATATTCGACTCGAGTGAACTCTAGGTGAATCTGAGTTAGAATAGACTCTTGTGGGCCAGTGGTAAACGGTGACTCTAGGTGAGTCAGGGACTAGCAGCGGCTCTAGGTGAGTCAGACTTGGGGAGACTCTGTGTGAGACTGTTAGTTGAACGTGCTCTGTGTGAGAAATGGTGAGGAATTCTGTGTGAATACACCCTTCGAGGTATGATAGATATTTAGCTGTGTGCGACGACTCTGTGTGAGTCAACTTTCGAAGGGGAGGAGCAAACTGTGTGTGATACTCCTGACTCTGTGTGAGCCCTGACTCTGTGTGAGTCAAACCTTTGAAAGGATATCTAGCTGTGTGCAATGACTCTATATGAGTCAATATTTCGAAGTGGTGAACGAGGTTGTATGGTAGGACTCTGTGTGGGTTTAGGAAAAAAAATGGACTATGTGTGAGGACTCTGTGTGAGTAAGAATAGATTGTGTGTCAGTACTCTGTGTGAGTGAGAGTAGACTGTGTGACAAAAATTTGTGTGAGTTTAGACTCTATGTGAGTTAAGAGGGTTGTGTGCGTAGAATCTTGGTAAGTCTAGTATTTTGTGTGAGCTTGAGTGAGGTTACATGTTTGACTCTGGGTGAGTCTACATTCCAAAGGAAAATGATACCAAGCTTCGGCTCGAATTCTATGTGAATCCGACATTTTACCCAAACAGATTCAATGTGAGCCTGTAATTTACAGAACGGCCATAGACTGGTTAGGTTAGTTGTGTGCTCACCAGTTAGAGAGCATGGTCTCACCTACTCACATTTGAACGGGTCCATGTGAATATGGTGAAAGGATTTGGTTGGACAGTACTTTCCCTGCTGAGTGCGTTTTATTCAGATTTCGCGCGAGCTAAGATTAATTTCGAGGACGAAATTCTTATTAGTTGGGAAGACTATAACGACCCGAAAATTTATGTTATTTTTGTGTGATGACGTGTACTATCGAGTGATACTCGTGTCTGTTTGACAAGGCGGTGATGTCGATAAACGAGTAGTGATCACATCGGGAAAATGTGTCGAATGGGGTTCGACGGCCGAATTACGGGTTTACGGTATCCTAGGGGAAATACATTTAATTAAAACACTGATAAAATAATAAACTAATGGTCGCCGAGTGATACACGGGGTTATAGGCGACACACGTGGGTCGTACGGTGGTGTGCACGCCCGAGTATGCTCGTTGACGCGCACGACAAATTGTAGGCAAATATTTATATATGTATATGTATGTAATTATATATATATATATTAAAAAATCAGAAATTTAAAATGCAAAAGACCCAGAAGGGCTTTAGGCTTATTAAGAAAGAGGATAATATTGAGGGGCATTTTGGTAATTTGGCTACCCTTTTATCTAACTCCAAAATCACCCCCACCACACGCACAACTGATTCAAAGAGGAAGAGGGGGGAGAGAGAGAGAGAGTCCGAGACCAAGGAAGTGAAGTCCGAGAGAGGAGAGCGATCGAAAGCTTCGAGGTGCGGCATCGGCGATTCGGAGGTAAGACATTGTTGTTTTTGGTGTTGTGTTGTTGTATGTGCGGTGTGTGTGTGTGCGGTGGTGGTGGTGGTGGTGATGGTTGAGCAGAGCTCGGCCATGGCCGAGATTAGGGGTTTAAGGTTTAATTGGGATTGGGGTGAGAGCCAATCCCAACATAAACACAAAAAAGGGGCCTCTGTTCGTTCGCTGGAAACTTTTCTAGCGAACGGACAAGGAAGAAGGAGAAACGGGTCGGGTCAACGGTTTGGGTCAGACCAGGGTTTGACTCGGGTGGACCGGGTCCGACCCGGGTTGACCGGGTCGGACCGGGTTTGACCAGGTCAGACCCGGTTAGGGCGGTCCAGACCCGACCCGGGACAGACCTGGTCAGGGCGGTCCAGACCGGGTCAGACCCGACCCGGGACCCACCCCTATTATTATATTAATAAATAATTATTTATTTCAATTAAATATATTTAAAAGGATTTTAATTGAAATAAAATTCTAGAAAATAGGAAAAATTCATGAAAAATTCTGAAAAATTATAGAAAATTATATTTTCATCAAATAAAGAGAAATTTTAGAATTTCCATGAAAAGTGAAGTATTCGGGGTTCTTATGATGCATTATGTCGGGGTTTTTGCCTTGAAAAACGTGAAATTAACAAAAATAGCCAAGAAATTTAGAAAAAAATTATTATTAAGGAAAATATGGGAAATGGATTTAAAAATTCAAAATTTTCCAAAAAGGCCATAACATGATGTAAATGGATCAAAAATAATAACCAGGTGTCTAGTAGATTGGTGACAAGCATGCAGAGTCGCTTGGTGGCGTGTGAGAACCTCGAGCGCGGAGTTACGTGCGGTATTAGTGAGTAAAACCAATAAGAGTATTTATATTATTTCAATTGTGCATTTATTTGAGCTATTATGTTTGTTGAGTAGTATTCTCTCGTGGATCATATGAATTGTTGAATTCCCTTTGTTATATCCATCCTTGTTAATTTATCGGCTTGGTTTTGATTGGATTCCTCAATGAGTGGTCTATTTGTGTCTAAGTGGACATCATGGTGCTCATGGTCTATGCCGTGAGTACACGGACTCTGGACGTGGTTAAACCCGCAGTTTGGAATTGCGGTGGCCGTATGTTGAACTGTGTGTGACGCTGCGGGGCCTGTATGCGAACTAAGTGTGACCTAGGGCTAAATGCCTTATTCTAGACTGTCTTGGGTTTGTGTAGGTCCAGGGTTTGTCTTGGAAGTCAGGTTGTAAACTAAGTGTGGCAATCTGGTAGACTTGGGACACTTAGATTCTTTTTCTTTTAGCTTTGTGTTCTTGACACTCATTTATCGTTGTTATCTCCGTGATTTTACTTATTATGCTATCTTTTATATTCTTCGTGATATCTATGCATGATACTAGTTTAGCTATTTACTTGACATTTGAAATACTGTTTAGACTCTATTGGTATTTTACTCTTTACATCACTGTACTCACCGTCTAGTTTGTGACGGTGGGCAGACCGACGAACAGACCAAGGCAAAGGATTAGCGCTAGGCGATTGAAGGCGAGGACCACAAGGTGTTCTCCTCGCGCGTATTGAGTATGTTTTGTATTAAGTATCTATATTGTTTTGTTGAACATGGGATTATGGGTTGTGAGAGATCTTGGGCATGTAGGACAATATTGATACCCATTTTTGATTCATATGGTGAATATGATTACGGGGTTTCCACACCCTAGAATTGTCTTAACTAGTGTATCTTGAAGTTATTGATTTGTTTAGAGTTTAAGTGCTTCCGGTGTATCTGATAATAAACTCACTAATTAATTAACTTCACTCGTAAATATGTAATAAATGATAAATGGTAAGGAAGGCTGACTAGGCCTGCGTGACTCAGTGAGACTGGCTCGGGGGTTCGCGTAGGTCTAGGCCGGGCGATGCCCAATTCAAGGATTGTGGAATTTGGGGCCGTCACAGCCCTGCCTAGCTTAGACCTGTACGAACCCCCGAGCCAGTCTCGATGAGCCACACAGGCCTAGTCAGACGTCCTTAACATTTACCATTTATTAAGCTATTTTAAATGTAATTAAGTGAGTTATTTCAATTTAGTAAGTTATTAAAGTACAGCGAAAACAAACTCTATTCCAACTAAATTGAATAACCCTAAGACACTACTCAGGACCACCTAGAGTGTGGAACCCCGCATATGTATACCTCTATAAGTATACTTGGTTAGAGGAGAATCAAATACGGTATATATTTCCTGAAATTACTCACAACACCCATACCCCAATGTATCAAAAATATAAACATATAATACAAAGAGACCTACACTGTTGGCAATAGGAGATCGCCTAACAACTCTCAACTTCAATCACCTAGTTCTGGTCATTTTTCCTACCATCCTTGCAGTATGACGGGGCTGTACCCACCGTCATAAAATGGACGGTGAGTACAAAAAATAGCAACAACAACCAAGTGGAGTTTAAATACAATTTCAAATGTCAAATAAATGGCTATAATACTATCACCCAAGAATATCACGAAGATAGTACAATCCGCATGATAATAAATTATTGAAAAATCCACGATAATTTAGTGTCCAAGAAAAACCACAGAAAATGCAAGTAGTTTGGACTAAAAGGTCATTGAGTCGCGGCAAAAACCCAGTAGACTCGGGTTCAGGATGAGAAAATGGCATACCAGCCCTAACCCTTGTGACTATGAGATATCCACAGACCCGGATAAGAGCCCCAGACGAACACCCTATCGGGAGATATCAACAATGTCCAGATAAGAGCTAATATCGCAGATAAATAGTAACCATGACTTCCTTGCTTTTGGACCACTTATTCGGATAAACCCACGAAACACAACGCCAATAATCTACCACAGAATTCAAGGAAACATATTTCACCAAGAAATATAACAGCTCAAATAATATAAATACTCCAACTGGTTTTACTCACAGTATAACGCCACCTCCATACAACGCTTCGCGCTCGTGGCTTCCACACGCCACCAAAATGACTCTGCACACTCGTCACTCGCTTACTAAGCACCTGGTGATCATTATCTATCCAATTTGGTCGTGTTAGAAATTTATTTCCCATTAATTTCAATTCTTTATTAATTTCACCATTTTACCCAATTTTCCATAATTTTACAACTTCACCCATTTGGGTCGATTACTTGGGTATTGGATCAAATTTGGATACCCGAGAGATCCTCGAAAGTTTCCGAAAATTTAATAAAAATTCATTCCTGTGAACAGTAATACGCCGCCGGGACGCATTGGTCCAATGAATGGACAATGTCTTCACGGCGTCGAGACTACCCTTAACTGCCTAACACGTACGTGGGTGATGCCGTGCGTTGGAACGTTCACGACGTCTTCCCCATGAGGCCTTGCCCGAAACGTATGTGGATGAAACCATGAGTGGGGTGTTCACGGTGTCTCCACGACGTCTGTACCAGAACGCCCTTGTAAACGGGGTTTCTCACACCCCGACTCGCATCGCCGTGCTTCGAGCCTATCCCAACTACAACCAAACATCCAAACATATACCAAACCAGCCTCGGCTCACTTTAAAACCAGACCAAACCGTTGATTTGCCAAAATCATACAAAATTTTTCGAAAATCCCCAAAATTTAGAAAAATTCCCAAACATCAAACCTACTTCAAAAATCATGTTTGGATCACCCCATTGACTCCCAATAAATTAAAACAATGCATCAAAACCGAATTCCCAAAATTGTTGTCCGAAATCATCGCGACAAACCCCACAAAACACTGCTAAAACGTAGATACCGACATGGGAAATCGAGATCTCACCTTAAAACTCGTGTTTGATCGCTCAAATGGCGCTGAATCGCGTCGAAACTCCTAGAAACTCACCGTTCTCTCACGTTTGATCGATGATGAGAGATAGAAATGAGAGGTGAGAGTGAGAAAAGGTGGTGGTTGGGGTATATATATACCCCTCTCATCTCCTCACACACACGAATCCCGAGGCCAATCCTATGGTCCTTTTTTATTTCCAACCACCAACTCTAACACCCATTTGTGACTTCAATGCGTGACACAAATTCCTTTGTGAGCCTTTTATCTCACAATATGCGGTATTTTGAATCCGACCTGAACACAAAACTTGTTCATCTCGTCGCTTCGGACGCACCGACATATAATTCACCCTTTTTCGACTTAATTTACTATTTATTTTACATTTTTTCAGTGTTTTAGTTCGTTTCAGTCTCCTGGACTGCTAACTACCCGAACCTCGTTCGCCCGACAGCTCATCATTTAGCGTACTCATCGAGTCGAACTCTTTACCACTCGTACCAATGCTCACACAAAACGTCCTCACACGTTTGAGACATTGGCTTTCAGTTCAGGTAATATACAAATAATACAAACACCAAACACAAATAACATACCTCGACGTTGACAACCGAGATTCAGATGACTGTATCACGGTTCGGGCCCATCTATGACCTAAATTGACACGTGACACAAGTTAAAATTTAAGGTTGTTACACTTACCCGGTACGTCACGCACCGGTCGCACTCCCACGATCCTAACCCTTTGCTCGGGTTTCCCAAACTAGCTGTCAATGGTTTGAACCCCAATAGGTTGGGTTTATAGTCATTAAACAACTCTAGGATAACCCCCAAAGTTTCCCAAATTTTTTGAATATTTCATTTTTTTCACAGAAATTCACCAATTTCTATTTATATCATCAAAATATCATTTTTTAGATTTTTCTCGTATTTTTTTTTATGGATTTTTCCCTATTTTTCCAGAATTTATTTAATGTAAAACTATTTTTTTTAATTATTTTTTCTGGGTCGGGTCGGGTCGGGTTAGGCACTGGACCTGGCTCACCCCATGGGCCGAGCTTGGCCCGGTCCAGTGGGTGGGGGTGCACACTTGCGGTCCTGTGCACCTTCTTCTTCATTGCAACAATAGAGATGCACATCGCCTTTTTTTTTTTTTTTGCAAAGAACACCCATACGCCACACTCGCCACCACCATGTTTCTCAAAAACGATTAAGAAAACGTGAACAAACACCATATACACACATCCACCTCGAAAACGTCTCCACGACCATAACAAACACAACCTCTTTCACGTCGCGGGGTATAAAAACCCGAAACGCCCATACGGCGTATTCAACAGAAACACAAGCACCAATTCGAAACCCCACTCTCGGCGATTGACGCCAACATGTTTCTGGACATCAAAACCATCTGAAATCAACTCCGGATCGTTGTGGGATGCCAAATTCAATAGAAAACCCAAAATAAACCCCAAATCCACAAATTCGACCAAATACACAAAAACCACTTCAAATCACAACACCAGCATCGATGTCGCTTGTTGATCGCTCTAGGGTTATCGAGACATTGGTGGATTTGTCTCCGGTGAGACACCCTTGGTCATCGCGATGTAAACAAACAACAACCATGCGTTAATTGTAAAGGAATTACAAAGAAGGAGGAAATCTCAACTTTTCCGGCGAGTTCTTACAACTCCGGCGGGTGGGACAACCCTCCAATGGTTGTCCACGAAGTTTCCTTGCTCACCAAGTCTAAAGAAGAGAGAAAAAGAGAAAAAGAGAGGAGAGGAGAGAAAATGAGAGGAAAGTGTGGGGTGAGTCCTTATATAGGCCCACACATAAGAAAAATCATTTAAAAATTTTTTATTTGATTTTCTGTCCTAGACGCCGCACGTGGTGCCGCTGTGTACAACATTCCTGCGGCGTAGTGGACGCTGTGGCCCACACCGACAAGAAGAACACTCTTACGACGTGAAATAAAATATGGGTGGAAGTTTGGTCTCTGGTTTGGACGCCGTAGGTGACGTCGTGGGAGTTTCCTCCCCACAGCGCCCTTAGCGACGTCGGAACCAGTGACGCCTAATAGGGGTTTTCGAGCCCCTCGGCTCGTCGTCGCGGTCCGAACCCGTCCCAACATCGCATATAAACATATAGAATCCATGTACAACTATAAACCATCGACAGAAATCATCCGAAACCAAAACCAATAAAACAATACAACAACACTAATAAAATTCGATAAAAACACAATTTCTCTTCCAAATTCCAAAACCAA
This sequence comes from Stephania japonica, assembly GCA_039657345.1. NCBI lineage: Eukaryota > Viridiplantae > Streptophyta > Magnoliopsida > Ranunculales > Menispermaceae > Stephania > Stephania japonica. The sequence goes on from CM077566.1 coordinate 6,329,590, forward strand.
TACAACAACACCATCAAATCCTCATTTTGATGTTCCAAACCATCATAAAACTCATAGCAACACCCACAAGCTGGTGTGCCCAAAATCCAATCCCCGAAACCCACGTAAAAATTCGTAAAAATACACTCGACACATAGGAAATGAAGAAAGGATCGAAGATCTCATCTTGGATTGTCGATAGCTTGTCTTTTGCGCCTTGAAATCACCTCTTGAAGTCCCCAAACCCTTACTTACACTTGCTCAATTTCGGATTTAGAGAGAGGAGAGAGAAAAGGTGGTGAGTTTGAGCCAAAACTTGACTTTTATACTCACAATGACATCCAATGTACTTTTGAATCTCAAGGCTTGATCTAAAGGTTCTCTTGTAACGGCCCAAATTAATTTAATCAGGATTAGTGTTAATCATGAGGATTAACGAGTAATTCGGGCGTCACGTTATATTGTGTTATTTTTGTATGTTGTATGTCTATTATTGTGATGTAGGAATTTAATATTTATATAAACATCACGTGTGTGTAAGTTGATATCGGGCAAGGTACGAGTCGGGTATATGTCTCGAAGTGCGTGTCGAGGACCGGGTACGGAATAGCCGGGGTACGGGGCATGGGTTGGCGGGTAGCTGAGTGTTAGTGTGACTAACCTATGATTTTTATATGATTTATTAGGTGGCCTAACCTAAGGTTGAATTAATGTATTAATGAATAAATTGAAGGACTATAGTTGAATAGGAAAAATCAGGGTACATAGGATAATCCTCGGGATGCACAACAGAGTTAATTAAGGAGTGTAGTGTCATGATAAGGTGTATGGGTGATGAGTGACACAGGGTGATCAGAGACCGCTAGATCAACCTCGAGATGCGTGTGAATGCCGGATTAAATCAGCCACATATAAATACACCTTGATCGATAGAAAAACATGCAAAACCTATTTTCCGAACATTTTTTCTAGAGGATTCAGAGTAGAAACTAGTGGGGAAGGAGAATTCGAGCTTTGAAGAGGGAATCCGAGCCTCACAACAATCGATCTAAGGTAATTTATCCCTCATAAACTTGAATTTTTGTAAAAAATGTGTTTTGTGGGTTGAGGATGAAAAACAGATTTGTTGATGAAATTATCACTGTTTTTGCTCAATTAGATGTTCTTGAGGATTATTTTGATGAAATATATTGATTTGGATCGAAATTGTGAAAAAATGACGTGAATTTGGTAAATTGTTGGTTTATATACATGCATGTTGATCCGAGAAGTTAGTGTTGTTTGGTGGATTTGGGGTGAAATTTTGGTGCCTTGAGGGTCTTTAATAGGTTGAGAGAGAAGAGGAATGGAGAAAAGAGAAGAAGAAGGCAGCCAAGGAGAATAAAAAAAAAAGAGACGATTTCGTCTCTAGAAAACTAGAGACGAAATCGTCTCTGGGTAGAGAATGCGCGCGTCGGCGAGCGTGTGCAACCCTGGGACGGACCAGACTGGGCGGTCCGGTTCAGGTGGGGCCCACTTATTTAAAAATAAATTAAAAATTAAAAATTAAAAATTAAATAAAATATATTTTGTATTTTAGATTTTATTTTCTGGAAAATAGGAAAAATAGTTGAAAATATCAGAAAAATTGGAGAAAATTCTAGAAAAATATAGAAAATTTAGAAAAAGGTAGAAAAGTGGTTTCGGAACTTTTCGGGTATTTTTGGACTCAACATAGTCCGGGAGAGGTACCACAACTCAAATTTGAAAATATGATATAATATCATAAAATTAGATAATGTGTTTTATTAATAATATAAAACACTACAAATGGACTTCAGGGACTGGTGAACCATAGCTTGGGCATCGGGGAGCTAGGCCGGTTGAATTGGCGTGTCCGAAAGTCGGAGAGCGTATTTCAGGTGCGTAAAACCCTTGAGAAAGTTACACTTTTAAATTCATGACGTGGATTTTATCAATTATCCTATCGTATGCGGTGACTGCTGGTGGTCACGCATGGTTTTTCATCTTGGTTATGACTACACGCTTGAGCATTAGCTAGTCTGCGACGTCGACTGTGTAGATAGGAGTAGAATGTATCTACGATTGTCTCAAGGGATTAAGGGTACTCTTAGAACTAAAACGCTTGGAAAGGAGTACGCCCGGTTACTGAGTTGAGGTGTAGGTCATTGTAAGCCTGTCATTAAGCACTGGTTTGTGCTGAGAACTCCGTTTTGATATCGTATGACTGACGAGTCATGGTTTTATCGTGATTAAATAAGTGATGGTTTATTTACCGGTTTATTTTACGTTCGAGCCCATTTAGTTGATTATTTGTTGGATTTTGGACATTTTACCTTTCTAGTTGATGTGTGAATGATGTGGTGCTGTGATGAATGTTTACTGCCAGCCATAGGAATATGATTCTTGTTTTCAGGGTCATATTCACATGTCTCGCAGGTTATCGATGTTTTCATGATTTACGTGTAGATTTCTCTTGGGAATTTACTCACTGGGCTCGTTGCTGTATGTGTTGGGCAACTGAACACAGATCCTGGTACGAGCAAGAGCAAGGGAAAGGAGGTACTAGGCGACTATCTCTTAGGCCGTTGTTATTGATAGCTCGTGTTTTAATATCATATATGTATATATTATTTTGCTGGGTTTTGGGGACTTTAGAACTTTATCACATGTATATGGATTACTGTTTATTTCGTCTCAGTTATATACATGGTGTTTATTTCTGGGTTTTCCACTACTTAGGTCAAATAAATTCTCATAAAATACAAATTAAATGCTTCCGCTAATGTTATGATTAATAACTAACCTGCTAGATGTTTAGGAGAATCCAATATAGTAGGATTAGTTAAACGGAACGTCACTTCAAAGAGTTACGGACGTGGCAGCAGTGATGACGTGTCCGGTGACGTGACAGGCGCTGCTGGGCTTACAGGCGTAGGGCGTGGGTTATAGGACGACCCCAGGAGATTTAGGGTCGTCACATCTCTTAAGGTCAATAGGTCCACCTTTGGTGACTTAGGTAGGTGACACCCTCCCTTGACTTGTTTTTTTATCAATCAAAACAACTAACCCTCGGGTGTTCCGATACTCGACTCCTGCACGTATCTCACATACTCTCGCACCACGAACCCATATAGGGCATTAATTATTAATTGTATTTTATCATTTCCCATGTGTGTATGACCACCCAACCTAGTGTACTATCATTCGCCTACCCGGTACCCGCGTCTGAACGCTAATTGGGGCGAATACCCGTCACACTGTCTTGCACGTCAATAACACAATTAAATTCACACATCGTGATGTCAATAAACCTAATTACATATAAGCATCGCAAATTAAAGGACAAACAACACAAAAATCCCTATTTATCTAGCTTCGGGCGCGCCCTAGCCTATCTGCAAGTCCCACGAGCATCTGAGTTGTCAGTCACGTCTGCAACCATGTCAACAATAATGACAAATTAACTTCGGGCCGTTACACTCACATTAATTGTTCTATAGACATCATCAATCATTAATTTGTGAACGAAACTGACAAGAAAGAGGTGAATAGGTCTTGATAGAGACATACAAATACAAATTTGTGATCGAGAGAAAACTGGTAGGAATGTGTTGTGATTGGAAAAAAAATTGGTAGGAGATGAAGCACTACATGATGACCGAGTAAACTATTAGTTGAGGGTGCAATATTACATATAAAATAGATTGAACAGTGGAGTCCTCAAATGGTGTTGAAAAAGTCGATTAATTCTTTTAAGAAAGTTGATTATAGGAACACTATAATTAGAACGTTTCATTTTTTATATTGAGACAGACACATTAATTAGTGTACATCCATAAAGAACTACATCAATTTTGTAGCAAATATTCTCAATCCCTATAGTTGTCTTTGATAAAGTGTGTATTTTTTTGTCAAGACAATGAAATTGCATTGATAAATGAGAACTCTTACATCCATGATACAATATTAAGACTCGGTCTACACGAGAATAACGGAGGTGATGAAGCCTCACTACAATCCACCATCAGAGGTCTTGAAGACACATTTGATGGGAAAAAAAGTCGAATACAATCGGAAGATTGCCCTGACAAAAAGGGGAGACTACCCTCTAAAAGGAAAACAACTACCATTAACAACAACAACTAAGTTAATGCTTACAGAAAAAAGGAGATTAATACATAAAGAAGGATCACCTAAAAAAAACTAAGGGAAGCCCTAGAAACACTCGTGTTATGACTGTTAGAGTGCCTTCATTTTCCACAAGATCCCTCTTCTTCAATATATACCCCATCTTTCTTTTCTGCAACAACCCTTCAGGTACTTACAAACAAGAAAAAAAAAGAACAAATGAAGTCGAGAGGACGAGGACGACACCAAATCCGGCTGCATCGTGATGAATGGCTATATGTGCCCTGCCTCCAACAGACTTGCTTTTGTTATTGTTGCACCAAAACTTAGTTGGGGCATTGGCTTGGCTAACCGAAAACCGCTTTGAAACCACTCAATCTCCCAAAAAGGCTTTCTTCTTGATGCTTCAGAGCATATCTCCTTTTTAACATTCTAAAGCCCCTCTTTTCAAGACTATGAAGAGAAGTCAAGAAGAGAGAGAAAAAAAAAAGAAGGGAAAAAAAGGAAAAAAAAAAACAAACAAAAACTGGAGGGGGGGAACATGAGATCGCCAGAGCAAGTTCTAGGGTTGCAATCATCAAAAGCCCCCCTAGCAAACCCTAAATCTGTATTTTTCTTGGTGACAAAGAAAACAAAAGAGCGTTGGTAGCGTGTATCTTTGATGAAGTGTATATAGCTAGGGAGAGGGAGGCAAATGTATTAACCCCCACCATACCCCCCTATGTGTCCTACCTTGGGCATCCTAGCATTCTTCATTAACTAGAGACAATTATTCACTCCCATCAACTTAAATTTGAGACAATTTTTATGATAACAAATGGTAGTGTGATTTCTTAATAGTCTTAGGACCTCAAAAAGTATACAGTCCAAATCAAATTAGGCCCAATAAATGAATCTAACGGCCAAGAATGATCTACAAGATTGATCATCTCTACTCTTCAGGGTCCGCGCTTGTGGGCCTTTTACAAGTCCGATCCAAAAAGGGCCCACATCCCTTCCACCACCAGATCGTGCCACGTGTATACAAGCCACAAACATCTCTTCTAGATGACATCGGAGCGTTTGGTGGAGCGGTTTCAAATCTAACGGTTCAAAAACCACTGCTCTCCAACGTCTAGTTTTCTCACTAACGGTCGAATTACTCAAACCCAGAAAAACACACAAAGCCTATCACAGATCTCTCACTCTCTCAAACTCACAACACAACATATTGATTCAAATTCGTCCAATCTTTGCTTTCTTTGATCAAATTAGTGTCTTTGAAGAAACCCCATTTGATTTCTTGATCCAATTCTTAGAACAATGAGTGTTGTTCAGTTCCCAGATTTGGTTACAGTTCCTGAACTTCAGATTTGGAACAATGAAGCGTTTGATCCGAAAGAAGGCGATGATCGAGGCGGTGAATTGAAGGAAAATGTGAGTCCTGGGTTGTGCAGATCACCTGTTTGTACAAAGTCCCCAATGGGCGACAAGGGTCTGGACACGAATGGCACGGTTGCGAAGTCGCAAGGGAAGCCATTGAAGATTCTTTTCAAAGAGGGTCTTCTGCGACCAAATGTGTTTGCAGCGGAAAGTGCGAATGCCCGCGATGAGAGGAAGATTGATGCCGCGATTGAAGAGATTGAGAAGGAGATTGGTAGGTTATCTTGCAAATTGGAGACGCTTCGCCTTGAAAAGGCAGGGATGAATTTGGAGGCAATGGAGAGGCCGAAAGGGGGTACTGGTGCTGCAAAGATTGGGGAGAGAAGAAAGGAGGGTGTGAAAGATTTTGTTGTGCCGGGAAGTGACAATGTCACTCAGAGAAGGGGAGTTAGTCTTGGGCCGTCGGAGATTATTGGGGTTTTGAAGTTGCAGAAGAAAGTGATTCAAGAAATGACACCAATTCAATCAACGCAGAGTCGCCGCAAATCGTGTTTTTGGAAGCTTGGAGAGATTGATGAGAAGGGGAGTAGAAGGGGCAGCGTGACTCTAAGCCCGAAATCTCGTACTAATCTTCCAAAGATTCAAGCTTCCCAGAGAGGGTTCACTACAATTGGATCAAAGAAACCTGAGAAGACAGACAATCGGCGCCTCTCTAGCATTCAACCCAAGAAGTTGTTCAATGAGGGGGACAAATCCGCTTTGGTTAAAAAGCCAATCAGAAGCGGGAGGGTCATCGCAAGTCGTTACAATCAAATTCCATCACAGCCTGCAAGAAACTCAGTTCAGAATGATCGTCGAAAGACTATGGCACCCGAAATTGTGAGGAGTGAGACCAAGAAAAGTGAGAAAACGCGGTCTTCTTCAGTTGGAAGATCGCGTGTTCCCTCTCAGGAACTCAATCGCATTCAAACCAATGAGGTGAAGAAAAAGTTGGGGAATCAAAGCGAAACGACGAATCCTGAGAAGTCAGTTACCAAGATTGCTGATTTGCTCCCAAATATCAGAACTATCAGAAACACTTATGAGAGTCCAAGAGATTCTGGTGCTGCCAAGAGGGTTGCAGACTTGGTTGGAAGAAAATCGTATTTTGGCAGCGCAGATGGTGAAGAAGATGATTCAGTTTGCCAGGCCCTTTGCTTTAATGATGATGATGATGAAGTATAGACTAAGGTGTATTTCTTTCTTTTCTTTGTCTCTTCAATTTCATGTTGTTCCTATAATTTTGCTTTGTCAAGTTTAATAGAGTAAGCTTGCTTTAGCTTCCTCGCCACGTAGTCATAATGCGACACCGCTGTTCTTTTCTGCTTCATGAATAGAGAGCAATCTTCACTATGTTCTTCATAGTTAGCATTGTTTACTCTATGGATGATCAGTTTCACAATTATAAGTGGGTCCTGTGTTCTATGCATCAAAAGCACTTTAAATTCAGTGATCAAATTATCTTGAATGTTCATTCATCCATATTTTTTTTCTTCTCTTAGAGAGCCTAAATGAAGTAGGGTAGTAACTGTCATTCACAATTTCAGAAGTTGGTGCTCTCTTTTTTCTAGTGGTGGGAAAGTTAGGGGACCCATATGAATAATAGTGTTTGAAACAAGTTTTAAGAACTGTAATCAACCAAGTACAACTCACAAAAGGTGTTTTGAATCCTAGAAGAGTGGACTAAATGTGATGAAGAGAATGTTGAACAAGGTACATGAGTCCCACAACCACAAGAGGGCACTGGCACCATTTTGGCAAACACAAATGGAGCAGACATGATGGGTGATGCCCAACACTGTCTTACTTGCAGTTTCCACTTAGACTTCTTGTATTGCCACTTTAATGTTTAATTTCTAATGCACATTGCTCGTACTTTTGTTGAGCATTTTCGGCATAAGTCGGTGGCCTAGGTGCTGGATACACGTCTTTCTGTAATGGAACTGCACCAGTTGATAAATCAGCTGTGATTAGCTGCACCAGGTTAAGCTTAATAGACGTAAAATACTAGACATTATCAGATTTATATTTAGATTTTGGTTTTTGGTCTTTGATCCCTCGGATTTTAGAATCCACATTGGGCCTTGACTAATCCAGGCTCGAGCTGCACTTAGGCACTTATTCTTCTTTTGAAACCACGGTTGATACAATTTCTTAGACAAAGCAAGAACAGATGAACTTTTTATTTATTTATTTTATGAAAAGCGGGAATATGGTAATTTTTTTTTGTATAATTATGCATCAGATTTCTAGTTAGAAATGTTATGAATAGTGAAATTGTTGGAATTGCGTTTGGTAATTTATCATCAATGCATCATTAGTGTCAATTATGATTTTCATATTGTTATGAATATTCTGAAACAATGTGCCCTCTCTACAACTAACCTTATAATTAAGCTTGATGAGCATTCGTGTCTTGACTGATTGGATGGTTGAAGATTCTTGAAATGAAGCATTATTTAGAGTTGAAGAGGAGATTTTGCTCAAGTTAGATGGGATTGCAGTCCTAATAATTTTTTAATTAATTGAGTGCATTGTGTTTCCTTCTGCTTGTGCATTCAAATGATTAAAACTATGATGCTTGTTATGCTTGTAAATGTATGACATCTAAGCAAACATTAGTTTTCTTCCATCTAATGTGAAAAAAAAAATGTAATTAGAGACTAAGATCAGAGATTTAATTAGATGAAAAGCTGATAAACCTCTATTTTTCCATCTCATTTAGTACATCTAGCTGTCATAAGAAAGGGACTAGAGCTCTTAAAAGAAAAAAACAAATTGATCACCGGTCCTCATCTATCACTGTCTCTCACAGTAAAATCTTAAAGAGACAAGAACTTGCTCGTCACCTCTCAACTCACTTAATATTTCTACAACCATTGCCATGTGCCCCTTCATTGTCATTGAAAACAAAAATTAAATGGGACAAAAGATCAAACAATGAAAAGAAAAGTTCCTTTTTTGATTCTACACCCCTCAATCTAAATCAAAGAAGAAATCAGTATTACAGTTCCTTGAAACAGTTCTTTTATCATCACTATAATGAAATTACATATTGTGTTTGATATGTTATGAAGCGAAGAGAGAAAAAGAAAAAGAAAAAAAACTATATGAGGGAAGATCTCAGATTGAGGAACTAAGACCTATATGAATAAACATATCATGAAGAAACTTTTGGACAAACATGAAACTTAATATGAAAAAAAAAAGAAGAAATTAAATTATATGTTCAAGATTCCACTCAAGAGACTCTGCAATCTGTTTCTTGACAACTTCTTCATTATGCTTCTTGCATCTGCAATTCCTGTTTCTGCAAGCCTCTCCAGATTTTTCAGATTCCTTGAACTCGCAATTGCTTTTCGACCACTTTGTGAATTTGTTAATGACAATAATATTGATAGCAAGAACTTTCTGTTACATGTTTTTGCTTCATCTGAGCTGAGCAACTGAAGAATTCTATTAGTGTTGAAGTTGTCCTGGATGAATCTTTTTCTGTTCTTGGACACCCAAACCATCTTGCACAAAGCTTCCGCCGCCATCTCTCTCACTTCAAATGACCTTGCATCAAACAATCTCACAAGCTCTGGCATGAACCCTGTGTCTCCCAAAGCCTTCTTTATATCTTCTGAAGTTCCACATAGATGATAAGCAGCTTTTACGGCTAATTCTTGTAGCGAAACCTCCACGCTTCGTATAAGAACGATAAGTTGACTGAGAAATCCATAGCTCATTAAGAGGGACAAAGAGGTTGAAGATGAGAAACAAAAATTCTCAATTGCTCTAAGTGCTAACTCTCTAGCTTTCGTCGAAAACAAGGAATTTTGATCCAGGCCTTGAACTAGTGCATGCACCCCCCTTTCTTTGATGATCATAAGACGAATAGGTTCATCACAAGAAGCTATGATTTGTAAAAACTCAATTGCATTTATTTGTGATGCTTCATCTTTCGAATTCATAACCCTTATGAACGTCGAGATTGCACCTTCTTCAACCATGAATCTTCTAATCTCTTCCACTCCAGCTAGGTTCTTCAACGCCCCACAAGAAGCACTCATCAATTCTTGACTTCCATTAAAATTTGCACATAATTTCAGCAATGCTGTTACTCCACCATTAGCAGAAACAGACCAAGAATTGTCAGAGTTCTCTGTCAATTTCTTAAGAACCTTTGCTGCCATTTCTTTCCCCATTTCACTCCCCGACTCCAAAACCCGAATCAGCGGCGCAATCACTCCGGCTCCTACAAGGGCGCTTTTATAAGAATCAAATCCTGCAATCACCAACATAATTTTTGCAGATTGTTCTTGGATCTCAACCGAACCCAACTCAAGAAAATTCACTAACTGACCCAGAATCTCACTAGTCTCAACAACAATCTTCACATACTTCTCATCTTCACTAATCACCTCATCCAACCCGTCTAACGCTTGGCGTTTCATCACCGACCCGCCAATCTTCAGCCTTGTTAACAAGTCCTTGATATAGAACTTCATGTCATCTCTGCTAGATCCCACACCAGGCTTTAAAACAACAATGGCCTGAGCTTGGTTTAGGATTCCTGCATTGTGCACTTTTCCTAGACTCTTGAGATGAGCGTCGAATTTTGATGACACCACGTCGAGATCGCTCTGCATTAGCAACTTACCGCTGTAGGAGAGATTCACACATCTGTCTGCAAGATCAGTGGAGCTCTTTAGAGTGACTGATATGGCCTTGGTGAGCTCATTGAAAGCAGAATTTGAAGCAAAGTCACAATTCTCTGCTGCTGTGAGCCCTGTGTAGAGCTTCTCGAGCTTGTCTCGGATCATTTGCCATTTTCCATGAAAAACTTTTGTTGAATGAGAAAGCAAGAGCAGAGAAGATAAACGTTCAATAACTTGCCTTAGATTTGTTGGTGGCTCATTCAAGCTTTGATCTTTATTGTTCTCTCTTGCTTCTTCTAATGACTTCTTCAAGCCCATTTTCGCGCTTCTCAGTCGGTTCAATGGGAACCCATTTTCCGATGAGGATTCCGGCGGCAATGCTTCCGATGGTTGGAGTTTTTGAAGATCAAAATGGAGTATTAATTGATCAATCAATCTACTAGGAAGGATGGTCTTCCTATATTATCTTCCAATGTTTGTTGATGAATGGAATTTCATTTTCAGTGGTGGTCTTACCATATTAGCCTTAGAGGAGGATAGAGTAACGGTTGACGTATCACTAGATAGGTATAAGGGCATTTTGGTCATTTACTAATAATTGGTTATTTTGATAATTATAAGAATAAATAAGGATATTTTGTATTAAAAAATTTTGAAAACTATTTGTGTGATGATGGTTGGGTGAGACATGAGAGGGATTGAGGTGTTGTAAACGGACAAAATGAGGTGTAGTTTTTATCTGTATTTTAAAGAATTGATTGATAACTGATTTTAATTAATTTAATTTGTGTTTAATTATTGGTTTAATTAGGTCCTTGTATGAGATTAGTACACAAGGAACACAAGCATAGTTTTGGTGGATTCTATGTTATGTAACATCTTATTCAGGGTTGTTAAGCATGAGCATTAAGATAATAGAAGTGTACCCACATCCATGCTGTTATAAAAATTGAATTGAAACTTTTTTTCTTTTTTTTTTTTGGTACAATAAACAACTTTTTTTTGCAAACATTGGATTCTTATAAATAATTTATTCAACTCTTTCAATTTCATGCATTAAATTCTTAACTAATCCTATTAAATGAAAGCTTGAAGAGTTATCTGGAACATGGTGGAAATTAAATCTTTTTGTTGAAGTAGCACTTTTTCTTTAAAGTAGTAGCTCATTTTCTTAATTATATTAGACTTCATCATTCAATAGAAAAAAATGAAACCTAAGAACGACTGATTTTATGCATTTAGAGAACAAAATTTAATTTTATGATCATTAATCCACCATAATTTACTGTTTGTCACTGGCTAAAATTTTAAAGGAAGATGCTAGAGGTACCCACTTATGATATCTACTTGTCACGCCAGAGATTTAGTCACCATTGATACACCTCAAGACACGCATTCAAGGTGTGTTGAACGGTGCACAATCGTTAGGTATGATAATTAAGTAGGTGTGACAAGTATGGACACATAGCATTTTTCAATTTTAAAACTATTTATTTATTTATTTTTATAATCATGGATGTCCAAACCTTTTTTAGCCCTTCCTTACTTTAGTTCGACTAATTCCATATAGTTAGTCAGGTGCCCCAACCTTATTAGTATTCATAAGAATTGAAGGAAATAAAATGTTACTACCAAGAATCGAATCCATGACCCCTGCTTCAATCATAGTTAAAACACTATTTTCTTTAGCACTATACACTACACCCCTTAGGAGGCTAAATTATTTCTTTTTATTACTAAATCTGTCTTAAATTAAACAGTTCCTCGTAATTTTAACTACAAACAAAATATGATTGACACTCAAAATTTTGTTTCGACTTTCATATTTTTCAAATTAGGGTCTATGAGAAAAACAAAGAAAATGAAGATTAATTTAAATTTTTGTGGTGGTAAAGGTAGCATAGTAGGATGGAAAAAGAACAGTGATGAGAGGGACTTTTTTATGAAAAGAAAGAAGGGTAGCTTTTTCAAGGCCCCTCTCCTTGCAAGGTCATGACAAAGCCCCCACTCCCACACCCACCATGTGAACCCTCCCTTTTGTGAGATGCCTTAAGGTTGGGGTCACAACTTTGGTGAAGTGGAGAGGGGATTGATAATCTTCACAAGCAAGTGAAATAAATAAAGTTGGTTCAATTCCTCTCTTTTTCTCTGCTGGCCTTCCCAAACCTTTTAAGAAGAGTAAGATTGTGAGTGGAGCCACAAAGGCCAAAAGGGACCAACTGTGTGAAACACACACCAAGCCAAAAGAAAGCTTAAAAGCCAATACACATATGTACATACTCTTGACCATCTATAATGCAACCAAGCAAATTATATGTACAAAGAGATGATGAGCTTTATCTGAGCAAATAAAGAAAGCTGAAGACACATAAATATATTCATGCATATATATAACAAGTGGCCAGGCAGTACCCAAGATTCCAAGTACTAAATGACAAGAGAAGATGGCATGGAAATTATTAATGATCGATATTTAGCCGGTCTCAAGTCTGGATAAAGTAAGAATGCGATAGAGTGATAATCAATGTAAAACATTTCTCACTCTCTATAATATGGATCGAACAAATTTAAGCGTTTGTATCCTACAATTGTGGACCAAAAAAATCAAAGTAGGGGTAATTTTTAATAATGTTGGAAGCTCCTCCACCTATAAGCATGACTCGTGTGAACTCAGAGTAATCGAACGACCTGAATATCAAGTGATTTAGACAAAAAAAAAAAAAAGGTTTCGACTGTTAGGGGGAGACGAAGGGGGCTGGGGTCGACAATTGTGATGGGTACATCGTACATATTATACATCTATCATACTGGTCATGCCAATTAATTAATCTCTCCACCAAACATATACAAGCAATGTTAGGCATGGCATGAAACATTGTTTTATATTGAATACTGTGATTCTAATCATATTTAGGACTGTTTTCAACAAAAAAAAAAAAAAAAAAAAAAAAATCATATTTGGGACTAATCAAGCTTTTATTATAAGTTTGTTAAGTGGAGATTGGCGGCGTCTTTTCTCTTTTTTAGTAGACTTTGTTATCCTTAATTAACAATGCACTGAATTATAACTTATTTGTTACATATATCCAAAAGGGTACTCTCTTTTAAGAAAAATAAAATAAAATAGGGTACTCTCTTTATCATGCGAGGGACCGCATGTTCTTTTAATACCTACACATAAACCTGTCTTAAAAGTGAGATAGAAAGATTGATATAGATATATAACTATATCTTAGAGTACTCTTGTGTTTCATGACTGATGAGCCACTGTACCAAACATAGATTTGAATTGTCTATCAGGATGAACAATAATATGTGCTATAATTTGAGACGAGGCATATATATATATATATATATATATATATATTTTTTTTTTTTTTTTTTTTTTTTTCATGAGAGGCATTTTTTGTTTCAACTTTTAGGTACATAAGTCCCCTAATGATTTGGGCCGCATGAACATTGAGGTTCGGATCAACAATACTATGGTTACCCGTTAAATTCATACATCTACTTGAAGACCACACAATACATGCTAAAAGATGTAATAACATATTGATTAGTACATATTACCTATATAACTTACTTGAAGTGCAACTTTAGGGCATAAGTATCATTCTATGATCGATTTGCACACTATCAAGTGCATTAAATCGAGTAGAGTGAAAATTTTGATCCATATAAATGACTTCAACTAATTTTGAATTGAGACTTTGTTTTTATGAACGGCCGTGTAATGGAGCTAGCAAAACGTTATTTTTGTTATGCAAGTTTATCACTAGAGCTAAAATTAATGTGCGATGATTTGGATGACAACACATGTAGGGTAGCATTTCATAAAGCTAATGCTATTAGGAATTGAAAGGCCTAGAAAGGTGATTCTGTTTTGCTAAAAAGGATGAAAGAATGAGTGCTTGTTAGGAAGAATGTCATTTTACAATGAAGAAGAGAAGAAGAAGACTGATCGATCATTGTGAGTAGAAACAAAGGGAAGTTCGAAATGGAAAAGACAAGAATACCTTAGCTTTAAAGTGTAGGTAAAATTTTCATTGTTTCGCATGCATAGTGAGCAACCACAAATACAAAAAAAAAAAGAAAAGAAAATACATAAAAACCTAAATAAAGGGTGGGTATATCGCCGAATGACACCAATAATAAATCCAAATATTGGGCTACTATTGATTTGCAGTAGTTCTAAGCGGGATCGAATCTACATAGATTGGGGATAACTTTAGGTTATAAAAGGGGGTTTTATGAGGAAACTGATTAGACTAATCTATACTAATTACTAATTAACTAATAGAAAGTAATTATGAAAACAACTAAAATGTAAATACTTCTAAACTAACAATATTATAATAACTTCGGATCAAGGAGACACATAGACCAATGTAAGTATGATTTAGTCGTCGATTCAAAAAGGTTATTTTTCATCAAATCTTATAGATAGGCTTATAGTGACTCACGCCACCTCACTCTCCTCATGTCAGTAGAGGGAACATGCGACACAACCAAATAATACTAACCAACCCACAAAACCCTGAGTGCTCCGTAAGTTTTCAACAGTCTAACAACCTTACTTTCTATGATAACACCTATCATAAGTGGTCACTAGCATCAAACTCTTTCACTTGTCACGTGGTGATTACAATATACCGCTACCCTTCTCATATCCCAATTACACAAGGGAACATCGATTGCCAACATATAAGACCTTATTTACCACCTAACCAGTAGAATCACTGGTTATGATTCTTAACCTAACCAGTGTGTGCGAGCCCTTACACAACAGAAAAGCAGAAACACTAAGACTCTAAGCTGTAACAAATAATCTCATAACCACAATGCAATAAAAAATACAAGATTGTAATGTATGGAATTTAATAATAGAATCTCATAAATCACTTACAGGCCTCCTTGATCTAGATAATAGTTTAGCCAACAATGGCCATTAGAATCACCATTACAAAACTACTAGAAAATCAGAGAAGAAAAAAAGGAGAAAAGTAGGAGATAAAGAGTTGAGAGAAAAGAGTATGAGAGGTCCTTTTAGGTTTCTTTCGAGTCCTATATATAGTAAAACCTTGATAGGAAAGAATCATGTGCAAAATCATCCAAAACTGCAAAATCCGAACTTCAAATTTCATAACTGACCTTAGCGTCGTAAGTGTATTTTTCAAATAGTTGGAGATCACCGATGAGGCACTACAATGCTCTATTTTTCATTCGTTTTTGTCCCAAATCAAGTTTCAGCGCCATGCCAGCGTCGTACATTCATACCTACGGTGTTGGGAATCGTTGGGCTCTTTTTCAGGAAATTTCGTTCTAGAGATTTTAGTTTAACTTCCAAGGCATTGGGAAGGCAGTGGCCTTCCACACTTCAGATCAATTTGATTTTTCTATGGGACACTAAACACCCTTAATCCACACCATATCTACTGTCGTTTATGAAAAATCATGAGTTTTAGTCGAGCGTCTTGACAAAGATTTAAAATTATGTGTTTGTAAGGCACTGTCAAGGCGCCTTCCTCTTAAAATTTAAACCTTGGCTTTCTCTAGGATCTTCACAAGACTTGGTCTTCAATATTTTCAATGAGTTTCCTGCAATTCGCTCACTTTTTGTCCAGCAATTCTTCAGCGATTTTAGTTCATTTTAAGCGCTTTGAAGGCATTGGGCTTATCTTCATCTTTTTTACTGGATTTTGATAGGAAATCACTCCTTTTACTCCAATAGCCTGTTTTGACCATGAAAATACAAAAAACAAAGGATTAGTGCTATTAATTGGAGATTTTAGTCTTAGAAATCATAGTAAATACACACTAAATTATAGCATATTCCCACATCTATCAATATATTTTCTTTATGTGTACTAGGCTTGAAGTCTAAAGAGAGTGTAAAGAGAGTAGTTGTATAACTTGTAGCATATGTGAATGTTGGCGAGTTCTCCAAAAACCGAGGTTGAGTTCTCATTCCTAACGTTGTTTTGAAAAGAAAGAAACAATTTGTCCCCACCAAGGTTCAAACTCGTGACCTCTTACTCCCAATTGTCATACCAAACTATTGGGCCACTCAATTGGTTGGTCTCATTACAAACTTATTAGACATTGTCTTTATTTTCAACTATGTACTCGATATGAGACTATTCTTTATCTCCAACACTTTGGAAATTGGATGACACAATGATTTGGTATGAGATTTAGAAGTAAGAGGTCATGAATTCAAACCTTGGTAGGTGCAAAAGTTGTTTCTTTCCTATAAAAAGATAGGGTTGTTATTTCAACCCTTTCATACTATCTTTCCACCCAATCTAAAAAACTAAAAATTTTAACTAAATTGCCCTCGTAGTCAATTACAACAAGACCCTTAATTAAAACCCACCCACACCTCACACCTCACTCACAATCTCGCTCCCCTCTTCTCCTTTTTTTTTTCATCTAAGGGCGAAGCTCTAAATACTATGGAGCTTGGATCAAGGTGGATGTGACGGCCCCAAATTCACAATTCTAGAATCAGGAACTGCCCAGCCTGGACCCGCGCGAACCCCCGAGCCAATCCCGTCGAGTCGCGTGGGGCCAGTGAGCCTATCCTTACCATTCAATCATTTATTAATCATTTAAAAGTGAAGTCAATTAATTAATGAGTTATCAAAATATAAAGCGGAAGCAATAAATCTCAACTAATCAATTAACCTCGAAAGCTCCAAGTTAGGATAAAAACCTAGGGTCAAGTAGAGTATCTTCCAAGTCATAATATCCAAAAATCTCTCAACCCATAACCCCATGTACAAAAACATTATAAGTAGCTAATACAACAAAAAAGTCACCTATATCAGCAGAGGAGTGCCGCTCAAAGTATATCGCCTAACTGCACGGCCTTTCCTTTATTGGACTGCGGATCTGCACTCGGTCAAACACAAGAATGATGAGCCCAAGTAAGTAACGCCAAGCAGGAACAACAATAAATACAATATTTCAAATTAAATAAATGAACAATCAATTCATGCAGATAGAAAGAAAAAGACAGGGAGTGCATGAATATATAAAGACTGAATAAATACATGAGCAATCGAAATTGAGTGTCTTGGAATACAAGGGAAAGGCACAAGTGGTCTCGACCAATCAAAGTTATCAAGTCGAGGACAGAATCTCCTTTAAGACCCCTACGCGAATGCAGAGTCCCCAACAATCTAGTGGATAACTCTCACTCCGTATATGTCATTACAACCAATCACGTATCCCCATACGTAAACCCCGGTATAATACTGTGACGGCCCCGCTTCTAATCTAGGGTACCGTCCGGCCTAATCCCGTAATTAAGCCCTAATAACAACACATAGGACCCGATTACGAATTAGTCAGCCTTTACTACCTGTGTTCTCTTGTTTAAACAATTATTTTATTTAGCGGAAGTCTTTAATATTTTAGCGGAATTTTTTTTTTTTTTTTTTTTTTTTTTTTTTTTTTTTTTTTTTATAAAGCCTAAGTGTGGAAACCAGGAAATAACGATCACCATATATATGCAAGTAAATGGCGAACATATATAAACAAAGTGAAAGCCAAAAGTCGGGTAATCTAACGCTCATCCCAATAACATCCCAAAAGATAAAGACATAAGTAAACATAATACAAAAAGTACCCTACATGTACGGGCAGCTACGCGCTCGGAGCTCAGAGGTAGTCGTCGATCTTCTCCTTGCCCGGCCTGGTGCTGCTCGATGGACCTACACCCACCGTCACAAACTAGACGGTGAGTATAGTGATATTTAAGTGATAACTGGGGAAATCTAATACTACATTTCCAATTTAAACAAAAGGTATTTAAAAGCATATGTAGCTGAAGAAATGCTGAATAAATAATGCAAGTAAATACCAACGTTAACGAGATACCCATAAACGACACAGTGCTAAGTCGAGATGATCTACGTCCGGTCGGCGGTGAGAACTATCGCCTAGCCTTTTCCACTACTGTATGGAGCTATGCTCAACATATGATAATAATCTCTCTTTTTTTTTCCTAATAACCTTAAATTGCGGAGCTGTGCTCGGCGTATTTAAATCATTTATACTTGTCGACAACCCCGTGATCCATGTCACGTGTGCCGCCCAAGTGTAGTGGCGAGTGCCGGAGACCCCGAAAGATCGAAATCCTCGTGAATCCGCGCATCTCATGTGCAATGGACACTAGATAATCCCTACTTTAGTTTTCAAGAATATATATCCTAAAGTTGTTACGATTTCAACATAAGTTAGGCTACAAAGCCCCAAGGGACGTAGAAGACAAGTCCAACATAACAGATAACCCTATAGCATGCATTTTCTAAATATCCATTAGCCACATTCCAAGACAAACATTGAGCATATAAGGAAACATGGAGTCAATGATATAATAAATAAGGCATCATGCTATATCGATATTCAATATGAGTAGAAACAAGGAAAGCATGATGTGGGAAATAAATTAGCTAGTCTACAAATAGACTGAAAATTTATAAATGACTGGAATGAAATAAAGTAAAGAGTTCTCACAGTTTCACTTACCAGTCAACGTAATAGTCCTAGCTATCCGGCCTCCCGACACCCGACACCCGCGTCCCTAGACTCCCGGTACGCTCTCCTAAGTCCTGGTGTGTTTAGATAGGTATTTGGTTGGTTTTAGGTCAAGTCAAATAGATTTGTTAACCTATAACCCAAAACAGCCCCTTAAGTTCTTGCAAAACTCCAATTTGATACTTAGTATTGCAGCGTTAATTAAACCATCATAAACTCTAAATCATCAAAGACACTTAAGAAGAAAGTTTTAGATCTAGGTCTTAGCTTTCTGGAATGGTATGATGTGTAAGGTTTCGATATAAAATGAAGGAGATATCAAATATTTTCAAAGACAACTCGAATTTGAATCAAAATCTGATCAGCGAGATTGTAAAAATCAGTTCTCCCAATTTAAAGCTCCAAAAATCATAATTTTTGGTCACAAGTCACTTTACATATCCAAGAATAACATAATAAAAATTCATCTCATTTGGATATTAATTGGAGGAGTTATGCCTTTTCAAAGTTCACCTTCAACAGTCCCATCATGACATTTAAATTACCTATTTGCAGAGCATTTTTGAGTCAGAAAGAGCTGGAATTTCAAAAACATGGTAACACAAAAGTTGTTCGTATATGAGTTAGCTTTCATATGGCATTAGAATCACTTAATTTGGAGTTATGATGAGTGAGTTATGTCCAAATTACAGAGGCTGTATCAAGAAAATCAGATTTTCAATTTTACAAGAAAAAAAAACCCCAATCTTTGACAAAACTTCTCAATTATGAAATACAGCTTAGGGAAATCATTTAGTGTTTCAAAATGAGTTAAAACATCATTAAAACATCTTTGAAATCGATTTTATATAAAAGCTTCAATATTCATAACCAAGAACACAACAATTGAAGCATAAAAGAGTATAGATGATACCTAAGGTTTTAGCTTTGATGGTTGTCACTTGAGCTTCCTTTGATATGGAAATTTGGCTCTCTTACACCCCAATTTCCAGTAAACAAAATCCCCTAACAGCTCTGAATTTTTTTTTGTTTGGTTTGTATGCAAATGAGAAGGAAAGTGTTTAAGTGTTTCTTTTATAGTGTTGGGTTTTCATCAAGTTGCACAACTCCATCTCCATGTGAATCAAGGGTCATCAAACACTCCTACTCACCTACTTTTTTTCAGCTCAATGACACTTGTTAAGCATGAAACCCCTAAATGCCACTTGTCAAGCATGTAGTTTCCTTTATCATGGTCATCCATCATTTGATTTTTTTGTCCATCTCTAAGATGATCTAATGACCATTAATTACTCCTACTTTCACTAAAATTTCAGCTTTGTGACACAAATGCATGACACAAATTACATGGGAGTGTGTGCTAGTACACATCCCTAGGCGTATCCAAAGGGTGGTTGTAATTACATTTGACCATAGGCCTTAATATTTGATTTCATTTAAATAGAACATAGGCTAAGTAATAGTTTATTTAAATTGATGTGTATACCATAGACTTATGTTATGAAATAAATTAATTAACACTCATTTGACTAAACTTAGACTTACCACATGTCTAGCTACCCGACTCCCCGGCTCGCACACAAACCGAGGCGTGTCCCCGCTCGCGTCTCGACGCCTATAACTGCATGAACCGACTTAGTTAGTCTAGACATATACATATCACTAGGCATACACCACAACAAATATATAATATACCTCGACCACGTGCCTCGGTAGGTGTGTGCACCTCACGTGGGTCCCACATCACGGGTCGGTCATCCTGATTAAACAAGTTAATCAAGATTAGGAAATTGGGCCGTGACAAATACACCGCGAGCCCATAATTCTGCAAGGATCATGCTTGAAACACTTGCCTTAGGACAACTCATATGAATGGAATAGCAAGAGGGTATTGAAACAATAAATAAATAATTCAAAGCTCAAGAAATAACTGTAGTGTTCCTCACTGGTTTACTTACCTCCAATCCAAGCTAATTCGCGCTAACACGAACTCCGACACGCCCTTATGGTCTCCGTGTGTATAATAATCCTGATAATGCAATTTATATCAATTTCCATAATTTCCTGTGATTTTTCTAATTTTTTAACTATTTTTGCCAATTTCACGTTTTTCAAGGCAAAAACCCCGACATAACGTCTCGCAAAAATTCCGAATACTTCACTTTTCGTAGAAATTTCCAAATTTCTCTTTATTTGATGAAAATATAATTTTTTATAATTTTCCAAAATTTTTCCTATTTTTCTGAAAATTTATTTTAATTAAAATCATTTTTAATATATTTAATTGAAATAAATAATTATTTATTAATATAATTATGGGTGGGTCTCGGGTCGGGTCTAGACCACCCTGACCGGTTCGGGTTCAGTCCACCCGAGTCGGACCCGGTCCAACCGGGTCGGGTCACATTGACCCGCCCGTTTCCCTCTTCTTTTTCGTTAACAAAACCTTTTTTTTTCTTTCTTCCTTTTACTTCTTCCACAAACAACATTAACAACAACAACTCAACAATCCACCATCATCAACACCTCATTTTTACCATTAATCACCACCATTTAAATCCAAACGAAAAATCCTTGAAAATCTTCAAAAATTTGCCAAAAATCCAAAACTTACCCAAATCGATTACAACCTTTGTAAATAATCTATTAATCGTCGCGGGGATCGTCGGGACATCAAAAACTTCGATCGATTTCGAAGTTTCGATGTGGCATCCAAATCTCACCACAACGAAAACAAGCAAACTACGCACCAACATGTAGAGAATGATGAGGAGAGTCCGAATCTTACCTCGGATCGTCGAAAGCGGCCGCCTTCGGCGACACTCTGGCCATACCAGTTCGGTGGTTGCTTGGGGAAGACATTAGGGAAGAGGAAGAGAGAGAAAAAGGTGGGTGTTGGGTTTTATACCCCTCTCCTCACCACTTATGCACACTCATCTCGAGGCGCATCCAACGGTCCTCCCTTCAGCTGTCCCAACAACTCCAACAATTTATATGTGACTTCATTTTGTAACTTGAGCTCCACACTTGGTCACTTGAGCTCTACACTTGGTCACTTGAGCTCCACACTTGGTCATCTCCAACTTCGCCTTAGTGTTGTCGAACTTGAACCACACCGCGACTCGCCCTTCGCACACACTCTATCGTAACTACGTGCCAACACGTCTATACTTTTATAATTTGTGTTTTGTCAGTGTTTTTAGTTAAGTTTGTCCCCAGACTACCAATGCTTGTACACAAACGTCTTTACACATTAAAAACTTTGAAATTGAAAAAATGAAATACAATATAATACAAACACCATACAAAACTAATATACCTCAGCGTCGACGTCTGAGAATTGATGACTGTACCACGACGTGAGCCCACGTATCACCTGTATTGACACGTGATATACGTTAAATTTTTAGGGCCGTCACAGTGGATTTGGGTGTTTTATGAGGTGAGTTATTTGTTTAGTTTGAGAGCAACTAAATATACAAATTAATTGGGTGTTTTATTCTTATGGTGGATTAATATTCACTGTAGATGTAGTTTTAGAGAGACATTCAATTCACCAATTAATCATCTATGATTTTTTGTAACTGATTTAGTTAAACAACAATTGCAGGGTACCGTTCTTGTTACATGTTAGGGCTTTTCTTGGATCTTTAATTTGTACACGCTCTGTTGTTGATGTTATTTGATAGTAATTGGTGATGGAATCAGAAATACTGCATCACAACAAGAAGAATTTCACAAACGAGTCTCGATGTAAGAAAATAAAATGTAATTTTGAAAAAAAACTGAGATGATAGAGATGATGGATGTAAATGCCACACAAAGATACAAAGAAAGATCTTTTTCTCTATCTCTCATATTTCTTGTTTAGTGGATGAGGTGAGCAGTCAATACATTTGGCAGCAATGACCATCTGCAGCAATAGGACGATCGACGAGAAGTGGTATTGAAGCCCGGTGAAGAAGGCCGCGACTTTAAGAAGAAAAAAAAGTTGTGGGTCGGTGTAAGGGTAGTTTAGAGATTTCAAAATTATTATTGGGTGGGTTTATAAGGTTTCCAATAATTATTGGGTGGTCAAATAAGATTAGGTGGGGAGATAGATTTGTCAGGTTGAAATATCAACCCTCTAAAAAAATCCCTAACACTTTGGAAGAAACTATTTGAGTTTATCAATCCCCAACACTCTAGACCTCGTTTGGTTTGTTTTTGCCAACTTACAGTGTTAGTTCAGAGTTAATGTAACATCCCTCAATTTTTAACCTGACTTTTGTGACACGTGTCAGGATCGTGACCCGGCTACGCGATACTGGACTGTATTTCAAACCTTGGGAGTCGACACCGAGGTAATTTTATGATTCTTTGATGTGTGTAATAGTATTATAGTTTAAATGCGTGTCACGAGCCATTTGGGCGATTTTTAAAATGAGTGAGTTTTCGCCTAGGTAACCGGGGGAGAAAATATAGTAAAAAGATAATTAAAATAATTATTTAACAATTATATAGTTCAATTATGTGAGATAAAAGTAAAAGTGTGCACGTGACGGGAAAATACGGGTCGATGAGGTAAGATGGGTCGGGAACCCTTGTGTTAAAGTTTGAGATGTGGGGGTCGGTAAAAATGAGTAGACACAACTATCATACCCATTTAAATATTCAAACACACACCTTACCCCATCACTCAACTCACCTCACCACCCACCCCATCACTCACGTCACACTCATCTCACCATCTCACTCACGTCACCCCCATTCCCACTCATCTCTCTCACGTAACCTCTCCTCACTCTCTCATTTCACTCATCTCTTTCTCTCACTCTTCACTCTCCTCACGGTCTCTCTTCACTCGCTCTCCCTCACGACCTCCCTCTCCCTCATCTCACCACCGCCACGCTTTCTCGCCGGTGACCGGACCAGGGACGTCGGAAGTTGTTGTCAACCGGAGGTATGCATTCTCTCCCTCTCTCTCGTGTTCACTCGATCTCTCTCTCCTCTCGGTTTCTCTCTCTCTCGTCTCGGTTTGCTCTCTCACTCTCACGAAACCACCTCTCCCAGCTGGAGATGGTGGTGGCCGGGTTCACTCCTCACCGGAGATCTCTTTCTCCATCCCTCTATTTCTTTTCCTCCCTCTCCCTCTCTCGATCGATCCATGAAAAAAAAAAAAAAAAAAAAAAAAAAAAAAAAAAAAAAAAATTGAAACGGAGCGCGCGCGCCTCTGTTTCGTTAGAAAAGAAGGGCCGGTTCGGCCTGAGCCGGCCGGTTCGGCCACTGAACCGGTCTGGTTGTAAACCGCCCTTAGATAAAAAAAAAAAAAAAGAAAATAGAGAAAATAAAGAAAAATGGAAAAGAAAATCCAGAAAATAGGGAAAATTATGAAAAATTCAGAAAAATCCAGAAAATATGAGAAATTAGAAAAAAATGGTTCACAACTGAGTTTTGGGATTTTCTCGGAAATGTTGGCGAGATGTAATCGGGGTTTTAGCCTCGAAAAACATAAAAAAATGATATAATATGTCAAATCGAAGCTAATTTAATGACTTGACCTATTAATACGAGTTTCCAACCTTGTCAGGTAACGGAAAACTCGGGGGTACGCGTTAGGAGTCGCGGGAGTGTCATACGCGGATTACGATAGATCAGGTAAGTACATTTGCCTTAAAAAGCACTTGTACGTTAGTAAGCCAATTTAGAAAATATCATGTGATTCATTTTCACTTCTTTGTGTTTGTTACTATCGAATTATTGGCTTTCCATTCCTTATTCCTTGTATGTGTGTTCTTGGCATAAGTGTGTGTCTCGAAGGTACATGCGGCTGCACTAGAAGGGATAAAACACGGCACTCGAGCGCACGAGTGTTTGACCACCCCTAGTGATTGTGTGATACCATGTCTTGGATTGTTGTGGATATTGTTGTGGATTGTTGTGGTATTGTTGTGGAATTTAGACCACTTATTGCCTCTCTTGACTCGTAGAACACGCATGTTTCGATTGCTTTCATTTTCGATCTGTCTATCATGCATTCTTGTATATTTAAATTCCTATCTTTCAGTACCTGCATGATATTTAGACTGCCTTGGTTGTATTTCATGAATTACTGTTATATTCTTCTGGCTTTACTTTCGATTTCTCTCGATTACTCACCGTCTAGTTTGTGACGGTGGGTGCGATAGGACGGAGAAGCGATAGGGGGCAAGGGACCTTGCCTAGGAGACTTTTTGTGAGCAGTTGGACTTGAGGTACCGAGATGTAGGATCTCGTTTATTTCTTTTTGTATGACGTTTGTATATATATGATTGTTTTGGAACTGGGGAATATGTTTTGAGGTGGATTCCATCAATCCATGTTGTTGACTTAGAACTGAACATGTTGGGTTTTCCACATTTATATAGATTCCTAATTTCCCTTTGATTGAGTTATTTCCCAATATTTGATTAGAATATGATTTTTGCTTCCGTTGTGTTATAATTGCAATAACTCTTTCATAAAACGTGAAATTTTGATGTTTTGAGGCTGACTAGGCTCGTCAGGTTCGCTGAGAACGGACTCGGGACCTGCACGGGTCTAGGCCGGGCGTACCCAAATGCATTGGGAATTTGGGGCCGTCACAGTTGGTATCAGAGCACAAGGTCACATAGACCTGGCTCTTGACTTAAATTCATAAAACACAAGCCATTAAAACCAAATGGAAGTTAGGAACGGTCAAACTAAGAAGTGGAAACCCTAGGATCCCGTAGAAACTTAGTTGGGGAAGAAATGGGTTGAGTCGAATTATTTTAATACCTATTATGATTGTTATGTGTATTATGATAGTATACGGTAGCTATAGGCGATCCGAGAAGTTCGTTCTCTTGATTCGACAACGATGGCGGATCGGACCGTCAAAGCGACGATAGCGGCACATCCGGCATACGATATGCTAGTGCGGACGATGTGCATGCCTTGACTCGAGAGAGTTGCGACGCGAGATTCGCAGCTACGGGAAATGTTACGACCGTTGAGGACACTCGTACCGGCCTACCTACACCATCGACTCCGACTACACCATTGCCACATACTACTACCCGAGGGGCGAGAGACCCCGATTGCTTGCGGCATCCACGCTCCGATTCCGTTAGAGGCAGTACACGAGGGAGCTGTTGTTGCACCTGATACGCAGACCGAGGCGGAGACACATCCTTTATTGACAGAGATAGCTCGAGCGACAGAGACACCAGCTACGCCAGCAGTTATTGCAGAGGTTACTCCAGTTACGACGCCATCGAAGAGTCCGGGAGCCACTGCTGAGGCGAAGCAGTGGAGGGAATTTAAGAGACATGATCCTAGGAAGTTTTATGGCGACGATGTTAGAGCGACGAGTTGTTTCGAAGAGTCATGAGAAGATTCATTCGATCATCGCCACGGAGGACCACATGCGAGCGACTATCTCTTCGTCGATGTTACATGGAGAGGCAGATGATTGGTGGACGACGATCATTATTACTAGAGGTGTTCCGAGAGACTGGATCGACTTCAAGACCCAGTTTAATCAGAAATACTTTCCACCGACGGTGCTTCGAGCAAAGAGGAATGAGTTCATGGCGTTGAGACAGGCGCCAATGAGTCGGTGATGGAGTACATGGGTAGGTTCTCATCGTTGTTACCTTATCTTTGGAGGATCGGCGACACCGAGACCGATCGAGTGTATTATTTCACCGAGGGTTTGTTACTGCGATCGGTGGTTCGTAGTCACTACACAAATGCGAGACTTTACAGATTGCATACGAGCGGAGTTTGGCTCGAGAGGGTTACCTACTTACTCATCCCGAGGAGACCGGATCGGTCGGACCGAGTCCCGATTGGAGGAGCACCATCGGGTCAAGAAGAGGAAGAATAATAGGTGGAATTTCCGGGACCGTAGGACTCGAGTGTAGGGTCCGTTGCACGATCGACTACTCGTCCGATACATATTGCTCCGCCGATACCGGTTTGCCGATCATCCACCACGCTGAGTCGACCGGGACGACGATCGCGAGACAGACTATTGAGAGTAGAGGTATCGGCCAGGGAGACAGAGCGAGAGGAGGACACGGGGGTCCAGTCGGACTCGGACACGAGTTCCGCACGGGACGAGGCCGAGAGCGCAGCTCGGGGATCGCGGGATACCCGCACTTGTTTCAGGTGCGGAAAGGTCGGTCACATACGAGAGGGAGTGCCCTCAACCGCCAAGAAATACCGCCACAAAGCATCATCGGCATCGAGAGAAACGCGTTCGAGCGCATTGCTGAGCGACCGGGGCATCCCGAAACCTTGTCGAGGTATGATTTCTATTTGCGGTACTTTCATGCATACCATGTTCGATTCCGTTCCACTTGTTTCATTCATTCTTTGTCGAATGGTAGATAAGCTAGGTTTGAAACCCGTTAGGCTTAGTAAACCCCTCATCCTTAGCACCGCTATTTCTTGGAGATAAGATTTATCCGAATTTGTTGTGCCTCGATATTCCTAGTAGAGTTAGGGGTTATGAGTTACCGAGTAGATATGAGAGTACTCGAGTTTTGGAGTTTGATGCTTTGTTGGGCATGGATTGGTGGGATCGTTTCATGCTCACATTAGTTGTTATGAGAAGAGAATCATGATTCCGTTAATAGATGGTTCGGAGCTCGGCATTCGGGGTACGGCATCGCTACTTCCTATCACCGAGGCGGGAAGCCACGAGTGGCGAGATTGAGATTGTTGCGAGTGTCATGAGCAGGGGCGAAGCGGAGATTTGCTTTTCGAGAGGTACCGGTTGTGTGCGACTTCCTAGATGTGTTTCCTGAGGATTTGCCGGATTACCACCACCGAGGGAGATAGACTTTATCATTGACCTTGTACCGGGGACTAAGCCGATCTCGATACCACCGTACCGTATGGCACCTCGAGAGCTTGAGGAGTTGAGGAGTCAGCTAGATGAATTGTTAGAGCTTGGTTTCATCAGTCCGAGTATGTCGCCATGGGGAGCACCAAGATCTTGTTTGTAAAGAAAAAGGATGGTAGTTTGAGGCTATGCATAGATTATCGCCAACTGAACCGAGTTACAGTGAAGAACAAATATCCGTTGCCGCGCATTGATGATTTGTTTGATCAGTTGACAGGAGCGCAGTGGTTCTCGAAAATAGATCGAGGTCGAGGCTATCACCACTCGATTAGGGTTAGGTGAGATCGAGAAAAGACGGCGTTCGATACGAGATACGGTCACTTTCAATTTACATCATGCCATTCGGCTTAACTAATGCGCCAAAGAATGTTTATGGATCTCATGCATCGCGTGATGAGGGAATACCTTGATCGGTTCGTGATTGTGTTCATAGACGATATCCTCATCTATTCCAGGACTCGTGAGGAGCATGAAGGACATCTACGAGCAGTATTGCAGACTTTGAGAGATCATCGACTGTTTGCCAAGTTCAGCAAGTGTGAGTTTTGGTTGTCAGAAGTCCGATTCCTTGGGCATGTTGTTGGAGCTACCGGTGTTGCTGTTGATCCAGAGAAGGTTAGAGCAGTGATTGAGTGGCCTACGCCGACTACCGTTACGCAATTTCGCAGTTTTCTGGGATTGGCAAGATACTATCGCCAATTTGTGCAAGACTTCTCCAAGATCGCCGCTCCGATGAGGAAATTGACTAAGAAGAATGCAAAGTTTGATTGGGATGAGGAGTGCGAACATGCATTCAACACTTTGAAGAAGAAATTGACTACCGCGCCTGTGTTAGCGTTGCCCGAGACTGGAAAAGACTTAGTTGTGTACACTGACGCGTCGAAGGTTGGCTTGGGTTGTGTATTGATGCAGGAGGGCAGAGTTATCGCTTATGCATCTCGATAGCTGAAGGTTCACGAGAGGAACTACCCGACACACGACTTAGAGTTGGCCGCGATAGTGTTTGCATTGAAGATATGGAGACACCACTTGTATGGCGTACGTTTCGAGTTGTTCACAGACCACAAGAGCTTGAAGTACTTATTCACTCAGAGAGAACTAAACCTGAGACAGAGACGTTGGCTAGAGTTCTTGAAGGACTATGATTTCTCGTTAGAGTATCATCCGGGGAAAGCTAACGTGGTTGCTGATGCTTTGAGCCGTAGAGGATCTGATGCAGAGGTGGTCGTATGTCAGATGACCCACGAGTATGGTCTTCTTGAGGCGTAGAGTTGATGAGTTCGGCGGACGTACGGTGACTACCGGGACACGGATTTGTGGTCGAGATGAGGTTGCGAGACCGTTTCACTGCGCAGATCGTTCTCGAGGACAAGAGGCGATGAGTCGTACCGACAGAATTCGGTGAGATGGGCGACGGTTCGAACATCCAGATTGGAGTCGGTCGACGACAGACTCTTGCTTGAGGTATCGTGGGCGATGTGGATTCCATTGGCGCCGACTTACGCACCGAGATACTTCGGGAGGCTCACCGTTTCTCGATTTTACGTGCATCCGGGTCGGACCAAGATGTATCTTGATATGCGACGTCTCTTTTGGTGGCCAAGGATGAAATCCGATGTGTCGGAATTCATTAGAGCGTGTGAGATATGCCGGCGTGTGAAGGCCGAGCATCGACGGCTGGAGGATTCTTTGCGCAGCCCTACCTATTCCTCAATGGAAGTGGGAGCACATTGCTATGGATTTCGTCAGTGGCTTGCCCCGATCTCCTCGTGGTCATGATAACATCTGGGTAATTGTGGATCGATTGACGAAATCTGCTCATTTCATACCGGTATCCACTACACACCGAGTTGACGATGAGCATTCTTTACGAGCGTGAGATTGTCGGACTACACGGAGTTCCGTTGTCGATCGTGTCGATCGAGGCGCGGTTTACTTCGTTATTGTGGCGAGCATGCGAGCTCGATTCGGCACCGACTAGAGTTGAGTACGGCGTTTCATCCGCGACAGACGGACGGTCAGAGAGGTTGATACGGTGTTGGAAGACATGCTCGGGATGTGTGTTTTGGAATACGGCGGGTCATGGGAAGAGTACCTTCATTTGTGCGAGTTTTCTTACAACAACGAGTTATCGAGCGAGTATCGGTATGGCACCGTTTGAGGCGCTCTATGGCGAGCCTTGTAGATCACCTTCTTCTTGGCCGAGCCGAGAGGATGTTGTGACAGTTGGTCCCGAGATCTGTTGTTGATCACACCGAGAAGGTACAAAGCAGATTCCTCGAGAGCTTAAGAGTGCTCAAGAGCGGCAAAAGAAATACTATGATCGATATCACGATGAGCTTCGATACGACGTGGGAGACTATGTATACCGAAAGTCTCGCCTCGAAGGGTCACAAACGATTCGGAATCAAAGGGAAGCTTGCTCCTAGATTTATCGGTCCCTTCAAAGTTGTGAAGAGGGTCGGTAAGGTTGCTTATCGATTAGAGTTACCGCCAGCGCTCGCCGGCATTCATCCAGTGTTTCACATTTCAATGCTGCGACTAGACAAGTCAGCGCGGAGGACGGCGACCTACGGTGGACTGAGTCGGATCGAGTTGCAAGACGATGCCACGTACGAGGAGCGACCATTCAAATTGTCGGCCGTAAGGTCAAGGTCAAGGCACGAGGAACAAGGAAATCCCTTCCGTTCTCGTGAAATGGCAATTCCACGGGGACGAGGAGTTAACTTGGGAGTTAGAGTCGTACATGCGAGAGCACTTTCCCTATCTATTTGATTCCAGTGAGTTTTAATTTAGCTTACTTATTAGTAAATTTCGAGGACGAAATTCTAATAAGTGGGGGAGACTGTAACATCCCTCAATTTTTAACCTGACTTTTGTGACACGTATCAGGATCGTGACCCGGCTACACGATACTGGACTGTATTTCAAACCTTGGGAGTCGACACCGAGGTAATTTTATGATTCTTTGATGTGTGTAATAGTATTATAGTTTAAATGCGTGTCACGAGCCATTTGGGCGATTTTTAAAATGAGTGAGTTTTCGCCTAGGTAACCGGGGGAGAAAATATAGTAAAAAGATAATTAAAATAATTATTTAACAATTATATAGTTCAATTATGTGAGATAAAAGTAAAAGTGTGCACGTGACGGGAAAATACGGGTCGATGAGGTAAGATGGGTCGGGGAACCCTTGTGTTAAAGTTTGAGATGTGGGGGTCGGTAAAAATGAGTAGACACAACTATCATACCCATTTAAATATTCAAACACACACCTTACCCCATCACTCAACTCACCTCACCACCCACCCCATCACTCACGTCACACTCATCTCACCATCTCACTCACGTCACCCCCCATTCCCACTCATCTCTCTCACGTAACCTCTCCTCAATCTCTCATTTCACTCATCTCTTTCTCTCACTCTTCACTCTCCTCACGGTCTCTCTTCACTCGCTCTCCCTCACGACCTCCCTCTCCCTCATCTCACCACCGCCACCATTGCTCGCCGTGACCGACCAGGGTCGGAAGTTCTGCGTCAGCCGGAGGTATGCATTCTCTCCCTCTCTCTCGTGTTCACTCGATCTCTCTCTCTCTCGGTTTTCTCTCTCTCGTCTCGGTTTGCTCTCTCACTCTCACGAAACCACCTCTCCCACCGGAGATGGTGGTGGCCGGGTTCACTCCCTCACCGGAGATCTCTTTCTCCATCCCTCTATTTCTTTTCCTCCCTCTCCCTCTCTCGATCGATCCATGAAAAAAAAAAAAAAAAAAAAATTGGAAACGAGGCGCCGTGCGCCTCTGTTTCGTTAGAAAGAAGAAGGGCCGGTTCGGCCTGAAACCGGCCGGTTCGGCCACTGAACCGGCCGGTTCGGCCTGAACCGGCAGTTCGACGAAACCGCCCTTAGATAAAAAAAAAAAAAAAAAAAAAAAAAGAAAATAGAGAAAATAAAGAAAAATGGAAAAGAAAATCCAGAAAAATAGGGAAAATTATGAAAAATTCAGAAAAATCCAGAAAATATGAGAAATTAGAAAAAAATGGTTCACAACGAGTTTTGGGATTTTCTCGGAAATGTTGGCGAGATGTAATCGGGGTTTTAGCCTCGAAAAACATAAAAAAATGATATAATATGTCAAATCGAAGCTAATTTAATGACTTGACCTATTAATACGAGTTTCCAACCTTGTCGGGTAACGGAAAACTCGGGGTACGCGTTAGGAGTCGCGGGAGTGTCATACGCGGATTACGATAGATCGGGTAAGTACATTTGCCTTAAAAAGCACTTGTACGTTAGTAAGCCGATTTAGAAAATATCATGTGATTCATTTTCACTTCTTTGTGTTTGTTACTATCGAATTATTGGCTTTCCATTCCTTATTCCTTGTATGTGTGTTCTTGGCATAAGTGTGTGTCTCGAAGGTACATGCGGCTGCACTAGAAGGGATAAAACGCGGCACTCGAGCGCACGAGTGTTTGACCACCCCTAGTGATTGTGTGATACCATGTACTTGGATTGTTGTGGATATTGTTGTGGATTGTTGTGGTATTGTTGTGGAATTTAGACCACTTATTGCCTCTCTTGACTCGTAGAACACGCATGTTTCGATTGCTTTCATTTTCAGTCTGTCTATCATGCATTCTTGTATATTTAAATTCCTATCTTTCAGTACCGCATGATATTTAGACTGCCTTGGTTGTATTTCATGAATTACTGTTATATTCTTCTGGCTTTACTTTCGATTTCTCTCAGTTACTCACCGTCTAGTTTGTGACGGTGGGTGGAGATAGGACGGAGAGCAGTAGGGGCAAGGGACCTTGCCTAGGAGACTTTTTGTGAGCAGTTGGACTTGAGGTACCGAGATGTAGGATCTCGTTTATTTCTTTTTGTATGACGTTTGTATATATATGATTGTTTTGGAACTGGGGAATATGTTTTGAGGTGGATTCCATCAATCCATTTTGTTGACTTAGAACTGAACATGTTGGGTTTTCCACATTTATATAGATTCCTAATTTCCCTTTGATTGAGTTATTTCCCAATATTTGATTAGAATATGATTTTTGCTTCCGTTGTGTTATAATTGCAATAACTCTTTCATAAAACGTGAAATTTTGATGTTTTGAGGCTGACTAGGCTCGTCAGGTTCGCTGAGAACGGACTCGGGACCTGTACGGGTCTAGGCCGGGCGTACCCAAATGCATTGGAAATTTGGGGCCGTCACAGTTAACTCCTTGGATTTCATATTTTCATGGTTGTTTTAACTTTAAACTTGCTGGGAAGTTGAAAATTTTTAAACAATAAAAAATATGAATTGACATAAATAGCCTTCAAACAAGAGAGAGAAAGATATGAGTAATAAAATTAATGAGAGGTAAGTGTGTCCATAACTCTTGGGAGATAACTCCCAGGTGGGGAGATATCTCTTACCTCAGGATGTAAGTTGAGAGATAACTTGTAGGTAAGTTGGAAAATCAAACAAGATTAGTTCTCAACTCCCTGTAAGTCATCTCCCGAGAGATATCTTCACCTCTAACCAAACAAGGCCAAATCTTTTTGCTAAAGGTCACATTAATCTTCCCTTAATGCTTAAGTATAATTTATAAGGGGATTTAATTCAAGTTGAGGTAATATAATTATTCGATTAAGTCAGGGCTCTACTATTTTATGGGCCAATCCTACTTAAATTTGAATTAGTTAGGTTGAGTGGCTTTTTTTTTGGTGAAAACTGCTTGGATCTGAGCTATTTGATTCCTCCGTGTTCGCCTTGAGTTATGCTTGTGCACCATATGGGTGGGGGAATTGATGCATACATGTAATAACATTAGTATAGTACAAAATATAGTCATAGTAGTATAAGCTTAGTATGATAATTTTCATATAATTTGTTAGGGTTTAGTCACTATATAAAGATGTAATCAGTGTTATGAGAAATCAAACAATAAATACATTCTCTTTGTCTCTTATCTTCTCTCTATCCTCCATATATAACCCTAATTCTCAATCTTTTCAATCTCTTTTTTCTAATTATCCTCTCTCAATCAATTCTTCTTCTTTCTCTCTCAATCTCTCCTATTTGATTTCTTTAATTGAAGTTTTGATCAACTAGACTGACTGATAGTTGCATCAGGAACTCCCAATGACGTTGTTCCATTCCCACGACTCAAACTTAATATCACTGGTTAATGCAAACAAAATAACAAATAAAGGCTTCATAAATTGCAAAGATTGTATACGGTCATTTCTTTCTTACCTGCCAAATGTATATGAATTATAAAAACTAATTGGGTGGCTTAATAGTTTGGTATAGTGTTTGAGAGTAAAAAGTCATAGGTTTAAACCTTGGTAGAAGCAATTATTTCTTTTTTATCAAAAAAATAAAAAAAAATGTATATGTATTATGTTAGGACCAGTTAGGTCTTTCAGTACACCTGAGAATTTGTCAAAGATTTATAAAAATAAATGCAAAGTTGATAAGCCCCGAAAAGAAAGACAATGAACCTACAAGAAAAAATTATGTTCACAATGTATATATGCATGTGACACAAAACTATAACATTTTTTTTTTTTTGAAGAAAAGCTATAACATTTATTAGGGCAACTAAAATTGGAAAATGATAATCTAGCATACATTGGGCGCACACTTTATCTTTTAGCCTATTTATGGCTCTTTCTTGTCTCCCCAAGCATGGTTCTCACATCTGACAAAATATCATAAATAAATTAAAAGACAAAATGTGCGTCAAAAGTGTGTTAAATTATCATTTTTCACAAAAATTTGTCCAAGAAAAAAGAAAGTGCACCCAATTACGCAAACATACATAAAGATAAATAATGCTCATGAAAGGAAAGCAAGATAAAAGATCCAAGTAACTGACACAATTCAGATAACATACATGGCACATCATGAAATAGACAAGATGAGGGAAGACAACATCTACATAGCTTTTTGTAGAAGTTTTCTTTTGTTTTTGTTTTTGTTTTTTGTTTTTTGTTTTATTTTTTCCTAGTTGCTATAAGAATATATTAGTACCATTCAACATATGATGAATCATGAATATATTGAATAATTCAATAGAAACTTGGAAATACTAAATACTTCCAAGAATATATTTTGTTAAGTTTATCATATCCATAATCAGTGAAATAAAAAGACTAATGGAAACAATGAATTAAATTAAATTAAGTTAAATGCATATTAGCTATGCTCCTACATATATGCTTAGTTGGTGGCATAAATTACATGTATATGAACATGAAACATGTCACCAACACCTAGCTTGTACCGATCATTGTTAGATTAGATCAAGCATTTATATCGTGACATGATTAGACTTTAGGATGCAATATAAATCAGCAGAAGTAATATTCATATATAATCATGAATGAGACTGATTAACAACACCAAAAATTTGTCAAAGCCTTTCAGGTGAGATGGTAAAGACATCACTTGCCAAAAAGGCAAGACCTCAGAAAATCATGGTTCGATTCCCACTGAAGTCAAAAAAATCAACACCAAAAACCTGTCCAAAAACAAAGACACGATTGACTTGATCTAGTGTATAGATTAGCATTGTTGAATTGAGCAAAGGCGATAATTATATATGGAGTATTATATATAAGAAGGTTTATGCGTGAAGACACCCCATAAATGTGCCTTAAATCATAAAAAATTAAATACAAGGAACGTAAAATGTTCAATTAGCAATACCACTCTCCCATCAAAGAGGAATTTTGAACCAAAAAATAAAATAAAATCAAGAAATAGTCACACTTAAGTTTAGAAATTGATTACATACAAAATAAATGTGGTACAATGGTCCTAATACATGGACATTCGAATATCTGTATTATTGTTTTTCTATGTCAATCCTAAACACAGTATTTTGTTATCTTACATCGAAAACCTTACTATATATAGTTATGCTGTCCCTACTCACAACATATGAAAGAGAAACCCTTTTTGTTGTGTTTAACTAGTAAGACAAGATAAGGTGAATTGGGAGAGTTTGATCCATATATATGTAGTGTCGACCCTAACTAATTTGCGATCGAGGCTTTATTGTTGTTGTTATTGTTGTTGTTCTAAGAAAGTTCCAAGAGTTACAAAATGGCCATACAAGAAAAATCTTACTTCAAGCAATTAGTTCGTTGAAGTTATTCTTGCAAAAATAGCTAATTAATTACCCATTCAATACAGATTATAAATTTAAATGTACATATGCTAAAACAAGACCAAGTAATCTAGAATTATATTCAATTAGCCATATTAAGTTCAACAGGACCAAATAATATTCTAGAATTATATTCAATTAGCCATATTGAAATGAACTTAATTGTCCATTATAAAGGGACTCCAAACTGAGATTTATTTTGATAATACATGGGAAAAATCAAATTATTCATCACCACACCATGACCTTCAGCATATTAGTAAGTTGGAATCCAACTTGTTAATGTTGAAATCCATCATGAGAATAGTACTTCTATGTTACCAAATTGTGAACATGGATTTGCTTCACTTATATGTATAATACCTACTCTAGAATTTACATATAAGAAGTTCAAAATCCTTCATGTGAAAATTACTTGGTATGCTACCAAATTGCCTGCAATATGAGCATAAATGTTGAAATCCATCATGAGAATAGTACTTCCAACAAATTGGTGGCGCAATGGTTTGATATCTGATTTGGAATTAAGAGGTCATTGGTTCCAACCCCAGCTAGCGGAAAGAAGCTGTTTCTTTCTTATAAAAAAATATATGGACTATCTATGCATGGGGAAGTGGGAAGGGCACATAAGCTGTGGCTGTTTTTTTTTTTTTTTTTTTTTTTTTTTTTTTTTTTTTTTTTTGATAAGAAAGAAACAACTTTTCCACCACTCGAGTTTGAACTCATAACCACTTACTTTCAAATCTCATATCAAATCATTGGCCAACCCAATTGATTGGTAGATGTGGTTGTTTTTTTGAGAAGGCCTTGTTGGTTGGATAAAGCTTAAGTGTATGACGAGAGAATGCTCAAGTACTGTTTATATTGGCCCAAAATTAGTATTGCTATAGTATAATTTTCTATCTATCTTGGCCCCCTTTAGCTCCGGGCC
This sequence comes from Stephania japonica, assembly GCA_039657345.1. Lineage (NCBI taxonomy): Eukaryota > Viridiplantae > Streptophyta > Magnoliopsida > Ranunculales > Menispermaceae > Stephania > Stephania japonica. The sequence goes on from CM077566.1 coordinate 6,366,283, forward strand.
GAGCCTGCCCATGTATGAACGTACATTCTTAATGTGTGTTTGATGGTCCTTCGTATAGAGTTTGACAGTACTCATGCGTGAATTAGTCGGTGAAGTTGACATTAGACACCACGTGAGAAAACCCAAAAACAAAAATGCACATATCAAAAGGTTGTCGGAACTGCATCATAAACTACACGCATAAAATTACTGCAACGTATATAGGGGAAATGCAGTTCCTTTGAGGATATCGCAACAACTTTCTTATAGCACTCATTTTGACAATTATGCCTCCCATTTCAATTGGCTTTAAATTTTTTTAAATGGTGTAGAAATTATTGTAATTTAATATTTTAAATTATCAATTCTGAGAAGGAAAAATGATTGGATAACCCACTTTAGGCATCGATCCAATCAGCATTGTACGCATCTCGAGACATCTGCGTGCACACTTCTAGTACATCGCACGTTGTCTAACTGTGTCAATGCCAAAGTAGGTTACCAGAGCAAACTCCTTCTCATAAGTGTACCTCCAAGGAATTATTTTTTTTTTTGGTGGATAAGAAATTCAACTTTTCAAATTGAACCAAAGAGACCCATTAAACATTAATGAGACCCACCTAGAGTTCTTGTGATCAAAACATATATCATTCGAATCAACCATTCATTACCGGACATTAGACATGTTTATAGGTCGGTCTTACATTAGTCTTAGGCCTAAAAACCTTAACACCCAAGCCCAGCCTACCACTTATGTTTGGGTCTATATATTAGCCATCAATCTATGTATAAAATATAAAATTCAAGCTCGGCCCATCAAACCCACAAATATTTCTTATTAATAGTAATATTTTCTTTCTTAAAATCTAAATATAGTGCAATACCTTTTTTTTTATCTCAAAGATAATTTCATTGAAGTAAAAATATATGATTACATAAAGTTAATATAACAAAGCTTGAACATAATCTGGTAATTCACTTCAAAGCAATACTCCAACATGACTTCGCGATATTTTTGCAATATGATGGGCAACTTCATTCGCTTGTCGATTAATATAATTGATCTTCCATTTGTCATATATTCTCATCAGTGCTTTACAATCCTGAAACACCTCTCCCACTTCAAGAAGATTGGAGATGTATTTCGTGATTCCTCCAACCGATTGGAGCGAGTCCGATTCAAAAATCATATTCTCAATCCGTAACTTGTCAATTCAACTCATTACTTCTCTTATACCAATTGTCTCTGCTTCCAATAGGTCACGCCCACACTAAAATATTTTTGTCCTCGCTTGAACAAACTAACCCTTCAAGTCTTTGATTATTGCACTCACCTCCACAAGCCCCTCAGTCTTGAATATCGCTGCGTCTGTATTGCATTTTTTCCAACCAACCTCGGAGGGATTCCATGTCATGCCAATACTTTATGGAGGGATCTGATTGTTGTCAATATTAGATTTCTTTCTCACTTCAACCAATGAAGTGTACTAGTCCATGCCTTTGACAAATCACATGAGGTAGGGGGAAATCACTCTTCTTCCACAGCTTCCAAAGTAAATTATTTCTTAAGTTCCATATAAACCACATCTTCATACACACTTCATTAACTGACGAATTTGAATCTTCACACAAATTAAAGAATCACTCTTTTATATCACTGCTTGTAAATTTTTGGTGATCGACGAGGGTCTCGCCAACAGTTTCGTACCATTGAACATTCAAAGAAAAGATGCAACAAATACAAAAATCTTCAATTTGTAGCCCCTGATCAATAAGTCGCGACCTTATAGAAATACAGTTTTGCAAAAGTCACCATATAAAATGGTTCCCTTTTGCTAGATGAACATAACACATTGATAAAAGAACAACGATTGACTTAAATGATCTTTAATTTCGAACCTTGGCTTAAATATTTACTTTTAGAAAAATGTATATCGGGTCAGGCTTAAATTTTACAAGTCCAAATTCAATCCAAATTAAATCGAATCTAAATAAATTTAAACCTAAAAAAATTTATCCAAGCTTAAGCTTTACTCATGAATAACAAGCTTGAGCTGGCCGGCCGCTGAGCCTATGAACAAGTCTACTCCACGTAATATTTTATGACCTTCCCTTCACGTAACTTCTCAAAAGCCCCACAACCCAAACGACAAAACCAGAAAAGCAAACATGAACACAAAGCAAAAAGCACCACAAAAGACGTGTAATCACCCAACATGTGGCACAATCTCCCCTCTCACCCACACACACTCCTTCACGTCTACACACGTTACACAAAAGATATAAAGCCCACGTGGGCCCACCTCACCCATCTCTATCCCTTGTAAAAAGATAGAAGCCCCAGCTCAAAGAATCTCAATAAAGCCCACTTTGATGGGTGAGCCAAAGTCGGTCTTTCTGTGACACTCCAACGACTTAAGAAGACATCTCGAGTTTCAAACTCTAATATAGAGTAATCAACACATACGTGGCCCGTGCACCAACATCCACCCTTGCTAAACCTTACCCATAAATAAATACACACATTTAACAAATTCCCTTCACTGACATCCACACAAACGCAAAGAAAACTCACTTGGCCTTCCCAAGTTTGTTCAAGTTTTGCAACACAGGTCTAGCAATGTTGGAGGGGAAGGCAGTGGTGGGGGAGACAGACATGCTGCAAGCAATGCAGCAGGAGGCGCTCGGCCTCGCCGCAAAAGCCCTCGACGTCTTTGACGTCACGGAGACTATAGAGATTGCCTGCTTCATTAAGAAGGTAATTATTAAAGATTCAACAATGACAAGGACTATTAGTGCATGGTACATAAGAAGCTAGAGATGGAATTCAATGTGAACATAGAATTTGAATTATGTTTTGTGATGATGCAGGAGTTTGACAAGTTATACGGGCAAGGGTGGCAATGTATAGTGGGAAGAGACTTCGGGTCCTTTGTGACTCACTGCCATGGCTGCTTCATTTACTTCTGCATCGGGAGCCTCTCGATTTTGCTCTTCCGGGGAGCTGCCGCCGGGGGGCTTGAGGTGGAGGCGACGCGTTTCGTGGCTTTGGAAACTCTCAAGGCTTGATGAGGATGAGGATATTATGATGAAGCTAGCTTCTGTGAAAAAAAGAGTTAGTTTTGTTCTGCCTTTGTTTTTCTAGTAGTCCAATGTAAAGAAGAGATCAAATAGAACAGTAGCTTGTATTGTGCTTCATTTCTTTCTTCTTGGATGGTTCAGTGAATGCTTTGAAAAAGCTATGATATTGGTACAGGCACTTGGAAGTCTATTGCAAAAGCAAGTCAAGAGCTGTAAAGAAAGATAAAATTAGAAACCAAAGCAATGATATGTTGCAAGCATGTCGTATATATATATATATCAAATGTTGTTGTCAAAGTTTATCTTGAGTGACAATCAAACAGATCAGTTCATATAAATGTCAATCATAATCAACAGTTGATCATTCCACTTGCAATCAACAACAAAGCCTCGGTCTCAAATTAGTCGGTTACGTGGATCAAACTCTTCAAAAGAAATCTTTAGACTTGGAATCAATAACAAAGCCTCAATCCTAAATCAGTTAGAATCAGCTACATAGATCAAACTCTTCGCGAAAGGAATCTTTAATCTTGGAATCAATAAGAAAGCCTCGATCCCGAATTAGTTAGGATTGGCTACATGAAGCAAACTCTTCTACTCCACTTTGTTTGATCCATTTCATAGGGTAACAAATATTTTACGTTGGTCATAGACCTATAAAGAAGCTTCTACGTTATACATAGGTGGGAATCTTTAGACTTCGAAATCTTTAGGGGAGGTTACCCTTGTCCACAAAAGGAAAGTAATGGTTTGACAACACAAACAATAGATATATAATAGAAAGACAGGATTAGCATGGTAGACAACTAGACATAAGGTAAGAGGTGGAGAAATAAGAAACATTATGAACCACTTGAGCTATTGCTCGGTCACAACCTCTCTAATACATGCCTTTACTTCGAATATAGAATATAGAGGAAACAGTCTCAGACACAGTCAACAAATAACTAGGTTCATCAGAAAAGAAAAGTAAATCCAACCTTGAACCTCATTAACTCGGAAAACTAATCACTTCTACCATATTTTCAAACTGCCAAAATTGAGTTCCTCCAATTTCATAACGATTCATGGTAGTATTACACTTTAATTAATGGAATCCGTTAGCAAGTTCTTAGCCTAATTCCCCATCTAATATTGAACACTGCAGTAGACATAAACCACAATCATAAATTCATCGAATCTCATCGAATCCGAAGTGGACCTACACAAATGCTGGATCAAGAATCAAATGGTCGAACTAAATGCCATCACTTCGCCAGTACTGATGCAAGCTAGAAGTCGCAGAAAGACAAATCTAGATGATGTGGTTGAAAGCTCAATTCATGAATGCTCCAAAAACTAGACCAGTTTAGAAGGACAAAGCAAAAGACAAAAAGCCGCATTCCAACATGGAAGTTGCATCACACGTATCTGCTGATATCGCTAGTGTTCGTGATAAACCAAAAAAAAACCCACTTTATGTTGAACAAAAGTAAATCACACCATCTTATTTTTCCCAAAAGATGAAACCAATAAAACACCAGTATGACAAAAAGTTTCACCTATTATTCTTGGAGAGGGTAACATTCTGAAATTGAAAATCCTATCGATGATTATGAAGTTCTGGCTGAGATGAACGATCCAAAATATTTCTATTTTATTTGTTGGTTAGGGGCTTGAAAAACTAGTTGCTTTAAGTAGAGAAGCCACTGGCCATGATGGAAGTTGATTACATTTCAACTAATGAAAAAACAGGCAGATTAGACAGAAAAATTAACTAGGATGGCAATAATTAGATCACACCATAAATCAAAAGCCTCTACCAACACATCAATTAGTGTTATTCGTATACAAGGAAATTGACAGTAATATCTCCTAGACCACTCATCACCAAATAAACGAAGATCACTTGATTTTTCAGACTGGTTCTAGTTATCAGATCCACATGGAAAGCATGTGAGGCTTCCACAAGTCCTCGCCATCGAGGTTATGTTACCAAATTTTGCATTTGGTTAAAAGTAGATGTTCTTGCGTGTTCCTTAGCAAGTAGGCACATACAAATATACAATCTGTCAATTATGACAAACTGGATTTAGCATTGCATCGAAACAATCCAAAATAAATTTGTTTTTGGTATTAAACTTATAGAGCAAGCGTATCTTCAAAAAGTTAGACGGTGATTGCGAAATAGGAAAAATCCACCACAAAATTTGGGAAGAATCTTCTTTAATTGCAGTGTTAATTTAATGTAACATTCAAACTGACGGTTAGCTGAGCCAGATTAGAAATTTATTCTCATTAGGATAATGGAACCACATGATGATTGATCTCTATGCATTTCTCCTCTTTATTAAATTGGTGTCTTATTACAATCAACTAGGCTAATCATGTCCACAGAAAACAGTTTGTCATGGGACACAGGCATGCAAATTACTCAGCTAGAAATGAATATTAAGCAGATACTGGTAACAGTAATCGACTATAAACAGATGATCGCAGGCAATAGAACAAGAAGTGATAGAAAGTCTGTGAAGTTTGCAATCAGACCTACTAATCTGCGATTTTTCAGGCCTACTGAGGCATAGCTTCCTCATAACACCTTGTGTTAAATATCCGCATTGCATTGCTTCCTCATCAAAAGTTATAGTAATAGTGATGGAGGAATAAAGGGAGAGAAATACCTGATGTTTGAACTCCCATTAAAGAGTGAGAACAAATGGAGGAGCATCCCTTCTCGGCCCAGCAACCGAGCGGTAAACATAAACTTTCTCGGCATGGTTGTCATCATTTTCTTCTTCCTTGATCACTTCCACATTCAACCGAGGCATCTCTTTCGCCAGCTGTCGGCATGCATTCATTGTTACTTTGCAAGCAGACATCCAGAGGGATCTCATTGATTCATATCTCTCCAACCCCGAAAGCAGCGCCGCATTCCCAAAAGGGCAATCCCTTATCTCAAGCTTTCGCAGCTTCTGGCATCCCTCCAGGACACACTGCATTCCCAAGTCACTGCTTCCAGCAAAAGCAACTGATAGGGTCTCAAGGTTTGTAGCATACTTTCCAATGTACTCAAATGTCAGATCAGTTAATAGACCAGAAACAGCGAGCCTCTGGAGCTTTTTGCAAGTTTTCACTACTGCGCCAAATCCCTCATCCATCGGATCATTGGTCAAGTAGTCAGGTTGCCAAGGGTTCATGATACATAGGCGAAAATGGGTGAAATCGGGACAGTTTTGCACTACGGTGGCAACAGCAGCATTAGTCATTCGTTGGCAGAAGTAGAGGACATAATGTAGGTTGCGGCAGCCACGAGATACGGCAACAAAACCAGCTTCTGTTACTCCATTACCACCTTCATCACCAAGGACTAGATCCTGATTGAATGGATCAGCAGGGAAGACACGTAATTCCTCGAGCAAGGGACAACTCGAACCAACAGCCTCCAGTCCCTTGTCTTCCACTGTATCTAGTACCTGCATTGCATAAGAGAATATTGTCATGCCCCATGAAACAGTGTAATAGAACTGTTTCGGCTCATTGAAAGGTCATTTTTTTTTTTTTTTTTTATTTGGCGTTTGAATAATCATTTAGTAGGTCCACTTTTAGGTTTGTCAATCAATTCACCCACGGCCTCGACAAGCTCATGGTTTCCATTGCATACACTTTTTTAGTTTTTACTAAAGTCAAAAACTAAGCAAAGATCCATAATGACATTATTCATCTCAAATGCCCAGACCATTCCTTTGGAAGATATATAACCAGATTTGCTTCATAGAGATCATTTCAAGAAATTGTCAGAGTAGCTGCATAAACCGTAGCTGCACATAGCACAAAACAATGAAGATCCAAGTGAGATGACCTAACTGTCACCGTACCTCAAGATTTTAGACAACCACCTGAATGGTAACTAACGGTAACTTCATGAAGGAAAGCCACACTTGACGACCATAAACAACCGCAACAAACACCCTCATTTGCATTTAAATAGTCTATAGTAAATGAGTACTATGGCAAATAAAAAAAGGACAAGGAACAACACTTAACAGCTAAGAAGAAGATTCTTACCCACAGCTTCCGAAGCATTGGACAATTGGGAAGGAGCTTTGCCAAGTCAGAACTTAGCAAAGCAGCATCACTCAAATTCAAGAAAGTCAGTTTGGAACAAGCTGGATATATTACAGGAAGGTATATTGAAGCGGCTTCCCATAAACCCGAGAGTGTTTGTAAATTCTTGCAGTTCTTGAATGCATTTCTAAGTTCCATGCACTGATGATCAGTAAGATCTTGTGAGAATGACCCTGTGCCGAGCTCTGAGAGTTGAGGAGCTCGCGCAAGCAAACCGTGCAACTGTTCCAAGCTAATATTCTTGTTTAGTTTCAAAACCCTCAAGCCTTTGCATCTCGCAACGAGCTTCTCAAGTGCGTCAAAATTGACTTCACTCTGCAGATTTGAAAAATTCAATATTACCAATGATGTGAATTCCTCGGGAAAGCAACTAAGCCAATTGCCACCTCTATCGTCAATGCCATTCTCCTGTATGTCCAACTCAGTCAAGTTTCTGCAATTGGATTAGAGAAGTACGTCAGCTTTCTTCCATTCCTTAATAATATAACTATTACTCAACAAGTAACAGCATAAAGAGAAGTAGAACGTGAAAAAGCAAATCTGAGATCTAGAGGGAAAGATTTGGAATGTCTAAAATGCCAATAATTATACTTAAAAAGTAAGCAGTTTTGATCCAAAATTGAATCCCATAATGTGTTTACAGCCACGTTTGACCGAAAGCAGGCACGTGCATTGGCAAGAAAGCAAGGCCAGTAAATGCATAACATAACAGATAGAAGTCGACATAAAAGCACTCGATAACCCAACAACACATACTTAGATGCATTGAAACCACTAGGATTGAGGCAATGCACATACATTATATGGATTTCCAAGGATGGACACATTCAACGGAAGATGGTGACCCATGGTTACACACCACTCTCAATGTCATACCTTTAATAGACACCTTTACAGTTTGTAAATGGCTTCCTCTCATACTTTCCCAGTAAAGGAATCGAACGGATAAGACGGCCTCACAACAGAAAGCATAAGTAAAATCATGAAATGGCAAAATACCCAAGATGGAAAAGTCAAAGATTGATCAGCCATGCCAACAAAGGAAAATGATGCACAGATCATTACTACAGTATTCCTTGTTGGTGGACATACTAAATGGTTCAAGATATCTCTATATAGCACTAACCACAACAAAACAGTAGTTCCACTTTAAGTATTCAAAATCTATAAATGCTGAGAGAAGGAATTATATCTAAGCTTCCAAGCAAATCAAACAAATCATCCAAAGTCATTCTTCACAATGAAGCCTCCTAAAAATGAAGCAGTAGAGAAAAGGGAGGTAGTCAATAAATACCCTTTTCAAGAAACATTGATATCATTACTTTTACAAAGAAAAGTTACTCTTCCAACGAAGTCAAACATGTTTACTCAACTTCACCAACCCAAAGTCCTTGAAAATGAATACTGATCTGATCTACCTTTTAGGGTCATTTTCTGTTTCAAATGGAAGATTAAATACTTTCAAGATAAGATCTATAAGACTATAACTATGTTTGATGGAACAAATTCAAAGCATCTCCAAAATCTTTCATTCACTAGCAACAGATCTACACTTAAAAACATCATAACAAGTTAACAACCCAACCAAACTAATAAATTCACAAGAAACCACACACACTTTATCAAGAAAAACAACCACTCAAAAAATCATTCATGTGGTCCTATCCAAAAAAAACCCAAATCCCCATCGTTGAGAAAGGCAGGAAAATAAGATCCTTACTTGCAATTACTGGCAATGGCTTCAAGCCCATAAGTGGTGAACCCATCACAGCTGACAAGAGAGAGAGCTTTAAAATTTGGGAAAGACTGAGACAGAAACTCCAAGCTCTCATCAGTGACAGTCATCCTTTTAAGCCTAAGCTCCTCCAAAAAAGGATAAGCAGAAGCAAAGGCCACCAACCATGGATATATATCAGCCCCCCAATTCGCAGGAACAAGATTGAAATCTGAAAACCTTGGCTTCCCTTTAAGCACAACACTCCTGATGTTGGGAAATCTGTTGATGAGAATCTCTGGAGAGACTGAGTAACAGTTCCCTATGAACACATGAGTCCTAGTCCATCTCTCTGCGTTGTACCAGTCTTTACACACCAAAGAAACTGTGCTTCTCGCTCTGTGAGACTTCACAAACAACATGATCCTCTCCAACACTTCATCTGGAAATGGAGACACTCTCAGACTCATTAAGTGATTCAGCTCCTCCTCTTCAGGAGAATCTCTTCTTTTCTTCATACCCATTATTTGAAACCCAAAAAAAGATCAAACCTGAACTCAAAAACTCATCAGAAACTTGTGATTCTGAGGAAATACACAAATGCAGGACCCCCAAAAAACCCCAGAACAGGAATTCTCAAAAAATGGGCTTTTTGATCCAATTTGAGCCCAAAATCACAAAACAAGCAAAACCCATGGCCAATCTGCCATGAAAATCAGAATCAGAGATGACCCAGAAGAGATCATCATCAAAAGAATACACTGTGCATAACAAAATGGACTAATTGAAGAAAAAGCGAGACCTTTGAAGGGATCTCTCTACAGTATAGCAAAGAAGGTATTGTGTGTTATAGGATGAGAGAGAGGTGATGATGATTTTCATTAGAGAAGCCCCAAAAAAGGCTTTTATGATGATCATCATCATCTTTCACAGACGACATTGTAACAACAACAACAACACTTCCAGAGACAGGCAGAGAAATAGAGAGAGAAATAGAGATCATGCTGAAATCCATCACGAGATGGTCTACGTTTGCCACGTGCACGCTTGGCAACTGTCGTCCGTATTGATCATCATGGTTACACTTCCATCATAAACTACTGTTTATTTAATCATAATATTTTTTTCATCTTGCAAAATAAATTTTTTCATAAAAAATAATAGTTATTTTTAAAAAAATCCAAACTCTGAAATTAATATCAAAAATCAAAATGAAATCTTTTCTTTTTTGGACTCAACTAATATTTTTTCTCGTGACAGAGTCGATTATTTTATTGATAAAGTAAATTCATCAAAATATATAAAGAAGTAGGGATGAGATACGCAACAGTCTGTATATTATAAATACTATTTCTATAAGTCATCAGGGTCAGCACTTAATTTAATAAAAATTAAAAAAAGTGTAATATAATTATATTATAATTCAAATTCATTATTTTTGTTTAATCATAATAATTAATTGTCAAAACATAAGTCATTTTGAGTGATTTAATTATTAAGTTTTTTAAGTAGAAGGGTTAGTTGTCAATTAAATTTAAAATGTAACAATTTTTATTATTCATGGTAAAAATTTACTTGTTCAATATTGAATTTTGTGATCAAAAAATAAAATAATTAAGGTAAAATATTTTTCAAAGTAAACCAAAGCAACTTTCATTCGTTTTTTACAAATTTCTATTTCTTTGTCAACATGTTTTCTTTTTGTTATTTCCTATTTTTAAATTTTTTGCTAATTCCAACTCGACACCACCTTGGTTCAATAATCTAACTTCAAACTAAATAAAGCAATTCAAACTTTTCTTATAAAAAATAAAATAAAGTTCATCTGAAGCTCAAGTTAAGAATCTGACGTGCTTTTACTGAAATCTCGCTTTCCCTGAACCGTCAGATCATAATCATACCTCAGAGAGCAACAAAAGAAGTGACGCAAGAGTAAAACTAAACTCCCTATATAATCGGCCCCACTTAACAAATTCAAAACCGTTAGATTAGAAATTAAGATCATCAAAATCATATCACAGGAAATTTAATGAATTGTTGTGCGAAGTCGTGTAAGAATTTGAGTGTTGTTGTAAGCACAGTCGCTTCACCTGAGAACAGTGAATTGACAGTCTCGATGTCAGAAACCGCAGATTGATATCTCGTTTTCGACCGTCGGATCCCGAGAAGAAAAAGTCCAAAACAAACTAAACGGTATCCGGGACACTGTATCACTGTCTCTTTTTCTGCGGATCTCGTACTTCGCGTGAAAAGCTCGCTAAACTGACACCGCCTCTACTTTACGGCCACGACATTCTTTTGCTGTACGTGGCGGATATTCAGAGCTTGAGCTGTAATATTAAGGCGTAGTCCGGAGTACAAGATCATGACTCGAGTTCGAGCGCATTTAATCCTTTCACGTGCCCAAAGGTCTACTTTGCTGAAGTGACGTAAAACTCCCTTGTCGTTTTCCTCCTTTTTCATTAAACGGAGGGCAGTTTCGTCCGTTCAACCTCCTTGTTCTCTTTCAGGTTTTTCCGTTATTTTTTAAGGTGGCGCTCATTGCACTCCGTCTTCTTTGGTGGGCACCTGAATGATATATGCACCCCAAGTTTAAAAAATTGATCAAGGAGCTTTTGTTATGGTAATTTGAGCCAGCTATAAAACATACAAAGATAAATTGTCTAGATAAACTATTTGAAAAGTAACTAGCTAAATGGATACAAAAATCATCGTAATGATACATTGATTCTATTAAATTTAGGTGGCGTCTACCATCTTGAAGTTGGTCAAATCCAACTAATTGATTTATTTTAGGGGGATGTTAATCTAACACACTTTAGACAAATACTTTTATTTTTTAGCCATTTATATTTCTTTCTTATCTCCTAAAGCATGAGTCCACATATAAAAAAATACCATAAATAATTAAAAAATAAAGTATATACCTCAAGTGTACATTCAAAATGTGTTAAATTATTATTTTCCTTATTTTACTTTGTTGAAGGTTCAAAAGAGGAAAAACAGATTAAAAAATGCTTGTGTAACTTATGAAAGACACGGATAAATGATACGCACACGCTATATTGTCATTGATTTTCAGTAAGCACGTATCTCAATACGCATCTAACTAACACAAAACACATATCTTTATTGGGTTACAATAGAAAGGTCTAAAACTCTAAAAAAATATGAGCCCGTTATGATAATTAACTTTGGGCACTGACCTTATTAGTTATTATGTGATACACCTAGAGATATGTGCATATGCATCACGAGACATATCACGTGGTAATCAACTGTGTCGATGCCCAAAGTGAGTTAGGAGAACATTTTTCTTTTTAACATTTTTTGGATTTGCGGTATAAGTGCAGTGATTTAATGTTGGGGTGCCCTTATAAAATGACACGGTGCAATCAGCCAGACTTTTTTTAAATAACTATGGCTAAACTACCCTTCGATTTCTAACTATTCACGGAAAATGCCATCATGACAAAGACCACACCGCAAAGCAACCACGTGACTTGGCCAGCTTTTGTCAGCGACGCAACTAAACTCAAATGATGGCACTTTCGTAATATTGTCCGTTTACAATGGAAAATTACCGCTGTTGTCGTTTATTAGCGAAAGTGACGTTGTAGTGAAAAATTCTCGGCGACTACTCCGCCACCATCTGACAGTACAGCCGAGTCACGCAGCTATCACGTGACAGGAAATCCGGGTCGGGTCGGGTCAGGATCCGGAGAGTGTGATCTGGTTTCGGATCTCAATAATTAATGTGTTAATAGAAAACTAATGACAGATTATAATGCTTATTAAATAAATCATGAGTTGTGAAAGAAAAGCTGGCGGTCAATTAGTGTCCACATGCTCTTCTGCTGACACGTGTGATGTATAATACTGTAATTATAAGGTTTTTGGCTAATGTACGCTTCAGACATTGACCAAATAGATGTGCGCAAGTTAGCTTAATGTATATTTTGGTTGGATTTATTTTCAATCTTCTACAATTAGGTAGACATCCATAAGTGTTTGTTAATTTGATTATTTTTACGAGAGTTAGGTGGTTAACTTCTTTCAACATGACAAGAAAAAAGAAAGATTTATGTGATTATTATAATTAATTTTTAAATTTTCTCTCAATAAAAATTTATGATGCTCTTCTCATTGCTAATGTTACTATTGCACAATCTCTAATTTTTTTCTTCTTCTTCGTTACGTTTTATATTTTTAAGAGTTTGTTGAATGAAAGATAAATTAATTTCTATGAACCATATGAAAGATAATTAAAATTAATTGGCTTTTATTTGTGTATATATTGGGCTATCTGGGCACAAAGTGAATTAAGAAGGTTGTCCATGATTAAATTACGGGGAAAGGGGACGACAGGTGAATTGGGGGATTTCGTGTTTTGTGGTTTCCCAACAACATAATAAAGAACATGAATATGGAACCTTGTAAAGTAAGAGTAGTGCTACTTGGATTCATGAGTCCGGACTCTTAGGGGGTTTTTTGAAAATTTTTTATTTCAAAGGCATCCTCAAGCAATCAATGACTTCAAAATTATAACTTGTAACAGTCCTTTAATATTTACAAAAATCTCAAAAACCTCCCTTTGAGTCTGGACCCTTAGTGTCCAAATAGATTTTTTGGTAAAATAATCATAGAATAGCAATAAGATTAATCTCGTATTTATAAAACCAATGCACACCCTCGTGGGCACATTTATATTTTATGGCTTTTACAATTTTAAAACTTCAAGTATCTAATATATTAATGTAACCACCTTTATTATTTATTGTGATCCCAACAATTTTTAAGTTCTTTTAACATTATCAACAATAAAATACATTTAAGCAAACCACCCTCTCTGGCCTCTCTCCATGTCTCTCCATTTCTTCAACTCATGTTAATGGAATAATAATAAATAAATGAGTAGGTGAAGATATATAGTTGTACTGATCATATGATAATGTCTCACAATATCAAGATCTATGATATTCACATGTAAAATCCAAATCATGCATCCAACCCCTCCCAACTGTGACAACGGTTTACCATTATTGTTCATCAAGTACTTGCATATATTATAGGATTGATGCATAATTGACCTGCACTAGAAGTGAAAGAATGAAGCTTTTGCGAAAGCAACCTAAGGTAACAAATTAAGCTTTAATACCAATCAAGGTTGTTTGGTTAGCACAAACTAGCTTATCAAATAAGTTGATAAGTTAGACTATAAGCTAGTTTAGCAAATAAGTTGTGTTGTGGTTGGAATTTTTTTTTTTTTTTTTTTTTTTTTTTTTTTTTATTTGTAGGAGGGAGCTTATTTTCAAAGATGAAACTCTAAAATTTGAAAAGTTAGCTGAGGCAACGTTTAGTCTCAAAACGTCATATTACTTTTTTTTACCCCATTTTTGCCCTTATTTATTTGTGCCTATTTATTTGTGAAATTGAATTGTAGATTAATTCGGATTTTTGGTACTTGTATGTGTTAAACATATTTGTTTGACTGTTGTGTTAAAGTATTTGGGCCTATTTGGTGTTAACATTTTATTTTTTTGGTATACATATAAATATTAATAAATTATATAATTGTACAAACCATCTCAATTTTTTTTTCTTAGTTTCACACACAATGTCTAACACCAACCGCATTGACAAATCTATGCATAAGCACTATCAGGCCTCATTCAAGAGGTAACCCTCTCAACTTAGCTTTCTCTATTTGCATGACTCGAATTCAAGACTTTGCTTACAAGAGCGAGTCTTTTACCACTCGAGCAAACAAATGATTGCTCAAATATTATTCTTTAATTAATATGTTTATACATATAATATAATATTAAATAATACTATTTGTGTTAGTGTATATATATATATATTAAAATAAATTTATTAACAAATACTATTCTTTTATGTCATTTTAACTATTAATTGATTGAAAGTTGAAAGTTGATAATTCATTTGAGTTTTATAATAATTAGTTATATGATTATATAATTAATACACTTAATTGTATCATATGCCCTTTTATGTCATTTTGTATTTCGTAGCTACTCAATCAACTATTATTCCAAACAGTTTTTATTTGATCAGCTAGATTATCAGCTTTCTGCTATTAACTACTAGATGATCTTAGCTAGATTTTCAGCTGTCAGCTAGATTATCAGTTGTCAACTAGATTTTCAGCTATCATCTAGATTATCAGCTAGAATTACCAAACAAAGCTCAAGTGGTTAGCTTACTAAAGTTGTGAATGCAATATGAAATTATATTGAATAGGGTATAACATGAAAAATTGTATATAACGGGTTGCTCTTATTTATAGAGTGGTACAAAATAATATACATGAAAATAACTAATTTACACAATCAGTGGAGAAGTTATGGTATACACACTTAGTGAGGAAGTTATGGTATACACAATAAGTGGGGAAATTATGGTATACACAATCAGTTTCCTAACATCCCCATCAAACCCAAGGTGGTGGCAATGGAACCACTTGAGTTTGCAACCAAATAAGATTAGAATTTACTAAACCTACGACAGTTCTACGTGGGGATACCAGATCGTGACGAACAGATGCAAGTCATCACGAATAGAATCGACAGATAGGCAAACGAGACAGCCAGATCTAGAACAGCATTACAACGAAAATGCATGACAAGCATTGTGAACTGAGCTCAATAACGTACAGTATGTGAAGGAACGGGCATAATTGCACGATACGCGCTCGCACGGACAGTTAGACAGATCTAAAGTTGATTGCATTTCAAGTATACAAAAAGCTTATTGCTAGATCCAATACCAACATCACAAATTGTAAACCTTCCCCTTTTTTTCATCACTTTTCTTTCTTATGATGTGTGGTTGTTGATGCAAGCTAACATGGGTTGAAAACCTGTAACGGCCCAATTAATAAATGTCGTTATTTTATGACGTCATTGTAAACGTGGACGCCAACGAGGACGTTCATAGGTCCCACAGCGAGGCTGGAGCGAGTCCGGATTAGGTAAATAGTTATTTTGTGTGTAATTATATTTTAATTGACGTATGAGATTGTGTTGAGTATTCGCATCGATACGCGTGTTGACGCAGGTACCGGGTAGACTAAAAGATGAAATTTTAAGTTGAGGAAAATAATATACACATTAAATGAATTAAATGTGATAAAATAGTAAATTGGCGAGCGCCTAGTAACACGCGGGGTCGTGGTCGACACACGTGGGTGGTACGATAGTGTGCACGCCTTAGTACACTCGTTGGCGCGCACGACAAAATTGTAAGCGCAAAAATATAGGCGAATATATATATTTATATATGTATATGTAATTTAAAATGTATATATATATTAAAAATAAGAAAATAAAGAAATAATTATGAAATGACCAAAAATGTCATTTGACTGTGAAGTAAGAGGATAAGAACATAGGGGCAAAATGGTCATTTCACCCCAAAATTTGATAAACACCACCTTCACTCTCATTTTCCTCACTATTTCGATCAATCAATCGAGAGATCAAGGAAGAAAAGAAAAAGGAAGGAGAGAGGGATTGGCAGAGAGAGAGAACACGAGGTCGACGACGTCGAGGTGAGTGTTGTTGTCTTGGCTTATTGTTGTTGTCTACGTTCTTGTTGTGGTGGTGGTAGTGGTGATGTTCGGTTTCGGTGATGGAGGTAGGGAGGAGCTCGAACGAACTGCCAGAGCAGTTCGTCCAAGGAGGGAGAAGACCCCATGTCGTTCCCCCTCCCTCCCAATTCCAATCAATTGGAAAAAAAAATTCTGTTGGAACCAAGGAGATGGGGGGAAAGCAAGCACGCGTGCGTGCGTGCGTGCGTGCACCCCCTAGGTCGGACCAGGCCGACCTTGTTGGGTCGAGTCGGACCCGGTTCAGGGGGCCCACCACCATATTATTTAAATAATATATTTTTTTATTTAAATAAATTAAAACAGTTTTAAATAAAATAAAATATAGAAAATATGGAAAAATAGCTAGAAAATTATGAAAAAATTCTGAAAAATCCAGAAAGATATGAGAAGTTGGAAAAATGGTTCATAAATGAATTTCGGAACTTTTTTGGGATTTTGGCGAAACGTTGTCGGGGTTTTTAACTCGTAAAATGTAAAAATTGACATAATATATCAAATTGAAGCTAATTTAATGACAAACAATCTTAGGTACATTTGGGTGATCATTTTGATTGTCGAGTGCTCATTGGAGCTGGACCGGGGTTTATTTTACGGGACAAGCAGTGCGGTTTGAGGTGTGTAGTAACCCAACTGAAATTCACTTTAGTAATTACTGCTTGATTAATTTGAATTCAGTCATGTTCATTTACTATTCCATTTCCTTATTACTTTACGGCGCCAGAGTACTCTCACCTGGTGACTTTACGGTAGTTGAGTTTACTCCTACCTGGTGTCTTTACGGTGTTGAGATCACTCCCCACCTGGTGTTTATTCGTTGCGGGGGCATAGAGTCCAATAAACCATAGCATATGTCTAGGCATGCGTCGATGAATATGCTACCCGGGTATGATAGGCATGTGTGGGTGCGCCGTGAATGTACGTCGGGTACCTAGATGGTCCAGGGTCACCTGTTAGAGGTATCCTCACGGGACGTGCCAGGTGGATAGCCAGAATTATGGCTTAGTCTGACTTTGATTGTGCACGCACTTTGATTCACTGCTATATTTATGCATGCGATGATCTTCCATAGTTGTCTGTATTCTTTTGTTCCGCATGTTTATTTATAGTATTTTTAAATTCCAGCAGTTTATTTACGTATTTACTTAGTGAATTTCCTTGGGATTACTCACTCTGGACTCGTCATCTGCCTTTTTGTGATGGCTTGAGTGCAGATCCTAGTACGAACCGAAGGAAGGGCAAGCTTGAGGACTACATTGATTTACTACATTTGCCTTACTTGTACGTTTGTTTTCATTTCCTTGATTTATGCTGGGTTTGGGTATTGAGAGATAGATAGAACTTGTATATAATTTGTAGGTTATATTTTTTAATATTTTGAGGATCTCAGTTGATATGTATATGATGTATATTTTGAAATGGTTTCCACCTTAGGTAATATGCTCATAAAACACCTTGTTGATTTTAATTATCCGCTGCATACTTTGAGGTAAAATGATGATAAAGAATCCAAAGCTAACTTAAATCAAAGATTATTAATACATAACTTAAAGTTAGCAAGAATTTGATTATATTGAGTTTACTAGTAGCCGTGGGATACAGCTGGATGATGAGTTGGAAGGGTTGTGGACCCTCGGTGCACGCTGTAGCTGCCGATGGATTGGAGGCCGTTACATTTGGTATCAGAGCCAAGCTTCATGAAACATTAGGCGTGATTTGGAGATTTAATAAGAGCATAAAATTTAATAAACCTAGATGTGGAAACCAAAATGAATGACTAAAAACTTAGTTGGGAAATGATGTGAGATGGGTAGAATCAGAAATATATATATATATATATATGTATATATGTTTGGATTGTAAAATAAAGATTATACGCGTATGTATTGAGTCCGATCCACTGCACGTTGGTTGTGCGGTTTACGATGAACGGATAGACTCCTAATACTACTCCACCGACTACTCAGTAAGAGGTTGGGGAGACTACTGATCTGTGGTCTATAGTGCAATGAGTTACTGATCAGCAGTTGTTACAGCAGGTACAGATGGAGGAGATTATGGAGTATATACGAGGTTCAAAAGTGCCTGCAGTGGCACCTACTACTGAGCTAGCTGTACCTATTACTCAAGTAGCATTAGCGTCATCTGTTACCACACAGACGGTCAGAGACATTGATAAAAGGGTCGAACCTATTGTGGTGCCAGTAGAGACTACCGCTGTGACACCTACTACGACAGAGCAGCAGGTAGTTGCTTCGACCGTTACGAATAGAATGTCAGAGGCAGCGAAGATGGTAAAGGACTTTATGAGGTCCAACCCCACTTTCTTTACTGGGGTTAGTGATCCAGAGATTGCGGGGTGTTGGTTCATGATGCACCGACGACTACACCTGTAACGACCCTAAAATTCTAACTCATGCCACTTGACATTTCAGGGTCGTATTGTGGACCCAACTAGCCGTGGTGTACTTGTTTCAGTCCTCGGGAGTCGACACCGAGGTATGTTATGGTTGTTTGGTGATTTGTATTATTTATTTATTACTGAACATTAAATTCAATTTTCCAAATGTGTGAGGACGTGGTGAGTGTGCGTTGGTACCGTTGAACGAGTTCGGTACGAAAGAAAGCGCTAAATGGTTATTTGAGAGTCTGGGAGACGAAAATGGAATAAAACACTGATAAGTACTAATGAAAATAATTAATGGAATTAAATAATAAATTAGGGGCGCCGAGTGATGCGCGAGGTCGTGGGCGACACGCGTGAGTCGAATGGTAGTGTGCACGCCCGAATGAACTCGTTGGCACGCAAAACGAAATTGTAGGCGCGAAAAATACAATTATATAAATATAATTGTACACATATATATTTATATATATTAAGTATATATAAAGTATATATAAATATATATGAAAAAAAATAAAAAAATGATGAAATGACCCAGAGGGGCATTAGTTTATTAAGGAAGAGATAAGAATGGAGGGGCAAAATGGTCATTTCACCTCAAAATTTATCAACAAAATCCCACCGCCACCATTTTCTTGCCATTCACTGTAAAAAAAATTTGAAAATCGAAGAGGAAGAGATCGATGAGAGAGATTGGTCAAGTGAAGGTGTGAAGGTTTTCAGAATCGATGAAGTGATTGAGGTCGAGAGTTTGGGGAATCGGCACAAATGTGAGTTGTGATTGTTGTTGCGTTGTGTTGTTGGGGTTGTTGTTGAGTTGTTAATTTTGGGAGAAATTGGATTTTTAATTGGTTGGTGTTGATGTTGTTGTTGTTTGTTGTAAAGAAAGAAAAAAGAAAAGAAGAGAAAGATAAAAAAAAAAGTTTCCAGTGGAGAAGAAGGGGATGGGGTGGGCTGGGTCGTGGTGACCCGGGCCCGACCCGGCTGGGCCAGACTTGGCTCGACCCGGGTGGGTTGGCCCGGGTCTGACCCAGTTGGGGTGGACCGGGTCGAACCCGACCCGGGGACCCACCATTATTAAAATAATAATTTATTTATTTATTTATAATAAATAAATAAATTAATTAAATATGTTTTATTTTTATTTTTTTGAAATAAATATTGGAAAAAATCTAGAAAATTCAGAAAAATAGGAAAAAATTCTGAAAAATTATATTTCAACCAAATAAATAAAAATTTGGAAATTTTTATGAAAAATGAAGAATTTGAGATTTGCGGCGAGACTTTTGTGGGGGTTTTTGTCTCGTAAAGCGTGAAATTGTTAAAAATAGCCAGAGAAATATTAAAAAATATTTTTCTAAATTGTATGAAAATATAAGGTTTTGATTGGGTATCCTAATGGGTTTGAATGAAACCCAATACTGGATAAGCGACCCAAATTGCGTAAAGGAACAATAATTTAGAAAATTGTAGAAAATGAGTTAAACTTGAGAAAAATTAAGGAACACTTGGAATAATTAGGAAAAAATTAACGAAAATTGGATGGAATAATTGTCAGGTGACGAGCGGAGTGTTGGTAACTAATTGGGGGAACGTGTGGAGCTACGCGAGGGCGTTTTTAGCGGGATTTGAGGTGAGTAAAGGCAACAATAGAATCAACATGATTACTTTTCTATTTATTGATTAATTATTCTTGAAATGCGAGCCCTTTGTATTCCATTCTAGTTCAGGGGACCTAGGGTTTAGGTAGTCCGACTGTGATGAGAAGTCTCAATGAGTTTAGCAGTCGGCATAGACTGTGGCTTATCGTTTTAGCCTATCGAAATGATTTAGCATCCGACGTGTGACTGTGGCTTTCTTTCGGTAGTGTGTTAGGAATTTAGCAGCTGACTTTGTCTGTGGCTTTTCCTAACAGAGTGTGCGTTCAGTGGAGGCGACCTTCGGGCCTACTGGTTCGTACGGGGTGGATTGAGTAGGGAGGCAGTTTTGGGCCTACTGTATCGATCGCAAGATGATGAGGTCTTGTGACCCGCAGTTTGATTGGGACTATCTATTCACCTATCCATTTGTTTCGCGGTCACTTGATTATCATTGTTTGTACTTATTGAATCTATTTATCATGCGATTTGCTATCTATTACAGTTTCTTGTTATACATTGCATAATTTATAGACTTGTGATTATTGAAAATTCAATAGTTTATGTTGAGATATCTATTGTTGCTGTTTATTGTTATATTTTGTACTCACCGTCCTTTTTATGACGGTGGGTGCAGATCCACAGACAAGTAGGGGCAAGGCGCCGATGCTTGGCGATATCCTCTGAGGCACGCTCAGAGCCATTAGCTTTGCTCTCACTTTGTAGGTATTTTGGCATTTTATTGTATATTTGGCTATGTATCCATTTGTTTTAATATTTTAGGGCTTTGGGGAGTTGAACCTGATTGTTGATACATGTATATGTTCATTTTGGACTTTCAGTTAATCTGTTATATACATGTGATGTTGTTTGGACATGATTTTCCACATCTAGGTTAACTGAGTTGTAAATTGTTTTAAGTTGGGGTTAAAAAAAATTTCGCTGCACACCTAACTATTATTGAGGATAAAAGATTTGATAGAGTTAAGGTGAATCAAAAAGAGTGATCCAGGGTGAGTGATTGAATAGTGTATTGAGTGATTGGTAAGTTAAGGCTGACTAGACCTGCGTTGACTCGTGGAGACGGGCTAGGGGGTCCACGTAGGTTTAGGCCTGGCGGGGCCCAGTTTGTAGTTGCTGGGGTCGTAACAACACCAGTTGTTAGAGGTACCAGAGGCAGATCAGGCGCAAATTTTGGGGTACTGTTTAAGAGGCCAGGCATAAGTTTGGTGGACAACCTACAGCGACACACATTCCGTGCCGTCTACTTGGGCAGAGTTCCGAAAGTTATTCCTTGACGAGTATATCCACATTGAGGTATAGTTGAGACTTTGAGAGGAGTTTCTTGCACTGAGACAGGGTACCATGTCAGTATCACAGTACATGGATAGATTCAGGTATCTTATGATGTATGCCATGGAAGTGGCGAACACCAAGAGACTCTAGATTTACTACTTCATCAGGGGATTGGATGAGAGGATTGGTGGTGTGATTGTGACGAGTGGAGTCGAGACTTTACAGGCTATATATGATAGGGCTTTAGCTCGCGAGACATACTTACGACATAGTGGAGAGTTGATGGATAGGTCTGGGCAGAGTTCTCCGTCTGATCAGAGATCGAAGAGACAGAGAGATCATTCTGACAGATAGAGACAAGATCAGCAGGGTCGACGGAGAGATTGGCAGGATCAGGGTTGACGAGATAGGCGTCCCAAACAGCAGAGAGGATATGAGAGGCAGGTGGTGTATGTTGCTGCACCTGGACTAGTTGAGCAGTCACGACAGCGTGTTCGAGATAGAGGAGGCCATGACAGGGGACAGAGAGGTCAGAGCTGTGATAAAACTCAAGTTCAGACAGTGTCACAGTCTGGTTGGTAGGAGAGACGACGATATTTTAGATGTCATCAGGTCGGACATGTGCATGCTGATTGTCCAATTGCACCTTCTTCATTACGACCACAGATTGAGCCAGCTAGGGAGAGAGTCCATGTTGCGGCTAGACCTGTTGTTGTACAGCCAGATCGAAGTGCGACTCGTCAGCTCGTCGAGGGTATGTTATTTATTTGCAATGTTTCCATGCATGTATTGTTTGATACTGGTAGTAGTTTATCTTTCATTGCAGGACGTATGGTCGGACAGTTAGAGTTACAGGCTGAGACTTTAGACCCGCATCTGTCTTCAGTACGGCTGCTGGGGATTAGATTTACTTTAACCGAATATGCCGAAATGGTGTAGTAGAGGTGGAAGGACACCAATTACTAGCTAATTTACATGTTCCTAAGTACCTAGAGTTTGACGCGCTATTAGGTATGGATTGGTTAGCGGCGTATCGTACACAGATTGATTGCTTCAATAAGACAGTAGTATTTGATATTGAGGGCATTCCAGTATTTACCTTTGTCGGTACTGCGTCAGACTTACCGATTACCAGAGGTCAGCTAGCTAAAACTCAAGAGATGGAGGCATATATGGCAGTAGTTGAGCCAGAACTGAAACTGGAAGTTAAAGTGGAGGATGTTCCAATAGTGTGTGAGTTCCTTGAGGTGTTCCCCGACGATTTACCACACCTCTTAGAGCAGTTGAGTTCATTATTGAGTTGATTCCAGAGCCGCAACCAATATACAGCTATCGTACAGGATGTCAGCATCCGAACACGGGGAGTTGAGGTCCCAGTTAAAGGAGTTGTTGCAGAAGGGTTTCATTCATCCCAGTATGTCTCCTTGAGGCGCACCAGTTCTTTTTGCTAAGAAGAATGATGGTTCTATGAGGATGTGCGTAGACTACTGGAAACTAAATTAGGTGACGATTCAAAATCGTTATCCATTTCCTAGGATCGATGATTTATTCGATCAATTGGCGGGTGCT
Organism: Stephania japonica; assembly: GCA_039657345.1. Classification (NCBI taxonomy): domain Eukaryota; kingdom Viridiplantae; phylum Streptophyta; class Magnoliopsida; order Ranunculales; family Menispermaceae; genus Stephania; species Stephania japonica. The sequence goes on from CM077566.1 coordinate 6,389,697, forward strand.
AAGTTTTTCTCGAAGAATTGATTTACGATCTGGTTATCACCAGTTGAGGATTCGGGAAAGTGACATCGAGAAAACGACGTTCAGCGCGCGCTATGGATTATTTGAGTTCACAATCATGCCATTTGGGGTGACTAATGCGCCGTCTATCTTTATGGATTTGATCCATCAAGTATTATTGTATTCATCGATGATATCTTGATTTACAGTAAGACTCGTGTGGAGCACGAGAGACGCCTCAGAGATGTTTTGATGACATTAAGAGAGCATCGATTGTATGCTAAGTTCAACAAGTGTGATTTTTGGCTGAGTAAGGTGAAGTTTCTCAGACATTTCATCTGTAGTTAAAGGATATCTGTTGATGGAGACAAGATTCAAGCGATTATTGATTGGAGAACACCTGAGTCGGTTTATGACATTCGTAGTTTCTTAAGACTTGCGGGCTATTACCAGCGGTTTGTGCAGGATTTTTCTTTGATTGCAGCGCCAATGACGAGGTTGACCAAGAAAGTTGTTAAGTTTGAGTGGTCTGAAGAGTGTGAGGAAACATTTTGGGAGTTGAAGAGGAAGTGGACTTATGCGCCGATGTTGGTTTTACCTGTGGCGGGGAGAGGCTTCTCGGTCTACACGGATGCTTCCGGTACTGGGTTGGGATGCGTGTTGATGTTGGATGGACACCCATGTAACAACCCCGAAATTTTTAACTGACTTGTGTTATACGTGTCAGGATTGTGACCCGGCTACGTGGATATTGGATAGTATTTCAAACTTCGGTAGTCGAGGTAATTTTATGATTCTTTGACTTTGTGTATTAGTATTATAGTATTCTACGGGTCTCGAGCCGTTTGGGCTATGTTTTAATTGAGTGAGATATCGCCTAGTTATACGGGGTTTTCGGGAACCATTTTAGTGGATTTTTATTAATAAACAAAGCCAAATGAAAAATATGATATAAGTTGAGGAAATAAAACTCTAACAATAAAGTATAACATAAGCATGATGGAATTTATTCGAATCCCAAGAGTGGGACCGCCTCGAGAAGCGTGTCGAACGCGGGGCACGGTGCACCGAGTAGGCGAGAATTTGTGTAACCTTATTGGTAATTTAATAAAATTAATAAGGTTGATTTAATAGGTTAATATGGATAGAATTGTTAGAATGACACACTTGAGTGATGAGGACCATTGGATGGTCATAAAGATGTTTACATGGTTTAGATTGAGAGGATAAGCCAAATGACCCATAAGGGTAGCTGGCCAAGGGTTGGACAAGTGAGAGTTCAAGGGCTCATTTCACCTTAAGTCACTTATATAAAAACAAAGGAAACCCTAATGTGCGCTATTCATCATCTCCCCCAAACTCCAAACCGTCACTGTTCACCCCCTCTTCCTCTCGCCACGGCCGCCGCCTCCCACCGGCGACACTAACCCTGGCGAGGTACTCCCCACCATCTCTCTCTCTCTCTCTCTCTCTCTCTCTCTCTCTCGTTTCCTCACTCATTCTTGGTTCTCACTCAACTCTCGGTTCTCGGCCCTCTCTAACGCCACAGGCTCCCATTCCTCGGCTGGACGACCACCACCGCCACCATCGACGAGCCTGACGTCCCAACACCTACCGGTGACGTCGAGGTGAGCTTCTCTCCCTCTCTTTCCCTTCTTTCCTCTCGTTCGGCAGTCATGCATCCTCTCTCACCTTCTGCTATTTTCTCACTTGTTTTTCCAGTCACCACCGCCACCCACCACGTTGCTGGAACCACGGACGACCACCGGAGGTAGCTAGGTGAGCTCCCCTCCCACGGTTCTTTTCTTCTCTCCATTGCTTGGTGCTTCCACTTTACCACTGTTTTCACGTTTTTTCTTTCTTTGGATTGTTTTTGGGACTGTTTTGGGGGTGCTGACCGGAGGTCGACCTCCGGTGACACTGCTGGCCGGAGGTGACCCCATGTGAGTTGTGTTGGAGTGTGTGGGTGTGGTTATTTGAAGTGTATGTGGCCTATTGTTGTGCATGTAGTGACGGTCTTGGTGAATGTGTGTGTGTGGGGTGGCTGTCCTATATGTATGGGGTGTGGCTGTGTATGTGCACACCCCAGTTGGGGTGTGGGTGTGTGCACTATAGTGAGACTTTACGAGATGTGTGTGTGTAAGTTTCGATTAGCATAACAATGTGTATAGGTGGTTGTTTTGGGATGGATTACGTAGGTAGGGGTGTACATTTGTGTGTACACCACAATGGGGTGTACACAACAAGGGTGTGTGTACCACACATGGGTGTACACAAAGACGTATGTGTACACCACATTGGGGTGTACACAACAGTTGTATATGTTTGGAATAGTGAAAATGTGTATAAAACATAATTCCAAGTAATAAATTAATGTTCTAATGCATGTGAACATGGTAAATCACAGTGGGGTGCACACACCAGCGGGGTGGGTGTGCACAAGACAGTGGGGTGTGTGAAGTGTTAGTGTGCACACCAGTGGGGTGTACACATCAATTGTGTGTGTGACCATAATGTATAATATTGTAAGTTTAAGAATAAATAAACAAGATTATAAGTATAGACATCTGTATTAAATGAATATGGACTTGTAATGAGGCCCAACAAGGGCCTAATCCACTCATTTTAATAATAAGTCCATAACAAATCTCAATTGGTGTGTATATGGGTTGTGTAAAACCCAATAAGAGTTTAATATGATAAGCACAACTTAAGGCACAAAACGAATACATAAAATGTAATAACGATCCCATATGTCAAAGTCTAATAATTATCCGCATATCGAGCCTACTTAGGTGGATATAGGCCTAATACATGGACCCACCAAGAGCTTAACCAGTGTATAAAAGACATCAACAATAATATAGGTTCCATTAATTAAATGAATTGAAACAAAGTTTATGAGGATTATCATAAACCTAAATACCAATCCTAAACCTATATTCGGGACTTAAATCGCTGTCAGGTAGTCAAGAAACACGGGAAGCGCGTTAAAGTCTCGGAGCGAGTACCGGGTCACGTTAGATCAGGTAAGTACATGCATGCCTTGTGTGTATGTACGTTAGTAGACCAGTAAGGAAATAACATGTGATTTATACATCCTCTATTTATTGCTTTTGTTGCATTGATCCTTTGCTTGATATTCCATTCCGTTTCCTTGGTTGTATGTTCTTGGCATGAGTGTGTGTCCCGAAGGTATCATGTGGTCCCGCACTAGTTGGGACAACGAGGGTGCCCTCTGCAGGGGTAACTGACCACCCCTAGTGATGTGTGTACTGGGTACTGGATTCGAGAGGTGTTGCGATGCCTCTCGATTTCACGCGCGCTAGTGTTGCGACATTGCCGGGAGATCTTGCGAGATCTTTGCCGTATTGCTTTGTGAAATAGACCACTCATGGGCCTCTTTTGAATCTTAGAACATGCAAAATATCGATTGTTTATCTTTCAGTCTCTTTATCATGCATTTGATTTATTTACTTTCCAGTTATTTCCTTTCCGCATGGTACTTAGACTGTTTTTCTTGTTATAATCATAAATTACTGTTACATTCTTCTGGTACTACTAGCAATTTTATTCAGTTACTCACCATCTAGTTTGTGACGGTGGGTGCAGATAGAGTGGAGAACAACAAGGGCAAAGGGGCTCTGCCTAGGTGATATACTTTGAGGAGTTGCAGGACATCTGAGAGACTTTATAGTAGGTGATTATACTTTGTTTGCTGATGTGTATATTGTTTTATACTTATTTTGTGGGGATTATTGAACTTGGTATATCTTTTATGAGACTGGTATCATGTATATATGACTATCGAATTGTACATGAATACTCGGGGTTTTACACATTTATAGAATTCATAATTTCCCTTTGATTGAGTTATTTCCCTTTATTATTAATTGTTTTAGTCTCCCGCTGTGTATTAATGCAATAACTCTTTCATAAATTATCGAATTGATTGAATCGAAGGCTGACTAGGCTCGTCAGGTTGCCGGGTGATGACTCGGGGCCTGCACGGGCTTAGGCCGGGCGTACCCAATTGCATGGGGAAATTGGGGCCGTCATAACCCAGTTGCTTACTTATCAAGGCGATTGAGACCCCATGAGGGGAATTATCCATTGCATGACTTGGAGCTAGCGGTAGTTGTGTTTGCACTGAAGGCATGGAGGCATTATCTCTATGGGGAACGGTCCACGTTATATACAGATCACCAGAACTTGAGGTATCTATTCACTCAGAGGGATATAAACATGCGACAGAGACGGTGGCTCGAGTCATTGAAGGACTATGACTTCGCAATTGAGTACCATATTGGAAAAGCGAATGTTGTTGCTGATGCGTTGAGCCGGAGCGGTGTAGAGAGTCAGACCGTGCTGCGACAGATGACACATGAGTATGGATTGTTGGAGGCTGCGATGGTGTTGTGTTTGTCTGACGCTCTTGCTGATGTTCATATCTCTTGTCATATGTGTGTTCCTGTTGCGTCGTTAGAGATGGTTGCTGAGTGGCAAAGGGCTGACGGACATTTTGCTCAATTCAGTTGTCTGGCTCAGGATTCGAATTGCACAGATTGGTCTGGTGGTTTAGATGAGTGCTTGAGACATAGGGGCAGGTTGTGGATACCTGTGGTGTAGGAACTACGTAATAGCATTCTTGAGGACGCACATCGTTCGCGGTATATAGTTCATCCTGGCAAAACCAAGATGTATCATGATTTGCGACGTTTGTTCTAGTGGCCAGGGATGAAGGCTGATGTGGGTGTATATGTTAGGTATTGTCATATATGTCAGCAGGTTAAGACCGAGCACAGGAGACCAGATGGATTGTTGCAGCCGCTACCCATTCCACAGTGGAAATGAGAGGAACATGTTACGATGGATTTTGTCAGTGGTTTGCCACGGACTGCCAGGCGTCACGATGTTGTTTGGGTTGTTATTGACAGATTGACGAAGTCTACACACTTCATCCCTATATCGATGAATTATTCGTTTCCTCAGTTGAGTATTATTTTTGAGCGAGAGATCGTTATGCCACATGGAGTGCCGATATTTATTGTGTCTGATAGAGATCCCAGGTAGACTTCGAAGTTATGGGAGAGCATGCAGGAGCAGTTTGGGACTAGACTTCAGTTTAGTACGGCTTATCATCCTTAGACAGATGGTCAGTTAGAGATATTGATACAGATATTGAAGGACGTGCACAGAGCATTTATTTTGCATTTTTGAGGTGCTTGGGAAGAGTATTTGCCGTTATGCAAATTTGCGTACAACAACAGCTATCAGACAAGTATTGGTATGCCACCATTTGAGGCTTTGTATGGTAGACCCTGCAGGTCACCAGCTTGTTGGGCAACACCTGAGGATGTGGCAGTGATTGGGCCTAAAGTTGTTGATCACACAGAGAAGATTCGACATATTAGATTGAGATTGCAAACACCTCAAGACAGGCAGAAGAAATATGCTGATAGGTATCTTGAGGGTTTGAGTTATGTTGTGGATGACTTGGTGTACCTAAAGGTTTCGCCCTGGAAAGGTCATTAAAGGTTTAGGATCAAGGGTAAACTAGCACCGAGATATATTGGACCGTTCAGAGTTATGGCACGCATTGGCTTAGTGGCGTACAGTTTGGAGTTGTGTGACGGCCTCGCTTCTAATCTAGGGCACCGTCCGGCCTAATCCCGTAATTAAGCCCTAATCACAACACATAGGACCCGATTACGAATTAGTCAGCCTTTACTACATGTGTTCTCTTGTTTAAACAATTATTTTATTTAGCGGAAGTCTTTAATATTTTAACGGAAATTTTTTTTTTATAAATCCTAAGTGTGGAATCCAGGAAATAACGATCACCATATATATGCAAGTGAACGGCGAACATATATAAACAAAGTGAAACCAAGAGTTGGGTAATTTATCACTCATCCCAATAACAACCCAAAAGACAAAGACATAAGTAAACATAATACAAAAAAGTACCCTACGTGTACGGGCAGCTACGAGCTCGGAGCTCAGAGGTAGTCGCCGATCTTCTCCTTGCCCGGCCTGGTGCTGCTCGACGGACCTACACCCACCGTCACAAACTAGACGGTGAGTATAGTGATATTTAAGTGATAACTGGGAAATCTAATACTACATTTCCAATTTAACAAGTGGTATTCAAAAGCATATGTAGCTGAAGAAATGCTGAATAAATAATGCAAGTAAATACCAACATTAACAGATACACATAACTGACACAGGCTAAGTCGAGATGATCTACGTCCGGTCGGCGGTGAGGACTATCACCTAGCCTTTTCCACTACTGTATGGAGCTGTGCTCAACATATAATAATAATCTCTCTCTTCTTTTTTTTTCCTAACCTCAAGTGGCGGAGCTGTGCTCTGCGTATATAAATCATTTATACTTGTCGACAACCCCGTGGCCCATGCCACGTGTGCCGCCCAAGTGTAGTGGCGAGTGCCGGAGACCCCGAAAGACCGAAATCCTCGTGAATCCGCGCATCTCGTGTGCAATGGACACTAGATAATCCCTACTTTAGATTTCAAGAATATATATCCTACAATGCTATGATTTCAACACAAGTTAGGCTACAAAGCCCCAAAGGAAATATAACACAAGTCCAACATAGCAGATAACCCTATAGCATGCATTTTCTAAATATCTATTAACCATATTTCAAGACAAACATTGAGCATATAAGGAAGCATGGAGTCAATAATATATTAAACAAGGCATCATGCTATATCGATATTCAATATGAATAGAAACAAGGAAAACATGATGTGGGAAATAAATTAGCTAGTCTACAAATAGACTGAAAATTTATAAATGACTGGAATGAAATAAAGTAAAGAGTTCCCACAGTTTCACTTACAAGTCAACGCAGTAGTCCTAACTATCCGGCCTCCCGACACCCCGACTCGTGCACCCGAACTCCCAAGAATTTCCTTTAGTTCCTGAGGTTCATTTTTTATATCATTTCAATTGGTTTAAAGCCACAATAAGTGGATTCGTGATATTTAACCAAAATTTAAAATTTTATGTCAATCTTTAATTGTGGCACATTTTTTGAGTTATATCGGGGTACCAAAAATACTCGAAAAGTCCCGAAACTATTTTTCTACCTTTTTTTTTTCAATTTCTTATATTTTCTATAATTTTTTCCAATTTTTCAGGAATTTTCCAACTATTTTCCTTATTTTCCCGAAATTAAATTAATATATATAAATATATAATTATATAAATATTTATATATATATATTAATTTATTATTAGTATTAATTAATTAATAATAATATATCTTATTTTATTTTATTATATATATATATATTTAATCAATAATATATATATATATATCTTTTTTATCATTCTTTTTATTTTTTATTTATTATTTTTTATTTATTTTTTTTTTTTTTTAGTCGGGGTCGGGTCGACCCGACTCGGTCTCGACTGTGGTCGGGTCGGGTCGGCACTGACCGACCGGCCAGCGCCGCCAGGCCAGCTCGCCTCATGGGCCGAGCCCGCCTGTGCCCCCGGCCGACCCAATCAATTTGGGGGGATGCACACGTGCGGGCCCGCACGTGTGCATCATCTTCCCCAAATTTCTTCTTTCTTCTCTTTTTTTTTTTTGTCCAGAACGTCTCTGGTTTGTTGTTTTTTTTTTTTTTTTTTTTTCTTTATTTCTTTCTTCACTTCTTTAATCCTCTTCTCTCTATCACTGATCTAATAGCACCTCAAGAGACCAAATTTTTACATAAAAAATCACATAAACAACAATAAATTCTCGGATCAACATGCTTGTATATAAACCCAAAAAGATCCGAAAATACCAACTTCTCACCAACAATTCCCAACAACTTCGATTAAAACTAGTTTGTTTGAGTAATTCATACCATTTAGGCTCCAAATCAACCAAATCCATAGTGCATGTCCATAAATCCGAAATTTGTGTTTGAAATTCGTGGGAAAGTGCACGTTCGTATATCTCGGTGAGTGTCCTAGCGCCCGTGCTGACTACATGGTAGCCAATGTCTGCTCTCAGACCTGCCCCAAAATGATACACATCTCCCAACTCATCTCGGACCAAATCCCCCGCAAACTGCCTCAGATACTCGTATCTGTCTCGGTACTCCATAACTGACTCATCTGCTCTCTGCCTCAAACTCATAAACTCTCTCCTCAACCTCATCATGACTGCGGGCGGGAAGTACTGCTGATAAAACTTGGCCTTAAAGGCCGTCCATGACTCAAAATCTCCATCGATAGCTATGGTGGTGCGCCACCAGACGTCGGCATCTCTCTGTAGCGTATAAGAAGACAAATCTGGGCGTAGTCTATCCTCGATCCCCAAAATCCTATTTAGCTTCTCCTGTGATAATATCCATCCCTCAATCTTCTCAAAATTTCTCTCCCCGTCGAAGTACACTGGCTGTAGGCAGAGAAAGTCCTTCACCAGCTGAATCCCCACTGCTGAGCCTAAAGGTGTAGGTGTGGGAGTCGTAGTCATCACTGTTACCTCTGCCGTCGAAACGGTCACTACCGGAAGAGTCGGCGTCGCTACCGTGCCCTGAATAATATGAGTGTCTGGTACGGACGCAGTCGCTGGAATGGTGGATGGTTCAGTAGTAGGTCCGGTCATCGGATGTGTGGTAGTCGCAGGAGTAGTGGCGACAACCTGAGTAAGTGCGGTGACCTGTGCTGTCATGAAGGCCATGAAATCAGCCATCTGTTGTCCTTGTGCCGCTACTCTATCCGCCAACCTCTGATAGTCGTCGTCTGATGTAGTAGAAGGCTGACCAGAGACGCCGAGGTTGTTAGATGTCATATGACGCACGAGTACGGGTTACTTGAGGCAGCGATGACAGTAGGTCAGTCAGACGTTCCTATCGATACCCGGATTGAGATCTGCGCACAGACGAGAGTACATACCGTGTCTACACAGAGTGTGTCAAAGGGTCAGAGGACTGACAGATTGTACTAGCAATTCAGCGAGTTAGCGCGGAGTTTAAATTGTGTTGATTGGACAGAGACATCGATCAGTGTCTGAGATTCAGGGGCAGATTGTGGATACCCGAGATGCCGGAGCTGAGAGAGGAAATTCTTCAGGATTCACACCATTCCCGATTTACTGTTCATCCAGGCAGGACTAAGATGTATCACGACATGAAGAGACATCTCTGGTGGCCTGGGATGAAAGCGGATGTGTCAGAGTTTATTTATTGGGTTTCAAACACAAATTTCGGATTTATGGACATGCACTATGGATTTGGTTGATTTGGAGCCTAAATGGTATGAATTACTCAAACAAACTAGTTTTAATCGAAGTTGTTGGGAATTGTTGGTGAGAAGTTGGTATTTTCAAATTTTTTTGGGTTTATATACAAGCATGTTAATCCGAGAATTTATTGTTGCTTATGTGATTTTTTATGTAAAAATTTGGTCTCTTGAGGTGCTATTAGATCAGTGATAGAGAGAAGAGGATTAAAGAAGTGAAAAAAGAAATAAAGAAATAAAAAAAAAAAGAAATTGGGTAAAAGAAATGGTGGGTGAGATTACCTTAGTTTGGATCTCTGATTCTCTCCACTCCTAGCTCAAATTTCTCTCCAAACTTCCCCAAAATCTCCCCTCTTCGTTCTATATGATTTGCATGTAAATAGTGCAATTTTTTTTTTCATCAAGTTGTATATATAGGTGTTGATGGGATCTAGTGTGTATTGCGCATCTCGAGGTAAATCTGATGGCTACTAACCAGGCAGTCTAGCTTCTCATGTGACACAACTTGGGTGACTCCCATCATGGAAGTGTGTGGCAGCACGAATCTCGAGGCCTGTCCTAATGTTAGTTTAATTCACAACAAACTATAGGATATAAAAAATGTGAGTTCTTGATAAATAAACTATAGATTAAATTGATTAATGCACATTAACCCCATATGGACCATAATTAATTTGTCACACAAATTTATAAAATTTATCTAAATGGTCACACCGACTCTCAACTCCCCGGCACTCGGTGTCCCGACTTGCACGCAACTCGAGGCACTTTCCTCGTGCGTCGAACGTCGTATTTTCCAACTAAATTAAATAGCTTAATTTATGTTAAGGTAGATTTGAAAGAAATTGTTATTTCCTAGCCTACTCTTGCTACCCCGGTAATTCCACTAGGTACTCGTACTTGCACGCACTCCAAGGCGTGTCCCAACTCGCATCAACTCGCCGTCTATGGTTTGTAAAAATTGACTTAATTAGTCTAACACATACACAACACTAGGCATACACCAATACAAATATAACATTTACCTCGGCCACGTGCCTCGGTCAATGTGTGCATCTCATGTGGGCCCCACGTCACGGGTCGGTGATCCTGATTAAGCAAGTTAATCAAGATTAGGAAATTGGGCCGTGACAAGTTGCCATCAGAATTAGTGGGGGTTCACCTAGTATTTCATGTGTCTATGTTGAGGCTAGCTAGATCGAGATCGAGGCCGATGGTTGACATTAAACAAATTGAGGTTTGTTCTGATGTTTCGTATGAGGAGCAGCCAGTAGAGATTATGGATCGCAGGATATAGGCTCTACAAAACAGAGAGATCCCGAAAGTATTGGTACGATGGCAGCATCGCGGGGCTGAGGGAATCACTTGGGAGCTTAAGTCGACTATGAGACGGAGATATTCTCAGTTGTTTACAAGTGAGTATTTAGTATAACTTAAATTTCTAAACTAGTTGGGAAGAACTGTAATGACCAAATTAATAATTCCCGTTATTTTATGACGTCATTGTAGACGTAGACGCTAGCAGGGATGTTCGTGGGTCCAACAACGAGGCTGGAGCGCGTCCAGATTAGGTAAATAGTTATTTTGTGTGTTGATTTGACTAATTTGCGATGTTTATGTTAAATTAGGTTAAACGACATCGCGATGTGTGTAATTATATTTTAATTGACGTGTGAGATTGTGTGTTGAGTATTCGCATCGATATGCGTGTCAACGCGGGTACCAGGTAGACTAAAAGATGAAATCTTAAGTTGAGGAAAATAATACATACATTAAATGAATTAAATGTGATAAAATAGTAAATTGGCGGACGCCTAGTAACATGCGGGGTCGTGGTCAACATGCGTGGGTGGTACGATAGTGTGCACACCCGAGAACGCTCGTTGGCGCACACGACAAAATTATAGGCGCGAAAATGTATGCGAATATATATATATATTTATATGTATATGTAATTTAAAATGTATATATATATAAATATATATATATTAAAAATCAGAAAATAAAGAAATAATTTTGAAATGACCAAAAAGGGCATTTGATTGTGATGTAAGAGGATAAGAACATAGGGGCAAAATGGTCATTTCACCCCAAAATTTGATAAACACCACCGACACTCCCATTTTGCTCACTGTTTCGATCGATTAATCGAGAGGGTACATTTGGGTGATCATTTTGATTTTTGGGTGTTCATTGGAGCTGGACCGCGGTTTATTTTACAGGACAAGGAGTGTGGTTTGAGGTGTGTAGTAACCCAACTGAAATTCACTTTAGTAATTATTTCTTGATTTATTTGAATTCAATCCTGTTTATTTAATATTCCATTTCCTTATTACTTTACGGTGGCTGAGTACTCTCACATGGTGACTTTACAGTTGTTGAGTTTACTCTTATCTGGTGTCTTTATGGTGTTGAGATCACTCCCCACCTGATGTTTATTCGTTGTGGGGGCATAGGGTCCACAAAACCATAGCATATGTCTAGGCATGCGCCGATGAATATGCTACCCAGGTATGATAGGCATGTGTGGGTGCGCCGTGAATGTACGCCAGGTCCAGGGTCACCCGTTAGAGGTATCCTCACGGGTCGTGCCTGGTGGATAGCCCGAATTATGGCTTAGTCTGATTTTGATTATGCACGCACTTTGATTCGCGGCTATATTTATGCATGCGATGATCTTCCACAGTTGTCTGTATTCTTTTGTTCCGCATGTTTATTTATAGTATTTTTAAATTCCAGCAGTTTATTTACGTATTTACTTAGTGAATTTCCTTGGGATTACTTACTCTGGACTCGTCATCTGCCTTTTTGTGATGGCATGAGTGCAGATCCTAGTACGAGCTGAAGGAAGGGCAAGCTTGAGGACTACATTGATATGTATATGATGTATATTTTGAAATGGTTTCCACCTTAGGTAATATGCTCATAAAACACATTGATGATTTTAATTATCCGCTGCATACTTTGATTATGTTGAGTTTACGAGTGGTCGTGGGACACAGCTAGATGATGAGTTGGAAAGGTTGTGGGCCCGCGGTGCACGTCGTAGCTACCGATGGATTGGAGGCTGCTACAAAACCTATGAGATTCCGCAATCAAAATTGCAAAAATGGAACTAAAGCGTAAGGGCACACGAGACTAAGACACACGTTCAACATAGGCAAGCATGGATGAGAGGAAGCCGCGTCACTAGGGTGTTACTTTGGGGTGTCATTCTAGCATCTTATATATAGACACACACACATATATGTATGGATATGATTACGTATAAATACTGCTAGTTAAACCTCTATTTAAGACTTAGGGCCTATTTGGTTCAAGAATTACTGAACCCTTCCTCATTTGCTTACCTGTGACGGCCCCAATTTCTGAGGTCGTCCCGTGACCCACGCCCTCCGCTCGTAAGCCCAGCAGCACATGTCACGTCACCAGACACGTCATCACTGTTGTGTTTTGGGGTTCGTGCGCAGCGGAGATTACAAAACAATTTTGATAAAAACCCCAACAGGATCCTAATCAAATTCCATTAAAAATGTTTAAACTATGAAAACTTATTCATACCTCAATCGCAATGTACCTTTCTGATGGTTAATTGATCTTTAAGGCGCTGCCAATGACGAACGCCCTCTATCAGCACTTCACACACGAATGACGGCCGAGATTTGAAGTGCTAGCTTCGAGAGAATTCTAAACCTTTTTGTTTCTCTCCAAAACGATCCAGAGCATACCAACCCTAAGTCGTTTCTAAAACGAAAATAGAGTTTCGGCCTTTTAATCTCTCGTTTTTGTATTCTAACTCAGTGTCTATTTATACAACCCTTGTATATAGACGGTTAAGTAAATTACACATATACCCCTACTTAAAGAAGTATAAGTGTAATACACTACAAGGACGTTTCTGTTATGAATTTTATCATATAAAATTCATTTTTTTGAACCATCTTAAAATCTCGCAAAACCATTCTTAGTGTGCGACCCAATAGGCTCATACAACATTGGCAGTGTACCAAAACACATTTTGGTATACAAGTCATAAGTGGCCTCTAGCAAGACATTATTACTACCCAAGTTGTACGAATGTCAAATCAATACAACCTAAGCAATAGTGTATATAACATCCTTTTGTCACACGATATCCTTTTGATTAAACATAAGGCATGGAATTGTCATCCAACATGTTCAATCGTACTAGTCTCGATCTTTAGGTAGACTGAAAACATCCAAGTGACATTGATCAATATCAATTCACTTAGACTAGGCCTTTTAACAGTCTAACACATCGAGGGATCCACTAGATATCTCTCTTTATATGAGAGGGACAAATTCTATCTCGATTACACAACTTCATCACATTGCTCACATAGTAACCAATCACAACCTTTATAATCGTCAGGTTAAAGACAACGTTTGATAGTGTCAAATTACTATGTTCCTAATGTTGAAGTCTCTAGTAATCTCAAGTTAGAGGACTGAAAAATATACCTATCATGAGAAACAACTATGACTTAATCCATGTGATGTTCTCATAGCGGGTCGGTCCAATACTTTATTCCCTAACAAGTACTCGTGAACTTGATTCGTATACCTATACGTATAATCATCATATGATCATCAATCAAGACTCACACTAGTTTTAATTCATTATAGTTCCCAGTATAATGATCGACGAGGGACATTTATGATATTTCTGTAAATGCCCATGGATCTTATTATAATGTAAACATGCAAATTAATTATAATAAACAACAAATTAAATCATCTATTTTATTAACTAAAAGTATTCATAAAGACAGTTAATGGATTGACCTAAGGCACATTCCCCAACAATCACTATTGCCACGTCCGCAACTCTGTGAAGTGGCGCTCTGTTTAACTAATCCTACTATATCAAATTATTTAATTCTCCTAAACATTTAGCAGGTTAGTTAATAATAATAGCGAAAGCCTTTAATGCGTATATTATGAGAAAAAACCTAAGTAGTGAAAAACTCGGAAATAAACACCATGTATATAACTGAGACGAAGTAAATAAAAATCCATATACATGTGATAAAGTTCTAAAGTTTCCAAAACCCAACAAAACAAAATATACATACTAGATAATTAAAACAAGAGCTGTCAGCAGCAACGGCCTTAGAGATAGTCGCCAAGTATCTCTTTTCCTTTACTCTTGCTCGTATTAGGATCTGCGCTCAGTTGCCCAACACATACAACAACGAGCCCAGTGAGTAAATTCTCAAGAGAAGTCTACATGATAATTATGAAAACTACGGTAACCTGCGAGACATGTGAATATGACCCTAGCAACAGGAATCATATTCCCATGGCTGGCAGCAAACAACATTCACATCATATTTATCGATCACACATAGTGGAAATAAAACATCATTCAAGAAATTCGGTTAAACCACGATATCAATTAAAACTAGATAGAGGTGTGACGAAGTCTAATAAACTAGATCATACTTTGTAGATTCGGATGCCCCGGTTGAGCACATCAAGACTAGACCACACCCAAACTACTAACGGTGACTGAAAACACATCTCAACCCACCAGACACATGCACCCCACTACGTGGGTAGCTATTCACCGGTTGAGCCCAGTACATGCGCTACAATCTAACCTGCTCAATTCTGTAACACGACCATCTCAATTAACCTCCGACCATGTGAACAAATCAAACACCGACCAACACATGATCATTGTGCATAAACATGGCAACCAAATAAGTAACAAAACAATAAATGAAAAACTGAATAAACACTCAATTACAGGGACAAACCACGCATGAATTAAAGTGTAACATTCTTAAAGGTTTTACGTACCTGTAAACATGTACTCTGACTTCTCGAACCTGTCAATCTGACCCGCCTAGCTCCCTGGTGTCCGAGCTAAGGCTCTCTAGTCCCTGAAGTTCATTTATAGTGTTTTGTATTAATTAAGTGAGTTTGTTATTAATTAGGCTCAATTTCATGTTTTAAAAATTCAGGGGTCTGGTATTAGTGCGCTAGGCTGGGTGATTAGCGCGCTAATTGATCTTCGTGCACTGTTCATGCACGAAGATCATCATCTTCCCCAGCGTGCCTAACGCGCTAGTGTTCATCACCTAGTGCCCAAAAATTTCAGAAACTGATTCTGGGTTTTTCTTGTTTCCAACACCTCAATTCATCATATAAACAATACACACCCTCCAACGACATCAAATTCCTCTCCAAAATACTAATTAAACAAGGTTTTCACTCAAAACCGAGGATCAAAATGTGCATGTTTTAAATCCGAAATAACCAAATTTATCACCAATTTTTCACAAATTTGATTCAAAACGATGTATTTCATCAACTTTAACCTCAAGAACATTAAATTGTACAAAAACAGTGGTGATTTCATCCAAAAATCCGTTTTATCCTCAACCTAACAACACCTACGTTTCTATATAAATGCAAGATTAGAATGTGTTGATTACCTTGAATTTTGGTATTTAATCCTCAAATCACCTCTCCAAGCTCGGATTTCATCCCTCAAATCCAGATTTCCCTTCACATAACCTCCAATTTTTTGTTGAGAAATGGTTTGTTATGCATGTTGTTAGTATTTATACCATTTGTTCTAATCTGATGTATGCACGCATCCCAAGGACGATGTAATGGTCACTGATCACCCTGCGTCACTCAAGTTCTGGACACCTTATCATGACACTACAGTCCTTGTTTCACCATGTTGTGCATCTCGAGGATCATCCTATGTTTCTCAATTTTCCTAGCTACAAACTTAGGAATTCAATTAATACTTTGATTTGGCTCATACACCTTTGGTTTGACCACCAAATAAATTTATAAAATCATATGTGAGGTCACACTAACTCTCATCTGCCTGACAAACCATGTCTCGTACCCCGGCTACTCGATATTCGGTCCCCGACAAGCATTTCGGGAAATATACTCGACTTGTGACCTTGTCCGATATCAACGTTCACACATGCGATGTTCATATACATAAAATAATTAATACACTCAACATCGCAATATTAGGCATCACACCATGCACAAATATCATAAATATAGCCTAGGTTCCCACATCTGAGTCACCTAGCTGTCCACGTAACACCCGAATTAATCGTTAATCTTCGTGATTAACACTAATACTCAATTAAATTAATTTGGGCCGTTACATTACCTAACACAAGTGATAGATTATCTAATCCTTTGTTTGCTTCTATACACATTGTGTTAGGTAAGATTTATTCTTGG
Source organism: Stephania japonica (assembly GCA_039657345.1). Lineage (NCBI taxonomy): Eukaryota > Viridiplantae > Streptophyta > Magnoliopsida > Ranunculales > Menispermaceae > Stephania > Stephania japonica. Next base: position 6,406,210 of record CM077566.1, read on the forward strand.
ACTGTTACTTTCCACCTCTATCTTCATCATCTTCTTCTTTTACCCAATCTTTAACAGTTCCTCCCAATTCCACCAATACCAACAACATCACTCCTCAAATTAGTGTTACCCTTCCACTTGATCATTAATTGACAATGCATTTCAACTTTCACAATAATAATGATTGAAACCAACTAAAGATTGGCACAATTGCATGAATAGCATAACCCTTCCACATTGTCTTCATATTCATCTTCTTTTGCCAATATTCCTTGGCTCCCCCTTTCTGTAGTCAAAATCGCAGAACCATTGAAGAAGAATGACCATTAAAAAGAATTTATAGCAACACACATGAAACCCAAATTAATCCAAATTGGGAATAGGATCTACGAGAGGCCAGATTCCGGTGGAGAGGAGGTCGATTAGCCAGTCACGTGCAGTAAGATGAAACAGAATATAAAGATGACATATTGTTGCGATGGAGAAGATGGGTCAATGAACAAAAATGGAGAAGATGAGGTGTTAAAGACGAGGGTAAAAATATAATTTTTTTTCACTTAAGGTTGGCTTATCTAATGACAAGGGGGACCGATTATTTGGTAAGTATGAGTATAAGGGCTTTGCTTATACCACATCTTAGCTAACACTCTAACCAAATGTATGTCGTATAGCTAAACCTGGGCTTACCTAAGCTAACAATTGAACCAAACAGGGCCTTAATGAGGTTAATTGTCCCGACTGGTTATGCAACGACCTTAAAATCTAACTCGTGTCACGTGTCATTTTAGGTTGTATGTGGACCTTTTGTTGTGATATATGTGAACAATTTTCGGTAGTCGACATCGAGGTATGTTATTTTTTGTTGGTGTTTTGTATTATTATTTATTTACTCAAAATTTAGATTCCAATGTCCCAAACGTGTGAGGACGTTTGTGTGTGAGCATTGACGCGGAGAAACGGGTTCGGCTCGGAGAAATGTGATTTTCGGGAGTCTGGGCAAACTGTGGTCGGGTATTTAGTTGTCCTGGGGACAAATTGAATAAAAACACTGACAAAATATAATAATTAAATGTGGTATGACAAGTTTGGTTAAGTATGGTAAGAAAATTGGTCAATGAAATGTTGGTATGTCATAGATAAGACATATGGGGTTTTGGTGTGACAAAGACCAGTGTTATGAAGATGGACTGTTTTGTTGAGAGTTTGGCTCAATTTGGTGAAAAATCGAATTCAAAACGAGCACTGGAAGTTAAAAACTGTCAAAATAGAGATTTATGAGAATTAATTAATAAAAAGAAATTCAGCAGCTGACAAACAACTGAGGGTTTATATATATATATGATTTGAGGATTTAACTGTGAAAATATTGATTTGGAGAAGTTTTGTTAGTTCAAAACAAATAAAGTTTTTATTGTCAATGGACCATATGGGAAAATTCAAAACTCCTCTGTTTTTAATCAAATTTGAGTGTTCTTGGAGTTTATGGAAAGTATGAAATGTGTACTACAAGTTTCCAGTATGACAAATATTGAGTTTTTTAAGGTTAAAAAGTTACTTCAAGTTAGCTAGTTGAAGTTAGTTGAAGTTATAAATAATTATTTTTAGAACAAGCTCTCAAGCGTACTTTGGTCGCAATGTTCACGATGTTCCGTGATTTAGTTTTACTTAGAGCTTAACCATAATATAATTAGGTATGCAAGGTAGTTATTGGAAGCGTATGAGTGCGTAGTAGCATTAGACACGGGTAAGTAAACCAGTGCAAAAATTTCTAGTTATTTCTTTGAGCTTTAATTTATTTTTGTTATTGTTCTGTCCTGTTTTGGAACTCTATTATGATTGAGTGGTCCAAGGGCAAGTGAGTCAGCGTCATCCTTAAGATTTAGGGGGATGCACGTTACTATTTTGGAATTTGATATTCACAAACTGATCGTTTGGTTCCTATATACGGGGTTGGGATTACTTCACTAGATTGTTGAGGAATTCCTATTTGCATGGATTTTAGGATGGTGTGAGTTGGTCACGTCCTAAAAGTCCAAGTTGGGATGATGAATTGCCTTGGCTCTGCAAGAGATTGATAGATGTTTCTCTTCGACTCAAACAACTGTTTCACTAAGTCGGGACTGCTTGCGCCTTTCCTTTTGATTCTTGGACACTCATTATCGATTGCTTTCAGATTTATTTTCATCCTTTATTTATTCATGCATTCCTTGTCCTTTTCGTTCTATCGGCATGAATATTGGTTGTTATTTATTGTGAAATACAGTAAACTTCATGCTTGGCGTTACTTACTTGGGACTCATCATTCTTGTGTTTGACTGAGTGCAGATCCACAGACGAGCAAAAGGAAAGCTCCTCAACTTAGTGATTTACTTTGAGGATTGCAGAGCTGTTCTATCTTTGAACTCAATATAGGTTTGTTTTGCATTACGATATTTATATGTATTAAAATTGGGTTTTGGGAATGAGAGATCTTGGGGCTTGTATATGAGGATATTCTCTCCTATGATATGCCCTTTGGCAGTGATGTATATATTTGCTAGGTTTCCACATTTATAGGTAATCCTAACTTATGTCTTGATGTTATCACATTGGTTGGAGATTGTAGTTGCTTCCTCTTATCTTTGAATAACTCACTAATGTTAATGACCTCATCTTAAATTGTTGTATAAACCGTATAAGGTAAGGTAAGGCTGACTAGATTTGTGTGGATTGTGCAAGAGTTGACTCGGGGTTTACGTAAGTCTAGGCTGGGCGGGGTCCAATTTTTGGTTTGTGGAACTGGGGCCGTCACAGTTGCTATTAGAGCCTAAAGTTATAAAACTTGACTCTTGACTAAATCACAAACCATTAAGACATAATCAACGGAAGTTAGGACAATGGTGCAACTTAAAGTGAAACCCTATGATCTTAACTTAAGTCTTAGTTGGGAAGTGAGGAGAGTTGGGTAATTTAAAATCGGACTATGAACTATTTGATGTATTGTATATACTATTATCGATAGCTGTCCTGATCGTGAAATCATTTTCACAGGGAGGTTCGGGATACGTTCAGGTGAGGCGAATACTTAGTGGCGTAGCATGGTTTCTACGAAAGATAAGCCTAAGGACTGGACAGAGTTTAAAGAGAGATTCAATAAAAAAAATACATTCCTCCTACAGTCCGAAATGTAAAGAAAACTAAGTTCCAGAATGTTAGACAAGTAGTTGGCGAGTCAGTTATGTAGTATATGGGCCGGTACCTGAGATTGATAGGGTATTCTGACGGCATAGTGGACACCGATGTTAATCAGGTGTCCTACTTTGTTCATGGTCTATTAGCTACTACAACTTTGAAGACTCTACAGGAGGCTTATGATAGAACGGTGGCCAGTGAGTCTTTTATGGGTATTTATGCCAGAGTTCAGGCTATAAAATCATCATCAGTTCTGACTAAAGGTCGTTCTGGAGTTAACAGAAGAGGGAAGAGATCAAGAGTGTGGTGTTGAGGAAATCGAGCACAAAATGTAGCATCTGTTGTATCTTCACCTTCTACTACTGTTGTGTCACCTGCTCCAGCATGTAGTTATGTTAGTACACCACAATAGACAATAACATCAGGTTCTCAGAGACAACAAGATCAGAGGACTGATGCAAATGTGGTGGTCAAAGGTAGAGAGGGCAACCTAATGGTAGATATGCCTAGAGTTCTGATCAGTCTCAGAGACAGGACCAGGGCGTTTAATCTAGTGCAGGCTCTCCGAGAAGCTATTTTGAGTGTGGTCAGACCGGTCATTTCATTAGTTCTTGTCCACGATTGGGCAGAGGACAGTCGTAGCAGAGCTGGGAGCTAGTTCACAGTATTGCAGCGTCAGATCAGACTGCTACACGTTACTTCGTTGAAGTTATGGTTTATATTTGTGGTCATTTCTTGCATACTATGCTTGATTATGGTTCGACGGTATCATTTATTTTGGGTTGCATGGTTGATTTATTGGGTTTGAAACCTATTAGACTAGATAAACCCTTGATCCTTAGCACGACTGCTGGGGACAAAATTTATCCGAACTTAATATGTGTGGGTTGTTCAGTAGAGATAAAAGGTCATGTCTTACTTGCAGACCTGAGAGTCTTGAAGTTTCTAGAGTTTAATGCATTGTTGAGAATGGATTGGTTGGGCGCGTATCATGCACAGGTCCATTGCTTCAGCAAAAGAATTGTTTTTCAGATTCTAGAGTATCTAGAGTTTAGTTTCCAAGGGACTTCGACTCGATTGTCGATTACTAAAGGTAGAGTAGCTTCTAGCAGTGAGGTGGAGACCTTTGCTAATGTTTTAGGGTACGCCTAGGAGGGCTGAGACTAGGATGGAGGAGTTGCCTATAGTATGTGATTTACCATATGAGCTACCAGGTTGACCACCGCCTAGGGAGATTGATTTCATTATCGATTTGGTTTCGGGTACCAAACCGATATCTATTCCACCGTACCGTATGGCTTCGAAAGAGCTAGAGGAGTTGAGATCATAGCTGGATGAGCTGTGAGCGTTAGGTTTTATTTACCCTAGTATGTCACCTTGGGGAGCACCTGTCTTATTTATTAAGAAGAAAGATGGTAGTCTTTGATTATGTATTAATTATAGACAGTTAAGCCGGGTAACAGTAAAGAATAAGTATCCACTTCCTCAAATTAGATGACTTATTTGATCAGCTGACAGGAGCACAATGGTTCTCAAAGATAGATTTGAGATCAGACTATCATCAACTAAGGATTAGAGAAGAAGATAGGGAGAAGACTGTTTTTCGCATTCGATATGGCCATTATCAATTTACAGTCATGCCATGTGGATTGACTAATTCGCCAACCATGTTTATGGATTTGATGCATCGAGTGTTGAGACCGTAATTGGATAAATTCGTCATAGTGTTCATTGACGATATCCTAATATATTCTAAGACTCGTAAAGATCACGAGGAGCACCTCAAGATGATTTTGTAGCTACTGAGGGAGCACAGACTATATTGCAAGTTTAGTAAGTATGAGTTTTGGCTTACGAAAGTTGGATTCTTAGGACACATTGTTGAGGTTGGCGGAGTGTTAGTAGACCTTGATAAGTTTAGAGTGGTTATTAATTGGTCTACATCGAGATCAGTGTCAGATATCTGCAGTTTTCTTGGTTTGGCGAGATATTATTGGCGTTTTGTGAAAGTCTTTGTGACGGCCCCAGTTTTCAAACCTAAATTGGGCCTCACCCGACCTAGACTTACATGAAACTCTGATCCCATCTCGACGAATCAAACAAGACTAGTCAGCCTTACCTTACTATTTACCATTAATTTACAAATTTTAACATTTATTAGTGATTTATCATCAATATAACGGAAGCAAAAATATCAAACTAATCAAGTAATCACAACCATATAGAAATCAGACATCCTAGAGTGTGGAAACCCCGCATATGTATATCATCATAAATGATCAGTCAGAGGAGAACAACTCAATAGATATACATGCCCAGAATCTCTCACATACCCATACCCAAGTTTCAAAATAACATATATATACAATAAAATAAAAAGCACTTACTCAGCCAAGTGGAAAGTCGTGCTCTAATGTCCTCAAAGCAAATCTCTAAGCTCTGGTGCCTTCCCCTTGCTGAACTGTGGATCTGCACTTCGTCAAACACAAAAATGATGACCCCAAGTAAGTAACGCCAAGTAAAACAATAATACAACATTTCGAAATAAATAAACATCAGTCCACATTCATGCTGATAGAAAGAAAGGAATAAGTAACGCATGAATGTATAAGATTGTAAATAGATCAATCGAAAAGTCAGTGTCCGAGTTACAAAAGAGAATAGCAAGGAGTCCCGACAATAGTCGTTGAGTCAAGGTAAAACCTACAAGACTCGGGCTCAGGACGGGAACACAGCCTACCGGCCCTAACCCTTGCGACTATGAGATATCCATAGACCCGGATAAGAGCCCCCAGCATACACTCAACCGGGAAATATCAACAGCGTCTAGATAAAAGCTCATATCACAGATATTTAGTAGCCATGACTCCCTTGCAATTGGACCACTCAACCAAAGAGATTCCAATAGATATGTTGATAAACAGAGCAATAACAACAAATTAAAGCTCAAGAAATAACTGTAAAAGTTCTCACTGATTTACTTACCTGGAATCCAACTAATACGCACTCAACTGACCCCCAACACGTCTCCTATGACCTCTCGTGTCCCGTCAATGTTCAAAACCCCTAAAATACATTTAAATCGAAATTCTCATTAATTACCACTATTATATCCAATTTTCCCTAATTTCATTCGTTGACCCATTTGAGTCGATTACCCAGGTATTAGGTCGCATTTGGACCCATTGGGATACCCAAGAGATCCCTAGAAGTTTCCAAAAATTTTATAAAATTTTGTTCCCTGTGAATAGTGACACGCCGCCGGGACGCCGTCGAGTCTAATGGCTTGGACGGCGTCTCCACGGCGTGGAGATAATTCCCACTGCCCAACTCATATGTGAGTGACGCCATGACCTCATTGGTCGTAGCGACGTCCTTACAGCGTGTTCCACTGAAGCTCCTACCCAAGACGTACGTGGATGACGGAATGCTCACGGCGTCGCCACGGAGTCTAACCCATAACGCCTCTGTACTGGGCCTCACGACGTCGTACTTCGAGCCTATCCTAACTTCGACTATAAATCCAACAACACACCAAATCACCCTCGGCTCGCGTCAAAACCCGACTAAACCATCAATTTTCTTAAATCATACAAAATATCCCCAAAAATTCAGCAAAATTTCCAAACACTAACACCGATTCACAATTCATGTTTTGATTACCCAATACTAGGGGTGCACACGGATTGACATAATCTGCGAATCCGATCCACCTCAAACCAATTATCACTAATTTGATCAATTTTTTGATCCCTTGGACCGGATTGGATTGAAAAATCAGTAATCCGGTCGGATTGGATTGGATCACGGATTCTTCAATGAAAAACCGCGGATCCAGTCCAATCCAATCCGTTTACATAAGCACATATGAAAAACCCTAACTCACTACTGATTGTTGGACTTCAACGCAAAAGATAAATTATTTGTGTCTCACTTGTCATTACATTGATAGTGATTGGAATATGCAAAAAGGATATTGAACTTTTGTCAAGTTACTAGTCACACAGGAGAGGTCATAGGGAAGACTATAGAAGCATGTTTGATTGAATAGGGCATTGAAAATGTTTTCACTATTATAGTTGACAATGCTAGTGCAAATGATACCGCGATTGCATCTCTTAGAAAAAGGATTAATGGATGGAAAGGTTCCATTTTAGATGGAGAGTTTCTATATTTGAGGTGTTGCGCTCATATTGTGAATTTAATTGTGAAAGAGGGTTTGAAAGAACTTCATCATTCAGTGGAAAGCATTCGAAATGCCGTTAATTATGTGAAATCATCTCCTGCAAGAGGATTGAAAATTAAGATTTGTGTAGAAAAAGTAAAGAGTGAATGCAACGGCTCTTTGGTAATGGATGTACCTACTAGGTAGAATTCCACTTACTTGATGTTGGAATCTGCAGTTAAATTTCAGAGTGCTTTGGTGAGATTGGAAAAGGAAGATAGTCAATTCATTAAATATTTTCTTGGTAACGGTGAAGGGAAAAAGAAAAGGGTGGGACCTCCCACAAAATGTGATTATGAAAATGCAAAGATTTTTGTCAAATTCTTGAAGACATTATATGACATAACAATGAAGTTCAGTGCATCTTTATCTCCCACTTCTAATGTCTATTATCGTGAATTTTGCAAGATTCAAAATCAATTGATGAGATTCGGTGCTCTTTGAGATCTTTTGTTGGGGAAATGGTCATGCAGTATGAAAACAAAATATGTCAATTACTGGGGAAATATTGAAAACATTAATTGTATGTTGTTTGTTGCCACTGTTTTGGATCCTAGATACAAATTGGAGTATGTGAAGTTTACATTGGAAAAGTTGTTTATTGAATCAGTTGTTCAAGGGATGATCAGAAAAATTGAAATGACATTACATCGAATGTATCAACAGTACTTAAAGTTAAGTTTGAGTGGTTCGAGTACTCAAGTTAATCAAGGTTCATCTCAAACAAGTTTGAGTAAGGTTGTTGTTGATGAAGATGTTGATGATATGATGGTTCAATTTGTGATGCGAAAAAAGGAACGGGAAAGTGCTACGGAGAGGAATGACATCGATAAATACTTGTTGGAGCCAACGGAAGATCCACTAGAAGAATTTAATACTTTGGGTTGATGGAAACTAAATAGCAACAAGTATGGAATTTTATCTCAAATTGCAAGAGATGTGTTGGCAATTCAAGTGTCCACTGTTGCATCTGAATCCGTCTTTAGCACTGGAGGACGTGTACTTGATTGTTTTAGGAGCTCATTAAGCCCTATCACAGTTGAAGCTTTGATTTGCTCACAAAATTGGTTAAAGTCAAAACTTGAACCAAATGAGTCATGCGATTATTTTGAAGAAGCTAGTTTATATGAAAGCACTGAGCAAGGTAACTCATTTACATAGTTAAACTTGTGGTATTTATATTTTAAAATATATTGTCTTCATATTTATATATCTTCTTTCAGAATTCAAAGGGTTGAACGTATAATCTCAAACTGAAATCGATGATTGATAATATGACTTGACTTGGACGAGGCAAGTATATATTGCTATGCATTGTATATATTTTCTCTCAATGATATGAAATTACTGTACTTAATCATGACTCATGTCTTCTATTCTTTGTTTTTTTTTATGTGTGTGTGTGTTTTTTTTAATTTGAAAAACTCAGGTGGGAAGCATATAACTAAGATATGAGAAGAGGCTTGAAGAAAATAGAGATTAGCAATGGAAGAAAGTTTTTGTTACCTATTTTGTTATCACTTCACTTGTATGTTGTGTTTAGGTTTTCATAAGAACTCAAAGACTGTACTTGTTCTCAACTCTTTTGTTATGTTTCAAACCTTTTTTTGTGAGTTTTATGTTTGCAACATGCACTAAATTTTTATGTTTATTCATGTAAGACTTGCATATTGAAGCTTATTATGATGACAAGTTTTTGAAAAATATGTTATAGATTTTGTGAGATGTATTTGTTAGTTTGTCATTAATGAAATGTATGATTTGTGTGTTTCATTTGATTAAGTTTAATTTCATAAATCTTTGGATATAAAAATGTCAATCAGCGAAACTTGATCCAATCCAGTCCGCGTTTTACAAATTGGATTGGATTGGATTGATGAATTATTTGGATTGGATTGGATTGTAATTTTTCAATCCGCAATTATTGGATTGGATTGCGGATTAACCCTAATTGGACCGGATCCAATCCGTGTGCACCCCTACCCAATACTCTCCCTATCCATCAAAATATATCATAAAAACTAAATTTCCCAATTCGTTGTTCGCATTTATCGCAATAAAAACACGCAAAACTACCACCAAATTGTAGATAATCATGTGGGGAATCAAACTCTCACCTTAGAATTCGCGATTGGTCGATCCCGTTGCGTCAAACCGCGTTGAAACACCCCAGAACCCTGTTGTTCTCTCGTTCAACGTAATGAGATGAAGAAAAATGAAAGAGAGGAGAGAGAGAAAAGCTTATGAAGTTGATATTTATACTCCTCTCATCATCTAGTCCCACATATGCATCCCGAGGCACATCCCATGGTTCTCACTTAATCCATCCACCAACTATGACACAAATTCATGACTTCAATAGGTGACTCGTTTTCCCAACTTAATGATTTCTCGTACCATAAGTGTGTTTCTGAGTTTGTTTCGAACACCAAATTTGTTTGCCACGTCGCCCTGGACTTACCAACATGTTGAACATGTTTTACAACTTTTAATTATTATTTATTTTATATTTTATCAGTGTTTTTAATTCATTTAAGTCCCCTATATTACTAATTACCCAACCAACTTTCGCTCGAAAACCCGTTATTTCACACAATACTCGAGCTGAACTGTTCCCCGTACCAACGCTCACACTCAAACGTCCTCGCACGTTTGGGACATTGGAGTTAAACATTCGGGTAATATAATATAATACAAAACACCAAACACAAATAACATACCTCGATGTCGACTACCGAGAACTGGACTCTGTATCATGACAAATGGGCCCACATACGACCTAATTTGACACGTGACACAAGTTAGAATTTAGGGTCGTTACAGTCTTCTTGAATATTGTGGCTCCTATGACGCAATTAACGAAGAAGGACGTACATTTTCAGTGAAACGATGATTGTGAGCAGGCGTTCTTAACTTTGAAGGAACATTTGACAACTGCACTAATTTTAGTATTACCTAAGTCAGGGAAGGACCTTGAGGTGAACACCGATGCTTCTGAGGTCGGTTTAGGTTCTATATTGATGCAAGAAGGTAGGGTGATTGCCTATGCGTCCAAACAGCTGAAGGTTCACGAGAAGAATTATCCTACACATGATTTAGAGTTGGCGACAGTGGTGTTTTCACTGAAGATTTGGCGCCATTATCTCTATGGGGAGAGATTTATGTTGTTTACTGACCATAAGAGCCTGAAATATTTGTTTACACAGAAGGACCTAAATATGAGATAGAGATGTTAGCTTGAGTTCCTCAAGGATTATGATGTTTCTCTAGAGTATCACCCGGGGAAGGCTAATGTTGCTGTTGATACATTGAGCCGTAAAGGGGTGGACTCGGAGAATATTATTTGACATATGACACACGAGTATGGGTTACTCGAGGCGGTCAAGATGATGTATTATGTTGATATTTTGACCGATACCAAAGTGTTGATTTGTGGGTCGATGAGGACTCAAACTGTCTTTATTCGGCGTGTACTTGATAGTCAGCAGAGGGATAAGCAGTATGGAAGATTTTTGGAGTTTGCTGAGAGTCTAGATCATCCAGATTGGAGTCAGTCGACAGACTCATGCTTGAGATTTAGAGGGTGACTGTGGATTCCATCAGTGGTTAATCTACGTGACGAAATACTTTATGAAGCACGTCGCTCACATTTTACAGTTCATCCGGGCAGAACCAAGATGTATGTTGATGTGCGTCATCTCTTTTGGTGGCCTAGGATGAAAACTGATATTTTTTATTACGTTAGAGAGTGTGATATTTGTCAGCGAGTTAAGGCTGAGCATCGCAGACCCGGGGGCACTTCCTATTCCTAAGTGGAAATGGGAGCATATTGCTATGTATTTTGTCAGTGGTTTACCTCGATCTCAGCATGAACATGATAACATTTGGGTGATTGTAGATAGGTTGACGAAATATGCGCACTTCATATCGATTTCGACCACACATCGAGTGGATAGGTTGGTGAATTTGTACGAGAGAGATAGTTCGACTGCATGGAGTTCCATTATCGATCGTGTCTGATAGAGAGCCACAGTTTACATCTCATATTTAGCAGAGCATGCAGGCACAATTCAGTACGCGGTTAGATCGTAGTACAACCTATCATCCACAGACTGATGGACAGTCTAAGAGGCTGATCCAAATTCTTGAGGATATGTTGAGAAAGTGTGTGTTGGAATATGGTGGATCATGGGAGGTGTATCTTCATTTGTGTGAGTTTGCTTATAATAATAGTTATTTAGCCAATATTGATATGGCATCGTTTGAGGCATTGTACGGGAGACCATGCAGATCTCCATCTTGCTGGGCTGAACCAAGTGAATAACTTATTGGTTCAATATAGGGTAGTTAGGTAAGAGGTCGAGACTAGGGAGTTCGAGTTCGAAAGGGAACAAGCTATTTATGGTTTATTTCTTTTCCAAAATAAATAAGTAAATAAATTTCAATAAAAATGTGAGTTTAGATAATAACATCATGACAATTTTCAAAAAAATAAAATGATATAATATCAATTATCATGCATGATTATTGACTAATAATAAATATCTCTATAGGATGATTATTCACTCCAAATTAAGAAAAAAAGTAAAACTACAGTAGTGAATTTGCAAAACTAAGCTAAGTAATAATGAACTAAGTTTTCCATGTTATTACTCCAAAGAAATAATCGAATTAATAAATATCCTTTCAATGGTAACATTCACAAAATATTATCACTACTGATTAAGAGACCTCCCAGTAATCAATAAAAACTTTTGCAGAATCAATAGATCTAAAGAAAAACATTATTAATATATATAGTCACTTTTTTATAACAATCTTGATTAATTATGAGATTTTATACCAATACCAAGACTTAGTATAGTGATCTTCATCTTCTCTTTTCTTTTTTCTTTTCTTTTCACAAAAAATAAAAATAAAAAAAAAATCGATGAATACAAAGCACAACCACATTTGAATTAATCAAACAAACCAGTGGGAGTACACATGCCATATATTTTAATGGTTTAGTGCATCCCCTACTCTCCCCCTATAGTGTTTCCATGTGGGAATTGGGCCCAGTTTTTCAAAAACTATATATACATGGACCTTATATTTTATGGTCACCCAACAACTCTAAAGGGGTAGCTCATTAAGACAATTTACTAACGCACAGTTTTGCGACCATATAAATCTCTCCTTTATTTTTGTTAAAGGGCTCTAGTGGGTCACCACTAAATTAAAATGGCTGATTATGATGTGTTTGAATGTGGTTGGCTCTTCAACAAGTACATGTCACCTTTTAATGACTTTTAGCTCTTGTTGGACATGTGATGTGTTTTTGGATAAGTTGATGACCTCCCTACAGTACCCTACATTACAATAGTAAGCCTCACAATATATTGTTGCAATAAAAATGATTAATAATTTAATAAAAATGAGTATTAATTATTTAATGACTTTTTTAATTATATAATGGTTTCATAAATGGCGCCAGCTACCTAGCTAATTAAGGACTTACTGATCACATATATTATATAATTTAAAACTAATTAATTATATATGATTGTCACATTGGAATGACAAGAACAACCATTTAAACACTAAAGTTTCTTATGTGCATATATAATGACAATTCAATCTTCAAGTCACGAAGTCTTTAAGGACTTGATGGGAACTTAATTATAGTGTATATATAACGGACAAAAAAATGCGAAGATTCTTTTTTTAATTAAATTGACAAGTAAATTAAGCTCTTTTGGTCCTCTAGTTGACCTATATCTTTACATTATTATAAGGACTAAATCTTCACCACAAGAAGAATTAGCTTTTAAAACACTAATATATTTATATATTTTAATAGCTATGTTGTTAAAAGTTAATTGAAATAAAACTAACATATTATAAAAATAATTTTTTTTTGTTAAATTTAATTTAAATGTTATTATTATTATTTTGTAAGAAATAATATATTGCTATAAATCAATTAAATATTTTATGATTTTGGACGATGTATAGAATTTAAGATAAGTTTTAACAATGTTTAGTATAACATTATTAGATATTGAATTTTTTTTTCTTATAGTGCTTATGTGGCGGCCCCAAACTCCATTACAACCTCGGGCACTGCCAAGTCGTCGGATACGTTACCACCTTCCGCCACGTCAGGCACTCATATAAATGACAGCCCACGAACTCATTCAATTGTTTACACGTTTTCCAAGAAATCTAACTTAACTAATTATTTTGGTTATTAATAATTTACATGTTGAATTAGGTAAGTTACAAATTTACAGTTATTTAATGCAGAAGTGTTATTGTAAAGCGGAAGTCTTTTATATAGTTAGATTATGCGAAATTTAACAAATCCTAAGCAGTGAAAAATCTAGCAATAATACCATGCATATAACTAAAGAGAATATAAACAGAAATCCATATACATGTATTCAATGTTCTACAGTCCCCAAAACCTAACATATATATATATATATACATATATATATATATATACTGTAGTTAGACACGAGATGTAACAGCAACAAACTCAAAGGTAGTCACCCAAGACCACCTTACCCTTGTTCTTGCTCGTCGAAGGATTTGCACTCAATCACCCAACATATACAGTGACAAGTCTAATGAGCAAAATCCCAAGAGCAGTCCACACAACATTCTTGAATAAAACAGATAAACTATGAGACATGCAAGTATGACTGCTGGCAACAGACAAACATACTCCCATGAATGTAGGCAACGTATGAATAAACAGGTAATCAACATCAATATAAACTTTAAAGAAAAACATTTATTAATAGGCTCAGATATAAAGTAGTTAAATAAATAAACAGTTCAATAACACGAGTAAACTCCGACCTAAATCGGTCGATATGATAAAACAAGACAGGAGACTTGCATTGCACTACGCAAATGCTTTCAGGCTTAAAGTGACTAAATCCCAACTTCAGTAACCGGGCGAACCCCTCCATATGCCATTTCAAGTCAAGGGAAACCCTAATCCCTCCCGACAATCGTAGATATATTCTACTACCATTGACACGAGCGCTATCGCAAGCAAACCCGCACAAGAGATCTAGCCACAACCAAGAGTGAAAACCCCATGTATGACCACCGACAGTCACTCATGAAACGATAATCGATTAAAACCATGTCATGAATAAAGTGAAGCTTTCTCAAAGGTCTTACACAACTGAAATATGCTCTCCGACTTCCTTAGACTCCCGAATTTGACCCAGTTTAGCTCTCAGTACTCAAGCTACGGTCCCGTAAGTCCTTGAAATCTATTTTATTGTATTTAGATTGATTACGGTGGTTTCAGTTGAGTTTTATATAAAGTTTCCTAAACTAACAAGTTAAAGTTTCTGTCAGCAGGGGGTGGAGCACGCTCCTTAGTATGGAGCGTGTTGATATCCTTCACAGGAACATGCTGCCTAGAACGTGGAGCTTGTTCCCCTGAGTTGGGCAGTAGAATTCCCAGTCAAGAATTCTGCTTCTCTACGCTCCGAGGCCTACTCCATAACAATCGACCCATCCTCGACTCATGGGGAACTATCAAACTCAAAACAACAGCATGCCAGAGGCTCATAACAACAATTATCAGCAAATATTTAAAGATTCAACATGCATGTATTCCAACTTTCCAATTTTTCAACAAAACCCAATTCCCATGAAAATCAATTTTAACATTTGAATTATATGTACGAGTAACTTCGAAAACATTAGAGAATAATCAAAAACCAATGAGCAAGTTAAGAAATTCGTTTTTGTTTAATAACCCCAAATTTCAGCAAAATTAGCTTGATTTTCTATGAATTGGACATAAAGGAGAGGAAGTTGTTGATTACCTTAACTTGATCCTCTAATCAGGGGCAAATCCATAAAATTTTATTAGAGGAGGAACTTTCACCTAATTTTTTTTTATAAGAAAGAAACAATTGCTTCCACCAAGATTTGAAGTCATGGTTCTTTACTCTCAAACACCATACCAAGCCATTGGGTCACCCAATTGGTTATACATAAACCCTCATTTTTGAGATTTGTTCTGAGCTTAATTGCTGTAAGATCTATCTATAATAGATGTTTCTTCGATTTGGACTAAGAACTCCTCAATACAAATCATTTTGAAAAGAAAAAAACCAAAATTGGGTCATAACTCCTGTAACGGCATTAGTTCCCACACAAACTGGCCCCCGCCCGACCTAGACCTACGTGGACCCCCGAGTTGGCCCTCGCAAAGTCAATATAGGCCTAGTCAGCCTCCATTTGTTACATCCTCTTTAACTTAATGTTTTAGTTGAGTTATTAAGTTATGCAAGTTTTACATAATTGCAACGGAAATAAACTTAACAATTTTAAATAACTAAAAAATATAAAGTCAGTACAACCTACGGTGTGGAACCGTATGATAAATATATAATCATGCATATCAGGTGATAGATAGTAAAAAAAACGATAATACATGAATCTATGTCACTTGATCCCAAAATGTCCCAGTGTTATCAAAACTGTATATGCAATAATCACAAACAAAAATGTAGAACCTACAGTATGCAAGAGGAGAAACCGCTCCAAGTGTAACGGCCAAATTCTAATTACGTCGTTATTAATACGTATTTTCAGATGTGGACATCAGCTCAGACTCCCGTTGACCACGCAGCTTGGCTAGGGCACGTCCGGATTAAGTAAATAAATCGTTTTTGTGTGTTGTTTTGCATTATTTGTGATGTGTATATGCAATTATGTTAGTGTACATCGCAATGTGTGTATTTATATTGTTATTGCCGAGTGAGATAGTGTGACGAGTATTTGCCTCGAAAAGTGTGTAGACGCAGGTACTGGGTAGACGAATGACAGTACACTAGGTCGGGAAATAATACACGCATGATAAATAACTAAAATGCATTGAATAATTAATATAAAACGCCGCTTAGTCGAGTGGGATTATGTTCGTACATGAGTGGCACGCGTCGCGATGCGGAGCAGGGTATTGAAACGCCCGGGAATTAAATAGTTTATGCATACAAAGGACCAAGTCACCCACTCAAGTCACCATTTGGTGGACCATTTGACCACATCTTAGCCTTAAATGATGCATAGGCATGACCACTACACACTTGATCAACTTTGATATATATATATATATATAAAGTTAGTTTGACCACATCTCACCACCTTTTCTCTCACCTCTCATCATAAATCTGAAATATGGAGCAAACTTGGTTAGGGTTTGGTGATATTTGAAGGTGATTTGAAGGAGGTAGGTGCAACGACCCTAAAATTTAACTCATGCCACATGTCAATACAGGTGGTATGTGGGCCCACACCGTGGTACAGTTATCAATTCTCGGGCATCGACACCAAGGTATGTTATATTTGTTTGGCGTTTGTATTATACTGTATAAATGTAACGGTCATTTTAATGTCCAGGTGCATGAGGACGAGTGAGGAATTAGAGTCACCCAATAGAGTCATTTAAGTAGGTAAGATGGGGTGAGTAAGAACCCTTAGATGGGCCGAGGGATGGGGTGTTGGGCCAAGATTTAGGTGAGGAGTATAAAAACCCCCACACCCACACCTTTTCTTTCTCCTCCCCTATTTCTTCTCTCTCTTCCCTCTCCTCTCCCTCTCCTTAACGTCCCTGTCACGTCACCGGAGGCTGTGGTGGTCAAAGCGACGCGACGATAGCGATTCCGAGCGACCCAAGGTAAGATCTCGCATCTCCTCGCCACCCTCTACGCATTGACATAAGTTTTACCTGTGTTCGTCGTGATAGAATTCGAACACCGTAACATCCCCTAATCTATTAAGGAATGTTCGGCCTGAAACCCAAATTAAGCCCCGCTAAACCAGATCAGGCCTAATTAGAGCCAACAGCCTTATACTCATTCCGGACAACAACCTATATATCTTGATTTTAAATAAAACAAAATAAAACAAACGCAGCAGAAAATTTAAAACTTTTTTGATAAAACATAAGATATACAATACCGATATGAACATCGGTATTGAACTTGTATTCCCACCCCAATTATTACAAATTATAGAGTAATACAATTTATATATATAATAAGGAAACTCACTGCGCTGTAGAGAATATACTAAACCCTTGGTCTTTTCCTTTCCTGAGTTCCAAGTCCTAGTGTACATCCATACCTGGAGGTGTTAAGGTGGGTGAACTCCTACATGCTCAGAAAAACTCTCATGCCAACCATCAACTACCAATTAATATCAAGGCAATGTATAACAACATGAATCAAATACATATCTATAGGAGCATACGAATCAATATAAACAATATATATATAACAGATGCAAGTTCCTTGGTTCATTGCAATGTACCCGTGATTTATATTTCCAATATATGTATTTGAATTGAGTTTCCCTCTCACATCATCAAGAACCAGTTACTGGGTATCTAACCAGTTCTTGTGAATGTGCAGCCAACTCATAAAAACATAGAGTCGCACTCCCTCATCATCACTAAACCAATCACTGCTCGTCTGATTGGTTTATGACTGTTGAGCGGCCAACTCAATAGGAAAGCATTGATCGGGATAATTCCCAAGTCTCTGGGGCAGCGGTGATGGAAGGCCACCCCATCATAGTTCCAAACCCTAGGCCGATCATTCCCGTCAAACCTCTTTCCGGATTACATTTTCATTAAAAACATTTTTGTAAAACCAAAGTCAAATCATGGTACATTGGCCCATTCCCAGTCCAGAACACTACATGCTCTAATGATACTATTTTACATTGCATAATTGATAAAAGATATGAGTCTCACTTACCTGTCCTGAGCTTTCCTAAGTTTTACCGACTTGTGCGACTCCCTAGAGTCCTCAACTTTTCCCACATCGATCCATTACCTAAAATAGACCAATTGTTATCAACTTACGTCTAATATTCATTTATTTATACTCCTAAACTGGTCCCATTCGAATCCAAAATCTCGGGACCTAGTTTCTCACTTATTTTGACCATTTCACGTTTTACGAGGTAAAGACCCCGGTATAAAGTCTCCTCCGACTTTCGAATTCCTCATTTTCCATAGAAATCTCTCAATTTCTATTTATTTGGTCAAAATACTATTTTTTCATATTTTTTCCTATTTTTTAAAATTTCTTTTCTTTCTTATATCTTTTTTTCATTTATTTGGCCCTGAACTGGGCCGAATCGACCCAGTTCAGGGTCTTCTTCCCTAACAGAACTGCGTATGTTTTCTTTTTTTTCATTGCTGGGGTTGGCTCCTAACCCCAACCCCAATCATACTCAACATGTAGCAGCAGGGAGGCAACACAATCCTAGTTAGCCTTACCTTATTTTTCATCATTTATTAAGCAATTTAAGTGTGAGTTATTAATATTAGTGAGTTATTCAAAGATAAGCGAAATCATTTAACATCTCAAACTAATAAAAACAACTTCAATACATAACTCAGGACAACCTAGAATGTAGAAACCATGTGTAACGACCCGAAAAAATATTTTATGTCAGTGTGACGACATGTATTACCTATTTATATTCATGTCTGTGTGACAGGACGGTGACATCCATTTACGTGTAGGGTTTGCCTCAGAAAACGTGTCAAACAGTGGTCGGGTGGACGAAATACGGTTACACGAGTCCGGGAAACGATTTTCATGGACAACCAAAAAATAAGATACAATAATTAATTAATATGGGAATATGTTCGGGTCATTTGTGTTTTCGTTCGCGCGCGACGGTGTGAGGTTTGGTGCATGTCGTGCACAGAAATACCTGAGATAGGCCAATTATTTAGTCGAATGAGAACGACATTGGTGCAAGACCTTGTCTCGAGTTTCGTATCAATTAGCAGTTGTCAAGGTTAAGATTAGGTCTAAATTGGTGCCAAATTGGTTAAATATGGTAATATAATTAGTTCATAAGAGTTTGGTATGTCATTGATAAAGTTACGATTTTTGGGTTTTTGTATGACAAAGACCAGCGTTATAGACGTTTTATGAAGATGGACTATTTTGCCGAGAGTTTGACTCAATTTGGTGAAAAATCGGATCCAAAACGGCACCAGAAGCCAAAACACGTCAAAATAGTGATTTAAGTGAATTAATAATTAAAAAGAAATTAAGCTATTGACAAGCAGCTGAGGGTTTATATATATAAATATATAAACAAAAGATTCGATTGTTTTCATCAGTAGAGAATGATTGAAATGTTGGTTTCTAAACCTTTCAACCCGATTCTTCGCACTTGGAGCTCCCGACGTCCGATTTTCATCCAGTTTCTTTCCGCAAGACAATAGAGCATCGCGAGACGGTCAGGTTGAGCTAAGTTATTGTGGTGGAAACGAGGGATTTGGCCCGAAATCTGGTAAAATCTCAATTCAGAGTGTTTTTCCTCAATTCAATTATAAATTTCGTGATTTTTTTATTTCTTTCGCGGGGTTTTCGTATGAATTGGTATCAACTGTTGTGAATTCATGTATTGGGTTAATTGAGTCAATTTGGAATAAATTCCACCGACGTGGGATAGGGTTTTTGCTATTTGACGTGATGCAACTTAGTTGATAAAAGTTTTGATGATGTATTTGCAGTTGATATTTATTTATATTGGGATTTTGGATTAATTGAATATTGGTTTCGATTTAAATTGACTCCATGAGTTGTGGAAATAATTGAAAGTTGGTATTGAATGGTTTCCTGGTGTTTGTTGGCATGATTTGCGGATTTCACTGTGAAAATGTTGATTTGAAGAAGTTTTACTAATTCAAGATAAATAAAGTTGCCTTGTCAACAGACCATATTGGAAAATTCATAACTTCTCCACCTGTGATATAATTTGAGGGTTTTTGGAATCTAATGAAAGTAAGAAATCTGTACTACAAGTTTCTTTTTGATTAGTATGACAAATATTGAGGTTTTTGAGGTTAAAAAGTTACCCCATATCAGCTAGTTGAAGTTGTTATAAATAATTATATTTGGAATTAGCTCTCGAGCGCACTTTGATCGCAATTTTCATGAGGTTTCGTGATTTGGTTTCATTTGAAGCTTGACCATTATATAATTGGGTATTCAAGGAAGCTATTAGAACCAATTTAAAGGTGAACTGACTCTCTGGAAACCCCAAAAAGTCTGTTGAAAGTTAGATGGCTGTAATTAAATCAATGCTTAGTGGACTGGTAATAAGAGTAAGTGATTGGTTTGGGGGACATGTGATAGCCGCAAGTACGGAGTTTCGCATTGTACTGTAAGTAAAACCAGTGGAACTTTAATATTATTTCATTTGTACAATTACTTGGGTGTTAACTTTCTTGAGCAATATTTCTTGATGGAATATGATTTTTTGAGTTCCATTTGTGATATCTATCTTTGGTGGATTATTGGCTTGATTTTTCTTGGATTCCGAATGAGTAGTCTTTTAGGTATAAATGGGCAATATGGTGGTCACGGTCTATACCGTGAGTACACGAATTCTGAACATGTTTAAACCTGCAGTTTGGGGTTGCGGTTACAAGCGTGTGTCGATAACTGTATGTTAATTGTGTGTGAATTGAAGTTGTATACCTTACTCTAAGCTGTTTGGATTGTGTGGGTTCAGAATCTGTCTAGAAAGTCAGGTTGTTTACTAGGTGTGGCAATCTTATGGACTTGGAACACTTATATATTTTTTGCTTTTTGCTCTCAACACTCATTTATTGTTGATATCTCAGTATTTCATTATCATGTTGGCTTTTATTGTCTTTGTGATATCTATGCATGATACTTGATTAGCCGTTATTTGACTTTTGAATGATATTGAATATCCATTTGGTTATTACTGTTATACTTATGTACTCACCGTCCTTTTTATGACGGTGGGTGCAGACTCATCATATTGCAGGAAAAGCAAGGGACCAGTGATAGGCGACTGAGGTGAAGGACTACTAGGTGATTAAAGCTCGCCTAGTAGGTAGGTCATATGTATTATATATGTGTTTTGAAAACATTGGGATATGATTATGAGAGATTTTGAGCATGTATACTATGATGTAATCCTCTCACTTGGTGTTGGTATACATATGCAGAGTTTCCACATTCTAGGTTATCCTAATTAGTGTCTTATGGTTATTGTTATTAGTTTGAGAATTGAAATTTACTTCCGCTATGATATGATGACTCACTAATAATGAATAACTCAACTTAATTAACTTAATAAAAGGTAAGGGGTAGGGAAGGCTGACTAGGTTTGCGTGGATTGCTAAGTCGGGACTCTGGGTTTACATGAGTCTAGGCCTGGCGAACCACAATTCAAGGTTGTGGAATTGGGGCCGTTGCACCATGCATATGTATACCATCACCATAGGCCATGTCACAGGAGAGTATATCATAGTATGCATGTCCAAGATCTCTCATAACCCAAAGCTTAATGTGAAACAAATATATACAGTAATACAAAAGAAATAAAAACCTACTTCAATGACAAAAAAGAACTGCTTTGTTATCCTTAAAGTAAATCATCAAACTGATGAGCTTTTCCCTTACTCGACTATGGGTCTGCACTCAATCAAGCACAATAATGATGAGTCCTAGGTAAGTAATGTCAAACAGGATGTTTACAGTATTTCGAAAGTAAATAAACAGTCTATATTCATACCGATAGAAAAACAAGTACAGGGAATGCATGAACAAATAAAGACTGGAAATAAATCTGAATCAATAAAAAATGAGTGTCCAGGAAAATAATAGAAAGGCGCAAGTAGTCCCGACCACAAAGAAAGTCATTGAGTCATGGGAATGCTACCTCCAAGACTCGGAGTTTAGGACATGATACACTCACACAATCCTAAAGTCCACGCGGATGCAGTGTCCCCGACAATCTAGCGAAGAACTCTCGCTCCATATAAAATTACAAACAATATCGTGCGTACCGAGTTCCCGACTCTGGAATGTTACCTCAGATAACCCTTCCTCCAAAGGATCACGTTGACTTACTTGCCCTCGAATCACTTAATCTAAATAGAGTTCCAAACTAGGAATAGAGCAATAACAATAACAATTAAAAGTTCAAAGAAATAACTGTAAAATTCTCCACTGCTTCACTTACTAGTGTCCAATACTATTATGCACTCACATGACGTCAATTCGTCCTTTACGAATTTCACATGTGCCTATCACTGTCCTACAATCCATGTTAACCAATTGATTATAAACCCGTTAATTATCCTCCAATTTATCCTAATTTATATAATTTTATTCATTTATGTATTTGGGTCAATTACTCGGGTATTGATCTGTATTCGAACTCATTTAGATAGCCAAGAGACCCCTGAAGTTTTTGAAAAAAATAAACAAAAATTGGTCTAATGAGCAGTGCTACGCCGTGAATGGCGTCGTGGGACCAAATGCCTGGCGATGTCACTTAGAGCCCCAAATTACATAATTTTTGTCAGGGATGTCGTAACTGACTTCGTGGGGTGAAATGCCTCACGACGTTAATTACTGTTTCTGAAACAGGGGTTTTTTCAACACCCGGCTCACTTTGCCGCGTTCCAAGCCTATCCCAAACTCATAGAGACATAAGTCTAGGTCGGGCCAGGCCTAATTTAGAGTTGTGGAACTGAAGTAAGGCTGACTAGGCTTGCTTTGATTGCGCGAGGGTTGACTCAGAGTCTACGTAAGTCTAGTCCCGGCTTGGCCCAGTTTAGAGTTGTGAAACTGGGGTTGTCACATCAATCACCGTAGCAAGTTGATTTACTAATCCTAATTGTTCAAAGGAATATGCAACCGCCATAAAATTGGCTTTCAAGATCTGCAACTGTAATGATGGAATAGTTTGAAAATCAGTGACTATTCTCTTAACAAACGTATGGAATATGACAGTTCACAAATTCATCATTCGAAGCATAACGAAAAATAAAACTTCGAACAAGGGAAGTAAATACGAAACTTCTAAAGAGGGAAAACAGACTAAACTTTGCGACATGAGAAGGAAACAACTACCTATGAAAAACATAACGTAACAACTAGTACCAACCTCATAAATGCAAATCTACGCACGGTCTTCGAAGAAAAAAATGGATGCAAATGTAGAGAGATGACTATTGTCGATAGTGAATATGATGATCGCAACGAGTGTGACAACCCAAGTTTCAAATCCTAAGCTGGACCTCGCCCGGCTTAGACTTACGTAAACCCCCGAGCTAATCTCGCTGAGTCACGCAAGATTAGTCAGCCTTCCTTTACCGTTTACCATTTTTAAACAATTTATAGGTTGAGAATATCGATTAGTGAGTTATCATTGGTATAGCAGAAGCAAATTCATCTCAAACTAATCCAAATAACCACAAACATACCAAATAAGACAACCTAGAGTGTGAAAACTCCGCATATGTATATCACCATCAATGATCACTCAAAAGAGAATAACATATAGATATACATGCCCAAAATCTCTTAAAACCACAAGTCCCTATATTTCAAAGCAATATATGCAATAATACAAGAAGGATCACCTATATCAGCCAAGTGGAAAGACGTTCTTCTGTATCCTCAGATGATATCGCCTAACTATAAAGCCTTTCACTTGCTGGACTGTGGATCTGCACTCCATCAAACACAAGAATGATGAGCCCAGGTAAGTAACGCCAACCAGGACATAATACATCATTTCGAAATAAATAAATTAGTTTAATTTATGACGATAGATAGAAAGGAACAGGGAGCACATGAATACACAAGACGGTAAATAAATCAATCGAACATAAAGTATTCGAAATACGAAAATTGAATAGCAAGGAGTCTTGACCAAATGGTTGTTGAGTCGCGGCAAAGCCCAGTAGACTCGGGTTCAAGACGAGACACAACCTACCAGCCCTAACCCTTGCGACTATGAGATATCCACTTACCTAGATAAAAGCCCCCAACGTAAACTCAATCGGGAGATATAAACAACATCCAGATAAAAGCTCATACTGCAGATAAAAGTAACCATGACTCACTTGCCAATGGACCACTCAACCAAATGAAATTCTAAGAAAATAAATGAACAGAGCAATAACAACAAATTAAAGCTTAAGAAATAACTGTAAATTCCTCATTTGTTTACTTACTTGCGTCCAAAACTAACTTACACTCACACGACCTCTAACTCACCTCCTACGAATCCCGTGTGACTCGTCAACAACTAAAACTTTTTATAATTCAATTGTATTACAAATCCTATTAAATACTTTCTAATTTACCCAATTTTTTATAATTATTTTATTTGTGTAATTGGGTTGATTTTTAAGGTATTGGGTCGTATTCGAACCCATTTGAATCCCTGAGAAATCCCTAAAATTTTCCAAAATTTTTATAAAAATCCCCCCATGTGAACAGTGTCACGCTGCGATGGCACTAAGGGATCTAACTCATGGCGGCGCCCTCACGGCGTGAATTCAGGGCTCACTGCCCCCGACGCCGTGGGTGGCACCGTGGGTATAAATGCCCACGGCGTCCCTCGCGGCGTGAGTCCTACACTCACTTTCTGGGTTTTTTAAAACCCCGGCTCACATCGTCGCGTTCCGAACCCATCCTAAACTCTTGGGGACGTCCGTTACTACCACAAACCACATTCGGTTCACGTCAAAACCTCGATAATCCCTCAATTCCGAAAATCATTCAAAAGTTTTAAAAAAATTCTACAGCTTCTCCAATCACCAAACCAATTCACAAATCACCAATAAATCATCTATCAGATCACAAAATCATCATAAAACCCATTTCCAACATTTCTCAAAAATCTCGTCCGACATCGTCATGATGAAAACCCACAAAACTACAACCAAAACGTAGATAAACATGTGGAGAACCGAGACCACACCTTAGAATTCGAGGTTGGTTGATCCTTTGGCGTCAAACTGCTTTGAAACTCTCCCGTTCTCACATTGTGTGTTTGTTGAAAGAGAAGAGATAAAATGGATGAAAGAAAAGTTGATGAGGTTTCTTTTATACCCCCTCCAATTCATCTACACACCCACACGAATTTTGAGGCACATCTCAAGGCCACAACTTAATCCATCCAACCACTTTCCTTTGTGACTCCCGCTTACAACTTAACCATTTCTCGCACAATACTCGCATTCCCGGACTCGTTCCATACCACGACTCGCTCGTCGCGTAACCCCAGACGTATCAACGAATCGAATGCGAGATACAACTTTTAATTATTACTTATTTTGTATTTAGTCAGTGTTTTTAATTCATTAAATCCCCCAGACTGTTAATTACCCGTCAACTGTTCGTCCGAAACCCGTTATTCACGTTCCCATCGAGTCAAACTCATTTCCCAACACCAATGCTCACACTCAAACTTCCTCACACGTTTGGGACATTGAAATTTACATCCAGGTAATAAAATATAATACAAAGCACTGAACAAAATTAACATACCTCAGTGTCAACAACCGAAAATTGGACAACTGTATCACGGCAAGGTTCCATGTACGACCTAAAATTGACACGTAACACGAATTAGATTTTAGGGTCGTTACAATGAGAATGAAACTAATCATCTAATTATCATATTTGAACGGATCAGAGAGTTTATTTAACCAATAAGAGGAAAACGGGGTTATTGGAGCTGTCGCCGATCAAAAGAGACGATCGACGGTGGTTCAAAAGGTAGAATCAAGGAGACGAACTGTCACGACCCAAATTTCTAATAATAGATTTGTCCGCAATTAAGGGGTTGATGATCAGTGACGTGGACCGACGACGGGTAACAATCCTAAAACTCGGTTCGGGGGTCGAGTAATATATTATTTTTTAGTGTGATGGATGTCTAGTGTAATGTATGTGTGTACCTTATACCCGGAGTTATTTAGTTCGATTATTTCATCGATTCAACGTGTTGGGATGTGCCTCGAGTTGCGTGCTAGTCGTGGGACTGGGTAATTAAGTTTTAATATTGATCTAGTAGGACTTAACTACGTATTAGTCAGTCTTTCTAACCCCTTTACCAATTTTACCGCGTTTAGAATAAATAATACACTAGTCCTACCAATTACATAAATTTATAGTTAATTAAAACTTTACTGACTTATTAAAATAGGCGAAAGTCTTCTCGAAATTTAGTAGAAGTCTTTACAGTTTATGCGGAAGCAAATAGATAAACCCTAAGTATGAAAACCAGGGAATAACGATCACAATATATATGACGTAAGTGGCAAACATATAGACAATGTAATAGTTAAAAGGTTGGGGAAGTATCGTTTAACCCAATATACAACCCAATAGTATCAAAGACATAATAATAATAGAATACAAAATATCAAAACAACCTGCAAGTCAGGACAGTAGCACGCTCTAAGCTCAGAGGTAGTCATTAATCTTCTCCTTGCCCAGCCTACTGCTCAACAGATCTGCACCCACCGTCATAAAAAGGACAGTGAGTACAAAAGTATAACAGTAATTCTCAATCGATATATTTATCCACATTTGCAAAGTAAAAAAATCGTACTTAAAAGCATAAACAATAGCCAAGAATTGCTCTAAATAAAACATGCAAAAAATATCGGTATGTACAAACGAAACTGACACAGGCTAAGTAGTAATGATCTAGGTCTAGTCGGTCATGAGTTACATTACTTCAGACTTATTCCACTATCATAGGGCGTGAGCTCTTTCAAACGCCTCATTTGTTTCCATATTCTATCAATTCTCGCCGAACACCCCAATTCATTATGCTGTAAGTCGCGCGAGTGTAGTGGAAAATGCCAACATACCCGTAGTCCAGTGACTACTTTGTTGTCACTGGACCCTAGTTTCTATGACTATTTTGTTGTCAATAAAGGACTCGGGTTTGATTTACATGTCAAGACTTAGTAAGATGCAAAACACACTTATTCAAGATTACAAGCCCCTATTCTAAACTCGAAATTGATTACCTAATAGATGTTATTTAGCTTGGACACTAACAAAATAATGACAAGAAGTGTAAAGTATAGAATTGAGTTCAACAAATAGCAAACAATAAGATATCATGACATCAAATCTCATTACTTGAGGAATAGCAATTGCAAGTCATGATATTGGAACATAAGCATATCTATATCAAATCAGACTAGTGAGGCACATAATAATGGAATGAAATGCAAAATAAAGACATCAATGAGATTAATCACACTCAAGCAAGTTCCTAGCTATTTCTCAGCCTCCCAACACCCAAACTCGCATTCTCGAAGTCCCGACACACTTCCCTATGCCCCTGGGGTGGTTAGACATGTATTAAGGTGGGTTTAAGTTGGTTAAGGTGGGGTTAGGCTTGTGGTTGAGGTGTTAATGTGTTGCAGGAAACAGTTGAGAAGTTGCTGGAAAGTGACTTCCCAAAACACCTACCGCGCTGGGGGATTTCCCTAGAGTGTTGGGTGTCGTAACCTAGAAAGGGCAACTACTCTAATGGCCCCTTAGACCCTTGTTCTCCTCCTCTGAGGGTCTAGAATCATCCCTCAACAACAACATACACCAGACACTCCATATAATTCATCAAGACTGTAACGGCCCGAAAATTTGGTTATTTGTGAATGATGATGTGTAATATGTCTTTATACTCGTATTTGAGTGACCGGACTGTGAAACAGGTGAACGAGTGGGAAAAATGGACGCACGGGACTCGACAACTGGGTTACGAGTACACGGGAGACTAAAAACATAATTAAAAGAATTATTTAACAATTTTATAGTTTATTTGTGTGAGACAAAGGTAAGAGTGTGCATGTAAAGGGGAAATACGGACCGAGGAGGTGAGATGGGCGGGGAAAATGTTTGGAAAATATACGGGTGTCGAGTTAAAAATTATGTATCGTGACAATCAAATAATGGGGGAACCTTGGTTCAACTTTGAGATGTGTGGGTTGGTAAGAATATGGGTGGACACAACTAGGACACACACCCCACTTATTAAACTATTCCTACCATACCCATTTAAATTTCAAACACCCCACCCACTCTCATCACTCACGTCACCCTACCCCTCACTCTAATTTAAACACTCACGTCATGCACACTCTCTCACTTTTCTCACACGTTCTCACGTTCCCTCTCCCTCACTCTCTCATTCACGGTTTCTTCTCATCAACACTCACGGCCTCCCTCTCCTTCTGCTCACCAGCCCCTGCTCTTCACCGGAGATCGAACCAGACCCGTCAGAGGTATGCCGTCGACCGGAGGTGAGCATCCCTTCTTCCTCTCTTCCCTCTCGGCCGTTCTTCTCTCTCGGTCGTGCACTACTCCCCTCTCGGTTTCACTCACCTCCCTGTCTGGCTGTGCTCACTGCCGGTTACCGGAGGTTCAAGGGTGGCCGAGAATCCCACCGGAGGTCCTCCTACCTCCTTCCCTCTCTCGTTCTCTCATTCATTCTCACAATCTCTCTCTCTTGTATACTCTCGAGCTCTCTCTTTCTTCTCGATTTTTCTCTCTCTCTCTCTGTCTCTCTCTCGACTGTTGCATGACAGTGGTTGCCGGGGTTCACTCCCTCGTCGGAGCTCTCTCTCTATCTCTCTTTCTCTCTCTCATTCCCTCTCTCTCTTTTTCTTAACTTTTCACGATTTTGTTATGTTTTGTGTGCATGTGGGCTGCTAGGGTGGATGTCGTGATAAGGACCGGTTGTGGGCGACCTTCGGTGACTCACCGGAGTCCAGATCGTCCCGGAGCAACCCCCCCTCATGACCCATGCAAAGTCCCTACTAGTGTACACACATTAAGTTGGTTTTATAGGGTTTTTACCCTCTCGCCGAAAAATGCCCTCACCGGCAACGCCACCACCGGACCACGATGACGGGGACGCTGTCGGGGACCCCACCAAACTCATATGTGGGTCCCACAACTTTAAAAGTGGCCGAAAACAGTTTCATTCCGAGCTAAAAATTCGTTATTTCATGTGTTTTGTATGGTGGAGCCTAGCCGGAAACCGCCGCTGCCGGTGGTGCTACCGGCCGAACCACCACCAGTGGAGGTTGTCGGGAATCTCATCTAACATTGGTTGAAGTCCCGCAACCCTTGGTTAAGTCCGAAACAATGTTATTAGGGCGTTTTGACGTGATTTCATGTGTTGCCGTCGTCGAGTCGTAATTTGCGTTTGTTGAAGTAATTCCGAACTGGTGGAAGGTTTTTTTTCGGCTTTCCCATGCCATGATAACCCTTCCCCGATGTCGGACAACACCAGCGAGGTTTCGTGTTTGATTGTACATGTCAGTTCAATTTTCACGAAGAGTTATGGTTAAATGTTGGTTTGTATTGAAACATCGTGTGGCGATGAATGGTTATGACGTCGTAGTCATGTCGTCGGTCCTCGAGACCATGACATGACCCACATACGACTGAGCCGAGCCTATGATTCACGATGAGGCTTATAAATATTGTGTTTTCAAAACCCGAGAGAGTATTCGTTTTTCGATTAAATTGTTGTGTTGTTCGAGTCATTTAAATCATTGGGGATAATGATAAGTTTAAACCTAGGTTTAGTGAATAAATTGACCTATTAATACGAGTTCCCGACCTTTTCAGGTAGCGGGAAACTTGGGGATACGCGTTAGAAGTCGCGGGAGCGTTGTACGCGGGTTACGATAGTTCAGGTAAGTACACTTGCCTTAAAAAGCATTTGTACGTTAGTAAGCCAGCTAAGAAAATATCATGTGATTCATTTTCCTTTCTTTGTGTTTGTTATTATCAAATTATTGGCTTTCCATTCCATATTCCTTGTATGTGTGTTCTTGGCATAAGTGTGTGTCTCGAAGGTACATGCGGCCTGCACTAGAAGGGATAAAACGCGGGCACTCGAGCGCACGAGTATTTGACCACCCCTAGTGATTGTGTGATACCATGTACTGGATTGTTGTGGATTGTTGTGGATTGTTGTGGTATTGTTGTGGAATATAGACCAATTATGGCCTCTTTTGACTCGTAGGGCACACATGTTTCGATTGCGTTTGTTTTCCAGTCTGTTTATCATGCAACTTGTTTATTTAAATTCCCGTCTTTTCATTCCCGTATGATATTTAGACTGTCTTGTTTGTTATTTCATGAATTACTGTTATATTCTTCTGGCTTTACTTTCGATTTCTCTCAGTTGCTCACCGTCTAGTTTGTGACAGTGGTTGCAGATAGGACGGAGAGCAGTAGGGGCAAGGGACCTTGCCTAGGAGACTTTTTGTGAGCAACTGGACTTGAGGTACCGAGATGTAGGTTCATGTTTATTTCTTTTTGTATGACGTTTATATATATATGATCGTTTTGGGACTGGGAAATATGTTTTGAGGTGGATTCCATCAATCCATTTTGTTGACTTGAATATGACTATATCGGGGTTTTCCACATTTATATAGATTCATAATTTCCCTTTCATTGAGTTATTTCCCAATATTTGATTAGAATATGATTTTGCTTCCGCTGTGTTATAATTGCAATAACTCTTTCATAAATCTTGAAATTTTGATAATTTGAGGCTGACTAGGCTTGTCAGGTTCGCTGAGAAACTTACTCGAGACCTGCACGGGTCTAGGCCGGGCGTACCCAAATGCATTGAGAATTTGGGGCCGTCACAAAGACATACATATTTGAAGGATTTAGATATGCATTTGTTGAAGAACATCAAGAACACATCAACACATTCAAAATTTCGAAAGTTACCCAAATCTTCACTCATTTAAAAATTCTTAATGATAAAATTATTAGAAAAAATGCAAGGGTTTCAAATATGTAAATGGTTTTCACAAATAGACACCTTCACTTGCTCAAATTATGAAAAATCAAAACCATGTGAAAAGCCCCAATTTAAATTTGATAATTGGAAACTCAACCTCGAATTAATGCTTTTATTATGATTAGAAACACTTAACAAAACACTTTGAGAATGATCATATGCAAAAACCCCATGACTCCCTAACTACAACTCTTGAGTTTAAAGCTTATGCATGAGTTTGTACCTAAGGTTCTTGTGCTTTGGTGCTCCCAACAACTTGTCTTCCTCCCTTGAGCTTTCAAATTCCAACAGGAAACCTCCACCATAACTCTGAACTTTTGGGTTTGCATGCATGCAAAATGAGGAAGAATGTTCTAAATTGTGTTTATATACTTGTGATTTCATCAAGTGTCCACTCTCCCACTTCTAGGTCAATCTAATAGTCATCACACACCCCTACTCTCCACTTATTCCAGCCTCACATTTTGACACAACATTCATGGGAGTGTGTCCTAACACGCATCCCGAGGTACATCCATGTGTATATTTTTTTGTCAAAACTATAGGACTTCTAATTTTGATTAAATCAATATATGTATCATAGTTTTATGCAACTAGTTATTTAAACATAATTTTAAATAAATTTAGACTTACCACAAAACTAGCTACTTGGTCCCCGGCTCGCAAGCAACTCAAGGCACGTCCTCGATCATCTCGACACCTATAACTGCATGAACCGACTTAATTAGTCTGCACATTTATATAACACTAGGCATACACCACAACAAAATATAAAAGATACCTCGACAACGTGCCTCGGTCAGCGTGTGTATCTCACGCGGGTCCCACGTCACGGGTCGGTGATCCTGATTAAGGAATTAATCAAGGGTTAAAAATTCGGGTCGTGATAGGAAGTTAGGAGTATAAATGGGCCATAAGACATATAGATGCGTGAGTGCAATATGATGAAATGAATGACTATATAAAGCAAAATGTGCTCATTTAAAACACATGAACTTAACTAAGCTGAACAAAACAGAAATCAGAGCTGGAGTACTCTCAATTTGGTGCTAAAAGAGTTGGATTTCATCAACTATTGAAGATCAAAACCCAACTCTACACATCCACTTCATTATGTAGAGTTCTAACTAACTCAAACACTCATTTTCATGGTTTATGAGTCTTAAATGATAAGGCTTTGTGTGAAATCAGTTGAAAAGTGTTTTAATGTTGATTTGAATCAAAATGGAAGCCTTTATTTAAGTTTGAAAGTTCAATTTTCAAATTTACAAAGTTTTGCTCAAATTGGTGTTCTTGCATGAATCTAGTTTTCTGGATTTTGGGCTTTAAAACGTGTTTATTTGTAAAATCTAACTTCGTTTTTGAAATCCTTGTTGAAGAACGCTTGGACTAGCACTAATGATCTTGAGTTTCAGTTTTAAAATCATAAGTTTGTCAAATGGAACTTTCATGGTGATCTTCAGTGTTTGTTGAAATGCATGTGACGATCCTTCATAAATTGTGATTTTTGATGCATTATAAGAAGTGCCTAGTGTATGTTTGTTTGAGGAGGTGGATAAGGTCCAAGGGAGGAAGAAGGAGGAGATTCTCGAGCTGGAAAGCCAGAAAATTTGTTGCAGATTCTTTAAGTTTTCACTCGCACTCGCGTCTTGGACAATCCAACCAAAATACAGGCAGGGCACCCACCTCATTGGGTGTTCTCAAGGCGACCAAAATCTGCAATTTCTCCAATTTCCTGCAATACCCCAAACTCGAACTTAACCCTGATGGCCTAGCCTAAGTCGACCTAAAACTACTCTAATACATGTTCAATCACCCCAGGGGCATAGGAAAGTGTTCTGGGAGTCAGGGTGCGAGAGTTTGGATGTCGAGAGGCCGGTCGAACTAGGAATCTTTACCTGAAAAGTGAGTAGATAAACTAAATACTTATTTTCATTTCATTTTCGCTTTAATTTCTAAATTTTCAATTGGTCCATGTGTGTTAATCCTTGTACTCAAAATGTCATATTTGTTGTGTAATCTTCTCATTTATGGAGTAATTTGCCATGACATTCCTTTGAATTACTTATTTTATCCTTCGTCAGTATTTTTCCTTGAATATTTAAATAGATGAGAGCGACACACGGAGTATGGGATCTGGGGTGTCGACATCTATTCAGTTAGTGACACAGACCTACTACATGAGGTTGTTGGATGAAATCTATAACTAAGTAGGGTAATACTGAGGTACACGTGTACTGACCTATTACATAAGGTTCATGTATGGCCAAGTAGGGTAATACGAAGTGCACGTGTATTGACCTATTACATGAGGTCGTTAGGATGATGGTCCTCAACCAATAAGGGTAGTACCGATGTGCACTACTAGCATATTGTATCCGAATCAGTCTTGCTAGTTTTCTTGTGGTATTTACAAGCGTGTTTCTATTTTAAGCAATTTTTCGATGCTTTATGCTTTTAAATACCTAGTTTCTTGTATTTGGAAATGTGGATAAATGTCTATTCTGTTATACTGTTATTTCATTGTGCTCACCGTCCTTTTTATGACGGTGGATGCAGATCCGTCGACTAGCAGGTCGGACAAGGAGAAGATTGATGACTATCTTTGAGCCTTCGTCGTGTACCTTTTATTTTCGTAGGTTTTGGTATTTTGATGTATCTATTTACTTACGTCTTTTTATATACATTTTGGGTTGTATATTAGGTTGAGCGATTAGTTCCCCGACTTGACACATTGTCACACTGTTATCACTGTTGTAAAAATAGACCGAATAGAGCAAGACCACGACAAATAATTTGGGATAATAAAAGTGAAGAAAAATGGACACAGAGATTTTTACGTGGAAAACCCCCAAACAAATTAGGGTAAAAACCACGGGCAAGGATAGAAGAATTTACTATGAGAAAAATAATAGGTGTTACACAATCTCTCTATTTATAAAGGAGAAACACTGAAAATATCTCTCTTTATAATAGGAGAACACTCACTCTCTATTTGCTCACAACAGAGCACACTTGCACTTTGCACTGCTATCTTGTGCTCTGAGGTTCTGCTTCTCTACTACCTCTACACTTTGTTCTAACGCGTTGGGCCTATTTATAGGCAACCAAAGACGCATTGGTCAAAGCAATCAATCAATCAATCAATCAATCAATCAATTAATCAATCAATTAATCAATCAATCAATCAATCAATCAAAGACGTGTCAAGTGCATTTTCCTTGCATGTTCCTTGCATGTGGGTCCCACGTGTGGGGCCCACATGTTTCTTCACAATCTCCCACTTGAAGATTTGATTGAGAATCAATCAGATCTTCACACCATTCTTTCTTCCTTGCTATTTCCATGTTGCTTACATTTCTGTCAAGCCGCATGAGGATCGACACCAGATAAATTTGTCAGCATTGATCGTCTTCGTCAGAAAATCTGCTAGGTTGTCTGTAGTATGAATTTTCTGCATGTCCACGGTTCCTTCTTCCACTTTCTCACGAACGAAGTGATACTGAACTCGTATATGCTTTGTTTTTGAATGAAAGGTTGGATTCCTTGCGAGATGCAAGGCACTCTGACTGTCACAATACAAAGTAATTTTCTCTTGTTTGTGCCCGAGTTCCTCCAACACCATCTTCAACCATACTGCTTCTTTACTAGCTTGTGTAGCTGCGACATATTCTGCTTCTGTTGTTGACGTAGCCACAACTGACTACAGTTTTGAAACCCAGCTTACTGTCCCGCCAGCAAGTGTGTGAACACATATCCAGTGGTGGATTTGCTTTTATCGAGATCTCCTGCATAATCAGAATCAACATATCCACTGACAATAAAGTCTGATCCTCCGTAACATAATGCAACATTTGAGGTACCCTTGATGTATCGTAGGATCCTCTTTACAGCATTCCAATGCTCTCTGCCAGGATTCGCCATGTACCGACTAACTACTCCCACTGCTTGGGCAATGTCTGGTCGTGTACAAATCATCGCGAACATTAAGCTTCCCACTGCTGATGCATACGGCTTTCGAGACATTTCCATCCTCTCTTCGTCACTGCTAGGACTCATACTTGAGGATAACTTGAAATTAATAGAAAGTGGGGTAGAAATTGGCTTACAGTCTTGCATGTTGAAACGACGCAAGATCTTCTTCAAATAATTTTTCTGAGAAAGCCAAATCTTTCTATTATTTCTGTCTCGATGAATTTGCATCCCTAGAATCTTGTTTGCTGGTCCCAAATCCTTCATCTCGAACTCCCTAGCCAACTGAGCCTTCAATTCTTGAATACGATCTTTGTTGGGGCCTGATACCAACATGTCGTCTACATACAACAACAAAACAATGAAATCATTGTTACCAAATCTCTTGCAATATGCGCAAGGGTCTGCATTTAGTCTGTTGTAACCAAGGCTCATTATGAAGGAATCAAATCTCTTGTACCAACACCTCGGCGCCTGCTTTAAACCGTACAGAGATTTGTTCAACCGACAAACCAAGTTCTCCTTTCCTTGTTCTTCAAATCCTTCTGGTTGGAGCATATAAATCTCTTCTTCAAGATCTCCATGAAGAAAAGCTGTCTTAACATCTAGCTGCTCTAGATGTAGATCAAAAGTAGCACACATCGCTAGAACTACTCGAACTGTTGTAAGTCGAACCACAGGGGAAAATATCTCATTGAAATCAATGCCTTCTTTCTGAGCATATCCTTTCACCACCAATCTTGCACGATACCGCTCCACTTGATCATCACTGTTTCGTTTGATCTTGTAAACCCATTTGTTGCCAATGGGCTTCCTGCCTCCTGGTAATGGCACTAGCTCCCATGTTTTATTTTTATGGAGAGCTTCGATTTCTTCCTGCATTGCTGCCGTCCACTGAGATGCTTCCGAGCCATGCATTGCCTCTTGAAGAGTTGATGGTTCTCCTTCCTCGGTTAGAAGACAGTATGCAACATTGCTTTCCATAATATAATCTGAGTGCCGGTCTGGTGCGTTTCTCGTGCGAGATGATCTACGAGGTTCTGGAACTTCAGGTTCACCTGGTTCATTCTCCTCATACTCGCAGTACGAACTTTAAGAATCCTTTCGTTCGATTCACATTCCACCCGTCTCGTTGTAGTTTCGACATGCTATCATCTTCCTCTATTTGTTGTACCTTGTCCTCTCAAAGAGAACATCTCTGTGACTACAACCTTGTGGGTAGTGGAATCCCACAGGCGATACCCCTTTACTCCGTCAGCATACCCCAAGAATAAGCATTTCCTGGATTTTGGATCTAGCTTTGTAGTTTCTTGGGCATTGTACATAGCGTACACTGGACTTCCAAATACATGGAGGTTTGAATAGTCAACTGGTTTACCAGTCCACATTTCCATCGGTGTCCTCAACTCAATTGTCGTTGATGGAGCCCGATTTATCACGTAACAGGCGGTGTTGACTGCTTCAGCCCAAAACTTTTTTTCTAAGCCTGCAGTACTCAACATAGCTCTTGTTCTTTCTAGTAGAGTTTTGTTCATCCGCTCTGCCACTCCATTTTGCTGAGGAGTGTATGTTGTAGTGAACTGTCTTTTGATGCCTTCCTGTTTGCAAAAGCTATCAAACTCATTGCCAGTATATTCTCCTCCATTGTCAGTCCTCAAACACTTGATCTTCTTCCCAGATTCAAGTTCAACCCGCGCCTTGAACACTTTGAAGATTCCGATCACATCTGCCTTCCTCTTGATTGGATACACCCAACATCTCCTGGAGTAATCATCAATGAAGGACACAAAATAATTTGCTCCTCCTATTGATGTGACTGGTGCTTGCCATACATCAGAGTGGACCAATTCTAGAATAGTCTTACTTCTAGAATTTGATGTGTTAAACTTCAACCGATGTTGCTTGCTTGTTACACAATGCTCACAAAAGGGTAGTGACACCTTTGTGAGGCCTGGAAGTAGCTTCTTCTCAACAAGGATTTTCATTCCTTGTTCGGACATGTGTCCAAGTTTCTGGTGCCAGATCATTGTAGATCTCTCACTTGAACAACTTGAAGCAACTGATGCTTCGCCTTCCTGAAGAGTCTCTCCCATGAGCAGGTACAAGTTTGCAGCAACCTTTTCTCCCTTCATAAGTACAAGCGCTCCTCGACCGATTTTCATGATCCCTTTCTTGACTTTGATTTCACAAATAAGATCATCAAATCGTCCCAAAGATAGCAGATTCTTCTTGAGGCCTTCCACATGTCGCACTTCTTGGATAGTGCGAACGATCACTGTCATACATCTTCAACATGATGGTTCCGATGCCAATGACCTTTAGAGCATGGTCATTACAACCGTATACGATCCTCCTAAAATAGGTTCATAGTGATGGAACCATTCTCTTCGAGAGGTCATGTGATACGTCGCACCCGAGTCGATAATCCAGGCATCGAGAGAATCTTTTCCTGCTTTTAGTTGTTGTTGCGCCTCGCAACACAATGCGAGCTCCATCATTTGAAGTGCTAGCCACATTTCCTTGAGGATCGGAGTTTTTCAAACTCCAACAGAGCTCTTTCTTCAAATGACCCTTCTTGCCACATTGTAGCATTTAAAATTCTTCTTGCTTTTTGACTTTGATCTACCATGATTGTGACTCCCATGGGGCCACGTTCGTTGATCTTCCTCTCATCACATCGGGGGCCTCCACTTGTTGTGAATCGGCTCGCCTCGTCTTCTTTGTTCTTGCGCCGATTTTCTTCTTCTAGAACAAGCCATTTTGCAACATCATCGAAGGCTAAACAATCCGTTAAGAGATTATTTGTCGATTGATGATGAGTTGATCATACGAATCCGGTAGACTTTGAAGCGAAGTTCAAGACGTTTCTGCGATTCTATTTTATAACTCAATGATGTGAGTTGAGAAAATAGTGTATTCATCGCATTGATGTGCTCCGTCATCAAGTAGACTCCGCCATCCGTAGAGTGTATAATTTCCTCTTGAAAAAATTTTGTTGTGGAGTGACTTGGCCTCGTACAATTTTCCAAGGTGATCCCAGATCTCCTTGGCAGTTTTCTTCTCTTCAATGCTTGACAATACTCCATCAGCTAGTGACAGATGAAGATTTGCAATAGCATTCTCGTCCATCTCGTTC
This sequence comes from Stephania japonica, assembly GCA_039657345.1. NCBI lineage: Eukaryota > Viridiplantae > Streptophyta > Magnoliopsida > Ranunculales > Menispermaceae > Stephania > Stephania japonica. The sequence continues at coordinate 6,444,381 of CM077566.1, forward strand.
CATTTGGCGTTGTCTTCGAAATCACCGGCCTTTCGCGATGGCCGCCAAACAATTATCCTTTCTCGGGATAGCCTTCATCTTTAATTTCCACAAAGTGAGAAATTACTCCCGTTGAATTTCTCAATCTTGAACTTTGTCGCCATTGCTTCTATCACAAATTATCTCAACCAGGCTCTGATACCACTTGTTGTAAAAATAGACCGAATAGAGCAAGACCACGACAAATAATTTGGGATAATAAAAGTGAAGAAAAATGGACACAGAGATTTTTACGTGGAAAAACCCCAAACAAATTAGGGTAAAAACCACGGGCAAGGATAGAAGAATTTACTATGAGAAAAATAATAGGTGTTACACAATCTCTCTATTTATAAAGGAGAAACACTGAAAATATCTCTCTTTATAATAGGAGAACACTCACTCTCTATTTGCTCACAACAGAGCACACTTGCACTTTGCACTGCTATCTTGTGCTCTGAGCTTCTGCTTCTCTACTACCTCTACACTTTGTTCTAACGCGTTGGGCCTATTTATAGGCAACCAAAGACGCATTGGTCAAAGCAATCAATCAATCAATCAATCAATCAATCAATCAATTAATCAATCAATTAATCAATCAATCAATCAATCAATCAAAGACGTGTCAAGTGCATTTTCCTTGCATGTTCCTTGCATGTGGGTCCCACGTGTGGGGCCCACATGTTTCTTCACAATCACCACCCGATTATATTACATGTGATCGATGATGTTTTCCTAGTTTCCACACTTAGGGTTTAAATTTGATTGCTTCCACATAAACTGTTAAGACTTCCACTGTATTTAATAGTTTGTTAAAAAGTTTTAATTAACCCTAAATTCAATAATGGTATAATACATGTATTACTTATCCTGAACGCGAAGAACGAGGAGAATAAATTAAACATGCTGACTAATACGTAGTTCAGTCCTATGTGACTGAAATTAGGGCTTAATTACAGAATTAGGTTGGGCGGTGCCCTAGATTAAGAGACGAGCCGTCACAAGAACTAAGAGAAGAATACTAGGGTTTTGTGAGCCGTCGATACGGTCTATTTTGTGATCTTAAAAGATATGTGAAATCTTTTCTCTTAATGTGTTTATTTTTATTAAATCTTTTTTTTTTTTGAAGTAAACCTTGTGAAATCTTTTAATTAATATGTAATAAGGAATATAAGTTTTTTAGTACAGGGTAAGGTATATAATTAAGTTCAAATTACATCGACTCTAACTAAATTAATTATAACATTGGACTTGATCAACATCAATCTATTTAATCTAAACCTAACCCACTGATGTAAATTGAGCAACCTAGCTAGCTAATGTGATTGACAAAGATATACATGGATGTAAAATCAGAAAAACTAGCTTGAAAATGATGGCTAGTGATGATAAAATTGGTTCATCAATACATATCCAAAACCAAAAGGACACTTTGAAAAGGAAAAATATCTTCGTTTTCCTTTTTTATAAATGTTACATACCACTTCACAGCCTATAAATCTAAGATTTGACCGGCCTCCCACCACTTGTCTCCTAACTATAAGAAGGCTCACGTTCTCCTAATCTCTTTTCATTTCATGTCTCATCGTTACGTACCATACACTTGCATTTATGAAAAATATATATTAGAAAGTGACTTACTAGCTATATATGGACTCCACGCGGGACGCTAGCAAGCAAACCAATAAAAAGAGAGAATCGTACAAACACTCACCCACACACACACACAAATGAAAGAAAAAAAAAAAAAGAAAGAAAAGTTTACTATGCAAGAGAATGGTAGAATGACTCAAATTTAATGCCCCAAGTTGATATCTCATACAAGGGCGTCTTTGAGACCCACAAGTTATGAGTAGAGGTGTTGATTTGAGGTGTTAAATTGAAGTCATTCTAGCATTTTCCTATCATCTATATCATTTCAAAAAATATAAGTATATATATCCTACAAAAAAACATATAAGTGCATATATAAATCGACCATTATTACTTCCAAAAAACAAAATCGACCACACCATTATCTCATACATAGTGCAGTAATTGGGACATATTGACTATTTAGATGTGTCTTTAATTTAGAGATCATATGCTCAAATTTTTCACTTTTTTAAATATATCTTTTATAAAATGAGACGTGTCGAGCAGATAAACTTTTTTTTGCAATAAGATGTGCAGGGTTCATGCAAAAATAATTAAAGAAATTCAAAGGTCCATCCAATTAAACAATTAAAAAGGCTTCAGTTGATATTTAGTTCATTTTTTTTCTTTTTTGGTTAATTTGTTTATTTTAATACATAAAAAATAGACTTCAGTTGGTATTTAATTTAATATTTTATTCCATTATAGATATTGTCATAATTAATTAAAATTTAGGTGTACAGTAGATTTCAATATTTCGCGATATATATAGCTTGTAGTCAAAATAAATAAATAAAAAAAACCAACTTTGCATTTTTTTTAATTATTATAATTTTTTTCCTGGAGTATTCCAAACTCATAATCAACCAACCGTATAAGTCTTAATACCAAAAGATCTTGCGATAACGTTTTTTAATAAATACTCAAAACTCAAACTACCTCGAGACTTGTAATTAATGTGCATCACTGTCCTACCAAAAAAAAAAAATGTGCATCACTGCCTACTTGTAAGCAACCTATCTCATAACAAGATAGTCCACCAAATTTAAGAGCATGGAAAAATTAGTTGTATATATGCAAGCTCTAATTTGAGAGTGAGGAGTTCTTGAAAATGTTAAGGTAGCTTTTTGAGTCGTGTTCCTATCAAAAAAAAAAAAAAAAAATGTTAAAGTAGTTGGTAGCGAACTTTCACTTCAAATTTACAAACCTTATAGCATCTCTAACAACAAAACTCTATTTCTCCTCTATTTTATAGTTTTATCACATCAAAATTTTATTTTTATTTTTTCTTTTTTAAAATTATTTGTTTGTATGAATTTTAATAAATTTTTTAACAGATAAATTTTTTTAAAAAAAAGATGTTTATTTTGAAATAACATGGTACTAATAACTGATTTTTTGTTAAAAAAAGTTGAAAAAAATAATTAAAAAATGATGGAAACGCTATTTTACCCTTCTATGAATAGTGGAACATTCTAGCATTTCACTATTCACGGAACTGCAAAATAACGAAAAAATGGCCCTCAGTTGAAGTGACCGAGCGCCATTTTTTTCATAGCATTCCGTTGGAGATGTTCTTAGGCGATCTAGAATTATTTTATTAGCACTCATTATCTCTCCAATTAACACTTTTAATTTTTCTTTAATTAATTTTTAACTTGATGAAATTGGGTTTTGCTAGTCTGGATGAGTGGTTCATATTGGACTTCAATTCCTAATGCCTCGAATTTTAATTTCATGAGTTGTTTAAGAGTAGGTGAGTGATCTCCAAATGTGAAGGGAAGATAGATATCTCACTCCCGACTTACAATTCTTTTTGTCTTTCATCTCATTTAGTCAACTTGAAATTATTATATTAATTTTTCTCAAGAAAATGATTATATTAATACTTTTTAATTTTTTTAACCTCCAATACATGCACCAATCACACCACTAATAACTCTCATGAGTCACAATAATATATGTGAACATAGAATGTAAGGTCATAATGTGTCTTATAATATTTTATAAATTTATATAATAAAAAAAGGGCCAAGCTATTCGAACCCCATTTTTTGCTCCCTTTACCCCATTATTTCGTTGTACTCCAATTTTAAATTTTTTTTACTGCTTTTACCCCACTTTTCAAAAATTATTCCAAAACTACCTTCATCTTCAATACACCTACCCAACTCACGTATCTCATAACCAAACTTGTCACCACCCTCATTGTTTCGTTTTTATTGCCTTATCGAACACTCGTTTGAGGTCGTTGGTGTATCAGGAGTGTTTTAGTGACTCGAAACCTACCAAATCTACACGAGGGACCACCGCGATTATCTTATTTTTCTTTTGGTCTTTTGAATAACTTTTTGCCCTAAAACTTTGTGGGTTTTGTTCCCTATAAGATTCCCAGTGTATTGGTGGCATTTTTGTGAACTTTGTGGGTTTCCTTGGTTTTCAGTTGAAGGTGTCGAAATGTACGGCCACATAGGGTCGAGACATTGTAAAGGGTCTCCGTCAGGTTTAACTAAAAGGGCTATAAAGGTATCGACAACACTCAACCGACATGTTTTTATTGGTATCGGTTCATCAAAATCAAGACTTATGAATGCCTATCGGTCATGTGCAACTACTACGTTAATAGATATTGCGGTTTCATTCCTTCGATACTGTAGTATAGAATAAGTAGACTATTATGAGGTGCATACAACAATATGGTGGGGTATGACTAGCATATTGGCGCCTAGATGCGAAGTTATGAGTGTATATCGAAGATCTTCAACCGAAACTCTTGAGTGGGTTTGAGTGGTGTCTATTAGGGTGAGGTACAAAGAGCAATTCGATGGGGGTACGAGCATCATTTTGGCGCAGCAGGGCCGATACTTACATGTGCTTCGCGGTCACATAAAGTTGACATGAAACTATGAGTTTTGACTAACATACACCGCTATGTACTATATATTGTTGGACACACAGGACTAAGACACATGTTGTACATCTCGGTCCTGTGTGTCTGCACAGTCATGAAAAAGCAACGAAAATTATCTCGTACTGCTCAGGTTTACTTCATTTTTGTGATTTCTTTAACATTTTCCTCCCTACAATGCACCAATCAACACCAAACTCAAACCCTTAAAAATAAAATAAAAAATATAATAACCCTATAACAGTCAAATAATCATAAAATAGCCAAAAAAAAACCAAATGAAAGGGAATCGACTAGAGAATGAATTTATCGAGTTTATTTTGTGTGGTTTCGCACTTATTTAGTCAGTTGGAGATCGAGTGTAGGGGTGGAGTTCGTGGGTCTTTCGCGGAGTGCTCATGGTTCAAAAAAAATTTTGTGGGAGTAGTGGGGTATGGAGGAGTAAAACATCTTTATATATGGGGGCATCAAAAACATTTTACAAGGGAGTTAAAAAAAATAAAAAATAGGGTATAAATAGCAAAAAGTGGGGTCCGAATAGCCTGGCGCTAAAAAAATTATATAACTTATGAATCTAAAATCTTTTGAGCTCACTATCGTTACTAATTTGGTAGAAATTATAAGTATTAATTTTGGAAGCTCAATGGTTCTCTCCGAGGCTTATAAAAGAGCACTTGTCCTATTAAAAAAGGTGTTGAAAGTTTTGTTGAGAGGCTTATGAGTCTTGGTGAATTAAGGAGATTATGGCTTTCACAGATAATTCTCTAACGGATCTTTATTGATTTCTTATGTTTAAAATTGTTTTACATGGAAGACATAGATGCCTCCCTTAATTTAGAAGGCAAAGTCCCCTTGTTCAGGCTTTGGTGATGTTAACAAAACAGTATACAACCTAAGCCTATCCTCCCCCATCGACGAGCTCCTTGACAACGGCCTCCGCGGCCTTATAAACGACAACGACGTGAGCGTAAGCCGGTGCCGGTACCTTCTCCAAGCCAATTGAATTGCCACCACTGCCCAAGTCCTCCACCCCGGAGAGTAGTACCTCGCACTCCTCTTCACCTTCTCATTCACAAATGTGTACCTAAAATGTTGTGTCACATATTTTACGTCCTCGGCCTCGAGCCCGAAGGCCTCGGTGGTTTCGAGTGTTAACAATGTGAATGACGATGGCGGAAGTCGCTCGATGAAGGGCCGCCGGAGACACCATGAGAGGAGCTCGTCGCCGCTGAAGTTGCCCGGTCCGAGCATGCATTGGCTCTCCACACCGTCCCTTAGGACTTGGCTGCTTTGGAGATGGCCCCTAACTACAAAGAGCATTCTTTGTACTGGTTCCCCTTCTCTTGTTATCTGCATTATAATTGAAGTTAATTTTTTTTTCAAGGATAATTAAAGTTAATTGATTCTTCTTTATATTGAGTTAATTAAGATTTTCCTATAAACAAATTAATTAATGTAATTTTGGAGTGGTAAAGCCCTAATTTGTATTTGTTAAAATCGGGCGAAAATAAAAGTACTTCATGGACTCAATTAAGAATTCTCGATAAGTTTAGTAATTCGAACTTCTATTTAAAAACTTAAAAACTTGTAACAAAAAATAAAGACTAACAAACTTGGCCCCAAATCATATCAAGAAAGAAGCTTAAAAAAAAAATCAATTAATTTCATAGTTAACTAATCAATTGAAAGATTAAAATCTTCATATATTACCACTTCTCCTTTGGGGAAGATGAGGGACTTAACACGGTCACATATGTTCTCCAAGACAAGATCATCCATGTGTTGAAACAGGGGCACCTGAAAAAAATAAAATAAAATAAAAATGTATTGGGCCTTAGTGGGCCTCCAAGAACGAGCAGATGTGAAAGCCCATATATATAACATAAAAGAGAGAGGCATGATCGGGTGGTACCTGTCGCACTAGATCTAAACAGAGATGGTATTTGATGTCTCTTCTGAGGCCCTCCGGAAGGTTCCCCGTCATCTCGCACTCGTCAACGCCACGTGTCGCGGCCCAGTGCTGACGTTCGTACTGACGTACTCTGTGCCTGAAATTCACAGGCAAGCGCCTCTGCTTCATCCACCATTCCAAGTTCCTCATCTTTAGTTGCATTGCTTGTTTCTTTGATGTCGTTGCATTCAAGAACACCTAAAATAACAATCCATAAAATAAACATTTTAGTTAAAGTAAGAATGCATTCATATATTCATATGCCCTAGAATACTTTATAAGTCTAGTAGATTTCCGGATGTTGAGTAGGTGAATCTCTGCCAGTACTGATATTATCCCCCTTATTAATTTAGGGGAGATCATAACCCCTTATTAATTTAGGGGAGATCATCACTTACTTCGATATAAAATTTCGCTAATCAATATGTAACTATGATTTCAATCTACACATTTTCAACAATTTCATTAGTACTAAAGTATACATGTGAATAGTTCAAGGTGGAGAATGGGTTCTCGTCCCTATCATCATTTATTTATCCATTTTTTTTTTTATAAGAAAGAAATACAAATTTTCCCACTAACTAGTTCAAAGTACTTATACAGAGAATGCAGATTTACTTAGCAATCATCAAGCCTTAGTTTTTGTTCGTAAGTAAGCGAATGGGGCTGCTCATGAATTGACGCGACTATCTCATATATATGCTAGCCCAACTGTATGAAATCAACCTCTAAATGAGGTAGCTTTGGTTGTATAAAAGATCTCAAAGTTGAATGAAATATGAGAACTATTTCATCAAAAAAAAAAAAATTAGGGTTTAATTCGTTTGAATCCATGACATCTTACTCTCAAATCTCATACCAAACTATTACGCTACCCCAATTGGTTAGTTTATTTAACCATTTGATCTTCGCCCCCATCTTTATTTGGAGATGGAATATGATGGAGAATATCCGTGGGACCATATTTTTTTTTTTTTTTAGGAAAAATATTTTTCTTTTTCAATTCTCTATGAAAACATCGATTACTCTCCATAGAATCCCCATTTAGTATTATAAATTTTTAAATCAAATTTATAGCAAATGTATGCATTGAAATATATGATTTATGTAGCTGATCCAACTAAATTATTTGCGTTGAGGCTGGTTTCTACCTTGAGGTTGGGTTGTTGTTGTCTTCGTAATATATACCAATTAATGCAACCTAATATTTTAGGATCATAGGTTATGTACTAATTAAGATCGTGAAGATGTAAATATACCTTGATATTTCCAATCAACATAGTGACCAAAATCAACCCGATGGTGAGGATTATGATGTTGAAAACCACCTCCAGCCAATCTGTTGTACTCTCAAGGTTCCCAAATGTACTGAAACCTCACAAAACAGACACACCCATGTTAGTAGCCTCTTCACAGTACATGAACCAATTTAATAGCAATACAGATTTAAATTTAAAAAAAATAAAATAAAAATTGTTCAAGGCCCAATATTAATTCACGAAGTTCATGAATCTCACCATCCAACTTATCAATCAATTAAAACTATATGTGTACGTACTTGTTACATATATATATATATACGTTGTATTTGGCCATGCTACGTCTCTTTGGAGCAACTACGTGGCGTTCAAAGTTCAAATCAAATAATCTTTTTGTTAGCCAATGGCCCCTACAACCATAGCTCTCTAGCATGGTTTGAAAATTCATCAAACTTCAATTAACTTCGGTGGAAGTTTGTCGATAATGAAAATAAGGAAGTGGAATTACATGACGATGTAAAAGTTGCAAAGTTTCGTCTGAAACTTTGACATATTTCGCCAAACTTCGATCTAGTTTGACAACTTCTATTGAAACCATTAAAAAAGAGACAAAAAAAATGCAAGAATTCGAAGAAATCTATAAAGTTTTTGGAAAGTTACAGAAGTTGCCCCTAAATAAAATAAAATTTTAAAACTATTTTTTTTTCACATCAAGTAGCAAATAAAGTCAAAACTTATCATATTAAGTAATATAAAAACAAATACTAATATCATGTGTGTTGCAAATTGCGTGTTTATTGTAAAACAACTATTTCAAACAACTTTATTGTGATTACGGATTACATATATTTCTAACATCTTGAAGGAGAATTTAAGTTTTCTAACTTTTAAAGGAATTTCATAAACATATGCACACCAACAAATTTTTATAAAACTTTCCTAGTCTAAGTTAATTTTCTCGAATTACTTTCAAATTTTGAGTGAGCAAAATTTAAGGTGAAGTCGAAGTTTCAAACTTTGATCTATAAAAAAAGAAGAAAAAGTTATATTGCTTGATCAACTATTTATACGGTCTTCTAGCTAGGACCTAGTCAGACTTCGGGTACCACTATCGGTGTTCGTCGGATCGTACATCGAGATGTGTGTGCATCTTAATAATGTGCATCAATAAAAATTGTAACATCTAACTATGTAGCAAATGTATCCCATTCTTGGCTTTCCAAGAAAAAAAAAATGGATCCATTCTTGGTTGGGCTTGGTTTAGTGATTGGGCCGTAACCCACATACGCCTATTAATTCATGAAGGGCATTAAGTGGCATTTAGTTCCAACCTTGTAAACGTTTTTGGGCCATGACTCTCCTAAGCCCCTTATTTACAATAATTGAATTTTCAAAACATGCAATAATTATTAAAAGCAAGGTTCTCTTACCACCCCTGCCGATTCCCATTGAGAGAGAGACTTGATTCCAATCTTATGTAGAGATAAGGACACGCAAAACCATTACTACATGAGCTACTACTCTTCTTTTTTTTTCTTTTTTTTTTTTTTTTATGTGGTGTCCAACACCAATTACATCGACTAGTCCACTCTCGTACACTGTCTTTTCAATTCACAAGACTCAACTCGAGAACTAGTTTGCTTAATGAAGGGGACCAAGTCCCTTAGCATTTGGGGCAACAGGTTGTTGGTTAGAAGCTACTACTTTTCGACATTAGTTTTACTGGTTTATTGAGACTTGATTTATTTTTATTTTTTTCTTCATTTACATGGTGGGTTTATATATGCTTATATGTATTAAATGTTGAGAAAAAAATTATGTGGTTTCTTGTGTAACCTATATGCACGTACCTTAGAGTCATTAGGCCCCAAAAGATAGGGAAGAGCACCTTCTCCAAACGGTTCTCATTAGTGACTAAGGGGACGGTCCATCTATAAGCTCCATACTCAAAATTATCAGCACTGTCAATGCACATAAACCTCACATCTCTGTTCTCAGCCCAAATCAATCGGAATCTATCTCTTGAATTGTTGGATCCATAGTACATAATCTTCTCACAGGTCAGTGTCCTAGGCATGCACCCTTGTGTGGCTCTGCATTGCTCGTTCAGACATTTTGTGGCTCTTTGTAACCCTAGCAAGTACCAGCATGCCCCGGCAGCCTGTGATCACATGACTACACACTGATCAAACTCATGTCTTCATACACATGAATAATAATTAAAAAAAATGTATAATCACATTTTACATAATGAGCTATATATGCCATTAGCTAATTTCTCGAAACAATTTTAACAGACTAGGTATATATATCCATCTTGCAGCTATCGGCTACCAACTTTTTAGCTTTAATTAGATAGATATTTAGTTATCAGTTAGTGTTACTAAACAAGGTTTTATATTAAAGTTATATCCCCAAAAAATATATAGAGCCTTAAAGTAGTGCTTACATGAGCTGCAACGAAGTAGGCGATCATGTTGAGAGCAACGCCCCACCAAACAGTGCCAAAAATGTAGCCGGAGAGGTTTTGCATGCGACGTAGGTAGCACACTGAATGATAAATCTTTGGGAAGTATTGGAAGAGAAACATTATTAAGAGCACCGTCGTCGTCACCCCTGCTGTGTATCCTTTTTCTAGCAAAGATGGCACCACCACCCATAGAAGAACCTGCATGTGCTTTACTTATATTAGAATTCAAGAATTATCACGTTTTGATTAAAACTTCATTTCATCAAAAAAATATAGAATTTTCTTAATGTGTATTAAAAAAAGACGTGCAATCTGGAAATTCTAAGCTAAGAAAGAGAATATTTTGTTGTTTTGAGAAGTGAGAATATTTTGTTGGTGTACTTCGTATATTGATTGGTCCCAAGAGACTACGACAATTGTGAATTGTGATCAAACATCATTATATTTGACAGAGCAGAGTTGATCAGGATTAGGTCAACATGAATGCATGGCTTGTGGCCACTGTGCCCCACTGCCCCTCTTAATTTATAGCCCTAGAACACTCTTCATCAAGACAGTTGTGCAACCCATTTATTCTCTTTAATTAATTCACAGGTCCCCTATCAAAGTATATTTGTCATTTTCATGTTCATTCAACTAGCATATATATATACGCGCGCATGTAAATCCAACCATATATAATAAAAGAGTCATGCTAGAGTATATAACCCTTTGTATAACTTATATTTGACATGACTTCATTAGATATCGTTCAAATCATGCTGAGATGCATTTACATAAATTAAGTTATTTATAAAACCATAATTCATATGTATATCAGAATATTCTTTATGTGAATGTTCTATATGTAACTGTATCATAATTCTATATTCTAGCTAGAGTACTGCTGATTGAAATAATCAAGTATTTAATTTGATTGCAATATATCAAAGCATAAGTACATGTATATACGTGTCTAGAGAGTGTTGGGCCACACGCTCATATGTAGGTATATAAATGGGGTTGGAACTCCATCTTTGCACAAAACCAATTGACTTGTGTTAGGATCCAATTTACACTACTTATATATTACACCAAATCTTATTATATTTGTGTGAAGAACCACACAATACGTGCACGACACTGTAAGCACTGCAATGATATAAATCAGTTCCTGCACGAAAATTACATTAATTGTTCTTTGTAGCTTGCTAGGGATGCACACGGATTGGATCCAATCCAATCAGGGTCAATCCACAGTCCAATCAAATTATTGCGGATTGAAAAATTGCAGTCCAATCCAGTCCAAATAATTCACCAATCCAACTCAATTCAATTTGAAAAATACGGACCGGACTGGATCAAGTTCCACGGATTGATGTTTTCCTATCCAAAAATTTATGAAATTAAACTTAATAAAATGAATCACAAAAATTATGCATATCATGGTTGACAAATTTACAACATATATCCCACAAATCTATATATAGTATATTTCCCACAAATTTGTCATCACAAGAACTTTCAAAATGTAAGTCACTACATAAATAAAAATGCTATCCACAAACTCCACCATATACCCAAACAAAAGCATGAAAAAAGTGCACATTGCAACATACAACCCACAAAAAAATGTCTGAAGTGTAATAAAAGAGATAAAAACAAGCAAAGTCTTTGAGATACTATATAGTTTAAAGTTGATAGTTTGAGTAAATGCTCTTCGAGATACTATAGTACATATGATGATATATGTATATGTGTTGATGTGATAAACGGATTGGATCGAATTGGATCAGCGGGTTTTAAATGTGGGATCCGTAATCCGATCCAGTCCAGTCGGATTAGTGATTTTTCAATCCAATCAAATCCAAGAGATAAAAAAATCGATCCAATTAGTGATAATTGATCCGAATTGGACCGAATTCGCAGATTAGTGCAATCTGTGTGCACCGCTATAGCTAGCTAACACATGAAGACGAACATTATATACATATTTCAATAAGAGTGCTTACATGCAATATACATATATATTGTATAGGGTTGATGGTGTCATTTCTAAAATTTCTTTCTTTCTTTTTTTTTTTTTCTTACATAACCAATGAATTGAGACAATATATTTAATTATTTAGACAACAAATTTAGAACCATATTTTAATTATAGCAATTATAACACCAATCAATTGGGTGGCCCAATAGTTTAGTATGTGATTTGAAAGTGAGAGGTCATAGGTTTAAACCTTGGTGGGTACAATAATTGTTTCTTTCCTGTAAAAAATAAATAAAAATTATTGCATTATAATTAACTAGCTCATTGCTAGTAATTTGACCACGGGCCATATATACGTATACCATCCCCACTGGTCATAAAAAATGAGGTATATATATGCACATAATGACACCCTACATCTTACAATATTAGAACTTTTTTCTTAAACCCACATAATAGAACTTTAAGTTTTTTTTTAAACCACACATAATAGAACACATATATATTGAAAAACATGTTATTTTATTGGTGCAACAATTTTATTTTATTTTGATAAAAATAAAAATTAAAATTAAAATTAAAATTAAAAAAATTAAAATAAATTAAAATAAATTAAAATAAATTAAAATAAAAAATTTCCCCCACCGAGGTTTAAACCCATGATTTCTTAATTCCAAACCCATATATTGAACCATTAGGTCACCGAATTACTTAGTTTTATTTGTGCAGTAGTTGAGACCTATTAACTACCTTATTGTTCACTTATGCGCATAGGTTTAGATTTTCTTATTTTTTTAGGCATATCCTATCTAAAAAACTCATGAATAGTTCAATATTATGTTAGACACCTCAAGATTGATCGATGACGAACAACTCAAAGTTTTGTGAGCTAACATCAATTGCAATTTTTACAATATTTGTTACGACTTCAGGGTGTTATTGTACACTACTAGAAAAAAACTCTTTTTAAGACACTAAATTAAGTGTTGCTGATGGAAACATTGTTAAAACTTAATCAATATATAATTGATATATATATATATATACATATATTATAATATTTTGTTAATTTTGAATATTTACTAGTAATAATATATCAATTAAAAAAATACAAACTTAATTAGTAATATATGTAACAACCAACATATCATGATTTGCACGAAAAAAACATATCATGATATATGTCAAATTTGTTTAAAAAATTATTTAATTACTTACATGTTAATTTTGTATTTATTATGTTTCGTCAACAAACAGATGAATAAGGGGAAGATAGTGGTGACTACTTGCTTATCATCAATTTGTAATTCCATTGAGACTTAAGTGGATGTTGAAATAGAGTGCTTACCCAAGGAGGCGGCTTGGGAATTTGTATCGAAGACTGATGAGCAGATTTATCCATAGGCCTGACATTGAACCTATGGCGAGCCAAGTGTTGCGGGAACGCAGAGGCTTACCATTAGCTTTCATCAAGATTAGTTGAACCTTGAGGTGAAAACACAACTACGGCGAACGAAGCAAGCTTTGAATAATAAATTCATTGAGGAACGCACTGTGATTTTGACATATTGACATAAACTAATATTATGTAACGTCTACATTGATTATCTAACGCCTACATTGATTGAGTAACGTCTATATTAATCGTGTAACACCTTCACTGATTATGTAACGTCTACATTGATTATGTAAAGTCTACACTGATTTAGTTATGTATCATTCTATAAATAGGGCACTATACTGTACATTCGAGAAACATAATAAACTTATTCTATTATGAAACTATCAGCCATGAATGACATGGTATTTAGGCACTTTGAGATTTAGTTGTGAAAGCTTGAAAGAGGAGTCGAAAAATTGTTTCTTGTACTGTGCATTTTATCTAAAAGACTATTCAATAAACCCTATGGATCTAATTCAATACTCTAATCCAGTATTGAATTGCACAAGGCTACATACACAAGCACCAATACTGCAGAAGGCTACACAATCAATGGTGACTTTACGTCATGATCAATTAATTTGGATAGCTAGGGGGTTCCATATATTGGGGGAGTTGAGAGATGCTAGTTAATTTGCTACAAAGTTCTGAATTGGAGTATGCTATAAGTAATGCACGATTTAGTTCGAGATTTGGCAATACAAATTATGTGGAAAGATCTAAATCTTACATATATATATATGGGTAGTGCTATTTGGACTCGTGAGTCCGGACTCAAATTTTTTTTTAATTTCAAATACACCCTCGAGCAATTAATGAAACAATCATAATCACTTGTAAAATTCTTATCATACCCCTTGAATATGTACAAAAAATATAAAAACCTCCCTATGAGTCCGGACTCATGAGTTCAAGTAGATTTATTGTATATATATTTTGGAGAAAAATAATAGGAGTCCCATTAATCATTAATGGCTCAATCTCGATATAAGATCAGATGTAGAATCATTTATTAGCATAGCTTTTAACATTATGCATATGCTAGTGTTTTTAAAAATCAAATTTTCTTATAGTGGTATACTAATGAGTAATGATCACTACATGCATGAACTAGTCATACTAGCATTAATTCTCAATTAATTGATCGTTATTTTCAACTTAAATTAAGATCTTAAAAAGAGATTACTAACAAAATAATTAATGAACGTATCAAATAACAATAAATGGATATAATCAATTAAGAGCACATAACAAATATAGATCAAGACCAAACCTGTGGCACAGGGAGGATCACAAAGAGATCAAGCAAGAACCGCTTCTTGCTCTTCAAGTACCTACACGCCACTTCTTTTTCAGTATACTCATCATCTTCATGTCCATCACTACCACAATGGGCAATCCTCTCCACCTTGACCATCTTGAACTGCAACCACATGTTCCACAAGTGCAACGCATCTGTCATGCACCGGAGCACCGTGACAGTGACCGCAAACCAGCCGTCGATGAAAAGACACAAGCATGCCTCGCTGATGGACGCGGCGTAGAAGAATAGGGGGTCCAAGAGCAGCCCCGTAGCACACACCAACAAGAAGGCTCGGTTCCACTCTTGTACCCACTTTGCTCTCGGGTCTATTAGGACCCGACCCATCATAATCACCCATTTTGTTGATGATCTCGATGCTTTTTGACGGCTGCGATCTTCTTCTTCCTCTTCTGATGATGATGATGATGATGATGAGTAGTGTTGGTGGTGATGATCACTCTCCATGTTTGGGGAGAAATGGGGGAGGAAGGAGATGAGGCGAGGGAGCGTGAGTTAAATGGAGTATGTATGTGACATGTAAAACACACTTTATTACGTACACTACACAAATCATTCATATATTTTGAGATGATAGATTAGATAATCTCGAGGTACATAAGATGTTGTCATTGTTAAGGTGTAGGACATATGTGTTTATTTTATCTCAGTTAAGTTACTGGTTTAAAAAGCATTAATTTTCCTTTCCTATATGTGAACTAGTTTGCTGGGTTGGGGTGTGTGTGGTGACACGTGTAAAGACGTACACGTGGCATTCTGTCGTGTGGTAGCTGGATCCAAATTTTAATGCGTAATGATCGATCATAGTATATAGAGCAGCCGTATTTGGATTATATGAGTTCAGACCTCTAATTATTTTAAAGTTAATATAAAGTAATAAATAATTTTGAAATAACAACTTATAATTCTTTTTTAATACTTTAATAATGCAAACACATTTTTTTTTGAAGTATTGAAGGAAGGTTTTAATTATGGAAAATGCAAATTTGAAAAATAAATAAATAAATTATAGGGTGCAAGTGTGTGCGGGTCTTGTGAAGATATTCGTCTTGTTAAGAATGGACAAAATAATTGCTGAGACGTCAGGAAGGACAATGTATCACGTAACTTTGAAATGACTAGAATGTCCATGGTAAATTTAATGCTAAGTGATATGCAAGTACTTTTCTTTCGTCGGATCCAAATAGAGCAGATTAATTCGAGCCGGTGAAAATAAAAAATTTTAAAATTTTGAGTCATGCTAAGTGCACCTTGTCGTCAATCTTAATATAAAATGACCAACTCCTCATTGTGATTAGTGTACCTCACAACAATTTTTAAGTACATCTCAAACATTCATTTTTGTAATTTGTAGGCATCATTAAGTGGTTCGGCTTCGAAGGTCCGAATATCTTGTTGGAGAGTCACTTAGAGCCTTCTGAACCTCTAGTTAGAAAGTTGGTCACAGCTTGTCGAACCTTTAATTGAAGTGTCGGTCGGAACCCACCGAACCTTTAAGTTCATAATTGTTAACTAAATCTCTCCAAAAAAGTTTGGTTGGACAACACCTAGTCTAGTGGATAAGTCTCGGCTACATGCACCGAACCTAATATAAATATCTCGACTAAGGTTTTAGAGTTCGGTACTTCGATTTGGGTGAAAGGGTATTTTGATAAAAATGTGAGGTGCACTTATAAATTTAAATTTAAATTTGGAGTGCCACGCAAAATGGGTGTACTCGTTAAATGGTGGGGTGTACTTAGTCGGACTCAAAATTTTTAGACAAAGGTTGTTGCCTTGCTGACGTTGCAATACTCAGTTATTTGAAACAAAGACATGCTGCAAACTTTGCATGGTACATAACATTATTACTATTAGAACATTTTTTTTTTTTTGAAACCACTATTAGGAATTTAGGACATTTATATATGTAAATGTTCAAAATGGCACAAAATTTGGAGTTATACTATGATATAAAATAATTGAGGCAAGGATAAGGGGTGGCATTATATATTATGGCGTATCGAATTTGATGACGAGGTTGGTGAAGGGATCGAATATTGATCCACGAGAGGAGCATATATATGTATGAATTTTGGCCAAGTTTAATTTTCAAGTAGTAGCTTTTTAAAGCAAATTAATTAAGATGGCTCGTATTGGGACCAATATTGTTGTTAGGCTTGATAGAGACTCCTGAACTCGACCAACACAGGTTCGCTGCAGCTTCCTTGTTTTTGTATTATTGGCCATTGCACATCACTTGCACACTTGCATGTATACTGTACACTTCTTTGTACGTCTCTTATAGTTATTTGTCTTATTCCCCCTATATATTTTTAATTTCATGACGTTTCATACTCCTTTTACCTTATATCATTTGAGTCATGATATTTCGACGCAAAAGAGCCACACCTTATTTATATAAAGTTGCAAACCTATTTAGATACTGCACAATATAATTCGAGATGTATACTGTATGAATTTCAATTAGGCGCGCACGTGATTTTATCATACTGCATGTCATTTTAGTAAGCATTGTCGATAGTTAGCTAGTGTTTTGTGCTTCTACATGACCAAACAGGACAAACCCTAGAAAGAGAAGGGGGTGCCAAGAAGGGCAAAGTTAGAAGATAAATATTGTTTGGAAGGAAGGCTTAGTGACCTTAATTTCCTAGTTTATATATAGGAAAGTAGGAGGATTCTATCTTCTATGTTAAAAAAGTTGGTTTGGTTTCTTCTAGAACAAAGTTTGCTTCTAGTTGATGTCAAACATGAAAAGTTAGATTTGGTCCCTTAAAATCTTAATCTAATGATCTTTTTCAAAGCAACTTCGATGGTTTTATAGCATGGACGAAAGTAATTTCATTAGAAAATATAAGCTTATGATTTTTCTTATAAGTACTCAAACAAAGATTAATTTCGAAAACGCTCAAGTTTTATTCTGGATATTTGGCAAAGTCACTTAATTTCCATTTTGTCCAACTTAAAACGATTAACAAAAACAAAATAAAATAAAATAACACATGCTTTTGATACTAACCAATAGTTGCATTTGTCATGTTTCTGGATAAGATTTTTTAAAAGAGCTCTGCCTTAACATGATCAATTGGAAGTTTGGAATATCAAATAATACATGGGAGGTTCAATTCTTGATCATTGTTAAATGGACCTCCCATCATATGTTTTGTGCACTTCCACACAAAAAGAAGACCCTTTTATGTATTTGATGTTGAAGTTGATGTTAATGTAACATTGGTGTTCAAAAAGTACTAAAAACAGTAGATGAGTGATAGTAAGAGACAAGCTTTCACCACCCCAGCTATCAACTATATATCATTGTATATCACTGGCCCTTGAAAAAAAAAAATTGTTTAACCGACAGAGTTGTGGTAAGATGGCACGGGTCCCTCCTCCCATTAGCCTTGAGAATTAAAAAAAACTTTAAACCTTTCGGCTAGAAGTTGCCACTTTTGTGGTCCTTAATTTTCTTAAGTTCAGGATTAGTCGGTGTAAAGCTCTAGATATCCTGACAATAATTTAAAAAAATTGTTTCCATACAATCATTTTCAAAGAATGTTACACTAGTTACTGAAACCAACATGGGCAAGTGAAGACTGGATCTACTTACCATGGCAGAACTTCAATAATGTTCAGCTCTCAGTATTCAGGCTTTTGAAGCCCATACACAAAAGGGGCTTGATTTATTGAAACAAAAATGTGAAAACTGAATGGGAACCAAAATTTCTTGATCACAGTTGATGATCACATGCATTTGGGAGCAAAAATGAAATGATAGTATGATCAAAATTTGAATGTGGGGATGATTTGATATAGTTCGTACTGCAGATTTAGATTCGACTAGAGTCCCTCCCGAAAATGAACCGCCTGATCCAATCTGTGACGACCAACATCCTGGTGCGCCAACTGACTTGTTTACTGCAGATAATAGTCGCGAGAAATACAAAAGATGGTTGTAAGAATGTAGTTAACTTTCACTACTTGGCAATTCCTTAATCTGACACGAGAATGAGAACTATACCTTGCATAAACGGAGTACCAAAGCCATTGACTGCTGCGACCAATGGAGACCCAGTCGCCTGGAAGCTGTGCCGCTGCTTGCTCTCCGCCCAGTGGAGCAAACTGCCCAAGATGCTTGTACCTTTGTATGATATAAGAGAACAGGTAAGCAACATATAATATAACAACATAGCCTCAATTCCAAATTAGTTGAGGTCGGCTATATGATCAAACTCTTCCATTGCGCTCGCGCATATAATATAAATAATTGAAAAAAAATTATAAACTGGAAGAAGAGACTAGGTTGATACAAATATTAACTAGTCTCTCGCAAGTTTATTTTAACAGTCCTTTACCAATGCAAATGAAATTCATCTTAGCGAAAATTGGACTCGAAGCACAAGAGGAAGGGTTGACTTTGAATTGGAAAAGAACTAACTGATGCATTTCATGAACTTTAACACAATGTGTGATAATGAATAAATCTTTCCTAGAACTTGATTTTCTTTTTTCGAAAGCCTTAGAACTTGATTTCAAGGTGAACACTCCAGAACGACTGATTTGACCAATAAGTCTAGATAGTCTCCAAATTGACAAACGAAACAACGCGGAGGTCGAAATGAAAGCTGTACTAGGCCTGAGTTTCACTGCTAAAACTACTGTTTTGTAATCTATACGCACATTCAGTAATTCTAATTTAGCTCTATAGGATCCTAAAACTAACTACTTGTCAAGCTTGAAGTCAAAGCTCTAAAAAAATATGTGAAATATCATAGACATTTCGTTGAGAGCATTTCTATCTGCAATTACTCGTGTTTAGAGCGAATCAAGATGCTTACTAAATAGTTACCAAAAAAACCATTCAGTATGAAAAAAGAAAAGCAGAAGTTGAATTTTTACCTAAAAGGATGAAATCTATGTCGTCCTGAACCCCTCATCCTAAGAGGACCTTCTGGGTTCTTTTCACATTCCTCCATGCGATTGAAACAATTCGCTAGATATTGACCTTCTTGAGAAGCGACCTGAAATAGCATAATCATAAGCATTGCAAGGTTTCATTAGACAACATGCTTTTAGGGTCTTAATATTTAGTGAGCTCAAGTAATGTCTATGACAGAAATCATACCTGGGCAGTTGCTGGAAGAATCTTCATTTGAGTATCCACTTGGGAAAGAATTGTCTTAAACTTTTCAATGTCAAGTTCATCAGAACCATTGCCGCCACCAGCTTTCAGGAGATCCACAATGTTTTTCATCCCTTTGTTCTTCAAATAAAGTTCCACTTGTGGATACCTTTCGCATATATCATTAACAACCTCTTTGAGCTCCTTAACAGTTAGTGTACCAGAGTTGTCTTTATCGGCTTTGCTAAAAATCGCTGCAATGTCTTCCTGAAACCATGTTGACGAAGAAAAAATTAATTTGTAGTGATTATCAGTGACGTGCTTTGCTAGAGTGAGGTTGTTTTTTGAGGCTTAAGCATCACATTTTTGTTGAAAGATGTAGAAATCACTGAAAAAATTTCACCAAAATTAAGCAATAAAAATCAACATAAATAAATGCAAGAAATAGACAGTAATAAGATAATTTTAATGTTTGATTTAAAAATAAAATAAATATACTGCCTAATGGCAAACTATCACTAAGTTAACAAATTGTTAATTTGCATATTGAAACAGCTTTTCTTTCTTAGTTTTTTAATAGTCTTGTGTCTGATATACAGATTATTCCTGTCATAGTAATAGGAAAAACATTGTCGCAATGAGGCCAATGTCATCAGCTTGCTTGCTTTCTCAAGGCAATATGCCTAAATAATAATTCTCAAAAATGTAGTTAACAATTGGTGGTGGAAAAATAATAACTCGAATGCCATACCAACCACCAAAAAATTCTAGTATCTCTTAACCATTGATACGAAGAAGAAGAATCGTATAACAAAGAAGCTCTACGCACCGTGACTTTCCGTTGATTAATAGTGGCACAATCGCCCAGCGCATATATATTATTACATCCCAAAACACGCATCCATTCATCAGTAGCCAAGACGCGTCTGTTACCCTGTAATTGCAACAGAAAATTCAATTGGTACAAGATAACACATCTAGCATACAACAACCTATGTAGAATGCCTGAATAACTAGTGGAAGGAAATTGATAACATCTTTAATGGGATGATAGCATTTGAGAAAAAATAGTCAAGTAGGCAACAAAGGCCAAGTAAAAGAAGTTAAAAATAATTAACCTGACCAACTTGCTGCATAAATTCCGATACGACTGGGCGAGTTCCAATACCAGTCGACCAAACAACCATCCCATATGGAACTGAAGAAATCTGTCCATTTGACCTCTCTTTCGTAGAAATGTCCTTGTCTGTTACTTTCACAACCATAGATCCTAATTTTACATTAATACCGTCTCTTTGGAACTTCTCTTCAGCAAAACTAGTGATCCTTTTGTCAAACCTACGAGACAGAACTTTGAAAGTTTTAGAAATGCCTTAATAGGATGCTTCTACAAAAGCAAATATCAGTAATAAAAAATAGTATACGCTACAAAAAGTTTGAAGTAAGAGGGTGGCTTAAAAAACATAAGAAACTGAACAAACGAATGTGGAAATAAACATAATTTCAAAGAAAGACACCATATAAGGCTTCATTTCTTTTAATGCTACTCTACACACCGCTGCAACTGTGAACTGATATGGTTTCAATGGAAATGCTAAGCAAGCAGAAAACAATAATGTCACTAAGGCTGCAAATCAGAATGGTTTTGCAAGTTAACTCATATGACCGAGAACTCAATGATCGAAGTATTAAGTTGCAGGTTAAGGAAATTAGCTTAAGAAATAGATCCTTAAAGTTGATAAAAAAGACCTAACATAGAGAGGATGTACGCTGGAGTTTTCTTACATGCTCAAAATATGATCTCCTGCCTCAAGAAGGGTAATCTGCACCATGTCCTTAACATTAGGATATAATCTGCCTAAATCTTCTTCGATAAAGTCATTAAGCTCCGCAGCAAACTCCACACCAGTTGGACCACCGCCAACAACAACAAAATGAAGATGTTTCTTCCTCTCCTCATTAGAGAGGCAAGGAAGGTTGGCCCTTTCAAAACAGTCAATTACACTCCTTCGAATATTCTGCGCGTCCTCAATTTCCTGCACCAAGAATGTTTATAGTTTGACATTAGGATTAAACAACAAAATCTACCAGATATGAAAGAAATATAGTCTTACAACCTGGTGATTAAACATCATCATCTAAGAATGTTGCAACATGCTACTCCTTAACAAGTTAGGGAGTAGAATTAGGAGTAATAAGTCCATATCTAGAGTCTAGGCTTCTGATATCTCTTTGTCAAGAGTCTTAACACCATTAAAGGCACTAAATCAATTTTCCGGACAGCCCAATCAATCTGAGACGAGAAACTATAAATTCTCATAATTTTGCTTTACATGGAATACAATGATATAATGAGTGAATTACCTTCAAGAAATGGCAATTCTCCACGACACCAGGTGTGTTAAATGTATTTGAACGTGCTCCCATCGCTACCACCAAGTAGTCATAGTCAACAATGAACTCTTCTTTCCCTTCAAAATCTGATTCTTGAGTAGAACGGCAGTGAACCTTCTTGCTCGTTGGATCAATCTTGAAACACTCAGCTTCTAAGAATCTAATTTCTCCATTTTTCTGCCAAACAATTGCTGTTAATAGCTTTCAACCAAAAAAATAACGAAGATTTTAAAAAACAGGAAAAACAGAACAGATATAATTATTACAATGGACAAAACACAATCAGGGCAACAACACAAGATTGACCTTGCAGTTCACTTGTTTTAATTGAAAATTGATATAGAGAAGGAAAAAGGTAAACGCGGTTGAGTCGATATTACAGATGTCATACATTAGCCAAAACGGTTTTAACTAAATTGGTACTAAAGCTTTTACGGTTTTACCATTTTACCTTCTTTATTATGTTGCGAATTGGTTCGACAATACTTCGGGCTTCCACAGTGCCGCATGTGACACTTGGTAACAGGGGGGTGAATGCAAAGTAATTACGTGGTGACACAACCTGAACATCGTACTGTGATGCATCGATATTTTTCAAGAAACTTGTGCCAGCCCACCCAGTTCCAAGCACCACCACTTTCTTCTTCTTTGCATCTCCCTCAGATGCAGCTTGTGTAACATGAGGTGATGATGAATCAGAATAGGCAACAAGGCCAGCGCCACTGCAATAAACAAAGAAGATGTACATTTCGAGTTAACGATAAATCAAATGAATACTAGTTCAAGTTTGACACTTAAAAGTTGAGAGTTGAGTAAACAACATAACAAACTGTTTGTAGAATGTTGTTTATGGAATGTTTAAGAACATATAGTTAATATATACAAATCAAATAAATATAAATCGTTTTGAAGATGAACTATCGCCATTGAGAGAATCTGAAATTGCATCAATCCACCATCAACAACAAGCAATATATGAACTATTTCGATGGATGCATTGTTAATTGCAAATAAACCATTCATGCATAATACAAAACCAATTCATAATTTGAAGGTTCAAAATTACAACAAATTGTTTATACTGCAAGATTCAACCTTCGGGTTGGTAAGAAAAAAAAAAACCACGATAATTGTTTTCCTTCAGAGTTTAACACTAACTAAAGAAGGTCGACAACAATTCGTGTGCATTGATTTACATGCAAACTCCTCTTGCAGGTGGAGAATGGAAACTTCAATATGTGGAATGAGGCTTACCCAAGACATATAATAAACTAAAATTCTGAAACCCATGTCAGATCACAAGCTGAACTAAAACCATTGCACGCGTACATAGGTTTAGTGATATATACCAAACTATTCCAATATCAATGACTCATGCAAACTTCGTTTGCAGTGCGGAAAGACAGTACATTCCACAACTAACAATCATGAATTTCTTATCAAAAAAAAATCATGAATTATGCACTGAGCTGAGCGCAAATATTAATTCTTCATGGAGTAGAATGGACATGCAATTAATTCAATTTTCTTTCTGCATTCGCTGTATAACTTGCAAAAGGGGACACAGCACAATTGTTCAAGAATATATTTACATAAAAGTTTTAAATTTTGATCACATATAGCCAATAAGTATAATTGGACAATGATTTATGCATAAAAAATGAATCTTATGACACAATGTAAAATCTTTGTTCTACCTTGTTATAAGCAATCATTAATTTCATACTGTCATATAGAATTTCGATCATAAAAACAAATTTTAACCCATTTGGTCTATTTAAGAATTGGAGTTCATGACATAAAATCTGAAGAGATTGCCGCAATATTTTGGGTTTGGGGATCTGAGTTATATATGGTTGGTGAATAAAATTACTAAATGCCTCAATGTTTCTCAAAACGGGTTCCTAAATTTCCATCAATTGGGAACCAAAATAGGAAACAAAAAGTTGTTAATTCCCCTGAAACCTCTCGATCTATGAATTCCATGAAACAGAACACCTCATTAAAAGAAATCATGAAATGAATAGCAAGAAATCTAATATTGATGCAGATCCTTCTCTTGGGCTCCTCAGAGAAAATATTAAGTATTTTTATTCACTCAAAAAAAATGAAGTTTTACACTTTCCTGAAAAATCTAGTAAAAAAACAAGAACTCGCCATAATTAAATATTAACTAAGGTAATGATCTTTTAATCTACACACTAGAATTTTGAATTCCCTTGTAAAAAATATAACTTGAGACGCATTGATTTGAAAAGATTTAAAAATTTTGAAAGCGCGCATCAAGGCCATTGAATCGGGCAGAGTAAAAGAGTTTGATCCATGCAGCCGACCTAACTAATTGGAGTGAAAAATGATGAGACCCAATTACCACATCTCAAGACAAATCAAATTGAATAATAGATCAAGTAATTCAAGAAAACAAAAGCCCAAAACACAAAAACAAAAATATAAACAATATTTAAAGAAATCAAACAAATGAACATGTAACAACCATCAAACAAATCAATGGAACAGTCCCCACAAAACCCAAATCCCAAAAACCAAAAAGACAAACACCCATCAAAGAAAAACCAATATTTTCCAGAAATGAGAGAATTCCAAGCACATTAAGAGCACAAACCTGACCGAGACCAAAACAAGGACCTTTGAGAGAGATGGGTATTGCTTGAAAGCCCGAGAGGCTCTCTCAAAGAATGAGAAGCCACGCATTGTGTGCGTGTGATGAATCAAAACCAAACAAAAAGGTGGATTTCAAATGTTGAAATGAATCAAAGAATTGGCTTTGTGGTTGGTTTTGTGAGGGAGAGAGAGATGGGCGAATATGTAGGGACGTGGTGAGTGAGTTATTTGTGTGTGTTTTTTTGTGACTTGACTTGTCTTCCAAGAAATCAGGGGCGACACATAACGCAACACAACACAAACTTGCTTTCTTTCTTCTCTTTCTTTTATGTCCTTTTTAAGGGGATTTTAACACGTGGTGGAATAGTACGGCTTGATATAGGCCGTTGGATCATGTTTGAGAGGCTGACTTTCAGGATCACCGTTGGATGTTTTGACTGTCAGTTCATTACTTGTTACTAATTAATTACTAGTAGTAGTTGTTAGACTTCTATATTAGATTCATTTGCAATTTAGCATATTCGTTTTAGATCTCATGTTCAAGGCACACAAATAAAAAAGCAATAAATAGGAAGAGAATATCTCCCATGTTTCCAATGAATTTATATTGTAAGATAATTAGAGCTCGGAGAAGAGTGTTCTTGCATTCAAATGTGTCTAAAAGCTGTGACAAAAAAAAAATGTTTCAAAAAGTATAGTAACTTATTTAGTAATGCACTAATTAGGATCATTAAGTTATTACTCTCCAGTCAAAAGCATGCCTAGTGAGATGGTATAGGCATCACTTGCCAAAAAGTAAGGTTTGAAGAGGCCATGAGTTCGACTTTCACTTAAGTAAAAAAAAAAAACTATCAATCACTTAAGTTTTTGGAAACCCAAAATATTTCTACTAGGTTCACCTAATTAGCTCTTTGGATTGATTATAGCTCACTGAGGTTTTATGAGTCTATAGTGGTCCATTGGATATATTCAATGAATGTCAGTATGTTTGTAATTGCTTCTTGTGAGCTTATAATTGAGACAAATATGCTTCTTAATTAATGATACGAGATTGCTCCTCATGAACTAGTAATTGCCTACTTGAGATTTAAAAAAAAATATTCAAATCGAAAGATTTTTTTAATGAATTATGGATATTGTAATTACAAATAAAAGCTTATATTTGATTTAAGGGCATATTTGGTTACAAAGAAAATGTTCTTTTCGTAGAACATTTTCTTAAGAAAGTTTTTTCAAACAAATATTCATAAGAAAATTTTCCTAAGTATATTTGATTGCACATATGAAAAAAAATTCCTTTAAAACTCACCAACAACAAGTTTGAAATAGATATGAAAACTTAACATATACTTTTGAATATATTATTTTTTATATAAAATATAAGCTTAATGTGTTTTAACATGGAAACTCTTTTTTTTCAAAGGAAAACTTAATTTGCCCACCATAAAAGGTGGAAAAATGAATGAATCTTAATATGAAAAATGGAAAATCATAAAAAAAAATGTTACGCGAGAAAATTTTGACTATCAAATACAAGAAAATATTATTTTTTTACGAAATTTACTATTTTCTTTTAGAATATTTTTCTTTTTCATCCAATTAAACACGGCCTAAATGACACATGGTACATTTATAAGGTTGTCTCATAATGATTCCGATATTACGAGTAATAGATTTAAATCACCAAATGTAACTTATGATTACAAAAATATTTTCATTTATTTTATTTGAATTCAAATATTTTCATTTAGTTAGATGACGGTGAGCACTAGGGAGGAGAGAGAAGAAAAATGTAACTTATGATTACAAAAATATTCTTCTTCTTTATGGTTTCATTAAGCTCGTTTGTTACAAGTGTATATAGCGTTGAATGTGGCCAAAATCAGAACGAGACCACGTCGGTGACAGCTATGAAAAGCGTTACAAGCCAACTATTATATATATTAAATGAACCGACTTGATTTAGCAAGAATCACGCCACCATGTTCCCAAGTGCGTTTTTTTCATTACATTCTAGAACATCTGAAAATGTAGATGCCAAGATTTGGTTCACCAAAAAAAAAGGGTTAAAACCCCAAGATTTAACGTGAACTTGGTGGCTCAATGTGTAGGTCTCTCGGCCTTTAACAACTAATAAACCAATGATTCCAATTTCAAGAATTATATGAAGTTCGCTTTGATTCTTCAATCCAATAAGGTGTCAATTACTAACTCATTGAAACTTTTTTTTTATATATATAATTAATAGTATCTTTTCGGGTTTCGATCACTCTTTACTTAGATTCGACTAATTATATGAGAGTTAGTCGGGTGCTCTAACTCTATAAAGCTATAACTAAACTAAATAGTAATAATGTAGCTACCTATAATCGAACTTATGACCTGTGACTCAATCAAATCTTATCCTTTTTGAATATTTTAAATAATCACAAACAATTTTAGAAGTGTTGAAGGCTTCTCCAAACCACAAAACTCTATAGTTGCAACACATATCGAGGTAGAGAAAAATGGAATTTTTTTTATACCCAATTCCCCCCATTATCCGTGCAATCACTGGTTACATCCTCTCCATTTTAAATTTTTCTTGTGGGTCCTCTTTCTTTTCTTTTCTGTTTATATATAAACAAATTTCTAATTAAACTTTAATTTATTTTTTATATTAATGTTCAATATCTTTTTATTTTATATTAAAATACATATAATTTTGCATTAACGAATTAAGCATGTTATCCATTTGTTAAAAATTTAATTCTCCTTTGTCAAAAATATCTGATTCTCAGTATTAACAACTCAATAATAATTAATATTATTTTAAATATTACATAATTATCAAAAATATTATGAGTTCTTTATACTTTAAAATTTATTTATTCTGTTTTGAGTTTAAGGTTTACTTTTTCTTTTTATATAAGAAAAAAACTTCACCCCACTGAAGTTCAAACTCATGGCCTCTTACTTCTAAACCTTACCAAACCATTAGGCCACTCAATTACTTAAGGTTATATTGATTTTTGTGAATAAATTTTTTTATAAGAAATTTATTTCAAAGTTTTTCTAACAGGAGGAATATATGCTTCACTGCTTGATGTATCATAAAATAAGTGCAAATTGGGTATAAAAAAAAAACTGTTCATTCCATTTTTCTTTCTCTTGCTTGACATGTGGAGCACTACAGTTACTACACATGAGAGCTGAAAAAACTGTAAAATAGGAGAACTCTACTCCATCAACAAACCCTATTTCTTATTTTTAATCTTTTTTGTTATTTATTTATATTAATTTTAATAAATTATTTAATCAATAAAAATTAAGAAAAAATATATTCAAATATTTTGAGAATAAATAATAATTAATAAATTTTGAAAAGAAAAAAAAATAAAAAAGGAAGGTCAATGAATAGTGTAATTCCAACCAAACTTTAGGCCTTATTGGAAAAGTTAAAAGAAACGAGATAACTTTCAAAAAAATTTTAACTCTTACTTTATTTGATTGAATGTTTTCAAAAAACTTCATTAAAAGTTTAACCTCTAACTTCCTCACATAGGGGTAAGTGAGTTATTTTCCTTAGTGAAAATGAACACTTCTACCCTCATTTTATATTCTCTATACCTTTATTCTCTACAATCTCTCTCTCAAAAACATTATAAAATGCATTTATGTCAATTACATTATTTTATTATTTTTAAAATGTAAACCTTCTAAAAAAAATTCAAAGTTGAACTATATGTGAAAGTTGATAAAATGAACCAAACAAGAATAGAGTTCTGTTGGAAATGGTCTAAAGTGCTTAGGACATGCACTAATCATCCGCCGTGTGAGAGAGACGCATGTACACCCAAGAATCAAGGACAAATGAACAAGTTCATGTCTAACCTAGATGTCCTAGTTGGGGCAACGAAACATTTTTCACCAATTTCTATCTTGAAAGGAAGAAGCTCAAAGTCTTCAAAAATAAGGCTCCGATAAGTTCACGTCACATAAGTAAAGATCTGTACTGCTAATAGTAACGAAAGTTACAAAATTTGGCAACCTTCAAACAGTTAAAACAAAAATACTGAAATCACTACAAGAGGCCGAGGAATAGCTTATAATACAATGAAAAAAAGATTCAACAACACAAATATACTGCGCATAAGCCCAGTTTCATTAATGAGATAAAATACATAAAATTTTACACCACAAAGATACAATAGGACATGATAATTACATTACAAGATGCATCTTCTTCCTCTCTTCATGTTAAACCAAAGAACAAGTAGACCACAGAGTTATTACACAACCATAAGCACTAAAATGGCATCCCCAGCGCAGAAGCCATTGGTAGTCCGTAGCACAATCTTTGACGACGCATAGCATACCAAGGTTCAAAGCAAAAGCAAAATCACAGCACAAAAGCACATCAAAAAGCACGTGGTAAAGGTGAGATCCAATTCACAACTGCAATCCTAACCCATGCAATTTGGTGGCCTTAATCAAGGGGGGACTGAAGCGGTTTAGAACCCAGGCACTAAGGTTTTTTATTTGTTTTTTCAAGGCTACATTTGAATGTTGTTCTTGATTACAAAAATAGATTCATTTTTTTAACTTCCACTATTTGATTAATCTCACAACTTATAAACCAAACAAAAAAAGTAAACAACAAAAGGGGCGAAATATAGTGCTGTTATTTAACTCCAATCCCGTAGGGTAAAAGGGAAGAAGCTGATGACAACACAAACTTTACGAGTTTTTCAGCCTCCCAACCCTACCTAAAATGCCAAGGTTGAAGGATAGTTAAAACTCATGACAGACTTCAACAAATAACGTGCATATCATATAGATTGTCATGGTATTACAACAAAAAACAAATACTTGATATTTAATCAGAGCAATTGAATTCAAAATTGGACATGCTATGAATCTATGATTGAATAATGTGCCTCAGCAAGACCCAGTAATTTCATATGAATGTAGCTTCCCCAAGTAGGTTCTCCCTGTAAACAGGGTCTTGGTTCCACTACACCTCAACAAAAATGGGTCATATCATCACTGGCACACAAAAACATTACCATGTCAAACTATTATACACTACTACACAACTAACGAACAAACAAGAGAAGTTTAAATGAAAGCACTACTAGAATTGGATTTACAATGGACTACGAAACCTCAGAAAATCCAATAATTTCATACTTGAATGTAGCAGCTCCAAGTAGGTTCTCCCTGAAATCAGGGTCTTGAAGCCAACTACACCTCAACAACATGGATGAATCATCAAAGGTAAGCAATGCCCAGTCACTTCTACAAGACTAAAAAAATCAAACTAGACAAAAAATCACAACACCCACAACCCACAATGTATGAAATTGATTAATGAGGATAGGCTCAGTGAATAACATCAGCTCTATCTATCAAGAATTCTCTGAAGCAGAACTGGCATTAAAGCTGTACATTCATCATCACCGCCAATACCCACCAAATCTCATAACACAAAAAACCCTAAAAATCAAAACTTTCACCTCATCAAACCATAAAATTCACAATTTTTTTTCAACAAGAATGGTTGCATAGAACCACCAAATCCCATTACACAAAACCCTAAAAATAAATCTTTGCCCTGGTTAAACCCTAATATCACAAATTCTTTCAACCCTAACCGGATTTGAACAGATGATTTGGCTCATATCAAGAAATTCAACCATTTTTACCGAATTTGCTTCACAGATCGCTCTCAGAAGCGCGGATAACATGTAATCATCGCCATCACACCAAATCAAACCAAACCCTAAAACCCCAAAATTCAAAAATAATAATTTTGAATGATTTGAATCTCTCGACTTTGGCGAGAAATTTTAGGAGCAAAACAGCGAAAATTGTGAAACCCCCACGTTAACCCGCCAAGATTCGATCTCTGCCTCCATGACTAAGCCCATCTGAGTTGATTATCAGATCAGAGAGGCTTAAAGGTGAGGAGAGGCAACAAAGACACAAATCAAAACACACAAAACGCACAAAACAGTGAAAAAGAATGAAACTTTGATGAAATTTAGCCGATTTTTTGACACAGTTCAGCCGACGATCGAGGACGAACTACAACACGGATCGGCGAGCGATCTGGCACGAGCATTGGGGCTTGATTCGTCAATGGAGTGTTCAGAGAAGCCCGGGGTGCTACGTGCGGAGATTTTGATTGATAATCGAAACCCCAGATTGATTTCTGAAGAAATTGTATGCTAAAACTAATACAAAACCCTAACCTTAGAAATCGCCATGAGAGGGGAGAGAGTGAGAGAAGTGGGCGTTGGGTTGGTTTATTTATAGAGAGGGTTTGGGGAAGATTTTGAAACCCTAATAGGGTGAAAGGCTTGTATGGTGTAGACCGTTAGATTTGCCTCGAGATGTCATCTTCTCTAAGGCTTTTTTTTTTTTTTTTTTTTTTTTTTTTTTTTTTTTTTTTTTTTTTTTAACATGAGTGGAAACCCTACCTCCACAAGCATTGCCTTTTCGATATATGCTTTCGCATTTGCAAGGCATTTTATTTCTTTCTTTCTTTTTTTTTTAAAGAGTTCTTTATTTTTTTATTAAAAGGGAGCTTACGAGCTTAATTTTTTTTTCAACGAAAAATAAAATTCATTAATGATAATATGAAAACCATTACATAAAAGATACAATAACGAAGCTCGGTCTCCACGAGAACATCAGAGGTAAAGTGAAGCCTCATGACAACTACCATCTCCGCCTCTCGGGTACAATTAGTGAAGACAAATTTTAACTGCATGTTGCAACATTAAGATTACTTTCTATTTTTATAAGTTACAATGAATACAATAACGAATGAAAACCCAAGCATTATTAAACTAATTCTAATGCGACTAGAAAATTCGTATACCTCTAAAAGTAATGCTACAGTGACTCATTACAGACACTCCTATGAGCACGCACCATAACTTTTATTTTTTTATTTTTTTATTTTTTTAATAATTTTGAAGTCGTAGTGAGTGTCAGTAGTGTGTAACTTTAACATTATCCTCAAGCACAAAGTTGTAAAAAAATAAAAATAAAAATAAAATTCAAGGTGCATGCTCTTAGTAAGTTTCACTAGTGGGTCACTTAAGCATTTTTCTACCTCTAACATTTCAATTTTAACTGTATGTTGCAACATTAATATTAATCTCCATTTTTCAAAAGTTGTTGAACAATGGCATCAATCAGTTTGGGCCTTGAAAGTGTCTTATTACTCTCTTCTTTTTTTTCCCTGGGCCGCTCTTCTCCTTAAGATCACTTTTTAAGTTGAACTGTTTCAATTTATTTGGAGGTCGATTAGCGTGGCTTGATCTTCTTACTATAAGTGGAGTTGTCGAAAAATGATTTGAAAAGACCACCACTCGGTAGTGATTAGGATTGAGGCAACTGTTTGAAATCTCCCTCGTCTCTTCAATGTTCCATGATGACATCCTTAAGCGTTTCCCTTGTCTTTATCCAGGTAGGAACTTCTTCTTCTCATTATTGGAGACAACATTTTTAGCTTAAATTGACTATCCCCTCATTTGGATTTTACGGGAAGGCTCGCCAAGCTCACATTCTCCGGTTCCGAGAATACATCGAGATCTTCGAGACCGAAAGTGTTCTTCATGAACTCAAACAAGGTGATCTTTCGATTACACAATATTATAGCTTGCTTGACCCGACATTGCGAAAAATTGATCTTATAGACACTCACAATTGGAAGTGTCCTGAGGATGGAAAACTCTACGGATCAATTGTAGAGACTAAGCGGGTTTTCAAATTCTTGTCTGGACTCAACAAGGATCTTGATGAAGCTCGGGCCAGAGTTCTTAGCACCAAGCCATTGCCCTCAATCAGGGAGGCTTTCTCCGTGATTAGATACGAAGAGAGCCGCCGGAAGATCATGTTGGGAGACTCCACAACACCAAGTGTAAACTCAGAT
The DNA here is from genome assembly GCA_039657345.1 of Stephania japonica. NCBI lineage: Eukaryota > Viridiplantae > Streptophyta > Magnoliopsida > Ranunculales > Menispermaceae > Stephania > Stephania japonica. The sequence goes on from CM077566.1 coordinate 6,477,412, forward strand.
GGCTCAGCTCTCTCAGTCTCTAGTGAAAGTCAAGTCGCTAAATTCTCCACTTCTAGGAAGAACGATGCTTGACGACCATCTGCGATCACGCCACAAACCAGGGCACACTCGTGACACTTCTGGCGAGATCCATGGAAAACCAGTTGATTGGAAGCCACGAAAAGCCTCTTCCGATCATGAACCTCGAGGAAATCTAGTCTCTGCTCCACTTTGTTCGAGGGACCAATTAGAGCTACTACAAAGTCGATCGGCCCGATCTCGGCAAGCTTCTCGGAATCCTCCCGCAAATGGCAATGCTCTCATGATAAAAGGAGGTAATATCTCTCGATTTCTCACTCTAGAAATGACTACACATCCTCTTGGATTGTAGATTCGAGAACCACGATCATATGATTGTAGTAACCGTGGTTTGTTCACATCTTACTCACCATGTGACAAGTCTATCTCGATCATTATAGCGAGATGGATCAATCTCATCGGTTGTAGGCATTGGAACAGTGAAAATCTCATCGATTTACAACTCAATTACTGTGTTATATGTTCCCAAGTTGGATTGCAATTTCTTGTCTGTGCATAAGCTAAATAGAGATTTGAAATGCCTCACTCAATTCACGAGATGATTCGTGTGTTTTTCGGGACGAGGGACTCGGGGAAGATGATTGGCGATCTTTGAAGTAAAGTCGGGATTGTATCTTCTCAAACATTCATCTCTTTCGAATTCTTTGTTGGTATCACAATTCAATAAGTCAGATAGAGAAATCATGTTGTTACATTATCGACTTGGTCATCCTAACTTCATGTATCTCTCAAAACTGTTTCCTTCATTATTTAAGAATAAAGATATCAATTCTCTACATTGTGATGTGTGTCCATTGTCTAAGCATACTAGAAATTCCTATGTGTCGAGTCCTTATAAAGCATCTCAACCATTTTCAATGATCCATAGTGATATTTGGGGTCCTTCAAAATTCTCTACTATTACAAATGCAAAATGGTTTCTCTTGTTCATAGATGATCACACTAGGCTCACATGGGTTTTTCTATTGAAACATAAATACGAAGCTTGCAACCTTGTCAAACAGTTTCATGTCATGATCCAAACACAATTCAAAACAAATATTCAAATATTTCATTCTGATAATGGAAGTGAATATTTCAACTCCATATTAGGTGATTATTTCAAAACCCATGGCATTGTGCACACTAGCTCATGTGTCAAAACACCTCAATGAGAATGGTATTTACGAAAGGAAAAACAGAGACACCTCCTAGAAGTTGCACGCTCAATCATGTTCACAACACATGTTCCAAACCAAGATTGGGGTGAGCGGTACTAACGACGGCCTATCTCATCAATAGAATGCCTTGAAGAATATTGAATTTTGCAACTCCATGTCAACTATTGCTTAACGGTTTTCCTCACACAAAACTACTTTCAACAATTCCTCTCAAATTGTTTGGTTGTACAACGTTTGTCCACCTTTATGATCAAAGTAAGTTAGCTCCTCGATCTTTAAAATGCATATTTTTAGGATACTCTCCAACTAAGAAAGGATATAAATGTTATTCCCCGTCTCTGCGAAAATTTTTTCACACTATGGATGTTACCTTTCTTGAAAACAAACCTTTCTATCCTAATTCTTCGATTCGGGGGAGAATTTCTTTGTCGAGAATCTCGAAATCGGTATCTATGTGAGGGGAGAACAATAGTGTCACATACTTTCCTACAAATATCCAACTTTGATCATCTCGGTGATCATCTCGATCTGTACAATCAAATCCAACAGATTCCTCTCGGACTCAACCTCAAGGCGTCGATCATCTGCACTCAACTCCACTTTGTCAAATGAAAACCATGAACAAGGTATGTCGATCCTAACTCCTCTCGAATTGTGATCATATACACTGATGAGATGCCTATTGCCTTGAGAAGAAGCGAGAGAACTCATATACCATATCGAGATGAAAGATTTCATCTATTATGGCAAGCTTTCCTCCGAATACGAGCTTATGTTTCTAACATTGATCAAGTCGGTATTCCTAGAACAGTTCGGAAGCTCTAGCAACACAGAGTGGAAGAAAGCGACTTATGAGGAAATCGGGGCATTGGAAAAGAACAATACTTGGGAGATCACCACTCTACCACTTGGAAAAAGAACAGTTGGATGTAGATGGCTATTCACCGTGAAGCACAATGCAGATGGTTCGGTAGAGAGACTAAAGGCTCGATTAGTTGCAAGAGGCTACACTCAGACGTATGGGATCGACTATCAGGAGACGTTTGCCCCAGTTGCCAAGCAGAACACGATTCGAGTTCTACTCTCACTAGCAGCAAACTCAGACTGGCCACTTCATCAGCTTGATGTGAAGAACGCATTCTTAAATGGTGATCTCTCAGAGGAAGTTTACATGGACATTCCACCAGGTTTTGAAAATCTACACTCAAAAGGAAAAGTCTGCAAGCTTAAGAAATCATTGTATGGATTAAAGCAAAGTCCTCGAGCTTGGTTCGATCGGTTCTCGAAGTGTTAAAAAGGTGGGTACTCACAAAGTCAAGCTGATCATACTTTATTCTCTAAACATGCCTCTGATGGAAAGATTACAATCCTGAGTGTATATGTTGATGATATCATAATAACTGGTGACAATGAACAAGAGATCATCTGTTTGAAACAATTGTTAGCCAAGGAATTTGAAGTGAAAGATCTGGGAAAGCTGAAGTATTTCTTGGGAATGGAAGTCTCGAGATCTCGTATAGGAATTTCTGTGTCTCAACGAAAGTACACTCTGGATCTATTAAAAGAGACTGGAATGCTCAGGAGCAAACCATCGAGAGACACAATGGAGCCTAATTTAAAGCTTGATGCCAAGGAAGAAGAAGGCGATGTGGACAAAGGAAGATATCAACGGCTTGTGGGAAAAGCGATTTACTTAGCAAATACCGGACGACATTTGTTTTGTTTGTAAGTTTAGTCGATGTAGATTCATGAGTCGTCCCAAGGAATCTCATATGGAAGCGATCTTTAGAATTACGAGATATCTCGAGGGAAGTCCGGGGAAAGGATTGTTCTTTAAGAAAAATCGAGTAGAAGTGTTGATGTTTACACCGACTCGGATTGATTTGCATCTTCCTTCACCATGATAGGACGACTTCAAGAGCCATCTAAATTAATATAGTGAATTAAACAGTCTAAAAGTCTAAATTAACACCCCTATAAAAAATAAATGACAGCATTAATTTTTTTTTTTTTTTTTGAGAAAACAGCATTATATCTTTGATGATAAGAATGCAACAAAGATGAACGAAGATGAAATGCAAGAAATTGGGGTCACGTGCAAAGCATCAGCTCTGCTTCCTGGTATAACACAAAAACCATTCAATCATTCCTTACAAAATAATGCTACTTGTTCATTTATGAAAGACTTTTCAAATATGAAGACTTTAAGGGTCATGATAAATATTCCATTCAAATAAAATCTACATAAACATATATGCAAGTGAAGTTAGATGTGAATTTGAGATTCAAAACCATCATTTTCTCAAACTCAATTAAGAGGTAAAGTAACAGCCAAATCACCAACCTGTTAGGATTAATATAAACAAACCCCAGTACAACACGGGTTCTTACACTTTTTAACTCTATATATCAGATATCAGAAACAACACCTATTTAACTGTACAATCTTCCAGTCACAGGCTACAAATGGTCATCTTCTCTAACAAAAAACGGTGGAGATGTCCCGATGTCACATTATCATCGATAGCGGATCCATTTGGCTGCAACGTGAATCCCAATTGCTGCCGCCGCCGCTGCCACAAGTGGAAAGGGAACACTACTATTTTTTGTAGCAGCTTCATTCCCATCGCCGCAACTGAAAGGGCCGTGAGTTAGCAAGTATCAAATATGTGGCCACCGCTGTGAGTTTCACAAATCAGTTCCCGTTAGCACTAAGCAGTAAGCACGATAGCTACAGATAATGAAGATATGACATAGTTCCTCTTCTTGAAAAAGAATGAAAAGCAAAACAACCCAGCAAGAAGAGCCTAAAATAACAGCTTCGGGATAAAGTCTGTTGCGGCAGCAAAGCCAACCACCCCACCCCAGCAAATGCAAGGGGATAAAATTGACTTCTTACAGAATCTGGAGAACGGTGTTCAGCACATATATATAGTGATGATACTCGCAGGAAAATATGAGACAGCTCTACACAAAGATAATCTATAATAGCATATATGTCCTGAATGATGTCTCCAGAAGTCTCAATAAATATGATAAGGTCGATGATTAGACCTCCAATGTAATGGAAAACAAAGTCCAATACAAGTTCCAAAAGATAGCCTACAGAATTGGAAATGGCCTGCACCACTTTAGTCCAATTGGAAGGTTCCCGTAATACCTTTCACCAGGCATAGAGTAGGAAAGCAAGCGCTGCAAAACAAATGAGGTCACGGCAACATTAACAAGCTGGCGGAAACATTGTCACCATAAGATCAGGATATCGGTAATAAATCACAATATTTTCATTTTATTCAAATCTTAACTTCTAGTTCTGGGGTAACACCAAATGTTTAGTCTTAGAGACCAGAAAACAATGATTGCTCATGTAAAACTAAAGTTGTATCAAAACATAAAAGACTTCAACATAAAGAACTTAAGAGAATTGGTAGTTAAAATAGAGCACCTTAGAAGATCTGCGAATTACCTAGCGCATTGGCTTGCACGGCTGGTGATTTATGCCATGTCTACATTTTTGAGGTCATACCCGTAACCCTCCAAATTTTGTAACTGATAGCTTACGAGCTGATTTAGAGTGAATGGAATTATGCATTTTCCTTTTTTTAAGAAAAAACGTTACTTGAAATAGAAGTAACTCATCTAGTGCAATAATATCTCTACATTATTTCACAAGTCCAACTAAGAAAATTTGTTTTGGGATTGAGGCTATGTTGTTGTTGTTGTAAGCTAAGATATTTTGTATTCTGTGAAGCAAATTCCTAATTTGGGACCGAGGCTATGTTGTTGTTGTTGTTGAAGCAAATTCCAACACCTCTATATCCATGTTGGCAACATTTGGATTTTTCGGATTCGAGTCTCCGCTAGCCCCAACCTAGGATTGGATTAACAATGAAGTGATAAAAACCAAAAATCTCGAATGTTTCATAGCATGACCATTGGCAAGATAGATTCTTCCCACATCCAACGAAAGCGTATGCACCGCAAGTTACTCAACAAAAACTTGACTAACTTTTTTCTTTTTTTGGTTTCCAATGTGGTGTCGGGCACTAACCGCACCGACTAATCCACGCTCGGGCTCTGTCAGGCCTCATATCTCCCAACTTAGTTTTTTCCATTCACAAGACTCAAACTCGAGACCTCGTTTAAAGAGACTAAGTCCCTTACCACTTGGGCCAACCGGTTGTTGGTAAAACTCAACTAACTAATTCTTTGAGCCGATTTTCGACCTTAGCAAACCAAACTATGCACCAAATCCGCATAACACTAAACTATGTTACAATGTCCATCTACCAAATCAAATGTACCCAAATACACGCAATACAATAATTCAACATTAAAACATAAATACCCACATAGCCATTTCAATCAATTCCACACATTATCAATCACAATCACAAAATCACACAAACAAAACACCAAAGCCACATACCCAACAACCAAAGCCACCTGAGGGGCCTCGCCGGCACCGCGCTCTCACCTCAGGGGCCTTGGCGGCACCTGAGGGGTCTCGCCAACGATGCCACCCACATTAACCAGAAACCCTAGATTTCTGCGAGGGTACAGACCTAGAGAGCTCTGAATCGGTTGTGAGAAATTGATGTACGAATTGAGTCTCGATTGGGCCTTCGGGAGCTCTTCAGTGGGGAGACTGTGGAATTGGGGTGGAGACGATCTTCTCGAGATTGGGAATGAGAGCAATCTAGAGGACAGATTTGGGGATGAAATGAGAGAGATCGACATTGAAGTGTGAGGGTTTTGGGAGCGGGAAATGAAAGGGTTTGGAACGTTGGGTTTTGTGGGAGGGTTTTAGCATGCGACAATTCTTAATAGAATATAATAAGTTTATTGTGTATTGATCTATTACATATGTCTCTATATAACAATTACATACAAAAGAAAATATTTAAATAAGACGGCATATAATTACGAGAGTAATTTGTGTACAACATAATTACGGGAGTTATTTGTTCATATTTTCTAATTGCACAACATTCTTTAACACTCACCCTCAAACTCAAAGTGGGAACAACGAAACAACCATTATTTAAGTTCATATATCCACTTCTATTGTTCGTGCATAGATCTGCACTTACAGTTTTTAATTTGATAGTTTTTATCATATTATTTTTTTTAATAAGTATTTGTCTTCCAATGTTGGAAGGTTGTGTTTGTCTTCATTTATCGAAAGTCTTTCTCTGTCTTCCCTTGTTAAAAGTTTATTTTTTGCCATGGTCTTAATATCTGTATACTGATGTGTTACAAACGTTTGTCAATCAAAATCAACTCTATGACAGTTGAATGTTATGATGAACAATTAGGATTAGCGAATCAATGTGTTTTTATCAAGGTAATTGATTATATGTCTTGTCATGTTCTATTGAATGTATTGAGCCATCATGATTAATGAAATTTATATTTTACTTCAAAAAAATATATTAGTATTTCTTACTTGAAATTTTTATCAATCAATGGTTGTAGGTATATTAGCTTGTCAATGAATTATTATAACAATGCGACCTTGCTTTTTTTTTTTTTTTTTTTGAGAAAATAATGCTACCTTGCTAATTAAGTATACTAGTCGGTTTCAAAAAAGAAAAAAGTATACTAGTCAGTCGGTTGTAGAGAAAAATAAAGCGATTTTGTTGTCTTTTTCACCTAATTTTTTGGTTAAAAAAGTTAAAGCTATTTGATTTAAATTGATAGTTTTTATTGAAAGAATTTGAAAACGGCTTTAATTGGAGAGATAAAGAAAAGTGGATTGAAATAAGGAAAAGTTAATAAACTTCCGTTTTGTTTTCAAAAAAAACTTCCATTTTAAAATCTAATTAAAAATATTTTAATTAGTTTCCAAAGATACCCTCATTATTTACTTTTTAAAGTTGTCCCCGAGTCAATAGAAAAAATGCATTTAAGGACAATGTTGAAATTATGTTAAATGATTAATAGGATTATAAGGAAGAATGACATTATATATAGATATAGATATAGATATAAATAGATAATTCTATTAATGTAATATGCATTCGCTTTTACATAAAGTTGAGTGTTCTCTTCCGCGGTTCGGCGGTTGCTAGTTTTAATAAGGCCTAATGATAAAAAAGTATCCTAAACTTTATAAGTTGTATTAATTCTATCATAACCTTTGAAAATTATCAATTCTATCATAACCTTTTCATTTTAGTATCAATTCTATCATTCAACTAATTTTGGGCACTTTTTCTTTGAAATCAACATAATCTTCTAACTTTTCTTTTCATGATCATTCATATTGATCAATTTACACATTAAAATTTTGTAAGCCTCGTGTTTGAATTAATATACGAGAATTCATAAAAAAAATAATTTATAAATCAATGATATGTTTAATACCTTAAATAATTTTTTTTAGTTATTCATAAAGCACAAATAGTAAGTTAAAAATCATATATATATATATATATATATGAAAATAAAATATAAAACTTATTAGAAGGTACCCATAGTTGTTTAATTAATTTAACAAAAGAAATATGTACTTGAATATAATTATGTACTTAGGTTATATGTATATGATTGAGTAGCATATGTACACACACTACTATATGTATATTATATACATGAATAGATAAAAAAAAGAATATTAAGCTTTAATGCATATGTATGATAAATCTTTAAATGGTATAATAGGAAAAAAAAAATGTGTGGGCAAAAAAAAGAGTCTAAATTAGCTGAGGATAGAATTAATACTAAATTCCAAAGGTTATGATATAATTGATAAATTCTAAATGTTAGGATATAATTGATACAACTTGTAAATGTTAAAATATTTTTGATCATTAGGCTTTTTAATAATGTAGCAGTGTAGTAATTAGTTTTGTTAATGGGGAAGTGATTAATGTTCAAGATCATATTAAAATCCTAACGTTGAGTAAATGATGATCAAGAGAACTCGCAAATGTCAATGTGGCCACATAACTCGAACGGGTTGGCCTAGCGGTAAGGGCATACCCGAGATTGTGTGGTAGGTATATTGTCTCAAGTTTGATTCTCCACTTGTGCCAAATTGCGTTTGTGCCACTGGAGTTTTTATGGGACGATTTCTGGGGCCCCATGGGATTAGTCGGAAAAAGTCCCGATACCCAAGGTTATAAAAAAAAACAAAAAAAATGTGGCCACATGGAAGACATAGAAAGAAAGAAAGTGGGCATGAAGTGTGTTGAAGAACCAAACAACAAGCTCGTTCTTAGCATGCTTGATGATGAAAGCAAAGCCAGGGTCAAGAACATTAGCAATTCTCTCCTCAGAAGATAGAACCATATCTCCATGCAAGAAGGAAGGTTGTAGTATCATCAACAAAATTACCAAACAAGAAGCATGTGCAACAATTACATATGCATGAATTGAAGTGGCATAAATTGAGGGGCATAGATTGACTTAAAATTACAGGGAGTGGACAACTAATGACACGATGTGACTTTGTTGCACTAATTGATGGGCATAAACTGCTATTTTTGGTTGCCACATCAACATCAAAAGTAGTGTTAATTGAAGTGTCGAAAAAACATTTTCCTTAAAATTAATGAAAAGATCGTCTTTGTTTTTTTTGGTTGGAAGAAACTACTTCAAAAAAAAGATCGTCTTCTTACCTAAAAGAATATCAAAAAAAATTCTACCAAAAAAATCAAAATATTTTAATAGGGGAAGAAATGAATTTCTTCTTACTGGATAAATATGTCATTTTAGACACAAACCGTGGACAAAATCGGAATACCAGAAAATATTATGTTATCATTTATTGATGGTGTTGTTAGTAATTAACTACAAGTTCAAATCAATTTCATTTTACCAATTACCACCCCAACCTTCAAACAGTATTGGATGTTCTCATCATTTCAGTTGTCAAAAACTTGGATCAATTGTCCTCAAAAAAAATAAAAAAAACTTGGATCAATTGATTTTAATCATGTGTAAATATAAAGATCCAAATCATATACATACAACATGGCACACTACACTTCTTCTCAATTTATTATATGCAAGATCATTGGCGAATTCATAAAATTTTATTAGGGAGGATTAATCTTAACTATAAGGGGCGTATAACTATAGGAAGGGCAGGAAGGAACAGAAAGGGGTGAGGGTCATCAAAAATGTAGGGGGAGTACTATAGGGGTCTCGAGGGTTACTGCCCTCCTCCTAGATCTGCCCCTGTGCAACAGTGCAAGATACCAATCGACTTTAGTGGCTCCACTGATTTATGCCAAGGTCATGAGATTTGTGAGAATGGATTGGAGATTAATTAATAGATACTAATAAAGTAGCCAGTGTGTAGATGATGGTACCTGGCATGTATTTGACTACTTCAAAACAAAAACTAAATCATACAGTCAAGTGAGATAAATACAAGTTTATTTATCCATAATTGTAGTGTTAAGATTTTGACAGAAAGTAATGACAATAGTAAAACAAGAAAAGAGAGAAAGAGCACAAATCACCTGAATTTTATATGTGGGAAACCCTCTAAGGGAAGAAAACCCACAGCCGCCAACACAATCTTATTCAAGACTCTCACAGCTCATACTTTTTGTACATCGGAGAGAGATATATATACTTATAGAGAAAGTAAATCCCTATTAGAATACAATCCCAGTTAGGATACAATCCTTATTAGAATGCAATCTTTATTAGAATACAATCCCTATTAGAATACAATCCTTATTAGAATACAATAGTAAACTAATCATATGGATCATACATGGGCTTTAGAAATCAGGCCCACATACTTAACATATCTCCCACTTGGGACTGATTCTAAAATTATTTTCTCGTATAGTAGTATCTCCTTCTCATGTAGTGTCTTCAAAGGCGCCACGCCTTGTCGTCTTCAAGTAGCAAGACCAAGAGAAGCTATGCAAAACTTCAACTTCTCTTTAGGGACTGATTTGGTGAGCATATCTGCAAAATTTTTGTTGGAAACCTTTTGCTACCAATCTGGCCTTGTACCTCTGAGAACCATCTTGCTCTGTTTCGATCGTACACCCATTTGTTCTCAATCGCCTTCTTTCCAAATGGAAGCTTGACCAAATCCCAAGTCTGATTTGTGTAGAGAGACTTCATTTCGTCATCCATGGCTTTCTTCCATTCTTCCTTATTCTCGACTTGCATTGCTTCCTCATAGTAATTAGGTTCACCACGTTCTGTGAGCAATAGATAGTGTATGGATGGAGAGTAACGGTTTGGAGCATTGATGGTTCGTCTTTCACGTCGAAGTGCAATGGGTGGTGTCACTGGCTCCTCCTGAACTTCATGTTCATCAATGTGTTCAGTAACACTTTGACCAGGATCATAGGGAGGGATATCGTCAAGTTCAAGATACTTTGATCCTTTTGGTTCCTCTTTCTTCTTGATCCTATCCTTATACAACACATCCTCATTGAATATGACATCTTTACTTCTGATCATCTTTTTACTCTCAGGATCCCATAGCCTATAACTAAAGCTATCAACTCCATATCCCAACAAGATGCACATTTTGGACTTTGCATCTAGCTTTGACCTATTTTCAGCATTGATATGGACACAGGAAATACAACCAAAGGTTCTTAAGTGTGAAAGTTTTACTTCCTTTTTTGTCCATTCTTCCTCAGGCAATCTGCAATCAATTGCGGTAGATGGTCCTCTGTTGATCAGATAAGCAGCAGTATTCACAGTTTCACCCAAAACGCTTAGGTAGCCCAAGACTCAACAACATGCTCCTAGCACGTTCCATAATGGTTCGGTTCATACGTTCACTATACCATTACATTGTTGTGGTGTCCTTGGTACTTGTCTTTTCTCTTCGATGCCATACATAGCACAATACTCATCAAATTCCTTGTTACAAAGATTCTCCACCATTATCGATATCAAGCATTTCAACTTTAGACTGTCTGGTTCTCCACTAGACATTTCCACTTTTGAAAATTTCAAACACTTGAAACTTATTTTTCATAAAGTAAATCCGAGCTTTCTAGTCGAATCATCAACGAAAGTAATGTAATAACGAGAGCCATTAAGGAGGATACCCGTGAAGGACCCCAAACGTCCGTGTGTACAAGTTCTAGCTTTTCGCTTTTGGGAGTTCGCCTTTTTAGAAAAAGCCGACAACTTTTTGTTTTCCAACCACACAACCTTCACATAGAGACAGATCAACACATGACGGTCCATCTAACTTCCCTTTTGACACCATTACCTTCATTCCCTTCTCACTCATATGCCCGAGGCGTTGATGCCACACCTTTGCACTGACCTCAGAGGAGGCCATATTCATGGAGTTTTCATTGAGAACTCTGTAGAGAGTACCATCTCTCCGACCATGTGCTACTACCATGGCTCCTTTTATGATCTTCCAAGATGTTTTAGTGAACTTCATCTCAAGACCTGCATCATCAGTAAGTTGGCTTGCCGAAATTAGATTTTTAGCAAGTTTCGGCACATGTCTAACTCGTTGCAACCTCAACTGCGTCCCATTTTCCATTCCCATCAGCACGTCTCCTTTACCGATTATGTCACAGGGTTCATCATCACCAAGGTACACCTTGCCGAAATTGCCCTTCTCATAATTAAGGAAATATTCTCTGTTGGAAGTAGCATGAAACGATGCACCAGAATCTAGTATCCAACAGGATTCATCTTTACCGTCACAACACATGATCAACGCTTCATCTTGAACTTGATTCGTTTGAGACATTCACCGAGTTCTTTGTCTTTATCGTTTTCATCTACCCTTTTCTTTGGTGCTTTACAGTCACGCTTGAGATGACCTTTCTTCTTGCAATTCCAGCAAGTTATCTGAGGGCCCCTTGACTGACCTCTTCTAGATTGTGAGCGTCCATTTCCTCGGCCATTCGACCTCTTTGAGGATCTGCCCCGTTCCTCGCATTCGTGGCACTATTAGAAACATCATCGAAGAGTTGTTTCTCCTTCGCGTATCTTCATCAAGAAGAACTCCCACTACATCCTCAAATTTCGAATACTAGACCCCCGATGAGTTGCTTATAGCCATAACCGAGACCATCCCAACTATCGGGTAAACCCGACAAAATAACAAGAGCCAATACTTAGAAACTTGATTTCCAGGCCCATAACATGTGACATATATAACTTGCTAGTTTTTGATGAAATGCAAGAGAATTCCCATAACGCTAAAAAAAAAAATTCCTAGCAAAAAAAAAAAAAATGCAAGAAATTGCGCTCACGTGCGAAGCATGAGCTCCGCTTCCTGGCATATTATACAGAAACATTTCAATCATTCCTTACAAAATAATGCTATTTGTGAATTTATGAAAGAAATTTCAAATTTGAAGACTTCAAGGGTCAAGCATGATAACACTACAGATTCTATTCAAATAACATCTACATCAACAGATATGCATGTGAAGTCAGATATGAATGAGATTCAAAACCATCATTTTCTCAAACTCAATTAAGAGATTAAACAAAATCCAAATCAACAACCTGCACCAACCTGCTAGGATCAATATAAACCCCAGTACAACACAAGGGTTCTTAAAATTTTCAACTCTATCACATATAAGAAACAACAGCTATTAACTGTACAATCTTACAGTTGCAGGCTACAAATGATAATCTTTCTAACAAGAAACAGTGGAGATCATCGATATTGGATCCACTTGGCTGCAACGTGAATTGCAATTGCTGCTGCCGCTGCTACAAGTGGAAAGGGAACACCAACACTTTTTGCTGCAGCTTCATTCCCATCGAGTTTCTCTTGCGGGAGCTGCGACTGAGAGTGCCGTGAGATAGCAAGTGTGATATATGAGGCCATCGCTGTGAATCTCACAAATGGATTCCCAACAGCAGTTAGTGCAGCAGCTACAGGTAGTGAAGATTGGACATAGTCCCTCTTCTTGAAAAAGAAAGAGAAGCAAAACAACCCGGCAAGAAGAGCCCAAAAAAACAACTCTGGGATTAAGTCTCTTGCGGCAGCAAAGCCAACCACTCCAGCAAATGCAAGGGGATAAGGTTGACTTCTTACAGATTCTGGAGCAAGAGTTTCAGCAATTGCTAGTACTGCTGATGTTAGTAGGATAATCACTGTCAGCTCTCCAAAAGGAATCGACGCTACTATACTAGCGTACGTGTCTTGAATGGTGTAGCAAGAAGTCTCAATAAATCTGATAAGGTTGGTGATGGGATCTCCAATGTAATGGAAAACAAAGGCCAATGCAAGTTTGAAGAGATAGCCCATGAACTTGGCAATGGCCTGGACAGCTTTAGTCCAATTGGAAAGTTCCCATAATACCGTCCGCCATGCATAGATTAGAAAACCAAGTGCTGCAAAATAAATGAGATCAAGGCTGCATTAGCAATCAAGCGGAAACATTGCCATCAGAAAACCAGGGCATTGGTAATAAATCACACCTAGGGGTGTCAATATTTTGTCCGGCCGAAAAAAAGAGGGTTTGGACAATAATTTTTTAAATACGGGCTGGGTTTGGGCAAGGTTTTGATGTCTGAATTAAAATCCAGGTCGAGTTTGGACAAGACCTTCTATGTCTGGACCCAACCCGAATTTCAAAAGATACCAATATTTGAAAATATACTTCCATATATACATTATATGATTCACAAAAACAACTATAGAAATAAGAAAATTACATAGCTTATATAGAAATGTACTATTTTAGTTTTGAGACAGCTAAATTATTTGAAACATAATAATAAATACACCTTGGACATTATTTTTTAACAAAAAACATTATTATGTACTATTTTAGGGTAAAAAAACTACTTGAGACATTATTATGCATTTTGACTTTTAACAAAAAAAAACATTATTATGTCTTCTAATTTAAAATAATAAATACAACTTGGACATTATTCTTTAAAATCATGTTAGAGAAAATTATATTATGAGGAATTTATAATGAATTTATTCATTAAAAAGCTTTTAAACATGAAATAATTCTTAAAAAACTTGACAAATTTCAGACATTTGGACAACCTGAATTTTAAGTAAACCGGTCTAGACAAGGCAGATTTGTCCAAACTTAAAAGCGGTTCGAGTTTGGACAACACAATATATCAAGATCGGTCCAGACCAGGACCCATCGGACCCTAAAAATTGACACCCCTAATCACATCGATTTCATTTTTCTTTTTTTTTTTTTACCTCCATTTTATTCAATTTTTCACTTATCTGATTAAGCACCAACTATTTAGTCTTAGAAACCAGAAAAAAATGGTTGCTCATATCAAACTAAAAGTTGTATCAAAACATAATGAATCACGCAGACCATAAATTCTATGTCAGATCTAAACAATTTTATGTCTGCACTACTTGATAAGGCAAACTAAGAAATTCTGTATTATGTGAAATTCCTACCTCTATATCTACATCGCAACATTTGGATTTTTTGGATTCGAACCCCGTTAGCCCCAACCTAGGATTGGATGCTTTGGCAATGAAGCAATACAAACCGAAAATCTCAAATGTCTCGTAGCATAACCATTGGCAAGATAGATTCTTCCCATAGACACTACATGAATTGAAAATCACACTCGGCAAAATCATATGAACTGCGAGTTACTCAACAAAAACTTGACTGACTAATTAAACAACCATTCGAGCTGATTTTTTACTTAATCAAACCAAACTATGCACCAAATCGTCATAACACTAAACTATGTTACAATGTACATCTATCAAACCCACAATCAAATGCACCAAAATACACACAATACAAGAATTCAACACTAAAACACAAATACCCACATAGCCATTTCAATCAATTCCACACATTATCAATCAAAACACAAAATCACACAAACAAAACCCAAATTAACCAAACCAAAAAAACCCAACAAATCCTAACTCAAAATCCACATACCCACCAACCAGGGCCACCTGAGGGGGCGATCCGGGGCCTCCTCCGTCAAGTACCGGAACCGCGACGGCATCGTGCTCTCCCCTCGATCATCTTCTTCGACGCTCTTCGCATCGCCGCCCACATTGACCTGAGAAACCTAAATTTCTGCGAGGATACAGACCTAGAGAGGTCTGAATCGGTTGTGAGAAATTGATGGCCGAATTGGGTCTCGATTGGGAATTCAGGGACTCTTCAGTGCGAAGGCTGTGAAGTTGGGGAGACGAAGATCTTCTCGAGATTGGGAATATGCGCGATTTGGAGGAGAGATTTGGGGATGAGATGAGAGGGATCGACATTGGAGAGTGAGGGTTTTGGGAGTGGGATGAGGGAAAGGTGGAGGGTTTATCTTATCTTAGTTACAAAAATGCCCTTTTATTTTCTTATGACATGATAAAATAAGGTGGCTTGTAAAAAAAAAAAGTTTGGATACAAAATTGACATTTTGTTTTTTGTTTTTTTTTCTTACCAAAAAATGACATTCTTTTTTTTTTTTTTGAAGAGACCAAAAAATGACATTCTTATCTATCCAAAAAAATGTCAATATTTTTGTTTGTGTGTGTGTGTGTGTGTTTGGGTCTTAGGTTTATCTTAAATATGTAGATTATTCATACTACTTTGAGTTCAACTGTTTTCAAGTATTATCATACATATATATATATATAATTGACGTATTTCTTCACCACTTATTTTACAAAAAAGATTCAAATTATTAAAATTCAATACCGACCCGACTCACTATAATTTCTCAAAGTTCTTTTAGATTATCAATTTTTTTTTTTTTACATAAAGTTCTTTTTTTAAGAACAAATTATTTATGATGTACTAAGATTGAACGAAAATTATAGTGAGTGGACAACTGATGAGACGATGACACTTTACTGCACTGATTTAATGGACATAAACTGTTATTTTGGGTGTCTTCAATTGACACTACTTTTGACAGCCACAACACCTATTATCAATGCCAAAAGTAGTGTTAATTGAAGTGTAAAAAAACATTTTCCTTCAAATCAATTACAGATCATCTTTCTGCCTAAAAAAAGTTGGAAAATGATAAAATGGCCCACATACTTGATCATCTTTCTTTTACCTAAAAATTAAAAGTTATCATTTTTCAGAAAAGTTATCAAAAGTAAAAATGAAAATTAATATAGGAAGAGATGAATTTCAATTTCTTTGGAAAAATATGTCATTTTAGACAGGTTAATTTTATATATGGTCACTTAAATTTATAGTTTGTAACACTTTTGTCACAATAAACTTACATTTGTCCCAAATATATCATTTAATTTTATAAAATTTTTACAAAAATAATTCTGATCACTTTCCAATCAAAAATCGACGATCCTACTTATGTGGCGTCCATGAAAATTTCATATGAGATCACTTGACTTTTTAATTAATGACCCTCACCTCTTCAAATGCGACGACATTGCCGCCATCTGTGTCGTGCGTTGCCTCCACTCCCTCGCCCTCCACAAGTGTCCCTTTAGAGTCGGCTGGGTCCAGTTCTGCTTGGAGATACTTAGGCTTTTTCTGGGGAGAGTTTCGGGTGGGTGATGAAGTTGGAGGTGGAGGTGTGGAGACGCATGGAGGAGTGAGGACGTTGAAAAATGAAGAAAAGATGAATAGGGTTTGTTGTTTTTCTTGACAAAGACAAATATGTAAAAAAGAATAAAAATAAAACAAAAGTAGCCCCAACAGTGGAGAAGGTGGAGCTGGTGAGACGGAGGTAGATAGCGGTGGTGTTCATATGAGGAGCATGGAGGAGGAGGATGAATTCCTGAAACCTAAATTTACCCTTATTCGGTGAAGTAAAAGATGAGTTGGGTGATAATTTGTAAAAGGTAAGCGATTTCTCATAATGTAGATGTCTATTACAATATAAACCGACGTGTTACAAAGTTAAGTGATATATCTGTGACAAATATGAGTTTATTGAATAAAATGTTAGAGCATCTTCGATGGGAATGTGAGTTGGTGAAAAATATGTACCATATAAGATGAAATTGACATTAGAATCAAAAAAAATATTATCCAATGCAAATGTCTATTAGAATGTGAATCGACGTGGTAACATTAATAATCACATTGAATGTCTATTTACATTTTGCATCCACAATGTTTGCTTCTAAACTTCTACCCATAATGTCTAGATCTTGACATTTAAAATTGACATTATTATTTTCACGTCAGCTCACGTGTTAATAGACATTTGTATTGGAGAGTGTTTTTTTATTTCAATGTCTATTTTATCTTACGTGACATACATTTTGCCTCAATTTACATTCTCCAATCCACGTCCTCATGAGAATTCCCATGAGATGCTCTTACAAACTGTAAATTTGGACCATACGTGAAATTAACCGCATTTTAGACATACTCGTG
Source organism: Stephania japonica (assembly GCA_039657345.1). Lineage (NCBI taxonomy): Eukaryota > Viridiplantae > Streptophyta > Magnoliopsida > Ranunculales > Menispermaceae > Stephania > Stephania japonica. The sequence continues at coordinate 6,494,948 of CM077566.1, forward strand.
GGCAAAACCGGAATACCAGACTTATATCTCTCGTCCAACTTCACTAAAAACTCAGTTCGCGCTTCCCGCCACGAAAACCTAAAACCTTCACACTAAGCTCTCTCTTTTACTCTCAAAAACCAATCCATCTCCAATCCTTCCCATCTATCTCTGTAATTTTTGCTGAATCAGTTCCTCGTTTTCAGTTCAATCTCTCCTTCTTCACCATTGATTCATTTTTAGGGATTTTTTGGACCCAATTTGGTGGTTTTTGGGTTAGGTTTCAAATTAGGTCTATTTTTTTGTTGTCCAATGTTTTGTAGGATCTGAGAGGCTTATCGGACTCGATCGACGACATGGGTGATGGCTCTGGGTAATAAATTGAATTTCAATACTGGGTTATTGATGTTTTGATCGATTGTTGTGATTAGAATAAATGCCCAATTTGGTTAAACTGTGTCAAAATTTGATTTTTTTGACTACAATTATGTGTTTCGACCATCTTTGAGCTTGTGGTTTGGTTATTGGTTGCGGGTTTGGTGTTAGGGTTGTGAGGGAGTGAAGCTGATCTGTTGTTTTAATTTTGGGGATGCTTTTCAGTGAGAACGAGAGCGATACTGTGCGAGTGCTTGTTGCGACGGATTGCCATCTGGGGTATATGGAGAAGGATGAGATACGTCGAGTTGATTCGTTTATGGCGTTTGAAGAGATTTGCTCAATAGCTGAGCAAAAACAGGTGTTACTGCTTATAATTTTCACTTGATCAAGTCTTCACATTAAATGAACTACAATTCCTCAAATTTCTCGTCAATGCATTCTAGCGTTATCTTCATGTTATCATCTAGACTATTTGTGATAGACATAACATAATTCCTCTATCAAGGTTACATCTATTTAACTCCAAAATTGTCTTTGAAACATGTTTTTTTTTCTTTAAAATTGGATGCTATTGCTTAAGTCGGATGCATAATTACTATGTCAAAAGGCTATCAATGCGGCAAAGTGGTAACTTGAGTAAAAATTTGTATTGCAGGTGGACTTCATTCTACTTGGTGGTGACCTCTTCCATGAAAATAAGCCTTCAAGGTCGACTCTAGTGAAGACTATTGAGATTCTTCGCCGATACTGCCTCAATGACCGACCAGTGAAATTCCAAGTTGTCAGTGATCAGACAGTGAACTTCGCAAATATGTAATGTCTTCTTATGCGCCTCAATGACCGACCAGTGAAATTCCATGTTAATTAATGAATAAACTTAAACATATCTAGTTTAAACATAGCAAGGCATTGGTTCTGGGTTCAGTTTATGAGTGAAACTTGGCTATAAATGTAATAACCAAAATAGAGTTTAGTTGGTTGTTTTCAAGTTCTTAAATATCAATTATGGCTATTTTGGATGTTAAAGAAAAAGTTGGTTTCACTTTCATCATATGTGCTTATTTTCATTGTTAATATCAATGGAAAATTCTAGAATGACAATGGGTAAGTCACACCCCAATACACAATGGCCCACGTGAGCCCTCCTCGCGTGTTATACATCGGGATCTATGGGCGCCCGCATCTCGAGGTGGGCATGGATGGCTCTTGTGGGCCTTTGTGTGTTGTGATGTGACTTCCATTGTCATCGTAGCACTTTACAATATCAAAATGGCCTTGATTTTTGTTTCATTTCCTTTTGGTTAATTATTTCCTCTTTTCTCAGTTAACTTGTAGCATCTTAGGCTATAGTTGGTCGAGCGTTCAAAAATGAAAATATACATTGAAATGTGACATCAATAAATAACTTGCTTCTTATAAAAAGTTTGAGAAAGCTGTTTCTTGGATCATCAGTTTTTTGTTTCGGATAACCAACCAAGTTGTAGTTCATTGGTTTGGTTCATGTTCACCTACGGATGAGGTTGAGGGATCGAGTCTCCCTGTGTGCAAGTTTGGGGGCAATAAGTTGATTTCTTCTAAATAAAAAACTGTTTCAGACACATTAAACTATTTCCAGCTCGCGAACAGAAATGGGGCTTTAGGTTTTTGTATCTTCACTTTTCTTCTTATCTTTTAACTTTCTGTTTTTCTTTTTGATCGTGTTCATTCCTAGAGAAAGTTGGTTTTACATTCAAATGGCTTATGATTGGTATCTGCAGATTTGGTCACGTAAATTATGAAGATCCCAACTTTAATGTTGGTATGCCTGTATTCAGTATTCATGGAAATCATGATGATCCTGCAGGAGTGGTAAGATTCAACTTCTAGGGTTGTTTTTCGTAGAAAAAAAGAATAAATCTACATGGTCAATCTCATCAGATTATGTGGTCTTATATTGCAATAACCTGGTACAACAGTGCCAAACTAGGATAACAAAGACAAAACTTTGAAGAGTTTAATAGAACAAAATAATTTGATTTTCATTAAAATTGTCGAGAAACTTATTTATGAAACAAACTTTTGATATTTTAGAAACAACTTTAATATAGACAATCAAGGTAAAAGTTTCAGAGTAAATATTTTGATTTTTTCTCTTCTTTTTTGTACTGACTTGACAGGACAATCTTTCTGCAATCGACATTCTTTCTGCGTGTAATCTTGTAAATTATTTTGGGAAGATGATCCTTGGAGGCTCAGGTGTTGGGCAGATCACTCTTTATCCGATACTTATGAGGAAGGTTATTATATTTGAACTTTTAAATGTAGTTATGCTCTTTTGTGGATTGAGTTGTGCTTTAAGAATCTTAGCATTATTGACTTAAAGTTCCTAGGTCCCGAATCCCAGGGTTCAACAGCTGTGGCTTTGTATGGTCTTGGGAACATTAGAGATGAGCGACTCAATAGAATGTTTCAGGTATTTGTATGTCCAGAATTGAGGAATAATTCCTTTCTGTTTTATGGTTTGCCTCGATAATTAATGTACTATATTGTTTGTGAATGCTTCAGACACCACATGCTGTGCAATGGATGCGACCTGAAGCTCAAGACAGTTGTCAAGTGTCTGACTGGTTCAACATTCTCGTACTTCATCAAAACAGGTCTTTGTATCATCTACTCAATTTTTTTTGTCCTTAGAAAATAGAAATCGAAAGATGCATATTGAACGACTGAAGGTTAATCTGGAAATCAGAACTTGGTTGAGTTTGTTCTTGAACATTTATTTTCTAGTTTGAAACTTAAAATCGTTGATTGGTTTGTGCTGACTTTTGACTATTTTCTATTATGTTTTGCAGAGTGAAGTCAAATCCAAAAAATGCTATAAACGAGCATTTTTTGCCACGATTCTTGGATTTCATAGTGTGGGGTCATGAACATGAATGCCTTGTTGACCCCCAGGTTGGATTGTAACATTCTTTACCTTTAAGTATTTTTTTGTTTGTTTGTTCTTTTTTTGGTATAATATCTTATAATGGCTGTTTTTTTCATCTTAAAGGAAGTTCCAGGTATGGGCTTCCATATTACTCAGCCAGGCTCCTCTGTCGCAACATCATTAATTGAAGGAGAATCAAAGCCTAAGCATGTTCTTCTTCTAGAAATTAAGGTTAGTTGTATGGTGGCAACTGATATTTTTCTTGCATAATTCCTTATTTCTAATCAATAATTTTCTATACTTCCAATATTACAAACAACAACCAAGCCTCAATCCCAAATTAGTTGGGGTTGGTTACATGAATCAAAGGCTTCCACTCAACTTGATTTGAAGCAGTTGATAATGTGGTTTCATAATCCCTTAAGTCCTTCCTAATTAATTTATCTCAAGTTTTCTTAGGTCTATTCCTATACCGTTGAATTTCTTCAATTTCTACTTTCTAATTGGGGCATATTTGCAAGTCGTCTTTGATGTGTCCAAACCACCACAATCACCCTACCCTAAGCATCTATTGGTGCTACTCCTACTTTTCTTTGAATCTCTGTATTTGTTATTCTATCTTTACAAGTTTTACTGCAAGTCTGTACTTCCAGCGTTACATTACTCATTTTTTTTTTTTTTATTTCTTTAGCACTTAGTGCCTCATGTGGTGGTATGTTGTTTTTACAGGGAAATCAATATCGTCCAACTAAGATACCGTTGAAATCTGTGAGATCTTTTGAATATGCAGAGGTCAGGTAGTCAGCATGATAATAAGCGATATATCACGTAATCTATTAGATGTTATTTACGCTATTATTGTCCTAATTCAGGTTGTGCTGAAGGATGAAACTGAAATTGATCCCAATGATCAGACATCTGTTCTTGAGCATTTGGACAAAGTGGTAACATCTATTTCTCCTCATTTACTAAGTATGCATACGATTATTCTTCATGGTACTTGGTTTAAATTAGTAACTCTTGGTGTTTATTTCAAATATTGAGAAGAATACGTAACTATGGTTTTATTTTGTAAGGTTGGATCCCTGATTGAACAATCCATGGAAAAGGCTGTCTGCAGAAAAGAGCTCAAACTTCCACTGATCAGAGTAAAGGTGATGCTTGCTTCTTTAGTTCTTTGTATTCTTGATATGACCTGCGCTCTTTTCTTCCATCATTTTTCGTGTTGTGATTGCTGTTAAAGATTTTTTGTGTATAGTCTTGACAGTGAATATAAAAACTCAGATTGATTGATAAGTCCTTGTGGACACGATAATAAGCGCAATCTACTTTAAACTTTTCATCGTAGAATGCAAAAACATGTTTCCAAGTAAGGAAACACACGGTGTATGATCTGAGTAAATCCATGAACAACCAAAAGGACGAAAATGTGCATCCTCCATAAAACGGAGCACTTGGACATATCAATGATATGACTGTTCCTTCTAAAAAAAGAGACAAATCTTAAGTGACTTTAATAATTCACTTTCCAATTTTTCAACATCGCTGGAACTGGGAATGAATTGAGAACAGAAAAACTACACGAGTTCCCAAAACTGCACTCATCTTTTTTGGTCTCTTGGTCACGGATCTATTGGAACTCACAATTTAAATGTTATCTGAGAACATTCAATACCTTAGGAATGGCCATTAGATTAATAATGATTGAATAATCAAATATTCTTGACTCTTAGATTGAACTGAGTATTTTGGTCTAGGGTTCAAGTACCAAATAATTTGTCTAATCCTTCTGTAATTTGTGAAGCCACCTAGTTTTAGACAGAGGTATTTGCTGATAGAATCTTGAGTCATAGAATCTTGAGTCTTACGTTCTAGTCAATTAGAGAGCTATATCAGCTTCTCCCATTTGTTATGGTTCAATCTATATCTTTTGGCTCTATTAAAGTAGAATCAGCCTGAAAACAAGGGCTTCACTGTGAATAAAGCTTTCTCATTGCTTTAATAAAAACAACTAGATCATTGTGTTGACTGCTAGGTTTTTAATTTTTGATGCACTTTCAAGTTCCAGTTGAGGGCTTTGTTGAAATTGAGTTGCTGTTTTAATGTGACAGGTTGACTACTCTGGTTTCATGACAATTAATCCCCAAAGGTTTGGGCAGAAGTATGTGGGAAAGGTGCACCCATTTACATTTAACGCAGTATTCGATGTTTTCATGTGGGTCCTTTTAGTTAAAGTTCACTTGGTCGTCGATTGATCTCTTTTAGAATTTGTAGGTTGCAAATCCTCAAGACATACTAATTTTCTCTAAGGCTGCTAAGAAGCGTCAAACTCTTGAAGGTACTTCAGCCTTATTATTATTATTATTATGTGTTTGCTGTGATAGTTTGCTTCTTTTACTTGCATCAGTATGGAGTATGAACCCCATCATATATTGATCACTGGTTCAGAATTCTTTCTGTCTCTTATTATCTCTTAAACTAGGACATCCTACAAATCTCCACACAATGTTGCCACCAAAAAGTTGAAAAATTCATTTTGCTATTAATGTGATGGCGTAATAAGTAACCAACTGACCATATGACTGGTTGACCTTGTGGGTAGTGGGTACGTTTCATACGGAGCTTTCATACTGTAAAAAAGATTCAGTTTAAGAGTAAAAAAATTTGGACCAGGAGGACTTTGTAACTTGTTTGTCAGGTAGCAAAAAGACACTTTTTGTCATTAGAAAAATCTGGAAAACGAGAAAAGCAGGTTCCTTATTATTCTTATTTTTGTACATTGAAGTCATTTACTTGCATTAGATCAAAATGAGTGGGAGCATACATTGGAAGACATGTTGAATGATTTTCATTCTTACGTTTTTGGGTTCTTATTCATGCATAATTTTTTCTTTTTGTTCTTTCTTTCTTTCTTTTCTTACTTTTCTTAAACTGGTTCGAATGATAAATGGTTTTTTCTGTTTGGTTGCAGAGAGGATTGGCGATCCTGAAAAGCTTCGGCCAGAAGAACTTAATCAACAGAATATTGAAGCCCTTGTTGCTGAAAGTAATTTGGTACGATCTCTATGCTTCTAATTACGCGCGCCGAACGCGTTAATAAAATAAATAAACCTAAACCAACTATTTTGTAGATAGTGGTAAAGGGTCAATCCCACAGAGATTGGTTTCTTTCTTAGTTAAGAAAAATACAAAAAAGGGAATTAAGGTTTTAGAGAAAATATATGAATATTTTAAAAATAAAGAAATTAAATGGAAAAGAATCTAGGTATTCAGTTTCACAGTCTCGCCATACAACTTGGGATTGAATTTATTAATTGTCGGTTTATAAAAAGTATGAACTAGTCTATGATCTAGTGCAGCTATAGACCCGGTAGAGCACTTGGTTCCTCGCACTTCCTAATCTCGATAGCCAATGTACGACTGTTGACTACTTCCCTAACCAAACACGCAACCTGATCGCTAGTGCTCCAGATTTAACGCATTGGTCGCATTACTTCGATTTGTGAATGCACTACACCTAGACAATCGGATCGCTAGTGCTCCCGATTTAGCCTAGATTTCTATGGTATTTAACCAGTCCCAAAAGGTTCTAATCAATTGGTAGGGTCAATCGCCACTAGTGTGGTCTTATCGCACAAGCACGGGTGCTTACGACTCACTGACATGTAAATTAAGGTTTAAACTAGTGTTTAACCTCAATTGTTCAAATAATACCAAAGAAAATAAATCATATAAAAGAATCAATAATAATTAAAAATAAATAAACCTCATGAAGATTCTCAAGTCGTAGGCGCGACTGATCCACCTTCAACCTAGATGGAGGAACTAACTAGACATAATTGAAAACTAAACTAAAAAAAATAAATATAAAAATAAATCCTCCTCCTCCGATCCTACATATATATGATCGATGTCCTTCAGTAGATATATCTATATATATCTACCGATCCATATATATATAATATATGTAGATACAATCCTATCTAAACAAACAAACAAAAATATACTCCTATTCTGTTTCCATGCACACGAGCATTAATCAGGCATCACTTGATCATCATCGATCCATGTTGATGCGAATCTCGAAACCAATACTATGAACTCTCAAGCATGCATATCAACTCCTATGTGTCGCACTACACCGGATCACCACCTCTTTCACAACACCAACGCACACGTTTCTAATTTGTAAAACGTGTTCTCCACGGCTCTTCTCCATGGCGCTGCACAGCGAGCTCTCTGGTTATCTCGTACGTAGGTAGCGCTGTGCAGTCAACATCAGTGCGACGCCGTCTAGCCAATGGATGGATGACATGTGGCACCGTAAAACTTCAATTACCCAACTCTCATGTATACTCCGAAACAAATCTTCCGGTGTCCGATTTCTTCAAGTAAATACTCTATTTTGAGTATTTTTTCGCCCCGGATCCAACCGTGCACTCAGTTTCTCCTAAAAATGAAAATTAAATATAATTAGATATATATTCTCATATTATTCTGATAAATCCCTAATTTCTTAAAATATGCATTTATCACCACAAAATAAAATAAATATAGTCCAATTAATCCTAATAACTTATACTAAACTATGCCTAAATGAACACTTATCAAACACCCCCAAACTTAGACTTTGCTCGTCCCGAGCAAAGGAGTGAATGAAAACCTATACTCTACTCCTATACTACAATGACTAATCCTAACAATCCTATGCCCTTCACCAAGTCAAGTTTGAATTCCTTTTTGATTTAAATATGCCGCTCAATCAACCATCACCCGAAAGAAGTTCAGAGTCAAATAGTGTGAAAACGGAATCCAAACATCAGTGAAAATCACCCTTTCAAAAACTAGAATCAGTCCAGACAAGAGCCTTCAACTACTCAAGATTTTACAGAGTCATTATATCAAAGAACACAAGTCCAGAATTTCTTATGAATAGTGCATCAACACCGAAAAAAGGACTATGAACGAAAAATACAACTCACTATCCATAAAATGTAGACGAAACACACCAGAGAGATAATCAGCCTTAAATATGAAAATGTGGAACAACACATTGGAATAACTCAATTGATCTAGCTATAAGCACTCGGTCAAATCTTTTAATTTAAAGAGTTTTCATAAACTTCCGCCTTTTTCATTTTTATCACTCTATTTTCTCCAAAAAATTTTAAAAGTAGTACGGTCCCTGCTTCATTTCCTATGAACCGATTTTCTCACTTTTTCCCACCACAAGATTCCCTGCTCCATTTCCTGTAGAATCTGTGGGACTCTCTAAAATTTTTTTAGAAAACTCTTGTTGACCCTTCTCACTTTCACTGTAATCAAACAAGTCATCCAATGCATATCCAAGTCTAAATCATTCTCCAAAAGTGGTCAAGTCATATGAATTGATGTCTCAAGTGAGCTACATTCTCGTTCTAGCACCCTAGAAATTTGATAACTTGCAAAATATGACTGCCTGTCTTTTGGTCTCTAGCACAATGCCTAAACTTCATACTAGCTCTCTTATAAGCAACCTCAAAGATGTTGGACAACGCTCTAAATTAAGTACAACTCCTAATATTCAAAAGGGTTCAAGTCTCAAAAGTAGCGTAATTTGAACTCATATCCACAATAAAAAACACTCAACAAGATTTTAGGCGACTCTACATGCAACTAAATAACTCTAAACATGCCTAGAATCTATAATGCAACAAAAAAAAGAAAGAATTAAAAATAAAATAAAAAAATGCATGAACTACTATAAACTACTACTAACCTAAATGATGTAATGCATAGCATGTTATAACAAGAAAATGATGTGAAAAGAATAGAAACACACCACCATAATTTACCAAACCCATGAAATACGCATAAAAATAATAAAACGATCATACCAGTCACGCGCTAATTCCATTCATTCAACACTCCACTATACCTGAAACACCCCAAACTTATTCCAAACCTTGTCCTCAAGGTTTAAAACAAGAATGAGGCTATGAACTACAAAATGAAGAGAAAAGAGATGAAAAGAATATGGAAGTGAAAGAACTAAATAATGGGGAAATAACATGCTAAAATGAATATGCAAATCCTAATGGACTATAATATCTCATGAAAGGATTCCCCACAAAAATCACAAGCCTCGACCTGTTGCATAAAAGAATGCGAGTTAGAAAATTGATGTCCATTATATGACATACCTACCCCATTCATACCATAATGGTATGAGTCTTCGAATCGATCATAATTATGGTAGTAGGAGGCTATGGAGAAATTTCCTGCAAAAATTTTAGAAACAAGGGACTATATACAAAAATAAATAAATAAATATACAACAAAAACCAAAGAAAGAAAAACCAATCCCCGGCAACGGCGCCAAAAATTGACGCGCACCGAACGCGTCAATAAAATAAATAAACCTAAACCAACTATTTTGTAGATAGTGGTAAAGGGTCAATCCCACAGAGATTGGTTTCTTTCTTAGTTAAGAAAAATACAAAAAAGGAAAATTAAGGTTTTAGAGAAAATATATGAATATTTTAAAAATAAAGAAATTAAATGGAAAAGAATCTAGGTATTCAGTTTCACAGTCTCGCCATACAACTTGGGATTGAATTTATTAATTGTCGGTTTATAAAAAGTATGAACTAGTCTATGATCTAGTGCAGCTATAGACCCGGTAGAGCACTCGGTTCCTCGCACTTCCTAATCTCGATAGCCAAGGTACGACTGTTGACTACTTCCCTAACCAAACACGCAACCTGATCGCTAGTGCTCCAGTTTAACGCATTGGTCGCATTACTTCGATTTGTGAATGCACTACACCTAGACAATCGGATCGCTAGTGCTCCCGATTTAGCCTAGATTTCTATGGTATTTAACCAGTCCCAAAAGGTTCTAATCAATTGGTAGGGTCAATCGCCACTAGTGTGGTCTTATCGCACAAGCACGGGTGCTTACGACTCATCACATGTAAATTAAGGTTTAAACTAGTGTTTAACCTCAATTGTTCAAATAATACCAAAGAAAATAAATCATATAAAAGAATCAATAATAATTAAAAATAAATAAACCTCATGAAGATCCCAAGTCGTAGGCGCGACTGATCCACCTTCAACCTAGATGGAGGAACTAACTAGACATAATTGAAAACTAAACTAAAAAAAATAAATATAAAAATAAATCCTCCTCCTCCGATCCTACATATATATGATCGATGTCCTTCAGTAGATATATCTATATATATCTACCGATCCATATATATATAATATATGTAGATACAATCCTATCTAAACAAACAAACAAAAATATACTCCTATTCTGTTTCCATGCACACGAGCATTAATCAGGCATCACTTGATCATCATCGATCCATGTTGATGCGAATCTCGAAACCAATCCTATGAACTCTCAAGCATGCATATCAACTCCTATGTGTCGCACTACACCGGATCACCACCTCTTTCACAACACCAACGCACACGTTTCTAATTTGTAAAACGTGTTCTCCACGGCTCTTCTCCACGGCGCTGCACAGCGAGCTCTCTGGTTATCTCGTATGCAGGTAGCGCTGTACAGTCAATATCAGTGCGATGCCGTCTAGCCAATGGATGGATGACATGTGGCACCGTAAAACTTCAATTACCCAACTCTCATGTATACTCCGAAACAAATCCTCCGGTGTCCGATTTCTTCAAGTAAATACTCTATTTTGAGTATTTTTTCGCCCCGGATCCAACCGTGCACTCAGTTTCTCCTAAAAACGAAAATTAAACATAATTAGATATATACTCATATTATTCTGATAAATTCCTAATTTCTTAAAATATGCATTTATCACCACAAAATAAAATAAATATAGTCCAATTAATCCTAATAACTTATACTAAACTATGCCTAAATGAACACTTATCACTAATCTTTCTTAAGGTAATGCTTGCCTAAAATGGTTTTCAATTTGTCTATATTAATTGTAGAATTGATTGGTTCTAGAACAATTACAAGAGTCCTAATGAAAGATGAAGACTTGGAAGAAAGCTTGAGAATGGACTGAAAATTTTCAGATATTTTACCATAAAAGAACACAACAATCCCAAATTAGGTGGAGTTTGCTACATGGATTTCACTCTTCCATTCACCTCAATTCCTTGTTGTTAATGATGTGCTTTCATAATTTTTAAAGGAAACAACTACATGGGTCCTACTTTTTGCTGAGAGGACCCTGCCATTTCTTTTTACCCCATTTTTTTGAATTTTTTTACTTTAAATACCCCGCTTTTTTTTTTTTCAAAATCCCAAAAATACTCTTACTCACCTCATCACTTTCAATCTTTTTTTCTCGCTTTTTTAGAATACTTGTACTATGTCGGGAGTGCCGTATGGATGTTTTTTTGTCGAAAAGGTCCCCACCGTGCCCTAAAAGGTAAGTACTCTTTCGGACTCAGTCCTCTTTAATGGTTTTAGCCAACTTGCATCGAGACCTCTAAAGAGCTTTCAACCGACTCCCACGGAGATCTTTGAAGAGGTCTTGACCGCCTCCCACCGAGATTGTTAGAGGTCTTGGTCTCGTGGAAGACTAAGGGAGCTGATCGAGCATTAGAAGTCTCGTAGGAGTCATGTCTTTAGATCTCTCGATAGGAGTCATTTGAAACTTCTTTAAGGTGTTGGCCTTGTGTGTCCAAAACTCACGGACGACAAGAGCGAACAAAAAATTTCAAAACTCCAAAAAAATATATGAAAATGACCAAGAAAATAGTGGGTTTTGCTCAAAATCGCTTGATATTCTCTATTCCATTGATTTGATTTAATTAAGAGCGAATAGTTATATGGTTAATCAATTGCTTAATGATTGGTCACTTGAAAGAAAATACTTCAATTTTTCTGAGAAAAAATATAAAAAATGGATAAAGACTGTTGATATTAACCTAAAGCACCAGAGAATGATTGAGTCTGAGAGCTGAAACTCCTGTATGGGAAAATCAATTACTTTTTATGCTTGTTAGGTCGGTTATTGATGTTAATTTATGGAGGATTAGTAAATAGGGTTAGGTTGGAAAAATAGACCTCTGTTTGATCTCAATGATATAGAGAATTTTTGTGTTTCATGAAGTAGCTGCGATAACTCCACCTATGCATAACATTATATGCACTGCATAGCCGGTTTCAAGCCTGGATACCCAAAGCCAATTTTCCATACTTGGAAAATGGGGGAGGGAAGTCTTAAGCCTATTTTATATTCTTGGGAAATGGGGAAAGGTTGCTGCAATAAGGTGACTGCTAGCGCGAAACTTTTGTTGCTCTTTATGAATGGACATCAAACAAATGGGATAAACTTTGGGGTGTTCCCACCTAGCGATGCTGCATTAGAGCCAATGTGTAGTGAAAAATGAGCAAGGGCGTGTTTTGGAAAGCACGCCATCAATTGTACTAAATCGAGTGTAATGGAAGAGTTTGATCCATGTAGCCGACCCCAATTAATTTGTGACGTAGCTGAGATGCGGTTTGACGAGTGAATTTATGGTTATTGAGGATATATGATGAAATGTTATTGCTATCAACTGTCTTGTGAAACTTTGTCGGGGATTTATGTCAAAGTTGGGATTTGATGAATTTTTGAGGCATCCTTTATTGAATCATTCGTAGAAATGGGATGATATGAGGGCTACAGGATATCAAGAAGCATTTTTACTTTTACGTATGACTTTAATCTATTTCCCTTTATTGCTAATTTGCTACTATAAGGCAGTTTATTGTATTGTATTTCCTTTATAGCTACCATAAGGCAATGCGTTTTTTCTTTGGCAGAAAATGGAAATCCTCCCAGTTAATGACTTGGATGTTGCATTACACGAGTTTGTTAACAAGGATGACAAAATGGCTTTCTACACTTGCCTGAAATACAATCTTGAGGAGACTCGGGTAATTCTTTTTTGGCTAAAATGACGGGTATTTGTTTAGTATATTATTATTAAGTTTTCCTTTTTTTCCCACAGAATAAGATTTCACAAGAATCAGATGCGTTGAGGATCGAAGAGGATGATCTGATTTTGAAAGTTGAGGCTTGCATGCAGGCATGAAACCTGTGATACTTATCTCTTTATAATTGAACTAGCAGGTTAAGTGTGTTTTGATTTGTATCATGACTCAATATGTTCTTGTTCCAGGAACGTGTAAAAGAAAGGTCTATCCGCTCCAAAGACAAAACACAGTTGCCTTCATATTCACAGAACTTACAGGTGTATTTTATGTCCATACTTTCAGCGTTAGCTTTATTTGAACTATTCACTTTTCTTATCTCCAGTCTGAATTTAAATTTCCGCATTCAATTTGAGTAGGATACTGGTGCTAACAGTACACAAGGGCTTGGAACTTCAAATAACTTCAGTGATGATGAGGATGCCAACCAGATGTTTTCGGCCTCAAGGTCTGCCACTAGAGGCCGAAAAGGCTCATCCACCTCTTCCCAGTTGTCATATGATCCTGCTGATCTCGGTAAAAATAAAGCATCCACAAGAGGCCGGGGTAGGGGGAGGGGGAGGGGCAGAGGCAGGGGCACAAGCAACTTAAAGCAAACAACACTTGATGCAAGCCTGAGTATTCGGCGTTCAGAGAGGTACTTTTGCATTAGCGTACAACTGTTATAGTAATTTAAACCCATATCAGTTCAGGCCAGCTAGTTTTTGGACTTTCAGAAACTTGCCGTAAATTTCTTTTGCCTTTCAACGAACAACTGTTATAGTAATTTTTTTTAAATTATTTGTTTTCTTTGTCTGAATATTTAATGAAATCCTATTTGAGTTTGTTTCTTATGGTTTGTTTGTTGAGATTAATATTCAAGATGTACTGGTAATACATAAACAACAACCTAGCCTCAATCCCAAAAGTTGGGGTCGGCTACATGGATCAAATGCTTCCATTGCACTCGATTTAATGCAATTGATGTTGAGCTTTCCAAATCATTTAAACCCATCCTAATAAATCCATCCTTTTAATGTGTCGAATTTTTTCAGTTTCTACTGAGTCGAGTTTTCTAGTGAGGGCATTTGTAGGTTGTCTTTGGAGGTTTTCAAACCACCAGAACTGCCCTTCCCTAATCTTTGTGTCAATTGGTGCTACTCCTACTTTTATTTGAATTTATGTATTTCTTATTCTATCTATACGAGTTTTACCCCACATTCACGTAAGTGTCCTCATTTCTGCTATGTTCATTTTATTTACTTGTTGTTTCTTACCGCCAACATTTACTTCCATAAAAGGATTGCTGGCCTAATTGCAGTCCTATAAACTTGGTTGGAATATTTCGATCACAGATCACACCTGTTGGTGTCCTCCATTTCTTCCATCTACCTTGAATTCTATGTGCCATGATTCTCAATATTACAATCATTTTGTAGAACTTCTTGAAAATGCAGATGATCTTATAAATGCATCTTGACCTTACCAATTTTGATTAGATTTATTTTTTTCACATTTTAGTTTGTAGATTGTTTCTGTGAGAACCTTACTTTTGATGGCAATATGTTCCAAGGAATACACAATAACTTCTGCATCAGATTCATTTCCTATTGTTGAGTGTTTGTCCATACGGCCTCGTAGATCCTGCTTCATACATTTTGTACAGGACATATTCTGAAATGAACTATATGCATACTTTTTCTCTCTCCCGTCTCACTCTAACTTGATCAGTGTTCATCACTCGCTTTGCATATGGTACTAACTCAATCAAATGTCCTCTCTTTTCATGAAAATCACTGTTGCACTTCAGGTCTTGCTGTATCAACACACCTCGTTTTCTGAAGGATCAATCTTCTGGTTTTACTTTGTTCAATATTCAAATAAAAACATGCCTGATTTAAATTTCAAATATTGCTTCTTTCTTGTTGTCACTCAAGGTGTTGTGGTTGCATTTTCATTTAGGTCTGCATCAGTTGCTGGTTCTACTGCTGCTGATGACGATATAGTAGACTCTCCTTCAGACAATGATGGACTTGAAAGTTCGGTATGTATCATATAATTTTCTCCCGCCCCTTTGTTTTTTATGGTGCGAACTGCTAAGGCTTTTCTAAAGTAGATCTTGTGACAACTTAGTGTCAAACGAGTTGCTGACCTTGTCTCAAACCTCATTCTATGTTGAGTTCACTGCAAAACTGTACTATGTCCGAGAAATGCAGAATTTCACTATCTCATTTTGTTGGCTCAATGCCACCTTCATGTTTCAGGATAATGAAGAAAACCCACCAGGGAGAGGGCGCAAGAGGCAAGCTCCAAAGAAGGCTACACGAGCTTCCAAGAGGGGACGTAAGTCAGATCTCTCTTCAATACATGAAAAGTTCATGAGCAAGGATGACGATGACGACGACGACGATGAAGACAATAACATAGCAAACAGATTAAAGAAGAGCCAACCTAGGGTAATTTTTATTATTATTTTGACATCTAATTTTACTCATCTTATACATACAATGTATATGTTTACATTGAGTAATTATTTGCAATAGGTGGCATCTATGATCTTCATTCCCTTCCGTATATGGTCCATTTGAGTTTTTTCTTTTATGTCCATTGCGTTATTTTGTTATACCCTTCTTTTTGGAGTGTGTTTGTGTCTGTGCTTTTTTTTTTTTTTTCTTTTCATTCTCAAGTTAGGACAGGTCCTCCATTAATATAAAAGATTTGATTACATTCTCTTATTAAGTTCAGTTTTCTTGGTAGTTGGTGCCAAAAAAGAGTTCAGTTTCCTGCATAGTACACATGTATGACACTATGGCATCATATTTCTAACCATGTTAAACCGCATTCAAAACGTGGATTACATTGGACTCATAGTTACAAGCATTCAACATCAGCATTTAGTTCTGACAATTGGTCTATGTATTTTTTGCAGGCGACTCGCAATTATGGTGCTCTAAGGAGATGAATACTCGCCGGATTGAAATTGTTGTTCCCATGCATGTACTTGATAATCAGATAGTCATATATGTACCTTGGGTTCCTTGGCGCTACATTATCTGTAATCATGACCAAACGCCCGCAGCTTGGAGGAGCGCAAGATTTTTCCATGTAACTTCAGGTTTTTCAAGTTTAGATAGATGGAGATGAATAATCATTGAGACGGGTTTGATCCCGACAGCTTCAAGTGTATCATTCTTTTTAGTTCCAATGAAAAATTTTGCCTTTAATACAGTAATCTGCTCCTTTGATCCATTTGCCTTTACCTGTTATGATAGAAAACAGTTAGTTTTGAGATTATCTACACAGTACTATAACTTAAAGAAGTACCTAAAAGATTGAAAGAATTTTGGCAAGGAAACTGAGAAGTTTTTTTCCTTGTGCAATGTCTGGTATTAATGTTTGAATGCATGTCATGGAGTGTCATTTAAATTCCTAGTTGTCTTTTGGTTGTAAACTGTGCTTGGTATAATTGCATTGGTTCATTCATTCTCCCAAGATTTCTTATTACTAACTTATTAGCACCCTCTACTTCACTGCTATTAATTGATAAGTACTACTCTTCGGTTCCTGCATTCTCACAAGTCACAAGGTGAATTACGTTTTGGGATGAAGAAGGAAAGTGGGGGACTGATGAGAGAGCAATAAGAATTGCATTTCATCTCTTCATTTCTAGAAAGAATAAGATGGAAGGTGATGAAGACAGGCTCAGTGAATTACCAGAAGAAGTACTTAACCAAATATTCTCCGAGTTCAACACCAAGGAATTTGTTCAAAATACATGCCTTCTTTCCAAGAGATGGAGGCATTTCTGGGCTTCTCTTCCCTATCTATCCTTCAATGGTCAATCAAGCTCTACTTCGATGTTGCAGTTACTCTCCTTCTATCTATGCTTTTTCTGCGGCTGGCACAGTTGTAAAAATTCCTTCTTGATTTTCACCTCATCACTCACTACAAGATTTAAGCATTCAACCATCTCAGTATCAAGGTTCCTCAATCATTTCTTTCAGCTCGCCATCTCAAGATTTTTAGAGTGAGCCAAATTCAAAAGGGGTGGTGGTTTTAAGTTGCCCTCTTTTGGAGTCTTTTGTCTTGTGGAGAAATAACAAAGAACTACCCCATGTTCTACATATCACAAGCAAGCAACTCAACACATTCAAATTCTTTGATTATTTTGAACCCTCTAGCTTCAATGAAATAAATGACTCTAGGGTGGTATTAGATTCTGCAAAGCTCTTCTCCCTTGGTTATTTTGGGCCATTTTATCCAAATTGTCTCTCTCTTGGAATACTTTCAGAGATTGTCAATGTAAAAGTAATAGTGAGTAGGGATTGCCTGAAAGTCAATACTACATAGCCATTTGCAATTGAAGTTCTTCAACGACTATCCAATGCGAATAGTTTGGAGCTTACGTACTTTTGGTTAAGTACTTGGTATATAGTAGTTTATATTACTTGCATTGAAATGGAAACTTCACTAACTAAATTTAATTCCAATAGTCACCTTCATATTTTCCTCTCTAGTAGTCTACATCCGTGGGGAGATGCACTTCAACAGTTTACTAATCTTAAATCGTTGGTGCTGAACACAAACATCGAACAGCTTGATTTCATGCTCGACAAATGTCCTCCCATTAAAACTCTTGAATTGTTTCGTGCTCAAACGAGGTACCATCAAAAACTATTTTAGTTTTAAATTTCTCTTTCAAATTGAAACCATCATATATATTGAGACTCATCTTCCACTGCATTTTTGATTAATGGAAGATGAAAGAAGCAGAGCTAGTGTTTGCAGACCAATGCTCCCTGAACAATCTCAAGTATGTTTCTATTATACAATTTAGACGTGGCGAAGCCGAGCTCCAATTTTTGAGGTTTTTGCTGAACAACGCAAAGCATTTGAAGCTAGTAACCTTTGCGGTTGATAATCCCAGTAATGAATTCGACAAACATGATGTGACCAGAGATTCTATACTGAAATTTGATTATCTCGAACTGCTATGTGACATGTTTGAAGCTAATGGTGGCTATCTCAGTTTGTGTTGCAGATGAATGTTGATGTTGTGAATGAATGAATTGGCTAAGCTTGGCAACTTCAAATCAGTTTATCTTGTTTGGTTTAGTCTTTTGGTTCAGCAACTCTTTTAGGTGAGTTGTGATGCATTTAGTAGCACTTTGTGCAGAGGAGCTCTGTAAGTTAATATTTTGTAGATTTCTATATCAAAGTTATTTAAGTTTTTCAGTATTTTCAATGAACAAATAGGTAAGCTATGCTTTCTTAATCATCTAAAACTCCTAATTCCACACCAATTTTCTTCTTGTTGTTTAGTGACTTTGTATGTTGTCTCAATTTTTTTGTTTTTTGATAAAAAAGAAATTAAACCAACTTTTCTTGCCCCCTATGGGACTCGAACTCCCACCCTTTTGCAACAATACCACATATCAAACTATTGGCCTCCCACTTGGTTGGTATGTTGTCTCAAAATTGTAGTTTCCAATCATATTTGAATTGATTATTCATGGAGTATTTACTTGCTGAGACTTTGTTGGATAAATGTATACTTGCTGAGACTTAATTGGCTAATATCTTAAAGATAAATTAATCCAAAGGTACATCATCTTTATTACAAGATTTCATGGCTTACCTTGTCGATTGAGATGAACCAAATTCGAAGAGTGTCTGGAAGTCTCAAGTGAAGCTTTAATTTGTTTTCAGTTCACTTCAGTGACTCGATGGCCCTTCCTTTCTTCAGTGACTCAATGGCCCTTCCTTTCTTTTCAGGGGCTACTTTTTACTTTTTCCTGTGATTTGAGATTATGTTTTCTTGGGTTGTAAAGTTCGAGAGACGGTGCTTTTTTTATATATTAACCAACTAGTCTCATGGGCTCTGTAATTATGAAAAGAGGCTACCAGTGGCCCGACATTTGTCTGTCGTGGATAATAAAACTCAGGGCTGTGTACCCAACCCACACAATCCCGTCTTTACCCTTACCTATAGGACAACCGGTCTGAGTTAAACTGAATGTTGTACAACTATTTTTTGATAAGGGAGCGTATCTATGCCACTATTGATAGTGCATGCACAGAAGGCGCAAGTGTACATGCCAAGGACGTTAGATTTTTTTTTTTTGTGGAAATTTAGGCTTTTAGAAAGTTTAAGATTCTGATATTTTTGAAATTGATTTTTAAGTTAGGTGTCTTAAATTATTGCCAATGTGGGCATAGTCTTGTTTTCGTAAGTGTTATCTTTAGCATATATTTTATTCAAATTAGAAGTTTTAATTCGTTAGTTAGGAGAGGTGAATTAGGAAGTGATAAATGTTCATTTAGGCATAATTTAGTATAAGTTATTAGGTGTAATTGGACTATAATTATCTTATTTTATATTGATAAATGCATATTCTAGGAAATTAGTGATTTATTGGAATAATATGAAAATATATATCTAATTATATTTAATTTTCGTTTTTAGGAGAAACGGAGTGCACGGTTGGATCCGGAGCAGAAAAATACTCAAAATAGAGTATACACTTGCAGAAATCGGACATTGGAGGGTTTGTTTTGGGGTGTACACAACAGTAGGTGAATTGGAGTTTCGGATGGCCACGTGTCGCATCCCCATTGGTTCGGTCACGCCACACATAGCCGCTCAGCCAATCAGAAGCCAACACGTGTCGGTCAACTCTTCAACGCACGCCACGTCACATCATCCACAGCTCCTCTCTCCAGATCGCGAGATCTGCCTCAGGATGCGTGATAGCACAAACTCCCAGTTTTTCGCACGATTCACGCGACTTCTTCCAAGCACAGTTACCCACCATGTGGCGTGTCCTGGTTGGTCCAGCAAGACGCACAGCAGCCGCTCCGCGAATCACAGCGCGCCACGTGTCGACGTCTCTACTTCCAGCACGTCACGCGATCTCCTCTCCTCCAATCCGCGTCCGCCACGTCAGCGCGCCAGAGCAGCTACTCCAATCAGGTAGTGGCACGTCAGCAACGCCCAGTTTTTCCACCAATTACACACTGCCACGTGTCACAACGCCAATAAACTTCCAAAACTACGAAAATTGGTTTTTCTCACCTCCAGAGACCAAATTTTAGGGATATATATTAGGACCTAGAGAAGAAAAAGAGGAATTTTAGTTTTACTTTTTTGTTGAGTTTTATTGTTTTATTTTTGAACTAGGGTTTAGTTTAGTTAATCCCCTTCAACTAGGTTGAAGTTGGATCGGTCGAGCCTTGTGACTTGGGACTCCATTAGGAGGTTTATCTATGCATTATTTTATTGATTCTTTTCTATTATTTATTTTCTTTGGTATTGTTTGAACAATTGAGGTTAAACATTAGTTTAAACCTTAATTTATATGTCAGTGAGTCGTAAGCACCCGTGCTTGTGCGATAAGACCATACTAGTGGCGATTGACCATACCAATTGATTAGACCCTTTTGGGACTGGTTAAATACCTTAGGAATCTAGGCTAAATCGGGAGCACTAGCGATTCGGTTGTCTAGGTGTAGTGCATTCACGAATCAAAGTAATGCAGCCAATGCGTTAAATCTGGAGCACTAGCGATCAGGTTGCGTGTTTGGTTAGGAAAGTAGTCAACGGTCGTACCTTGGCTATCGAGATCAGGAAGTGCAAGGAACCGAGTGTGTCACCGGGTCTATAGCTGCACTAGATCATAGGTTAGTTTCATATATTTTATAAACCGAAGAATAATGGAATCGTTCCCAAGTTGTTTGGCGTAAACCGTGAAGCTGGATACCTAGGCATTTAATTTCTTGTTCTTCTCTTCTCCCCCTAGAAACCTAAGTCAGTAGCCTAGTCCTTGAGGTTCGACCCCGTGCTTGCCACTACTGCAGTTCTTGTGGTTATTGGTAATCTCATCGGGACTATATATATTTATTTTGACGCGCTCGACACGCGTCAGGAAGTTATCATTTAATGTCTCCCAATCATTTTCTTTTGCCATATGAAACGAATAGCTATTAGTTAGGCCTAGCAAGCACACAAGAAAATAAAAGAACCTAAAAAAACTGAAGTGGTGAACATGAATGACAAGACAATATTTTGATAGCACAATCAACAATCAAGTAGTACACTAAAGTGAGTAGTGATACTTAGTTCTCCGTTTTTCTTCTTCCTATGTTCTTCTTGTGCTGAATCTTGGGCTTTTCATTTTCAAAGCATGGTATGTATAGCTCAATTGCCAAAAGACAAGGTTTCGGAAGGTCGTAGTTCAACTCATGATTGAAGTCAAAAAAAAAAAAAAAAACAACAGCTACTCCTAATTAATCTCACTAGGACTAGGGGGGGTTTGGTTCTACCCTATCCATTTGTATGATCAGTTCGCCACATATATATTGTTCAAGAAGTTGGTTGTGTATTCACTTTTCTTAAACACTGATGCTGACTTGTTTTTTGATGTTTAATTAAGATCCTCTCTCTGAGTTTCATGGAGATTTTGTATTGTTGTGTTTTTAGATCGAGTAGTGCTATTTGGACTCTTAGAGTATGAACTCTTAAGGAGTTTTTGAAAATTTTTTATTTTAAAATCATCCTCAAGCAATAAATAACTTTGAAACAACTTATAACTCTCCTTGGATATTTGTAAAAATTTAAAAAACTCCCTATGAGTCCGGACTCTTAGAGTCCAAATAGATTTTTTGTTTTAGATCATACTATTTGATTTGGTGGCTTACATTAAGGTTTCTTAATGATTAAATGTCAGGTCTGGAATTGTTATCAACAATTTATTGTATATGTATCAAAATGTTTTTATTTGTGAATTGGCGAGCTAGATTTCATTCCATCAAATGAAAATTTAATTCCTAGCCAGTAATGCACATTCATTTTGGCACTCTTAATTAAACTCTTCCCTCTCTTTATTTCCAGTGATAAGATGGAAGGTGAAAAAGATAGGCTTAGTGAATTACCAAAAGAAAGAAATACTTCACCAAATCTTCTCTAAGTTCGACACCAAGACGTTAGTTCAAAACACATGCCTTATTTCCAGGAGATGGAGGCATTTCTGGGCTTCTGCTCCCAATCTATCCTTCCAATTTGGTCAACTTCAGCTCGGAGACAATCGTTCCTTAGACTTTGTTGATCAAGTTCTACTTTTGACGTTGCGGGAATTGTCCTATAGAAAGGATGATTCTTAATGTTGAGAGGTCCAAATTGCTTAAAGAAATGGATCTCTACGTACTGCTCTAATGCAAAATCTTAGAGAGCTTCAACTCTCCTTTTTCTTTCCTTCGCTCGACACATGTTTAGAAATTCCTTCTCTGATCTTCTCCTCATCACCCACTACCATATTTAAGCTATCAACCAAGTCATCTAGTTGTAGAATCAAGGTTCCTCTATCACTTCTTACAGCTCCCCATCTCGAGAAGAACTAGTCCACGTTCTACATATTACAATCCGTCAGCTCAAGAATTTTGAATTTTTTTATTGTTTTAAACCATCTAGCTTCAAAGAAATATTTGACTCTAGGGTGGTACTAGACACTACATGTCGCAGGACGGCATGAATTTTCCTTTTTTTTTTTTTTATAAGTTATGACGATGGAGGGGCATAATCAAGCGATAGGAAAGGAAGAAATCAATGTTTACACATTACGCAAACAGTCTGGATAACCTAAAGTATGTCTCTATCTGAAGTCTATGCTGCGTCAAAAGTGAGCTTAATATTTTTGAGATTTTTGCTCAACAATGCAATGCATTTGCAACAGTTCACTTTTGCTACTGTACATGCAGAAGTGTTCGAGAAACATGAAGTGACCAGAGATTCCATATTGAACTTTGATTTCCCTGATCTGCTTCCTAGAAGTCTAATGTCTATGCTTGGTTTGGCTATCTCAATTTATATTGTAGAATAGTTGTTGGGATTGCATTGAATTGACTTCGAAAGTTTGAATATATCAGCTTAGATTTGGTAGTTCATTAGTTTTAGAAAGTCTACTTGATGAGTTATGATAGATCACTAGTTCAGATTTTTGTGTAGGGGATGAGCATTGACAGTGTTTGCTTTTTGCTGTCTTTTATATATTCATGCACTACATATGCCAACTCAAGATTATTTAGTGGTGCAAACCTTTTCATTCCATGAATCGAAAGCATTTTATTTCATGACATTTTCTTCTTCCAATTCACTTTTAGTGGTGCAAACTTGTTTCATTTCAAGAATATATATATATATATATATGTATGAATGTATGTATGTATGTATGTATGTAGTAAGTGTTCTTTTGTTTGCTTTATTGCACGTGGTGTTTCGATTTACAAATTGAGACTCTTAGCTTCGAGTCTAATGGAGATTTTGTTTGTTTGGTATTAGTAATTTGAAATCATATTTCAATTCTCATATATCGTAATCAAATTGGTCAATAGGACTAATTAGCGATGTCAGTGATCAATAGGGGGTGTCTATTCAAGCGAAACTCCTTTATTTGTATCATGGAATCGTTACATTAATTTCCATGAACAGGTTCATTTCCCTTTATTTTGGGAAGCCTTCTTTGAACTGAATTGAACCATATATAACCAAGTCTAACTTCCATTCTTTTTCCCAGTAAATTCGGTCCCTAGCCTCAATTTATATTATCCTCTCATTGTTTCTTTTTATTCCTTAAATGCGTGTATCAATTTCTCAATTGAACCTAAAAGAATATGAAACATCAATCAAGCTGAATTCTTGATTGCCAAACTTGGACGGACACAACCCGCATCCAATGCGGTTTTTTACAAAGATTGCAAATGCCTCGTAATCTCATATAGTACTAATACCTAAAGAATATGAAAACTGATGGGAACGATGGGCGCATGAGGGTGTAAGCTCAATATTAATTTTGTTTCACATATACATTTCCTAGAACTAGGAATTGATTATAAGTTCCCAGTTGTCTTTTAAGGGTGTACTTGCTATTACCTCAATGACTTATTCATTCTTTCAACTTCCAAAGTTTTTTCTACAGAATTCAAGTAAGCTAAATTTAGAGAGTCTTTTCATGATCTCCATGCATGCACCCACTACTTAACTGCTACATTAAATTTATATACAATTCTCTTGGATTCCTGCATCCTCATGACAAGTTGAATTATGCTTTGGGATTCTTTAAATACACTCAGAGATCAATGCTAATTGTATCTTTAGAAGTTCTGTACTACGGAGAAATGAGAAAATACTAGCCATGTAGTACATATCACAAGCAAGCACCTCAAGACATTCGAATTTTGAGATTGTTTTAAACCCTCTAGCATTAAAGAAATAAATGGCTCTAGGGTGGTACTAGATTCTGCAAAACTCTCCTTCCTTGATTATCATGGACCATTTTATCCAAATTGTTTCTCTCTTGGAATCCTTTCAGAGATTGTCAATGTAAAAATAGGAGTGTCAAGGGATTGCGTGAAAGTCAATACAAATAGAATTGCAATCGATGTTCTTCAACTACTACGCAATGCGATTAGTTTGGAGCTTAGGAAGTTTGGGGTAAGTATATGGTAGTTTATATTACTTGCATTCAAATTAATGGAAACTTTACTAACTAAACTTAATATCAATAGGCTCATCTTGGAACTGTACCCTTTAGTCTACGTCCTTTGGGAGATGCACTTCAACGGTTTACTAATCTAAAATCTTTGAAGCTGAACACAACCATAGAAGAGTCTGGTTTCATACTCAGCAAATGTTCTTCTTCCGTTGAAGATCTTTCATTGAAGTCAATCTTCATTCTGCAAGCAGGTACCATCTGTTTTAGATTTCTTTTTTAAATTGAAGTAAACATAACAAATGTTCTTCCATTGAAAATCTTTCATTGGGATTGAGCTCTGCCAAGGTGCCATCATGAACTCTATTTTAGATTTCTTCTAAATTGAATTAATTATATTGAGACTCAACTACTACTGCATTTTCAATTAATAGGATACGAATGGAGCAGATGTTGTGTTGCCGAAACAGTGCTCCCTGAACAATCTGAATTATGTTGCTATTAGAAGCCTCAGTCGTGGCAAAACCGAACTCCAATTCTTGAGATTTTTGCTTAACAGCGCAAAGCATTTGAAACTAGTGACCTTTCTTGTTCCTTATCCAAGAAAAGGATACGATAAACATGAAGTCACCAGAGATTCACTACTGAATTTTGATTATCTGGAACTGCTACATGACATGTTTGTAGCTGGTTGGGGCTCTCTGAGTTGTGTTGCAGAAGAATGGTGATTTTGTGAATGAATTGGCTAGACTTGGAAAGTCCAAATCAGTTGTTTTGTTTGGTTAGTTTTTAGATTCAGAAATTTATAATTTTTGCAGTTCATATCCATGCATGTAATTAAGTTTTTCAGTATTTTCAATGAACAAATAGATAGCTATGTTTTCTAATTCATCTAAAACTCCTAATTCGACACCAATCTTCTCCTTGTTTAGTGATTTCTGAATGTTATGTCAATTTTATTGTTTCCAATAATGGTTTGGAATTGGTTATTCATTGTTAAACTGTAAAGACCTGTGAAAGAATTGTAAATAATTAAGTAGGGAGCTGAGATCTCCCTCTATATATAGTCTTTTTGGATAAACTCCCTCTATATATAGTTTCAGGAGTGTTACTTCCTACAAAAAGAATACTGATTTGCAAAGAAGTAATATTATATAGAAACTGAACAATTTCATCCACAAGACAGATAGGCTCAAATATTGACATTTGTTGCCATCTCAAGAGCTTAAGAAACACCATGATAAAAATTGTAGTGCTCTAAGGAGATGAATTAATGCTCCCAGGATTGACATATTGTTGCTCCCATGTACTTGATACTCAAGTAGTCATACACATTGCTTGGCTTCTTTGGCACTATCTTATCTTCTACAACTAAATGCAGTAGGTTGGCATGAATTTTCCATGTAATTTCTGTTCTTTATAAGTTATGAAGAAGGGGCATAATCTTTGAGACAGGGTTTGATCCCCATCAGCTTGAAGTTCATCACATTTCTTATTAATTCCAATAGAAACTTTTGCGCCTTTAATGAAACAACTCAATACATAACAGCAACACTAGTTGAAATTTTCAGTGTATACAAATACAAATGAGCCATCGGAATCCGACAGAGAGAAAAGTACATAAGAGATTTTCTCAGAAAAAAGTGCATAAAAGATTGAAAAAATGTTGGTAAGGAACTTTTCAGTTTCCTATACATTGTAGTGCTATTTGGATTCATGAGTCCGAACTCTTAGGAGGTTTTTTGAAATTTTTTTATTTCAAAGTTATCCTCAAGTAATCAATGACTTTGAAATAACAACTTGTAACACTCCTTTGATATTTGCAAAAAATTTAAAAACCACCATATAAGTCCAGACTCTTAGAGTCCAAATAGATTTTTTGTTAAATTTTCTAGAATAAAGAACTTGTAGTAAATTCCCAGTAGTCTTTTGGGTATTGGCTCATTCATTCCTCCAACGTTTCACTTATGGATTTCATCAAATAATGAGCTTTAGAGGATTCTTTTCATGGTCTCCATGCACCCAATACTTAATAAGTAGGTCTCTTCCATTCCTGCTCTCTCATCACAAGTTGAATTACATCTTGGATGAAGAAAGTAAGTTAAATTCTTTTCCTCTCTTCATTTCTTTCTAAAAAGAAAAGATGGAAGGCGAAGACAGGCTTAGTGATTTACCAGAGCCTATTCTTCACCAAATATTCTCTTCCTTTGAAACCACAGCAGTAGTCCAGACATGCCTTATTTCCAAGAAATGGAGGCATTTTTGGGCTTCTGTTCCCTATCTATACTTCTGATATATGCAATATGAAGACATAGAAGACGTTGCCGATCAAGTTCTGCTTTGACGTTGTACAAACCCTCCTATACACAGCCTGATTCTCGAAACTTTGCAGGGCAGAATTTGTCCTGATCGATTTAGCAGATGGTTCTCTATTGCAGCAATGCAAAACCTTAGAGCGCTTCAACTCATCTTTAGTTATTCAAGTTCGCGCGGTTGACATAGTAACGTGCGTCGTAACACGTCAAATATAATTCTCGATTTCTAGATCAAAAACTACAAAAGACTATAGTAGTGGCAAGCTCGTGGTCGAACCTCAAGGACTAGGTAACTGACTTAGGTTTCTAAGGAAGAAGAGAAAACAGGGGATTTTGAAAACTTTTGAAAACTATAAAAACTTGAAAAGTAAAGTAATTCAATGGAAGTGAATCTAGGTATTCAGCTTTACGATTTTCACAATACAACTTGGGATTGATTCCATTAATCCTTGATTTATGAGAGATATGAGACTAAACTATGATCTAGTGCAATTATAGATCCGGTGACGCACTCGGTTCCTCGTACTTCCTGATGTCGGCAGTCAAGGTACGACCTTCGACTACTTCCCTAAGCAAACACACAACCTGATCGCAAGTGCTCCACATTTAACGCATTGGTCGTATTACCTCGGTCTGTAAAGGCACTACACCTAGACAACCGGATCGCTAATGTTTCCGATTTAGCCTAGATCCCTAAGGTACTTGACCGATTGGCCAATTGTCACAAGTTTGAGTCTACCGCATTAGGACAAACGTTTCGACTTCAATGACACAGAGTATCAATCTATTATGCATGCGCAACGCTATACGCACAATTAAACCCAACCCTAATATTATAAACAATACCAAAGAAAATAGATCATAGAGTAGAATCAATAGAATTAAATATAAATAAACCTTATAATGGAATCCCAAGTCGCAAAGCTTGACCGATCCACCTTCAACCTAGAAGAAGGAGATTAACTAAACATAATTAAGCCAAAAACTTAGTTTCTAATGTAAAACAGAAGTAAAACACAAGTCTTTTTCGAATTGAAGTCTATTGGTATTTATAAGAACACCCCAATGTGGGTTGAAAACCTAAAAATCCCGAAAAGTAGTTACAATCCCGAAATTTCGAGTCTTCAAGGCTGTGGCATGTTGGCGGCGTGTTTTTTGGTGTCTTCTGGTCCACTCGTATGTGAGTCACGCCACTAAAATTTGTTAATTACGGCGTCCTCAAGGCGTGAAAAATTCCTTTGCCTTGCAACACGATTTTGGACCACTTAGAGGCCGAATCTAAAGAAGCTAATATGAAAATGTTCAGTTTGGAGTCTACTTTCCAGAAAAGAAAACGGAAAGTCATTTGGATTTGAAATGAGGAAGTTATGACCTTTATACTGAAGATGGGTCATTAATAAACTTGGCCAAACTTTGCCAACTGTGTATCGCTCTTTTGAGCATCTTCAAATCCGTATCTCACGATGCTTGTGAGAAATGAAAATGTCCGTCTCAAAGTCTTCTTTCCAACAAGACTAACGAAGAGTCGTTCTAACTTCGGATGTGAAGTGGTATATGAGGATTTGAGGTTGACTAGGATGCGTAGACTTCGCGAGTAAAGATTCGGGGATCCACGTAGGTCCAGGCCGGGCGGGGCCCAGTTTTATAGGGAACTGGGGACGTCACAAGTTGCACCGTGGTCAATGGGCGTGGCCTTGGCATGCTTGCCCAAGGCCTTCTCTAGGGTCAACTTAGCCATCCTACCCATGCCACCCTTTAGGACACCTTCCCCCCTTATAGCAGCTGTTAAGCCATTCACAACTCTCCAGTAGCAAACATCTTAACTTGAGACGAAGCGTACTACCTTGACCGGATCAATTGACTAAGTCAATGTGAGTCAACCCAAGTGTGCCAACCTTCCTTAAGGTGTTGCCAAGCTTTGGCAAGGTCGTGCCAAAGCTTTGCCAAGTTTGGCCAAGGTTTGCCCAGGTCGTGCCTAACTTTGCCTTAGGCGTGCCCAGGTCGTACCTAAGTTTGCCTTAGCCGTGCCAAGCACGAACTTGCTCCTGTATGCGCGCGTGCGTATGCCCCTACGCGTGATTCTCTCGTAAGTGCATGCTTGCCTGCGCATGTCCCGTTTGCGCTGCTATCGCCCCGCGCGTATGCCTCAGCGTATGCGCGCATGCTGCTATCACTCCGCGCGTATGCGCGCATGCTTGCACGCGCTGTATGCGTGTGCACGCTGCTCTAACTCCGCGCGTATGCGCTTAGGCAATTACGCGCATGCGTACCTCCATGCTATGCGCTTAGGCCCCAAGCGGGCACATTGCCCAGCGCCCAAGTCCCAAACCACTGATCTATGAGATCACCGAGTCCTCTGATAATGCTAGGTTCTCAAGCTGCCCAACCCAGCAACTTGGGTCAAGCTACTGGGGGGCTAACAGTAAGGGACTTTTCAGTTTCCCATGCAATGTCTGATAAGTACTAATGTTTGATTACATTTACTGTCATTTAAATTTCCTAGAACAAGGAAGTTGATATACTAAATTCCCAGCTGTCTTTTGAGGGTGGACTTGCCATTTCATTTATGGATTTCAAGTATGTACTTCATAAGTCTCTTCGATTCCTGCACTCTCATAACAAGTTGAAATTAGAATTCTTTAAACTGTTCAGAGATCAATGAGAATTGCATCTTTGGAGTTCTGTACTCTTAAGAACTTCCTCTCTTCATTTCTAAACATAAAAGTAATTAAGATGGAAGGTGAAGACAGGATTAGTGATTTACTGGAGTGTATCCTTCATCAAATCTTCTCTTCCTTCGACACCAAGACATTAGTTCAAAACACATGCCTTATTTCCAAGAGATGGGGATTATTAATTTTGCACTTCATCGATCAGGTTCTACTCCGACGTCGTGGAAACTCTCCTATAAAAAGTATGATTATTAATTTTGGGATGCGAGGTTCACTTCATCAAAATTGCTTCAACAGATGGATCTCTACTGCTCTAATGCAAAACCTTAGAGAGCTTCAACTATTTGGTAATCTTTGTTCGTTTGGTGCGCCTATTCAAATTCCTTCTTTGATCTTCACCTCATCAACCAATACCATATTTAAACTATCAGCCTACTCATCCTCTTCTAGTATGAAGTTTCCTCAATCACTTCTTTCAGCTCCTTATCTCAAGGTTTTGGAGTTGAAAGGCCCCATGCTTCCTGAGCCAAATTCAGAAGGGGTGGTGGTTTTTAAAGAAATATATGACTCTAGGGTGGCGCTAGACACTACAAAACTCTCCTCCCTTGTTTATGAAGGGCCATTTTTTCCGAATTGTCTCTCTCTTGGAATCCTTTCAGAGATTGCCCATGTAAAAATCAGTGTCCCAAGGATTTTTCGAGGACCGAAAATCATTACAGATAGCCTTGCAATTGATGTTTTTCAACAACTGTGCAATGTGAGTAGTTTGACACTTGAACGGTTTGAGGTTGGTACTTAATATTACTTGCATTGAAATGGAAACTTAATTGGCTGTCTAAATTTCTGTTTTCAAGAGACACGTTACCTTTCAGTCTAGTACTTGTTCTTTCAATTTCATATTATTTAACAACCTGTTTTTTTATTTTGAATTAGATTTCTTGAGGGAGTTATTTATTAGGAGATGCACTTCTGAGGTTTACTAATCTTAAATCTTTGGAGCTGGTTTCAACCATAGAAGGGTTTCTTTTAATACTCAGCAAATGTTCTTCCATTGAAACTCTTTTTTTTGCACTTGCTAATCCCTGCCGAGGTACGATCAAAAATTTATTTTTAATCAATTGAAAATTAGCTACATTCTCTGTTGGCTATTTCATACAAAGTTATGAGAAACTTGAAGTCATCAGAGGTTCCCTGCTCGCATTTGAACTGCTTAATGGCATGTTTGGAGCTTATAGTGGACATATCAATTTGCGCTTAAGATGAATGCATATATTGTTGTTGCGCATGAATTGGCTTGACTTGAAAAAGTCCAAATCATTTTGTTTTGTTTGGTTTAGTTTTTAGATTCAGAAAGTCTATTAGTTGAGGTTGTGAACTTTTGATAGACTTGTCATTTTGTTTTTATGGATATCTTAAAGTTAGTATTTTGAATTGAAGTTCATATCTAAGCATTTAAGTTTTTCAGCCTTTTCAACAAACAAATTGATAAGCTATGTTTTCTATTCATCTAAGACTCCTAATTGGACACCAATTTTCTGTTTGTTGTTTAGTACTTCGTATGTTGTCTAAAATTTGTAGTTTCCAATGATTTTGGAATTTATCATTCATTGTTTATTTGTAGTGATTTTGTAAAGAATAACAAATACATTTGGAAGACCGGTGAACTATATGATATGATCTATTTGGGGGTGTTACTTCCTATGAAGAAACATTTTGCAAAGAAATAATCCTTATCTTAAGAATGAAATTTACAAAATAGATATCCATCCATTTGATGAAAAAATAAGATCTTCAAATGAATCTAAATCCATATCATAAATGGTCTGAAGTAAACTAGAAACATGTGGTTCAATGGATCAGTATTTTACACTTCGAAAACATGCATGAGCCGCAACAAATTATAAAAGAAAAAAGAAAAACTTGTGACATTTGAAACTACAATCTCAGCATGATCCTGCCTACTCTATACTGAATTTTGATTTGCCAGATCTGGTTCCTAGGTAGCTAATGTTTATACCTGGTTATTATAGAGAGCTCAATTTATATTGCATATAGTTGTTGCGATAATTGTGTTGTGTTGGATTGACTTGCGCGTCTATTTAGATTGGGTTTTCTTTTGTTTTTTGTAGTAGGGATGGGCATTAATTGGTAGTGTGTGCTTTATGTTGTCTTTTTATATGTTCATCACCACATATATCGGTCAAGAGATTGTTATTCTTGTTTCATTATCAAGAATAGTAAAGTGTTCTACTTGATGAAATTTTTGTAACCCAATTCACTTATCGAGTGTGGGCATTAACAGGTTGATGCAGCAACCAGTGCTTAATGAAGAATTTTTTTTTTTATTTTTTTAGATCATATTTTGTTAGTTTGGCATTAGTAACTTGAAATCTCATCGCAATTCACATACACCATAATCAAATTGGTTTGTCAAATTGTGCGGGCGGGACTGAGAAGTTTCTTTCGGTGCAATTATTAAAAGAAGTCTATGAAATGAATGGTGTTGTGCAAGTTTTTCAACAAAGAATCTTTTGTACCCCTATGGCATGGGATTTGCCTAAGACACGGACAAATGACTTTGTGCACACACCTTGCTTATAAATGTGGGTGTTGTGTGTTTGTGAAAGATGTGGGGGTTAGAGAGACAGAGAGCTTGTGTTTGAGAGAGCACAATTGTGAGGTTGGGGTGAGCACTTTTTTGTTGTTGTATGTTGTATTATTGTCTCCATACAGTGTGATTCATCATCTTCCGTGGCCGTAGGTGTACCATCACCGAACCGCGTAAATCTTTTGTGTCTTATGTGTGTGCATTCTTTGTGTTGATTTGGTGTATGTGTGTCTACACCACACGCTTCTGCACTACAAACTGGTATCAGCGCGTCCAGGTTGTCATTAATTGCCAATTTATTGCACTATCCGATTGTCTCGACTGTGCAATTTGGTGTTGTTGTTGGTTGCCTTACTTTTGTTTCTATTTGTGTTGCTCTTTGAGAAAGAAAGTGAAGGATCGTTGAGGTAGGAGAAGGTGGCAGGAGTGAAATAAAATAAAATAAAATAAAATCGTGAGGTGTGAGGGAGTGTAGAACCTTTTGTTTGAAAAGTTGCATTAAATGCGTTTTGATAAAAAGGTTGCATTTAATGCTGATTTGTCTTTCTTTTGTAAATGGAGTGCTGGTGAAAAGCATTAAATGCTCCTTGACCCATTGAAAAGTCTACACCCACCCATTGTTTTGTCTTTCAATTTGAAAATTGTTGAAAGCCCCTGTCCTTGTGTCATTTGTAACGGAAAATGTTATGGTGACATCCATATGACACCCAGATTCGACACCTTGCTGATGTGGACAAGGTGAGGCCCACTTTTTTCTTTTGCTTATGCGGCCAGTCAGAGATTCCCGTGAACAGTGATTTAAAAATGTGAAAAAACAAAAACGAAAAAGAAAATAAAAAAAGCTTGTTGGTCTGACCAACATGTGATTTGACCAAAAATTTTAAAAAAATTTAAAACTCCCACCATTTTTTCGGACAAAAGCACTAGAAAATCCGCGCGAAGAACTTATGCCTCTCAACTCTGTTACTCTTTGTTCTTGAAAATTTTTAAGGTTTAGGGTTCCTTCTACTGGTTCAGTCGATTAAGCTGATCAATGAAACAAAATCAGTCAACACGATCGATTGGTTGACGCATCAATAAGTCATATTCTTTCGTTGTCATTTCCTTACAATCTCAATCTCCTTTTCAAAGTAGGGAAGAAGACAATATCTCAACCGTGCAAGATTCCTTCGTTACATAGTTAATCACCCTCTTCATTTTATTTACAACCACTCATGATTTTGAGGTTTGTGAGAGGGAAGTTATGCATGTGATTTTGAGGGTTTGAGTTAAGGCAACAAATTTAGGGGTTTACCTCAGTCTTAAAGTTTGACTGGATTAGATTTGTTTGTTTTTTAGGGTTTCACTTTATATTTAAAATTAGGGTTTGAGAGAAGGCAATAAATACTTACACAAATTACATTTGACTATACTTGATTTATATTGCACTTGGGTCTTGAAAGTTAAAGTTTCACTCTATAAAGTTGTGTAGACTTAATTTTTAAGGCATTTAGTTATAACCATGTTAACTGCTTTTATTTGATAATAAGGAGTTTAATTTGATAATAAGGAGTTCCCTCTTTAAATCGACTTTTGGTGTACATTCTTCTCGTGCCCTAAATCCTTTAAAAACCCTTCCTTTGAAGCCCCTGAAGACCCTCTCCTCTTCTGTGAAAAAGATGGTTGTGCAACCATTTTAGGGTTGGTTGTTGATTGAGTTGTGTTTCAATTGATGTATTTCTTCTTCTTATTTATTTTTTTATTTTTTTTATTTTAGGGTTCTAGATAAGCCCCAAGGAATTCGAAGTCCTAACAACACCATCTTTGATTGGAAAAGAAACTATTTTCGACGTCTAAGGTAATCACTTCTTAATTTGTTGAAATTTGTTGTGATTTTTGGATTTTGTTTTGAGGTAAGGGTTCATATGGGTTTTTAGTTCAATTAGGGCAGGTCATTTATATATTAGCACATTCTTATTTTCTATGATTAATTGAGAGACTTTAAGGTTGAGTAGACTAACTAGTTTTAGATTAGAGATTAAGAAAGGTGTAATTAATTAAGATTGATTGTTTAAAGGAGGTTTAATGTAGGGTTTCGTATTATAGGGTTGTTATACATTGTTGTGTAATATGCATTTATCTTGAAAAAAATCATATTTTTTTCCAGCCAGTTAACATGGTTGTACACATTTAACAGAGGAATGATATCAACAAACAATGGAAGATGTTGGAATTGTGGCGACATGAACCACTACGAAGACAATTGCCCATTGAAGGAGAGTTGCTCAAAATGCGGAATTGGTTTCATTAAAAAAAGACGCGTTATAAAGGAAAGCCCTAACAAGGGTCGTCCTTTTTCGACTTGTAGTAATAGTTGTGGGAACTTCCACTGGCTTGATGACCTATCCGTGAGGCAACAACCTATGATAATGCATGTTGCTACTGATGTTCGCAATAATCGTAGTGAGGCCAGCAGTTCAGCTAGCAAAGGTTTGAAAGGTCATGATCTCCAAGACTTGGTAGCATCATTTAGCTCTTTGGTTACTATTAGGGAAAGGAACGAAGGTAAGGTGCAAATTGACTCTGAAATATCAATTAGGTACATTAAAAAGGGGAATTGAAGAGTTTATGAGCCCTCCATGTGGATTGAACACTGTTATGGGTTATTTCAATATTGTTTTGTATTGTATTAAACTAGGTCAAGTTGTTGTATTGAACTATGATGAACTCTGACATTGTAAATGGTATGAATGCCATTGTTGAACGTAATTTGAACATTTTATGATGAAATGTTTTCACCAGTTATATTCTGTACTGTAACGACCCATTATTTATTAACGTCGTTATTTTAATTATTCAGATTAGGACGCCAGCTCGGACGACACGTGGACGTCGTGTAGAGGCTAGACCTGAGACTGACTTAGGTAACTGACTGTTTGTTGATGGTTGGCAAATTCTATGATGTATTTTTATGTCACTTATGTAAAATTCATCATAGGTGTGTGTTTACATTATCTTGTCGGGCAAGTTGAGAGACGGGGTTTTGTGTCGTGAGACAGGCCAACGCGGGAGTCCGATAGTTGTGAGGCCAGACGTTGGGGGTTTGATTTGGATTTAAACAATATAGCATGACTCAAAATGAGAAGTTAAGTAAAATGAAATTTAAATATAACTTTAGGCTAAGTTATAAAATTATATTTGGTACACTAAGAGTGAAACTGCCTCGGGGTGCGTGCTGGACACGGGGCACAGGGTGCCGAGTAGTCGGGGAACTAGTGTGACTTTATTTACAAGTTATGGAATTTTAATTAAGGGCTTAGATAATTATTATAAGTTGAATCAAAGGATAAATACAAATCCTATAGTTGTAGCTGAATAATTCAATATCTTTAAGATTATTCTCAAGATGCATAATAGAGAGGTTTGAGGCAACCAGTGTTATGAAAAGGTGTCAAGAAGTTGGAGTGACACAGGGTGATTAGTGATCACAGGATTGTCCTCGAGATTTGTGCACACATTGGATGAAAAACCATGTATATATATAGGATGATCGGTTAAATGGGGAAAAAAGAGTGAAAAATTTGGAGAGAAATTTCGTGGAGAAGAGGAAGAGATCATCGATTGAAGTGTGGAGAGAGATTCAAGGCATTCAACCACAAGATCCCAAGGTATGGATTCATCAAAGTTGGTTATTTATGAAATTTTGGTTTTGGTTGGAAAATTTAAGAAATTTGAATTTTTGAAGAATTAAACATTGGATTTTTGTTGAAATTTCATGCTCATGAGCTTAGTGTTACATGGTTTTGTGGATTTGATCAATTTGAGAGAAGTTGGATGATTTTGATAAAATGGGTTTTGAAAGTGATTTTTATGATTATTTGATTTTGGGGTTTGATCTTGATAAATTTGTGTTTAGTAATGTATTTGGTGTCATTGATGTATTGTGGAAGTGAGGGAATGGATTTAATGGGTTTGTGAGAGGTTTGGAAGCCAGAAATCTAAATCTGGAAAAGTTGGATAGAGCGCTATTAACGCGCTAATAGGTATAACTAGCGCACTAATTACCCTCTGGAAAATGATGATGAACAGTGATTAAGATCAATTAGCGCGCTAATGATCCTCTGGAATGGAATTTAGTGTGAAATTGAACATAATCATTATAAACCCAATTAATTGACCAATAAACCTCGAAATTAGGTCTCAAGAGTTCCAAGACAGTCATTGGAGTCGGGGACCAGTCGAGGGTGAACCGGGGGTATTTTTGGGGTTTGTGAGCGCGAATTGAGGTACGTAAAACCTAATTGAATACCATTATTGCATTCATTTATTGTATTCATTTGAGCTGTATATTCTTGAAAATCCATGAGTAAATCTTACTGGGACGAGTTTATTATTCCGTCTATGTATCCTGGGGTTGTGTGGTCGCTTGTTAGGTTGTGGCTTAGGACACAGTTGTGTGGTTGATGGGTTTGGTCACAACCGGGCTTCTGGTCTTAAATACACCTTTTATTTAGTTGGTTCACGCTCATTTGTGTATTCTTGGTGTTTATATTCATGCGAATGAGCTTTGAGCAGTTGCCTGCATTATTCTTTCTTCTCGCATGTTTATTTAACACTATTATTGAATTCTATTTACATTTCTAAATTATGATGCATGGTGGTTTTCCTTGGGATTTTACTTACTGGACTCGTTATCTGGTTTTTGTGATAACTGAGTGTAGATCCTAGTACCAGCAGGGGTAAGGAGATCCTTGGCGATTATATCTGACTTGCCCACGCCGAGGCCTGCTAGTACGTGCGTTGCTAGTAATTATTCTTTTGATATTTTGTGTTATTTTTGGGATAGGAGACCAAAATCACTATTGTACCTGTATATATTACTGCTATAGTTGATCGCCTATATGCATGTACAGCCGAGTTTTCCACTATAGGATGAACAATGTAAACCAATATAACACATTTTTGATAATCACAAGACTTCCGCTTTTACTTATGGATAAATATCAATAATTTAGAGATTATTAGATAATGGGATAGAGAATTGATGTGGCATTTACTTCTAGTGCATTAGCTGGAGAGGTATCTATTGCACGGGGCGACCCCTGAAATTAGGGCCGTCACATGTACGATGATCATATCATGTGAATATGGTATGAACTCGTTGGAACCAATCAACAGAAAATTAGACATGATACAAAGATAGTGCCAATACACATGATAGTTTAAGTGACAAAGATAGTGCAAAGTAAAATTAGACATGATAGTTTAAGTCACAAAGAAAGTGCTAAGATAACTTAGACATGACAGTTTACGTAACAAAGCTGCAAAATATAGTTTTGAAGAGAAATGGAACATAAGGAATTCACTTTTGCTCTTCGAACTTTACTGTCTCAATTATTGTAGACGCAACAACAGATGGACCCTCGTCAGGCTTGGGAAGTGCATTCAATTGGCCTAGCTTCATCCTTATCTGTGCGAATGCCCGTTGTATGTAGTCCCATGCTCCGCAATGTTCTTCTCGACTCCCCCAACTCGGTCATCCATCATTTGATAGTTGTGGATCAAGTCCTTCACGAACTTTTCTTCCCAGCTAGCAATTGTAGTGTTGAGCACATTCCCCATGTTGCCAAACATGACTATGTCTTGTTGAGTAAGTTGATGGCAGCACACAACATGGTTTCCGTCTCCTTCCTTTGTGTGGTCAAATAGGTTTGCACTACCAACTTAACTCCCTTCACATCTTCCTCCAAGATATTAGCTTGATCCAGTAATTGCCTCA
Organism: Stephania japonica; assembly: GCA_039657345.1. Classification (NCBI taxonomy): domain Eukaryota; kingdom Viridiplantae; phylum Streptophyta; class Magnoliopsida; order Ranunculales; family Menispermaceae; genus Stephania; species Stephania japonica. The sequence continues at coordinate 6,532,985 of CM077566.1, forward strand.
GAATTTCATTATCAAGGGGTGATCCTAATGTTGGCAAGTTCATTGAGGAGGCTGTAGGTTTGTCTTGTGCTTTCTCAGTAGGAGGATAAATAAACAGTGCTTTATTATCAATTGGTAGTGCTGCATCATCCATCGACATTGCTCCATTATCGGTTGGCAGTGCTCCATCATCGGCCAGAAGTGCTCCATCATCGGTCGGCAATGTTTCATCATTAGTTGGCAGTGCTCCATCATCATATAGTAGTGCTCCATCATCGGTCAGCAACGTTCCATCATCGATCGGTGCAAGAAGTTCCTCCCTAAGTTGTTGGAAATTCTCCTCCATTGGATGTTCCTTTTCATGGCTGGAGCTATGTGGGGGGCTAAAATGAAAGGTCCTGACGTCGTCCTCCACCACACTACCTTCCTTAGCCTCTGTTGACTCAATCGACCTATGATAAGTGTTCATTTAGGCATGATTTAGTGTAGATTATTAGTAGTTAATGGACTATATTTATCTTGTTTTAAAGTGATAAATGTGTGTTTTATGTATTTCAGGGATTTTATATGAGTTGGGCATTTTTGGGACCTGAAGTGTGTGTTGGACCTAATTGACAATTGTTCGGTTTAGAGGGCATAACTTCACATCCGAAGTTGGAATGACTCGCCGTTGGTCTTGTTAGAAAGAAGACCTCGAGACTAACATTTTCTTCTCTCACAAGAATTATGAAATTCGGACTCGAAGGGGATCAAAAATCGTAGTACAAGTCACAGCCAGATCTTTAGTTCGAAAATCATCTCCACCACTCTGCTTGCGACACGTCATCCCAATCTTCTCCACGATTCTCTCACGTGTGCTGTTGTGGCCAGGTATCATCTGCCTACCTCTCCGCACAATACGTCAACACACCATCTCCACCAATCACTCCTTGCCACGTCACACCTCCCAACCTCTTCTTACGCGTTCTTGCGCAAACCGCGCCTCCTACGCACACGCGTCGTTCTCTCTCCGCATCACACCAACAAGCCCCCTCCAATCCCACACCGCCATGTCACCTCCTACCATGTCCTGCGCCAACCATCTGCTAACACGTGGCTAGGCTTCCCAAATAACTTGGCGGAACAACATTGCGCCCGTGTTCACACATTCAACCAACCTAAAATATTCCTATAAATACCAATAGGCTCTGAAAAGGAAAGGAACCAGTTGAACTCTCGTTTTACTCCCGTTTTGCATTAGTATTAAGTTTTTTATTATGTCTAGCTAGTTTCTTCATCTATGTTGAAGGTGGATCGGTCAAGCCTACGACTTGGGAATCCTTATATGAGGTTTATTTATTTTTACTTATTATTGATTCTTTTCTATGATTTATTTTCTTTGGTATTATTTGAACAATTGAGGTTAAACACTAGTTTAAACCTTGATTTACATGCCAGTGAGTCGTAAGCATCCGTCCTTGTGCGATAAGACCACACTAGTGGAAATTGACCCTACTAATTGATTAGACCCTTTTGGGACCGGTCAAATACCTTAGGGATCTAGGCTAAATCGGAAGCACTAGCGATCTAGTTGTCTAGGTGTAGTGCCTTCACAAATCAAATTAATGCGACCGATGTGTTAAATCTGGAGCACTAGCGATCAGGTTGCATGTTTGGTTAGGGAAGTAGTCAACGGTCGTACTTTGACTATCGAGATTAGGAAGTGCGAGGAACCGAGTGCGTCACCGGGTCTATAGCTGCAATAGATCATAGATTAGTTTCATACTTTTCATGAACCGACAATTAATAAAATTAATCCCAAGTTGTATGGTGAGATTATGAAACTGAATACCTAGATTTTTCACTCCTATTAGATTTCCTCTCATTTAATTTTTGTATTTTCAATATATTTACACATTCTATCTGAAAACCCTAATTTCTTTTTTTTTGTATTTTTCTTACCTAAGAAAGACACCAATCTCTGTGGGATCGACCATTTTCTGCTATCTACAAAATAGTTGGTTTAGGAAATATATTTTATTGACGCGTTCGGCGCGTGTCAATTTTTAGCGCCGTTTGATAAGTGTTCATTTAGGTATAATTTAGTATATGTTATTAGGTGTAATTGGATTATATTTATTTTTATTTTATAGTGATAAATGCATATTTTAGGAAATTAGTGATTTATGGAATAATTCTAAAATATATATCTAATTATATTTGATTTTCATTTTTAGGTGAAACGGAGTACACGGATGGATCCGGGGCGAAAAAATACTCAAAATAGAGTATTTACTTGCGGTAATCGGATACCGGGAGAGTTTGTTTCGAAATATACACCAACAGTGGAGCAATTGGAGTCAACATTGCCATGTGTCACTTTGTTATTGGTCCAACGTTAAAACTGTAACAACCCCAAAATTTTTAACTGGCTTGTGTCACACTTGTTAGGATTGTGACCCGGCTACGTGAACACTGGACAGTATTTCGAACTTCGGGAGTTGACACCGAAGTGATTTTATGATTCTTTGATTGTGTGTATTAGTATTTTAGTATTTTATGGGTTTCGAGCCGTTCGGGCGATATTTAATTGAGTGAGGTTTCGACTAGTTAAACGGGGGAGAAAAACAAGTAAAAAGTACAAATAAATAAATTTTTAATTAATTTAATTAATTAGTTGGCGAGACAAGACGAGACTACGCGTGTTACAGGAGTTGGTTAACTACACGACGTACGGGCTATAGAGTGAAAATTGTTAAGGTGGCACAACTCAAATAAGGAGAGCCATGATATTGACCTTGAGATGTGTGTGTAGGTTGAGATGTGGTAAAAGGGTAAATGACTCATAAGGGCAAAGGAGTTTAAATTGAAAAAGTGATAAGATGATGGTAAATGGGTCATTTCACCTATTTTACACATATATAAACAAACAAAAACCCTACACTATTCATTCTCTTCTTTCTCTCACCGCCGCCTCTCCCATTCCCACCTTTCGTCCCTGCTCTCACCAGCGACTGGACACGGGCCTCGCCGGAGTTCCCACTGCTCGCCGGAGGTACGTGCCCTCCGTTTTTCTCTCTCTCTCTTTTTCTTCTCTCTCGGTTTCTCTCGATTCTCTATCTCTCGGTTCGGTCTCTCACTCTCACCTCTCGACAACACCACTTCTGCCAGATGAACCACTGCCCCTCCTCGACGGCGTTGGAACGACGGACAATTGACGGAGACGGCTCGGCCACCGGAGTAAGGGTGCATCTCTTCCTTTCTTTCTTTCTCCATTTCTCTTCACGTTGTTGTCTCGTCCCTCACTGCCGTCACGTTTGCCACTGTTCCGGTGGGTTCCGATGACCGGGGATGGTCTCTGGTGGTACACCGGAGTCCCCACATCCCCGGAGAAGCCTCCCCCTTGCGATTTAAGTGGCACTGCAGTGATTATGCTTTGGTTTGTGGATGTGACACTGTTTTGAGGCTTGTCGGAAAAAGCCCTCATCAGCGGCGCAACCGCCGGACCACGATGACCGGAACATTGTTAGGGACCCCATAAAGCTCATACATAAGTCCCACAGCCCTTGGAGTGGTCAAAACAGTTCTAATTAGTGTAAAACCGTTGTCATTTCATGTGATGTTGAAGATAGTTTTCTCGTTTTATGGGTGTGTATTCGAGTTCGGATTAGACAAGTTGTTTCCGGCCATTTCCATGCCGAGGAAACTCCTCCCGATGTCGGATAGTACCATCGTGTTGCCATGACTGTCGTTGATATTTGATGTATGGCTATGAAACTTTTGTTGTTCCTTGTCGACCAAACCGTTTTGAGTTTTCCAATTTTGTTTTAATGTTTTAGCTTGGGTACGATGAATTGATTTTTCAAACTAACTAGAGCGATCGGTTATCTTGATGAACACACGACAAGTGTAAGAGATTTACGGACATATGGTTTATGGTTCCGATTTGAGGGTAAGTGTAGGTGTATGATTGTTAAACGGCTGTGACGTCGTGGTCAAGTCATCGGTCCTCGAGACTATGATGTGACCTCATATAACTGAGCCGAGCCTACAAATCATGAGTAGGCTTACATGCGTCATAGTTATCAATGTTATGATATCGTAATCATAGTTATTGTTGTTGTTTTTCAAACTTGAGAGAGTATACGTTTTCATAATAATTTGACGAGTCATGTAAATACTTAAAACATTGGGGATACACTAGGGTTTAAATTAAGAATTAGTTAATGACTCAACCCACTAATTAGAGTTTCCGACCTTGTCAAGTAGCTGGAAACTTGGGAAATACGCGTTAGGAACAAGAGTTTGTTTCGCAGGTTGCGATAGTTCAAGTAAGTACAATTGCCTTAAAAAGCATTTGTACGTTTGTAAGCCAGTAAGAAAATGCCATGTGATTCATTATCATTTATTCAGTCTTGTTATGCTCTATTATTGGTATTCCATTCCATTTCTTGTTGTGTGTTTCCCGGCGTAAGTGTTTCGTCTCGAAAGTACTAGGACCTGCACTAGAGGGATAAAACGCGGGCACTCGTGTGCACGAGTGTGTGACCACCCTTAGTGACCGTGTGACACCGAGTACTGGGTGGGTGTGGGTTCGAGTCCCTCCCGTCATGGCTGTGCCTTCGCTTGTGTCGATGCCCGGGAAGACCTCGCGAGGTTTTCGCCGTTATGCTATGATTTAGACCACTTATGGGCCTCTTTTGATTCCTTGGAACACACTTAACTTTCGATTGATATCTATTAGTCTGTTTATCATGCTTCTTGTCTATTTAATTTCCTATCTTTTTATTACTGCATGATATTTAGACTGCTTTACTTGTATTATCATGAATTACTGTTATCTTCTTCTGGCATTACATTCGATTTTATTCAGTTGCTCACCGTCTAGTTTGTGACGGTGGGTGCAGATAGGGCGAAGAGCAGCAAGGGCAAGGGATCCTGCCTAGTTGATCTACTGTGAGGATTAGCAGCGACACCAGTGAGACTCTTTAAATAGGTGTTTATACTTTTGCTGATGTGTATATCCTTTTATATTTACATTGTTGGGATTATTGAACTTGGTATTTCTTTTGTGAGATTGGTATCATGTATATTTACCTATCGAATTGTACATGAATACCCGGGGTTTTCCACACTTTTAGAATTCCTCTACTTCCCTTGAATGAGTTATTTTCCCCTTTATTATAATTATTTTAGTCTTCCGCTGTTTATTTTTGCAATAACTCTTTCATAAATAACTAAATTGATTAAGTTGAAGGCTGACTAGGCTCGTCAGGTTGCCGAGTGATGACTCGGGGCTTGTACAAGTCTAGGCCGGGCGTACCCAATTGTATGGGAAAATTGGGGCCGTCAGAAAAACATACACCAGTAGTGCCACGTGTCGTTGTTTCATTCGTCCAGAGAGCCACATGTCGCTTCGTTATTAGCCATGCCACGTCGCCCACACAACAATAGTTGGACCAATCATCGTCTGCCATGTGGACCAGCCCAGCCATCTCCTCTTTCCAGTTGTTTGATTTGCCTCGGGATGCATGCCCACACAAACTCCCATATTTTCGGTGATCCATGCGAGTTCGCTTCATGCACAGTAGCTGACACGTGTCGCCTCAGCATTCGTCCAGCCGTGTCACCACGCAACACTCTAGCCTATTAGAGTCCGCCACGTCACGCGACCACAACTTCTCTTCCAATCATCTCATGACACGTCAGCAAAGCACATAATTGACCCAATCAGACAGCGACACGTGTCCTGAAAAAAAAAAAACAAAACAGTTTTGTCTCTCTTCCAGAGACCAAATTTGAGGAATATATATATATATATTAGGACTTAGAGAAGAGAAAAAAGGGTCTATTTTTATTATTTATTTTTAGTTTAGTTTTTAATTATGTCTAGCTAGTTTTCTTTTTTAGGTTGAAGGTGGATCGGTCAAGCCTACGACTTGGGAATCCTTTATGAGGTTTATTTATTTTTAATTATTATTGATTCTTTCATATGATTTATTTTATTTGGTATTGTTAGAACTATTGAGGTTAAACGCTAGTTTAAACCTTAATTTACATGTCAGTGATTCGTAAGCATTCGTCCTTATGCAACAAGGCCACACTAGACACAATTGACCCTACCAATTGATTAGACTCTTTTGGGACTGGTTGAACACAATAGGAATCTAGGTTAAATCGGACACACTAGTGATCCGGTTGTTTAGGTGTAGTGCCTTCACGAATCGAAGTAATGCGACCAATGCGTTAAATCTGGAGCACTAGCGATTAGGTTGCGTGTTTGGTTAGAGAAGTAGTTAATGGTCGTACCTTGGCTATCGAAATTAGGAAGTGCGACCGAGTGCGTCACCGGGTCTATAACTGCACTAGATCATAGATTAGTTTCATACTTTTCATGAACCGACAATTAATAAAATTAATTCCAAGTTGTATGGCGAGACTGTTAAACTGGATACCTAGACTTCTATCCTTTCATTAGATTTCCTTATTTTCGAAATATTTATATTTCCCTTTTTTTGTATTTTTCTTACTTAAGAAAGACACCAATCTCTGTGGGATCGACCCTTTACCGCTTTCTACAAAATAGTTGGTTTAGGTTTATATATTTTATTGACGCGTTCGGCACGCGTCAACCTAACATGCAAGTTCTTTCCACCATATTTGAATCCTTCGGTAATGTGGTTAAGTAAAGTATCCGCCTCTGTTGAAAAATAAAGACAAACACAAATATATATAGTTAGGAGTAAGAGTAATTCAATAACCACTCACTAATAAATGAGGGAATTGCAAGCCAAATTTAGTGATTGAAAGTAGAAGAAAAAAATGTGAATTACCTTCGTCTTTCTTTTCTTCTACCTCCATTTTCTCTTAGTTGTCGTATGGGTCCTTCCCAACATATGTGCCCTTATCATCGCTATCCTTATCAGATTCATATTGAGATTCGTCTTCATAAGAGTCCTCATCACTTGTCCCTCCCTTTTGTTTATCGGTTGGGTCATCCTCTTCACCAGACTCATACTAACTATAGTCTACAACATTTTTTTGGTCATAGATTTTTCTTTTCTTCCCTTGGCTGACTATAGTGGTTGGTAGGGGATCAGTCCGCTTTGGCACCCACTTCCCATCAACATGTTTGTAGGCCATGTAACCCAAACTCTTGGCACCAATCATACACTTTTTGTCATTATGAACTCGTTCATAGTCGTACTTGGAAAGGGTGGGATACCTCCTTCAACGAATAGTGCACATAGATAATTAACATATGGGAGACCCATTTTCTTCTTTCCCTCTTCTTTGTCTTCTGTGGCCTTTAGCAAATGTTGTACAACAATGTAGCCTAAGTCAACTGAGTAGGTAGTTAAGAATGCCCAGACTAAAAAGACATCAAATCGGCTAAGTCAAGTCCTTGAACCACTTTTTGGGACCAAAATATGCATCACAGCACAATGCATTAAGCGTGCCTCTAATGTAAGTTCAGAAATAAGAGGTTTTGATGTGTTTGTTGGTGGAATGCCCCCACAAACATATTTTAATGCCAACTCAACGTCATAACCAACAACTTTACCTAGTTCCTTACCACCATAACACTTGTATTTTTCGACTAGCAATTTGAAAAACCTCCTAATTAGCCCATTTGTTATTTGGAAGTTCACCCCATCGACATAAGAACTGTAATGGCCCATTTTCCAAATAGACCTCCACGGGGGCCAATGCGGACCCACAGTCTGTCTTACCAGCGACAGCTGTGCGCTACATTGGATTATATCCTCCATTTTATCTTTTAAACCTTATTAATTATCCATTTACTGATTAAGTTGTATTGAAATCAAATTATATGTTAAGTTATCATAAAATCCTCAAATTCACACATAGCGGAAGCCTTTAACACATTTACTCGGATAATGATACTATAAATGTGTAACTTAAACCATAAACCTAATGTGAAAAACCCATATATAACCATAAATACCTTTAAAGTCACAAAAAGTTTAATACACACAAGGTCTCTCAAAATTCCCAAACCCAAAATGAAACAAAATAAATATAATACAAACGTACGAGTCAGGCAATCTCAGATCAACAGTACTCTGGCAGCTTGCCCTTGCCCCTGCTCGTACTAGGATCTGCACTCAAGTCATCACAAAAGGTAGATGACGAGTCCAGAGTAAGTATTCCAAGTAAATTAAGTGAGCAATACTGAAAGTAAATACTGGAATTTAAATAAAGCTATTAAATAAACATGCAAAAATAAATACAAGCAACTGCGCTCATCGCATGAATAAATAATAGGAAAAGTTCAAAGTGTGTTTCTATCTCCTAGGGTCAGACAACACCATAATTCAGACTCTTTCACAGAATACGGCCGGCGAGTCCGACTCAAGCGGGCAAGCATTTGGATCCGCTTGATGGCCGGTGTTACACTTACGGCGCACCGACACATGCCACGACGTGATACTCGGGTCGTGCTATTCACCGAGACCGATCTGGTAGCATGTGCTATGATGTAGTGGACATACACACAAGAATGGAACGGAGGGAGCCCCGCTCAACATCCGCCCAAATAATCATAACCAGAGTAGAGTATTGAAATGAAAGAAATTGAAATTCAAATGCCAAAAGAAGTAAATACTCAAGTAATTTCAGTTGGGATATGTAACGGCCCAGAAATTTGGTTATTTGTGAATGATGATGTGTAATATGTATTTATACTTGTATTTGAGTGACCGGACGGTGAAGCCGGTAAACGAGGGGGAAAAATCGACGCGCGGGATTCGACAACTGGGTTACGAGTACACGGGAGCCTAAAATACATAATTAAAAGAATTATTTAACAATTTTATAGTTTATTTGTGTGAGACAAAGGTAAAAGTGTGCATGTGACGGGGAAATACGGGTAGAGGAGGCAAGATGGGGCGGGGAACCTTTGGGTTAAACTTTGAGATGTGTGGGTTGGTAAGAATATGGGTGGATACAACTAGGACACACCCCACTTAATGAACTATTCATACCATACCCATTCAAATTTTAAAGACCCCACCCACTCCCATCACTCACATCTCCTCACACCCCACCTACTCCCATCACTCACGTCACACTCATCTCACCATCTCACACACGTCACTCACCTCACCCCCTCATGTAAACACTCTCACCACTCATGTCATGCATCTCTCTCTCATTTTCCACTCATCTCTCCCGTGCTCACTCTCCTCACTCTTCTCACGATTTTCACCTTCTTCTCACTCTCACTCACGAGCTCCCTCTCTCTCCCACCTCATCACCGTCTCTGCTCGTCGTCGGTGACTGGACTAGGCCGCCGGAGATCGTGGTTGACCGGAGGTAAGCTTCTCTTCTCTCTCTCGATCTCCCTCACTGTTCTCTCATCTCTCGGCCTCCCTCTCTCTCGGTCCACTCACCTTTCAGCTGGCCGAGTCCTCGCCGTCGTCGGAGGTCCAGTGGTGACGGAGAAGCTCGCCGGAGGTCCCACATCCTCCCCTCTCTCTCTCGTGCTCACTCGATCTCTCTCTCTCTTCTCGGTTTTCTCTCTCTCTCTCTCGTCTCGATTTGCTCTCTCTCTCTCTCTCACGACACCACCTCTCCCACTAGAGATGGTGGTGACCGGGGTTCACTCCCTCACCGGAGATCTCTCTCTCCATCCCTCTATTTCTTTCTTTCTCTCTCTCTCCCTCGGCTCACTGTTTTTGCTTTTCGTCAATTTTGTTGTGTGTGTGCATGTGGGCTGCTGGGACGGCTGCCGTGACGGGGACCGGTCGTGGACGACCTCCGGTGACTCACCGGAGTCCAGACTGTCCCGGAGTACCCTCCTCATGGCCCATGCAAAGTCCCTACTAGTGTACACACAATAAGTTGGTTTTAAAGGGTTTTACCCTCTCGCCGGAAAACGCCCTCACTGGCAACACCACCGCCGGACCACGATGACGGGGACACTGTCGGGGACCCCACCAAACTCATACGTGGGTCCCACAGCCCAAAGAGTGGCCACAACAGTTTCATTTCAAGTTAAAATGTTGTTATTTTATGTGTTTGGTGTGGTGGAACCTCGCCGAAAACCGCCACTGCCGGCGGTGCTACCGGCCGGACCACCACCAGTGGAGGTTGTCGGGGATCTCATATAACATTGTTGGAAGTCTTGCAAATCCTTGGTTGTGTCCGAAATATTTTATGTGTTGGAAAAATTGTTATGTTTTATATAAATATTAAGTTTGAGAATTGTTTAGTCAATGTATTTGGACACCAATGTTCGAGGGTATTTCCCAGCCATTCCATGCTAAGGAAACCCTTCACTAACGTCGAACAACACCAGTGAGGTTCCATGTTCTTTTGTACTTGTCGGTTCGATTTTCACTTGGAGTTATGGTTAAGTGTTGGTTGGTAATCAAACATCGCGTGGCGATGAATGGCTATGACGTCGTGGTCATGTTGTCGGTCCTCGAGACCATGACATGACCCACATACGACTGAGCTGAGCCTATGATTCGTGATGAGGCTTATAAATATTGTGTTTTCAAAACCCGGGAGAGAGAGTATTCCTTTGTTGATTAAATTGTCGTGTCGTTTGAGTCATTCAAAACATTGTGGATAATGATAAGTTTAAACCTAGGTTTAGTGAATGACTTTACCCATTAATACGAGTTTCCGACCTTGTCAGGTAGCGGGAAACTTAGGGATACGTGTTAGGAGTCGCGGGAGCGTTTTACGCGGGTTACGATAGTTCAGGTAAGTACATTTGCCTTAAAAAGCATTTGTACGTTAGTAAGCCAGTTTAGAAAATATCATGTGATTCATTTTCACTTCTTTGTGTTTGTTACTATCAAATTATTGGCTTTCCATTCCATATTCCTTGTATGTGTGTTCTTGGCATAAGTGTGTGTCTCGAAGGTACATGCGGCCTGCACTAGAAGGGATAAAACGCGGGCACTCGAGCGCACGAGTGTTTGACCACCCCTAGTGATTGTGTGATATCATGTACTGGATTGTTGTGGATTGTTGTGGTATTGTTGTGGAATATAGACCACTTATGGCCTCTCTTGACTCGTAGAACACGCATGTTTCGATTGCTATCATTTTCCAGTCTGTCTATCATGCAACTTGTTTATTTACATTCATATCTTTCAGTACCCGCATGATATTTAGATTGTATTGTTTGTTATTTCATGAATTACTGTTATATTCTTCTGGCTTTACTTTCAAATTTTCTCAGTTACTCACCGTCTAGTTTGTGACGGTGGGTGCAGATAGGACGAAGAGTAGTAGGGGCAAGGGACCTTGCCTAGAAGACTTTTTGTGAGCAGCTGGACTGAGGTACTGAGATGTAGGTTCATGAATTATTTCTTTTTGTATGACGTTTATATATATATGATTGTTTTGGAACTGGGGAATATGTTTTGAGGTGGATTCCATCAATCCATTTTGTTGACTTAGAATTGAACATGTTGGGTTTTCCACATTTATATAGATTCCTAATTTCCCTTTGATTGAGTTATTTCCCAATATTTGATTAGAATATGATTTTTGCTTCCGCTGTGTTATAATTGCAATAACTCTTTCATAAAACTTGAAATTTTGATAACTTGAGGCTGACTAGGCTCGTCAGGTTCGCTGAGAAACTGACTCGGGACTTGCACGGGTCTAGGCCGGTGCTTAAGGAAAAAAATAATGGAAAGTAACTACAACTATTATACATCAACGAAATATAATAGTTACTTAAGAAAACTAAAATGTCCATACCTCGTCGATGCTACTGACTTAAAATAAGCAATAACCTGTGAAAAAAATGTCTAGAGAAGTAATTGGATGCTCAAAATATATAAGTATTTCAATTAATTGAAACTTTCCATTGAAACAAAAAAACTTATGATCATTAACATAGCATTACGAAAATATGACATGTTTTACCATAAATTCCCCAAAATATAAGAGCTTCAAAAATTAATCCTTCCAATGTATGAGTAGTTTAACAAAATACTAAACTTTGGACTGCCCAACTTCAAAATGTCATGGCTTGCTGGCTGGGATCTCCTACAAAGTCTTGGGATTCCAAAGGAAGTGCCTAATCATCAGTATCTATCACATGGGGCGGTCCACTTGTACTTCCCTTAACATCATGCCACACAGTCATATTGCAAAGTTCTATTGAGATCATTACTTACTTGGCTATTGTGGTCTTGATAGGGTGGAACACTAAATTGAAGGAATGAATTCTCCACTTTAATTGTCTTGCACGTCATTTTTGTGCTGTAAATTTTAGTTTCCTCGTGAGTAAAACAAGGATTCCAAAAAATAAAATAAAATTGAACAGAAAGATGAACAAATTTTTTACCTTCTTGTCGGATTCCTTGATATTTTCCTCATGTGGAGGTTTTAGTTTGCTCTCTCGAGGTCACCCCCTTCTTTTCATTGGATAAGGGTCTTTAATAATTTTTTTTTGGAAGTTGATTTGGCAACACATTTGGGGTATGGTGTTGATGAGTTAAGTATCGCACCCTGTACAACTAGCTCTTTATCATTAGGAGTGTCTAAAAGAAGACCCTTAAGTTTCTCAATTGTATCTAGAACCATTTAAAACTTCCTTACACTAGTTGAGCGAAAATCAGCTACTCGTGTACATCGGGTAAGGATGATGTCATATCGTTGAAGTATTGTTGAGGCGCTCGGATCCAATTCCTCTATCCCCCTCTCCCATTCATATTCACGTCTAAAGTCTTTTCTCCACCTTGTCAAAATGTATTTACGTGGCACAAGCATGGTGTCACGCTCTCTTAACACACAAAAATCATGACTACAAAGAATCCCCCTAGATTCTAATGATTGGCAATCGCACCAAACTTCTTCTTTGTCCTCAAAATATGAGACACTATAAATCTTCAAAATCATGTTATCAGAGTTAGGTAGAGTAAACGTTTGGTCTACACTATAGCAACAATAAGTCTCATATTTCAAAAGCACTTTTGCTTTGCACTCCACAACCATGCCAACCTCTGTTTGAAATTTCTTGAATATTTCGTTTTTGTATATACTACATTTGGCACTTGTATGGGAGACGACGTACTATGGGACGTTCCTTGTGGTAAGAGAGAAAATCTGAATATGTTTCCCTCTCATATGTCTTTTGCAATGCCAACTCATATTGACTGACAAATTGCTTTAACGAGGTTTTGGGTGTTAAGTATCCATCAAAGAAATGATTCATTGTAACAACCCCAAATTTTTAACTGATTTACGTTACACTTGTCAGGATTGTGACTTGGCTACGTGAATACTGGACAGTATTTCGAACTTCGGGAGTCGACACCGAAGGGATTTTATGATTCTTTGATTGTGTGTATTAGTATTTTAGTATTTTACGGGTTTCGAGCCGTTCGGGCGATATTTAATTGAGTGAGGTTTCGACTAGTTAAACGGGGGACAAAAACAAGTAAAACATACAAATAAATGAATTTTTAATTAATTTAATTAAATAGTTGGCGAGACAAGGCGAGACTACGCGCGTTATGGGAGTCGGAATAAGGAAAAACGGACCGAGGAACGTCGTTTGAACGCGGGAGTTGGTTAATTACACAACATACGGGCTATGGGATTGGAATTGTTAAAGTGACACAGTCCAATGGTGAGGAGCCATGAGGTTGACCTCGAGATGCGTGTGTGTTGAGATGGAGAGCCATGCAAGTGACAACACACACCTACTTTAAGGTGTAATAAAGAAAAATAAATGAATAAATAAAAAGACCCATAAGGGCAATTGTTTAAAATTGTGTAGGAAATAAGTTGGGGGGTAAAAAGGTCATTTGGCCATATATATATATATATAAATAACAAAGAAAACCCTACACTATTCACCTTCTCTTCCAAATAACACCACCGCCGCCCACCCTCCTCCTCTTCCATTTCGGCCCTCCTCTCCCTCACTCTCGGCCTCTCCATCTCTCTCTCGGTCTTGGGTTCTCCCTCTCACTTTCGCTGTTCTCTCTCGATCTCTCCTCTCTCAGTCGAGCTCTCGGCCTCTCATCTCCCTCTCGGTCATGCGATCTCTCATCTCTCTCTCCATCACTCTCGGCTTCACCACCATCATCACGTTCACCTCTTCCTGGGATCGTCATCACCGCCACTCTCCTTCTCACTTGGTCGACTGGCCGAAGGTGGTATGATGATGGTGAGGACCGTGATGGGGTGTGGGTAGACAGGGGTGTGTGCATGATTGTGTATATGGACTGTTTTTGTGTAAGTGTATATAACGATTTTGTGTGCATATGTGACTGTTTTTGTGTGAGGGTGTGTGACCGTGGGTGTGTGAATGTGGGGGTGTGTGATGGGCGTGTGCACCCCACTGGCCGGGGTGCATAAAGGGGTAGTACACCCCACGGTTGGGGTGTACCATATAAGAAAAAAAAGAAGAAGAGAAAAGAGAAAGAGAAGAAAAGTTTATGTTAAAAAAAATATAATCTATGAAAGTGGAAATGTATTCATTGTATCGAGGATTTTTATTCGTGTCGTCATGTCATGTGATTCCGTTGTCTAGTTGATTGACTTAATTTTGAGTAAATGATCGAACTTGTCGTAATTTCTTAGCAATGTTGCGTGGTTTCATGTTTCGATCATTTTTGTTGATGACGTCGGTGTTGAGTTGTCAGTCAAGGTTTTATCAATCTAGTTTGAATGTTTTATTGAAATCACTTGAATTAATAGCACGTCGTGTGTGGGAACGAATTTATGTTGGAGTTGCGTGCTCATGCATGGTTTCCTCGCGGTAGTAAACGTGAATGTGTTATTTCATGTGTTTTTGTCATCGGGATTTCATTATTTTGTGTTGAGTTTATTTCATTTCAAAACTCATGGCATGAATACATGATTTGGTGATTCGAATTCATGCATATGTGAGAACATACAAGGGTCGGGTATTTGTTTGGTATTGATGTGTATTGAGTGTTCAAATACATGGTTATTTCGAGTTATGGTGTGGTTTTTCAAAAATCTAAAAGAGTTGTGTTTCGTTTGATTTTTCAGTCGATTTGCATCGAGTCGTTTGAATCATCAAAACATTGGGGAAAACAATAAAGTATTCAATCTAGGTTTAGTAATGACTCGACCCACTAATTAGAGTTTCCGACCTTGTCAAGTAGCAGGAAACTTGGGAAATACGCGTTAGGAACAAGAGTTTGTTTCGCAGGTTGCGATAGTTCAAGTAAGTACAATTGCCTTAAAAAGCATTTGTACGTTTGTAAGCCAGTAAGAAAATGCCATGTGATTCATTATCATTTATTCAGTCTTGTTATGCTCTATTATTGGTATTCCATTCCATTTCTTGTTGTGTGTTTCCCGGCGTAAGTGTTTCGTCTCGAAAGTACTAGGACCTGCACTAGAGGGATAAAACGCGGGCACTCGTGCGCACGAGTGTGTGACCACCCTTAGTGATTGTGTGACACCGAGTACTGGGTGGGTGGGTTTGAGTCCCTCCAGTCATAGCTGTGCCTTCGCTTGTGTCGATGCCCGGGAAGACCTTGCGAGGTCTTCGCCGTTATGCTATGGTTTAGACCACTTATGGGCCTCTTTTGATTCCTTGGAACACACTTGACTTTCGATTGACATGTATTAGTCTGTTTATCATGCACCTTGTTTATTTAAATTCCTGTCTTTTTATTACCGTATGATATTTAGACTGCTTTACTTGTATTATCATGAATTACAGTTATCTTCTTCTGGCATTACATTCGATTTTATTC
Source organism: Stephania japonica (assembly GCA_039657345.1). NCBI lineage: Eukaryota > Viridiplantae > Streptophyta > Magnoliopsida > Ranunculales > Menispermaceae > Stephania > Stephania japonica. The sequence continues at coordinate 6,548,680 of CM077566.1, forward strand.
AGTTACTCACCGTCTAATTTGTGACGGTGGGTGCAGATAGGGCGGAGAGCAGCAAGGGCAAGGGACCCTGCCTAGGTGATTTACTGTGAGGATTAGCAGCGACACCAGAGAGACTCTTTAAATAGGTGTTTATACTTTTGCTGATGTGTATATCGTTTTATATTTACATTGTTGGGATCATTGAACTTGGTATTTCTTTTGTGAGACTGGTATCATGTATATTTACCTATCGAATTGTACATGAATACCTGGGGATTTCCACACTTATAGAATTCCTCTACTTCCCTTGAATGAGTTATTTTCCCCTTTATTATAATTGTTTTAGTCTTCCGCTGTTTATTATTGCAATAACTCTTTTATAAATAACTAAATTGATTAAGTTGAAGGCTGACTAGGCTCGTCAGGTTGCCGAGTGATGACTCGGGGATTGTACGTGTCTAGGCCGGGCGTACCCAATTGCATGGGGAAATTAGGGCCGTCACATTTATCCCTTGACATCCCAGCCCAAAACTGCCCCCTTCACGAATACTGGAACCCATTATGTCTAATGCTATAGAGGGATTCCAACCATTTTCTAGTTTATCTCCAAATGAAAAGTCTGTCAACAACTTGGTGAATGCGTTCTCAAATTCCCCTGTAGTCACTGAATCATAAATTGCATTTTTCAATCGTGGCACGATGAGCCCTCTGTTACGATGCTCCCCAAGTTTCTCTGGCACCTTCTTCATGATGTGCCAAAGACATAGGCGATGTCGAGCATTTGGAAATACTACTGCAATGGCCAATTGATGAGCATTGGTCGGTTATAATGGCTTTTGATTCCTTACCCATGCAAGTCAGCCATGTCTTAAACAACCACTCATATGTTTCTTTAGTCACGTCAACCAACAATGCACAACCGAAAAGTATCGATTGACCATGATGGTTTACACCATCAAATGGTGCAAATGGCATGTCGTACTTGTTTGTTAAGTATGTCGTACCAAAAGAGACCACGTCTCCAAAGTACTTACAAGCAGTTCTTGACCTACTATCCGCCCAAAAAACATTTCTTAGCTGATTTTCTTCACCTATGTCTATTTGCGTGGAAGAAGTTAGGATTCTGCTTTTGCTTCGTCATGAAGTGTTGGAGAATAGCTTCAACATCACCTACTCCAAGCTTGAGAAGTCGTGTTGCTTCTACATAATTTCTTATATCTTTCTCATCGAAAGTCAACTTGTCAATTCCTCCAGCACACACTCACTCAGCCATAAATGCCTTGTAAACAAGAATTCCAACAGTGTCATTCAATTCCAATTTTTTTTTGCTACCGTAAGGATAACCTTGATGCACTGATAAAACCTAGATTTTGAAGGGCTTACTTGGTGATTATGCTCTAAGAACACCTTGGTGAGGTGCCATAGCTGTTCCGAAAAAAGTCTGGTTGTTACTTGTGCACGAAAACCACACCTTGCACTTAATCCTTTTGGTATATTCTCTTAGATTTATTGTACCCTTGCTTTACACATGGAAACACACACTTTGATGAGTGTTCATTTAGGCATGATTTAGTATAGGATATTAGGAGTTAATGAACTATATTTATCTTATTTTAAAGTGACAAATGCTTGTTTTATGTGTTTTAGGGATTGTACACGAGTCGGGTGTTTTTGGGATCGAAAGTGTGTGTTGAGCTTATTTGAGCGTTGTTTAGTTCACGGGCAATAACTTTCACATCCAAAGTCGGAATGACTTGTCATTGGTCTTGTTAGAAAGAAGACTTCGAGATGGACATTTACGTATTTCACGAGTATCATGAGATTCGGACTTGAAGTGGCTTAAAATCGTGAGGAAAGTCAAGGCAGAATTCCGTGTACAGAAGAGACACCAACACGTCGCCACCCTGAAGACTCAAAATTTCGGGAGTTTACCTACTTTTCGGGATTTTTAAGTTTGCAACCCACTTTAGGTTGTTCCTATAAATACCAATAGACTCTAATTTGATAAAAAATTTTGTTTTACTTCCGTTTTACATTATAAACTAGGTTTTTGGCTTGATTATGTCTAGCTAATTTCCTTCCTTTAGGTTGAAGGTGGATCGGTCAAGCTTTGCGACTTGGGATTCTATTATGAGGTTTATTTTTTTAATTCTTTTGATTCTTTTCTATGATCTATCCTCTTTGGTTCTGTTTATAATACTAGGGTTATGTTTGATTGTGTGTATAACACTGTGCATGCATATTAGATTTATTATCCTCCGTCATTGAAGTCGAAACGTTCGTCCTTACTTGGTAGACTCATATTTGTGACAATTAGCCATCTGGTCAAGTACCTTAGGGATATAGGCTAAATCGGGAGCACTAGCGATCCAGTTTTCTAGGTGTAGTGCCGTCACAGACCGAGGTAATACGACCAACGTGTTAAATTTGGAGCACTAGCGATCAGGTTGCATGTTTGGTTTGGGAAGTAGGCAACGGTCATACCTTGGCTGCCGACATCAGGAATTGCGAGGAACCAAGTGCGTCACCGGGTCTATAGCTGCACTAGATCATAGATTAGTCTCATGTCTTTTATAAACTAAGGATTAATGGAATCAATCCTAAGTTGTATTGCGAAGACCGTAAAACTGAATACCTAGATTTTCTTCGATTGCATTACTCTAACTCTAAAGTTTTCAAAGTTTCCAAAAGTTTTACAAAATCCGTTGTTTTCTCTTCTCTCTCTCTGAAACCTAAGTCAATAACCTAGTCCTTGAGGTTCGACCCCGAGCTTGCCATTACTACAGTCTTTTGTAGTTTTTGGTCCAGTAATCGGGAATTATATTTGATGTGTAACGATGTGCGTCACACTTCCAAACAACATTATTCCATTTATTAGTCGAACACACATTGATCACAAAACCCTTATGTTTAGCATAGCGATCGAATGTCGCTTTGACATCTTGGGATGTGTCAAAATTCATCCCAACTTCAGGAGCCTTTGGAACGTCAAATGTTTCCACTTCATCAGAAGGGCCATCATCACTAACAACTTCCTTTGCCTCCTCAGCGTTACACCAACATCTATCAGAACCTCAATTGTCTCCACTTGACCAGCAACGTCATCATCACTAACAAATTCCTTTGGCTCCTCATCTATTATACCAACATCTATTGGTTGGCTAACTTCATTGACTATGCCATCATCTTCTAAATCAACTATTTCTTCCACTTCTTTGACTAGGTTATTCAAATCAATAATAGGAGCCATCACCTTACCTAAATGAAGTTAGAAACCAATAGTTTTGAAAATTAGATTAATTTAGACATCATGCAAGTTTTGACTCTAATATTGTGCATAATGTAAATTTAGCCGTGAAAGACTGACTACTCGTCACTTTGCCTTTGTTAATTTGGCATGACGCACATGAAATCAGTCTTAAAACATTATTTTATTGTGACCATAAGTATTTTCTGTGGTTAACAGTCAATAAAATTAAACTCTTTATTACCAAATAAATGCAGTTAACATGGTTGTAACTAAATGCCTTAAAAATCAAGTCTACTCAACTTTATAGAGTGAAACTCTAACTTTCAAGTCCTAAATGCACTATAAATCAAGTATAGTCAAATGTAATTTGTGCGAGTATTTCTTGCCTTCTCTCAAACCCTAACTTTGAACATAAAGTGAAACCCTAAAAAACAAATCTAATCCAGTAAACCTGAAGTACACCCCTAAATTTGTTGCCCTAACTCAAACCCCCAAAATCACATGCATAACTTCCCTCAAACAAACCCCAAAATCATGATAGACAGTGACTGAAAAGAGTGGCTGTAAATAAAATGAAGAGGGCGATTACCTATGTAACGAAGGAATCTTGCACGGTTGAGAAGTTGTCTTCTTCCCTACTCTGAAAAGGAGATTGGGATTGTCGTCCTCCACACCTTAAAAGAAGCAAGAATCTTCCACTAAACTTGTAAGGAAATAACAACGAAAGAATATAACTTAGTGATGCGTCAACCAATCGATAGTGTTGACTAATTTCGTTTCATTGATCGACTTAATCGACTGAACCAGTAGAAGGAAACCTAAATTTTTTCAAGAACAGAAAGTAGCAGAGTTGAGAGGTCGAGGTTCCTCGCGCAAATTTTCTAGTGCTTTTGTCCTAAAAATTGGAGGGAGTTTTAAATTTTTTCAAATTTTTGGTCAAATCACATGTCAGTCAGTCTAACTGACTGAAAAGTAGTCGGTCAGACCAACAAACTTTTTTTATTTTCTTTTTCGTTTTCGTTTTTTCACATTTTTGGCTAACACACTGACCGTTCACAAGAATCTCTCACTGGCTGCAGAAGCTGTGACCGTGTAATTGAGTACGTCCGGCCTAGACTCGTGCAGGCCCCGAGTCATTACTCGGCAACCTAACGAGCCTAGTCAGCCTCCAATCATTCAATTATTCAATTTATGAAAAAGTTATTGTAAATTTTTACGCAGCGAAAAGTAAATAAACTAAACATAAGGGGAAATAACTCAATCAAGGGAAATGTAGGAATTCTATAAACGTGGAAAACCCCGAGTATTCATGTACAATTCGATAAGCATATATACATGATACCAGTCTCACCAAAAATGTCGAGTTCAATAATCCCAAAAAAACATAAGTATGAAATGATATACAAATAAGCAAAACATAAAACCTACTAAATAGTCTCCAAGTCCAGCTGCTAATCCTCACAAAAAGTCGCCTAAGCAGGGCTCCTTGCCTCTACTGCACTCTGCTTTATCTGCACTCTGCTCTATTTGCACCCACCGTCACAAACTAGACGGCGAGCAACTGAAGAAATCGAATGTAATGCCAGAAGAAGATAACAATAATTCATGGTATAACAAGTAAAGCAGTCTAAATATCATGCTGTAATAAAAAGAATAGGAATTTAAATAGACAAGATGCATGATAAACAGACTAATAGACATCAATCGAAAGTCAAACGTGTTCCAAGGAATCAAAAGAGGCCCATAAGTGGTCTAAATCATAGCATAACGGAGAAGACCTCGCGAGGTCTTCCCGGGCATCGACACAAGCGAAGGCATAGCTATGATGGGAGGGACTCAAACCCAACCACCTAGTACTCGGTGTCACTTGGTCACTAAGGGTGGTCACACACTCCTGTACATGAGTGCCCGTGTTTTATCCCTCTAGTGTAGGTCCTAGTACTTTTGAGACGAAACACTTACGCCGGGAAACACACAACAAAGAATGGAATGGAATACCAATAATAGAGCAAAACAAATATGAATAAATGATAATGAATCACATGGAATTTTCTTACTGTCTTACAAATTATACACAAGCTTTTAAGGCAAGTGTACTTACCTGACTACGCAACCCGTGTAACAACACTCTCACGTCCCTAACGCGTATCCCCGAGTTTCCCACTACCTGACATGGTTGGAAACTCTAATTAATTGGTCGAGTCATTAACTAAGCTTAGGTTAAAACCCCAGTGTTTTTTTCATGTATTTTAAGAACTCAAACAACTCGACCAATTCTATAGGAAAATGAATACTCTTTCGGGTTTGTAAAACCACAACAATAATCACGACTGCGATATCACAACGTCGAGAATCATAACGCATGTAAGCCTACTCATGAATTATAGGCTCGGCTCAGTCGTATGTGGGTCACACCATAGTCTCGAGGACTGACGGCGTGACCACGACGTCACCACCATTCAACCAACGTGAAACACAACTTCGAGGTTGCTCAACAATCACGACTCCACACAAAACTCAACATGGCCATACACCGGCGAGTAGGGAACCTCATCGGGTGTGGTCCAACGCCCGTAGAGTGCCAACACGACATGGAAAAGTCGTAGGCGTGCGCTACGTCACGCCAACAATCACTTGACGTGATAAAAGTACTCATACATGAATTCGCCATTACAATGACTCATCACTATCGATATGGGCGCTCTGGGAGTTATGGGACACACACGAGAGTTTTGTTGTGATCGCTGACACTCCCTTAGTCATGGCGGCAGACGGCAATGCCGACCATTCACGATGGTTTGCGACGAGACGCGCAACAATGATATCACATGAAATGACGCTGACAAAACTTACCACCACTAATAAAGACGCTCCGGTGGCTGTGAGACTCCATGATGGACATGGTAATGTCTCCGGCAATCCCCCAAGTCATCGCGTTAACGACAAAGCCACCATGATGGTGTTTTCCTGCGAGAAAGGTACAAACTGCGTACAACACATTACAACATAATATAGGCAATAATGTTGCTGTTATAAGCCACTCCAAGAGTCGTGAGACATAATCATGGACTTAGCTTGGTCCCTGACATCCCCGGTCACGATGTCACAGCGGTGGTGTCGACCACGACAACGAATTTCGGTGAGGAGGAGCATAACACCCATGAAATGAACATAACATGAAATATCAAAAGTTTTCTCTCACCTCACTGTTATTGACCACTTCGGAGGGCTGTGGGACCTAAGCCAAGGCTCAGTGGGGTCCCCGAAACCTCCAGTCCTGGTGGTCCAGTGGCAGCGCCGCCCCTAGGGGTAGTTTTCGACGAGGACTTAAAAATAGTCCACACAACATGGCAACATCACCTAGGTTCAAGACATTAAAATAGTTCCAACACGACCAAATCGATCACAAAAAGAACAGTGAGGCATCATCGAGGTCATGGAGAGGTCCCTGACAACCCCCACACTCGGTGGTTTGGCCAGCAGGGCTGCCCACACATGCATATTCCGGCGAGAAATAAAATAATAACCAATTTATGAAAATAGTGCACAATCGACCACAACACCCTATGTGACGCAAACGTGGGTGCTCCGGGGATGTGGGGATTTTGGGGCACCACTAGGGACCATCCCTGACCACCCCTGACCGGCGCCACCGCCTCCGACAGCGGCAAAACATGACAACAGTGAAAATATTGTGATGAAACTGTAACGCTTTGCACGACCTTCTTAACGTAAACCACCGCGATTGGGGGGGAGCTCCGAGATTGGCGAGTCGTCTTCGCCAGATCTCCGACCTGAAGCAACCACCACCATCGCAAAACAGACGTGCAATAGTGAGCACAGTCGCGGTGGCCAGTGAGAACGAGAGAGAGTGAGAAATAGAGAGAAATAGAGAGAGAACAAACCGAGAGAGAGTGACGGATCTTCGGTGAGCTCGTCCACTACTGGGGTCCCGGGGACCAGTGCCGGTTCGTCGAAGACGAGAAGACGTGGAGGGTGGCGGTGAGATGAGGAAGATGAAGTAAGACCGTGAGAGAGAGAGAGAGAGAGGGATGATAGACCTCCGGCGTCAGCTCTGGTGAGGCTGAGTGGGGTGAGCATGAGGGTTGGCGGTAGTGCTTGAAGAAGAAGATGAGTAATGTGTAGGGTTTTTTTGTTAAAACGTTATATATATATGACTAAATGAGTCAAATGACCATTTTGCCCTTCAACATTCTTCTCTCACTCTTCAAAACAGTTACCCTTGTGGGTCTTTTACCCCTTTATCACATCTCAACATGCACACACATCTCAATGTAAATCTCCTGGCTCTCCTCATTTGAGTTGTGGCACTTTAACAAGTTCTATCCCATAGTCCGTGAAATGCATAATTAACTAACTCCCGCATTCAAACAACATTTCGCGATCCGTCTTATCTTGCCCCAGACTCCCGTAGCGCGCGTAGTCTCGCCTTGTCTCGCTAACTAATTAATTAAAATTCATTTATTTGTACCCTTTAATCGTTTTTATCCCCCGTTTAATTAGGCGAAACCTTACTCAGCTAAAAATCGCCCAAACGTCTCAAGACCCGTAAAATACTAAAATACTAATACACACAATCAAAGAATCATAAAATTACTTCGGTGTCGACTCCCGAAGTTTGAAATACTGTCCAGTATTCACGTAGCCGGGTCACAATTCTGACAAGTGCAACACAAATCAATTAAAAATTTGGGGTTGTTACAGAAGCAAAAGAAAAAGTGGGTCCCACCTCGTCCACATCAGCAAGGTGTTGAATGTATGTCACCGAAGCATTTTCCATTTGTAAAACCTCCTTAAAACTTTTGGAAATTTAGACAAACCTCCCTACAATTTCCAAAATTTGCAAATACCTCCTGTCTTGTTTTTTGAAAAAAAAAGTTCTCCAAATTTGAAAAATGGTAGATACACCTCCTCAAACGACTAGCACTTCATCGTCAAAGCTATCGAATGCAAAGTTCGAGGTGGAGAAATTTGATGGCCGAAATAATTTCGGCATGTGGCAACGTGAAGTGATAGATGCACTAGCTCAATAGGAGCTAGATATTGCGCTCAAGGAAAAGCCTCCAAAATGAGAGAGGAGTGGCTGAAAATTAGCAAGCAAACTTGCAGCATAATTCGATTTTATCTCGCAAAAGATCAGAAATATTTCGAGATGCGGGAAACTTTGGCTAAAGTACTTTAGCAAAGGCTAGAAAATAAGTACATGAGTAAATGTACAGAGAATCTTCTCTACTTGAAGAAGAAACTCTTTCGGTATCGGTACGTCGAAGGTATATCTATGATTGATCACTTAGAAGGATTTAATATACTTATTACAGATTTATTAAATCTTGATGAAGTTGTTTCTGATGAAGATAAAACACTTACTTTGTTGAATTCATTGCCCGATGAATATGAGTTTTTGTCTACCACTTTGATTTATGGGAAAGAGAAACTCACTTTTGAAGTTGTTTCAAATGCTTTGTCTAACAATGAGATTATAAAGCGTGATAGACAAGTTACAAAAGGCACTTCAGAAGCATTGATGGTTCATGGTAGATCCGGACGAAGAAATCCTTGTAGAAGAAAGTCTCATTTGAAGGCAAGGAGATCTTCTTCATGTGAGAAGAAGAATCTTTCAAAAGATGAATGTGACTTTTGTCTTCAAAAGGGGCATTGGAAGAAAAATTGTCTGAAGCTCCAGAATAAAGAAAAGAAAATTGCAAATGTCGCACAAAGTGATTGTGCAGATTCTGACACATTCTTAGTTGGTTCATCATTCGTTTGTCAATCTAATGAATGGATCCTTGACTCTGGTTGCACTTATCATATGTGTCAAAACAGAGACTGGTTCTTCAATTTTCAAGCTTTGGACGGTGGAACGGTTTATATGGGCAATGATCATGGCCGTAAAACTAAATGCATAGGTACAATCAAGTTGAAGCTGCATGATGGAAAAGCCAAAGAGTTGACTGATGTGCGGTATGTGCAGGATCTGAAGAAAAATCTTATCTCAGTTGGTGCATTGGGATCCAAAGGCTTCAAAATCATTATTGAAGGTGGTGTCATGAAAGTTGTTCTAGGTGCATTGGTGGTGCTGAACGGGATTTGACTTTAAATTTATACTTCCTAAAAGGGAGTATTGTAGTTGGTGGAGCAGCTACATTTTCAAATGCAGTTGCTGATGATGGTACCAGGTTATGGCATATGAGGTTGGAACATGCAGGCAAAAAGGCTTTACAAGGCTTAGTAAAGCAAGGTTTATTGAAAGGTACTAAAATATGCAAGCTCGGGTTCTGTGAACATTATGTCTTGGGGAAACAAACACGAGTCAAGTTTGGTACTGCAGTTCACGAAACACGAGGTACTCTTGATTATGTTCATTCTGATGTATAGGGACCTACGAAAAATGTTTCTCTTGGAGGCAATAGTTGTTTCGTTACATTTGTTGATGATTATTCGAGGAGAATTTGGGTGTATCCTATGAAGCACAAGAACGAGGTGTTGAATATCTTCCTTTATTGGAAGACGATGATCCAGAAACAGATTGGCAAGAAGATCAAGAGGCTCCGTACCGATAATGGTGGAGAGTACACCTCTGATCATTTTAAGAAGATTTGTCACGACAACGACATCGTTTGACATTTCACTGTTCGTGATATGCCACAACAGAATGGAGTAGCTTAACGTATAAATCACACATTGCTGGAGAAACTACTACAGATTATGGTACTTTACATATATTTGGATGTCCAGCATATTTCCATGTGAAAGATAGCAAGCTCGATCTAAGAGCTAAGAAAGATTTATTCCTTGGCATCACTAATAGCTTAAAGGGATATCGTATTTGGTGTCCGGAAGTAAAGAAAACTATCCTGAGTAGAGATGTTACTTTCGATGATTCAGAAATGTTGAAGAAAAGTGTGACGGCCCCAAATTCCCAATGCATTTGGGTATGCCTGACCAAGACCCGTGTAGGTCCCGAGTCGGTACTCAGCGAGCCTGACGAGCCTAGTCAGCCCCAATTAATCAATTTAACAGTTTATGAAATAGTTATTGCAATTATACGCAGCGAAAAACTAAACAATTATTGGGAGATAACTCAATCAAACGAAAATAAGGAAGTCTATATATATATATGTGGAAACCCCGAGTGTTCATCATATCCATAACAAAAATGATCCCCAGTTCAATAACCAACATCGTATATATATAAAACATTATACAATCAGCAATAAACATGAACCAATCTAACCTAATCCTGAAGTCGCATACTCTGAGAGGTCCTTAAAGAAAATCACCAAGTAGAGAGCCCTTGCCCTTGCTGCACTCCGGGTTATCTGCACCCACCGTCACAAACTAGAAGGAGAGCAACTGAGAGAAATCGTAAGTAATGCCAGAAGAATTTCATAGTAATTCATGAATATCAAATAAAGTAGTCTAAATATCATGCGGTAATTTTAAGACAGTAATATAAATAGATCAAAGTGCATGATAAGCAGACTGAAATGAAGCAATCGAAAACATGCGTGTTCTAAGAGTCAAGAGAGGCCACAAGCGGTTAAAATCCACAACAATAACCACAACAATCCAGTGCCCAGGTTCACACAACACCAGGGTTGGTCAGACACTCCTGCAGAGAGTGATTCTCGTTTCCCCAACTGGTGCTGGCCACATGACACCTTCACAATCAGTACCCAGGTTCACATAACACTGTGGGTAGCGGTAATTCTGATAGGAAATACCCAAGTTTCCCCAGCCAGTGCGAGCCACATGATACTATATCGACACACTTATGCCAAGAACATACATACTAAGCAAATAAAGGAATTTGAATGCCAACAATGGATAATAGCAAGAATAGCAATAATTGATAATGAATCACATGAGAATTTCTTAATTAGCTTACTAATGTACACAAGCTTTAAGGCAAGTGTACTTACCTAAACTATCGCGATCCGCGTAACAATATTCTTGTGTTCCTAGCACGTATCCTCGAGTTCCTGCTACCTGACAAGGTCGGAAACTCCAATTAAATGGGTCGAGTCATTAACTAATCCTAGGTTGATACCCTAGCATTTTCCTAACGTTTTAAATGACTCGAACAACTCGAAAATCTAATAGAAAAATGAATGCTCTCTTCCGGGTTTGAAAACCACAATAACAACCACGACTGCGTTATCACAACATCGATAATCATAACGCATGTAAGCCTACTCATGAATTATAGGCTCGACTCGGTCGTTAATAGGTCACGCCATAGTCTCGAAGACCGACGGCGTGATCATGATGTCACTACCATTCAACAACATAAAACACAATCACGACTTAATACAAAACTCACATGACCATACATCGGCGAGTATGGAACTTCACAGGTGTGGTCCAACGTCCGTAGAGTGCCAACAAGGCATGGAAAGGCCATGTGCATTCCCTACGTCACATCGACGACTACTCGACGCAATAAATCTACGCATGACTTTGCCATTACAACGACTTTTCACCATCGATGTGGACGCTCTGGGAGTTATGGGACACACACAATTTGGCGTGATCCCCAATGCTCCCTTAGTCATGGCGTTCGGCGGCACTGCCAACCATACACGATGGTTTGCGACGAGACGCGCAACAACGACATCACATGAAATGACATTCACCAAACTCACCACCACTAATAGAGATGTTCCGGGGCTGTGAGACTCCATGATGGACATGGTAAGGTCTCCGACAATCCCCCTATGTCCTCACGTCGACGGCAGTGCCGCCATGACGGTGGTTTCCGACGACAAAAGTCATGAGACACAAGTAGGGACTTAGCTTGGTCCCCAACCTCTCTGGTCATGGTGGCACAGTAGTGGCTCCGCCCAATCAAGAGATTTTTCGGCAAGGACTCAAAATAGTCAAGATAAACTAACAACAACCCATTCACCTACAACATACTTACCAAACACCGCACACTGAGAAAGTATATATATACAAACTGTGACACACAACACACACCATACACACACCACAACCCAACATCTAAACAGTGAGACACACCATTCATACCCCACACCTCAACGTCTCAACAGTGAGAAACACACACAAACCTCACGAAACACCCACACCTCGTTGTCCAAAACACACACCAACTAAACACAACTGCTGTACACATGGGGGAGCCATCTCCGGCCAATGGAGTCTCCGGAGGTGAACCTCGTACTTGCTCCAACCGGAGGCAACCTCCACAATACATCCAACATAGTCGACATCAAACATAACATAAAATAATAAAAAAACTGTAAGAATGACACCAACCACTTTTACCGTGCGTGAGGCCCTCTGGGAACATCGAGATGCTCATGGATCATCTACGCCCAAGTTCCCCGCCAAAGAGACACTACGGTGACCGGAACAGTGAGCGTGTGTGCAACCAGTGAGCAAGAAAAAAAATCGAGAAAGAGAGAGAGACAATCAAGAGAGGGAGGCGAGAGGGAGAGAGACAGGGAACAACCTCGGCTCCGGTGACCACCTAGGACCGCCTCTGACGATCATGGCCACCTTCCCAATCCGGCAGTGTGTGGACAACGACACAACAATGGGAGAGGAGACGTAACCGAGAGGGAGAGAGGAGGAAGAGAGAGAAACCGAGAGAGAGAGAGTGAGTGGAGGAGGACCTCCGATGACTGCCTATGGTTGTCTTTGACAACAACATTCCCATCCCAGTCCAGTTCCCTTAAACCAATCCCAATAGAAGGGTGCACCGCCAAGGGGAACGAAAGAGAGAGAGATCGAGAGAGAGGGAAAGACGAAGAGAGAGAAGGAGAGAAGGAGAGATACACTGACCTCCGGCGAGGCCTGACTGTCCAGAGCCGGTGGTCGGTGGTGGCGCACTAGGGGGGAGGAGGAGAGTGGAGGAGTATTGAGAGAGAGGAAGGCCGGTTAGTGAGAGGGTGAGGTATGTATATATTTATATATAAAAGGAGATAATGAATAGTAGGTGAATAGTAAAGTAGGCATGTGTTGTCACATTATCCCTTCATCTTAACACACATATGCATCTCGAGGTCAATCCTCTGGCTCCTCAAATTAGAGTTGTGTCACTTTAACAATCTATATCCCATAGATTGTATGTCGCATAGCTATCCAACTCCCCGTGTCCAAACAACGTTCTTCGGTCCAATTCGCCTCATCGCGCACATAGTTCCACCTTATTCCTTTAAATAATTATTTAAATTATGCAATAATTCATTTATTTGTATTTTAACAGTGTTTTACTCCCCCCGTTTATCTAGGCGAAGTCCCACTCAGTCTAAAAATCGTCCGAACGGTTCAAGAACCGTAATGAACTATAATACTAATACACACATCATAAAAACATAAAATCACCTCAGTGTCGACTCTCGAAGTTTGAAATACTTTTTAGTATCACGTAGCAGGTCACGGTCCTGACAAGTTCTATACAAGTTGGGTTAAAACTTGATAGTTGTTACAAGAAGTGACCACCAATCGACTGATTCTTAGCAGGTGGAGTATGTTTTACCTTTGAAAAAGGTGCAAATTGATGGCATCAAAAGGAATGTTGCTGCTGATAATGGTGTTCCTATTGAGCAAGGATCTATTATTTATTAGTCTTTAGCTCAAGAATCTGATGAGCATATCGAATTAGAATCAGCTACTAATTTAGATCTTCCTATTGCTTTAAAAAAGGGACAACAAGACCATTATAAACCACAACGTTATGATAATGTGGTTGCTTTCGCACTCTCAATCATTGAAGATGGAATTCCTTGTACTTACAAGGAAGTGACGAGAAGCTCAGAAAGTTCACAGTGGCAGAAAGCTATGGAGGAAGAGATGCAGTCTCTTTTTAAGAACCAGATGTGGGAGTTAGTTCATCCTCCAAACTGATCATAAAGCTATTGGTAACAAATGGGTGTATACCAAGAAAGAAAGCTCTCCAGATGCAGAAAATGTGAGATACAAAACTAGATTAGTAGCTAAAGGCTACGCGCAGACCGAAAGGGATATACTACAATAAGATATTCTCTCTAGTTGTGAAGCACACTTCTATCCATATTTTGCTAGCTTTGGTGGCCCATTTCAATCTCGAGTTGATGCAACTTGATGTAAAAACGACTTTCTTACATGGAGACTTGGAGGAAAATATATATATGGCTCAACCAGAAGGTTATCGAGTTGCTGGTAAAGAAGATTAGGTTTGTAAATTGAACAAATCCTTATATGGCTTGTAGCAGTCTCCACGACAGTGGTAAAAACGCTTTGACCAGTTTATGATTGGCCAGAAGTACACGAGGAACAATTATGATCATTGTGTCTATTTTCGTCAGCTTCATGATGGCTCTTTCATCTATTTGCTCTTTTATGTTGATGACATGCTTATTACATCTAAGAGCAAGGTGGAGACTATACATCTCAAATTGCAGTTGAAGTCTGAATTTGAAATGAAAGATAGTCTGAATTTGAAATGAAAGATCTTGGAGAAGCAAGGAAAATTCTCGGCATGGAGATTGAACGAGAGAGATACAGGGGCACAATCTCGTTGAAACAAAAATAGTATTTGAAGAAAGTGCTACGATGGTTTGGTATGGATGGTGACACTAAACCTGCAAGCACACCTTTGGCTCCTCATTTCAAGCTCAACTCTTCGATGTCTCCGCATACAGACGAGGAACTTGATTATATGGCTAAAGTTCCATATGCAAATGTAGTTGGGAGTTTGATGTATGCAATGGTGTTTACGAGGCCAGATATTTCGCACACAGTTGGTTTGGTAAGCAAATATATGCATGACCCTGGTAAAGGTCATTGGCAAGCCGTGAAACATATTTTGCAGTACATTGTTAGAACTGTTGATGTTGGGTTGAAGTTTGAGAAAGGTAAAAATTATGGTTTACTTTTGAATGGTTTTGCAGATTCAGATTATGCTAGTGATTTGAATAAACGTCAGTCTACTATAGGATATGTAACGACCCGAATTTAATTCGCCGTTATTTGTGATGTATTGCAGATGTGGCGGACAGCTCAAACACTCGTGGGACCCGCAGCTACGGTAGTGCACGCCTGGAGTTAGGTAAATTGTTATTTTGAGTGTTGTTTTGACTAAATTTGCGATGTTTATGTTAAAATAGGTTAAACGACATCGCGATGTATGTAATTATATTTCAATTGACATGTGAGATTGTGTGTTAAGTATTCACCTCGATATGCGTGTTGACGCAGGTACCGGGTAGGCTAAAAGATGAAATACTAGGCCAGGGAAAATAATACACACATTAAATGAATTAATTGTGATAAAATAGTAAATTGATAGGCGCTTAGGGACACGCGGGGTCGTGGTTGACACGCGTGGGTGGTACGGTAGTGTGCACGCCCGAGTACGCTCGTTGGCGCGCACGACAAAATTGTAGGCGCGAAAATATAGGTGTGTATATATATTTATATAAATAGGTAATTTAAAAAAATATATAAAAAAATATATTGAAATCAGAAAAAAATAATTGGGAAATGACCAAAAAGGGTATTTGTTTGTTAAGGAAAAGGATAAAATGAGAGGGGCATTTTGGTCAATTTCCCCA
The DNA here is from genome assembly GCA_039657345.1 of Stephania japonica. Taxonomy (NCBI): domain Eukaryota; kingdom Viridiplantae; phylum Streptophyta; class Magnoliopsida; order Ranunculales; family Menispermaceae; genus Stephania; species Stephania japonica. The sequence goes on from CM077566.1 coordinate 6,564,490, forward strand.
TAAACCGCCTTCTTCCTTGATAAAAATCGAAAACGAAGAAGAAATGTGAACAAAGAGAGACCGAGATCGGGAGAAGAGAGCGAGAGAGAGAGAAGGCGGAGCTCGTGAGGTTGAGGAGGTAGCTGGAGTTTGGAGCTCGCGTTGTCGAGGAGGCGAGGTCAAGGTGAGTTCGATTAATGTTGTTCGGCCGTTTCCATTATTGTGATGGGAGGTTCGGCCATGGCATTTTCCATGGCCGAACCAGGAAGTAATGCAGGGAGGATTGCCTCCCTGCTGCTACAGGTTGAGCTGGGGTTGGATTGGGAGCCAACCCCAGCGATGAATAAAAAATAAATTGAAGAACATATCGTTTTCTCTATTCTTGTGGAGAAGAAGGTCCTGAACTGGGCTGGTTCGGCTCGGTTCAGACCAAACCAAAAGAAAAAAAAGAGAAAGAAAAGAGAGAAAATGGAAAAATCCTAAAAAATCCAGAAAAATATGAGAAATTATCATAAATGAATTTTGGGATTTTATCAGAATTTTGGCGAGATGTTGTCGGGGTTTTTACCTCGAAAAACGTAAAATGGACATAATATACACAATTGAAGCTAATTCGTCAAATGGTTATCAGGTACATTCAGGGTGATAATTTTTTATTGTTGGGTGTTTATAGGAGCTAGACTGGGGTTTGGTTATTGGGACACGGAATGCGGATTGAGGTGTGTAGTATCCCAACTGAAATTACTTGAGTATTTACTTCTTTTGGCATTTTGAATTCAATTTATTTCTTTTCATACTCTATTCTTGGATATGGCTATATGGGCGGACGTTGAGCAAGGCTCCCTCCGTTCCATTCTTGTGTGTATGTTCACTACACCATAGCACGTGCTACCAGATCGGTCTCGGTGAATAGCACGACCCGAGTATCACATCGTGGCATGCGTCGGTGCGCCGTAGGTGTAACGCCGGCCATCGAGCGGATCCAGATGCTTGCCCCTGCTTAAGTAGGACTCGTCGACAGTATTATGTGGAAGAGTCCGAATTATGGTGTAGTATGACCCTATGGGCTAGGAACACACTTTGAGCTTTTCCTATTATTTATTCATGCGATGAGCGCAGTTGCCTGTATTTATTTCTGCATGTTTATTTAATAGCTTTATTTAAATTCTAGTATTTACTTTCAGTATTGCTCACTTAATTTTCTTGGGAATACTCACTATGGACTCGTCATCTGCCTTTTGTAATGGCTTGAGTGCAGATCCTAGTACGAGCAGGGCCAAGGGCAAGCTGCCAGAGTACTGTTGATCTGAGAACGCGTGACTCGTATGTTTGTATTATATTTATTTTGTTTCATTATGGGTTTGAGATTTTCAGATACTTTGTGTATACTGATCATTTTGTGACTTCAGAGGTATTTATAGTTGTGTATTCCACATTAGGTTTATGGTTTAGGTTACACATTTATAGTATTATTATCCGAGTAAATGTGTTAGTAAGGCTTCCGCTGTGTTAAATTGAGGATTTTAGGATGCTTTAACTTATAATTTGATTTCTATACAACTTAATCAGTAAATGGGCAGTTAATAAGGTTCAAAAAGATAAAAAGGAGGACATAATCCAATGTAGAGCACAACTGTCATTGGTAGGACAGACTGTGGGTCCGCATTGGCCCCCGTGGTGGTCTATTTGGAAAATGGGTCGTTACATTTTGGTATCAGAGCCTAGGTTTAAGAAAACTTAGGGCTCGAATTTGAGGAAAACTTGATCATAAACCTATTGAATAAGCTTTAGATGTGGAAACCCAAAGGAATTGCCTAAAGTCTTAGTTGGGAAGCAATGAGAGATGGGTAGAAATCAGGGATATATGTGTTATTTTTTTATTTATTGTATATTACCTATGTTACATGTATATTCATACTGAGGCACGTTCTTTGATGCAGATACCAATGGACGGGCAACCTTCAGGTACGTCTCAGCCAGAGGTTGGGGATACTAGTGATCCCGCTATGCTGACATTGACGTTAGAGTCGTTAGCGCGGACAGTGGATGATAGGTTCGCATAGTTTTTGAATTTATTGAGAACTCGTGAGACAATGACAGCTCTTACTACAATCGTAGGTGCATCATTGGTTACTACTCCTGCAGTTGTTGCTCTCACTACTCTGAGACTCAGGGGCAGGCTGCAGTATCTGAGACACATGTCGAGAGGGCTATACCAGTGGTTGTTCCAGCAGAGACTACGTTAGTTGTGACTCCTTCGTCTACTGAGCTGCCAGCTGTAGCGTCTTCATCAGGGAGTTTGATGACAGTGGAGGCAAATAAGTTGAAGGATTATTTTAGATTCTCTCTAGGATACTTTTATGGAGCCGGAGACCCAGAGGTAGCCGGGAGGTGGCTATTGGTTCACGAGAGATTACACGAGATGTTATTGGTTAATGAGGTTGATAGACCGAGATTGGCTTGTTATTGCCTAAAATCTGCTGCTGCCATATGGTGGACCACCTATAAAGTGACACATCCTGTAGTTACTACTTGGGTTGATTTCAGAGCATTGTTCATGGATGAGTATATACCTATGGAGGTCAGGATTCGATTGAGAGAGGAGTTTTGACACTGGTTCAGGGTAATATGTTTGTGATCGAGTATATGGAGAGGTACATATATTTATTATCCTACTATATGGATCTGGCAGGGACTGACAGACTACATATATATTACTTTGTTCGAGGACTGAATGAGAGGATAGCTACCACAGTTGTTTCCAGTGGAGCGACTGCTTTGGCTCAGGTATACGACAAGTCTCTTTCTCAAGAGACTTATATAGTATATAGTGCTAGTAGATTGACGATTCAAAATGCGCTGCAAGGTCAACAGAGTCATCCAGCTCAAGATTCTCAGTTTGATCAGAGGACAAAGAGACAAAGGAGATATCAGGGCCGACAGGGACATGACCAGAGACCTCGTAGAGGTAGAGGGGATTGGCAGTCAGATCAGGGTCGCAGAGGCGACAGAGATCGTTGGAGTGATCAGGATGAGGTAGCGTATTCTGTAGCCTCTACATCAGTTGATTGGTCGAGACAACAGCATAGGCAGGATAGAGGTCAGGGTCAGAGAGGCCAGAGTCAGGCACAGAGTCAGAGGACTACTGGCAGATCAGACACTCGAACTTGTTATCGTGGTGGTCAGGTGAGACATCTTGTAGCGGAGTGTACCAGACCAGCACTAATACCATCACAGACTGATCAGGTTAGAGATATGGTCCAAACAGTTGCTTTTGGGGCTACACAGCCAGACTGGGAGGCGACCAGACAGCTTGTTGATGGTATGTTATCTGTTTGTGATACTTTTATGCATGCTATGTTTGATTCCGGCAGCACACTTTCCTTTATATCTGGACGTATGATAGGATTGTTAGGGTTAGGTGCACAGACTTTAGATACACATCTTGTCCTCAGCACGGTAGCTGGGGATAAGATTTACCCTAATCGAATTTGCCAGGATTGTATGGTTGATATTGAAGGACATCATTTACCGGCTGACTTTAGAGTATTAGAGTACTTGGAGTTCGATGCGATGTTCGGTATGGATTGGTTATCGTCGTATCACTCGCAAATCGACTATTTCAGCAAGACGGTGACATTTCAAATCGAGGGGATTCCAGAGTTTTCATTTGTCGGAGCTGCGTCAGCATTACCTATCACTCGAGGCAGACTAGTTACATCGATGGAGATGGAGGCGTATGTGGCTATGGTGGAGCCAGAACTTAGGACAGTGATTAAGGTTGAGGATGTCCCAGTTGTTTGTGAGTTTCCCGACGTATTTCTTGAGGATTTGCCAAGATTGCCACAACCGAGAGCTGTTGAATTCATTATCGAGCTAATTCCTGGAACTCAGCCGTTTTACAGCAGGCCGTATAGGATGTTAGCATTGGAGCAGAGGGAGTTGAGAACCCAGTTAGAGGAGTTACTGCAGAAGGGATTTATTCACCCTAGCATGTCACCTTGGGGAGCTCCAGTTCTTTTTGTGAAGAAGAAGGACAGCTCGATGCGTATGTGTGTGGACTATAGGAAGTTGAATCAGGTGACTATTAGAAACCGTTACCCACTTCCCAGGATTGATGATTTGTTCGATCACTTGACAGGAGCCAAATTCTTCTTGAAGATTGACCTCAGATCAGGATATCATCAGTTGAGGATTCGACAGGGAGATATTGAGAAGATCGCTTTTAGCACGCGTTACGGGTTGTATGAGTTTACAGTCATGCCATTTGGGCTGACTAACGTGCCGTCGATCTTCATGGATTTGATGCACAGGGTGCTCAGTCCGTTTTTGGATCGGTACGTCATTGTTTTCATCAACGATATCCTGATTTACAGCAAGACTCGTGTGGAGCATGAAAGACATCTTAGGGAGGTGTTGACGACGCTGAGAGAGCACCGAATTTACGCCAAGTTCAGCATGTGCGCATTCTGGCTGAGTGAGGTGAAGTTTCTTGGTCATATGATCAGTAGTCAAGGGATATTTGTTGATGGAGACAAGATTCAAACGATTATTGATTAGAGGACACCTGAGTAGGTTTCGGACATTCACAGTTTCTTGGGACTTGCAGGATATTACAGGCGATTCGTACAGGATTTTTCATTGATTAAAGCGCCGATAACGAGATTGACCAAGAAGGGTGTCATATTTGACTGGTCGCAGGAGTGTGAGGACGTTTTCTGGGAGCCGAAGAGGCAGTTGACTTATGCACCAGTTTTTGGCATTACCTGCGGTAGGTAAGGGTTTCTTGGTTTACACTGATGCATCGGGCACTGGGTTGGGTTGTGTGTTGATGCAGGAGGAACATCCAGTGGCCTATTTATCACGACGATTATGACTACATGAGGAGAGTTATCCAGTGCACGATTTGGAGCTTGCGGTAGTCGTGTTTGCACTGAAGGCTTGGAGGCACTATTTATGCGGTGAAAGGTTCGTACTGATCACCGACCACCAGAGTGTGAAATATTTGTTCACTCAGAGGGAGTTGAATATGAAACAGCGGAGATGGCTCGAGTTACTTAAAGACTACGATTTTGCTATCGAGTATTATCCGGGGAAGGCGAATGTCGTAGCTGATGCATTGAGCAAGAGTGGCATTGAGAGTCAAACGGGCCTGCAGCATATGACACATGAGCATGGGTTGCTTGAGGCTGCGTCGGTGTTGTGTGTGACAGAGTCCATTGTTGAGCTACATATTTGCGGCCAGATACGAGTTCCTACGGTGTCTCTAGAGCGGGTTGCTGAGTTGCAGAGAACTGAGGACCGATATTTATGGATCAGCGGATTGGCTCAGGATCCGGGGTGCATAGAGTGGTCTGAGGGTTCAGACGGGTGCTTGAGACACAGGTCGTTTGTGGATACCGGAGGTACCGAAGCTCAGGGACAGTATTCTCGAGGACGCACACCGGTTGCGATTTACAATTCATCGTGGTTGGACCAAGATGTGTCACGACTTTCAGCGATTGTTTTGGTGGCCAGGGATGAAGGCTGACGTAGGGAGGTACGTCCGGAGTTGTCATATTTGCCAATAGGTGAAGGCTAAGCACAAAAGACCAGTTGGGTTGCTACAGCTGCTACCTATTCCTCAGTGGAAATGGGAACACGTGACCATGGATTTCGTATGTGGCCTACTGCAGACTACGAGGAGACACGACGCAGTTTGGGTAGTTATTGACAGGTTGACGAAGTCGGCACACTTCATACCGATCGCCATGAGATATTCAGTTACACAACTGAGCACTATTTTCGAGAGAGAGATTATCAGATTGCATGGTGTACAGGTCTCCATTGTTTCTGATAGAGATCCGAGGTTTACTTCGAGACTTTGGGAGAGTATGCAGGAGCAGTTTGGCACTCGGCTACAGTTTAGTACTACGTACCATCCTTAGACTGACGGGCAGTCGGAGTAGTTGATTCAGATTCTCGAGGATATGCTTAGCGCATGTATTTTACAGTTTGGTGGATCGTGGGAGGATTATCTGCCGTGGTGCGAGTTTGTGTACAATAACAGCTATCAGGCGAATATCGGGATGCCACCGTTCGAGGCACTATATGGTAGGCCCTGTAGGTCACCGGCATGTTGGGCGGCACCGAAGGATACAAAGGCTATAGGACCTGAGGTTGTTGTGGGTCACACTGAGAAGGTGAGGTAGATTAGACAAAGACTTCAAACGGCGCAGGATAGACAGAAAAAATACACAGATAGGTATCACGGGGATCTGAGCTACGAGGTTGGAGACATGGTGTAATTGAAGGTTTCGCCTTGGAAGGGTCATAAGAGATTTGAAATTAAGGGGAAACTAGCACCAAGGTTTATTGGACCGTTTATAGTTGAGGAACGTGTTGGCAAAATGGCATACCGTTTAGAGTTATCGCCACAGTTAGCGGAGGTACATCCGGTGTTTCATATATCCATGTTGAGGCTAGCTAGGTCGGGACCGAGACCTATGGTTGATGTACGTTAGATTGAGGTAGGACCAGATGTGTCATTTGAGGAGCAGCCTGTAGAGATTATGGATATGAGGATTTAGACTATGAGGAACAGGGAGATCCCGAAGGCTTTAGTTCATTGGCAACATCTTGGAACTGAGAGACTCACCTGGGAGCTCGAGTCTACCATGCGACGACGGTATCACCACTTATTTGCTGGTAAGTATTTAAGTTTAATTTAAATTTCAGAACGAAATTTCACCTAGTTGGGAAGAATTGTAACGACCCGAATTTAATTCGTCGTTATTTGTGATGTATTGCAGACGTGGCGGACATCTCAAACACCCGTGGGACCCGCAGCTAGGCTAGTGCGCACCTGGAGTTAGGTAAATTGTTGTTTTGACTAAATTTGCGATGTTTATGTTAAAATAGGTTAAACGATATTGCGATGTGTGTAATTATATTTCAATTGACGTGTGAGATTGTGTGTTAAGTATTTGCCTCGATATGCGTGTCGACGCGGGTATCGGGTAGGCTAAAAAATGAAATACTAGGCCAGGGAAAATAATACACACATTAAATGAATTAATTGTGATAAAATAGTAAATTGATAGGTGCCTTGGGACAAGCGAGGTCGTGGTCGACACGTATGGGTGGTACGGTAGTGTGCACGCCCGAGTACGCTCGTTGGCGCACACGACGAAATTGTAGGCGCGAAAATATAGGTGTGTATATATATTTATATATATATAGGTAATTTTAAAATATATATATATATATATAAATATATATATTAAAATCAAAAAAAAATTGTGAAATAACCAAAAAGAGTATTTGTTTGTTAAGGAAAAGGATGAAATGAGAAGGGCATTTTGGTCAATTTCCCCATAAACCGCCTTCTTCCTCGATAAAAATCAAAAACGAAGAAGAAATGTGAACAAAGAGAAACCGAGATCGGGAGAAGAGAGGGAGAGAGAGAAAGCGGAGCTTGTGAGGTTTAGGAGGTTGCTGGAGTTTGGAGCTCGCGTTGTCGAGGAGGCGAGATCAAGGAGAGTTCGATTGATGTTGTTCGGTCGTTTCCATTGTTGTGATGGGAGGTTCGGCCACAAGGCAGGGAGGATTGCCTCCCTGTTACTACAGGTTGAGTTGGGGTTGGGTTGGGAGCCAACCCCAGCGATGAATAAAAAAAATAAAATTGAAGAACAGAGCGTTTGCTCTGTTCTTGTGGAGAAGAAGGTCCTGAATCGGGCCGTTTTGGCTCGGTTGAGCCGAACCCGGTTCGGCCCGGTTCAGACCAAACCAAAAGAAAAAAAAGAGAAAGAAAAGAGAGAAAATGGAAAAATTCTGAAAAATCCAGAAAAATATGAGAAATTAGAAAAAGGGTTCATAAATGAATTTTGGGATTTTATCGGAATTTTGGCGAGATGTTGTCGGGGTTTTTACCTCGAAAAACGTAAAATAGACATAATATACCCAATTGAAGCTAATTCAATGACAAATGGTTATTAGATACATTCGAGTGATAATTTTTGATTGTTGGGTGTTCATAGGAGCTAGACCGGGGTTTGGTTATCGGGACGCGGAGTGCGGATTGAGGTGTGTAGTATCCCAATTGAAATTACTTGAGTATTTACTTTCAGTATTGCTCACTTAATTTTCTTGGGAATACTCACTCTGGACTCATCATTTGCCTTTTGTGATGGCTTGAGTGCAGATCCTAGTACGAGCAGGGGCAAGGGCAAGCTACCAGAGTACTGTTGATCTGAGAACGCCTGACTTGTACGTTTGTATTATATTTATTTTGTTTCATTATGGGTTTGGGATTTTGAGATACTTTGTGTATTCTGATCATTTTGTGACTTTAGAGGTATTTATGGTTGTGTATGGGTTTTCCACATTAGGTTTATGGTTTAGGTTACACATTTATAGTATTATTATCCGAGTAAATGTGTTAGTAAGGCTTCTGCTGTGTTAAATTGAGGATTTTAGGATGCTTTAACTTATAATTTGATTTCTATACAACTTAATCAGTAAATGGGCAGTTAATAAGGTTTAAAAAGATAAAATGGAGGATATAATCCAATGTAGAGCACAACTGTCACTGGTAGGACAGACTGTGGGTTCGCATTGGCCCCTATGGCGGTTGATAAGTTGGTATTTATAGGATTTTATAGTCTATTTTAATATAGTTTAGTGTGGAAGTTTATTAAATATATATTTAATTATTTTTACTTTTGCTTTTTAGGTGAAACGGAGTGCACGGTTGAATTTGGGACGGAAAAATACTCAAAATAGAGTATTTACTTGCATTAATTGGATACCGGGAGAGTTAGTTTCGAAATATACGCCGACAGTGGGATAAATGTACACAGCAGTGCCACGTGTCGTCATGTGATTCATCCAGGAAGCCACGTGTCGATTCGTGATTCGTCAAGGCGCGTCACACATCTTGTCGTTTCCGCCAATTGCACTCACCATTGCCACGTCGTCTGTCCAGCACCGTCAGCACCACTCATGTCCAGCCACGTGGACAAGCAAGCTTCTCGTGTTCTCCAGCTGCTCGATTTTCCTCGGGATGCGTGCAGGTGTTGTCTCCCACATTTTCGCACGTTTCGCGCGAGCTTCTCTCCGCGCCTCCCAGCCACCACGTGTCGACTGCTCACCCCTCTCAAGCACGTCACGCCTCCACTCTCCTCCAATCGCCTGCTGCCACGTCGGCCCGGTCATCACTTCAGCGCCAATCACCTCTAGACACGTCAGCAAGCACCAGAATTCATCCAATGAGATCCTGACACGTCAGCAAGGACGAAAAATACACCAAAAAATAGTTTTCTCTCTCTTCCATACACCCATTCTTAGTAGTTTTACACATTAGGAATTTAGGTATAAATAGAACATCTATTTTCATTAAAAGAGGAGGTTCTCTCTCTCACTTTCTCTGCATTATTTTGTGAGTAGCCTGAAGTAGCCATGTCCGGCTAATCAAGCCATTGCCTAGGTCGATGGTGAAGCAATTCAAGATTATTGATTCATGGCATAACTTGTGAGATCTATTATTTTATTATTTTATTTAATTTAATTTCTTCTATTTCATTGTTGTTGATTTTAATGAATATGGTTTAAATCTAGGGTATGTATGTGGCCAGTGCATACTTTTAGGTGGATAATCTATAGTTAATTGACTCATTAGTATCCGTAATTGTACTTTTGAGACAATATAAGTGACAAACATTCACCCGATTGCCATCAAAACCTTTCGGTTCTTGAGTGTGCAACAATTGAATCTAGGTTAAATCGGGAGCGGACGCGATCCGGTTATCTAGGATTAGTATTCCCATAGAACTTTATTACTGCGGTTAATGTGTTAAATCTTATGGCGGATGTCTAGGGTTATACATTAATTAGGGAAGTAGTTAGTGGCGGATGTCCTAGCTATCGAGATTAGGGGAATTAGGAATTTCTGGCGGATGTCGATTTTCCATAGCTAATCTAGGGGAACTTGAATTAATAATTATTTTGGGAAAGATTGACGACCATGATATGCCATTGAATCTTGATCTTGTTTTGTGAAACCATAGACTTAGGTATTTAAATTAATTGTTCATAAAATTATACATTTATTTTAGTTATTTAATTTCATAGTAATTAGCTTATTTAATTTAGTTATTTTCTCTAAACCCCCATTCTCCTTTCTTTTAAAACTTTAGAAAGACTACCAATCTCTGTGGGATCGACCCTTTGCCACTATCTGCAAATAGTTGGTTTAAGGAAATATTTTATTGACGCGTTCGGCGCGCGTCAATTTTTGGCGCCGTTGCCGGGGATTGGATTTTTTTTCTTTGGTTTTATTTATTTATTTATTTATTTTTATTATTTGTAGTTTCTTTATACCCTTGTCTCTAGCATGTTTGCAAGAAACTCCACCATGGCCGCCTCTTCACAATATTCTTCTAGCTGGCCCTTTGCAAGACAACAGAACCTATCACGACTTGTAATCTTTTTAGTGGTTGTCATCATTTTCCTAATGTATGTCCTTTTGACTATTGGAGTAATTCATCACCACAGCCTGACAAATATAGTTCCATGCGGAATCGACCTTCAAGGGATAAAATAAGGTTTCTTTTAGAGACTGAACAGGACATGTACCTCAACGAGCAAGAATTAGACCAATGGATTCAAGAAAAGAATCAAGAAGCTGAAGAGGAAATAAAATTAATTCTCCAGAAAAGATCAGCGAATACGATAAGTGCAATTCCATTAAATAGTGTTGAGGTGAAAGATGAGGAATATATGAGTGATTACGAAGAGTCAGAGGGGGAACTTGAAGTGTCTCAATCGAGCCGAGATCGTTATGGCACAAACTTACGAAGAAGAAGCGAAAAAGAGATTGAAGTCACTTTAACAAGGCCTGAGGATCTACAACAAGAGAGCAAGGACGACCAATCCTTTATATTGGTAAACCCACCCACCCTCCCGTATATATTTGATGATTTTAACATGGTGGTGGATGTAAAGGAGCGTTCGAAGACTTTTTGCACTGCCGACACCTTTGTGTTGGACGATCCAAAAATTATAGATTCATATGTGTTAGAAGTCCCGAATAAGCTCCCATTTCTGAACAGGTGCGTGTCTGTTTTACTGCCCAATGCTAGAGGAGAGAGTATCATTCTTGGATACTCATTATTGGAAGGTATCACGTGAAGACAACATACGCCAAGTCGAGCCAAAGACTCTAAACAAAAGCGCTATTGGGAGGCAGCCCAAATTTTGATAAGTATTATTTAGTTTTATTTATTTATTTTTATTTATTTATTATTTATTTATTTATTTATTATTATTATGCATGAACTTATATCATTTCCTTCTTCTCATCATTATCATCTTCTTATCACTATCATGCTCTTTCACTATTTCTGTTTATTTTTTTTGTGTATAGACCACTTGACTTGTTTTGAACCTTGAGGACAAGGTTCGGAATAAGTTTGGGGGTATTTTAGGGATTGTGGATAGTGTTGGATGGATTTTCTTGCTAAAGCCCGCAGGTATGATCATTAATTTTTTAAAATTATGCGGTTGAAGGATGGTAATGGTGGTGTTATTCCAATTCTTTTATTCTTTCCATATCTTTTTTCTTCATCATTGATACTTCCATCTTCCATTTTATTAGGATATGATACATTTTCATGCATGCATTTAGTATAGTTTATTAGGAGTAGACATGTGTCTATCTATGTTTGTTCTTGCATTTAGACCTTATATAGTGTCATATGTCACATATGTTGCATTTAGAGTTACCCGAAACTTTGGTTCATGCCTTTGATTGTGGATGAGTATATTATGGTTGTTTTTTGACTTGAAACTCAGGGAAAAATTAAGAGAAACATTCAATCAAGTCGTAGCTCAAACATTTTTATGATTTCATGATTAGGGACTTAGTATGATGGTTAAACCTTGTGCCGTATACCAAAATGGGTAGACGGTCAGATTTGTGAAAGTAATAGTGCTTTAATTCTTATTTGATAATCTGCTTAATCATAGTGAAAGTGAGAAGGGCTAACAGGAGTTTTCTTAATATAGAGAGTCCCACAGGATTCCATAGGAAATGGAGCAGGGAATCTTGTGGTGGGAAAAAGTGAGAAAATCGGTCCATAGGAAATGGAGCAGGTACCGTACTACTTGAAAAAAATTATGGAGAAAAAAAATAGAGAGTATTTATTGAATAAATAAAGGCGAAAGTATATGAAAACTCCTCAAATAAACAAGATTTAGCTCGAGTGCTTTCACTAGATTAAGTGAGATTTTAAACTTGCATGCTTGAATGTATAGACCAAGAAAACTCATGAGTAATTGATGGGCTTTGTTTTGACTAAATATATGTCTTTAAAGTGTGATCTTAACTGTGTTTGGGTTGCAAGACTTGACATATCATAATTCTGAAATTTCTTGAGTAGCTTGTAACTTGGCAACCATGTAAATCAAAGGAACTCCATGAATTTTAAATTGGGTATAGGAATAGATATAGGTATAGATATGAGTTTAGGTTTATGATTAGTTTAGTTAATGCATTAGGAGTTTAGTTTAGTTTGTGTTGTCAAATATACCTTTGCTCGGGACGTGCAAAGTCTTAAGTTTGGGGGTATTTGATAAGTTGGTATTTATAGGATTTTATAGTCTATTTTAATATAGTTTAGTGTGGAAGTTTATTAAATATATATTTAATTATTTTTACTTTTGGTTTTTAGGTGAAACGGAGTGCACGGTTGAATTCGGGACGGAAAAATACTCAAAATAGAGTATTTACTTGCATTAATTGGATACCGGGAGAGTTAGTTTCGAAATATACGCCGACAGTGGGATAAATGTACACAGCAGTGCCACGTGTCGTCATGTGATTCATCCAGGAAGCTACGTGTCGATTCGTGATTCGTCAAGGCGCGTCACACATGCTGTTTCCGCCAATTACAGACCGCCACGTCGTCTGTCCAGCACCGTCAGCACCACTCATGTCCAGCCACGTGGACAAGCAAGCTTCTCGTGTTCTCCAGCTGCTCGATTTTCCTCGGGATGCGTGCAGGTGCTGTCTCCCACATTTTCGCACGTTTCGCGCGAGCTTCTCTCCGCGCCTCCCAGCCACCACGTGTCGACTGCTCACCCCTCTCAAGCACGTCACGCCTCCACTCTCCTCCAATCGCCGTCGCCACGCACGTCGGCCGGTCATCACTTCGCGCCAATCACCTCCAGACACGTCAGCAAGCACCAGAATTCAGCCAATGAGATCCTGACACGTCGGCAAGGACGAAAAATACACCAAAAAATAGTTTTCTCTCTTCCATACACCCATTCTTAGTAGTTTTACACATTAGGAATTTAGGTATAAATAGAACATCTATTTTCATTAAAAGAGGAGGTTCTCTCTCTCACTCTCTCTGCATTATTTTGTGAGTAGCCGGAAGTAGCCATGTCCGGCTAATCAAGCCATTGCCTAGGTCGATGGTGAAGCAATTCAAGATTATTGATTCATGGCATAACTTGTGAGATCTATTATTTTATTATTTTATTTAATTTAATTTCTTCTATTTCATTGTTGTTGATTTTAATGAATATGGTTTAAATCTAGGGTATGTATGTGGCCAGTGCATACTTTTAGGTGGATAATCTATAGTTAATTGACTCATTAGTATCCGTAATTGTACTTTTGAGATAATATAAGTGACAAACATTCACTCGATTGCCGTCAAAACCTTTCGGTTCTTGAGTGTGCAACAATTGAATCTAGGTTAAATCGGGAGCGGACGCGATCCGGTTATCTAGGATTAGTATTCCCATAGAACTTTATTACTGCGGTTAATGTGTTAAATCTTATGGCGGATGTCTAGGGTTATACATTAATTAGGGAAGTAGTTAGTGGCGGATGTCCTAGCTATCGAGATTAGGGGAATTAGGAATTTCTGGCGGATGTCGATTTTCCATAGCTAATCTAGGGGAACTTGAATTAATAATTATTTTGGGAAAGATTGACGACCATGATATGCCATTGAATCTTGATCTTGTTTTGTGAAACCATAGACTTAGGTATTTAAATTAATTGTTCATAAAATTATACATTTATTTTAGTTATTTAATTTCATAGTAATTAGCTTATTTAATTTAGTTATTTTCTCTAAACCCCCATTCTCCTTTCTTTTAAAACTTTAGAAAGACTACCAATCTCTGTGGGATCGACCCTTTGCCACTATCTGCAAATAGTTGGTTTAAGGAAATATTTTATTGACGCATTCGGCGCGCGTCAGCGGTCTATTTGGAAAATGGGTCGTTACATGTATTTACACTTTCCAGAGGATCGATGTCTTTGATGTCTATGCTACAGTCTACGATTGCTTTTTCTACTACAGAGGCAGAATATATGGCAGTGATAAAAGCATTTAAGGAGGTCATTTGGTTGCATGGATTGCTTGGTGAGTTGGGAGCTCCACAAGAGCATGTGACTATTAGTTGTGATAGTCAAAACGTCATTAACTTAGCAAAGAACCAGGTGTACAATGCTAGAACGAAGCATATTGATGTTCGATTTCACTTTGTTCGAGAAATGCCGACGAAGGTGAAATCCATTTGCAAAAGATCAACACCAAAGATAATTCTGCTGACATGCTTACTAAAGTTGTTCCAGTGATCAAGTTTGAGCATTGCTTGAACTTGATCAACGTTTGCTAAAAACTTTTTGTGGATTGGAGATGATGATTGTGATCGTGGCTTAAGACATTCTCGCCAAGGTGGAGATTTTTCAGTGCATTTATTGGCTCGAAAAGAAGTCAATGAAATGGATGTTGTTGTGCAAGTTTTTCAACAAGCAATCTTTTGTACCCCTCTGTCATGGGATTTGCCTAAGGTATGGGCAAATGACTTTGTGCACACACCTTGCCTATAAATGGAGGTGTTGTATGTTTGTGAAAGATGTGCAAGTGAGTGACACACTAGTGAGTGTGCTGGGGGGTTAGTAAGACAGAGTGCTTATGTTTGAGAGAGCACAATTGTGAGGTTGGGGCCGGTGTGCACTAGAAAATACAGAGTGCTTAGAGAATACTCTCTTGTTGTTGTATGCTGTATTATTGTATCCATATAATGTGATTCATCATCTCCTGTGGATGTAGGTGTATCATCACCGAACCACGTAAATCTTTTTGTGTCTTATGTGTGTGCTTTCTTTGTGTTGATTTGGTGTATGTGTGTTTACACCACACGTTTCCGCACTACAGTTTCTAATGGAATTTGTGTTTGTTTTTGGGCAATGCTTATTTATATGTTTTTGATTTGTTAAGTGTGGGTGTTTACAGAAAGGACGAAGGCTATAAGTTTGACTGATTTAATATTGTAAGAAAACAATTCAATAAATCAAACGATCGGCGGTAGTTACAATCAAATCCCTTTTGCTCTTGTTCATTCAATAAACAACAGATCCAATCAGATTTTTAAAGATTGGTCCATCCTTGTTGCGATGCATCTTCATCAATGGTGTTGTGTAGATTTGTGTGGCGCGTTGGATTGATTTATCTTTAATTTTTATTTTATAGTTAGTTTTCTTCCCTAGTTGAAAGTCTTTGATTTGTCTTCTCTTTGTTGGGAAGTTTTTAAGTGTTCTCTTTGTTGGGAAGTTTTTAGGTTTTCTCCTTGTTGGAAAGTTTTGTTTTTCATTTTGTGGTTCTAGTATTTTTATATATTGTTATGAGTTTCAACATTGTAGAGGGCAACCCCTGATTGTCAAACTGTTTTAATTTCGAAAAAAAAAACCAAATTAATAGCAGTTTGTTTACACAAATAGGATTAATGAATCAATATACTTGATTTTGAGCCAAGAATGATTAATGAAATATTGATTTCTCTTCCAAAAAAAAAACAAAAAAGGCTCGGTCGTTTTACTTATTTGCCCACAACTATAAATTTGCAAAAAGAATCACAATTTGATTCACAAGTTGTTCCTTGGATGACTTTACTAAATCAGAGGGAAAGCAAGAGCAAGGAAAATCTTGTTCGATTAGTGCATTTGGTACAGTCACTGCCCTAAGAAACTGTACAAAAAACCAGTTATTATTATTTTATTTTTTTTGTTAGTGTGTTTCCATTGTATGCATATATTCTATACCCATGATTAAAGCACAAAGTAAACTGTACAAAAAACTTGTTATTTGTTGGGGTTTTACTCAACCCCTTCTAATAATGAAACAGATGAATAATAAATTCCGCCAAACCACGATTAATGCATAAAATAAACACACCACAAGACACAAAAGATTTAATGTGGAAAATCCCCTAAATCAGAGGTAAAAACCACGGGCCAAACTCCGAACAATCCACTATGTCAACAAATAGTACAAGATATCTCAATTTAATGAGATTCACCAACAATGGAGTAATACATAAATACCTCTTCCAAGAACTTATATGATCACACTAAGAACAAAGAATACTACCCCAATTGTATCAAACCCTTGCACCTCTTTTCCTGAACATCAAGAAATCACCAAAGCCTTCACCGCGAGTCTTCGGATTCAAGATCTTGTTGTTCTTCAATGTAGAGATAAAACCTTAGAGAGATAATGCACATACACCCCTATGCGCGCACCAAGCCGAACTCCTCGTCGACTTCTCTAGAATACATCTTATTTTTCGGTCTCCTAGTCGCACAACAATATCGACTCATATATATTTCTTCACTACCTATTTTCTCTCTGTCAGATTCCTATTCAAACTCCAATTTGTTGCTTTATGTGTTGGACTTTTCTATTTTGTGTGGGGCCCACACAAAAACCAACAATCTCCCCCTCCAACACATGGGGAGATCTCAATTATATTTGTTGCTCAATAAAAAATCAGCCCCACCAACTTGGTGCAGGACTGATGCTTCTCACGAGTCACCACCTTCGTCAACATATCAGCTGGATTCTTATCAGTGTGAATCTTCTTCAGACTCATATCATGATCATTCACAACTTCTCGAATCCAATGGTATCGGATATCAATATGCTTAGTGCGACAATGATAAGTAGCATTCTTGCTCAAATCTAGAGCACTCTGACTATCACAGTTCACTGCATACCCATCTTCTTGCTTCAACCCTAACTCTTGAAGGAATCTCTTCAACCAAAGCATTTCTTTGCTTGCTTCGATTATAGCAATATATTCTCGCCTCGATCGTGGACAAAGCAACACACTTTT
Source organism: Stephania japonica (assembly GCA_039657345.1). Taxonomy (NCBI): domain Eukaryota; kingdom Viridiplantae; phylum Streptophyta; class Magnoliopsida; order Ranunculales; family Menispermaceae; genus Stephania; species Stephania japonica. The sequence continues at coordinate 6,581,647 of CM077566.1, forward strand.
GCAATTTTGATTTGCCAAGATACGACTCCCCGCAAAAGTGAACACGTACCCTCGAAGTAGATTTTCTCGCCATCAAGGTCACCCGCCATATCTCGAATCTGTATATCCCTCCAAAATAGGTTTCGAGCCCCCAAAACATAAAGACATCTTCGAAGTACCTCTCAAATATCTCAAAATCCATTTCACTGCTTCCCAATGAACTTTTCCAGGATTTGAGAGAAATCTGTGACCACACCAATCTGCGTGAGCAATATCCGTCGGGTGCAAACCATCGCATACATCAAACTCCCAACTCGCAGAGTAAGGAATATCCGACATCTCCGCTATATCTATAGAAGTAGAGGGACATGATTTCTTGCTAAGTGTGAAGTGATTAGCAAAAGGTGTGCTAACTGGCTTAGCCTTGTTCATATTGAATCTGTTCAAGACCTGCTCAACATACTTTTCCTGTGACACCCATAACTTTTTGGATCTCCTGTCACGAATAATCTGCATGCCAAGAATCTGTTTTGCTTAGCCCCCAGTCTTTCATATCAAAAGAACTAGATAATTCTTTCTTCAAGTTTCCAATCAAGGAAACATCATGCCCCACTATCAACATATCATCAACTGGTTCTGGCACATCAACCCCATGTTCTTCAAATGAGTCTCCCTCATGTGTGGCATCAGTAATGGAAGGAGACTCTAATCCAGAAACATCATCATCAACTCTGATTTTCTTTGATGTCTTCAAATCTGCTATGGTCTCATATTCATGAAAGACCACATCCCTGGACCTGACAATCTTTTTCTTCTCTGGATCCCATAACCTATAACCAAACTCTTCATCTCCAAATCCCAAGAGGATACACGGAACAGTTCTATTATCAAGTTTCTGTCTCTGCTCCTTAGGCACATGCATAAATGCCTTGCATCCAAACACCTTTAAGTGAGAGTAAGTAACATCTTTCCCAGACCAAACTCTCTCTGGAACATCAAACTCCAATGGTGCTGAAGGAGAGCGATTCATCAAGTAGTAAGCAGTCCTGAGAGCCTCACCCCAAAACGACTTGGGCAACTTAGCCATTTTTAACACACATTTGACTTTATCAAGGATGGTTCTGTTTGTTCTTTCAGCAACACCATTATGTTGAGGAGTACCCGGAACAGTCTTCTCATGTCTGATTCCATGTTCTGAGCAATAATTCTCGAACTCCTTTGAAGTGTATTCTCCCCCGTTATCACTACGAAGGCACTTCAAAGATACGCCTTTTTCTCGTTCCACCGTCATATGAAACCTCTTGAGGTACTCAAGAACCTGACATTTTGTTCTCAACACAAACACCCAAACCTTCCGTGAAGCATCATCAATAAAAGTAACAAAGTATCTGCCACCTCCCATAGTTTCCACATCAATGGGACCACAAACATCAGAGTATACTAACTCAAGTAAATTTCTTTTTCTTTCAGATGATGAAGAAAAAGAAACTCTATGTTGCTTACCGAATTAACAATCATCACAAGGGTTCAAATATTTACCTTTGGCAAAGGGAATGTGAGACTTCTTTGCCAACACCTGCAACCCTTTCTCACTCAAGTGACCTAGCCGCCTATGCCACAGATCTGGTGAAGAATCATCTTCAATTGCATTCAGGTCACCTCTGACGGTCTTCAATTGAGTTTTGTAAAGTGTATAGCTCAATTTTCCTCTAGCAACAACCATTGAGCCTTTGGTGAGTTTTCACTCCTTGCCCCCAAAGATGTTGTAGTAACCATCTAGGTCCAAAGCATGAGTAGAAAACAAATTCAGACGCAGATCCGGAACATGTCGCACATCTTTCAGAATTACCGTGCAACCCATATTTGTCTGCACAAAGACATCTCCAATGCCAACTATATCTGCAAAACTGTTGTTCCCCATCTTTGCCTTACCAAAATTCCCTGCTCGATAAACAGAGAAGAAATCCTTTCTCGGAGTAGCATGGAAGGATGTTGCGGAATCAACAACCCATTCACTATCTGTATTAGTGACATGACCTTGATCCTCAACTAAAGGAAGCACAACCAAGTCTTCAATTGCATCGATATAGCAGCTGGTAGTATTCGATCATTCGCTTTATTTTGATTTTTCTCATCATTCTGTTCTTTTTTCCACACTCTACAATTTTTCTTTATGTGTCCTTCCTTGCCACAATGATAACAAGAGAATTTTCCTTTTCCTTGAGACTTGCCTCTAGATTTACTCCGCCCCCTCGGACCTCTAGACTGACTTCTGCCTCCATGTTCTGCAGTAGTAACAAGAGCTTGTGAAGTTTCAATACCTTTATCCTTTCTCCTAGTCTTCTCGTCAAAGAGACTATCCCGCACTATGGATGAAGACAAGACATCGCCTGGAGCAGAATTACTTAGAGACACCACCAAGGTTTCCCAGCTTTCTGGCAACGAGCTCAAGAGTAAAAGTGTTTGTAACTCATCCTCAAGCACAATCTTCATAGCACTTAATTGATTGATCAATGCTTCGAAATCATTCAAGTGCTCTATCATCGACCGCCCATCTTTGTACTTCATATTAACAAGCCTTCTAATTAGAGAAGCCTTGTTCTGAGCCCCCTTCCTCTCACACATATTCTGCAATTTTCTCCACAACTCCTGTGCATCAACCTCTTTGCTGACATGGTGATAAATACTGAGATCGATCCACTTTCGAATAGTCCCAGCTGTTTTTCGGTGCAACTTCCTCCAATTAACATCAGATGTTTTTTCTGGCTTGTTTTGTCCAAATTCAATTGGATCAAATAAATCCTTGCAATAAAGATGATCTTCCATCATCGGTTGCCAAATTGAATAATTCGTAGCCGTCAACTTGACCATATTGCTTGATTTATCATCATCATCCACCATCTTGATTCCCACAAAAATTCTCGAAGCACGAACTAACCGCGGCTCTGATACCACTTGTTGGGGTTTTACTCAACCCCTTTTAATAATGAAACAGATGAATAATAAATTCCGCTAAACCACGATCAATGCGTAAAATAAACACACCACAAGACACAAAAGATTTAACGTGGAAAACCCCCTAAATCAGAGGTAAAAACCACGGGCCAAACTCCGAACAATCCACTATGTCAACAAAGAGTACAAGATATCTCAATTTAATGAGATTCACCAACAATGGAGTAATACATAAATACCTCTTCCAAGAACTTATATGATCACACTAAGAACAAAGAATACTACCCCAATTGTATCAAACCCTTGCACCTCTTTTCCTGAACACCAAGAAATCACCAAAGTCTTCACCGTGAGTCTTCGGATTCAAGATCTTGTTGTTCTTCAATGTAGAGAGAAAACCTTAGAGAGATAATGCACATACACCCCTATGTGCGCACCAAGCCGAACTCCTCGTCGACTTCTCTAGAATACATCTTATTTTTCGGTCTCCTAGTCGCACAACAATATCGACTCATATATATTTCTTCACTACCTATTTTCTCTCTGTCAGATTCCTATACAAACTCCAATTTGTTGCGTTATGTGTTGGACTTTTCTATTTTTGTGTGGGGTAAAACCAACATTATTATCTATTTGTTGTAATCGTTGTGGTTTTGGCTTCAACTCCATGTCCTAATCTAATTAGGATTTAGTGTTTTAGTTGGTGTTTAATTAGTATGTGAGTTTTAGTAGGATTAGATTGTTTTTAGATAGGGTGCTTTGAGTGTGCACCAGTGCACACTGGGAGAGAATGATTGTAAATATTTTTAGTTTGAATGCAAGATTGGTTAGTTTGATTGAGTTTTACGATGTGTTTGTGCGTTTCATCCTAACAGTAACTACTGCATTGATTCACTCATTCCTTCAATCTCTCTTTTATGGATTTCAGGTTATTTTTCAATTGATAATTAGTCTCTTGGATTTCTGCGATCTCATCACATCACAAGTTGAATTACTAGACTGAGAGTGCAATTGGACTCTACCAAATCTCTCTTCATTATCGATCATTTATAAAGTTTGATGGAAGGTGATGACGACAGGTTTAGTGAATTACCAGAAGAAATACTTCACCAAATATTCTCTTCCTTCGACACCAAGACATTAGTTCGAAACGCGTCTTCTTTCCAAGAGATGGACCCATTTCTGGGATTCTTTTCCCTACCTATCCTTCCGAGTTACTAGACATGATGATCCCTTAGATTTTTTATTAATAGAACTGAAATGAAGCCGATCTTATGTTTCTAGTGTTAGAACTTGAAAAATGTATCAAGTGAGTTTGAATAGAAAACCTCTTTAGTCCCACATTGCTCACTTCAAAGAGTACAAACTCTTTATATACAAACATCTACTCTAAAAATTTGCTTTAGAGAAACCCAATGGATAGAGTCCAAATTGGCATCCATTGGATAATAGGTGTATATATATATATACATATTTATTATATAAATATGTATATATAATTATATTTAAAATTAAAGATAGGGTCTTGGAGGCTTTGGGCTTAGATTTGTTAGCCTTGTAAAATCAAATAAATTTTTTATTTTATTTTTTATTTTCGAAATTAATTATTGGTAGTTAATTTAGTTATTTTGTGAACAGGTGCGACTGTTGAGAAGAAGTGCAACTGTTGAGAATAGGTGTGACTGTTGAATATATATTTTTGAACAGACACATTGGTTTGAACCAGTGCCTCAAATTCTATTTAAGTATAACTAAAACACTGGAAATATACATATTTTTTCGAATTTCGTTTTTGAGAGAGAAGGAAAATCACAGTTTGGCAGACTTTTGAACTTGGTGATTTTTGGTTCGAAAGAGCATCCGGTTGTATCCTGGAGGCAGATCTTTGAAGAAAATTCAATCACCGAATTCAAAGAAATTTCTGTTTTAGGACATTGCTTCAGTGCAAGCCTCCGGTTAGAAGTTTATTTTGTTGATTGATTCTGCTATTAATTATTTGTAAGACTTGTTCATTCATATATATTAGTATCATTATTTATTGTTCCGGACAACAATCCTGTGCAAGCCTCCGGTTAGAAATTAATTTTGTTGATTGATTCTGTTATTAATTATTTGTAAAACTTGTTCATTCATATATATTAGTATCATTATTTATTGTTCCGGATAACATCTAGAACAGTGCTCACTAAACAATCTTAAGTGTGTTTCTATTACTAGTCTCAGTCCGGCAAAACCGAGATCCAATTCTTGAGATTTTTGATGAACAGCGCAAAGCGTTTGAATCTAGTAACCTTTGATGTTGGTTGTCCTATAAATGGATACAATAAACATGAAGTCACCAGAGATTCGCTATTGAAATTTGATTATCTGGAACTGCTACACGACATGTTTGAAGCTGGCGGTGGCTATCTCAATTTGTGTTTCAGTTGAATGTGTATGTTGTGAATGAATTGGCTGGACTTGAAAAAGTCCAAATCAATTTGTTTTGTTTGATTAGATTCAGAAAGTCAATTAGGTGATGAGTAACTTGTGAAGTTGTGATATTGCATGTTGTGTAGATTGAAAGTTCGCAGTTCTTATCTGGCGAGTAACTACAGCTGACTGTTTAGTAATCCTAATTAAGAAAGGTAACTAGTTTTCAACTTTTCATGTTTGTTTTGCTTAAATGTCTGTGTTACTCTTGCTAAAGCTTTTGTTTCTTAGGTAGGCGCTTATGATTGGGAGCACCGGTCTCTATTTCAATTAAAACTCCTAAAATGGACACCAGTTTTTCTCTTGTTGTTTATCAAAGCATGGTATGTATCTTGTGCATATGGCTTTGTATATAGCCAATAATAGGATGTTCATCGGCAACTATATAATGCATGTAGATTGGCTCTTGGAAGATTTAATTAAGGCTGCCAAGTGGCAGTTAATTAAAAAAAGATGCTAGAATGACACCAAAGTCACATCCTAGTGGCGTGGCACACTGGCCCGTATTTTTAGTAGTCATTCGTGCACGCCTCGAGATACACACCTCGCGTGTTATGCACCGAAAACTTTGTGCCTAACACCCAATTTTATGTGAGCCCACGTGCCAAGTGACTAGGGCGTGATATTGGAGTGTCATTCTAGTATCTCCCTTAATTAAAATATCACAAACTAAATGCACAAGACTCTTTAAAACTATAGCTTACTTTGCCTCGCGCTAAAGACAATACGCTAACGCCAGCCTAGTTTAAGGGCAAGCCAGACATTTAATTTCCTACTGCCCTCAGGCCCCTCACTGAAAAATGACTCATATTCCATTGTCCTACCCCAAAAAAAAATGCATACATTGGCTTGCCCGTATCAAATTAGGGTGCCTTTAGCGCAACTTTTGGTTTTTGATATTCTTTTTTGAGTTCTTAGGGTTTTTTCAAAACGAATACCAAACCTCTAGTTGAAAAGTCGATTGAAGGCCGTCGAATCTTTAATTAGAGAATTCGGTTGCTGAACTTTTAGGTCAGCCGTTATTAATCAAATTTCACTAAATTCAGTTGGACAAAATCGAGTCTAAAAAACAAATCTCAACCATGCCACCGAACCTAAAATAGATGTCTGGGCCTTGTGTTGCTGAACCATGGAAACGACTCTAAGTTACCCAAAAACTCGACAAACAACCTAAGGATAAGTAAGATAGGATGTATCCCTAAATCAGTTCAAAAAGGTTTACACACACAAATATCACCTATCCTTTGGAAAAATCAGGGCAGATAGTGCAAAAGTGATGGAAATTACATAAAAATGAGTTCGACGAAGCACGAGAACGCAAAATTAAGGTTTTATAAGAGTTTGATTGAGGTTTTAGAGATAGGATGTATCCCTTGGGATGAAGAGGTCTTGCAAGTTCTACTTCGACGTAGTGGAACCTCTACTATAGACAGGCTAATTATCGATTTTTACGGAAGCACAATTCGTCTGAATCACTTAAGAGACATGGATCTTTACTGCTCTAATGCAAAACCTTAGAGACCTTCAAGTCCACTTACATTGTTATTTGGTTGAAGTACCTATTGAAATTCCTTCTATGATCTTCACTTCATCACCCACTACCATATTTAAGCTATCATCAACATCTAAAATGAAGCTTCCTCAATCACTTCTTTCAGCTCCCTATCTCAAGATTTTACATGCAGTTGATTGGCGTCAAGCTTCCGGAGCCAAATTCAAAAGGGGTGGTGGCTCTTTGTTGCCCTCTTTTGGAGTCTTTTGTTCTATTGAGAAATGAAGAGGAACTAGCCCATGTTCTGCATATCACATGCAAGCAGCTAAAGACATAAGAACAAATTAGAAAATCATTCAACATGGCAACTTTAATAAGAGAGTCGCACCATGTGCACCCCGGTATCCTCTCAGGGCACCTCGGGACTTTTACCAAAATATCGTCCCTAGTTTGTGAAGCAACGCACCTCACCACTAAGACACATGTTAAAGTTATTTCCGTCATGTCTTGCCGAGACCCGTATTACAGTGTCGGTCTATACCAATCGACACCCAAATAAGTGTAGTCAAATACCCAACTCGATAGGTGATCACCTAGACTATACAAATGGTCTCAGCGGCCTTGTGCCGAGACATTTGTATATGTCTCGGTTGACATCAACCAACACAACCTATGCCTCGATCCTGTGTGTCCGAGACCATAGATTTGATCATTTCCCACCGAGATCTAAAACATAATGTCGGATAATGTAGTGTTGCGCTATGGGCACCCACCAATTACTTAGGGCACCCAGAGACAAATGTGTCATTTTCTTTTAGAACTAACATAAATAAAAAAAGCCGAGGTGCCCTGAGAGGATACAGGGGTGCACATAGTGCAACTCTAATAAAATCAAGTAAATATAAATTAAGGGGATATAGTCATAAGAACAAATTAGAAAATCAAGCATTATATATAGCTTAAATTAAAAAAAAAATACCACAACATAATTCACACCTTGAGTCCAAGAAATTACTAAATCAAATGAGTAGATGCTACAATTCTGCTACACACAAGCACTTAAAGAAGGTACAAGGAAAAAATCAGAACCACGAAAAGTTGAATTCCTCTACACTACTTAGCCAAATCAACACAATTAGCATCCACCAAATTCAATAGTACCACCTACTAAGCAAAGAATTAACACTCATGACCATGAATGACAACAAATTAAAGCATATATTGATACCTTGTGTTCTCATCATTGTTTTGTTGGTTTAATTCTTCCACCAGACTCTCTCTCGCGCGAACTAGAACTCCTATTCTCTTCACTCTCGCCTCAATCGTTCTCCGAAAGCACCATTTGCATCCTCGAATGGCGCTTCTTATACTCCACAACACAATTCTTATTCATCAATAGGGGCTCAATGGAACGCAAGGAAAAAGAAGCACTTTTCTAAGTTAGGATCGTGCTTCCTACTTAGGGAAAATATTCTTGCTTCATTTACTCGAGCAAATAGGAAAAAGTTGTAATACTCTCCTATATGCTACATGAGTACTCATCAGGCACTTGAGTATTTCTCTAGTGCTACTTGCATTCCCAATCAGTCACCATCATTAAAACTGATTCAAACAAAAAGAAAAAAAAAGTGTCAAATACCTGTTGACAAGCTCAAAACCTTTTACCAGCAATGCAGGCTTGATAATATGCACAAGACAATCAAATTTATAGCACCAGTGGCAGGTATATGAAGTGAGTGCACCAATGATATCTTCATATTTAAAACCAAGTTGAAATTTTCTTCGAAAAAAAAATGGCAGTTGAAACTAGAAAAAAGACACTATAGAAAACCTTAGGGGTTTGTATTTCCCATAATGTCTTCCTATCCAGCGTTCTCACCACAAAAGAGTCACTGCTTGCCTGCACAGTCATTAAGGTTAGAAGTTACATACTCTAATCCAGTTAGAAGTTACATACTCTAATCCAAGTGGCTAACTCAGTGAGAAGTGGGAAGAAACTCATTCATTTGGGCAGTTGAAGAGTCAAGTGGCCACATCATTAATTTTCATGGCTAGAAAGTAACAAAATAGCATATGAAGTAAATAAAAAATCAAAATTAAAGGTCATATATAGCAGGACGACAGTTCTGCAAGTGTTAAAAGACAATTGGGTTGAGAACATACTAACATATTAATAATTGAATGTGTACAAGATACAAAAATATAAAAGACAACAAAAGTTATAGTGCATTTCACTTGAATTCTTCAAGAAGCACATGAATCATCTAGTAAAAAAGTCATATCTGTTGTAAATGAAATGGACGTGGATGACTCTTTCTATTCAAACCATTTGTATTCCACCATTATGTGTGAGTGGTTACACATTCCACCATTATGTGTTAGTGGTTACACATTTAACTATTATGTAATTGTAACTTATGATCTTTGATGGCCTATATAAAGAGCTCACATCTATGTAATGGATATACCATATATTGGAATGAAAGTTCTCACTATTTCTCCCTATCTCTTCTCTTGTTATCTTTCTAGTTCTTTATCTTTACCTTTCTGGCTTTGCCTTTAATTAGTTTACAACACGTTATCAGCACGAGCTTGCTCTAGTATTAAAGAGATCTTGAAGTTCAAGAAGGCTTGTTAAGGAGATAAAGCTAGGAAGGTATAACTTTTATGAGTTCGGTTCATTTCTATATTATCTTGGTTGCTTCACTTTTATATGCATACTTTATTCATATATTATGCATTATAACGTCACCGATTGCGAAAGTATGCTCTGTAGTTGCGTCTTGTACGATCTTCTACATCAGAAATCAAAAGTCAATATGTGACATAACTAGTTTTCTCGCTATACTACAAACAATCAATTATGCTCCATTTTTGATATTGGATTGATAGTGGGTAAGCCTTGTCCCCGGTAAAGCTAAACATTGAAAGGGAGACGGGTTATCTCGTTCGAGGAGGCATGGTTTTTAAGTAGACTTCGTCTCACCACCCAACCTGGAGGTTGTCCCACCAACTCATACAAGTAGTACATTTTGCATATTAATAATCAAGTTGTGAACATATATTTAATCGTATATTATTTATTTTTAAAAGAGAAAAATTATTTACTCAATTTTTGACATATTTTCAGACTATGGCAAACCTTCAAAAACTTGAATTTGTTGCTCTTGATATCACTGGAAATAATTATTTGCCATGGCAACTGGATGCCGAGATACATCTCCAAGCTAAAGACTTAGGAGAAACTATTATAGAAGGAAATGAAACATCAATGCAAGACCGTGCGAAAGCACTGATATTCCTTCGCCATCATCTCCATAAAGGCTTGAAAAATGAGTATCTCACTATAAAAGATCCTCTTACCTTGTGGTTAAGCTTGAAAGAACGATATGATCACCAAAAGACGGTGATATTTCCAAAAGCTCAAAACGACTGGCTGAATCTTAGGCTGCAAGATTTCAAAACAGTCAGTGAATATAACTCCACCATGTTTAATATTACCTCTCGTTTGAGGCTTTGTGGAGAAAATATATCTGATGAGGTAATGATGGAAAAAACATTCAGTACTTTTCATGCCTCGAATCTGTTGTTACAACAGCAATATCGAGCGCGCCAATTTAAAAAGTACTCAAAATTAATTTCTTGTCTCATGGTGGCTGAACAAAATAACGAGCTTCTATTGAAAAACCACAACTCCCGTCCAACTGGTTCCGCTTCAATTAATGAAGCAAATGCAGCATCCTATAATAACCATAAAAAGGGTCATGGAAAGAAAAACCACGGACGTGGAAATGGGAAAGGATCAATCAACAAAGATCGTGGCAAGCCCTATTCTAAATTTCGTGGCAATAAGTTCCAAAATAAATAGAATAAGAATGATGTCATTCAGAATAAGGGGAAAAATATTGCTAAAAATGGGCATGCTCGTAATCGTGACCAACCATGTCACAGATGTGGTCTAAAAGGCCATTGGGCTCATGTATACCGCATGCCTAAGCATTTTATTGATCTTTATCAAGCCTCCTTAAAAGAGAAGGGCAAAACAGTTGAGATGAACTTCACTGTCGAAGATAGCTCGTCGGTCATCAATTATATGGATGCCCCAAATTTTCATGATGATCCAAACACTAATCTCGATTTTTTAATGATCATATGTAACGATTTTAAATAATTCTATGTACTGATTTTTGTTATGCTTACTAGTTTCTTATTATGAATGAAATATGACTCTTTTTTCTAATTTGCCAAACATTATTTGTCTAGATGGATCAACAAATCATGTGTTCAAATCATGAATCAAATAAGAGTGATATATGTCTTGCTGATTGTGCTACATCGCACACAATCCTTAAAAACAAAGAATATTTCTCCAATTTGAACTTAGCTGAGGCTAATGTTCAAACAATATCTGGCATCTCCAATTTGATTAATGGCTCTGGAAGAGCAAATATTATGTTGCCTAGGGGAACAATAATTCATGTTGGCAATGCCTTATACTCTGAAAAATTCAGAAGAAATTTACTCAGCTTTAAAGATATTCGACAAAATGGATATCACATTGAAACCATGAACGAAAATAATAGAGAATTTCTCTGTCACATTGGTTTCAAATAGGAAAAAAGAAGTGTTAGAAAAATTTCCAGCTTTATCATCTGGATTATATTTTACTCATATAAGGCATGTCGAAACGAATGTCGTCTTAAATAAGAAAATTAATGATCCATAGACATTCATTTTATGGCATGACCGGCTTGGTCATCCAGGATCATCAATGATGCGAAGAATAATTAATAATTCGCATGGACATCCTTTAAGGAGTCACAAAATATTTTCAGCAGGTGATTATAATTGTGCTAGTTGTTCTCAAGGTAAATTGATAGTTAAATAATCCCCAAGTAAAATTGTTGTGGAATCCCCAGTTTTCTTAGAACGCATTCAGGGAGATATATGTGGACTTATTCATTTTCACTGTGGACCATTTAGATATTTCATGGTTTTGATAGATGCATCAACTAGGTGGTCACATGTTTGTTTGCTTTTGACCCGCAATGTTGCATTTGCTAGACTTTTAGCGCAAATCATTAATTTAAGAGCACAATTCCCTGACAACCCAATCAAGACCATCCGTCTTGATAATGCTGGGGAATTTCAATCTCAAGCATTTAAAAATTATTGCATGTCTATAGGAATTACCATTGAACATTCTGTTCCACATGTGCATACCCAAAATGGTTTGGCAGAATCTCTAATCAAACGCATTCAATTAATTGTCAGACCTTTAATCATGAGAACTAAGTTATCAACTTCAGTTTGGGGACATGCAGTCCTTCATGCAGCATCTATCATTCGTTATAGGCCTACTGCATACCATGAACATTCCCCCATGCAACTCATTTTAGGTCAACAAGCAAATATTTCACACTTAAGAATTTTTGGTTGTGCAGTGTATGTTCCTATACCACCTCCCAATAGAACTAAGATGGGTCCATAACGAAAACTTGGGATTTATGTTGGATTTAACTCATCGTCCATTATAAGATACCTTGAGCCCTTAACAGGGGATTTATTTATTGCACGTTTTGCTGATTGTCACTATGATGAAGCAATTTTCCCACCATTAGGGGGAGATAAGAAGTCAATTCAAAAGGAATGACGCGAAATTGCTAGAAATGCATCAACTTTATCACATTATGATCCACGAACAAATCAGTGTGAACTTGAAGTTCAAAAGATCATTCATTTGCAACAAATTACAAATCAATTACCAGATGCATTTAATAATGCAAAACAAGTGACAAAATCACATATTCCAGCTGTAAATGCTCCTGCAAGAATTGATGTCTCTGTGCAACAAAATGCACAAGAACCAACGAAACGCTTAAAGTGTGGAAGACCGGTTGGTTCAAAGGATACAATTCCTCGAAAGAGAAAAACAGGAGTAAAAATAAATACAAATCAAAATACTCCGGAGAAAGCACAAGAATTCTTTGATAAGAGTTTGTCAGAACAAGTTGATTCTGATGAGGAACAACTTCCTCTAGAAAAAGATGAAAAAGATGAAAGTAATGAGATCTCAATAAATTATTTAAACTCAGGTAAGATTTGGGATCGAAATGAAATTGTTCCTGATGATTGCTTTCAATATGTCCTTTGAAATATGTGAAAATGATGATGATCTAGAACCACGATCAGTGGACGAATGTCAAAAAAGACCTGATTGGCAAAAATGGCAAGATGCTATCCAAACAGAGCTAAACTCGTTAAGGAAACGAGAGGTTTTTATATCAATTGTCCAAACGCCAGATGGCGTAAAACCTGTTGGATATAAATGGGTATTTGTATGAAAGAGAAACGAAAAAAATGAAGTTACAAGGTACAAAGCAAGACTTGTAGCTCAAGGTTTCTCACAAAGACCTGGCATCGATTATGAGGAAACATATTCTCCTGTTATAGATGCAATCACATTTCGGTTCTTGATAAGCCTTGCAGTCTCTAAAGGGCTTGATATGCATTTAATGGATGTCATTACAACATATCTGTACGGATCTCTAGACAATGAGATATATATGAAAATCCCTGATGGATTTGTAATATCCGATGAAATAAAATCAAAACCTCATAACATGCATTCTATAAAATTACAAAGGTCTTTGTACGGGTTGAAACAATCCGGACGAATGTGGTACAAACGTCTTAGTGATTATTTACTGAAAGAAGGATATGTAAATAATCTGCTTTGCCCATGTGTCTTCATTAAAATATCATCAACAGGATTTGTGATTATTGCTGTATATGTTGATGATTTAAATATAGTGGGAAACTACGATGACATCGTTAGAACATCCGAATACTTGAAAAAGGAATTTGAGATGAAAGAACTTGGAAAAACAAGACTTTGTCTTGGTTTGCAAATTGAACATTTTTCAAGTGGAGTACTTGTCCATCAATCAAATTATATTGAAAAAATTATTAAAAAGATTTTATATGGACAAGGCACATCCATTGAGCTCTCCAATGGTTGTCAGATCACTTGAAGTGGATAAGGATCCATTTCGACCTCATGAAAGTGATGAAGAGCTAATTGGTCCGGAGGTACCATATTTAAGTGCAATTGGTGCACTTATGTATCTTGCAAATTGTAGAAGACCCGATATTGCTTTTGCTGTCAACCTAGTTGCAAGATATAGCTCTTCACCAACTCGAAGACATTGGAATGGTGTTAAACACATTTTTCGATATCTTCGAGGAACAAGTGACATGGGTTTATTTTACTCGAGAGGGGTAAAATTCAATCTCCAAGGTTATGCTGATGCTGGATTTTTAGTAGATCCCCACAAGGCCCGTTCTCAAATGGGATATGTATTTACCTGTGGTAATACTGCTGTATCATGGAAGTCAGTAAAATAAACTATGGTTGCTACTTCTTCCAATCATTCTGAAGTACTTGCAATTCATGAAGCAAGTCGTGAATGTGTTTGGTTGAGAAACATGATCGAACATATTCAAGAATCATGTGGATTGCCTTCAATAAAAGATTCTCCAACCATATTATATGAAGATAATGCAGCATGTATTGCACAATTAAGTGAAGGATTCATAAAAAGGGACAGAACAAAACATATTTCACCAAAAATTCTTTTATGCACATGAGCTTCAGAAGAATGGTGAAATTGATGTCAAGCAAATCCGATCGAGCGATAATCTTGTTGATTTATTTACAAAAGCCTTACCAACATTTAAAAGGCTTACATATGGTATTGGCTTGTGTAAACTTAAAGACATTGCAAATAAAGAAACTGAACAAGTTTCACCTATGTTCACATGAGGGGGAGTTATTGATTAGTGTATTGCACTCTTTTTCCCTTAGCTATGGTTTTATCCCATTGGGTTTTCCTAGCAAGGTTTTTAATGAGGCAATCTTAACAATATTATACCCATCTTAATATTTATGAGAATAGTGTATTCTTTTTCTTTTACTATATTTTTCCCACAGGTTTTTTTAGTAGAAGTTTTAACGAGGCACAATCTCTTAACAAGTGTCATCCAAGGTGGAGTGTTGTAAATGAAATGGATGTGGATGACTCTTCCTATTCAAACCATTTGTATTCCACAATTATGTGTGAGTGGTTACACATTCCATCATTATGTGTGAGTGGCTACACATTCCACCATTATGTGTGCATTCCACCATTATGTGTGAGTGGTTACACATTTCACCATTATGTAATTGTAACTTATGATCTTTGATGGCCTATATAAAGAGCTCACATCTATGTAATGGATATACCATATATTGGAATGAAAGTTCTCTCTATTTCTCCCCTATCTCTTCTCTTGTTATCTTTCTAGTTCTTTATCTTTATCTTTCTGGCTTTGCCTTTAATTAGTTTACAACAATATCATATATTTAGTTGGATGATTTTATAGAAATGAGATTAGGTTGGGTAGGTACCAATTTGTTGAGTTAGCTTGAACAAGGTTCGTATCAGTATCCTACTAAATTTGTATGTTTCCTCGATATTAAATTTGGCACGATCCTACCAAGTCCAGTGGACAGTACCTAAGTCACAAAATGAGAAAGAAAAAATAAGCAAATTCAGAGTTAAATTTTGTAAATTAGGATATGCTTCTTTACTCATTTCAAGTCCAAATTTCATGTCATTTTTTAAGAGTCCACTATGCAACTTTAACACTAATTTAAACACTTTAAACTAGGGGTACACACGGATTGGATCCAGTCCAATTAGGGTCAATCCGCAATCCAATCCAATTATTGCGGATTGAAAAATTACAATCCAATCCAATCCAAATAATTTTTCAATCCAACTAAATCCAATTTGCAAAATGCGGACCGGATTGGATCAAGTTCTACGGATTGACGTTTTCCTATCCAAAATTTATGAAATTAGATTTAATCAAATGAATCACAAGAATTATATATCTCATGAATGACAAATTTACAACATACATTCCACAAATCTATATATAACATATTTTCCACAAAATTGTTATCACAATAACCTTCAAAATATATTTTCTACATAAATAAATATGTTATCCACAAATCTTCACCATACATCCTCACAAAAGAATAAAAAAAGTGTACATTAAACATACAACCTACAATAAAAAGGTCAAAAACATAATAAAAGAGTTAAGAACAAGTATAGTCTTTTAGATATTTTAGTTTAGAGTTGATAGTTTGAGTTGATGCTAATTAAGCTACTATAATACATATGATGAAATATATGTATGTGTTGATGTGTTAAACGGACTGGATCGGATTGGATCTGCGGTTTTTTAATGTAGGATTCGTAATTCGATCCAGTCCAGCCGGATTAATGATTTTTCAATCCAATCCAGTCCAAGTGATCAAAAAGTTGATCCACTTAGTGATAATTGGTCCGAATTGGACCGAATCCGTGGATTAGTGCAATCCATTTGCACCCCTACTTTAAACTATAAAATTAATTTAATGTGTTACAATTAAGTGGGCTCCCCAACTCACTTGCCTCTCTTGTAGTTGTAGACCAAGCCATACCAATTTCAATAGCACTATTTTTGTGCTTTTCCTTGATCTGAATTTAATTCCATCACTAAAATTCCACCTGGTTCATATAGAGTGAATTCAAATCAATTTCATGTAAAAGAGAATATAATACAAATTCTTATCTTGGTTTTCAAGTTCTGGGGTTCTAAGAATCTAAAGCATGGGCAAAGACAAGTATTTTTTTGTAAGTTGGGTGAGAAGGCACATGTAAATAGATCTTTCCATGCACATTTTTAAGTTTAGATCTATTGTAAATTAAGTGCATGGGGTTCTTTTGTTAATCAATCAGATTTTCTACTTTCCCATATTTGTTTTACACGGTTGCTTCTTGTGAAGGTGAAAGGCTTGGGAACAAATATATGTCTAGCACTACTGTCCCAATATGTCTGCTCTAAAGCAAGCACATTGCTTTAATACCATGGAGACCAAAGACTACTTCGGATTGAGATCAGCACAAGAACAAGCTGTGTCACTTGTAGTCAATCTGGTAATAATTTGTCACTCATTCTTCCAACTCCAACTCATGATTTATAGCAATTAAGCCAACTAAACAAAAATAAAAATGAAGACAAAAAGCACAAGAACACAATTTGACCCAACACAAAGTAAAAAAAACTAAAACTGAAACTGATCAAGCAAATCAAAACCCTAGAACACCAAACGCAACAACGTGATCATTTTTATTGTATCCAATATTAGTCCCACATGGGAAAGAAACATTTTTGTTTCTTTCCTTATAAGATATCTTTCACTTACAAGTCTTCGTTAAGTGAATATGGGTTGGAGGCAAAGACCATGGGTATTCCCCATTGCCTAAAAAATAAACAAACTTAATTAGAACCTTCCTAAACACAAAATAATTAGAAACTTAACTAAAACATTATACTTTCTAATTAACTAACAAACTAAAATAGAAACTTGAAGTTTTGAGCCAAAAAATCCAACAATCTCTACCTTGGCCAAAAAAACTCCAAGCACACAATTGAACCAATTAATCAATCCAATCGATCATAACCACCGTGAACAACCACGATCTTCACTCAATTACACACTCAATCGTCGTAGCCACTGTGAATAGCACGAACCACCCACTCACTCAATCACCCAAGGTCGTCAACGCCCTAGGATGTTTGAGGAATTCACCATCGAGGGCTTCACTTAACTGATCAAATTCATAAGTGTGTCACGTAGGGACATGAGTTGGAATTCCTTTTCTTGTACTCTTGAAACATAGGGATATGCATCGGTGATGGCTTGAACGAATCTATTGTTGATTTGATGGGACGAACGAGAGGGCACATAAGGCCTTTGTGCCAGCTAGTAGTTTCCATCACCTCGAGAGTAGGAGAATCAGTCACTGGATTCTTGCCAATATCTAGTATGCATTGAATGGAATGACGACTTATGCGTATTATTATATTTTATAGTATATACTCTCGCGAAACCCCCTTTGCATTGAAGCTTGAATTTATGTATGATTTGTCAATATCTTTCTTGTCATGGATAATGAATCATAATATATGCCTTGCATGCTATTGATGGAGAATTATGCTATGTATTGTTGAATTTTGGAATAAGCTAGCTTTCAACGCTATGTATGGTTATTGTTGTTACAACTTGATGACTCATGAATGTCTTATATGATATGAAATGATGGATTCCTATTTACTTGTGGTTTCCAAACCTTATGTCCATGTTAGTGCTTGTTAGTTCATTATATACTTATCTCTTATGAAATCCTGCTACCATGCTACTGTCCAATGAATCCTTGTTTATCTTCAAACAAATGCTAGACTTTGCATGCTTATTAGGTATTACTTGCATATTTGATAGTTGAGCGGGTTTTCCGCATTACTGAACTTTATTGTTTCTTTTAGCTCACCCCATTTACATCTCAGGACAACCTACAACAACGCTAGAACGAGATAAGGGAGAGGCGATAGCTCAAAGCCTTTTCTTTTGATGTGAGCCTTGTATTGTTACTATCTATTTATTTGATGATGAAGCTATTAAACTTGAGTTGTAGTTAAATAAGGTTTTTTGGGTAGTTTGAACCCTACTTTCCTTTAGTTGATTTACTTGAAAGTTTCTTTTGGTTGACCTTGTTTAGTTTATTAAATGAGAACCCATCTGTAGTTTCATAGTTACTTATATGGACCTTATCTCATTTATTCCCGCACTTTTAGTCCATATGATCTCTTTATATTATTCCGCAGGTTGTTTTAGGCATGCCAAACTATTATTTGGGTCTGGTTCAGGTATTGGGCCTAGGTGGCAGTCTAGGCCGGGTGGCCTGACCCTAGGTCGAGTAAGGTCATCACATTATTCTTCCCTCAGCTCGCAGAAGGGTCTGCACTCTGTCATCCATTCAAGAAAGTTGATAATAATGAGTCTAGTAAATAAAACCCAGAAGAACCACAACTCGCATTTAACAATGGAGATAAAAAAATAAAACGACTACAAATCATGCCAGTCAAAAGCAATACAATAGAAAGGACAAGAAATAACATGAAGAGGAGTCACTGAGAATCAACGATAACAAACGTGAGTGTGGTATATGTTCTGCCAAACTCTGGGACTAATAATACTGGATCGAGGAGAATCTGGGGAAGAGGAACTCCTGCCACTGCACCGAGATCAATGAGGTATACTATTGACCAACGGCCTCTAAGTAGAGGGATCTGTGTCGGAGGCAAGCCATCATGAGCACACACTCTCAAATCATCAACTTGCAGAGTAATCTCTAACGTGAAGTCTATAGTATGACCAACATTGTCACAACAATCGGGTAATTACCCACGAGAGTGCCGGAAGGGGTCATACTGTCCCGTTGACCATATACTGACATACGTGGGAGTGGACTAGTCAAACAGTACCAAACTGGTACTACAAGGGCAACAAAACTGATTTCAAAACAAAATAAATGTCTAGTGTTTTTTTGGTGGGGTTTTCTTACCTTAATGCGATGAAAACTTGGTCCTAGCCACCCACTCGTACCCCAGAATACTCGTCCGTCAGTTTCCTAAGCTTTCCTAGGTCCCGAGTATCATATATATTGAATTTCAAGTCATTCTGAAGTGTTTTGGGTAGTTTAAGGTCCAATTATAAATTTCATCTCATATGGTGAGCTGCTAGAAAAACCAACAGAAGGGGTGGATAGCACGCCGGAGAGATGGTCTAGCGCGCTATTGACCCTATTGGGAAGAACGCTACTGAACCCACGTACTGTTCTCTGCGCATCATTCAGGCTCCTTGCCCAGAACAAGTAGCGCGTTATCTTGGTCGCGGATCAGAATTCTCGACTTGGGAATTCTAATCTTCCTAACCTCCAGCACGACTTTTACCCTACTACACTGCCGTCGAACCCATTCCTCGACTAATTGGGGAACAAAACACCAGCAACAACAACAACAACAACAACAACAACAACAAATTTCATAGATTTATCATCAAATCATCATCATCAACATGCATCAACACCACCATTAAAAACATCAACATGCAACTCCATTCAAACTTGAAAGCCCATTTTACTGAAAAATTAGTGTTGAAATCATCATTTTAAGTTCAAAAACCACATAGAACCTCAATAAAAACAAGAAATCTTGTTCTAATACAAACCCCTATTTTCAACATGCATTCCAAGACACAAGCATGAACCATTGAAGAAGAAGATATGGTTCTTGGGTTATTTACATGATGGGACCTTGAATCCATCAAACTCCAAATCTAATCCTCCTATAAACCCTCAATTTCAAGCTCTCTATAGTTTGAATTTTTTCTTTCTCATAGTTTGCCCTTTTTCTTCTTTTGAGCACAAAATGACTAAGTCCTCTTTATATAGTAAGTGGCTTCATCAAGTCTCCACACACTCATCTCTAGGTCCATTTGGTAGCCTCAATTAAACCAGTCCACTAATTGTGTCCATGTAGTGTCCATTAAGGGTTTGTATTATTCATATTTTCATATTTAGGCCAAAAATCAATCTTAATTAATCTAATTAGACTACCATAGCCACATTACTTAGTCTCATTACCCTAGACTATGGTTCATTAGACATTTGCACACCATAATTAGGCTAGGTACTTGTCCACTAGGCTACCCCTGCATCATAGCGCATTGCGATGCGTGTCAGGTCCTTTCTCGGCCTAATTGTGTTTTATTCGACTTGTATAGCTCAATTATTTTAATTTTTTAGCTTAGGTTATTATCGTCTATATATAAATGAGTGTATCTAAGCTATTTCTTACTCGTACCCGCATTAGCTCGCATCTCGAGGTGTTACTCGTTGTACTCTCAACTAGTGTAAAACGCGAATATCAATATGGCGTCATGCTACATTTTATAGAATAACAACCATATAATCAAGTATCATGCAAATATAAAATAATTAATCATACCTTGGCAGGTGTGCTCTAGATTAATTCGCGATGCACACGTAGGTTTAAGTTGGGTCCTAGTATGAAAATAGACAATCAATTAATATTTAAATTAGGCAGACCGTCACAAATACTCCCTTTATCTCTTACAATCTGAATCCTGAGAATGACATCATCAACTTGCCACATATCTTTCATTTCAAATTTGCTTGAGAGTTTTTGGTCAACTGAACTTGTTCCTAGTTTGTTCCAAAAATTAGCATGTCATTTACGTAAAGACAGATAATGGCATCATTTCCTTTTTCATCAAATGTTCTATATACACATTTATCATATTCAGTTATTTTGAATCCATTAACAAGTACAACCTGGTCAAATTTTTGGTGCCACTATTTTGATGCTTGTTTTAAACCATACAATTATTTTCGTAATTTACACATTTTATTTTCATGACTAAGCATAATAAACCCTTCAGGTTGGTCTATATATATTTCCTCATCCAATTTTCCATGTAGGAACGGAGTTTTCACATCCGTTTGGTGGATGAATAGCTTGTTAATAACTGCAAATTGCAGTAATCAATCTGATTGTAGCAATTCTAACTACTGGTGAATAGGTATCGAAACAGTTTATTCCATGTTTTTTGGTAAATCCCTTAGTAACCAATCTTACTTTATGTTTTTCAATGGATCCATCAACTCTTCTTTTTCTTTTGAAGAGAAATTTGCATTTAATGGGTTTACACTCTGAAGGTATATCAACTAGCTAGCTCCCAAGTATTGTTACCCATTATTAAATCCATTTCATCATTCAAAGCCTCTTTCCAGAAAGCTGAATCTCTTTCTTTCATTGCATCCTTTACTATTTGTGGATCAACTTCCGTATTAAAACAATACGAAATTTGTCTAGTTATTGTTTCTCTACTTCCTTCAACTAGGAATGTATAGAAATCATAACCAAATGATTTAATTTTCTGAGCTTTTTTGCTTCTTCGAAGTTCAGGAACTTCTACTCTTTCATTGTCATTTTCATTTTCAATGACTTCTTTCCCTTTTTGGTTTTGTTTAGGAATATTTTTGGGAATAGATTTAAATCTGGCCTCATAAAAAATTGCATCCCTTAATTCAATTAACTGAAATCGAATTATTAAGCTCAATTACCATGAACATATATGCGTTATTGTGTTGTGCATATCCAATAAATATACACACTGCTCTCTTTTCACCCAATTTTCTTTTTTTGGGTTATGGTACTGATAGTATCATAATAGAATAAGTTTATTATATTTTTCGAATGTACAGTATAGTGCCCTATTTATAGAATGGTACTGTACTAAATCAGTGTAGACGTTACATAATCAATGTAGACGTTACATAATCAGTGGAGGCGTTATACGATTAATGTAGACGTTACATAATATTAGTTTCCTAACATCCCCCTCAAACTCAAGGTGGTGGCAACGAAACCACTTGAGTTTGCAAATGAATAAGATGAGGATACATAAAGTCGGCGACAATTCTGCGTGGGGACACCATATCACGACGAACGGATGCAAGTGATCACGGATAGAATTGACAAATGGACTGAAAAAATAGACAGATCTGAAATGGGTACATGAGATGGGCAAACATTGCGAATTGCGTTCGACAACGTATAGTACGCGGATAACAGGCGTGATATGCATTGTGAACTGCGCTCAAATTAGTGGGCAATGCACGGACGGGACAACCGAATAATTGAACAACAGAGTTGATGGAATGACTATCAGGGTTGAGTCAATGGAATGACTAACGGAACAACAAACAGAGTTGAGTCGGCGGAATGACTAACGGAGCTGAGTCGACGGAACGGCTAACGAAACAACATAGTCGGCAGAACGACTAACGGGGCTGAGTTGGCGGAACGACTAACGGACAATGGAGTCGACAGAGTAGATGACAAGACAACGGAGCAGACGGATGACAAAGTTGACAGAGTGGACGGCAGGCAGGACAAGAAGTGGGGATCTTGAGATAGGCATATGGTAAACAGACTGAGCGAACATGATAGGCGGATGGGCTGACTGAGCGATGTGGAATAGGCAAATGGACTGGTACAACTAACAAACATGTGCGAAGACGCATAAG
This sequence comes from Stephania japonica, assembly GCA_039657345.1. NCBI lineage: Eukaryota > Viridiplantae > Streptophyta > Magnoliopsida > Ranunculales > Menispermaceae > Stephania > Stephania japonica. The sequence continues at coordinate 6,604,600 of CM077566.1, forward strand.
AGAAACAAGAGGATATCAAAACAAGAGCATAATCAAACACAAGAACAAGCACTAAAATGTATCAAGGATTGGCCGTCGACTTAAAAGTCGACCGACCTTGGATTAGAAACCAAGCTTTGATACCATGATAGTTTCAGAATAAAATAAGTTTATTGTATTTTTTGAATGTACAATATAGTGCCCTATTTATAGAATAGTACATAACTAAATAAGTATAGACGTTACATAATCAGTGGAGGCGTTACATGATTAATGTAGACGTTACACAATCAGTGTAGTCGTTACATAATCAATGTAGAAGTTACATAATATTAGTTTCCTATGATACTTTTACAACTACTCTATAGCCCCAAACTCTTAAATAACTAAGGCTTTGTTTTCGCTTATTCCAAAGCTCATATGGGGTGACCTTATTATTTTTTTGTGAAATTCTATTCAAAATATGGCATGTAGTTAGCAATGCCTTGCCCCAAAATCCACTACTCAAACCTGAGTTTTATAACATAGCATTAACCATTTTGGTTAGAACGCAATTTTTGCATTCAACTACACCATTTTGTTGTGGTGTATAGGGAGCTGTAGTCTCATGGACTATTCTAGTAGATTCAAAGTACTTTGAATCATAGTACTCTCCTCCCTTATCAGACCTTAAACATTTTATAAAGGTCTCACATTGCAACTCAGTTTTTGCCTTATAAGACCGAAACTTAACAATTGCTTCATCTTTGGAACGCAAAAAATACACAACACAATTTGCTATAATCATCAATAAATGTTATCAAATATTTATTGTCTCCTATTGATGATGTACTATGCATATCATATACATTAGAATGTATTAAATCAAGCAATTTTCAATTTCTTTCAACATTAGGAAAGGGGTTTCTAGTTATTTTTGTTTTCATGCATGTATTGCAATTTCCTTCATTTTTAGCAAAATAAGGCAGTAATTCCAGATTCACCATATCATATAATTTTCTGAAATTAACATGTTCTAATCTATGGTGCCATAAAACTGAAGGAGACTCAACAAGGTACGCAGAAATAATATTCTTATTAGATAAAGCGATTACATTAAGCTTAAACATACCCTCATAAGTATAACCCCTCCCAACATGCACACCTCCCTTGGAAAGTACAAATTTGTCAACTTCAAATACAAGCCTAAAACCAAACTTATTCAAAAGACTACCCGGCACCAAATTTTTCCTCACTTTTGGTGCATAATACACATTAGTGAGTGTTACAATTTTACCAGAAGTGAACTTCAGATCAACACTACCTATACCTTTGACAGGGACAGTAGCATCATTACCCAAGTTCAAGATAATATTTTAATCTACTATTTCCTTGGTTTTGAAGAACCTCTTGTTCTTGCAGACATGCCGAGTAGCGCCAGAATCAACCCACAAAGCCATGTTATTTTCAATGACATTGAATGAGATCATCATTGTCGTTTTTTGCATTCTTTGCAGCATTTGAGGAAGCACGATGTTTTCTTTTCTTCTTCCAATTATGACAGTTGAACTTGAAGTGGCCATTTTTGGCGCAGAACCAGCAAGTGACCTTCTGCTTCTTTTGATTTTGGTTTTGGTTGTTCGATTCTCCTGAGCACTATGCTCTTTTTCATTTTCCAACAGGCGACAATCCTCTTCTACACGAAGATGGTTAGCAAGCTCATCAAGAGTGATGTCCTTTTTTTATGCTTCAGAGTTCGTTTGAACTCTCCCCAAGATGGCGACAGTTTGTCAATAATTGAAGACACAACAATGGTTTCATCCATAACAAGTTTATGTTGAGAGAAATAATTACTAATCCTCTCAACTTCACGAAATTGTTCCATAACAGATCTATCATCTACCATTTTAAAATTAATAAACTTGGAGATAAGGAATTTCTTACTTGTCGCATCCTTTTTATGGTACCTCACCTCCAGTTTCTCCCACAATTCCTTGGTAGAAGGAAAGTCATGGTAGAGGTCGAACAGGGAGACCTTCATCACATTTAGAATGCAACCTCTACAGGTATGGTCATTCGTCTCCCATTTTTGCCTCTTTCTGATTCGCTCGACAGTTTCATCATCGGACTCCACGGACTTAAGTGTATTCAGGACATACACCAGATGAAGCGCCACCAGCAAGAAATGCACTCGTTTTTGCCACCTTAGAAATCTCCCCCATCGAAGTGATCCAGCTTCACGATGTTCGCCGGCAATTATGTGATTGAAGCCATTGCAACATAAAAGTTTCCTTTAGAATGTTAGAATAGAGGAACGAACAATGACTTCAAAACGTGTAAAACTGTCACTTTTCTAAAGAAAAGTTTTGCACTATTATCTATAAGAGTCCAACAAAAATCCAATAGGATACTATGAAGTCCCATTTGCACTTGCAGTAGTGAAAATCGAACCAGAGCAAAATGTTTTGAATTTTTTGTTATGTTCTTCCCCCAAGCATCTTCTCTTATAGCATCTATACTTTGCCAAGGCAGTTGAAATCGCTCCACTTAGTCAACATTGAATGGGTTAACACCCATTAACTAACCATTAAGTTGAGGGGGTCAATTAATTAGCCACCCACTTATTAAATCCAAAAATGGTAAAACGGTAAAAAAATTTAACCATGGTTAACCCACACACACGTGCTTGTGCGTGTGCCTCGTGCTAAGTGCTCCTATAAAAGTGCCATATGCGCCGCACCGCACACACGTGCGGCTCACTTTGCATAGCTCTAGTGATTTTTCTTCTACACTTAAAAGTAGTGCAATAGTATATCTTGTGACGACCCTCCCCCGACCTAGGGTCGGGTCGCCCGGCCCAAACCGTTACTTAGACCCGATACCTGAACCAGGCCCAAATAACGACTTGGCACGCCTGAATAACCTGCGGAATAATCATTCTAAACAATATATATATATATATAATAACAAGTGTGTGATAAATAATCACAACAAAACCATATAACCTGTATATCATACTAATATCAATCATCTTTAATATTAAATATCTCATACAACCTCAGAGTAATATTATAAAGGTTCAAAACTACCCATTAACTAATTCTCAAGCTATAACCCACGTACGAGATTTACAAAACGATTAATATTAATAATAAACTAGTATTATATGAGTCTCACATATGAAGGCACTTCAAGATAAATCATTTCCCTTGCCTTTCTTGTCTATCGCGCTACTGGTGAGGGACCTGGGGTAGAGTGGGGTGAGCAAAAGAACCAACGATGCTCAATAACAGGAAAGATTCGCTCAAACATTAAATATGCAAGTACTACCTAGTAGTCATGCAAATTCTACATGACATCCAATCCATACGCACAACATGTAATAACTGAATACATGTAAATCAAAACAAACTTATAAGCATAATAATTTAGCACATAATTCGATACAATTAAATATATGGTTTATGCTCATCGTAGTTATGAAAAATGGAATTATATTCTAAGAAGAAATGTCTAAATATTATTTCCATATCTAATTTAGATATTCAATAATTCTATATATCAATATTTCAATTCGTATTCCAATCACCTTACTAAACATAAAAGCCTAACAGTTTTACAACACATTTGATAAACATTCATATATGTCATGCATAATAATATTCATCACTTTTCATTTATAAATTTACACATGACATACAAATAAAGTCAAATGAAATATTTAAATAAAATGCGATAGATATAAATATTAATATAAGTCGTTGTTCCATTCAATGCGAACTAGATATTGGTAAGGATCCGGTGACCGAATCATTCTATTTTCGAATTGGTACAAAGATCGTGGAAACGCAATGGCCATTACGCCCTCTAGATAATCGCACCAAAACAAAGATAGATTCATCCAAGCCGTCACCGCTACACGTCTCAAAGAATCATCAAATAACAAAGGATGGTAACTCCAAACCCTTACCCTCGAATAATTCACCTTATGCATTCAATTAGTCAAGCAAACCCTCGGTGGTTATCTACCACACACTCTGGGGCGTCCAAGATATATACCACTTGCTAATTTGGCCCTCGGTGGTTAACTAGCACACACTCTGGGGCACCGAATAACATAAAAGGCAAGACAATGTATTCACAATTCCATAGATAATAGAGATCCAAACCAATATCACGACGCAACCCATTCCCAAGTCGTTAAATTCAAAACATGCATTCCTAATTATCTAATAATCAAGCCATATTTAATGCACAAGCGAAGCTCCCCACTTACCTGGACCCGTCGCGACGCCTATACCGACTCCTCGCACGTTTGGGGTCCCACGTGAACCGCCTCGCGAATCTACGCAATTTATACAAAAGAAGAGAGAAAAGAAAAAGAAAGAAAACCACCAAAAGATTACCTCCCCTTGGATGTTCAAACCTCCTCTTCTTCTCCTCCCTCTCCAAGTTTGTTGAACAACAAATAGGGTGACTAGGGTTTACAACTTATCCTTATATAGTTAGGGTTTTTCACCAATTTAATCCAAAATTACGTAAATACCCCTATGGGCCCAATTTCCTTGTGGAGCCCATTCCATCTATTTTCATTAAATCCAAGTCTTGTTAAGATTAATTTTGTGTAACAATTTCATTTGTTCACAATACTTTAATATAAAATTAATAAAATACCTTGAAAATGGGTCGGAAAATATTTAGGTCGTTACATATCTACACTTGAAAGTAGAACTTTCTAACCCATATAGGGACTAAAAATTTCCTTTGTTTGGAAAATTTCCAATAAGATTATGGTGCTCTAAGGAGATGGCACTCCCATGTAATACATGATAATCAGATAGTCATATTCATATACATGCCTTAGCTTCCTTGGCAGTTGGCACTGTGATGACCCCAATTTCCCAAATGCAATTGGGTACGCCCGGCCTAGACTCGTGTAGGTCCCCGAGTCAGTACTTGACAAGCCTAGTCAGCCTCCAATCAATTTATTATACAATTTATGAAAGAGTTATTGCAAGTTTAACAGTAACACAACGAAAAATAAATAAACTACAATTATGTATGGGAAATAACTTAGTCAAAGGGAAATCATAAATCTATTATGTGGAAAACCCCAAAATATTCATGTACAATCAGATAGAAACCAGATAAACATGTACATGATATCCAACTCTATATAATCCCGAGTTCAACAACCAAAACCGATATGTAAAGCAACATATAGTCAAGCAAAAACAAATATAAACTACTCTAAGTCCGCCGATCCAACTGCTATGCTCCTCACATGGAATCACCTAGGTGGGGCTCCTTGCTTTGCTGTACTTCACCCTATTTGCACCCATCTTTACAAACTAGACTGTGAGTAACTGAGAGAAATCGAAAGTAATGCCAGAAGAATATAACAGTAATTCATGATTTACCAAGCAAAACAGTCTAAATATCATGCAGTAATTGAAATATAGGAATTTAAATAGATCAAGTGCATGATAAACAGACTAATAGATATCAATCAAAATATGCGTGTTCTAAGAATTCAAAATAGGCCCATAAGTGGTCTAAATCATAGCATAACGGCAAAAACCTCGCGAGGTCTCCCAGGGCATTGACACAAGCGACGACACGACCATGATAGGAGGAACACATGTCCTCCAACCTAGTACTTGGTGTCACACGTTCACTATAGGTGGTCTCACATTCATGTACAAAAGCGCCTACGTTGCTCCACTAGTGCAGGGCCGAGTTCTCTCGAGATACACACTTATGCCAAGAACACACAACTAAAGAATATAATGGAATGTCAACAATAGATCATAGCAAATCAGAATAAATGATAATGAATCATATGATATTTCCTTACTGGCTTACTAACATACACGAGCACAAGACAAGTGTACTTACCTGACTAATCGTGACACGTTAAACCAACTCCCGCAACTCTAGTCCATCCACTAGGTTCACAAACTTCTTGTCAAGGGTTTGAACCCCAATAGATAGGGTTTATGGTCAATAAATACCCCTATGTTTCCTTGATTCTTAATAAAATTTCCAGAAATTCCAGTTTACATACTGTCATGGGTGGCGCCGTCTAGAAGGACACGGCGTATTATGGTTACCTTTGGTCTACACGTTGCGAGGGACGTCGTTAAGCTTAAGGCCCACGGTGTTTGGGAAAACTACACAGTTCCAGACGCTCTAGACAACATGCCATATGCGACGCCGTGGGGAATTCTCTCTGCGGCGTCTTGACGGTGGAAATACGAATTAACTGTTCAAGAAACGTCGTGGTGACGCCATCGTGTTCAAATCACTCGTAGCGTCGTCACGACGTGTTATAGGTTCTTCTCTGTTGCTCACGTACGCGAGGGATGCCACCAGCAAAATGAACTTTGCGGCATCTCTCGCGACGTCTTGTCGAACAGAACCTCATAACCTTTCAACGTTTTGGAGACGTCGCCACACACAGTGAGTGTGCGGCGTCTCCACGACGTTAGATCAAATTAAATATGGGAAAATTACAGCAACTCAAATTCAACTCTACCCATCACGCCACCCTTGGCGATCATCAACAACATGTCATTGGACTTAAAACCATCCAAAATCGGCTTCGGATCATCATCAAAACTTTGGTAATGTCCCGGGATTCGAGATATACCCAAATAAATTGAAAAACCAAACGAAAAACAAACACAACATTAACCAACAACATCGGTTCGATGCCGCGCGTTGATCGCCCCGGGCTTGCCGAGACACCGATGATGCATAGAATCGACTCCGGCGAGGCACCCTTCGTCATCGCGATGACAAAACTTGAGTAAAACAAATGCAAAAACTGAACAGAGGAGTGAAGAGAGGGTTTCTCACCTTTAATCCGACGAGAAAAAGGGATTCCGACAAAGCTTCGGTCGTCCAGAACCACCTATGTGGTTGTTTTGCTCACCAAGCAAGAAGACAGGAGGAGAGGAGAAAAGAAGAAAATGAATAGTGAAAAGGGAATCAAGTAGTGGAGTGGTCCTTATATAAGCCCACTCATCATGCACTTGCATACGCACATCTCGAGGCAAATCTATCAGCTCCCCCATTTGGAGTGTCCCCCAAGTCTAACTCTCCATGTTGACTCTACTAAGTGACTTAGTTGTCACTTAGTTATTCAACTCCCTTGTTGATCCTGTTGTTCTCAACTCGTAACACACCACAACTCGACCATTAGGTGCCCATGGTCTCGTCACGTTCCATTTTAAATAAAATCATCGCATTTATTATTCGAAAAATATTTATTAATGTTTTTTGTGTTTTTAATTCTCTCATTTTCCTATGCGTAGCCTCACTCAGACTAACAAATTGCCAAACGACTCGAGACTCGTATTAGACTATCATACTAATACAAACATCACAGAAATATAAAATTACCTCGATGTCGACTCCCGAAGTCTGAAATACCGCAAAGTATCACGTAGCCGGGTCATAGTCCTGATAAGTGTAACACAAGTCAGGTTAAATTTTGAAGGTTGTTACAAGCACTACCTAATTATCAGCAGGACTGCAAGAGGTTTCCATGTAAAATATGTTGTTTATAAGTTTAGACGTTGGAGCTAGGGGCACAATATTAGATCGAGACAAGGGTTTGATCGATCCCCAACAACGTGAATTGCGTCACATTTTATTAGTTCCAATGGATTTTTTTTTTCAATTAGGGTTTGTTTGATTACAAAGAAAATGTTCTATAGTAAAGGAACATTTTCTTAAGAAAGTTTTTCGAGTAAATGTTCATAAAAAAAGTTTACAAAATGTGTTTGATTGCACATATAAAATTTTTTTCCTCATAACTCATCATAATCAACAAGTTTTAAAATAAATATGGAAACTTACCATATATATATATATATATTAAATAAATATATTAAATTTTATATTTAAAATATAAATTAAATGTGTCTTAATATGGTAAATCACATTTTCTCAAAGAAAACTCAATTTGCTCACCATAATATGTCGGAAAATATATGGGTCTTAATATGGATAATAGGCAATTGCGAAAAAATGTACCGCGAGAAAATTTTGGCTATCAAAAAAATGTCTTTTCCACGGAATTTGTCATTTTCAACGGAAAATCATCTAATCAAACAGGGCCTACAATAGATCTCAAGTGTATATGTTGATGGCCTTTACATGGGGGTATTTATCTAGAATTCTAGATCATAACTCATACTAATACATAACAGCAACACAAGTTGAAACTCACTGAGTATATAAAAGACGTACCAAATAACCCAAACTGCTTTATTTATTCGTAGTAAACATATGTAATATCAAAAGGCAATATAGCACACGTATACGTGCTCAGCCATTTACTTATTCTAAAATTAAAAGCTTGCAGTAGTAGATAGTAATTAGCAATTACAATGGCAAATTCCATTAGGAGAGCCCCAGTTCCTGCATGACCCACGACTGTCACTACCCCTTTTGCAAGATTCCGGGCAACTATTGCTGCAAGTAGCATTATCTCTTGCGCTATGGATATCACACTTCATATGGATGGTTTCGCAACAACTAGCTCCCTCTGCAACTCTCTTATGCACATCTGCATACACATAAGTAACAACCCCGTTAATTATGATCATAATATATATATATATATATATATATATATATATATATATATATATATACATACTATATATATAGGACGTAGCAAAAAAATAAAAAATAAAAAAATCAAGTGATCGATGTGGTACTATCAAAACGTAATGCACATGGTAAAAAAAAAAAAAGAAAAACCAATAACTTGTTTTTGATGAGTTTATGTTTAAACATATACATAATCACGTACTAGGGCTAACAATGAGGAACACGATCATAATCATGAAAATTGCAGTTGCTCTGGCCATTTTCACAATTAATTTTAATGTTTAATATCTTTAGTTGTGTGGTTGATAGGACTCAGGTGACTAATTTATATAGAATTCTGAGGAGAGTCATTTTTGGTAATTAAGTTTGAATATATTGTGATTTGTTGAATTTGGAATGTTGTTATTCATACTGATAACAACAAAGGAATAGAGATCCGTTAATTGCTTTTATATTTACTGTACGTATTATTCGTATTTCCTATCATATATATGATATTTATGAGGTCCGATCAAAAACAATAAATAAATAATCTCAAATATTAAATTGTTTCCATATAAATATTATTCTCTTTGATCCCTTCTGATTACATTTATTATTTATTTTTTTGAAAACAATTACATTTATTATTATAAACTCATATCTATCCATTCCTATTACTAGGCAATTGGCACGTGCTACACACGTGATGTACAGTAATAATGCATCAATTTCTTTTCTCATTCAAATCTGATACTAAAATATAAATATATATCCACACCGGTGATGGATAATACATCATATAATAATAAAAATACATCACAGAACCCAGTAAAACACCAATACACAATCAATACCTAGGTGCGGGTCATTCCTAGCCTATCCGCAGTGTCCCCGTGTTGTCCGAGCTGGCGTCCTAGTCTGAAATAATTAAATAACGACGTTATAATTATAACGGGCCGTTACAGTGGTGTTCTAGGTTCGATTGGTAGTGAACCGTGTCACACTAACTCAATAATCATATAGCACGAGGGACTCTTACCCAAGTGTCATCAGGGACTCTAACCTCGATGTGTAGACCACCATAGGGACTCTAACCTCGAGTGTCATGCAATGTCAGGTAACATGTGCCGACATTCGCAGAGACTCTAATCTCATGAGTCGTGAACACTTCAATTGAGTACAGGACCTAGATGCTAAAACTACTTTATATATTCCAAAAATGACTTAAGTATGGATTTATCAAGGGATAGAGACAAGTAAATAAATATATCAAAGTACAAAGTATATATTGTCATCCATAATTCCTTTAATCCTAATAGCATGTTATTTATATATAACTTTAATCATTAAAACAACAAGGAACAATGTGGCATCGGAAAATAGAGTCAATGAGTTAAACAAATTGAGAATCACAACAAGGAAGCTCATGATATCAGAACACAAACAATCTAATAGTCAAGCGGACTATGAAACAACAATAATATTGAGAATGAATTGCAAATTAAGTCATCAACGGGTATACTCACTTAAACACGAAAATTGCCTAGCTTATCCGGCCTCCCGACACCCCGACATGTGCACCCCAACTCCCGAAACACTCCCCTAGGTTCCGAGGTGTTTAGACATGATTTTATGTGGTTTAAGGTCAGTTAAGGTGGGTATTAGGTGTTAATATGTGTTGCAAGAAAATTGGGGAAATTGTAGAAATGTGGCTGTTCAGGACACCCAACGTGCTGAGTGCATAATTTTCTGAGTTTCCTGTAACCCAAATTTGGCCACACCAAAGCCCTTGAATCCCTGTTCCCCTCCACTAGGGATCCAAACACATCCTCTACAACACTACAAGGCAGACACTTCATATATTTTTCATGCATTCATCGAATGCACACGAATTAAAAAGCATGCATTTCTTCAATTTTTCATCAAGAACATGAAACAAGTTGAAAATCCTAAATTGATAAAAAAAAATATTGTAACGGCCCAGCCCACCCCGCAAGGCACGCCAACTGGTACCGCACAGGTGGTATGACACTCCCCTGGAGTCGCTCCACACCTCCACGCCCTCCTTGCGTGGTCTTTCGCCCCCCAGGACTCGAATCTGGGACCTAGGGATAAATCCACAGATTCCTAGAGCCTGGTACCACTGAGCTGGACCAGCTCAGTGGTACCAGGCTCTAGGAATATGTTTTATGTAACGGCCCAGTCCGCCCCGCAAGGCACGCCAACTGGTACTGCACAGGTGGTATGACACTCCCCTAAAGTCGCACCACACCTCCACGTCCCCCTTGCGTGGTCTTTCGCCCTCCAATACTCGAACCCGGGACCTGGGGATAAATCCACAGATTCCTACAGCTTGGTACCACTGAGGTCGGGTCAAACCCGGTTCAGGGGACCCACCTCATAATATTTAAAGAATATTTTTTTATTTTATTATTTTATTTATATAAATTAAAAACAGTTTTAAATAAAATAAAATACAGAAAAATAGAGAAAAATAGCTAAAAATTATGGAAAATTTTAGAAAAATATGAAAAATTAGAAAATGGGTTAATAAATGAGTTTTTGGGATTTTCTCGGGATTTTGGCGAGATGTTGTTGGGGTTTTTACTTCGAAAAACGTAAAATTGACATTATATATCTAATTGAAGCTAATTCAATGATAAATAATCTTAGGTACATTTGGGTGATAATTTTGATTGTCGAGTGATTATTGGAGCTAGACCGAGGTTTGGATTTCAGGACGCGGAGTACGGATTGAGGTGTGTAGTATCCTAACTGAAATTAATTGAGTATTTACTCCTTTTAGCATTTGAATTCAATTTCTTTCATTTCAATACTCTACTCTTGGTTATGTTTATATGAACGGACGTTGAGCGGGGCTCCCTCCGTTTCATTCTTGTGTGTATGTCTACTACTCCATAGCATGTGCTACCAAATCGATCTCGGTGAATAGTACGACCCGGGTATCTCGTCGTGGCGTGTGTCGGTGCGCCGTAGGTGTAACGCCGGCCATCGAGCAGATCCAGATGCTTGCCCTGCTTGAGTTGGACTCGCCGGCAGTATTCTCTGGAAGAGTTCGAATTACGGTGTAGTCTGACCCTAGGGGCTAGGAACACACTATGAGTTTTTCCTATTATTTATTCATGCGATGAGCGCAGTTGCCTGTATTTATTTTCGCATGTTTATCTAATAGCTTTATTTAAATTTCAGTATTTACTTTCAGTATTGCTCACTTAATTTCCTTGGGAATACTCACGCTGGACTCATCATCTGTCTTTTTGTGATGGCTTGAGTGAAGATCCTAGTACGAGCAGGGGCAAGGGCAAGCTGTTAGAGTACTGTTGAGTTGAGATTGCCTGACTCGTACGTTTGTATTATATTTATTTTGTTTTCATTTTGGGTTTGGGAATTTTGAGATACCTTGTGTATATTAAACTTTTTGTGACTTCAGAGGTATTATGGTTATGTATGGATTTTCCACATTAGGTTTATAGTTTAAGTTACACATTTATAGTATCATTACCTGAGTAAATGCTATAAAGGCTTCCGCTGTGTGTAAATTTGAGGATTTTATGATAACTTAATATATAATTTGACTTCAATACAACTTAATCAATAAAAAGATAATTAATAAGGTTTAAAAAGATAAAATGGAATATGTAATCTAATGTAGCGCACAACTGTCGCTGGTAAGACAGACTGTGGGTCCACATTGGCCCCCGTGGTTGTCTATTTGGAAAATGGGCCGTTACATTTTAGTATCAGGGCCTGGTACCACTGAGGTGGTCCAGCTCAGTGATACCAGGCTCTAGGAATCAGTGGATTTATCTCCAGGTCCCGGGTTCGAGTCCTGGGGGGCGAAAGACCTTGCAAGGGGGCGTGGAGGTGTGGTGCGACTCCAGGGGATTACCATACCACCTGTGCGGTACTAGTTGGCGTGCCTTGCGGGACGGGTTGGGCCGTTACATAGACACTGATTTTTAAGAGGCTAGACAGTACCGTAAGTGTTTTTCGATTGGGAGTCCAAAAATGAAACTATATTTTACAAACAACCAAGTTTTGAAACCCAAAAATCATAATTTCGAAATCATGCAAAAAAATCCATTTTTGAGAAACTTGTAAAATCTGAAATTCAAGCTTAGAAACTCGTTTGGACTCTCAATCTAGTTAAGACACAACTAAGAGAGACCTTAGAATCATTTTAAAACAATTTACATCATTCATGCTTCATTTTTATTTCAATTGAAAGACAAAGAAAGCATAAATTGTACCTAGGGTTCTAATGTTGGTGTGTATGTACTTGATCTCTTTTCTTTGATGATGAATTCCCCCCTTTTCAACCACAATTCCCAACAAATTTCCAAGTGTCTATAGCTCTGATTTATTGTTGAGAAGCATGCATTTGAGGAACAATTTGTTTAAGTGTGTGTATTTATATTTAGTGGTGCTCATCAAATATGACGTGGTTATCTCTAGGAAATCTCATGGTTTATGGGTTCTCCTACAACCCACTAGTTTCCACCAAGTGACACAAAGTATGACACAAACTACACGGGAGTGTGTGTTAGCACGTATCCCGAGGTGAGTCCAAGTGTATCAATTTTTATTAGAAGCTACAAGACTTTAATTTGATTTGCATTTTAAGTACAACCATGGCCTATCATCTTAAACCATTAATTCATATTAAAATAAATAATACTCACAACAACAATAACCACAACAATCCAGTACATGGTATCACACAATCACTAGGGGTGGTCAAACACTCGTGCGCACGAGTGCCCGCGTTTTATCCCTTCTAGTGCAGGCCGCATGTACCTTCGAGACACACACTTATGCCAAGAACACACATACAAGGAATATGGAATGGAATGCCAACAAGTAGATAATAACAAACACAACGGAATGAAAATGAATCACATGATATTTTCTTAGCTGGCTTACTAACTTACAAATGCTTTTTAGGGCAAGTGTACTTACTCGAACTATCGCAACCCGTGTAACAACACTCTCGCATTCCTAGTAAGTATCCCCGAGTTTCCTGCTACCTGACAAGGTTGGAAACTCTAATTAATGGGTTGAATCATTAACTAAACCCTAGGTTGGTACCCTAGCATTTTCTCAGTGTTTTAATGACTCGAACACTTCGTTAACTCAATCGGTAAATCAAACCAAAAATACAACGAAACACAATGACTCTTTTGGGTATTATAACCACACTTATGTAAGCCTAATTATAGGTCTTAAGCTCGGCTCAGTCGTATGTGAAATCACACCATAGTCTCGAGGATCGGTGGTGTGTCCACGACGTCACTACCGTTCAACCAAGTTGAAACACAACTTCGATGTCGTCCAACAATTACGACTCAATACTAAACTTAACATGACCATACACCGGCGAGTAGGAAACTCAGGGTGTGGTCTAACATCCGTAGAGTGTCAACACAGCATGGAAAGGCCGTGTGCACGCCCTACGTCTCGTTGACAACTACTCGACGCAATATAAACAACTCACGCATATCTCCGCCATTACGACTCATCATCATTGATATGGACGCTCCGGGGCTATGAGACTCCATGACGGGCATGGTAAGGTCTCCGACAGCTTCCCATGTCATCGCGTTGACGACATCGCCACGACGGGTGGTTTCCGGCGAGAAGGGTACAACATGCATAACATTACACAAATGACATAATATATCAATAATGCCGCTGTTTTAGGCCACTCCGAGAGTCATGAGACACAAGCATGGACTTAGCTTGGTACCCGACATCCCCGATCATGGTGGCATAGCGGTGGCGTCGCCCACGGCAACGGATTTCGGCGAGGAGGAGCATAACACCCTTGAAATGAACATATCATAAAATACCAAAAGTTTGTGCTCGCCTCACTGTTGTTGACCACTCTGGAGGGCTGTGGGACCCAAGCCAAGGCTTAGTGGGGTCCCCGAAAACCTCCAGTCCCGGTGGTCCAGTGGCGGCGCCGCCCCTATGGGCAGTTTCCGATGAAGGTTCAAAACAGTCCCACACAACACGTCAACAATATCAACTCGCCAAGACACTAAAACAATTCCAACACGAACAAACCGAACACAATAAGGGTTGCGAGGCATCATCGAGGTCATGGAGGTCCCCGACAACCCCTACGCTCGGTGGTTTGGCTAGCAGGGCCGCTCTTCGTGGTGTTTTCAGGCGAGACCCTCAACAGCGAGTAAATTGTCTAATACAGAGCACATGGACAGCAACGACACATATGTAGTGAATCAAAGGTGTTCTGGAGACGTGGGGACTCCAGTGGGTCACGAGGGTCCATCCTCGACTGTCCCCGACCACCGCCAGCCACGGCAGCGACGGCCAGAGGCGAACAACAGCCCAACGAGGAGGAGAAACCAGTAAGAACGAAAGAGAGAGAGAGAGAGAGAGAGAGAGAGAGAGAGAGAGCACACCTCCGGCGACGTCAGTTCCTTCCCCAGTCGACTAGGCGTGGGGTGGCAGTGGTGAGCATAGTGAGAGGCCGAGAGAGAGCAAACCGTGAGAATGAGGGAGAGATCGAGAGAATGAGCGAGAGAGAGAGAGACAGAGAGGATGAGAGGGAGAGATCACGGACCTCTGGTGAGGGTTCCGGCGAGAGGCGCGACTAGCCTGACGAGGGAGAGAGGCGGTGGTGGTGGGAGAGGACGTGAGGTGTGGGTGTGTGTGTATGGAGGAGATGAGTGAATAGTGGATTAGGTTTTGTTTGTTTATATTATATATAAGACAAGTGTGAAATGTCTCTTTTGCCCTCCAATTTACTTCTCACCCACCTCAAAACAGTTGGCCTAATGGGTCTTTTATCCCTTTATCACATCTCAACACACCCACCCATCTCAATGCAAATCTCATGGTTCTCCTCATTTGAGTTGTGTCACTTTAACAATTTCCATCATGTAGTCCGTATGTTGCGTACTTAACTAACTCCCGCGTTCAAACGCGTTCCTCGTCCCGTATTGCTTTGCCCCGGCTCTGATCGCGAGTAGTCTCGCCTTGTCTCGCCAACAAATTAATTAAATTAATTAAAATTTCATTTATTTGTACTCTTTACTTGTTTTTATCCCCCTTTAACTAGTCGAAACCTCACTCAATTAAATATCGCCAACCGGCTCGAAACCCGTAAAATACTATAATACTAATACATACAATCAAAGAATCATAAAATCACTTTGGTGTCGACTCCCAAAGTTCGAAATACTATCCAAGGTATTCACGTAGCGGTCACAATTCTAACAAGTGCAACACAAGTCAGTTAAAAATTTGGGGTTGTTACAACTTGGTGTCACACGTTCACTATAGGTGGTCTCACATTCATGTACAAAAGCGCCTACGTTGCTCTACTAGTGCAGGGCCGAGTTCTCTCGAGATACGCACGCCAAGAACACACAACCAAGGAATATAATGGAATGTCAACAATAGATCATAGCAAATCAGAATAAATGATATTGAATCATATGATATTTCCTTACTGGCTTACTAACATACACGAGCACAAGACAAGTGTACTTACCTGACTAATCTTGACACGTTAAACCAACTCCCGCAACTCTAGTCCATCCACTAGGTTCACAAACTACCTGTCAAGGGTTTGAACCCCAATAGATAGGGTTTATGTTCAATAAATACCCCTAAGTTTCCTTGATTCTTAATAAAATTTCCAGAAATTCCAGTTTACATATTGTCATGGGTGGCGCCGTCTAGAAGGACACGGCGTATTATGGTTACCTTTGGTCTACACGTCGCGAGGGACGCCGCTAAGCTTAAGGCCCACGGTGTTTGGGAAAACTACACAGTTCCAGACGCTCTAGACAACATGCCATATGCAACGCCGTGGGAATTCTCTCTCTCGGCGTCTTGACGGTGGAAATACGAATTAATCGTTCAAGAAACGTCGTGGTGACGCCATCGTGTTCAAATCACTCGTAGCGTCGTCACGACGTGTTATAGGTTCTTCTCTATTGCTCACGTACGCGAGGGATGCCACCAACAAAATGAACTTTGCGGCATCTCTCGCGACATCTTGTTGAACAGAACCTCATAACCTTTCGACGTTTTGGAGACGCCGCCACACACAGTGAGTGTGCGCGTCTCCACGACGTTAGATCAAATTAAATATGGGAAAATTACAGCAACTCAAATTCAACTCTACCCATCACACCACCCTTAGCGATCATCAACAACATGTCATTGGACTTAAAACCATCCAAAATCGGCTTCGGATCATCATCAAAACTTTGGTAATGTCCGGGGATTCGAGATATCCCCAAATAAATTGAAAAACCAAAAGAAAAACAAACACAACATTAACCAACAACATCGGCTCAATGCCGCGCGTTGATCGCCCCGGGCTTGCCGAGAGACCGATGATGCATAGAATCGACTCCGGCGAGGCACCCTTAGTCATCACGATGACAAAATTGAGTAAAACAAATGCAAAAACTGAATAGAGGAGTGAAGAGAGGGTTTCTCACCTTTAATCCGGCGAGAAAAAGGGGTTCCGGCAAAGCTCCGGTCGTCCAGAACCACCTATGTGGTTGTTTTGCTCACCAAGCAAGAAGAGAAGAGGAGAGGAGAAAAGAAGAAAATGAATAGTGAAAAGTGAATCAAGTAGTGGAGTGGTCCTTATATAAGCCCACTCATCATCCACTTGCATACGCACATCTCGAGGCAAATCCATCAGCTCCCCCCTTTGGAGTGTCCCCCAAGTCTAACTCTCCATGTTGACTCTACTAAGTGACTTAGTTGTCACTTAGTTATTCAACTCCCTTGTTGATCCTGTTGTTCTCAACTCGTAACACACCACAACTCGACCATTAGGTGCCCATGGTCTCGTCACGTTCCATTTTAAATAAAATCATCGCATTTATTATTCGAAAAATATTTATTAATGTTTTTTGTGTTTTTAATTCTCTCATTTTCCTATGCGAAGCCTCACTCAGACTAACAAATCGCCAAACGACTCGAGACTCGTATTAGACTATCATACTAATACAAACATCACAGAAATATTAAATTACCTCAATGTCGACTCCCAAAGTCCGAAATACAAAGAAAGTATCACGTAGCCGGGTCATGGTCTTGATAAGTGTAACACAAGTCAGGTTAAATTTTGAGGGTTGTTGTTACAAGCACTACCTAATTATCAGCAGGACTGCAAGAGGTTTCCATGTTAATTATGTTGTTTATAAGTTTAGACGTTGGAGCTAGGGGCGCAATATTAGATCGAGACAAGGGTTTGATCGATCCCCAACAACGTGAATTGCGTCACATTTTATTAGTTCCAATGGGTTTTTTTTTCAATTAGGGTTTGTTTGATTACAAAGGAAATGTTCTATAGTAAAGGAACATTTTCTTAAGAAAGTTTTTCGAGTAAATGTTCATAAGAAAAGTTTACAAAATGTGTTTGATTGCACATATAAAATTTTTTTCCTCATAACTCATCGTAATCAACAAGTTTTAAAATAAATATGGAAACTTACCATATATATATATTAAATAAATATATTAAATTTTATATTTAAAATATAAATTAAATGTGTCTTAATATGGTAAATCACATTTTCTCAAAGAAAACTCAATTTGCCCACCATAATATGTAGGAAAATATATGGGTCTTAATATGGATAATAGGCAATTGCGAAAAAATGTACCGCGAGAAAATTTTGGCTATCAAAAAAATGTCTTTTCCACGGAATTTGTCATTTTCAACGGAAAATCATCTAATCAAACAGGGCCTACAATAGATCTCAAGTGTATATGTTGATGGCCTTTACATGGGGGTATTTATCTAGAATTCTAGATCATAACTCATACTAATACATAACAGCAACACAAGTTGAAACTCACTGAGTATATAAAAGACGTACCAAATAACCCAAACTGCTTTATTTATTCGTAGTAAACATATGTAATATCAAAAGGCAATATAGCACACGTATACGTGCTCAGCCATTTACTTATTCTAAAATTAAAAGCTTGCAGTAGTAGATAGTAATTAGCAATTACAATGGCAAATTCCATTAGGAGAGCCCCAGTTCCTGCATGACCCACGACTGTCACTACCCCTTTTGCAAGATTCCGGGCAACTATTGCTGCAAGTAGCATTATCTCTTGCGCTATGGATATCACACTTCATATGGATGGTTTCGCAACAACTAGCTCCCTCTGCAACTCTCTTATGCACATCTGCATACACATAAGTAACAACCCCGTTAATTATGATCATAATATATATATATATATATACATATATATATATACATACTATATATATAGGACGTAGCAAAAAAATAAAAAATAAAAAAATCAAGTGATCGATGTGGTACTATCAAAACGTAATGCACATGGTAAAAAAAAAAAAAAAGAAAAACCAATAACTTGTTTTTGATGAGTTTATGTTTAAACATATACATAATCACGTACTAGGGCTAACAATGAGGAACACGATCATAATCATGAAAATTGCAGTTGCTCTGGCCATTTTCACAATTAATTTTAATGTTTAATATCTTTAGTTGTGTGGTTGATAGGACTCAGGTGACTAATTTATATAGAATTCTGAGGAGAGTCATTTTTGGTAATTAAGTTTGAATATATTGTGATTTGTTGAATTTGGAATGTTGTTATTCATACTGATAACAACAAAGGAATAGAGATCCGTTAATTGCTTTTATATTTACTGTACGTATTATTCGTATTTCCTATCATATATATGATATTTATGAGGTCCGATCAAAAACAATAAATAAATAATCTCAAATATTAAATTGTTTCCATATAAATATTATTCTCTTTGATCCCTTCTGATTACATTTATTATTTATTTTTTTGAAAACAATTACATTTATTATTATAAACTCATATCTATCCATTCCTATTACTAGGCAATTGGCACGTGCTACACACGTGATGTACAGTAATAATGCATCAATTTCTTTTCTCATTCAAATCTGATACTAAAATATAAATATATATCCACACCGGTGATGGATAATACATCATATAATAATAAAAATACATCACAGAACCCAGTAAAACACCAATACACAATCAATACCTAGGTGCGGGTCATTCCTAGCCTATCCGCAGTGTCCCCGTGTTGTCCGAGCTGGCGTCCTAGTCTGAAATAATTAAATAACGACGTTATAATTATAACGGGCCGTTACAGTGGTGTTCTAGGTTCGATTGGTAGTGAACCGTGTCACACTAACTCAATAATCATATAGCACGAGGGACTCTTACCCAAGTGTCATCAGGGACTCTAACCTCGATGTGTAGACCACCATAGGGACTCTAACCTCGAGTGTCATGCAATGTCAGGTAACATGTGCCGACATTCGCAGAGACTCTAATCTCATGAGTCGTGAACACTTCAATTGAGTACAGGACCTAGATGCTAAAACTACTTTATATATTCCAAAAATGACTTAAGTATGGATTTATCAAGGGATAGAGACAAGTAAATAAATATATCAAAGTACAAAGTATATATTGTCATCCATAATTCCTTTAATCCTAATAGCATGTTATTTATATATAACTTTAATCATTAAAACAACAAGGAACAATGTGGCATCGGAAAATAGAGTCAATGAGTTAAACAAATTGAGAATCACAACAAGGAAGCTCATGATATCAGAACACAAACAATCTAATAGTCAAGCGGACTATGAAACAACAATAATATTGAGAATGAATTGCAAATTAAGTCATCAACGGGTATACTCACTTAAACACGAAAATTGCCTAGCTTATCCGGCCTCCCGACACCCCGACATGTGCACCCCAACTCCTGAAACACTCCCCTAGGTTCCAGAGGTGTTTAGACATGATTTTATGTGGTTTAAGGTCAGTTAAGGTGGGTATTAGGTGTTAATATGTGTTGCAAGAAAATTGGGGAAATTGTAGAAATGTGGCTGTTCAGGACACCCAACGTGCTGAGTGCATAATTTTCTGAGTTTCCTGTAACCCAAATTTGGCCACACCAAAGCCCTTGAATCCCTGTTCCCCTCCACTAGGGATCCAAACACATCCTCTACAACACTACAAGGCAGACACTTCATATATTTTTCATGCATTCATCGAATGCACACGAATTAAAAAGCATGCATTTCTTCAATTTTTCATCAAGAACATGAAACAAGTTGAAAATCCTAAATTGATAAAAAAAAATATTGTAACGGCCCACCCACCCCCGCAAGGCACGCCAACCGGTACCGCACAGTGGTATGACACTCCCCCGAGTCGCTCCACACCTCCACGCCTCTCCTTGCGTGGTCTTTCGCCCCCAGGGACTCGAATGGGACCTGGGGATAAATCCACGATTCCTAGAGCTCGGTACCACCGAGCCGGACCAGCTCGGTGGTACCAGCTCTAGGAATATGTTTTATGTAACGGCCCGATCCGCCCATAAGGCACGCCAACCGGTACTTGCACGCAGGGTGGTATGACACTCCCCTAAAGTCGCACCACACCTCCACGTCCCCTTGCGTGGTCTTTCGCCCTCCAATACTCGAACCCGGACCCAGGGGATAAATCCACGATTCCTACAACTGGTACCACCGAGGTCGGGTCAAACCGGTTCGGGGGACCCACCTCATAATATTTAAAGAATATTTTTTTATTTTATTATTTTATTTATATAAATTAAAAACAGTTTTAAATAAAATAAAATACAGAAAAATAGAGAAAAATAGCTAAAAATTATGGAAAATTTTAGAAAAATATGAAAAATTAGAAAATGGGTTAATAAATGAGTTTTTGGGATTTTCTCGGGATTTTGGCGAGATGTTGTTGGGGTTTTTACTTCGAAAAACGTAAAATTGACATTATATATCTAATTGAAGCTAATTCAATGATAAATAATCTTAGGTACATTTGGGTGATAATTTTGATTGTCGAGTGATTATTGGAGCTAGACCGAGGTTTGGATTTCAGGACGCGGAGTACGGATTGAGGTGTGTAGTATCCTAACTGAAATTAATTGAGTATTTACTCCTTTTAGCATTTGAATTCAATTTCTTTCATTTCAATACTCTACTCTTGGTTATGTTTATATGAACGGACGTTGAGCGGGGCTCCTCCGTTTCATTCTTGTGTATATGTCTACTACTCCATAGCATGTGCTACCAAATCGATCTCGGTGAATAGTACGACCGGGTATCTCGTCGTGGCGTGTGTCGGTGCGCGCGCCGTAGGTGTAACGCCGCCATCGAGCGATCCGATGCTTGCCCTGCTTGAGTTGGACTCGCCGGCAGTATTCTGTGGAAGAGTTCGAATTACGGTGTAGTCTGACCCTAGGGGCTAGGAACACACTATGAGTTTTTCCTATTATTTATTCATGCGATGAGCGCAGTTGCCTGTATTTATTTTCGCATGTTTATCTAATAGCTTTATTTAAATTTCAGTATTTACTTTCAGTATTGCTCACTTAATTTCCTTGGGAATACTCACGCTGGACTCATCATCTGTCTTTTTGTGATGGCTTGAGTGAAGATCCTAGTACGAGCAGGGGCAAGGGCAAGCTGCCAGAGTACTGTTGAGTTGAGATTGCCTGACTCGTACGTTTGTATTATATTTATTTTGTTTTCATTTTGGGTTTGGGAATTTTGAGATACCTTGTGTATATTAAACTTTTTGTGACTTCAGAGGTATTATGGTTATGTATGGATTTTCCACATTAGGTTTATAGTTTAAGTTACACATTTATAGTATCATTACCTGAGTAAATGCTATAAAGGCTTCCGCAGTGTGTAAATTTGAGGATTTTATGATAACTTAATATATAATTTGACTTCAATACAACTTAATCAATAAAAAGATAATTAATAAGGTTTAAAAAGATAAAATGGAATATGTAATCTAATGTAGCGCACACTGTATTTCGGTAAGACAGATCATGGGTCCACATTGGCCCCGTGGTTGTCTATTTGGAAAATGGGCCGTTACATTTTAGTATCAGGGCCTGGTACCACTGAGGTGGTCCAGCTCAGTGGTACCAGGCTCTAGGAATCTGTGGATTTATCTCCAGGTCCCGGGTTCGAGTCCTGGGGGGCGAAAGACCTTGCAAGGGGGGCGTGGAGGTGTGGTGCGACTCCAGGGGATTACCATACCACCTGTGCGGTACTAGTTGGCGTGCCTTGCGGGACGGGTTGGGCCGTTACATAGACACTGATTTTTAAGAGGCTAGACAGTACCGTAAGTGTTTTTCGATTGGGAGTCCAAAAATGAAACTATATTTTACAAACAACCAAGTTTTGAAACCCAAAAATCATAATTTCGAAATCATGCAAAAAAATCCATTTTTGAGAAACTTGTAAAATCTGAAATTCAAGCTTAGAAACTCGTTTGGACTCTCAATCTAGTTAAGACACAACTAAGAGAGACCTTAGAATCATTTTAAAACAATTTACATCATTCATGCTTCATTTTTATTTCAATTGAAAGACAAAGAAAGCATAAATTGTACCTAGGGTTCTAATGTTGGTGTGTATGTACTTGATCTCTTTTCTTTGATGATGAATTCCCCCCTTTTCAACCACAATTCCCAGCAAATTTCCAAGTGTCTATAGCTCTGATTTATTGTTGAGAAGCATGCATTTGAGGAACAATTTGTTTAAGTGTGTGTATTTATATTTAGTGGTGCTCATCAAATATGACGTGGTTATCTCTAGGAAATCTCATGGTTTATGGGTTCTCCTACAACCCACTAGTTTCCAGCCAAGTGACACAAAGTATGACACAAACTACACGGGAGTGTGTGTTAGCACGTATCCCGAGGTGAGTCCAAGTGTATCAATTTTTATTAGAAGCTACAAGACTTTAATTTGATTTGCATTTTAAGTACAACCATGGCCTATCATCTTAAACCATTAATTCATATTAAAATAAATAATACTCACAACAACAATAACCACAACAATCCAGTACATGGTATCACACAATCACTAGGGGTGGTCAAACACTCGTGCGCACGAGTGCCCGCGTTTTATCCCTTCTAGTGCAGGCCGCATGTACCTTCGAGACACACACTTATGCCAAGAACACACATACAAGGAATATGGAATGGAATGCCAACAAGTAGATAATAACAAACACAACGGAATGAAAATGAATCACATGATATTTTCTTAGCTGGCTTACTAACTTACAAATGCTTTTTAGGGCAAGTGTACTTACCTGAACTATCGCAACCCGTGTAACAACACTCTCGCATTCCTAGTAAGTATCCCCGAGTTTCCTGCTACCTGACAAGGTTGGAAACTCTAATTAATGGGTTGAATCATTAACTAAACCCTAGGTTGGTACCCTAGCATTTTCTCAGTGTTTTAATGACTCGAACACTTCGTTAACTCAATCGGTAAATCAAACCAAAAATACAACGAAACACAATGACTCTTTTGGGTATTATAACCACACTTATGTAAGCCTAATTATAGGTCTTAAGCTCGGCTCAGTCGTATGTGAAATCACACCATAGTCTCGAGGATCGGTGGTGTGTCCACGACGTCACTACCGTTCAACCAAGTTGAAACACAACTTCGATGTCGTCCAACAATTACGACTCAATACTAAACTTAACATGACCATACACCGGCGAGTAGGAAACTCAGGGTGTGGTCTAACATCCGTAGAGTGTCAACACAGCATGGAAAGGCCGTGTGCACGCCCTACGTCTCGTTGACAACTACTCGACGCAATATAAACAACTCACGCATATCTCCGCCATTACGACTCATCATCATTGATATGGACGCTCCGGGGCTATGAGACTCCATGACGGGCATGGTAAGGTCTCCGACAGTTCCCCATGTCATCGCGTTGACGACAGTACCGCCACGACGGGTGGTTTCCGGCGAGAAGGGTACAACATGCATAACATTACACAAATGACATAATATATCAATAATGCCGCTGTTTTAGGCCACTCCGAGAGTCATGAGACACAAGCATGGACTTAGCTTGGTACCCGACATCCCCGATCATGGTGGCATAGCGGTGGCGTCGCCCACGGCAACGGATTTCGGCGAGGAGGAGCATAACACCCTTGAAATGAACATATCATAAAATACCAAAAGTTTGTGCTCGCCTCACTGTTGTTGACCACTCTGGAGGGCTGTGGGACCCAAGCCAAGGCTTAGTGGGGTCCCCGAAAACCTCCAGTCCCGGTGGTCCAGGCGCGCGCCCCTATGGGCAGTTTCCGATGAAGGTTCAAAACAGTCCCACACAACACGTCAACAATATCAACTCAGTTCAAGACACTAAAACAATTCCAACACGAACAAACCGAACACAATAAGGGTTGCGAGGCATCATCGAGGTCATGGAGAGGTCCCCGACAACCCCTACGCTCGGTGGTTTGGCTAGCAGGGCCGCTCTTCGTGGTGTTTTCAGGCGAGACCCTCAACAGCGAGTAAATTGTCTAATACAGAGCACATGGACAGCAACGACACATATGTAGTGAATCAAAGGTGTTCTGGAGACGTGGGGACTCCAGTGGGTCACGAGGGTCCATCCTCGACTGTCCCCGACCACCGCCAGCCACGGCAGCGACGGCCAGAGGCGAACAGCAGCCCAACGAGGAGGAGAAACCGGTAAGAACGAACGAGAGAGAGAGAGAGAGAGAGAGAGAGAGAGAGAGACACCTCCGGCGACGTCGGTTCCTTCCCCGATCGACTAGGCGTGGGGTGGCGAAGTGGTGAGCATAGTGAGAGGCCGAGAGAGAGAAACCGTGAGAATGAGGGAGAGATCGAGAGAATGAGCGAGAGAGAGAGAGACAGAGAGGATGAGAGGGAGAGATCACGGACCTCGGTGAGGGTTCGGCGAGAGGCGCGACTAGCTGACGAGGAGAGAGGCGGTGGTGGTGGGAGAGGACGTGAGGTGTGGGTGTGTGTGTGTATGGAGGAGATGAGTGAATAGTGGATTAGGTTTTGTTTGTTTATATTATATATAAGACAAGTGTGAAATGTCTCTTTTGCCCTCCAATTTACTTCTCACCCACCTCAAAACAGTTGGCCTAATGGGTCTTTTATCCCTTTATCACATCTCAACACACCCACCCATCTCAATGCAAATCTCATGGTTCTCCTCATTTGAGTTGTGTCACTTTAACAATTTCCATCATGTAGTCCGTATGTTGCGTACTTAACTAACTCCCGCGTTCAAACGCGTTCCTCGTCCCGTATTGCTTTGCCCCGGCTCCTGTATCGCGAGTAGTCTCGCCTTGTCTCGCCAACAAATTAATTAAATTAATTAAAATTTCATTTATTTGTACTCTTTACTTGTTTTTATCCCCCTTTAACTAGTCGAAACCTCACTCAATTAAATATCGCCCAACCGGCTCGAAACCCGTAAAATACTATAATACTAATACATACAATCAAAGAATCATAAAATCACTTTGGTGTCGACTCCCAAAGTTCGAAATACTATCCAGTATTCACGTAGCCGGGTCACAATTCTAACAAGTGCAACACAAGTCAGTTAAAAATTTGGGGTTGTTACAACTTGGTGTCACACGTTCACTATAGGTGGTCTCACATTCATGTACAAAAGCGCCTACGTTGCTCTACTAGTGCAGGGCCGAGTTCTCTCGAGATACGCACGCCAAGAACACACAACCAAGGAATATAATGGAATGTCAACAATAGATCATAGCAAATCAGAATAAATGATATTGAATCATATGATATTTCCTTACTGGCTTACTAACATACACGAGCACAAGACAAGTGTACTTACCTGACTAATCTTGACACGTTAAACCAACTCCCGCAACTCTAGTCCATCCACTAGGTTCACAAACTACCTGTCAAGGGTTTGAACCCCAATAGATAGGGTTTATGTTCAATAAATACCCCTAAGTTTCCTTGATTCTTAATAAAATTTCCAGAAATTCCAGTTTACATATTGTCATGGGTGGCGCCGTCTAGAAGGACACGGCGTATTATGGTTACCTTTGGTCTACACGTCGCGAGGGACGCCGCTAAGCTTAAGGCCCACGGTGTTTGGGAAAACTACACAGTTCCAGACGCTCTAGACAACATGCCATATGCAACGCCGTGGGGAATTCTCTCTGCGGCGTCTTGACGGTGGAAATACGAATTAACTGTTCAAGAAACGTCGTGGTGACGCCATCGTGTTCAAATCACTCGTAGCGTCGTCACGACGTGTTATAGGTTCTTCTCTATTGCTCACGTACGCGAGGGATGCCACCAACAAAATGAACTTTGCGGCATCTCTCGCGACATCTTGTTGAACAGAACCTCATAACCTTTCGACGTTTTGGAGACGCCGCCACACACAGTGAGTGTGCGCGTCTCCACGACGTTAGATCAAATTAAATATGGGAAAATTACAGCAACTCAAATTCAACTCTACCCATCACACCACCCTTAGCGATCATCAACAACATGTCATTGGACTTAAAACCATCCAAAATCGGCTTCGGATCATCATCAAAACTTTGGTAATGTCCGGGGATTCGAGATATCCCCAAATAAATTGAAAAACCAAAAGAAAAACAAACACAACATTAACCAACAACATCGGCTCAATGCCGCGCGTTGATCGCTTCGGCTTGCTTGAGAGACCGATGATGCATAGAATCGACTCCGTGAGGCACCCTTAGTCATCACGATGACAAAATTTGAGTAAAACAAATGCAAAAACTGAATAGAGGAGTGAAGAGAGGGTTTCTCACCTTTAATCCGGCGAGAAAAAGGGGTTCCGGCAAAGCTCCGGTCGTCCAGAACCACCTATGTGGTTGTTTTGCTCACCAAGCAAGAAGAGAAGAGGAGAGGAGAAAAGAAGAAAATGAATAGTGAAAAGTGAATCAAGTAGTGGAGTGGTCCTTATATAAGCCCACTCATCATCCACTTGCATACGCACATCTCGAGGCAAATCCATCGGCTCCCCTTTTGGAGTGTCCCCCAAGTCTAACTCTCCATGTTGACTCTACTAAGTGACTTAGTTGTCACTTAGTTATTCAACTCCCTTGTTGATCCTGTTGTTCTCAACTCGTAACACACCACAACTCGACCATTAGGTGCCCATGGTCTCGTCACGTTCCATTTTAAATAAAATCATCGCATTTATTATTCGAAAAATATTTATTAATGTTTTTTGTGTTTTTAATTCTCTCATTTTCCTATGCGAAGCCTCACTCAGACTAACAAATCGCCAAACGACTCGAGACTCGTATTAGACTATCATACTAATACAAACATCACAGAAATATTAAATTACCTCAATGTCGACTCCCAAAGTCTGAAATACAGCAAAGTATCACGTAGCCGGGTCATGGTCTTGATAAGTGTAACACAAGTCAGGTTAAATTTTGAGGGTTGTTGTTACAAGCACTACCTAATTATCAGCAGGACTGCAAGAGGTTTCCATGTTAATTATGTTGTTTATAAGTTTAGACGTTGGAGCTAGGGGCGCAATATTAGATCGAGACAAGGGTTTGATCGATCCCCAACAACGTGAATTGCGTCACATTTTATTAGTTCCAATGGGTTTTTTTTTCAATTAGGGTTTGTTTGATTACAAAGGAAATGTTCTATAGTAAAGGAACATTTTCTTAAGAAAGTTTTTCGAGTAAATGTTCATAAGAAAAGTTTACAAAATGTGTTTGATTGCACATATAAAATTTTTTTCCTCATAACTCATCGTAATCAACAAGTTTTAAAATAAATATGGAAACTTACCATATATATATATTAAATAAATATATTAAATTTTATATTTAAAATATAAATTAAATGTGTCTTAATATGGTAAATCACATTTTCTCAAAGAAAACTCAATTTGCCCACCATAATATGTAGGAAAATATATGGGTCTTAATATGGATAATAGGCAATTGCGAAAAAATGTACCGCGAGAAAATTTTGGCTATCAAAAAAATGTCTTTTCCACGGAATTTGTCATTTTCAACGGAAAATCATCTAATCAAACAGGGCCTACAATAGATCTCAAGTGTATATGTTGATGGCCTTTACATGGGGGTATTTATCTAGAATTCTAGATCATAACTCATACTAATACATAACAGCAACACAAGTTGAAACTCACTGAGTATATAAAAGACGTACCAAATAACCCAAACTGCTTTATTTATTTAGTAAACATATGTAATATCAAAAGGCAATATAGCACACGTATACGTGCTCAGCCATTTACTTATTCTAAAATTAAAAGCTTGCAGTAGTAGATAGTAATTAGCAATTACAATGGCAAATTCCATTAGGAGAGCCCCAGTTCCTGCATGACCCACGACTGTCACTACCCCTTTTGCAAGATTCCGGGCAACTATTGCTGCAAGTAGCATTATCTCTTGCGCTATGGATATCACACTTCATATGGATGGTTTCGCAACAACTAGCTCCCTCTGCAACTCTCTTATGCACATCTGCATACACATAAGTAACAACCCCGTTAATTATGATCATAATATATATATATATATATATACATATATATATATACATACTATATATATAGGACGTAGCAAAAAAATAAAAAATAAAAAAATCAAGTGATCGATGTGGTACTATCAAAACGTAATGCACATGGTAAAAAAAAAAAAAGAAAAACCAATAACTTGTTTTTGATGAGTTTATGTTTAAACATATACATAATCACGTACTAGGGCTAACAATGAGGAACACGATCATAATCATGAAAATTGCAGTTGCTCTGGCCATTTTCACAATTAATTTTAATGTTTAATATCTTTAGTTGTGTGGTTGATAGGACTCAGGTGACTAATTTATATAGAATTCTGAGGAGAGTCATTTTTGGTAATTAAGTTTGAATATATTGTGATTTGTTGAATTTGGAATGTTGTTATTCATACTGATAACAACAAAGGAATAGAGATCCGTTAATTGCTTTTATATTTACTGTACGTATTATTCGTATTTCCTATCATATATATGATATTTATGAGGTCCGATCAAAAACAATAAATAAATAATCTCAAATATTAAATTGTTTCCATATAAATATTATTCTCTTTGATCCCTTCTGATTACATTTATTATTTATTTTTTTGAAAACAATTACATTTATTATTATAAACTCATATCTATCCATTCCTATTACTAGGCAATTGGCACGTGCTACACACGTGATGTACAGTAATAATGCATCAATTTCTTTTCTCATTCAAATCTGATACTAAAATATAAATATATATCCACACCGGTGATGGATAATACATCATATAATAATAAAAATACATCACGTAACCCAAGAAAACACCAATACACAATCAATACCTAGGTGCGGGTCATTCCTAGCCTATCCGCAGTGTCCCCGTGTTGTCCGAGCTGGCGTCCTAGTCTGAAATAATTAAATAACGACGTTATAATTATAACGGGCCGTTACAGTGGTGTTCTAGGTTCGATTGGTAGTGAACCGTGTCACACTAACTCAATAATCATATAGCACGAGGGACTCTTACCCAAGTGTCATCAGGGACTCTAACCTCGATGTGTAGACCACCATAGGGACTCTAACCTCGAGTGTCATGCAATGTCAGGTAACATGTGTCGACATTCGCAGAGACTCTAATCTCATGAGTCGTGAACACTTCAATTGAGTACAGGACCTAGATGCTAAAACTACTTTATATATTCCAAAAATGACTTAAGTATGGATTTATCAAGGGATAGAGACAAGTAAATAAATATATCAAAGTACAAAGTATATATTGTCATCCATAATTCCTTTAATCCTAATAGCATGTTATTTATATATAACTTTAATCATTAAAACAACAAGGAACAATGTGGCATCGGAAAATAGAGTCAATGAGTTAAACAAATTGAGAATCACAACAAGGAAGCTCATGATATCAGAACACAAACAATCTAATAGTCAAGCGGACTATGAAACAACAATAATATTGAGAATGAATTGCAAATTAAGTCATCAACGGGTATACTCACTTAAACACGAAAATTGCCTAGCTTATCCGGCCTCCCGACACCCCGACATGTGCACCCCAACTCCTGAAACACTCCCCTAGGTTCCAGAGGTGTTTAGACATGATTTTATGTGGTTTAAGGTCAGTTAAGGTGGGTATTAGGTGTTAATATGTGTTGCAAGAAAATTGGGGAAATTGTAGAAATGTGGTCTTTCAGGGACACCCAACGTCTGAGTGCATAATTTTCTGAGTTTCCTGTAACCCAAATTTGGCCACACCAAAGCCCTTGAATCCCTGTTCCCCTCCACTAGGGATCCAAACACATCCTCTACAACACTACAAGGCAGACACTTCATATATTTTTCATGCATTCATCGAATGCACACGAATTAAAAAGCATGCATTTCTTCAATTTTTCATCAAGAACATGAAACAAGTTGAAAATCCTAAATTGATAAAAAAAAATATTGTAACGGCCCAGCCCACCCCGCAAGGCACGCCAACTGGTACCGCACAGGTGGTATGACACTCCCCTGGAGTCGCTCCACACCTCCACGCCCTCCTTGCGTGGTCTTTCGCCCCCCAGGACTCGAATCTGGGACCTAGGGATAAATCCACAGATTCCTAGAGCCTGGTACCACTGAGCTGGACCAGCTCAGTGGTACCAGGCTCTAGGAATATGTTTTATGTAACGGCCCAGTCCGCCCCGCAAGGCACGCCAACTGGTACTGCACAGGTGGTATGACACTCCCCTAAAGTCGCACCACACCTCCACGTCCCCCTTGCGTGGTCTTTCGCCCTCCAATACTCGAACCCGGGACCTGGGGATAAATCCACAGATTCCTACAGCCTGGTACCACTGAGGTCGGGTCAAACCCGGTTCAGGGGACCCACCTCATAATATTTAAAGAATATTTTTTTATTTTATTATTTTATTTATATAAATTAAAAACAGTTTTAAATAAAATAAAATACAGAAAAATAGAGAAAAATAGCTAAAAATTATGGAAAATTTTAGAAAAATATGAAAAATTAGAAAATGGGTTAATAAATGAGTTTTTGGGATTTTCTCTGGATTTTGGCGAGATGTTGTTGGGGTTTTTACTTCGAAAAACGTAAAATTGACATTATATATCTAATTGAAGCTAATTCAATAATAAATAATCTTAGGTACATTTGGGTGATAATTTTGATTGTCGAGTGATTATTGGAGCTAGACCGAGGTTTGGATTTCAGGACGCGGAGTACGGATTGAGGTGTGTAGTATCCTAACTGAAATTAATTGAGTATTTACTCCTTTTGGCATTTGAATTCAATTTCTTTCATTTCAATACTCTACTCTTGGTTATGTTTATATGGGCGGACGTTGAGCGGGGCTCCCTCCGTTCCATTCTTGTGTGTATGTCTACTACTCCATAGCATGTGCTACCAAATCGATCTCGGTGAATAGTACGACCCGGGTATCACGTCGTGGCGTGTGTCGGTGCGCCGTAGGTGTAATGCCGGCCATCGAGCGGATCCAGATGCTTGCCCTGCTTGAGTTGGACTCGCCGGCAGTATTCTGTGGAAGAGTTCGAATTACGGTGTAGTCTGACTCTAGGGGCTAGGAACACACTGTGAGTTTTTCCTATTATTTATTCATGCGATGAGCGCAGTTGCCTGTATTTATTTCCGCATGTTTATCTAATAGCTTTATTTAAATTTCAGTATTTACTTTCAGTATTGCTCACTTAATTTCCTTGGGAATACTCACGCTGGACTCGTCATCTGTCTTTTTGTGATGGCTTGAGTGAATATCCTAGTACGAGCAGGGGCAAGGGCAAGCTGCCAGAGTACTGTTGATTTGAGATTGTCTGACTCGTACGTTTGTATTATATTTATTTTGTTTTCATTTTGGGTTTGGAAATTCTGAGATACCTTGTGTATATTAAACTTTTTGTGACTTCAGATGTATTATGGTTATGTATGGATTTTCCACATTAGGTTTATAGTTTAAATTACACATTTATAGTATCATTACCTGAGTAAATGCTAGAAAGGCTTCCGCTTTGTGTAAATTTGAGGATTTTATGATAACTTAACATATAATTTGACTTCAATACAACTTAATCAATAAAAAGATAATTAATAAGGTTTAAAAAGATAAAATGGAGGATGTAATCTAATGTAGCGCACAGCTGTCGCTGGTAAGACAGACTGTGGGTCCACATTGGCCCCCGTGGTTGTCTATTTGAAAAATGGGCCGTTACATTTTAGTATCAGGGCCTGGTACCACTGAGCTTGTCCAGCTCAGTGGTACCAGGCTCTAGGAATCTGTGGATTTATCTCCAGGTCCCGGGTTCGAGTCCTGGGGGGCGAAAGACCATGCAAGGGGGGCGTGGAGGTGTGGTGCGACTCCAGGGGAGTGCCATACCACCTGTGCAGTACCAGTTGGCGTGTCTTGCGGGGCGGGCTGGGCCGTTACATAGACACTGATTTTTAAGAGGCTAGACAGTACCGTAAGTGTTTTTCGATTGGGAGTCCAAAAATGAAACTATATTTTACAAACAACCAAGTTTTGAAACCCAAAAATCATAATTTCGAAATCATGCAAAAAAATCCATTTTTGAGAAACTTGTAAAATCTGAAATTCAAGCTTAGAAACTCGTTTGGACTCTCAATCTAGTTAATACACAACTAAGAAAGACCTTAGAATCATTTTAAAACAATTTACATCATTCATGCTTCATTTTTATTTCAATTGAAAGACAAAGAAAGCATAAATTGTACCTAGGGTTCTAATGTTGGTGTGTATGTACTTGATCTCTTTTCTTTGATGATGAATTCCCCCCTTTTCAACCACAATTCCCAACAAATTTCCAAGTGTCTATAGCTCTGATTTATTGTTGAGAAGCATGCATTTGAGGAACAATTTGTTCAAGTGTGTGTATTTATATTTAGTGGTGCTCATCAAATATGACGTGGTTATCTCTAGGAAATCTCATGGTTCATGGTTGCTCCTACAACCCACTAGTTTCCAGCCAAGTGATACAAAGTATGACACAAACTACACGGGAGTGTGTGCTAGCACGTATCCCGAGGTGAGTCCAAGTGTATCAATTTTTATTGGAAGCTACCAGACTTTAATTTGATTTGCATTTTAAGTACAACCATGGGCTATCATCTTAAACCATTAATTCATATTAAAATAAATAATACTCACCACAAAACTAGCTACCTGGTCCCTCGGCTCGCTCGCAATTCGAGGCGCATCCCCGCTCTCATCTCGATACCTACACTACATGAACTGACTTAATAAATCTACACAAATACATAACACTAGGCATACATCGATACAAAAATAAAATATTCCTTGACCACGTGCCTCGATCGGTGTACACATCACGGTGTGGGTCCCACGTTATGGGTCGGGGATCCTGCTTAGGAATCAAAACAGGGGTTAAAGATTTGGGTTGTGACAGAAACATTAATTAATTCTTAGCAAATAGTATCATCGGGTCCTTGAACTCTCAAGTTTTTTGTTTATTTGGACTTCAAACTTTTATCAGTTCACTTTTGGTCTCTAAACTTTCATTTCCCTCTACTTTTGGTCTTTTGTTAAGTTTGATGAGTAATGGATACTAATGAAATTTCTTGGGTTGATGAATCAGTTGTGAACTGCCCGTGAATAGTCGTGAAGCACTTTGTTAGCAAACTGTTGTTATCCAAACTTAATAAAAGGACCAAAAGTAGAGGAAAATGGAAGTTCAAAGACCAAAAATGAACTGATGAAAGTTTGAGAACTAAATTAACAAAAGCTCAAAAGTTCAGAGACCAAATGATACTTTATGCCTTAATTCTTTCCCTTGTACTATTATTCTTTGTAATTCTTACTAGGGGTGGCAAAAAGTGTCCAGAAAAATTTTCTTGTCCGTTTAAAAAATAGGTACGGGTCTGAACAAAATTTTCAAAAAAGTGGGTACCCCCTTAGCGATTAATTCACATTATATTTTATTTAGTTATTGGTATATTTAAATATTTTCATGATTGTATTGTAATTCACCAATGATGATGTTGTTTTTATGTAGAAACTTGTAAGACATGAATTTTGAATATATAATATGTTTTTTTTATGGTAATAGAATCTACAGTGACAAAAAAATCATGTATTTTATAAATAGGTGAAAAAAATAATTTTATAATATTGAAAAACAGGTCCGTACAAAAAATGGGTCTTGTATGTTTTATAATTAAACATACGGGTCTGGACAAAAAAAAGTGTCCGTTTCAAAAACGGGTACGTGTCCGAACACTAATTTTAGTCGTTATTAATGGGGGTGTCCGATCCGTACCCGTCCGGATTCGTTTTCTTGCCACCCCTAATTCTTACCATGACTTAACTTTTTTCTTCTTTAGGCTTCAAAAAAAAACTTTTACCTTTTTTGACAAAACTAATACTTTTTTTTTTTCTTTCATTTACAAAACTAAAACTTCACTTTAAGAAATAACGCCTTGGCCTAAAATATTGTTTAGAAATTAAATTAATTACCATTTACATAATTCATAAAAATGGGGTGATGGGGCAAAATTATTTCAAAAATTAAAATAAAATAAAATAAAAAACGCAGCAGAATTTGTTCAATTGGTACAATTTGAGACGTGGCATTATTAGAATGTGCACAACTGAAGTTCCTAGAAAAAAACTCAATTCAAAAACAGATTAAAACTCCAACTTTTCAAGAAATTGGAATCTACCACACTTGGTTAATGAATTGGTGTTGTGGCCATGGTTATAAATCTGATCAAGCTGGTTACAAGTTGCAAGTGCACGCATTCAATGCTAGAACTAATTGACAAGTACTATATGCATATATATTTAGGTCTCGGCCCAATGTGAAGCTAGTGATTGCTATCTCAGTTTGTGTTGCAAAGATGAATGTTATGTTTTAAATGACTGAATTGGCTAGACTTGAAAAGCGCAAATCAGTTTGTTTTATTTGGTTTAGTTTTTATACTCAGAAAGTCAATTAGGTGAGGTTGTGAATTTGTGATAGACCTAGCATTTTGTTTTGGAGGATCTTGAAAAGTTAGTATTTTGTAGTCCATATCTAAGCATTTACGTTTTTCAGTCTTTAATTTCATTGAACAAATAGGTAAGCTTTGTATTCTAATTCCTAAAAAAAAATAAAATTGATTGTTGTTGCTGTTGTTTAGTGACATTGCATGCCGTCTCAAATTTATATTTCCAAGGATTTTGGAATTGTTAATTTAATGTTTACTTTGAGAGACTTGGGAAAGAATTACAAATACATTTGTCGTAAGACAGATGAATTATTTGATCCATTGAACTAGTATGCATGCTAAATTTACTAATGTGGTTCTTCGACTTCCTATAGACAGGCTGATTCTTGACGTTTCCGCGTGCTTAGTTCATCCAAATCATTTAGAGAAATGGATTCTCTATTTCTCAAATTCAGAACTTAGGAGAACATCATCTTTCTTTAGATTTCTTTCATATTTCATCTTTGTTTGGCATTGTTGTAGAAATTCCTTCTCTGATCTTCACCTCGTCACCCACTACCATATTTAAGATATGTACCTCATGCTTTGTTGATGTCAAGCTCCCTCAATCACTTCTTTCAGCTCCCCGTCTCAATACTTTAGAGATGTTCGGTGCCAAGACGTTTGAATTGTCGATTGTTTTAAAATTTAAACCAATTAGTTTCAAAGAAATAAATGACTCTAGAGTGGTACTCGATTCTACAAAGCTCACCACCCTTGTTTTTAATGGACCATGTTATCCAAATTGTCTCCCTTGTTGGACATTTTCAAAAGAATTGTTTAGTCCCACATTGGTTAGAAACTTCAAGTTTAAGAGTATATACTCTTACACTACATTGTGTGTTATAGAAAAACCACAAGAGCTATACGAAGTGAACTACATGCGTAGCACATCTCATTTAGCATGAGGTGCGTGAGCGCGTACCTCTCGAAATTAAATTAACATTTGCTTTTTTCATCTTTCACTATTGCAAAGTGAAAGCTGTTTTTGCTTCATCGTATCTTCTAAGACTTTTGCTGAGTGGAACATTGAACTGAGTGGATGCATTAAAACTGCTCCACTACCCCCCTTTCTTCTCTAACTAGTTTTGACCAGAGGTCTATAAGAGAAAGGTTTCAGGAGGAAGAAGATCATCTCGAAATTAAATTAACATTTGCTTTTTTCATCTTTCACTATTGCAAAGTGAAAGCTGTTTTTGCTTTATCGTATCTTCTAAGACTTTTGCTGACTCTTGCAGTATAGAGAGTAAAATTTCCTTTAGAAAAGTGGCAGTGTTACACGCTTTGAAGTCGTTGCAAATTTCTTTGCTCTAACATCTCTCCTGGATTCCTCAACACAAGAGGATTCATTCACGTTTTGAGGGGAAGGGTGGGTTCCTTAAACAGATTGATTGACTGATGACCTGCATGTTGGAAAGGCTGCATTGGCTCATCCATTCCAAAGTTTTATTTATGGATTTTAACTAATTAAGCTTTAGAGAGTCTTTTCATTATATATTCATGCACCCAGCTGTACTTAACTGGTATTCCTACATTATCTCACCAGCCGAATTACATTTTGGGCCGAAGAAAGAAAGTGGGATTCTTTAATTAGACTGAGAGAGCAATGAGAATTGCATCCTAGGAAATTATGTACTCTTAAAAATTTCCTCTCTTCATTTCTTTCTAAAAGGAAAAGATGGAAGGTGAAGACAGGCTCAGTGAATTACCAGAACGAATTACTAGGAGATATCAAGACCATAAATTTGGTCGATCAATTTCTACTTGGACTTTGCACCTTTACACAGCCTGATTCTCAATGTTTCGAAGCCCACAATTCAGTCAGATTGCTTAAACAGATGGATGTCTATTGCTCTAACACAAAACCTTAGAGAGCTTCAACTATTCTTTGGTTTTGATTGCTCGTTTAGCAAGCCAATTCGAATTCCTTCTCTGATCTTCACCTCAACACCCATTACCATATTTAAGGTATCAACCTCATCCCCGTCTAAAATCAAGTTTCCTCAATCACTTCTTTCAGCTCCCCATCTCAAGATTTTATAGTTGGAAGGCGACATGCTTCCAAAACTAAATTCAAAAGGGCTGGTGAGTTTTAGTTCCATCTCAATTTATGTTGCAGATGAATGTCGATGTTTTAAATGATTTTGCTCGACTTTGTGTAGAGAAGAGCTTGGAAAGTTAATATTTTGTAGTCCAAAATGTGAACAAATAGAGAGAAGCTAGGAATCCAAAATGTGATGATCATATATTATAAGGCATTCCAAAATGTGATTGACAGCAAGTATATATTGGGTGGCTTGTTTGTAAGTTTTTTAAGTTTGTTGTGACTTGTGAAAGAAAAATGGTTTGTGACTCCAATCCCTATGTCGCCTGCGTCCTTGTACAAATGACATGATGTATTGGAAATGCGTCTCCATCTCCCTCGGCTGCCAACTGTCTGCATTCAAGCGGCCAACACTGAATGAGTTATCTTTGTGGGAGCACAGCTATCTGCAGCCTGCAGGTCATCACGATCATGTTTCCTCAAGACCTCCAAGTTTTTTAGAGGTTGGTGTTCTATTTCCAAATCTTACATCTTTCCATTTCTATGACATGTGTTTTTCCTTTTAAAATCTTATTGCCTTTGAATGATGTCAATTCAAACTTAAATAGGTGCGAATAAGCAAGTCCGCCATTTATTAAATTATTAGTTGTCTCTAACATTAAGATCCTTGAAAAGTACAAGAAGAAATAGAAGAGAAACCAGGGCCTTCACAGACTGAAAATTAAGGAAAAACAATATAGCAGAAATCGCAAAGCAAGGCAGAACCGTAACCGATATTTCTCCATTCTTTGATGACATCAATCACGACCAAGGCTTGAGCTCCTTCATAATAGAGAGCCATCTAGAGCAATCTCAATCCCAAATTGTTGTAAAATCCAAGTCCTCCACTTAGGTAATGTTGCAAATAGGTAATGCTGCAAATGCAGAATAACTAAGAATTAAAAAACAAAAATAATTATACAAGAAAATGTCTCTCGAAAGTAGAAAGTCGTATTTGTACTTATAATGAACTTTAATTCTTAACACACGGGAAAAATAGGAGGGACTTGAATGGTTTGGAATGCACACCATCAATTGCACAAAATCGAGCACAATGGAAGAGTTTGATTCATGTAGCAGACTCCAATTAATTTGGGATTGAGGCTATGTTGTTGTTGTTGTTGTAGCTCCAATTCTATTTGATCTCTTAGAACTGAGGTTTTTGTTACTAAGTAGAATACTCTCACTTGTATAGGAAATAATGTCTAACATATCAACCACAATCAAAGATGACTACACCAAGAAAGATTACACCATAAGGAAATTAGTCATTGGAAATATTAAAGTCACCAGAAAAAAATTATCAACGATGAATTGTGCATGCATAAATACAAAGGTGAGCAAAACCTTCCCCTTTTAAGAGAGACAAAAAAAGATTAGAAATATTAATATGAAAGGATTGATTTCGTGATTTCATCGCATCGCACATAGAGAGAAAATATACTAACATACTTACCTTTCAAGATTCTGAAGTGATACGTTTAGAGTTGAGCTTGATGATTGCTTTCACTAAACATCATAGTTAACTTGAGGTTGCAGAAGCGCACAAATTTCATTATCTTTTTCTTCTGCTGCCGCGAAATGAGATTGAGGAACTTCTCTTGTTGAATTTTTCCACTGCAGTCCTGCCCACCATTCACTTGTTCCATAAATTATCCCTGAAGCTGAAAAGTCATTAAATGGGAATTGTTGAAGTTTCGGACAACTAAATACCGCCACAACCTTTAGAGAGTTGCATATCCATGCCATATTAGAGGATATGCAACGAAGTTCGCCAAGATGATCGAGGACTAAAGTATGTAGCTTTGGGAGAAGGATTTCAGAAGTGGTTATCACACTACCATCACTTGGACCTTCTATAAGTTCTTCCATCATTCTACAATATGCAATCCTCATGAACTCCAAATTCTTAAGTTCTTGCAAAGTATTGACAGTTAATTGATTTTTCAACTGGCAGTCGCTTACAATCAAGTATTTTAAATTTTCGAGGCAACCTTTCGACAATGACCCACGGGAAAAAACTTCCAATCCAAAGTACCAATCAAGGGAACAAATCTCTGAGGAAGCCAATGGAAAATTGTCATCCCTAAAGAGTGTATGCAC
Source organism: Stephania japonica (assembly GCA_039657345.1). Classification (NCBI taxonomy): domain Eukaryota; kingdom Viridiplantae; phylum Streptophyta; class Magnoliopsida; order Ranunculales; family Menispermaceae; genus Stephania; species Stephania japonica. The sequence goes on from CM077566.1 coordinate 6,644,352, forward strand.
GTGGTCTTTTATTCTTGGACGCTCGGAAAAGTTACATTGTATCAAGTAAACCTCCTTAACATATCCCAAATTCTTCAAACATTGTGATCCAGATAAATTTGGAATTACGCATCCATTAAATCACAACACTTCCGTGTCACGAGGGAATTGAAAACTAGACTAGTTTCCATCAAGAAATGCTATTGACACAAGCTTTCTGCTGTAATTTCCACTTGGAAAAATCTTGTAAGCATCATAGAATAAGGTAAGAGAAGTACCTAAGTGGAAACTCTTCAGCTTATTCCACTGAATGCATTCAACAGCCTTAAGATAGTTGTCGAACTCTTGAAAGCTTATGCTAAGATTTGTCAAGTGCTTCAAGTTAGCTATTCCCTGGATACATTTGGCAGCAATTCTTGAAGATTTGGCCAGTACGTCAGATGATCGCATGCGTAGTTCTTCAAGAAGAGTTATCTTTGATATCACATCTGTATCAAAGTTTCTTAGACCTCTAGTTCCGTCTAAGTTCAGAAATCTGAGGTTGACCAAAGCTTCCATCCCCTCAGGTGTTTCCTCAATCCAGCTATCGCGCATGCTTAACAACATTAGTCCCTTGAGCTTGCCTAGTGATGGTATCTTTTTCACTTTAAGATTTTCCAAAAACAAGACTCGAAGATTTGCCAACTCAGAAAGTGATTCAGGCAACTCCACCACCTCAAGAAAGGAAATGTCGAGAACTTGAAGTGCAGGCATTTGGGAGAAAAACATTCTTGGAATCGACATTTTCCATTCTTGCATAGCTAGATTGGCCTTTCTGAGGAACAAGGTGGATAGATTAGGACAACTAGGTTGATCTGGAAATGTCTCAAGATAGACATTAACCAATGAGATTTTACAAGCCTTTCCAAACTCTTCTTGCGGCCATGTTCTCAATTCCAATCCAGCTTTGGATTATACATTGTCACGCCTCGCAAACACTTTGACATTTTCCAATAGGCAAGAATCTTTTAGCAATGCAGTATGCTGATGTTGACCTGCCCTTGCTTGTATATCCTTCTGCCATCCAATGCTCAATTAGCAATGCAGTATCTATTTGATAATCTTCCGGATAAAAAGCGCAATACAAGAAACAACTCTTGGCCTCCTCTTTCAAGTTGTCATAACTGAACCTTTGAATTTTAAATACCTTGTCATCCATATCTAAATCATCCCCCCTTGAGTTCTTCAATTCATTCACAGCGTTGCTCCGCTGATTGGTGCTGCGCTTTCGTCTCATGGAACAACCAACTGTGATAATGGCTAATGGTAAGCCTGCACATTCCTTGGAAACTCGTTTCGCCAGAGGTTCAATGGTAGACATATGGACTTCTTTATAACGGTTGTCTTGCCTACACCCCCCATGCCATGCACTCCGACCTTCCAAATTTTTGGGTCCATCAACAGTTTCATTATCCTATCAGTTGTTGAGTCACCGAATATCTATCGTTGGTGGGTTCAGCATAATTTCTTTAGGTTGTGGTTGATCAATCACCAGCCCATCTGAGAATTGCCGTGCTCGATGCTCCTCCACTTCTCGAGTCTTGTCAACAACCTGTTTTGCAAGCCTCAACCGCGAGGCACAATTGGAGAAGAAACAGCGAGCTTTATGCTTTTCAAATGATTCCTCAATGTCCCTCACTTCAGACTTGACTCCCTCCACATTTTGTAGCCAATGCAAGACCTCTTGTAGAGGCAGCTTTCCTCGTTCTTCTGCCAATTCAATCTGTGCCTTTGTATCAAACTCCTTGGTGACTAGTTGATCTCTCTTCCCTTTCAAGATTTTCAGATTACTTGAGAGCTTCCTAAGCTGATTGATTCGACGAGATATATGAGCCTCCATTAAATTGAATTGACAATGAAGTCAGAGAGGACAATGTGATGAAGAACTGAACAGAGAAATTGAGAAAAGTGTAATTGTTAGGTTGGAAGGAAAGAAACTGAATGGTGTGAATAAGTGTTGGATAAGCATGCAAGATGCTGAGTTGCTTTAGTTAGCAAAAATTGAGACTTGAGAGCCATGTGGTTCCTGATTACCACTTTATTAAAGGAGATGCTTTTCTTCCTCCTTTTTTATGAGACTTACTAATCTTTACTAGTGATTTTTGGAAATCAATGATATCAAACTGAATAGAGTTCAAATCTATGTCTATAAATGAAGAGAAGGGCACCTTTATTTATTTTTTTCTTTTTTAACACTTCTACACCTCTTTTTTATTTATTTTTTATTTTTTACAGGAATACGTTGCGATGGTTAGAGATGTTTATGACGGATAATGTGAGGAAGAGGCGGAGAAAATGCAGTTGCTTCAACGTTATTGTTTGTGGAAACACAAATTAAGGAAGAAAAGTAGTCTTCACAATTTGAACATTCTCTTCTTGTTGACAAAGAAAAGAAACTTCATTTTCCACGTGTTTGTAAAGAATTATTTCAGTTTGAAGGTACATATATAGATACCACCACATTTTTTGTAAAAAATTTAATGTTTCAAAATATATGCACAGATGCATTCTGAGGTCTTACCTTGCAGAAGTAAAGCAATAATAAGAATAAAAAAGTTTTTAGTTCTCAGCCTTGCTTTATGCATATTAAATGGTTGCTTGTGTTCTTTGTTACGGCATTGATTTATGTTTCTTTTGTTCAAAACACTGGTATCATATCCTGAGAGAGGTGAATCAATGTGCAGACCATTTGGAAAATTTAGCACTTGCTCATCAGCAGTAAGTAGAATGTAGCCAAGGCTACATATCTGAAGCACCAAAAAGAAAGAGGAAGGGTGCATTATGTATTTCATCTTCTCAGCATCAATGCTAATCATTCTTGAAAAATATAATCAAATGAAAAATTTTGAATTTAATTATGTGTTTTCTTTCTCAGAAAAATATAATTCTATGTTACTGATGGTCAATTTAGTACTTCAGTTTTTCAAATTTTTCCTCTTTCTTCTACCATATACTATATAATAATTTCTACTTTAGGATTAGTGTACTCAAAAAGCATAATGAATAGGTAAGAACTTTTACAACCTCCCTAGCAATAACTGCTTTGGCTTTCTAAAACATTTTTTCAATTTTTTTTCTTTATGAAGCTATGTGTAATCACTCTAGTACGTTGATCCAAGCGGTTTATAAGGTATTGGGCATGTTATGATTTTGGGCATGTTATCATCAAACGAAGTTGATCCAAGGAGTTTATAGTTTTGGGCATTAAGGAAAATACTAGAATGAGACAGCGAAAAATCACATGACGTATATATGTAATAGGCGTAAGCTAGAGATGTACTTTGATATTTTAGAATCAACAATGAAATGCAATTCTCTAGGTCTCTATCTTCTCTCTTCCTCCTCTAACCCTAATTCTTAATCTTCTCTTTAATTCTCTTCTTTAAATCAATTCGTCTTTCTCTCTCAATCTCTTATATCCAATTTCTCTAATTAAAACTACAATAAACTACACTAATGGTTGGCGTCATCACACCTGAACTCACATTGGGGAGTTGTTCACACGTCTCGACTAGCGTGTTATACATCTAGATTTGTGTATGCCCATGTCCCGAGACGTGCACAGTCGGTTTGTGTGTAGTCATTCTAGCAAGATTTTATCATCAAAAGAAATGGGAAAATGCTAAAATGACAATACAATGTCACAACACAAGGCACAACAGATGATGTGTCACGTGGCCCCACATCAAAATGGGGTGTTGGATATGTCTTTTTATGGGACTGATGTGGGGCCCATGTGACACATCATCTAATGTGTCTTGTGTTGTGAGATTGTATTGTCATTCTAACATTTTTCAAAGGAAATTGATCTCACTGGTCACAGAATTAATCACCACTAATTGCGCGGGAAAACACAACAGATTTCAAATTTAGTGCTTGTTTTATAACCGACGCTCAGGCAGAGTGAGCGAATTACCAGATCACCTTCTCCTTCCGCGATTGATTGCCATAAGCTCTAATAGACAATCACATTTCAACCAATTTATACAGTTGGAGAACTCCTACATTTAAGCAAGAGGGCTAGATGATGCAAGCTTAGGGCTTTAGTTCCGGGGGAGCTTGAGGTATGCTCGCTTTCTGTTTGTAGAAATGACTTGGTTAATGGTTGGTACTCTTAAAACTTCTAATTATTGTTCGTTAAGTCGAATTTGTTGAGTGATATTTGGGATGTTTCGAGTTTCGCATTTATTTTTTCATACTTACTGTGGCTTCTCTCTATTTTGAAACTGATTATTCATCTGTTGCATCCAAAGATTTCATTTTCCAGGAGTTCCGGATACATTAATTGGAAGAGCTGCCTACTTCCTATGCTAACTTAAAGAAGTTGGAGTTGATAACCATTATTGAAAACAACTTAAGTCTTACTTGGTTGACTTCTTGCTCGAATGTTGTTCTTCCATGCAAAATCTTTTCTTGCAAGTGATGGAGGTAGAGATTTAAAACTTCTCTTTATTTCTTTTTTTCTTTCTTTTTTAAATAAGAAACCTACTTACGCACTCCACTCCTCACATGGGAAAACTTGAACCCTCGTACTTTTGAATAGGTGAGCGCATGCCAACCAGTGGAGTTACCACTTGGTGGTTGGCACAATTCGGAACTTCTCTTAGTATTCTGCTTGAACCTACTTCAATAATCTCTTGCTGTCTTGATGATTATAGCGGAAAAGCTTACCATGAAAATCACAATTTGTAAAGCTGCCCATACATATTTTGTCAGTTCTTCAATTATGATGCATCTACAACTTTTCCCAAAAACATGCAAGTGAATTTACCTCTGAAGAAACTGATGTTGGTTCTCGTATTAATGAATTTGAAGACTATGGCTTCCTACTGTCTGCATAAATTTTTTAACTTCACGTGCCAATTTAGCCAAAATAACTGCGACAGGTCTCTTGGCTCTTAAAAAATTATAAAAAGACTCAAAACTCATGTGATAAGGCTTAAAAAACAGAAAGCTTTCAAGAATAAAAAATAAATAAAAAAACTCCTTAGAAGCTCCAATTGAGTTTAGAAATATTTTTTTTTTGTGAAAACAATTTAGAAACATTTTGAATTTGAATCTTCTTAGATGTGCTTGACCTTCTTTCCATTTATGTCTAGATCTTCTTACTATACATGTGTCTAGATCGATGCTTGGAAACATTTTGAATTCTTGAACGCTTTCTGTTTTTTGAGCCTTGTCATCATGCCTTATGGAGCTTCTAAACAAGGCATCAAATTGGCAATATGCTCCAAATGATATTTGTTTGTACATGAATTTTATTAATCCCTTCCAAGCACCTGAAAAAAAAAATCAATCGATACCATAAAAGATATGCATTACTAGAAGGTGTTAATGTATAAAGTTTTAATTTCATGTAACAAAAAAAAAAAAAAAAAAAAAAAAAAAAAAAAAAAAAAAAAAAAAACACCAACAAACATTGGCAATCTTTACAAGCTGATCATGGTTGTCATGCAACAAAAGAAATGCATAGTTACTGTAAGACCATATTATGTGTCTCAAACTTATGTCTTAATCTATGTAACTAGTGAATTACCTAAAGTCTCTCGAGCTCCCTTTAGATTACCAATTTGATGGGAATTAGTATTAATGTGGGAAGCTTAAAGGTTCTCCCTGTAGCCTATAAAAAGACATTTGTACCATCAAACAAAGTGTCGAATGCATTGAGACTCATGAGGGCGATAAGGTTTTGGTGTAGTGCTTAAGGTATTTTAACTAGATAATCACTTCTGCAGTTAATTCTCTATTGATATATTTCTTATGTTTAAGAATGTTTAGAGTTACATCATAAAGGGCCCTAAGCGTATCCCCTCATTTGAAATTCGAATGAGTAAGTCATTGAAGCTACTCGTTTGAGATCTTGGTAACAGATAAAAGAAAAATCCTTTATCTTACAAAAAAATAAAATAAAAAATGAGACTATAGGCGCTGAAATGACCGAGGGAATTACCACATCCCGATTCTAAAACTACTAAAGCAGAAAACAGAATCCAAACATGGCACATTGTATATAAATTACCCTGGATGATCAAAGATTCAAAACCTGGATGTGATTCCTGTGATCATCTTTGACAAGCAAGCACCTATATAAACGTTTAGAGCGAGAAATGACATGAAGCATCTTCTATACAAATTCTTCTCATCTCATCTGTATGGATGAAAACAAACATATTAGAGAACACTTAAAGCCCATATGGCCATATCTACACTCTGCTAATAATAATTTGTCAGAACTCTGGGGGTTCAAATTCCCAATGATTTCTTAAAGTGAATGTAACTCTTGGTTTTACTAGCAGACCATTGTAGGGGATATAATGACTAATGGATCAATCATGTACATGATTGGATATGCACATATTATGAATGTTAAACAAGAAAAAATTAGACATAGAGTAACTATTGGGGGGTTCCAGAGAATATCGACGATAAACATACATACACATGCAAAGGTTTTGCCCCTTGAAGAGAGACATCAAAAGATCCACATTTTAGGATTAATTAATAGGAACGCACCACACATAAAGTAACTAATTGTATTAAAAACATAACTATCAAGATTCTAAAAGTGAGAACAAACCTGAATTTGCCTCTTAATTAGAAAAGGAAGTATGAAGGACTATTGGCACATATGTTTGAGTTGAGCAAGCTTAGTGGTTTTACTAGAAAGTAAACTGCGATTAACATTACTCTTACGCTGATGTGACAGAAAATTAAATCTCCCTGGAGCAAATTGGTTTGGTTTTTAGCATTGTACGCTATTATGCCTCAAAAAAAAGATAAAGAAAGAAAGCAAATAGAACATTAAAGAGTTCATCAGAAGACCTCAAAAATAAAGAGTTCATCAGGAAATTAAATCCAGGGTGCATTTGAATACCCTGACCTTTAGGAGAAATAGTGACCAAAGACCATAATTAGAGATGTTCACACCACAAAATATTACAGGAAAAGAAAGAGAAAAAGAAAACCAAGCATAGTAGTCCTGAAAAAGCAAACCATGCAACATGCTTACATAAATACCAACACACACAGATGATGCCACTTTGAAGAGAGAAGACAAGGTTAAAAACATTAATGTGAACAGGAAAGATTGAACAAACCTAGATAACACAAAATCAAAATATTTTACCATACATATATCTCTAAATCCATATATCCCGAATCAGGAACCACTCAACAGAAGGAGTAATTAGATCCAAGAAGCGGGCAAAGCTCAGCATCGGTTGCATTGGCTACCCTGAAATGTGATTGCAGAATGTCCTTTGTCATTGGATTTTCCCACTGCAATCGTTCCCACCACTCGCTAGTTCCATAAATGATACCTGAAGTAGGAAATTGGATTAAAGGGAATTGTTCAAGTTCCGGACAATCAAATACTGCAACAACCTTCAAGGAGTCGCAGATCCAAGTCATGTTAGAGGATATGCAATGTAGTTTGGGAAGAAGACCGAAGATCAAAGTATGTAGCTTTGGGAGAACGATTTCAGAAGTGACTTCAGTACTACCATCACTTGGAACTTCTTCTTTAATAATTTCTTCCATCAATACACAGCTCAGAACTTTGAAAACCTCCAAGTTCTTGAGTTGCTGCAAAGTATTGAAGCTTGAGAGATTTTTTAGCCAGAATCCATCTATAATTAAGTTTTTCAAACTTGTAAGGCAGTCTTTCTGTAATGATTCACGGCAAAAGACATCAAATTCAAAGTTGAAATATTTGAGAGTCAAATTCTCCAACGATGCCAATGTCCTTGGATCCAAACCGTTCCCTGGGAGTAGATGTACCTCGTCTTTTGTTGTGTCCTCTTTCCATTCCAAATCCTCCAAAGTACGATAAACAACTTGAAGCCATAACTCTTGGGAATTACTAGGAATTTGGATATCAGAGAATTTTGTAGGAGAAAAAGCGTTTATACTCACAAACTTTTTGTTGTAATTGCCCCTACAAGTAGTTGGAGGATTAGTCCACCATCCGTTTGGCCACACATGAATGTAGAAACCCTTGAGCTTATTCCATTGTATAAGTTTGAGGGCCATGAGATAATTACCCAAGTCATCGAAAGACATTGAAAGATTTGTTAAGCATTTGAGACTTGCTATTCCCTCAATACAACTGGCAGCAATTCTTGATGATTTAGACAAAATGTCGCATGATAGCATGTTTAGCTGTTGAAGAAGGCTTAGTTTTGATATCAAATCTGGGTTAAAGTCCTTAAAGCCTTCAGTTTCCTCCAAATTTAGAAGCCTGAGGTTGACCAAAGCTTCCATCCCAGCTGGTGCTTCATCAATCGTACTATTGCGGAAGCTTAACATCTGCAATTCCTTAAGCTTTGCTAGCGACGGTATTTTCTTCAAGGAAAGACAAACCAAAAACAAGGCTCGAAGGCCTACCAATTCAGATAGTGACTCCGGTAATTCTTTCATATCCGTAACAATATAGGATATGTCAAGAACTTGGAGTGCAAGCATTTTGGAGAAGAACGACATTGGAATGGTAACTCGTTTTTGATAATGTATTTCAGAATGTCCAAGGAGCAATGTGGAGAGATTGGGATTGCAACTGGGTATATTAGGAAATGCTTCAAGATGTGCATCAACCATGGAGATCTTACGAGCTTTTGCAAATGCTTCCTCAGGCCATTTTCTACTCAGGTCCATCCCAGCCTTGGAAATAAAGTTCAAATCTTTCCGCATGATTTGTATTGCCAAATCTCGGACTAAATCGTGCATTCCTACATGGTCTGCATTCTCTACCTCTTTCATTTTGAAAATTTGCAACAAACAAGCATCTTCTAACTCTCCCAGTAAATAGAACCCTTTATTAACCTCGGCTTCCCAATCCCATTGATCATACGCTGATGTTGAGCCACCTGCACTTGTATATCCTTCTGCAATCCAGTGCTCGACTAGGACCACAGAGTCTATTCGATGATCTTCCGGATAAAATGCTAAATACAAGAAACAACTCTTAGCCTCCTCTTTCAAGTTATCATAACTAAATTTTAAGGACTTAAATACCTTGTCATGCAAATCCAAATCATCTCCCGTTGAGTTCCTCAATACATTTAAAGCGTGGCTCCACTCTCCGCTGCTTTGCTTTCGTTTCATAGCACCACCAACTGTGACAATGGCTAATGGTAAGCCTGCGCATTCGTCCAACACTTGCCTTGCCAAAGGTTCAATGTTAGAGCTACGTAGTACCCATTCACCAACCTTGATACAAATAGCTCCCATGCCGCCTCCTCAGGTAAACACTTTACTTGGACATTTACTTGGGTGTCAATGGAATCGCACACGGTTAACGAGCGAGTAGTCACCACTATCTTGCCCTTGTTCTGGTCACCATGAATGAACTCTGGAATCCCGACTTGTTCTAATGTAATTTTCTCCCACAAATCATCTATAATGAGCACAAAATTACCTGCTCGTTTAAGCTTTTCAGATAGCTTAGCAGCTCGAATCACTTCGTCTTCCAGTGATGATAGTTGTTGGCGAAAATAGTCACCAAAGTGCTGGGCGATCCTGTGTTGCAACCCTTCAATGCCACCCATATTTTCTTTCGAAGCGTTCACCCATATAATTTGACTGAATTCCTCCATTGCTACAAGCTCATCATTAATGGCCTTCATGATTGTTGTCTTGCCCACACCCCCCATTCCATACACCCCAATCTTCCAAACATTCGGATCAGTCAACAGCTTCATTATCTGGTCACTTGTGGAATCACCAACAATCGGTGGTGGGTTCAACATCATCCCTATAGGAGTTGGTGGATCTATGGCCAACGGATATCGGAGTTGCTTTGCTACGAGACCTTCCACTTCTTGAATCTTTTCGACCACACTTTTCGCAAGCTTGAACCTTTTGTGACAATTTGAGCAGAAACAGTGAGGCATGAGCTCTTCATACAATTGCTCAATGGTGCTCACATCAGACTTGACTCTCTCCACATTTTGTAGCCAATCCAACACCACTCGTAGAGGAAGCTTTCCTTGTCGTTCTTGCAATTCATGAAGGAGTCCCCGCACGTCATGCTCCTTTGCAACAAGCATATTTCTCTTCTCTTTCAACTTGTTCAAGTTTCTTGAGAGCTTCCTAAGCTCATTCAGTTCACCACACAGAGGACGCCCTATGCATCTCACCAATTCAAGCCCCAGACCAATAAAATCCGCCATAATCACTGGATCTCAAAGAGAAGAATTTGATGTGAGACCACCACTGCAAGAGATCAGACTGAGAATAGCAGTGTTGGGAGGATGGAAATGAAGGGAATATAGCTATATAGTGCGTAAGGTGTTTGAGCTAAATGCTTGAGCAGTTGGATGGCACCACTTCTTAGTCTTCCAACATGCTTGATGATGTATCAAGAAATTTACACTGAAAAGATAGATTTTTCTTACAATTCCTTGATTCCCGCAAATACCGCGAATTGAAGAAACACTTTTCTAACTTGTGATCAAACACACAAAGTTCAAAGAAACCAAAACAAATAGAGAGATACTCTCTCAAAACCCAATTTATTCATCAAATAGTCAACACCAATAATATTACGTTAAAGCCTTTTTTAGGCTATAATATGCTCAATTCGTTTAAAAATGTAAGTCAATTAAGGCAAGGGCACAAGAATTAAGAAAGTCTTAATTACGAGTGTAATTTATGTCTATGTTATTTGACATTAAATGAATTGAAGGATTGAATAATCATAAATAATTAAATTATGTAAGGGTAAAATGGGTAAAAAACAATAAATACACTCTCAAATTTTAAAAATGACTTACAATTTTGAATAAGAAATTTTTGTTAGAACAACTTATATTTTTAAGCGGATGAAGTAATATAAAGGACATAGACTTTTTTTTGACGAAAAGATATTTCCATTTATAGAAATTGCTATCACACGAGATTTAACAATGAAATTACATTAATAGCAGTTTTTTCCTACTTCTTAATGAGATCAAATCGACGTTACGAAAAAGTTTGTAAACTTATGTGTAACTTATACGCTTGTCTTTTGCATCTACAACAATAGAACCATAACAGAAAATAAAACTTCTAATAAGGGAAGATGAACAAAAACGTCCAACAAGGGAAGACAAACATAGACTTCCAACAAGAGAAGACAACTTATTGAAAAAGAAAATCTAGTAAAAACATCAAATCAACAACTAACGCAAATCCTTACACAAACATATAGAAGTAGAACTAAAATTTCTAATCATAATGATGGAACGACTATGGACAGTCCTAACACAAACTTCTAATTTCATAACAAATAAACGACACAAAAGTTCACACACTTAATAACTTCAAATTGGACTCAAATACTTACTAGCTACCAATTAATGATCGCATCACTGTGTGCTATTGTGTTTGAGAACCACCGTGCCCGTCTTCATTAACTTGATCAAAAAAGATGTTCAATGGTTGTCGTTGTTGAGGCGGTGTCCTGTCTAAGGCTTGTTGTCCCCTCTTTTGAGTTGGGGCCTCATTATAGTGTGCACGATTTAAAATTAGTTCCATGCTTCATTATTGTTATGTCTATCTGTACGTAATAGATGCTTGTCGGGTTGGACTATAAAGACATCAATACAATCTCTTTGACAAAAAAGAAAAAAAAAATGGAAACTAAAACAAAATGCCATTATTAAATTTGTTGCTACATCAACTGTTAGGATTAAAAACACACGATCGAGTACTCTAGAATAAGTATTACATGCATATTCGATGCAATATCATCTCCTTCAGAGGATAGTAAATGGTTTCGTTATATATAAGCTGATCCACTTGACAATAATAGGTAGAACGAACTATGAGCTCTTTATCAGTCATCTTATAAGCATTTTTCCATTGCTCCAAACAATCGAACCTCGTGGTCGATAACACCTAATGCAATGTTGCCCTTAAAATGCCATGTTACAGAGTTTCTATTATTTCACAGAGACCAGTGAACTAGATATAGTCTTCATTCCATCATAAAGGGCCTCAAGGCTTGAGGGGTTCAAAATAAACATAGCTTTCGGGAGAACACATTAAAGCAAAAATGGCCAACTTGCAGGCGATTACTCCCAACACACACTTTGGGCGCACACCCTTATTTTTTAGCATTTTATGGTGTTTTGTCAGATGTGGGGCCCATGCCTGAGAAGACAAGAAACACTAATAACAAGCATAGAAACAGGGCTCCTATCATATCTAATAGTGACTTGTTTTGAATTCTAATTAATAGACATTCGTTAAGAGGCTCAAAGCTTAATTCCTCCAAGAAATCAATTGTACAAATTAACATCAACAATATCCTTTGCATTGGCTACCACAAAATGGGATTGCAGAAGGGCCTTAATTCCTTGTTGGATTTTCCCATTGCAGTCCTTCCCAATACTGCAACAACCTTTAGGGAGTTGCAGGTCCACATCATGTTAAGAGGATATGTGATGCAGTTTGGGAAAATTATCAAGGATCAAAGTATGTAGCTTTAATTGGGAGAAGGATTTCAGAACCAGCACTTAGACCTTCTCCAATAATTTCTTCTATCAATTCACAGTTCACTAGCTCGACAAGCTCCAAAGTTCTTGAATTCTTGAATTGTAAGTTAATCTTCCCGTAATGATTCGCAGCAAAAAATTTCCAAACCAAAGCTGCGACCTTCAAGCTTCAAATTCCCCAACAAGTACAATGATAATGTATTTGGATCCAAATCCTCCTCGTCTTTTGTTTCTTGGTTTCTTAGAGTTTGCATTAATTTGATCAAGTGCACATCTTTCAAGTGTCTCAAGTTCTTCAGACATTGTAGTCCAAAACACTTTGAGATTGTATATACTTCATAAACCAACTCTTGGGCATTTCTAGGAACTTGGCTAGTAGATAAGACTGAATGATCAAGATTGTTCATGCACACAAGCTTTTTGCTTTAGTTGCCCCTATCAATAGTTGAAAGTTCACTATAAATAATGATCGACAGACATCTCAGTCATCAAAGCTCGTATTAAGATTTACTTAGTGTTTAAGACATGCAAATGCAATTCCATCCCTTGATACAAAAGGCAGCAATTCCGGATGATCTCCCCAATAATCCCAAGATCGCATGCATAACTGTTCAAGTAGGGATAATTTCAATATCAAATATACATGCCTTTAAGTTTTTCAAGCCTTCAGTACCATCCAAGTCTAGCAGTCTGATGTTGACCAAATCTTCCATTCTTGGAGGTGCTTCCTCAATTGAAGTAAGACGCAGTTCCTTCAGCTTTGCGTTAGCGATGGTATATTCTTCACTTCTAGACATTCTAAAAACAACACTCGATTGGAGGCCTAAAAGTCAAATAGTGACTCTGGTAATAGAGCTGAAGTAACTGCGTCTCAGTTCGATTGAGGATATCGACCTACCATTGGCATTGCTTATAACAATGAGATTAATGTTTCGACGTCGTCTGTCTGACTCTCACCTGTTGGGATTTTTCCAATCCCATTAATCCACCAAGAAGCGAATAATTGGTTGTAGTTGATCTTTCAGACCAGCACAACTCTCTGTTTGAGAACCCTAAGTATTTCTCAAAAGCATTCTAACTTTGATGGGATGCATAATAGAATGAGAAGTCAGATGTGTGTGGCATGGGAATCATAATTGCTTTATATAAGGTGGCACAAAGGAAACTCTAATCTGTATTTCTAGTTTCTCCCATCATGAAACTAGAAAATACACTTAGTCTCTACACATCATAGGTCCACACCCTCCAGATACATTTAAAGTCCAAACATAATTAGATCACTTTTGATGGACTTAACCTTATGTGATAACTCACAATATATTATTATTAACATATATGTTCATCAATGTACTTTTTGAACAAATAGGATTAGTGAATCAATGTACTTTTTTATTCTATGCCTGATCCTGTACCGAGCCATTAATGATTAATGAAACTTTAGTTTTTCTTCAAAAAAAAAAAACCATATATGTTCATCAATGAAATTTATTCCAACAATCTCCCACTTGGACATATATGTAAAACCTTATAATAATGCATTGCACAAATAACTGAATGAGCTCAACCGTGTTGTCATTAAATGCTGAAACATATCTATAACCAATCATGTCCATCAATCATACAACATACGAACAAAGAGGTCTTTGGTCACATTAATCATAACTAGACCCATCAATGGTCACGTATGTCATACAAAAGAATGACATGGATCATGATGTGGATGTGTAGCATGAAAATTTCATGTAATGTAATCTTAACATGCCTATTTTGCTAGTTCTCCTAAACTTTAGTGAGATCAAACTTAATATTGTATTCAAGGTGTAATTGAACTAAACTTTGTCTGCTAATAATAACCTTAACCTTAATACTGAAAAGTAAAAATGTCTATAAAAGCATCTAAATTACAAACTCCCACTGAAACTGAACATCATCCAGAAAACTAGACACTCATAAGAGCAATATGCCCAAAACCTGCTTGGGTGTTATGTCTTAATAATTGGATCCAAAAATAAGGAGTTTGTACCGACATGCTTTTATAAACAACTGTTCACTCTGAATTCTTTAATTCATTCATAACCAGGATCTAGATGTCATAAACTAATGACTTCACTTAGCTCTTGTTGTTGTAGAAATACACAACTGCAATATTAATTATTGTCACTAATAATTATAGTGGTAGTGATAAACTTTTTCACTATACCAAACCTACCATAACATTTCTTTAGTGAGTAGATAAACATAACCAAAATAAACTTCATTTTTATGTAACATCCAACAAATTCAGAGTCAGTATACCAAATGATCTAAAACTTCTCTAACCTCTTATATGTGAACATGTATCATTTAGTTCTCAATAAATACCATAAGACTTGTTTGACTACTCTCCAATAATCAAGTCTTAGGTTACTTAAGTACCTGACTAGCATCTCTTACCCAAAGTTTGTTCTTTTAGAACAATTTATGAAATGAGAGGTTCTCAAACATTGTCTTGATTTGTTGTGTCTTGAACAATGTCAACAACACACATTTGAGAATTACACATTCTTTATCAAAACAACTATAACTGAATCACCTCCCGCAAACTCAACATCATCATAAAAGATTAAACATTTTATCCTTAAGAAAAACGATTAAATGAATTCATAGTATTTTATATCATAAATAACTTAATTTTCACTAAATCAATTCCTTCTTACACCTTAAGTACTTAAGTTTCATGGATTATTTAAAAGAGACAACCGTATTGTCACGGTCCAATTTTACTAATCTTGATTTAACTGCTTAATCAAGATCACCAACCCGTAACGTGGGACCTGCATGATATGTGCACACCGATCAAGGCAAGTGGCCGAGGAAGTTTTATATTTGTATTGATGTATTCCTAGTTTTTGTATGTGTGTAGGCTAACTAAGCCAGTACGTGCAGCTATCGACGCCGAGGCGCAGTTGGGGACACGCCTCAAGTCACGCGTAAGTTGAAGTACCGAGTAGAGAGACTTGTGAAAATCTAAACTTAGTTAAATGCAATGTCATTAAATTAATGCACATTAAATCATAGCCTATGGTCACAAATTAATTAAATTGAATTGACACATATATAATTATATATATATATATATATAAAAATCAGAAAAAAAAAAAAAAAAGAAATGACAAAAGGGGGTATTGGGTTATATGGAAAAGGATAAGGTTGGAGGGGTAAAATGGTCATTTGACCCCCCAAAAGTACCAACAAAAACCACCACCGCCGCACACAAGGAAGAAGAAGAAGAAAAGAAAATCTGAGAGAGAGAAAGAGAGGTCATCGGAGGAGATCGAGATGACAACGACATTGGCGAGGTGAGTCTTTTGTTGTTGATGTTGGCATTGTTGTTGTAGAAGTTAATGGTGATGTTGATGAAGTTGATTTTTTTAGAAATCAAGATGTTAATGGTGGATTGGTGATGCTATGGTGTTGATGTTGGTGTTGGAGTTGTTGATTGTTGGATTGAAGAAAAGAAAAGAAAAAAAAAAGAAGTAGAGAGAGGCAACAGCATCTCTACTGAAGAAGAAGAGGGGGAAACCTAATTGGACCGGGTCAGACCCGGTTCAGGAGTCTTATTGTGACGGCCCCAAATTCCGAGCCACCCCGTAGCTCCCCATTTCTCTTGCTAGTGCATCGGAAACCTCTGCCACGTCACAAATCTATTTAATCTACCTGTCACTCTTGAGTTTTTGAGCTATTTAATTCAATAATTTACAATTTTACAACGAAAGTCTAAATTTAACCAAAAGAAATATATATAATTACTATTTATCCTATAGTGGAAATCCCGGAAAGTACTGTACATATGGCGATCAACTATACAGTTAATATATACATGTACAAGTGTGAAATATAGTCTCCCAGTTTCCAAAATATTATACAAAATATCAAATATATATATATATATATCAACACACGTACCAATAAGCCTCACCGTAGATAAGTCAGATGTAATCGTTGAGAATCCCCTTACCCTTGTTAGTACTAGGATCTGCGCTCAGCCATCACAAAAGGCAAATGACGATCCCAGTAATTAAAATCCCAAAGAAAACCACCGTGCATCATAATTTAAAGAAAGTAAATGGAAATCAATAAATAGTGTTAAATAAACATGGGAATTGAAGGAAAATGCAGACAACTGCTCAAAAACTCAAGAGTGACGGGTAGATTAAATAGATTTGTGACGTAGCAGAGGTTTCCGATGCACTAGCAAGAGAAATGGGGAGCCACGGGGCGGCCTTAGAATTTGGGGCCGTCACACTAATCCCCCCAAATAAAATTAAAAAAATAATAATAAATAATAATAAATATATATATGTATATATACATATATATAGGAATATACATACATGTATATATGTATATACACATACACATGTATATATATATATACATATACACATAGATATATATAAACATAAAATATATCTATATAATAAAATATTAATAAATAAATAAATAAATGATATAAAATAACTTTTCAGGGACCTAGGGGTGTTACGGGAGTTCGAGAGCGCTAGTCAGAGTGTCGCGAGGCTGGATAGCCATAGCTATCCTGTGACTGTAAGTGAAACTGTGAGAACTCTCTAGTTTATTTCATTTATGTTATTTCTCTTTTCAGTCAATCTTGCTATTAGAAATCTACCATCATGCTTTCCTTGCTTTGTTCAAATTGAATGTTAAAATAGCACGATGCCATGTGATAGTTTCATTGACTCATTTTCCTGATGTGTCATATTTTGTTATGAATTATGATATAATTGATGTTAGAAATGCATGCACTAGGGTTATTGTGGCAATTGGTTTTGTATTCTATTTCCTTTGGGGTTTTCGTAGCCTAACTTATTGTTGATATCGTAGAACTTTAGAAATGAAAATTCTTGAAACAAAAGTTGGAGATTATCTAGTGTCCATTGCACGAGAGATGGGTGGATTCACGGGTCACTGGACCTCGAGGTTTCCGGCACTCACCATTATTACTTGGGTGGCATCACGTAGCTTGAACTACGGGGTTGTCGGCAAGTTTTATACATATATATATATATATATATATTCAAAATTAACAAAGTATGTTGAGAGTATCTCCATACGATAGTGAAAAAAGGCTAGTTGATAGTTTCTCACTGCCGACCGGACGTAGATCATCTCGACTTAGCCTGTATCAGTCTATCTAATTCGGTTAACTGTGATATTTATATGCATTACTTTCTCAGCACCTTTTTCTGTTCTATTGTGTATTTAAATATATGTCTTTACTTTGAAAATGTAGTATAGAATTCATCCATTATCACTTAAATATCACTATGCTCACCGTCTAGTTTGTGACAGTGGGTGTAGGTCTGTCGAGCAGTACCAGACCGTGCAAGGAAGAGAAGATCGATGACTACCTCTGGAGCTCGTAGCTCGTAGCGCGTAGCTACCGTACATGTAGGTCATATTATTTGTATTACGCTTATATACGTCTTTTGCTTGGGTTGTGCATTGGGACGAGAGTTAGTTACCCGACTTTTGACTTTCATTTTGTCTATATGATCGCCATTTATTGCATATTAATATTGTGATTATTATTTCCTGGTTTCCACATTTAGAATTTATATAAAATGTTTCCGCTAATACGTTAAAGACTTCCGCTTATTTGATAACCCTTATAAAATGATGAATAGTAGTGATATGGGATTTTCTTATCCTGAACCCAATTCACGAGATAATAGGTAGTACAGGCTGACTAATACATAATTAGGTCTTACATGTTGAAATTAGAGCTTAATTATGGGATTAGGCTAGGCGGTGCCCTAGATTAAAATAGAAGTTGTTACACATATCAACTAAATTGAGATTATTTTAATTTGTTAGAGGAGTCAGAACCAAATAATTTTGAATCATAAATAAATTTATATAATTTTTATATCCATATAAAACTTAAATAACTATTTAAGTCTATAAAATAGACATCAAAATCAAAATTCATCATGAATATGTGAATCAAATTCAAATACTTTATGGTCATTAAAATAGTAAGTCTAAACTTTCAACTGTCTTCATTAATTGTAAGTCTCTTACTCTTGTTTAGGTTGATATATCTTTCAATATCACTTGATATTTGGCAATGTAATCTAACATAGACACATAGATGGTTGTGGCACCAGAATGTTTCCATCATATACATCTAAGGAATCAAGTAATAATAATTGCATATTAAACTATTTAAGAAGCATAACTTTCTTACCACGCCATGCGTGAAAATAAGTACAATACTTCTTAATATATCTTTTAACACCACAAAATATAACAACCCTTAATTTTTGATGTATCCGAAGTCTTAAGTTACTTTAGTTGCTTTTATTGAGATCTTTTATATGCAGTTTCCTTTTCTTGTATCCCTTTTCCTTTTACCATAAAGTTCAATAAAAATAGGTTTGCCAAGAGTGTTTATTCTTGTCCTTTCGCACTTGACAAAAACCCTTTTCTCCAATGTTGACAATGTATCCTTTAAAATACCTTTAAATTTAAATTTTACCTTAATAACCTTCAAGATCATGGTATATATACATGCGATTTTGATCTCTCCCATCTTTTCGTAGTGTACTTTCATAAAAGGTATCAGTATTTGTATGGGAAAGTCCATCTTTAATATAATCCATAGCTCCTAAAATAATTAGGAGTTTCTTTTCCAATACTTGAAAACTATTCCATTCATTATAGGAATTAATTTGATGCTAGTAGGAAAATAACTTAATAGAGAACTATACCCAAAATAAATACACATTCACAAAAAACCTAAAAAGTTCAAATAAAAGCAAATTCCCATCTCAAGACACCGAGCACTCCATTAATATTAGGAGTTGTACTTAATTTAAAGCGTTGTCCAATATATTTGAGGTTGCTTATAAGAGAGTCAGTATGAAGTTTAGGCATTGTGCTAGATATCAAAGAGGTAGGCAGTCCTATTTTGCAAGCTATCAGATTTCTAGGGTGATAGAATGAGAATGTAGCTCACTTGAGACATCAATTCATATGACTTAACTACTTTTGGAGAATGATTGAACTTGAACATGCATTGGATGACTCGTTTAATTATAGTGACATTGAGAAGCGGTCAACAAGAGTTGTCTAAAAAAAATTTAGAGAGTCTCACAGATTCCACAGGAAAAGGAGCAGAGAATCTTGTGGTGGGAAAAAGTGAGAAAAACGGTTTTCACTGGAAATGGAGCAGGGACCATACTACTTTTAAAATTTTTGGAGAAAATAGAGTGTATATACGCATAAAAGCGGAAGTTTATAAAATATCTTCAATAAAAAAGATTTGACCGAGTGTTTATAGCTAGATTAATTGAGTTATTCTAATGTGTTGTTCTACATTTTCATATTTAGGTATGGTTATCTCTCTTTGGTGTGTTTAGTCTACATTTTATGGATAGTGTGTTGCATTTTCGTTCATAGTCCATTTTTTGGTCTTGATGCACTATTTATAAGAAATTCTGAACTTGTATACTTTAATGTAGTGGCTTTGTAAAATCTTGAGTAGTTGAAGGCTTTTGTTTGGATCGATTATGATTTTTGAAAGGGTGATTTTCACTGATGTTTGGACTTCATTTTTACACTATTCGACTCTTAACTTCTTTTGGGTGATGGTTACTGTAACGGCCCAAATAATATTTGCCGTTAATTATGACGTCATTGCAGATGTGGATGCCGCCGAAGACATGAAGTGAGGGACCCACAGGAGGACTGGAATGCACTCGAACTAGGTATACGATCCGTTTTGTATGCTTGTTGTGGTAAATTGTGATGGAAAGGTATAAATTAACTAATTCCATTGCAATATGTATGCTAATGTAGTTAATTGACGAGTGAGGAATTTCTCGGGTGCGTGCGGACACGGGACACGAGGCACGGGTGCTTAGGGTAGTTGGGGGAACTAATGTGAGCTTATTTGTAAATTTTGGTAATTTATTGAACAGGGTAGATAATTATTATGTGATGAATTAATTGGAAATCAATTGAGCCTATAGTTAAGGAGAATAAATGACAACAATTGGATGATTCTCGAGGTGCACAATGGAGAGAATCAAGGTGGCTAGTGTTATGATAGGGTGTCATGAAGTTGGAGTGACACAGGGTGACCATGAACCCTTGGATGCTTCTCGAGATTCGTGCACACACTTGATCAAATGCCAAATATATATGTTTTTGGGTGTGTGTTGACCGATCATAGTGAGAGTGAGGTTTTGAGAGAGATTGAAAGAGAGATCGGTGGGAAGAAGAGAAGAGGAAGAACAGCAATTAGGGAGTGAAGAAGGTGATTTTGGACTTCCTACAACAAGAACCTAAGGTATGGACACATTAAACTTGGATTTTTGTGGAATTTTTGGTGTGGGTTGGAGCTTGTGGAAATTCGAATTTGTTGGGAATGAAACACTTGGTTTTGTTGGAGTGAGTGTGTATGAAAATGGCATGAGGTGGTTGTGAGTTTTGAGTAAATTTGGGAGAAGTTGGAGGATTTTCCAAAATGGGTTTTGAAATGAGATTTCCATGATTGGTGGATTTTGGGGTTTGATTATGGTAATTTGTGTTTAAATGGTGTAATTAAGGTCATTAATGTTTTATGGAAACATGGAAATTAAATTTATGGGTTTGGAGTTCAAATTCTTAATTTGGAAATTTTACGACAGAGAGCGCAATTAGCGCGCTAATTGGGGAAATTAGCGCTAATCACGCTTGAGTAATGAAGATGATGAATAGTGATTGAGATAAATTAGCGCGCTAATTTATCTCATTAGCGCGCTAATTGTTCTCTGGACCCCAAAAATTGGAAAATGACAAAATGAGTCAAACCAACATTATGAACCCATTAATTGATTATTAACCCTCATAAATGAATTCCGGAGTCCCAAAATAGTAATTGGAGTCGGAGTTTAGTCGGAAATTAGACCGGAGGAAATAACGGGGATTTGGAGGTTTTGAGCCGGGGGTTTGACGTGTGGAGCGAGGAGTGCGAATTGAGGTGTGTAGTATCCCAATTGAACTTCACTTTAAGTATTTACAATTTGATTTATTTGAATTCGGTTCCGATTATTCATTATTCTATTCCATTACGCTTTACGGTGGTTGAGTTCTCTTCTTGGTGTTTGTATGGTAATGGAGTTTACTCCTACTTGGAGCCTTTATGAGATTACTCCCCACTGGTGTTTATTCGTTACGGCCATAGAGTCCACTAAGTCATAGCACTTGTCTATGCATATACCGGTGAATAGGCTACCCGGTATGGTAGGCTCGTGTGGGTGCGTCGTGGGTCTACGCCGCCACCTGAGGGTCCAGGGACAACTTTGTTGGTGTGTTTGAGGGTTGTGCCCAAGGAGAGGCTCGAAGTATGACTTAGTCGATTTTTACCGTGCACGTACTTTGCTTCATTACTATATTTATATATGCGATGATCCTTTCACGGTTATCTCGTATTTCTTTTGTTCCGCATGTTTATTTATGGTATTTAAATTCCAAGACTTTTACTTCCGTAATTACTTAGTGAATTTCCTTGGGATTACTCACTCTGGACTCGTCATCTGTCTTTTTATGATGGCTCGAGTGCGATCCGGTACGAGTCGAGGAAGGGCAAGCTTGAGGACTACATTGATTGATAGCTCTAGCCCTACTCGTACGTATGTTTATATTTACTTGTTTTATCTTTGGGTCTTGGGATTGGAGAGATAGGTTGTATACTTTTGATATTTTGTGGATCTCAAAGGACATGTATATGATGTATATTTGGTATGGTTTCCACTTAGGCATTTTGCTAATAAAATACGAGATGAATTTTCATATTGTTCATTTAAGCTTCCGCTGTTAATTTGAGGTTATATGATATTAACTGAATCAAACTTAATGATGAATTGATCGATAATGGATAAATTGGGCGTGGGACACAACTGGTGGTGACGTGGACAGTTGTGGGCCCGCGTGGCCTCCCGTGGCGGACCAATGTGGAAATTGGGGCCGCCACAGTTACTTGAGTGACAGATTTAAATCAAAAAGGAACTCAAACTTGACTTAGTGAAGGGCATAGGTTTGTTAGGACTAGTCATTGTAGTATTAGGAGTAGAGTATAGGTTTTCATTCACTCATTTGCTTGGGACGAGCAAAGTCTAAGTTTGGAGGTATTTGATAAGTGTTCATTTAGGCATTAGTTAGTAGGCATTAGTTAGTATAAGTTATTAGGTGTAATTGGACTATATTTATCTTATTTTATGGCAATAAATGCATATTTTAGGGATTTAATGATTTATGGAATAATATGGAAATATATATATATATATATTATATTTAAAATGTTCATTTTTAGGTGAAATGGAGTGCACGGTTGGATTTAAGATAGAAAAATACTCAAAATAGAGTATTCACTTACAGAAATCGGACACCGGAGGGTTTGTTTCGAGTATACACAAGAGTTGGATAATTGGAGTACATGATAGGCCACGTTTCGTGCACCCATTGATTGGACCGCATCACGCATAGCCGTTCGACCAATTAGATGGCGCCACATCGCCAAGGACACATCACCTCCACCACTCATAACGAACCACGTCTCTCTCACAGCTCCTCATCTCACCAACAGTCATCGATCTCCCTCGAGATGCATGTCCACAAACTCCCAGAATTTCGCACGATTTCACGCAAATTCGTTCCCGTGCTCTTGTCGCCACGTGTCGATCACCAACCCGTCACTAGCACGTCACGCACAGTAGCTCCTCCAATCTACTTCCGCCACGTCAGCATGCTTCAGCCACTCCACCAATCCAGCGCGGCCAAGTGTACAGAACATGCAGAAAACACCCAAAACACTCCCGAATCTGAAAATCACTCCCGTAACTACGAAAATTGGTTTTTCTCACCTCCAGAGACCAAATTTTAGAAATATATATATATATATATATATATATATATATATAGAACTTAGGGATTAAAAGGGAGGAGGATCTATTTATTTATTTTTCTTTTAGTTTAGTTTAATTATGTCTAGCTAGTTCCTCTTCTAGGTTGAAGGTGGATCGGTTAAGCCTACGACTTGGGAATCCTTTATGAGGTTTATTTATCTTTATTATTATTGATTCTTTTCTATAATTTGCTTCCTTTGGTATTTGTTTATAATATTAGGATTAGATTTAATTGTGTGTAAAGGTCAGTGCATGCATATTAGATTGATTATCCTCTGTCATTGAAGTCGAAATGTTCGTCTTTACGCGGTAGACTCATACTTGTGACAATTGGCCATCCAGTCAAGTACCTTAGGGATCTAAGCTAAATTAGGAGCACTAGCGATTGATTGTCTAGGTGTAGTGCCTTCACGGACCGAGGTAATGCAACCAACGCGTTAAATCTGGAGCACTAGCGATCAAGTTACGTGTTTGGTTTGAGAAGTAGTCAACGGTCTACCTTGGCTGTCGATAACAGGAAATGCGAGGAACCGAGTGCGTCACCGGTCTATAGCTGCACTAGATCATAGCTAAGTTCATATCTTTTATAAACCGACAATTAATAAATTCAACCCCAAGTTTTATGGCCAGACTGTGAAGCTAAGTACCTAAACTTTACTCCCATTAGACTTTTATCCTCTCATTTAATTTCTATATTTTTAATATATTTATACATTCTATCTAAAACCTTAATTTCCCTTTTGTTTGTATTTTTGTTACCTTAGAAAGACCACCAATCTATGTGGGATCGATCCTTTACCACTATCTACAAAATAGTTGGTTTAGGAGATATATTTTATTGACGCGTTCGATGCGCATCAATACGTATTCAAACATGAAAATCTTTAATTTTTCAGAAATGATCATAAACATGTTAGATGGACCAAATTAAGTATTTATTTTTTGCTAAAAAAAATTTTTCTTGCTATTTGAGCCAACAAGAGCTAGTCCAACTTGAACCATCAATTGGGCATGAATTAAATGACTTGTGATTGTGATCATCGCATGAGGGTCGAGCAGCTAATTAATAACAATGCTTTGACAAAAAAAATCACCTAATAATGGGACTGAATCAAAATTAATTTAATGGGACATATGAAATAAACGATGGATAGACAAGTTTTTATTTTTTGGGGAAAAAAATATTAACAATAACATGAATATACAACAAATGAGACTTTTAAAAAGAATAACACTGACTTTCATACATGACTGCGTTCTCTCTTCTCCTCAATTTAATATTTGTTCTTGTGCCAAGCAAATCCACATCCAACATGGCGTCTTTGTCTCTCTTCTCTATAGTTAGAGAGATCACAACAAAAGTAAGGCCGAGAAGAACTAACTTTTATTTGCATGGTAGTGAGTTGGAGTTCATTGATTGCTCCTTTAGATTTAACAATTAACTCAAAGTTGAAGGAAATCGAGCCTAAATTAATAACTGCAAACATAAAGTAAACGTTAAAAAAGAAAACAAAAACCTCAACAAAAACATTAACCTTAGTTGATGGTTTCAATTCATTCTTAATTATTGAAGAAACTAAACTTCTCTTGGACAATGTATTAAACTCTCATTAATTAACACATTCTTTCACCAATGCCGCACCTTTTCTAAATTGATAACACCAAAAATAAGGGAATGACTATCAAAAGAGAAATAAAAGATGAGCAAAGATAACAATGAAAGCATATCAAAAACTGATAACAACATAAGATCTCCGAAAAATCCTCATGGCAGGAGCCAGACATTAATGGCACAATTTTTCAGTAGCAGCGCGCATAGGCTGATCAACAACATCAACATACATACATTTACTATTCTTTTTGCCTAATTGAAATAATATCTATAATAAAAGAAATAAAACATAAAAAAAACAATTACAAACCACCAAGCTTGCAATCTTGATTCTCATGTACGTCTCTAAATACAAAAACAGTTCCAAACTGTTGTTTCTAGCTATTTCAAATACCGATGCGTTGCTTCTCGTTCTCCCTCTACTCCCCTTCTACGATTGCACCTTCTCAATAGAGTTGTGAGTGTATAATTTGGAGGAGATATGAAGGCGGAGGGCTTGGTGATGAGTCCAGGTACCCGCCGACGTTGATTACATTGAAGGAGAAGGCAGAGTTGCGGCGGCCATATCGGTGGCGGAGGAGGAGACACAGAGAGTAGTGGGGATTCTTGCTCTATTTTTTTTAAAGCTTCTTAGCATACTAATATAAGGATTAGAGTTTCAAATTTTTTCAAATTGTTTTTTTTTTTTGGTAAATTTATTCAAATTATTTATTCGTTTAGAAAACTGTACTGTTCAGTTGTATCCCTGACTTTTGCTTATTTTTAGAAAACCAAAAGTTAGGAAAGAAAAGAGCTTTTGATTTTTCACATCTCTTATCTTATAAATTGAGAAAATTGTGAATTTCCTAATGTAGAATATAAATTGGGAGTGTTAATAAAAATATTGTGCAATTAGGAAATATGTACAAATTACTCCTATAATTGTGTTGTAAAATCACTCCTGTAATTATGTTATGCACAAATCACTCCCTTAATTATGTGCTACCTTATTTAGATGTTTCCTTTTGTATGTAATTGCATCTCAATATATAGAGACATGTAATAGATCAACAATATAATACAATAAACTTATTATATTATAAAACTAACATGGTATCAGAGCGGTTTTTCGATCCAAACCCTCATTTCCCAAATCTTTGATTCTTGAGCGAAGAGATCAGATCTTGGATCCTGAAAGCTTGATGGATCAGATCTTTGGTTTCATTATTTTGCTTTCTTGATTTCTTGAAGCATTATTAGTTCGTGTTTATCAATGGCGTCTGTGCAAGCAATGGCGAGTATTAAGATCATCCTAGCATGATATTGGTGACGAATCCTCTAACTGACACCAACTAATTTTTGATGGTTGGCTTGATTACCCATTGTCTAAAGGCTTTGTAGACATCCAACAAAAATGGTTGATTGATGTTCTGTGGTCAAGTTCGAGTTGGACTTAAGGAAGAAGTGTTGGAGATGTTGGGATAGTCCCACATCGACTACATAAAATTAGTCACCATACTCTCCTCACCTTGAATTGAGACGTTATTATAAAAATTGAACATGGTATCATATATCCTTAAGGACTTGAATGTTCCTCTTTCTCTTCCAATTTCTCTTTGGTGTGATAACCAGGCAGCTATTCATCTTATTGCAAATCCTCTTTTCCATGCTTTACTCTCCAAGATGAGCTCATGCGATTGGCATAATGCTCATCTTGAGGGGGATGTAGAATATAAATTGGGAGTGTTAAGGAATATTGTGCAATTAGGAAATATGCACAAATCACTCCTATAATTATGTTGTAAAATCACTCCTATAATTATGTTATGCACAAATCACTCCCTTGATTATGTGCTACCTTATTTAGATGTTTCCTTTTGTATGTAATTACATCTCTATATATAGAGACATGTAATAGATCAACAATACAATACAATAAACTTATTCTATTATGAAACTAACACCTACAATTACCCTTTATAAATTTCTCCAACCAATTAAAAATAAAAAATAGGGATAATCTTAAAAAGAATGGTGACAAAATAGTTTCATCATATAAAGTTGTTTAGACTTTTTATTATAGAATAGATAGATAGATTTGATATGTATGGGTCGATATTTAAATCGAAAAACCTTGGTCGGTTTCTACGTCAAAAAATTAAAATAAAATTAAGTGGTCGGTTCTTTTGTTATAGGAAAATGATAAAATGACGATTTTTCAAAAAACCGCCAAACTTGTGAAGCAAAAACCGTACGGGTTTGGTTTGGTTTTTTAAGCTAGCGGTTTTAAACCATGAGATTCAATGGCTTTATCGCGGTTTTTTTTATTATTTTGGTAAATACAAACCAAAAATCCTAAAAATTAAAAAAAAAAAAAAAACAAAATCTCACATCTTCCTCTTGCGATTTATTTTTTCGCTTCTTTTTTTTTCATTTTGCTTGCTTTTTTTCATTTTTGCTTGATAAAAAATAGGCTTGTTGTTTTTTTTTTGGCTTAAATAGTTTTTTTTTTTTTTGGTTTTTTTTTTATCCCGAAAATAAATTTAAAAACCGCTAAACCAAACCAAGTGTCAGCCGCATAACCGCTTTTCAGTGTTTGTGCTTTTGGTGATCTGTTATATTAAAATCATTTTCCTTTTTGTGGTTATGGATCCAAAGCGATTGGAAATGTTAAAGTAACCAAATTTGACACAGATGTTTGAGGTCCTCCAGACAGATTTTAAAGCACACGCACGTATCTCTATGCATAATCCAGAGTACTACAACAACTGCGTTTCAAAAGTACGTCTCCTGATCCCTCCATTTTAAAGATCAAACATAGGATTCTTTTGTTCCCGGCCACGTGGCAGACCAAATCTCCGAACCCTCCAAACGCACGAGGCGTATTACCTACGCATAGGCATAGCCGACACACCACAAAGCCGCCAAAACCGACCACAGGTCAACCAATCCCAGCCGTCCACATCACTCCCTCCCCAACCCCGCCACGTGTCCCACTCCTCAAACGGCTACTTCCCCTCCCAACATTTAAAAATTCTCTCCCCCACGTGTCCCCATCTCCACCGTCCATTACACCCCCAACCCCACGTGTCGCCATCTCCCTTGCCCAACATCGTCATAAGCCTCCCACAGCTTCACACGTAATTTCGAGGGGCTTCCAGAAGAGAGAGAGAGAGAAAACCGCGTAGCGAGGAGAGTTTATAAAGGCGAAATTGGGGGAATCCAAAGCCTATCAATTTGCGGTGTTTTGCATTTCAAAATCGTCAAATCAAAGTCGACATCTCGTCAATTAGGGTTTCGATTTCTCATCAGGTGAGCAAAAAAGGGTCTTATTCTCCAGTTCAGGTTTCCAAATTTGGGCGAAATTGGATTATAGTCCTGTTTTCCGGTTTCGATTTCAAGTTTGGATTTTGGAGGAATTTCTTTGTGCTTTCACTTAAATTTCCAATTTTGGGAACACCCATTTGGGTTGTTGGTAAGAAAATTAAAGCTGAGCATCTGATTTCCTTCATTTGTAAGGAAAGTTTGGTTTTTTTGAATTTTTGAACAATCTTGATAAGCTTTGTTATTTGACAGTGCAGAAATCACACATTGTACTGATTTTGTTGTTGTATGTACTTTGGAAAATAGTTTGTAGCAGTAGTTCTGATTTGTTGTGATTTTGTTTTGTTGGTGCAGGGGTTTGAATAGTTTTTAACCAAAATCATGGCTATAGGGAGAGGGCTTAGGGCAAGGGCTACAAAGCTGAGGAATTTGGATGTGGACTCAGTTGGAAAAGAATTGGGTGTTGTTTCGCACAAGGGGGCAATGGGGCGAAAACGGGTGGAACCCTCACCGACGGGCCTTTCGCCGGTTAGGACGCCGTTAAAGAGGGCTTGTAGTTTTAGGTTCAATGTGGAGAAGGCATTGGTAGAAGCACTCCCACAAGAGATATTGGTAATTGAGAGCTTAAAACCTAAAACTGTTTGAATTGTGTTTCTATTGATTGAATGTTGATACTAATTGTTTGTTTGTTGATGCAATGTAGGTTAAGATACTTTGCGGTGTGCACCACGAAGACCTCGACCAAGTCTACAACGTATCGAAAACATTTCGAGAGGCAGTAAGTATTTGGAATTGCACTTGTTTGCTCCTTCAATTAATGGGCTTGCTTGGTTTGATTCATTGTTTGTTAATTAATAGTAGTGCCAATAAGTAATGTTGTGTTTATTTCTTTATTCAGACTGTGATTGCTGAGACTATGCACTTTGCATTTCGAACTCCCTCACCGAAGCTAAAGTTTGCGTACTTCAACAAGTCATTCGGTGATTTAGATGCTGATGATGAATTTGATGATCTTGAACCGCCGAGTGCCCCGAAACAGCGGCGGTTTTGCAGGTCTGAGGTGGAAGGTGTGGCATTGTTTCAAGAGCCATTGAGGAGGGGACTTATATTTATGGAAAGTGAAATATGAGCCTATTGTCTCTATTTTTATTTTTTTTAAGTTAGTATTCTTTACAATTGCAGTGTTGGTGACTTGATTAGTGTCCAATATCTCTGTAAACTACATTACACGCACATTCTTCAATTTGTTCATTGAAGATAAAAACCCCTTCTTTTTTGTCTCCTCAATGTAAATATGCCACTGGAGGGACAGAAGGGGTCATTGAAATTTAGTAGTTGATGAAAGTAAAGTATGGATTTGTTTTCTAGTTCATTTATTTTGATCTTTTTTTTTTGTATTTTTCTTGGAATCTTATTAGTTAATTTTACTAGTTTACATTATCTCATCTGAAGAGATTGAACTTGGTTTTGTTGTTTGGATTTTCAGAAATGTGAATTTGTGGGAAAGTGAGGCACATGAGTTTTGGATCTCCAAATCTTTGGTGGATAAATTATAGCACTTTCATTTTCAAAAAAAAAAAAAAAAGCAAAAACAAAGCAAAATTATGATAATGTTTTAAAGAGGTTTCTTGTAGTTGCTATTGATTATGGAAATTACAGTTGTGTAATCACCAACAAAAAAAAAATGAAATTACTTTTGTGTTCACCAAAAACAATTACTATTGTTATTGCTCATACTTTTAAAATTATAGCAACTCAGCCATGATTAGTTGCTGATCGTACTTTTAAAATTCTATCAAAAATTTTGTTATATTCGATTTCTTAGGTTAACTAAAGAAATAGTGTGACCTAGCTGACTTCAATTTTTTTTTTTTTTTTTTTTTTTGTAAACTTTAGTTGGAGCCGGGGGTCGAATACACAACCTTCCTAAACCTAGTGATAGCATGCCCATCTCACCATGGATGTTTTGACTTTTTTTATTTTTTTCTTACTCCTTTGACCCCAGTTAATTTGAAAATAAAAATACATCATACGTTACAAGACCTAACAAATGGCCCAAGCAATTCAACAAGTCTAAAGTCGACCAAATTTGGTTGGACCAAATGGGTTTGGCCCATATGTCTTTGGAGTTTGGACTCAAAACCATTTCCGAGTCCTCTGTGCATGCAATACTATGTGCTGTAGCCTGTAGACCTGAACTTTTTTTAAGAACTAGAGTAGATTCTTTTCTTAAATAAATGAACTAGAGTTGAAATTTTAAGTATGATTGAAGTTCTCGATTATTCGTAGAACTTACTAGCTTTACTCAAAAAAAAAAAAAAGAAAAAAATGTAAATAGAGTAGTGCTTTTAAGGGCTAGATTGAAGAGTGCTATACATTTAGTATATTTGGCAATGATCGAATTATATGGTTCAAAGGTAAATATGTATATACAAAATGGGGCGCGCAAGAGCGAAAGCTCGATTGATCGACTACAAATTCAAGGCGGGGTTTCACAGAAGACAAGGAACAAATCATCTAAAAGATCGTCAAGTTTTACAGACAGTTATACACGAGCGAGATGACATCGAATAGGGAAGGATCTCATCCGCGGCGGCACAACATTTGAAGAGGAATTTCTGTGAGGAAGAAGTTATGGTACCTTCTCGAAGTTATACTAAGTAGGTAGTTCACTTGTTTTGTATGAGGTATTTAAGCAAGAGGTTTAGTAGCCAACAACAACAACATAGCCTCAATCTTAAATTAGTTGGAGTCAGCACCATGAATCAAATTCTTCCATTACGCTCGATTTAATGAAAAAAAAAAAAAAAAAACAAATTAACTAGAATGGATAAATCTTCATGATGAACCAAACTTTTGGTTTAAGTGAAGAAGCCAAAATCTTTTCAACAAACCAATGATGGAAGAGATATATATCTATACATCTAGCTAGCTTTTAGATAAAAACTCAAAAGAGGAACGGAAGGACATGAGAAGTTAGGCTTTAGAAATAGGTGGACTCCATAAAGATGAACATGCGTGCGTGAGCAGTGAAAATTAAAGGGCCATGCATGTGTGATGTGTTTGGTCTCACATTACACCACAATAATAGAGAGTTGCTTGGGACTAAGGCATTTAATGTCCCACAAGACCACACCTAGCCCAAGTACATTTTTGTCTGCAAATGGGTCTTCTTCTCATTATATCTTGCAAGCTTGTTGTATATAAACCGTATTTTAGATATAATCTTAGTTGTTCAAATTTCATTTTCGACAACATGGATTTAGAGAAAGTTTAATATATGAGGATCTAATAAGTGATATACATATTTCATATTTGCTAATCATGGTGTCTTTTGAGTATGACTCTCAGGGGTATCCCTGCCAGGTATATGAAATTGGGGGCTCCCCTATACACAGTTTTATTTCATTATTAATTTTTTTTATCTCTTTAATTATTATTTTTATGATAAAGAAAAAGATTTCCAACTATTTTTAATTATCTAACATTAATGTACATTCTTCTTGAATGACAACAATTGAACAAGATATTCGACCTTCATTTTTATATGTTTATGTGGTTGCTGAATTGTACCTTATTAAAGTCCAAAAAGTTTGTTCTTTATTAAAAAAAATTCTAGAGTTTAATATATTTATCGATCTAGTACATATTTTAAATTATACATAACTTTATAGAATTACTTACTATCTAATTATATATGGGTCATGATTGATCAAAAGGTGATACAATTTAACTAGAAAGAGGGCCGAATCTTAATTAAAATTATAGATGTACATAATAATGTAAACAATCACAAAACTTTATTGTCACATTAATTGTTTGATTATAACTTGGACCATAGCAAGAGTATATCAACTAATAAGTGCCATGCATGGACCAAATAGAACATCAAAAAGCATGTTGATTTATACACCAATCTCTTTCATCTTTTCTCTCCCTAAGAGATCGAGATGCCTCAGCTTTCTCGACCTCTAGTAAACATTTACAATAGAGCACATGAATAAGACCAGAAAATCAAGTTAATTATAGGGGGCGAATTTAACTATAGAACGTGTCAGTCGTCAAGATGCTGGCCAGGCTAGAGTGGAAGGAGAGTAATTAATAGGGGAGTGGACAACAATCATGCACATGTCGATATACTATACGAGGTGTTGGGCGCAGGGGGGGCCTATTTGGTTCCTCCAGACTCATCGAGTAAGGAAAAACCTTCCAAACATAGGAAAACCTGCATGTCGTCTAGGAATTATCTATTGGTACTCCAACTCTCTCATTGGATATTTTATTTATCAACCACATGTTACATATGATAGTACATACGATGCGTTTGTAACCTTGTACGTTGTGTTTGTTATAGATTAGCTTATAATTTGAGAAGATTGTTTTTTTGTGGTACGAGTGTACGACCAACAAATTAGCTAATTTGTGAAGATATATCAAGGAATATATTGCTAGCTTTAAGAAATCAGATTATTAATTAATGATCATAGTTATCAACTTTTAAAGCTATTCATGTACGTTCACATGCAGTTGTTGAAACTGAATTATTCTTAAAAAAAAAAAAAAGATGGCAGTTATTTGCCTTTGATCATGAGCGCTCTCTTTTTGAGTTTGAGATGAAGAGCATATATAAGGCATTAAAAATTTGTGCCAAATTAAGAATCACCTAAAAAAGAAAATAAAAAGAAAGAAAAAAAATTAATTTGTGCCAATTTTTTCGGCCTTTTGTTTTTGTTTTTGTTTTTTTCCATATTTCGTCAAGCTAAAAAGCAAATATCTTTCAGTTTGATATTGTCTTTCAGTGCAATTTAATTTTTTTATATATATATTTAACTCAAATAGCTAATTAAGTGAATCATCCCAAGTAATTCATTATACATTAATGGTTTTCGACAAATTGTTATCCATATATATATACATGCACATGGCTTGAAATATTTTAAAATAAGCACCAAAGAAAATATTTTAAAACTTTTTTAGAAAATATTTGTTTTATTTATTTTTTAATTTATTTAATAACTTAATAGTCTAGTTTTATTTTATTTTTGGTATAAACCACCAAGTATCCAAACTATCCAATCGACTACTCTGAATTTGCCCCTAAGCTCCTATCATTAGTGTTTTTATTTCAAGCACTCAAACTTGAGTCACTAATTAAGGGATAATAATCCGTTTTGAATTATGTCAACCAACCAATGATTAAAATTTATTTATTTTGTATAATATGCATCGTTTTACAATACTAAAGCGAGACCGGCCGGACCAGACATGGTACTTCATTAGCCACTAAGCCAGCCCATGTTGGGCATGTTTAATTGGGTGGAC
The DNA here is from genome assembly GCA_039657345.1 of Stephania japonica. Taxonomy (NCBI): domain Eukaryota; kingdom Viridiplantae; phylum Streptophyta; class Magnoliopsida; order Ranunculales; family Menispermaceae; genus Stephania; species Stephania japonica. The sequence continues at coordinate 6,678,035 of CM077566.1, forward strand.
CGGGGGCAGGCATCCAGACCCATGATCAAGTCTCCCTGACACACAAGGATAATGCCATAATGGGCGGTTCACTTATCAAACAGACTATATTTGTTCAAACAAAGTAAGTGTATATCATGATCTTGAATCAAACACATGACCTTTCTTCCCTTTTAATTTAATGCATCAAGAGAGAATTCTTGATAAGCCTCCATGAAAGTGTTTGTAGGGCCCTGTTAGCAGCAGAGGAGGTTGGCCATTGGAGGTGCCCTCAAATAAGAAAGCAACTTTCATTTTCCATTACAACAAGTCAAAATTGGAGCAGAAGAAAGAGGGGGGGAGTGGCAATGTGGACAACAACCCTAAAAGAAAAGTTGCAATTGGCCCTGACTGGAAGTTATAGGGACATGAACTAAAAAGTAAATAATAATTCAACCAAAGATGACAGCGCACAAAAACCCTCATATGGCACCCACTTCCCATTCCCAAATTCTCAACCCATACACGCTCTATATCCTCTTCAATCAATTTGTTTTTCCAATTTGTCACTATTTATTTATTTTTTTTGATAATTATGAATGTCCAAACCATTTTTCGTCCATGCCCAACTTGGACCAGCTAATCTCACGATATGTCTCTCCAATTCTATATCCGGAAGGCAATCAACGTATTTGGAGTTCGAAGACAGATTATTAATTTTCGTTATTGGATGTTCCAAACTATTTTTTCATCATATTTAGAGTTAAAAAGGCATGTTACTAATTTATAGCCCAAGAATTAATCGAACATCCAAACTTTATAGCCCGAAAGAAATCAACACATTTAGAGTTAAAAACGCATGCTACTAATTTGTCACTGTTAGATTTAGTGATTTTACCCTTTAAAATTGTTTTAAAATTTAGAGTACCATATCCAAATGTGAGACTATAAGGGCATCTCCAATGGAACGCCCCATTGGATGTTTGGCGATGGATTGCAACTCTAAATCCACTGCCAAGCTTTGCACTATATTAATGCAAAGCTAGGAGACAACGCCATATATATTGCAAAGCAAAAGGTGAAGAGTAAATGTGTGGAGCCCCCTTCTCTTTTTTTATTTTCAAACTTTTTAAGTTTGGGTGAATTTTAGAGGTGAGATTTGCAGTGGAGTCCACTTTTAGTGTGGGATTTGATAGGAAGGATTAGAGATGAAAATAATGTTTTATATATTTTTTGCATTAAAATAGTGCAACATTAATACATTAGAGATGCTCCAAGAGAAATAAAATTCAATGTCCCAAAAGTTTACCTTTAAGGGTTGGTTTTGGGACACATACCAATGTGCAAGGACAAGGGTAGATCAAAATTGCTTTAAAAGATGTGTTGTTAACGCCATTAACCCAATTCCACAAGTATTAAAATGCACTTTTATACCAACTTAAGCCTTTGTAACCTTCCAAAGTTATCTTGATGTATGATGTACTTCTATAATAGTACATACCTACCCTTGCCCATTTCCATATGTGACAAGTTGGTGAGTAGGATGATACAGCTCCATTTCTACTAAGTATGAATGATGCACAAAAGTAGGTAGAGCATGCTAATTTGTTTCGTTATTCCAAAAATAACTATATATATATATATATATATATAGAATTGCTAAATCTCATGAAGCACTGACGAACATCTACGAGCTTGCATAATTTACTAGTTATTCACGTATACCTCTTAAAATTCGTCTTTAAATTCTAACTTTCTTTTTATTCTTTTTGAGGAAAAAAATATCTAACTTTCTAAAACATAATTATAAATAAAGTATGTATATTTTTTGTTTGGAAAATTTTGTTATTCATTTTGTGATTTTAATAGATTTGTGTATTGTCATTAGTTTCAACGTAGTAGAGAGCACTCCCTAATTGTCAAACAGTTTCAATTTCGCATTTACAATAAATTAATGACAATTTATCTGAACTGAATCAATGTACTTGACTCTATATTTTGTACTGTATTGAATTATGAATGATTAATGAAATTTTATTTTCTCTTCAAAAAAAAAAAATATCACGTCAATTGAAAAATGTCTTTGTTTTTGTTTCAAGTCTTATTTTTCTTTTCCTAAACAAACATTATCACCAGGCCATGAACCAAAAACTATTTTCAAACTCTACCCCAAACAAGCCTCGTTGCAATCTTTACCAGATTGTTCTCACTTCTCACCAATTTATTACTTTATATTCTTCTCTTCATTAAATTCTTCCTCATCTAAATGCATGGTAAACATTAATTGTGCCCATGAACCAAAAAAAAACCCAAACATATTTTCTAGTTTGCCAACACTATCTAGACGTGTAAACTTAATTTTATTTCTTTTTTGAAAACTTAAACTTAAATAATTTTAATTGAAAACAGATAAGTACAAGATATGAAATCAACATATAATAAGCACCAAAAAAAATCAACATATAAAGTGTGTATTTTGAAGGATATTTGTTCATTAAGCAACTTCGAGGGCATTTTGTCAAAGCATCCCTAGTGAAATGGTCAAGACATCATTTGCCAAAAGGCCCTTGCCTTATAATTGTTGGAGTACATAATCGCACATTGAAAATATAATAAAAGTTGTGTGATATATAAGTGGTGTAGATTGGATCCTAGCTCAAATCAATTGATTTTGTATAAGATGGGCTACAACCCTATTTGTATACCCACGTGTGTGTGACCCAACATTATCTAAGCCCATGAATTTTTATATAGTATTACAGCGGGATGATTTTGACTCGTATTTGATGACCTGATTGCCTAATGGTGGAGGCTAAACCCGTTTGTAAACCTAGAAGCCTATAAGAGTAGGCCTAGGTATGTTTGTCCAGGCCTCTAAAAGTAGGTTTGTATTTTGCAAGTTACAATCAATCCAGACCTAGTTGCATTGAGAGGGAGTGTTGGAGTATATAATCCCACATTAAAAATATAATAAGAGTTGGTGTTGTACATAAGTAATGTAAATTGGATCCTAGCACAAATCAAGTGATTTTGCGCAAGATGAGCACAAACTCCATTTTGTATACTTACATGTGTGTGTGGCTCAACACTCTCCGAGTCATAGATTTCTATAATAATCACCAAAAAGATTTTGACAGTAACTAAAAGGGTCGTAGTGGGATGATACGAGCTCCTCATCCTTTTACGAGAGGTCTTTGAGTTCTAGAGACTGAAATTAGTGGGGGCAAGACTTTAGATAGAATGTCAATAATCTAAAAAGAAAACCTCTAAGATATGTGGTGTAGTTAAAAAGAAAGAACACTTTAACTCTGATTGAGGCAGTTATCATGAGCTCAATTCTTGATAGTGATATTATATTTTTGTGGGTTCTTACGAGTTACGAGGTTAAAGTGTTTGACTAACTCTTATCTTAGCCACTCTAAAAAAAAATGGTTCGTTTTTTTCTTTACGAAATAAAAAAAAAAAATCTAAGAAAAAATTGAGGGCATTTTCACATGGGCAATGCTATAGCTAGTCAAAGTCATACACTATGTTACTCATCTATTTCATAACCGTGTGATACATCTCGTCACAAATCTTGAAATGTATCGAACGGCTACCAAACAGGTGTGAATATAAGCGTGTGAAAATATCATTTTTTCTTTTCACAGTGGCACCACCCCACCTTGCCCTCTCTTCTCTGCTTTTCCCCTTCATATTCCATGCCTCCCTCTCACGCTCTTCACCCTATTCTCTCTGTTTCCTCTGTTCATCAATTTATGGTACTCTCCGTTTTCCAATCTCACATTTCTTGTCAAAATCAGCTTTTCCAGCCCAAATTGAATCAATGGAGGAAAAGCAGAGACCAATCAGACCAGAAACCTCTCATTCATCAAAGCTTTTGGTTGAAATGCTCTGTTTCCTGTCATCTCTTACAAGGGATCCTCTGTTTTCAGTCTTTGTCACTCTCTACACTCTGATCCTCCTCTACTTCCCAAAACAATTTCTCACTTTGATCTTCTCGCCTATTTTGATCTCCACATCGATAATCCTGTCTACACTTCTTCGATTAGGATCTAATCAACATACCCAAAAAGAGAATTTCCTTGAATTGGTCAAATCAAGAACAGAGCCCAAAACAGAGCACGAAATTGATACCAAGATCGAGACTTGTGTGGCCCCAAATGAGTATTTCTCGGAACCCTTTATGGAGTGGAATGTGAGGGCGCCATTGGAAGTGATCTACGAAGAATACGATGAAGGAATCGAAGAAAAAGAAGACGAAGAGACGGGCAACTTCAATGAGGAAAGACAGAGCACCGTTGTGTCTTTGGCCCTGTACTACCCGGAATCTTCTGACTCCGGCAGCTCGTCGGACGGCGAGTTTTCCGGCATTGAAGGGTGGGACTCGCCGGAGAACATTTGCTTCAGATGGGATGATGATGATGATGATGATGATGATGATGATGATGATGATGAGAAAGATGATTTGATTGAGATTGAGTTGGATGGGTTGAAGAAGAGCTGCTTTGATTTCCATGTTGAGGAGGATAATCTGATTGAGATTGAAATCAGCCACGGCCTCAATTAGGGGTTTTTTGGATTGATTAATCACATATAATGTGAGATTACTGGTGAGTTGATTACTTGATTAGAGATTAATTTGTGGTTTTAATGATTTTCTTTTTTTAATGACGGTTAAGTCGACCCCGTATCCTGAAGCTTTGTCCCGACTAATTTTGAACTCAAGGAAGATAGTACCACTTGGGCGGCATATATGGCTAAAAATCTTAAAGTTGTTTATTATATGGGCTTGAACTCGAGACCTCTGATAAAGAAAGATGGATGATCAATGATTAATTCGTATCATCCCGCCACTACCCTCTCATTAATATTGATTTGTTTGGGTATGTTTTTGTTTGTAATCTCTCTGTTCATGTTCATGTGCAGTAATCACTGCATGCAAGCTTGAAAGGCAGAGCTAGCAGTGGTTTTTTGGTGACCAGAAACTACTAATATACCCTCCAAATATTTTTCTTTATTTTCTATTTTTTTGAGAAATAAATATGACACGTGGCAGAATGGAAGATGGCAACCATCCATGTGTTTTACTATCTTTTTTCTTTGATGGAGCCATTCATGCATCAGTTTCTGGAAGAGACCATAAAATCTAGGGCAGCAACTTTACCAAAAGCTAAAAAGGGCACTGTATGTGCTTACTTTCGAAAATATACAAATCCAGTGTCATTTGTCAAAATGATATTTCAATATGCAATGTACATGCAATTGTAATGTATTGGTGGTTAATGAATCATTTCTATTATCTTACAAATTGTTAAGGACGAAATTACATAATTTTTTTTGTGTGAAATCTATGGAACTTGATAAAGATTTCCTCGAGATAATCGAGATCGAAATTAAGCATAGTAATTTGGCAATGTCCGTGGATGTGATGTATTCTAATGCTAAGTCAATTTTTTTTATGCCAAAGCAAATCTGGTGGATGGATGAGGAATCCCTCGCCAATAGGTAAAAGTTGGGGCAGGTAAAGTTTAAGTTGTGTTGGAGTCACTTATAAAAAAATTCATTTTTTGATGGAAGCGGCTATTCGGACTACACTTTTTACGTACCTATTTACTTTTTGTACCCCACTTCAAAGTTTATCTTCTCAACTTCAGAGAGTACCATCACCCTCACCTCAACACCTCTCAATCCTCTCATTTTTCTCGATTTTAACTATTGTATATAAAAAATTGAAATACAAAAAAATGAGCTACAACGAAGTAATGGGATTCGAATAGCCTCAACCTTTTTTGATAAGTAACGAATTGAACTAGGATTTGAGTAGAAAAAATGAAGTGTCAATCTTTTTTTATGGATGATAAATTTTTTATTGATTAACCATTAGGTATTCAGACACTTGTCTGACTAGTATCATAGACCCTAAGATTAGGAAAGAAATCCACTAGTGGCCCGTCGAAGTTTGACTATCGTGAAGAATCAAACTCGAGACCGTGTGCGTAACCCACATAATCCCACCTTCGCTCTTACCACTAGGCAAACCTGTCTGGATTTGATTTTTTTTTTGATAAGAAAAAAACAACGTGCTCCCAAACCTATCCCATTGGCCACCAATTGGTTCATGAATGGTAAATTTATAACTGAGAAATACAAATTAAAGTTATGATTTTTTTTTGATAGGAACAAAAGTTATGATTAGAATATCAGGTAAGATTTTGTGAGATCGATATAGGATTTTATTTTTATTAACGCCTTTCTTATCCTAATACATTCATTATATATAAGCTTCCTTGTTAAAATTCAAGTTGTCTCGATGGCTGACTTTTGAGCCCTATGTCGACATACCACATGCAAAGCTTTGTGCCTAACAATATTAATTTGGCAATGAAGTCGACGACAACATTTTTAGCACAATATTTTAGTAAAAAAAACATTTTTAGTACAATAGCAACATTAACATCATATGTATTTGATATGAACCTAATCGTATTGTCTATATGGAGGGAATGCGTAGTCTTGAATGGCTTTAGGGTTTCAATCCCATCCAAACATGTACTCTTGAATGAGTGCTCAAAGATAGTTCCAAAGGTATATACATTATCAAATTAGCTAGACAAGATTAAATGAAATATTATTGATCATGACAAGAAAGGAACTTGATAGTTAAAATAGTAGAACTACATCTCTGGTGTTTATGTGTATGACCATGACACTCCATCAGAAGAAATTATTACAAAATTCCAAATTTTATTTATGAAACACATGTTTATGTTTGTTGTGAAGAAGAGTTTCTAGCTTTTGTGACAAAACTACTCATATATCGAATTGTCTAGGGTGGCCAGGATAGATCATCCCAATAGTTTGTAGCTTGTAACTCTGATATGAATTGTAGGAGACAAGTAGGCAGAAAGAATTATTGCAATTAATGACAAATGGATGTTTATATATCACATTAATTAATTGTCGAGAGATTATATATTTTCCAATTGCTAAGTAGTAACTAATTAAGTAGTAGGCTAAAAATCTCTTTTTTGAGTTTTCTCTTTTAATTCAAGATCTTGAGCCACTGCAGATCGACAGTGATTCCAATCTTCATCTCTTCGTATTTTATGTGTTTGTTGGAGTATATAATCCCACATCAAATATATAATTGATATATAAGTGGTGTAGATTGGAAGTTAGCATAAGCCAATTGGTTTTTTGCAAAGATAGGTTCCAACCCCATTTATATACCCACATGTGCGCATGTGGCCCAACACTTTTCCGAACCCATGGATTTCTATATAGTATTAGAGTGGAACGATCCTAGCTCGTATTTGAAGACTTGGTTGAGCTAGCCATGAAGTCTAGACCCGTTTATTGACATAGAGCCTATAAGAGTAGGTCTAGACATGTTTATATAGACCTCTAAGTACCCGTTTGGTTGGAGTTATGTGTAAGGTGTAGGGATTGACTTAGATAAGCCTGGTCTTTGTGAGAGATGGAAGTTTTATGTGCAACCGTTTGGTTCAAGTATAAACCCATAAGGAAAAGTGGGTGAAATGTCTAAAATGCCCCTATTTAATGTAGGCGAGTATTGATCGATGTGAAGAAGAATGTAATCTAGGGTTTTGTTCAAATCATGAGGGCATTTTCGACATTTCACCTCAAAAATTGGGTGGGCTTATCTAATGACAGGGTCCCCCTTGTCATTAGATAAGCTGGTGTATGAGTGTTTATGTAAGCCTGTTGCTTACTTAACACTTCAAGCAAACAATGGTCTTACCTCTAAGCCCAGGCTTAGATAACTTAATACCCCAACCAAACAGGCCATAAGAGTAAGCCCGCATTTAACAAGTGACAACTAGTCCAGGCCTAGTTGCACTTAAGGGGGAATGTTGGCGTATATAATCCCACATCGGATATATAATAAGATTGATGTGGTATATAAGTGGTGTAGATTGAAACTTAACATAAACCAATTAATTGGTTTTGTGCATATATGAGTTCCAACCCCATTTATATACCACATGTGCGCGTGTGGCCCAACACTTTTCAGACTCATGGATTTCTATAGTGTTCAATAAAGTGAAGATTGGATCTCCTTATTGGTACATACATCTTCCTTTAACGCTTGTTTTTTGATCGTGGGTTGGTCTTTATTTTTAGGTAGTTTATCTTTCTTTTATTGGAAGTCTTGATTTTGTCTTCTTTCAACATTGTAAAGGGAAGTTTTAGGTTTTCTTCTCATCAACTATAAAGTAATGGTAAGTTTTGTTATTACGATTAGCGAATCAATGTATTTTTGATTCTTTGCCAAACCATTAATGATTAATAAAATTTTAATGTATTGTAATGTGCATTTTTCAATGTTTTTTTCGTAAAAGAGTAATCCCTTCCTCTCTTATTGTTTTTTTTAAACTTTAAAATTTTTAAATTTCATAATCACATTCACAACTATAAAGTAATGATAGTTTTTTGTACAAATACGATTAGCGAATCAATGTACTTTTTGATTTTATGTTTGACCAAACCATTAATGATTAATGAAATTTTAATTTTTCTTTCAAATAAAATTAAATACCAGGCTAGTAGCATTACCGCTGTTTCGGCATGTCATCACGTTTTTTCTTAAGCATTTGAGCTTTTCATGAAAAATTCAATATTTGTTGAAAGATGACCATATCAGGTTCACAAAAAAAAATAAAATCAGATGACCATATTAGCAATGGCATCGCAATGAAGAGCAAAATTAAAGTCACGTATAGTATATACTAGCATGCTTATCTTTTTTAGCACCCTCACCAGCTTTTTTTTTTCTTTTTTTAAAAAAAAAGAAATGAAAAAACACTTTTTAAAGATCTTTGGACAATTGAGTGAAATAAAAACACTTTAAAAAAAAAATTAAAAACAACTTTACTATTTAATTTAGTTTAAGATCTTTGGACAATTGAACGAAATAAAAACACTTAGATCTTTGGACAATTGAACGAAATAAAAAAAACTTTTTTTCTTAAAAAATTAAAAATAACTTTATTTTTTGATTTAATTTAAAATCTTAGGACAATTGCGCGAAATAAAAACACTTTTCTATTTGAATCTTATCAATAAATTATTGTTGATGACACTAATTTTTACCTTAAACTGCATGGTTCATACACAATTTAAGGTGCATAACAGAGCATGATTATGCATTTTGTTATGTGTTTTAGGTTGTTATTAGTAGTATGTGTTTGTGTTATTATCGAAACAATTCCTCTTTAAATCTGCGTAAATAAATAAAAATTAAATTAAATCCTCGAGGATGACGTACAACCGTAAAAGACTTCCCACTTTGAACTCCCAACGGTCGAAAAGAAAGCTATGTTAACCTGCACCACGTAGCAACTTAAGACCAGCCTTCACTCATCCATCTTTATCGGAGATTCTTATGGACATCATATGGTCATGTTTTAACGGCCCAGATCAACCCGAGTCCTCTTACGTATACAGCAACCGTTCCACTGGAACTACCAATATTTTCAGAGATTTTTCATTTTGGGATCAAAACCCATATTTCATCACAAATGTTGTTGTTATTGTTGTAGGATTTTAGGGTTTAGGGTTTTAATTTGAGAGAATCAAAGATGGCTTTGAAGAAAAAGAATGGCAATCTTGATGGCAGAACTCAGAGAAGAGTCCCCATTGATCACTGGGCTTTTCTGGTAATCTTGATTTTCTTTCTTGATTTGCAATGATGGGTTTTGATTGAATCTTAGTTTTGTTTGATATACAATTGATCTTCTCTTCTGGGCATAATTTCCTTTTTGGGTTTCTGGGTATTGTTAATTTTTTGGGTTTCTGGGAGTTGTTAATTTTTTGGGAATCTTGATTTTCTTCATCTTTTAGTGCTTTCTTTGTGAATTTTAATGAAGTTTGAGATTGATTTTGATTGGATTTTTTCATGGGCATTTGGGTTCTTGTTCTTGAATTTGATGAAGTTTGAGATTGATGTTTGTATGTACCAACCAAGTGTTATTGATTTCATTTCCCTTTCCATGGGCTTACTGATTGAATATTGGAATTGGTTTTGGATTGGCAATTGAGGGGTTTTTGCTGGAATGTTCTGTAGGAAGAAATTGATGCCCCGATGTGGGTCGATCTGACCCTTGAATCGGAGAAGATGTGTCAAGACATGTAAGTTTTGAAAGAACTGGTTTTTGGTTGTTGATTTGTTTTGAGAATTTTTCATTAAGGTTTTGCTTTGGTTGATTTAACCATATTTAATTTGTTGCGTACTTGCGTTGCAGTGACGATAACTGGTTCCGAGTTACCCATGTGTAAGCTTCCTCAAATATTTCAATATTAACTAGAATATTTCATCCTTTTCTAATTTCTGTTTGATTGATCATTTGGTTGTACCGAGATGAGATTTATTCTAGAAAGAAAATTCTCATTTATTTCAGGTTACATGAGAACTTGCAGCGTGACTTTATAGCCCAAGGGCTTCCTACATCAGTTGAAGGGAAAGCAAGCTCTGATGTCGATTTTGTAGGATCATCTTCTCCTAAACTTCCATCATCAGTCTTGCAGGTCAAGAGGCAAAGATTTTAGAAGTAGGAAGTGGAGAGGGGATGGCGACGTTCATTTTGATGAGAAGAAACAAATCAGGAAGCTAAGTGGAGGAATTCAGCGAAGACTTTTGGGATGTACTGATAAACCAAAAATTAGTTCTGTAAATTCAAAATTTCATGCGAGTATGAAACGAGGATTAGCCGGTGAAGTCAGCAAAACAAAAGTTAGATCCCAAAATTTAAGGCATGCTTCAAGCTGGAGACCAAGTTTTACTAGTGAATGCAGCTCAACTGAGACCATGAATCCACACTTACCACCAGCAAAACTTAAATGTCGCGGTCACAAGGCTCTTTGAGCTTGACTTCGAGTTCAATAGGTGAGAGCAATTTAACCAGAAACATCGGGCCTGAAAGCTGTGAAGCGAATTGTAGTGTTGTACATTTGAGAAACTCTTCCAACAAGTTTTGGAATTCAACACAGACCAATTGTAGCACTGGAGGTTTAGAAAGCACATTAACTCTAGACGGAACTAATATGGGTGGAAGTAACTCAGCTAGCTCTGCAAGGCCTGATTCTCGAAACCTAAATCTAGGTTCAGGGATCTCAAAAGCTCTTTGAACTTGAAAGTGAGTAATGTGACTGAAAGTAGTCAGCAGGGGAAACAAAAGGCAACCAATATGTCTTGCCAAATAATCGACCGATCAAGAGGATTGACATCATCTACAAGGATAAATCTTCTGAAAAGGTCTACAACAGGTCAAACATCGAAGATGGAGGTAAAGGACAGGACGCAGATAAAAGATGCAAATAGTTCTTCGAGCGAGGCCAATGTAGCTTTCTCTTCAAATTCTGACAGCAACAGCAAGAACAAGTCATTTACTGTTGCATTGAAACAAGACAGCAACTCTGAGAGCAGCGACCCAATTAAAATGGATAAACCCTCCAACCAGCGTAAGGGGAGGGATAAAATGGCATCTAAAGCGTCTAATGGATCACTCATAGGCCTCACATCAAGGTCCAAAGTTGAAGGGAAAGACAACAATATTAAGTGTGCCTGCCAAGAAGTTTTGAAAGCAAAGGTGATGAGAATAGTTCAGTATAGAAACATCATCATTAATAAGAGTAGAAGCTAATACAGCTTGACAATTATTTGTGCAGGTTTTGGACCATTGTGAGTCTAGGGAAACATCTTTGCGGAATCGTAAAGCCTTAGAGCTATTTAATGTGCAGTCAAATGGAAAGGAAAGAGTACTCAATAAAAACCAACTTAAAGCCAATGGACCATGTGTCTCAATTCATAAAACTGGTGGAAAAGAGAATAACATTGGAATCGTGGGTCGAAGTCGGAATGACTTAAAGCTCAGATCAGACTCAAATGACAAAGGACTGACAAATCAAAAGGTATATTTTTATCACTGACAATTTGTTTCATGACCTCAGTGATTTTTCATTGCTTATTTGTTGTTTGTTTATCTTTATCTTAATCTACTAGCTAGTTGATTCATTTGCAAAAAACACCGACATTGTGGGTTATAATTAACCTAAGTAGATTCATGCTTTATTGATATTTTTTCAGTTTTTAAATAGGCTCTTTTTCTTAATGGCATCTCAATCAATAAAATAAATTTCATATTATGCAAATATTGTGTATGTTATCAATGCCTGGAGTGTAATAAGCTGATTGGAGAAACTTTGGTAGTACAAACCATATGGAGTGTGTTGTGGAAACAACACTTCGATCTCAATCTCGATCCTCGATACTAGAGACACGGATCGCCGCAAACTTGTGATGGGATCACTCCTCGTCGAAGTTTGCAAAAAAAATATCCCGGAGTGGGGGCTCCAGAGAAAACATCCGACGACTCAAATCAATAAAATCTTGAAGGGAGAGCCTTTTATTATTATTTTTTTTTCATAATTTCATACCTTTCACTTGTTTGAGCCGGTTTTCCTATTTATTGTTGTGTGATCATAACGTATCTCGATTCGAGATAACAACGTATCTCAAATCCCAACTCCCCTAAACTTGTCTTTATCCTTATCAGTTTAGAAGTCTATCTCAAATAAGATAATTTACAACAACATTCATGCCTACCCAGCTAACTCAACAATGAGCTGTAACATTTATCAAGATCACAAGTTTATTCCTTGTTGATCTAAGTTATGCGTATCTCGAGCGCGCAACGGTGCTATACCATATCATTTGCCCCTCTACTCCTTTGTAAATTTATTTATAAAGGAGTAAATGATATTTTAGGATATCTATCATTTTAAATATATCTAGAGGCACAACGGTGTTATACCACATCTATTCAATTACTTAGGATGTCTACTAGCATTGTGGTAGATATGCAGCTTATGTTGAAGTGACTACTTATTTAAATTCCTGATTTTCTAGCTAGATGTGCAGTGATTTAGATTTCTTGTTGAATATATGGTCATTTCAATATATAGCTAGATGTATACCGTTGATTATATAGTTACTTCAACATATATCTAGTCACTTCAACATGTGTAGTTATTTTAATTTGTTGTTGACTCTATAGTCACTTCAACATGTGTCTACTAGATGTGTATTATGACTATTAGTCATTTCAACATACTAGATGTGTACGTTCCTCTCTTTTGAATTTGAAATTTGAATTTAAATTTAAACTTGAAATACCTTTTTGTTGTTGGATTTCAATATAAAAGGGGGAGAGACCTTCTCATTATCTCATCCTCTACAATTTCTTTGTTTCTCTTTTTCACTTCATCACTTGCCTTTTGCTTTTCTTTGTGTTGTGTTGGTCCATCTTTGTAGAAGTTGTTCAAGACGCCAGCTTTCAACATCTACAATGAATCATGACGAAGGTATTTCTAGTGAGCTATCTTTCATTCATAGATCTCTTTCTTTACATGGTTGTTGTCATCAGACATTATGTGATACCATAAGTGATGCTCAACATGTTAGTAATTATACCAACTTGTCTTCCTTTTTTGAACAAAAAAATGTAGATGCCCTTGCTTTTTTCAAAAACAAAAAAACAAAAAAGAAAAAAGAGAAAAAAAGAGAAAAAATAGAAGAAAAATAAAAGCAAGACAAGAATATATACCCTCTCCTCTAACAAGGTTAAGACCAAGATCGACCAGTATTGGCTTTCCTAATAGATTAACTGGCATGCTTTTCAAAACAAAGTGTTTTTTTCATCCTTTTTTCCTCCTTAGTGAGAGGATATTGTTTAAGAGGAAGATCTAAGGTAATGCCCTACTAATGGGGAAAATGGTGTGCCATGAACCATCATTCCATTTAACATTAAAAAATTTGTTTTCCCACTCATTCGGCTGACGAAATGACAGAGCATCTACAATGGGCATGATAGACCTTCGGTGAGCAAAAGTAATCCATCCTGCATGTTCTGCATCATTATTTTTGATGTAGAAGATATTTATGAACAAAGTTATTAAGAGAGGAAACCCAAGTTGCTTACAACACACTAAAAAACACATGATAATGCGCCAAAGAGTTGGGAACTATTTGAGAAGGACTAAGGTTGTAACTAAAAAGAAGTTTGGTGATAAATGGATCTGGTGGGAATCTTAAGCCGGCCTCTAAAGCACTTTCAAAGACATAAAATCTAGAGTCTGCATTATAGATTGGTTAAAATGGCTGACAACCTCACAAATATAATCTGGTTTTGTAATACCATACAAAAAAGCAAGGTCATCTACATTTTTTTGTTCAAAAAAGGAGGAAACAAGGTCATATGCCTCCAAGTTGGTATAATTACTAACATGTTGAGCATCACTTGTGGTATCACATAATGTCTGATGACAACAACCATGTAAAGAAAGAGATCTATGAATGAAAGATAGCTCACTAGAAGTACCTTCGTCATGATTCATTGTCGCGTGATGTTGAAAACTGGAGCCTTGAACAACTTCTACAAAGATGGACCCAACACAACATAGCACAACACAACATAGAAAAACAAAAGGCAAGTGATGAAGTGAAAAAGAGAAACAAAGGAAGTTGTAGAGGATGAGATAATGAGAAGGTCTCTCCCCCTTTTATAATGAAATCCAACAACAAAAAGGTATTTCAAGTTTAAATTTAAATTTAAATTTCAAATTCAAAAGAGGGGAATGTACACATCTAGTATGTTGAAATGACTAATAGTCATAATACACATCTAGTAGACACATGTTGAAGTGACTATAGAGTCAACGACAAGTTAAAATAACTACATATGTTGAAGTGACTAGATATATGTTGAAGTGACCATATATTCAACAAGAAATCTGGCGCCTTGAACAACTTCTACAAAGATGGACCCAACACAACACAACACAACACAACATAGAAAAACAAAAGGCAAGTGATGAAGTGAAAAAGAGAAACAAAGGAAGTTGTAGAGGATGAGATAATGAGAAGGTCTCTCCCCCTTTTATAATGAAATCCAGCAACAAAAAGGTATTTCAAGTTTAAATTTAAATTTAAATTTCAAATTCAAAAGAGGGGAACGTACACATCTAGTATGTTGAAATGACTAATAGTCATAATACACATCTAGTAGACACATGTTGAAGTGACTATAGAGTCAACGACAAGTTAAAATAACTACACATGTTGAAGTGACTAGATATATGTTGAAGTGACCATATATTCAACA
The DNA here is from genome assembly GCA_039657345.1 of Stephania japonica. Taxonomy (NCBI): domain Eukaryota; kingdom Viridiplantae; phylum Streptophyta; class Magnoliopsida; order Ranunculales; family Menispermaceae; genus Stephania; species Stephania japonica. The sequence goes on from CM077566.1 coordinate 6,693,178, forward strand.
AGAAATCTAAATCACTGCACATCTAGCTAGAAAATCAGGAATTCAAATAAGTAGTCACTTCAACATAAGCCGTCTCTACCACAATGCTAGTAGACACCTTAAATAATTGAACAAATGTGGTATATCACCGTTGTGCCTTTAGATATGTATAAAAGGATCGATATCCTGTAATATCATGTACTCATTTATAAATAAATTTACAAAGGAGTAGGGGCAAGTGATATGGTATAGCACCATTGTGCCTCGAGATACGCATCACATTGATCAACAAGGAATAAACTGTGATCTTGATAAATGTTATGGCTCATTGTTGAGTCAGCTTGGGTAGGCATGAAGGTTGTTGTAAATTATCCCATTTGAGATAGACTTCTAAACTGATAAGGATAAAGACAATCCTAGGGGAGTTGGGATTTGAGATACGTTATCTCGAATCCGAGATACGTTATGATCACACAACAATAAATAGGAAAACCGGCTCAAACAAGAGAAAGGTATGAAATTCTGAAAAGGAATAAATTGTGATCTTGATAAATGTTATGGCTCATTGTTGAGTCAGCTTTGGTAGGCATGAAGGTTGTTGTAAATTATCCTATTTGAGATAGACTTCTAAACTGATAAGGATAAAGACAATCCTAGGGGAGTTGGGATTTGAGATTCGTTGTTATCTCGAATCCGAGATACGTTATGATCACACAACAATAAATAGGAAAACCGGCTCAAAAAAGAGAAAGGTATGAAATTCTGAAAAAAAAGGCTCTCCCTTCGAGATTTTACTAATTTGAGTGTCGGAGTGTTTTCTCCGAAGGCCCCCACTCCGGGATTTGTTTTCCAGACTTCGATGAGGAGTGATCCCATCACAAGTTCGCAATGATCCGTGTCTCTGATATCGAGGATCGAGATTGAGGTCGAAGTGTTGTTTCCACAACAGAGTGTAATAAGCTGATTGTCTCATCTTGTTATTGACCTAATTCCAACTGATGCGAACTGAATATTAATCTACATCTATGCTAGAAGGCCCTGGAAATGCAATTTGCCTTTTTGTGATTCTACCCATTAATTTTTCTTTGAATGAGAGTTTCAAAAAAAGAAAAAAATGGACAACAGCCTTTAAGGCTAGATTTGGCAACAATGCTTGATGCAGTGAAATTTAAATTAAATTTTCAGTCCTTTTTTAATTAGTGGAGGTGAAATTCAAGATACTTCTGCCTTCTAAATGAGATTGTGTGGACCGACTTCCCTTTCTATTTTCATTTGTCTAGGAATTCATGAAGTACGAGAGTTAGGCTGCTTGAAAGTCTCTGCATGGCAAACTTTTGAAGAGATTATAGTGGATGCTATCTTCTTCTTGAAATTTTTTTTTTTAGAGAATGATGATATCTTGACCATTCTCGGTTTTTTTCATGCAAAGTTTAGTTTGCCGTTGAAAGCTTCAGTTCCTTCTCAGGTTAGAGTATTTGGGAGGTCACCATCTTTATAGGTAGTGAAGCATGATGCATTTTATGTCAAATGAAACCAAACTTTCTCCAAATAAAAAGAAAACCGAACTATGGACTGCCTTCTCTTTTGTTCTATAAGGAGTTTTCTGGTTTCCCTAAGAGGTGTTGTGTTTCTCCTCGATAATGCATTTTATTTGAGAAGAACACGGCCTATGAATCATTTCTCGTGGAAACATCATTTCAAGTTGAAAATTAGCTGGGTTTCCCCCTCTAAGATAGAACAAGGCTCATGGTGATTTAGGGGTTGATCCTACGAAAAGGAGGATAAGGAGAAAGGTGTCCAAGTTTTGCTCCATCGGTAGTGATGCTGATGCAAGAAAGTTTGTCATTGATTAACCCCAAGCCAGAAGAGATTGGAGTTTGATTTTCCGGTGACGTCTCCTTGGAGGCCTGTTAGTCCTTGACCGTGTTCTTAAACTAGTCTTATCAAAAGAGACAACAAAGAGAAGGGTCTAAATCTGAGTTCCATATTTTAGCTTTTAAATACCAAGTTTTAAGATAAACAGTAACACTAAAGTTTTCTTCCCAACATGGTTCAATGTGATACTGTAGGTGGTAATAATCTGTGTCTCAGTTGAATATATTTTCCTTGCCAACATTTTCTTCTCTTTTATACACTCTTTAATCTATCTGTAATCTCACGACTAATTGCTTTTTATCATGTCAGGAAAAGCCAAATGGATGGAGCAAATTAGACAACCAGAAGAAAACAGTTCGAAGCAGTTATTTTCGGTAGACTTCAAAAGAAAGGAAGAAGGCTATTGTAAATACAACATAAATTTTTTTGTAGAATGTAGATCACAAGAGTTCCACAAAAGGTCACCTTTATGGATCTAACAGTTCCACAGAGGTTCACAACTTGAGAGTTCTTTCTTTCTGTGGCAGCAAGTTCCATTTTTTCGGTTGGATTTCTATTGCTCATTGTATACACTGAAAATTTCAACTAATATTGGAGCCATCGATGTTATTTTCCATGGCGTAGATGAATACACCCCTGAAAAGGCTGCCAACAGACACATGAGATCCATTGAGCCAAGGAAATCTTCCATTGAAACTAATAAGAAATGTGATATTTCCTCAAAAAAAATAAAAAATAAATAATGTGATACCGTCCAAGCTGTAGGGTATCGAACCCTTGTCTCGATGATTATGCCCCCTCATCGTTTTAACTTATAAAGATCATAAATTACATGGAAAATTCTTGCCCTCTAATGGCATTTAGTCGTATGATCAAAGTTGATAATATGATCTAAATTGTAAAAACTGCTAATAAAAGACTGTCCTGTATTGAAATTGATTGCTCCGTGAAATCTTGAAATAACGGTCAAGTACCTTTGGTTAATCTGTAAGACATTGGCAAAGTTAAGTTCAAAAAAGGAAGAAGCTAGCTAATGCTTTCGCGGTTGATTTGGGATTGGAACATGCTGTGAACTTGATATACTGATAAATTTCTAAGACTTCTGCTAATGCTTTCTAAGACTATGCTTCAGTATGACTTATATTTTGTTTGTTTCATGTGCTGGTATTTATGAGTTTCAAATCTTGGTTTATTTCTCACTTCAGTTTGTTGCAATTTGATCTTCTCAAAAACATGCACCACTCATAAGTGCTTTGTTGTGCTGTTTCACTGTTTTATCATTACTATCTTGGATGAAGTTTACCATTTGTGGTTTTTTTTTTAGGCTATATATATCCTATGTTCCCTTTCAAGAACAAGGGAATTTCTATTTTATGCTTGTTTGTTTGCCTTGAATTCAAGAAGCTGAATTTCTATCTTAAACAAGAACTAGAAGGGCTCTAGAAATTGATGGGTGACACCTGAAGGACATCAATTTTCTAAAGGAGAATTCAGTCTTTAGCACCCACACTGAAGAGGTAATAACATATTTCCTTGTTCAGAGAATTTGGCTTTTCTCTAGAGGATAATTAGTTGTCCGAAACTTGAACAACTTGATTTCTTTTAACTTTTTGTTTCACAGATCATTTATTAAAAGAGTGATATGGGGGAGGATGACAGTGGGAAAACCCAATAACAAAGGCCCTTCTTTAATCCCATTTCAAGTAGTAGATGAAAACGATACAAAGATCCACGAACGCGGAAACTTCATCTAAAAACCAGTTATTTGATACGTCGGCATGCTTCAACTATCGCATATTATGCCATTAGTACTATGCAGTTAATTTTCCAAGCCGAAGTCGCCATTCCAAATGCCTCCCATACATTCAGTCTAAAGAGGTTTGTCGATGTCCTTTTCCTGGTTATTTTCTGCAAGCTTAATCCAACTACTTTCCACTCCTTGATAATATATGTGCTCTCTTCTATCATTAAATATGAAGCCTTACTATGTTTGCCTGTGTGTTTCAATGAGTTTTATTGGTTGATAAAATATTTATGTGTACTATGCGCCGATGTTTTAGTATAGTACTGTCCAACAAACAGTCACTAGTAATTACCGTATAAGAACTGCAAACTTTCAAAGCACTTCTCTACACAAAATGCCAGGTCTATAACAAGTTCAGGACTCATCTAATACACTTCCTGAATTTAAAATTTTAAACAAACAAAACTAACTGATTTGGACTGTCCAAGTACGGCGGCGATCAGCTCTAAACTTGTCTTGTAACGGTTCACACTACAAGAAAAGTTGTTTGTTGTGACAAGGTATTTTATGGCAGTTAAAAAAACTGCCACAAAAACATTTATTGTGGCAGGGATTGTCATTAAAGAAGCAAGAAGTCAAATATTTCCTTGTGATTTGTTATAAATTATTTAAGGCAACTAAGACCTGCCTTAAAAAATGAAACCAAAGAAAACAAAAAAACCCAACTATTAAAAACCAATTGCCGCTTACATTGAACAAGCCTTTCTCGCACTCGTTCGTGCACTTTTGACCGAGAGGGCAATTTAGTCTTTTTACTTAATCACAAAACTCTAGCAAAACCTTCTCTCTTTCGTGTGATGAATTTGCGTTCGAGTCTATGCATTCAAACAAACACTACGAACCCTCTCTCGTTCGCCATTAATGGAGATCAACTAGGACTAAAATCAAGAAAAGCTTGATTTCAATTTGATATGTTCATCGAAGCTCTCTTACATCAGATCTCCTCTCCATCTCTTGCCTTGTCTCATATCTCTCACACAACCATCTCCTGTGTAAGCTTTGATTTGATCCATTTAATTTGAAAAGTTTTTCAGTGATGATTTAGAGTTTTTGTGTTGTGGTTTTGTGTTATTTGAAATGCCCTAACTTCCTGACTCGTTAAAGCTTGATTTCGGCTTGTTTGTGTGGGATGCCCTAACTTATGTGTCTCATTAAAGATTGATTTCAACTTGTTTGTGTCGTTTGGAGAAGCAATGTCATTGATTAGTATTGTAGATTTGTCGATTTGTAGTTAGAAAATTCTTACAACATTGATCCTACGTGTGATGTCCTGAACAAGGCCCTCACGGCCTATCACATATTGACCAATCAAGTGGTGCCTTTGTTTTGCCTGCTCAAGAATGTTGTTCAATTCCTCAAACACTTCAAAGAAAAGCATGTCGATAACCTGCATATTTTGGAAGGATAACCATTAGTTAGTCAACTACTAAGTTCTTTTGTTAAACTGACTACTACCAAAGACTTCAAATATCAAGGTGAGCATGTAAAAGGATATGCAAAGACAGGAAAGCCATGTAATGTAATGGAAATTGAAACCATTTGATAAGCACAAATTAATTGAAAACCTTTAGGAGAATGTGTGCAAGTTTTGGTCTACAAAGCATCCAACTGGTCCAAATATGATTGTGAATATTTATCTTTCAAATATATAGAGGTCAATATTTTGTTTAACATCCACAAAAACAATTAGACAAGAGATAACATGCCTTCAAAACGACATCTCTTCACGAATTTGGTAAGGAATGAAGAAAGAAAAAAAAGGCATCACTTTGTGCAATGACTTCTTGAGTTGACAAATTAAATAGGCTAAACCTTCAAAGTAATAAATTAAAACATCATTTTCAATTTGTCTTGATTATTTAGACATCATTTTAATTTGTTCTTTGTGTTCTTTTTTTGTTGTTCTTTTTTATATTGCAAGTGAAGACATCTAAGGAAAAGGAGGGGTCCAATTGAATTTATATTGCAGGTCACCTTTAATGAATTTTTGCAACATATCGACGAAAATAAAAACAAATTTATGTCACAACTTGGTCTATTGTTCCCATTAACATACTTGACATGGGAGGTTATTGAAAAGAAAATATGTTTTTGGAGGGCATACCCTAATTTATTTTTGGTGCCCAAATGGGTTTCTCTTTCTCTTAAACTAATTAATTAATTGGAGGAATCTGCACGACAATATGGTTGTTGAGAACTTAGAGATTAATAGTAGGGTTTGGTTGGTTTTTGAGTTAAATTGAGGGTATTATTGACACTCAAAATGGGTTCTTTGTGATGTTTGATTCAAGGGTTTGTGGGTTGAGAACTAACTTTTTTTGTGGGTTGAAACGAAGTTGTCTAAGCACAGGGTTTTGTGATATTCGTCATCAAGTAAGTTAGTGAATTTGATGTTTGACTTATTTTTATTGTTTTAAGTCTTCGTTGTATTATGAGAATGATAATCTTTTTTTATCTTGTTGCATGTATTAGATGCAACAAAACGGAGAACTTGTTGACCGCGTGTCCGTGTTTTTAAAAACACGTGCAACTAAGCCCGGTATCCAATTGGACCCAGCTACACAAGATAAAATTGTAAGTATAAGGAGGTATATCTTATATTTTTAGTATTTGTATCTTATATTTTTAGTATTTGAATCTTGTATCCTATATACAAAATGGTGAACTTGTTAACTGTGTCCATGTTTTTGTAGTACTTATATCTTGTATTTGTTTTTTAGTATGAAATGAATGGTAGACTTGCGGAGGTTTCTGAAATAGAGCAAACATCGGAGCTTAGAGAGAAGATTTTTAAAGAGGTAATGGGTCAAGAGGGACACGACCATGTTCGAACATATGGCTTAGGTCCATCATATAGAGATGTTTTTGGTAGTACTTCGAATGTGCCTGCTGATGTTACAATCCAAGCATTGCGAAATGAAGTAATGACGACAAATGCAAAAGTAGACTCTCAACAGGTAAATTTGTTTATATATTAATGGCAATTATACATGTTAAGTTTGTTTCTAGTATTGCCAATATTAATTTTGACCATTGATTTGTAGATGTTAATAGGTAGCATGGTTGAGTTTTTGGCAAAATCTGGGTTTCGTTTTTCATCGAATAAGCAGGTAAAGGTTAAAATAATAGATATTATTTGACATTTACTTATTTTCTTATAAAATTTTGTTGTTGAATTGTAGGTTGTAAATGAAGCTTCCAGTTCTTGAATATTTTAGTTGGGACGATAAAGAAGAATCTTTTGGAAAGTAAGGTATATTTTAGTTTGTTCTTTGCTTTTCTTTTATAATCCTTGTTGATCTTGAACACAATCATGCCTTCATTCTTATGAGAAAATGAGCTGAAAAGTGATCCCTTACCATGTACTGGCACACAAGCTCAATTCCTTCACCTATATAAAATATGAATTACTTGTGCAACAATATTTTGTTTGTTAATTTCAGCAAAAAACACGAAAGTCTTCTAGACTCCTATGCTATGGGTATGCATAATCTCTTGTGGGTTTTGGGCTTTTTGCTTTGATGGGTTTATGTTTCAATTTCGGTTGTTTTCTTGCTTTATAGAGTCAACAAGTGCCTATGAATTGAGGGTTGTGAGTAATTGCTGTTAGCTTTAGACAATATGCAATTATGATAACAAGATTGTTTATTTCTTTAACTCTTGTTTATGGTAGAATGACATGTTATCCAACCATCCTTGATAGTCTAGAAATTTAAATTCTCTCTTGGTCCTTATTAAATAATTAAGTCTTGGCAACAACGCACTTGGAATTCCTGATCGAGCGAAACCCCGAGTCGAAGTTGCCAGAGGAACCTGAGTTGACTGGGGAGGTTGTTTGTAGCGAGGAGATTGGGAGTCATCTCTCGTTCGCCGTCGAAAACTACGACGAGTTCGTTAACACTTTGAAGGTCATTTGAAACATTGAATCATAAATTAGTAGTTGGATTGAAAGGAACCTTTGATTATTGACTGACCTAAAGCTCGAAACTTTATGATTTCAAAATGCACCGCCACGCATAATTGGTTAGGTAGTCCATGCTTACAATGTGTGCATTGCATGTAATCCACTCTAGCGACAATGCAGGTTGTGAGGCATTCATTGTTGTAATGCTTCCTTCACATTCGTGATGATTCAACTTGTGCCGTGCAATCGACCAATGTAAAATTTGAACTGTGACGGCCCCAATTTCCCCATGCAATTGGGTACGCCCGGCCTAAGCCCGTGCAGGCCCTGAGTCATCACCCGACAACCTGACGAGCCTAGTCAGCCTTCGATTCAATCAATTCGATAATTTATGAAAGAGTTATTGCATTAATACACAGCGGAAGACTAAAACAATTAATAATAAAGGGAAATAACTCAATCAAAGGGAAATTATGAATTCTATAAATGTGGAAAACCCCGAGTATTCATGTACAATTCGATAGTCATATATACATGATACCAGTCTCATAAAAGATATACCAAGTTCAATAATCCCCACAAAATAAGTATAAAACGATATACACATCAGCAAACAAAGTATAATCACCTACTATAAAGTCTCTCGGATGTCCCGCAACTCCTCAAAGTATATCACCTAGGCGAGCCCCTTGCCCTTCTTTGCTCTCCACTCTATCTCGCACCCACCGTCACAAACTAGACGGTGAGTAATCGAATAAAATTGGTAGTAGTACCGAAGAATGTAACAAGATAATTTATGATTATAACAAGAAAAACAATCTAAGTATCATGCGGAAAGGAAATAACTGGAAAGTAAATAAATCAAATGCATGATAAAGAGACTGAAAGATAAACAATCGATATTTTGCATGTTCTAAGATTCAAAAGAGGCCCATGAGTGGTCTATTTCACAAAGAATACGACAAAGATCTAGCAAGATTTCCCCGGCAATGTCGCAACATTAGCGCATAGAAATCGAGAGGCATCGCAACACCTCTCGAATCCAAGCACCCGACACACATCACTAGGGGTGGTCGGTTACCCCTGCAGAGGGCACCCTCGTTGTCCCAGCTAGTGCGGGACCACATGATACCTTCGAGACACACAATCATGCCAAGAACATACAACCAAGAAAACGGAATGGAATATCAAGCAAGGGTTCAATGCAACAATAGCAATAAATAGAGGATGTATAAATCGCATGTTATTTTCTTACTGGTCTACTAACGTACATACATACGAGGCATGCATGTACTTACCTGATCTAACGTGACCCGGTACTCGCTCCGAGACTTTAACGCGCTTCCGTGTTTCTCGACTACCCGACAACCGATTTAAGTCCCGAATATAGGTTTAGGATTAGTATTTAGTTTTATGATAATCCTCATAAACTTTGTTTCAGTTCATTTAATTACTGCAACCCATGTTATTGTTGATGTCCTTTATACCCTGGTTAGGCTCTTGGTGGGTCCATGCATTAAGCCTATATCCACCTAAGTAGGCTCGATATGTGGATAATTATTAGACTTGGACATATGGGCTCGTTATTACATTTTATGTATTCGTTTTGTGCCTTAAGTTGTGCTTATCATGTTAAACTCTTATTAGGTTTTACACAACCCATATACACACCAATTGAGATTTGTTATGGACTTATTATTAAAATGAGTGGATTAGGCCCTTGTTGGGCCTCATTACAAGTCCATATTCATTTAATACAAATGTTTATATTTATAATCTTGTTTATTTATTCTTAAACTTACAACTTTATACATTATGGTCACACACACAATTGATGTGTACACCCCACTGGTGTGCACACTAACACTTCACACACCTCACTGTCTTGTGCACACACACCCCGCTGGTGTGTGCACCCCACTGTGATTTACTATATTCACATGCATTAGAACATTAATTTATTACTTGGAATTATGTTTTATACACATTTTCACTATTCTAAACATATACAACAGTGCTGTGTACACCCCAATGTGGTGTACACATACAGTGCTGTGTACACCCCACTGTGGTGTACACACCCACTGTTGTGTACACCCCATTGTGGTGTACACACAGTGTACACCCCTTGCACAAAATCCATCCCAAAACAGTTTCTATGCAAACCTAAACCCACCTATACATCTCATGAAAACAGTCCCACACATCCACTATAGTGTACACACCCACACCCCAACTGGGGTGTGTACACACACCCACACCCCAACCGGGGTGTGTACACACACCCACACCCCCATACACATAGAATAGCCACCCCACACACACTCTCACCAAATCGCCCACACGACTCTCCCCCAAACAGTTGCACATACACCCATCAAAACCAAAACCGTCACACAAACCACCCATATCACCTAAAACGTCGTGTACACCACTGTGTGGTGTACACACACCGTTGTGTACACCCCACTTGTGGTGTACACACAATGTACGTACACCCCGCCATCCCCAAACAACAAAACAACCACACAAGTGGCAAAAACAGTGGCAAAATGAACAACAAAACAATGGAGATAGAGAGGGAACCGTGGGAGGGGAGCTCACCTAGCTACCTCCGGTGATCGTCCTTGGTTCCAGCACCGTGGTGGGTGGCGGTGGTGGTGACTGGAAAAACAAGTGAGAAAACAAATTTAGAAGGTGAGAGAGGATGCATGATCGCCGAACGAGAGGAAAGAAGGAAAGAGAGGGAGAGAAGCTCACCTCGACGTCACCGGTGGGTGTTGGGATGTCAGGCTCGTCGATGGTGGTGGTGGTGGTCGTCCAGCCGAGGAATGGGAGCCTGTGGAGTTAGAGAGGGCCGAGAACCGAGAGTTGAGTGAGAACCGAGAGTGAGTGAGGAAACGAAAGAGAGAGAGAGAGAGAGAGAGAGAGAGAGAGAGAGAGAGAGAGAGAGAGAGAGAGAGAGAGAGAGAGAGATGGTGGGGAGTACCTCGCCGGGGTTAGTGTCGCCGGGGGAGGCGGCGTAGTGGCGAGAGGAAGAGGGGATGAACAGGAACGGCTTGGAGATTGGGGGAGATGATGAATAGTGCACATTACGGTTTCCTTTGTTTTTATATAAGTGACTTAAGGTGAAATGACCCATTTGCCCTTAAACTCTCACTTGTCAACCCTTGGACAGCTACCCTTATGGGTCATTTAGCTTATCCCTTAATCTAACACATATCCACATCCCTATGACCATCCAATGGCTTTCCTCACTCACTTGTGTCACTTTAACAATCCTATCCATACCAACCTATTAAATTAACCCCATTAATTTTTATTAAATTACCAATAAAGTAACACAAATTCTCGCCTACTCGGTGCACCGTGTCCCGCGTTTGACACGCTTCTTGAGGCAGTCCCACTTAGTATTCAATTAAATTTCCTCATGTCTAAGTTATACTTTATTGTTAACCTTGTATTTTCTCAACTTAGATCATATATTTTATTTGACTTTTTTTATTAATAATGCCCACTAAAACGGTTCTCGAAACCCCCGTTTAACTAGGCGACACCTCACTCCATTAAAACATAGTCCGAACGACTCGAGACCCGTAAAATACTAATATACTAATACATGCATTATCATCCACAAATAACCAAATTTTTGGGTCGTTACATGAACCTTGACAGGCTGACACTAAGGTTTCCCATGAATTTAGCAGTGCTTTATGATACGGGCTCGACTTGAATAGGGGAGTGTAATTGCTGCAAAGCAAAATTAGATGATTTTGGTTGGTGTTGTGGTGTTCTCTACTAAAGCTATGATGATTAGCCAACCTTGTTTACCAAAAAAATTAATGTATTTCTCTCATTGGATTTTAGTGAAGACATGATATCGAAGGATTCCATGTTTTTTTTTTCGTCAATTGTCTTAGTTTTGACAGGTTTTGATTTCCATTGGTTGGCATTAGTTGAGATTTTTCTCTTTGTGTATTGTTTCCCATTAATTCGTGCTCTGGAACAATAAATCTAAAATTTCTAATGTAGAAGTTCAGCTGAACTTTCTTTGTGCTGTTGGTAGTGGCTTACTGTTGACTATATCTCACTTAACAGAGCTTAATTCTGCAGGAGAAAGGAATTGGGTTTCTCGAGTTTAGTATTGGGAAGGGGAAGTAAGGATTCTTCTTTGATCCAGATGGTTAGTGAAACCTTTTTTCTTTGCGCAACCTCAGTGTAATTTTCAATTGGGTGATGATAGGTAGTATAACGGCCTCTATTTTCGTCTAGGGCACCGCCCAGCCTAATCCCATAATTAAGCCCTAATTACACCACGTAGGACCTAATTATGTATTAGTCAGCCTGTACTACCTATTATCTCGTAAATTAGGTTCAGGTATAAGAAAATCCCTATCAGTACTATTCATCATTTTATAAGAATTATCAAATTAGCGGAAGTTTTTAACGTATTAGCGGAAGCATTTTATATAAATCCTAAATGTGGAAACTAGGAAATAACAATCACAATCTAAATATGCAATAAATGACGAGCATATAGACAAAATGAAAGTCAAAAGTCGGGTAGACTAACTCTCGTTCCAAAAACAACCCAAGCAAAAGACGTATATATAAGCATAATACAAAAATGTGACCTACATGTACAGCAGCTACGCGCTACGAGCTCAGAGGTAGTCGCCAATCTTCTCCTTGCCCGATCTAGTGCTGCTTGACGGACCTACACCCACTGTCACAAACTAGACGGTGAGTATAGTGATATTTCAGTGATAACCAGGGAATTCTATACTTCATTTCCAATTTAAAGACAGATATTTAAATGCATAATAAAGCAGAAAAAGGTGCTGAGAAAGTAATGCATATAAATATCACAGTTAACCAAGTTTGATAGACTGACACAGGCTAAGTCAAGATGATCTACGTCCGGTCGGCGGTGAGAAATATCAACCAGCCTTTTTCCACTATCGTATGGAGATACTCTCAACATACTTTGTAAATTTTGAATATATATATATAGAACTTGCCGACAACCCCGTAGTTCAAGCTACGTGATGCCACCCAAGTAATAGTGGTGAGTGCCGGAAACCCCGAGGTCTAGTGACCCCGTGAATCCACCCATCTCTCGTGCAGTGGACACTAGATAATCTCCAACTTTTGTTTCAAGAATTTTCATTTCTAAGGTTCTACGATATCAACAATAAGTTAGGCTACAAAGCCTCAAAGGAAATGGAATACAAATCAATTACCACAGTAACTCTAATGCATGCATTTCTAACATCAATTATAACATTATTCGTAATCAAATATGGCACATTAGGAAAGGAGTCAATGAAATCATCACAAGACATCATGCTATTTCAACATTCAACTTGAATAGAACAAGGAAAACATGATGGTAGATTACTAATAACAAGTCATCAAATTGACTGAAAAAGAATTTAATATGAATAAAATAAAGTAGGGAGTTCCCACAGTTTCACTTACAAGTCACAGGATAGCTCTAACTATCCGGCTTTGCGACACTCCCACTAGCGTTCCCGAACTCCCGTGAAACCCCTAGGTCCCTAAAAAGTTATTTCATATCCTTTATTTATTTATTAATATTTTGTTACATAGATATATTTTATGTATATATACATACATGTGTATGTGTATATGTATATATATATACATATGTGTATTTGTATATATATATATATATGTATGTATATGTGTATTTGTATTTGTATATATATATATGTATTTAGGGTTTAATCATTATTATTTGTTTTATTATTTTTTTTTAGTATATATACATGTGTATGTGTATATATAAATATACATACATGTATATATTATGTATGCATATCCATATATGCATGTATGTATCTGTATTACATATATATATAGTATTTATTATTATTATTATTATTATTATTATTATTATTATTATTATTATTTTTTATTTTATTTTTTTGGGGCTGGACCGGGTCTGACCCGGTCCAACTGGGTCCCCCTTCTCTTTCAACAGAGACGCTGCTGTTGCAGCGTCTCTGCTGCTTTTTTTTTTCCTTCCTTTCTTTACTTCTTCAATCCACACAACAACAACTCCAACACCAACATCAACATCAACATCATAGTATTACAATCCACCATTTACACATTGATTTTTAAACAATCAACTTCATTCAACCTCACCAACACCACCATTAACGTCTACCACAACAATCAACAACAAAAAGGAAAAACTCACCTCGCCAATGTCGTCTTCGTCTCGATCCACTCCGGTGACTCTCTCTCTCTGCCGGACTCTCTTCCGCTCTCTCCCTTTCTTCTTCCTTTTTTCCCTCTTTTTTCTCTTCTTCTCCCTTTGTGGCGGTGGTGACATTTATTAGTGTTTTGGGGTTAAATGACCATTTTACCACTCAATCTTATCTTCTTTCTTAATAAGCTAAAGCCCTCTTCGGTCATTTCACAATTCTTTTCTGATTTTTTTTAATGTATATATATTTATATTATATATTTATATAATATAAATATATATATATATATATTTCCAATTCAATTTAATAAATTTATAATCATAGGCTATGATTTAATGTGCATTAGTTTAATACATTGTATTTTACTGAGTTTAGACTTACCGCAAGTCTCACTTTTCGATACTCCGGCTTGCACGCAACTCGAGGCATGTCCCCGACTACGTTTCGACTTCGATGACTGCAAATTCTAACTTAGTCAGCCTACACACATACAAAACACTAGGAATACATCAAAACAAACATAAAATTTACCTCGGCCACATGCCTCGGTCTGTGCGCATCTCATGCGGGCCCCACGTTACGGGTCGAAAATTCTGATTAAGCAGTTAATCAAGATTAGCAAAATTGGGCCGTGACAAATATTCCCAACAAAATGGAATTTCATCCTCGAAATTAATTTAGGTTAGGGTATACCTGACTCAAAAAGGTACGGAAAACGGTCTCGCATATAATCCTCTCGTTCCCAAGTGAGTTCCGACTCGTTATGGAACTGCCACTTGACTAGTACCTTCGGGATAGACTTGTTTCTTAACTGTTGTACCTTTCGGTCTAGGATTTAGATAGGTTGCTCCTCATATGAGCAATCCTCGCTCAGGTTGATCTGACTCAAGTCAACTGTCGGTCGTGCGCCTGCCTTCGACTCAGCCAGTCGAAGCATCGATATATGAAAGACCGGATAAACACCTGACATCTGCGAAGGAAGCTCTAACTCGTACGCAACCTTTCCAACCCGTTTCCTAACTCTGAATGGCCCGATGAAACGCGGTGCAAGCTTGCCTTTTACACCAAATCTCTGCAGACCTCTCCGAGGAGAAACCTTAAGGTAGACATAGGCTCCCTCGGGATAAGTGAGATCACTGTGATACTTGTCTGCATACCTCTTTTGTCTTTCTTGGGCTCCCTTAAGCTTCAGTTGAATCTGTCGTACCTTCTCTGTATGATCAACAACAATCTCAGATCCTACAGACAATCTGTCCTCTGGTTCAGCGCAACATGATGGTGAGCGACAAGGTCTGCCATATAAAGCCTCAAAAGGCGCCATTTCGATGCTAGCCTGATAACTGTTGTTGTATGCAAACTCACACAACGGTAGATATTCCGCCCATGATCCGCCAAACTCTAGCACACAAGCTCGTAACATATCCTCTAGGACTGATTGAGTCTTTCGATCATCCGTCGTCGATCGAGGTGAAAGGCGCGTGTTGAAATGTAGCGTGTACCGTCTTGCTCTGCATACTCGCCACATCCTGGATGTAAAGTTAGCATCTCTGTCGATACAATAGTCAATGGTACCCCATGCACTTCGATGATCTCTTTCTCAAACAACACGCTCAACCGATCAAATGTGTAATGTGATGCCACTGGTAGGAAATGAAATGCGACTTAGTTAGTCTGTCGACTATAACCCATATCGAGTCGTGTTGCTGGCGCCTTCTAAAACCTCTAATAAAGTCCATGGTGTCTTCCCATTTCCATTTCGAATGGGAAGTGGTTGTAAGAGTCCCCGGGCCTACGATGCTCCGCTTTCACTTGCGGCATATTCCACAATTCCTGATAAACTCTGACACGTCCGCCTTCATCCCAGGCCACCAGAAATGTCTCTTCATATCATGGTACATCTTAGTCCTGCCTGGATGAATGGTAAATCGGGAACGATGTGACTCCTGAAGGATTTCGTCTCTTAACTCTGGCACTTCGGGTATCCATAGTCTGCCTCTAAACCTCAGACATTGATCTGATGTCTCTGCCAGTAAACACAATCTGAACTCTGCGCTAACTCACTGAATCTTGTATACGACTCGTTGGTCCTTTGACCCTCTGCCACTCTCTGTGTGGACACGGTCTGTACTCTCAACTGCGCGCAAATCTTAACTCTAACATCTGTAGGAATATCTATCTGACTTGATGTCGCCGCTACATCGAACATTTCATACTCACGTGTCATATGACAATTGGTCGTCTCCACATCTCCAACCGGTCTCCTACTCAGCGCGTCTGCAACTACGTTAGCTTTTCCTGGGTGATACTCCAGAGAAAAGTCATAGTCCTTTAAAAACTCTAACCATCTACGTTGCCTCATGTTCAGCTCTTTCTGTGTGAAGAGATATTTCAAACTCTTGTAATCATTATAGAGTGTGAATCTTTCCCCATACAGATGATGTCTCCAAATCTTCAGAGCAAATACTACCGATGCTAACTCTAAATCATGTGTAGGGTAGTTCTTCTCATGTATCTTCAGCTGTCTTGAAGCATATGCCACAACTCCAATACCCTGCATTAATACACATCCAAGTCCTGTGTATGAAGCATCAGTGTACACTAAAAATCCCTGACCAGCCTCTGGTAACACCAACACGGGGGCGGTAGTCAATAATCTCTTCAGCTGAGCAAATGCGTTCTCACACTCCGCAGTCCAATTAAATATTACGTCTTTCTGTGTCAGCCTAGTCATCAATGAAGCAATTTTGGAAAAATCCTTCACAAATCTTCGGTAATAGCCTGCTAACCCTAGAAAACTCTTAATCTCCATCACGGACTTTGGTGTCGGCCAATCCATGACTGCCTGAATCTTAGCCGGATCTATTGCAGTCCCTGCTGCCCCAACCACATGACCTAAGAACTTGACCTCTGCAAGCCAGAACTCACATTTGCTGAACTTGGCGAATAGCCTGTGCTCCCTCAAAGTCTGCAACGTCTCCTTGAGGTGTTGTTCGTGGTCCTCTCGTGTCCTCGAATAAATGAGAATATCGTCAATGAAAACTATCACAAAACGGTCAAGATATGGTCTCAAAACTCGATGCATAAGATCCATAAACACAGTAGGGGCATTGGTCAGCCCGAAAGGCATGACCGTGAACTGGTAATGTCCATATCTGGTGCGGAATGCCGTCTTAGACCTATCCTCGTCTCTGATCCTAAGTTGATGATACCCCGATCTCAGGCCTATCTTAGAGAAAAACTGTGCTCCCCTCAGCTGCTCAAATAAGTCGTCAATCCTCGGCAACGGGTACTGGTTCCTGACGGTGGCCTTATTCAATTGTCTGTAGTCGATACATAGTCGTAAACTACCATCTTTCTTCGTTACAAACAAAACTGGTGCTCCCCATGGCGACATTGATGGTGTAATGAATCCTTTATTTCCCAAATCCTGAAGCTGATCCTTCAACTCTTCCAACTCTTTCGGTGCCATGCGATAGGGTGGTATTGAGATTGGTTTGGTGCCTGGCATAAGATCAATGACAAAGTCTATCTCTCGAGGTGGTGGTAGTCCAGGTAAGTCCTCCGAAAAAACATCAGGAAAATCTTGGACCACTGGTATGTCCTCAAGTCGGGGTCCCTGACTCTCCGTTACGGCATACAAAGCTACTAGAGTCTCCATCTCCTCACTAGACGCTAATCGACCTCTCGTGGTGCTAATTTTCGGTGTACTACCTTGATGCACAAATAGTGGACGTCCAGGAATCTCAAATACCACTAACTAACTGTAACAGTCAATGTGTGCGTGGTATGCTGATAACCAGTCCATCCCAAAAAGTGCGTCGAATTTTAAAGTCTCGAGGACTCTAAAATCGGCAGGTAACTCAACCCCGCTAATCTCTACTGGGACTCTCTCAACTAGACTGTTAGGATAAACCTCATCCCCAGCTGCGGTACTCAACATCAAATGTACACTAAGCTTCACCGAAGTTAATCCTAAGACGTCTATTATGCGACCCGAAATGAAAGATATGGTAGAGCCGGAATCAAATAAAACATAAGAGTCTCTACCAGCGATAGAAATCGTACCCTCAATGAGACTCCGTGTGCGCCGGCGTCGGTCGGCGAGTCGAGCTGATCGCGCGACTATATGTACTTGCTCCCGGGCTGTGGTGGATATCTCATGCGGTCGCGAGCACTCCCCGACTACATGTCCCGTCTCGCCCACATCTCGAAACATGTAACATGTCTAGGGCCGACCGAGCCGTCGCGATAACTCGACCCCGAGTCTGTCTCTGTCCCGACGAGATCCTCTCGGCCTCTCTGCTCTGCCTCGCCCCTCTCGCCACCTTGCTACGATGGTGACGTGTCTCTGGTGGTGTCAAAAGTGCCAATCTCTCCGGTGCCGGTAGTGCGGGTCTGGACTGCGGTGGGGGCAAGATCCGTGTTGTTGAACTCTGCGTAGAGGTAGCATATGATGCCTGGCACGACCGAGTGATGTGAGGTCGCCCCTGATCCTGATGCCCCTCGGTACCACCCCCTAGGTGCCTTACCCCTCTGTCGCCTCCTCTCATACTCTGCTATCTGCTCAGATGACCAAGTCTGACCTGGAGCTGCCCTGTCAGCTACTCTACTCAGATGGTAAGTCTCATGGGCGAGGGCGCGCTCATAAATGTCACCAAGAGTCCGGGCTCCCGTGCCGACCACATGCTCTCCAATATCAGCTCTTAATCCAACCCCAAAGTAGTGCACATCCTCTAGTTCCTCTCTGACTAAATCCCCAGCAAACTGTCGCAGTAGCCGTATCTGTCTCGATCTTGCATAATCCGTTTCATCCGGTCCCCGTCTCAAACTCATGAAGTCTCGCCTCAGTCTCATCCTAACCGCTGGCGAAAAGTATTGCTGATAAAACTTGTCCTTAAACATCTTCCATGATGTGAAGTCCCTATCCGTCGCTATCGTCGTGCGCCACCAAACATCAGCATCCTTCTGCAATGTATACGATGATAACTCGGGGCGTAGCCTATCCTCAATGCCCAATATCCTATGAAGCTTCTCCTGAGATAGCACCCACTTCTCGATCATCTGAAAGTCTCGAGTCCCGTCAAAATACTCTGGCTGAAGCCTGATGAAGTCCTTAATCAGCTTGATCCCCACTGCTGAGTTAGATGATGTGGAGGTGCGAGAAGTCGTCGCCACTACTATATCTGTCGTCGGAACCGTGGCGGCTGGGAGAGTCTGTGCCACAGAATCACAGTCGTAGCCGGAACAGTAGGCGTCTCGATTACGTGTGTGGCCGCAGGAATGGAGGCTGGTACGGCAAACGGAGTGGTGGCAGTCATAGTCACTGGAATGGTGCCCTGTGGTATAGTGGGCTCTGTCGTCGGAGGTGTAATAATGGTACATGTACTGGTGACTGCCTGTGTGAGTGCACTGATCTGTGCAGTGACGTATGCCATGAAGTCTACCAACTGCGCCCTTGAGCAGCCACCGGTCAAACAACCTCTGCTGG
This sequence comes from Stephania japonica, assembly GCA_039657345.1. Lineage (NCBI taxonomy): Eukaryota > Viridiplantae > Streptophyta > Magnoliopsida > Ranunculales > Menispermaceae > Stephania > Stephania japonica. The sequence goes on from CM077566.1 coordinate 6,712,467, forward strand.
TCGTCATCAGATGTGGTAGGAGGCTGACTACCGCTAGCATTCGAGTCACCTGTATCACGTGCGTCCGTCATCGTCGTCTGCATATTGATAGCGACTTCGCATCAGCCACTATGAAGTGTATCGCGTATATATATATACATAATGAAATTAACACATATACCTTTTTTTAAAAAAAAAACAAAACTCCCCAACTCACCTTCACTCGATTCCCAACAATATAATTCCTAGGCGATGTTCATCTGGTTTTCACTTCTAAGATTTATGTTTTACGTACATTCGTGTTTTTCCTTATTTGTCCCTAAGGCTCTGAAGCCTAGGCTCTGATACCAACTGTAACAGCCCCTATTTTCGTCTAGGGCATCGCCCGGCCTAATCCTATAATTAAGCCCTAATTACACCACGTAGGACCTAATTATGTATTAGTCAGCCTGTACTACCTATTCATCATTTTATAAGAATTATCAAATTAGCGGAAGTTTTTAACGTATTAGCGGAAGCATTTTATATAAATCCTAAATGTGGAAACCAGGAAATAACAATCACAATCTAAATATGCAATAAATGACGAGCATATAGACAAAATGAAAGTCAAAAGTCGGGTAGACTAACTCTCGTCCCAAAAACAACCCAAGCAAAAGACGTATATATAAGCATAATACAAAAATGTGACCTACATGTACAGCAACTACGCGCTACGAGCTCAGAGGTAGTCGCCAATCTTCTCCTTGCCCGATCTAGTGCTGCTTGACGGACCTACACCCACCGTCACAAACTAGACGGTGAGTATAGTGATATTTAAGTGATAATCGGGAATTCTATACTTCATTTCCAATTTAAAGACAGATATTTAAATGCATAATAAAGCAGAAAAAGGTACTGAGAAAGTAATGCATATAAATATCACAGTTAACCAAGTTTGATAGACTGACACAGGCTAAGTCGAGATGATCTATATCCGGTCGGCGGTGAGAAATATCAACCAGCCTTTTCCACTATCGTATGGAGATACTCTCAACGTACTTTGCAAATTTTTAATATATATATATAGTGTAACGACCCTAAAATTCTAACTCGTACCACGTGACATTTCAGGGTCGTATTGTGGGCCCTACTAGCCGTGGTGTACTTGTTTCGGTCCTCGGGAGTCGACAACGAGGTATGTTATGTTTGTTTGGTGATTTGTATTATTTATTTATTACCGAACATTAAACTCAATATCCTAAATGTGTGAGGACGTAGTGAGTGTGTGTTGGTACCGTTGAACGAGTTCGGTACGAAAGAACGCGCCAAATGGTTATTTGAAAATCCGTGGGACGAAAATGAAATAAAAACACTGACAAATACAAATGGAAATAATTAATGGAATTAAATAATAAATTATGGGCGCCGAGTGATGCGCGAGGTCGTGGGCGACACGCGTGAGTCAAATGGTAATGTGCACGCCCGAATGAACTCGTTGGCGCGCACAACGAAATTGTAGGCGCGAACAATACAATTATATAAATATAATTGTACCTATATATATTTATATATATAAAGTATATATAAATATATATGAAATAAAAAAAAGAGAAATGACCAAGAGGGGCATTAGTTTATTAAGGAAGAGATAAGAATGGAGGGGCAAAATGGTCATTTCACCTCAAAATTTATCAACAAAATCTCACCACCACAATTTTCTTGCCATTCACTGTAAAAAAAAAAAATTGAAAATCGAAGAGGAGGAGATCGAAGAGAGAGAGATCGGTCAAGGGAGGGTGTGGAGGTTTTGAAAATTGATGGAGTGATTGAGGTCGAGAGTTTGGGGAATCGGCACAAAGGCGAGTTGTGATTGTTGTTGCGTTGTGTTGTTGGGGTGGTTGTTGAGTTGTTAATTTTAGGATAAATTGGATTTTTAATTGGTTGGTGTTGATGTTGTTGTTATTTGTTGTTAAAGAAAGAAAAAAAAAAAAGAAAAGAGAAGAAAAAAAAAAAAAAAAAAAGGAATGGAGGCAGAGACGAACCGGTTGGTTCTCTCATAGAAAAAAAATTTTTTTTTGGAGAAGATGAAGTGGTGGGCCGGGTCATGGTGACTCGGACCCGACCCAACTGGGCCTGACCGGGCCCGACCCGGGTGGGTCGGCCCGGGTCTGACCCAGTTGGGGTGGACCGGGTCGGACCAGACCCGGGGACCCACCATTATTAAAATAATAATATATTTATTTATTTATAATAAATAAATAAATTAAATATGTTTTGTTTTTATTTTTTTTGAAATAAATATTGGAAAAATCTGGAAAATTCGGAAAAATAGGAAAAAAATTCTGAAAAATTATATTTCAACCAAATAAATAGAAATTTGGAAATTTTTATGAAAAATAAAGAATTTGAGATTCGCGACGAGACTTTTGTCGGGGTTTTTGTCTCGTAAAGCGCAAAATTGTTAAAAATAGCCAGAAAAATATTAAAAAATATTTTTCTAAATTATATGAAAATTATGAGGTTTCGCTCGAGTATCCTAATGGGTTTAAATGGAACCCAATACCGGATTAGCGACCCAAATTGAGCAAATGAACAATAATTTAGAAAATTGTAGAAAATGAGTTAAACTTGAGAAAAATTGAAGAATACTTGTAATAATTAGGGAAAAATTAACGAAAATTGGTCGAAATAATTGTCAGGTGACGAGCGAAGTGTTGGAAACTAATTGGGGAACGTGTGGAGCTATGCGAGGGCGTTTTTAGCGGAAATTGAGGTGAGTAAAGGCAATAGAATCAACATAATTGCTTTTCTATTTATTGATTAATTATTCTTGAAATGCGAGCCCTTTGTATTCCATTCTAGTTCAGGTGACCTAGGGTTTAGGTAGTCCGATCTATGATGAGAAGTCTCAACGAGTTTAGCGACAAAGATAGGCTCGTGGCTTCTCGTTGGAGCCTATCGAAATGATTTAGCATCCGAACTTGTGGCTTGTGGCTTTCTTTCGGTAGTGTGTTAGAAATTTAGCAAATGCTTTGTCTGTGGCTTTTCCTAACGAGTGTGCGTTCGGTGGAGGCGACCTTCGGGCCCACCGGTTTCGTACGGGGTGGATTGAGCAGGGAGGCAGTTTTGGGCCTACTGTGTCGATCGCAAGCTGATGAGGTCTTGAGACCCGCGGTTTGATTGGGACTATCTATTCGCCTATCCATTTGTTTCTCGGTCACTTGATTTTCGTTGTTTGTACTTGTTGAATCTATTCATCATGCGATTTGCTATCTATTTCAGTTTCTTGTTATACACTGCATGATTTATAGACTTGTGATTATTTAAAAGTCAGTAATTTATGTTGAGATGTCTATTGTTGTTGTTTACTGTTATATTTTGTACTCACCGTCCTTTTTATGACGGTGGGTGCGAATCCACGAGCAGTAGGGGCAAGGCGCCGATGCTTGGCGATATCCTCTGAGGCACGCTCAGAGCCAGTAGCTTTGCTCTTACTTTGTAGGTATTTTGTCATTTTGTTGTATATTTGGCTATGTATCCATTTGTTTTGATATTTTGGGGCTTTGGGGAGTTGAACCTGATTGTTGGTACATGTATATGTTTATTCTGGGCTTTCAGTTGATTTGTTATATACATGTGATGTTGTTTGGACAAGATTTTCCACATCTAAGTTGAATGAGTAGTAAACTGTTTTAAGTTGGTGTTACAAACAATTCCGCCACACCTAACTATAATTGAGGATAAAAGATTAGATAGAGTTAAGGTGAATCAAAAAGAGTGATCCAGGGTGAGTGAGTGAATAATGTATTGAGTAAATGGTAAGTTTACTCATCAAAGACGGGTTCGGGGGTCCACGTAGGTTTAGGTCGGGCGGGGCCCAGTTTGTGGTTGCTGGGGCCGTCATATATAGAACTTGCCGACAACCCCGTAGTTCAAGCTACGTGATGCCACCCAAGTAATAGTGGTGAGTGCTGGAAACCCCGAGGTCTAGTGACCCCGTGAATCCACCAATTTCTCGTGCAATGGACACTAGATAATCTCCAACTTTTGTTTCAAGAATTTTCATTTCTAAGGTTCTACGATATCAACAATAAGTTAGGCTACAAAGCCTCAAAGGAAATGAAATACAAATCAATTACCACAGTAACTCTAATGCATGCATTTCTAACATCAATTATAACATTATTCATAATCAAATATGGTACATTAGGAAAGGAGTCAATGAAATCATCACAAGACATCATGCTATTTCAACATTCAACTTGAATAGAACAAGGAAAACATGATGGTAGATTACTAATAACAAGTCATCAAATTGACTGAAAGAGAATTTAATATGAATAAAATAAAGTAGGGAGTTCCCACAGTTTCACTTACAAGTCACAGGATAGCTCTAACTATCCGGCCTTGCGACACTCCGACTAGCGTTCCCGAACTCCCGTGACACCCCTAGGTCCCTGAAAAGTTATTTCATATCCTTTATTTATTTATTAATATTTTGTTACATAGATATATTTTATGTATATATACATACATGTGTATGTGTATATGTATATATATATATGTATGTATATGTGTATTTGTATTTGTATATATATATGTATATATTTAGGGTTTAATCATTATTATTTGTTTTATTATTATTATTATTTTTTTGTATATATACATGTGTATGTGTATATGTAAATATACATACATGTATATATTATGTATGCATATCCATATATGCATGTATGTATATGTATTACATATATATATAGTATTTATTATTATTATTATTATTTTTTTATTTTTAATTATTTTTATTTTATTTTTTTTAATGGACCGGGTCGACCCGGTCCCTTTTTTTTTTTTTTTTTTTTTTTTTTTTTTTTTTTTTTTTTTTCTTTTCTTTACTTCTTCAATCCACACAACAACAACTCCAACACCAACATCAACATCAACGCATCACAATCCACCATTTACACATTGATTTTTAAACAATCAACTTCATTCAACCTCACCAACACCACCATTAACGTCTACCACAACAATCAACAACAAAAAGGAAAAACTCACCTCGCCAATGTCGTCTTCGTCTCGATCCACTCCGGTGACTCTCTCTCTCCGCCGGACTCTCTTCCTCTCTCTCCCTTTCTTCTTCTTCCTCTTTTCCCTCTTCTTTCTCTTCTTCTCCCTTTGTGGCGGTGGTGACATTTATTAGTGTTTTGGGGTTAAATGACCATTTTACCCCTCAATCTTATCTTCTTTCTTAATAAGCCAAAGCCCTCTTCGGTCATTTCACAATTCTTTTCTGATTTTTTTAATGTATATATATTTATATTATATATTTATATAATATAAATATATATATATATATTTCCAATTCAATTTAATAAATTTATAATCATAGGCTATGATTTAATGTGCATTAATTTAATGCATTGTATTTTACTAAGTTTAGACTTACCACAAGTCTCACTTTTCGATACCCCGGCTTGCACGCAACTCGAGGCATGTCCCCGACTACGTTTTGGCGTCGATGACTACAAATTCTGACTTAGTCAGCCTACACACATACAAAACACTAGGAATACATCAAAACAAATATAAAATTTACCTCGGCCACATGCCTCGGTCAGTGCGCATCTCATGCGGGCCCCACGTCACAGGTTGAAAATTCTGATTAAGCAGTTAATCAAGATTAGCAAAATTGGGCCGTGACAGGTAGATTCTGATTGAATTGATTTTGTTATTCATGTGTGTGGAAATCAACAGCTCCAATAGTTGATTTGTTGATTTGTTAGTGGGATTGAAGTTGAAATATATGGGATTTCTCCCAGATTTATGTGGTCTATTTCTGAATTATATTGATGGTTATGGTCTGGTTACGGTCACAAAATTTAGCTTTGAATCAATAGATTTTTTCTTTCTTTTTTTGTTGTTTTTCTCTACTATGCTTTTATTTTTTGCAATTCCCTTACATATTGCAGTTCTAATTCATAAAGACAGAAGAAATGAATCGATCTCCGAAATTCCTTTTTTCATTTTTCATCTTTTGCATTCTATTCTTGAAAGGAAAATAATCATGAGGGGCATGATCCTCCCATCCAATACATGATATTCATTGTTTGTAGTCTTATCTGTATGACTTGAACAATTTGATGGTTGTATCTTAATTGTACAAATATTATGAATTGTCATTGATGATTTTGTTATTCATTTGTTTCTTGTCAGGTGTTTATGTAATGCTATAGTTTAATTTGGTGAAACTAGTTAACTTCTAGTTGTTAGTGGTTCATGGATTTTTATGGCAGCTAATGCTGTCACAATATGTATCTGTTATTTGGAGCAGCTAATTCTTGCCACAAATATATATTTTTTTGTGGCAGTTAATAGTTGCCACAAATATATATTTTTTGTGGCAGCTTCTAATATGCCATAAAAAACAATATCTTTTTTGGCTTAAGGGAATGCGAGTCACTTCCACTCACACCAACTACCTATTAGTATTTTCTTTACTTTATTTTTAAATAATCTAAAGAACTTTAAACAAAATTAAGTAAAATATTGATATAAATTACTAGTTAAAAAAGGCCATCAACTTTAAAATTTCAATTAATCTATGAAAAAAATTAAAAAAGAAAAATCAAATCTACGATTGAATTGACGTATAGAATTTTTTTCTTTTCAAACAACTTTCTTTATTTATTTATTTTTTAGAAAAAGAATGTTAAGTGACATACTCGTAATACATCAATTTGTCACATAATATTATTGCACTCTCTTGAATTGTGCATCCAATATCTTTGTCATTATTTTTTTAACTAGAATAAGATAGATCAATGGAGTGAGCTCCTACTGTTTTCTCTCTCAAGTTAATGGGTGACTTTTCAACTAGTATTTTATTGCTTTTGAGTTAGGCTGGAGTAATAATACACTTTGGCCTGTTTGGTTGGGGTATTAAGTTATTTAAGCCTGGGCTTAGAGGTAAGACCATTGTTTGGTTGAAGTGTTAAGTAAGCAACAGGCTTACATAAACACTTATATACCAGCTTATCTAATGACAGAGGGGGACCCTGTCATTAGATAAGCCCACCCAATTTTTGAGGTGAAATGTCGAAAATGTCCTCATGATTTGAACAAAACCCTAGATTACATTCTTCTTCACATCAATCAATACTCGTCTACATTAAATAGGGGCATTTTAGACATTTCATCCACTTTTCCTTATGGGTTTATACTTGAATCAAACGGCTGCACATAAAACTCCCATCTTTCACAAAGACCAGATTTATCTAAGCCAATCCTTACACCTTACACATAACTCCAACCAAACGAGTACTTAGTTTGCTAAAACTTAGCCTTGGGCTAAATCAAATATTTTACTATTTTTATTGGGTAAAACACATATGCATATAAGAGATTATGTGGAGCTTGCCCAAGGCTCTGCTCAGCAAAGACTTTGAATGGAAACGTACTTGAGATTGCTCAGTGAGCACTGCTCTGGCAACACAAGCTCTGCTTCATTTGTTTACTATTAATAAAAAATGCGATGGAAGTATATTCTCAATATGATTACTTCAGTGTACAAAAAGAAATCTAAAATAAAGTTTTTGATGGTACCCCTGGTATGTACGGAAAGCATGAAAAATTTTCAATGGAAGAGCATTTGCTGAGTATGAAACCACACTCTTGTAAGGTTGTGCTCAGCTCCAAAGATTTAAGTTTCGTAAATTGTTGAAGTGCATCTCCAAACGGATGTTGATTCAAGAGATTATAATGATTAGTCTATTGAGATGAAATTTAGTTAGTCGACTTTCTATTTCAATGCAAGTAAAATTAACGCAGCGTAAACGCTCAAACAAGGAAGAATCCTTAACGTTTTGAAGAAAATCGAAATTGAAATAAATTGATAATAATTGATAATGATTACAGCCCTAATCATGACTTTATATAGCCCATTAGAAACTCTAATCTTTCTACGACTCTAAACGTAATCCTTCTATAACTCTAAAAACGTTTAAATCTTTTAAGACTCTAAAAACGACTTAAATAAAGTAAATTATGAAAATATCATAAAACTAGACAATAAAATAAAAGTTCCCGATAAAGGCCGAAATGAAGGAATTTGGATTCGCAAAACCCAATCTTAAAGAGCGATGCTCCTAGGATTGTTGTAGAGCATGAAACACCATTTCCGAAAAGGTATTATAATAATCAATCGGATTCCTAGATCAAAAGTTATGGTCCCTCAAAATATCTACAACTGCCACGACATCAAAAATCAACTACCAATTAAGTACTAACCTCAAATCTCAAACTACTCGCACTGCATAGTCGTTGAAGAACATCAATTGCAAGTGCATCAGTTTTTTCTTCCGCAAAATAACTTAATACTGTTATTTGTTCATTGACAATCTCTGAAAGGATTCCAAGAGAGAGACAGTTCAGATAAAATGGCCCAAAATAATCAAGGGAGGAGAGCTTTGCAGAATCTAATCCACTCTTCTTTGAAGCTAGAGGGTTCAAAAAGATCAAAAAATTTAAACGTCTTGAGCCGATTGCTTGTAATATGCAGAACTTGGGCTGTGTCATCTTTCTAGGATAAAAGACTCCAAAAGAGGGCAACTAAAAACAGCCACCCGTTTTGAATTTGGTTCCAAAAGCATGACACCTCTCAACTCAAGAATTTTGAGATGGGGAGCTGAAAGAAGTGATTGAGGAAGTTTGATACTAGAAGTGGATAAAGAACTTGATAACTTAAATATGGTAGTAGGTGATGAGGTAAAGATCAGAGAAGGAATTTCTAAACATGTGTCAAGAGAACGAGTAAAGCAAAGAAGAGCTGAAGCTCTTCAAGGTTTTGCGTTAGAGCAGTAGAGATCCATGTCTCTCTAGGGGATTTGGTCGAAGTATGCCTCCACCTATTGGAAAGAAGGCATGTGTTCCGAACTAATGTCTTGGTGTTGAAGGAAGAAAAGATATGGTGAAGGATAGCCTCTGGTAATTCACTCAGCTTGTCTTCACCTATCATCTTAATTATCACTGGAAATGAAGAGAGGAAGTTTAATTAAGAGAACTAAACCTTCAAAATGCAATCTTGATTTCTCTCTCAAGGTCTATTGACTCTATTTAAATGTAGCTCAGATTGCAGGAATTAATGGCAGAAACATATCGAGTAAATGTAGCAGTTAAGTTAAGTAGTAGGTGCATGGAGATGATAAAAGACTCTTCAAATCTTATTTGAAGAAATCCGTAGAGGATACTTAGGAACGTGAAAGAATATATTAATGAGCCAATATTGCATTTATAGCAAGTACAGCTCCCTAAGACATGAACTGGAGATTTATATAAAAGGAACACTCTTTAAATTTTCATAAACAGATAGGAGTACTAAGTAAGCTACTGGACTTCCTGGTTTCAAAAAAATAAGTATGCTACTGATTTTCCTATTTCATCCCAAGGTCTTTCATAATCTTAAAAAATAAAAACCCAAGTGCATCCGAATGAAACATTATACTATTTGATGGAATGAAATTTAATTGAACAATTTGATTCATAGACAGTAGTAGTTGTTATGGTACACATAATATCAGCGAGTTAGAGGTGTCTGGAAAGCGAAATCTATTTTTGAAGGATGGAATAGACATGGTATCATCTATAATGCTATACTAAGCTCAGCAAGTGTTAGATGAAATATTTAGAGCTTCCATAGCTGATACTTAGTATAATGTTGGCCACATCTCTCCAGAGTAGGGCAGCTAATTAAGCAACTCATTGTTAGGGTCTGCAGTGCTCGTATTTTGTCTGATAAGGTACTATAGGAGGCATTTGCAATCTTCTTGAGCAGTAATTCAATTCCTTTTCACATGCTGGTTGTGCCAGTCCAACTTTGACATTAAAAGAGATGTACGATGAGAGGATAATATACATAGAGGCTCTCTGAACAAATGATCTATCACATTTCTAAAACTAATGTACCATAAAATCAAAAGCTTATTTGAACTTTCATAGTCAATCCAACATAATCCCAATTAACAACTATTCTGCAATATAAATTGAGATAGCCATAATACAGACATAAGACTTCTAGAAGGGAAATCAAATTTCAGAATAGAACCTCTGGTCGCTTTATGTTTCTCAAATACTTTCGAATGTGCAATAGAGAAAGTGATCCGTTCCAATTGCACTGCATTGTTGAGCGAAATCTTGAAAGTTGAAGCTCACTTTTGATGCAGCACAGACTTCTGATAGAGACATACTTTAGGTTATCCAGAGAGCAATTTGCCCAATGTAAAACTTTTTTTTTTTTTTTTTTTGTCAAAGGCGCAATGTAAACCTTGATTTCTTCCTTTCCTATCATTTGATTATGCAATATATTATATTTAGCGCTGTGAGAATCAGCTTAAACGAACAAGGGAGAAATTAAAATCACAACACTACTATAAATCTTTGATCACTTCAAAGAAAAGAGCTTCAATGGAAGAACATTTGCTGAGAATGAAAGCACCTCCTTCATGCATATATGGTTGCCTCAATGCAACTGATTAGCGCATCTTGTCAGATTTAGAAAAGAAAAATACCAAAATATCAAATGCAAACCTTAATTAAACCCTCCAAGAGCCAATCTACTTGAATTATATAGTTGCTCAAGACCATCACACATTGGCTATACAAAGCCATATGAACAAGATACATACCATGCTTTGATAAACAAGAAGAAAACTGGTGTCCATTTTGGAGTTTTAAATGAAATAGAGAACATACTAAGAAATATAAGCTTGAATTAGCAAGTGTATGAGCTACGAGATTTTCACAAACATTCAAACAAAACAAGCATTAAAACTAGTGCCGTTCTAAACATTCAGCTAGTTACTCATCAGATAAGGACTGCAAACTTTCTGAATCTAAAAACTAAAACAAACAAAACAAACTGATTTGTACTTTCCAAGTCGAGCGAATTCACAACATAAACATTCATCTGAAACACAAATTGAGATAGCCATAACATCTATAAACATGTATGTAGCAGTTCCAAGTAATCAAATTTCAGTAGCGAATCTCTGGTGACTTATGTTTATTGTATCCATTTCTGGTACAACCAACAGCAAAGGTTACTAGCTTCAAATGCTTTGTGCTGTTGAGCAAAAATCTGAAGAATTTGAGTTTGTTTTTGCTGCGACTGAGTCTTCTAATAAAAACATACTTGAGATTGTTCAGTGTGTTGTCCAAAACAATGTATAATGATACTAATAGATACGAATAAAATAAATTTAAAGAATATTCAATAACAAAATCAATGAACAATAAAAATTTCTAACCGGAGGCTTGCACGGAAGCAATGTCCTACGACAGAAATTTTCTTGAATTCGGTGATAGAATTATCTCCAAGATCTGCCCCCAGGATACAACCGGATGCCCTTTCAAACTAAAAATCACCGAGTTCAAAAGTCGGTCAAACTGTGATTTTTCTTCTCTCTCAGAAATTAAATCCGAATAAAAACCACTAAGTTTTCAGTGTTTTAGTTCCACTTAAATAGAACTTGAAGCACTGAAAGTAAAGCCCCACTTTGCCCCTGAAGTGAAGGAGACTAAAAAGGTACAAAATAGCATAGCCCTTCCTTCCTGCCCATTCCTAAAAGAAAAACCGTTACGCCCAAACAGACTTAGAGCAGCAGATTGGCATTTGACCTTTTTTTTTATAGGAAAGAAACAAACTTTTGCATCCACCAAGGTTTGAATTCATGGCCTCTTACTTCAACTCAATGAGCAAATGAACACATGAAGAAACACGTACTCAATTTGTATGGCAAATCAAAATTTATACAGATCAATCAGTAACGTTACTAAATATTGGTACAAAGGTGAATGAATTGGCATGAAACCAACAACATATATTGATAATGTAATTTGGTTGCTGAGGAGGTCAGCCTTCCCTTCCAGAAATCAGAAATCAGAAAAATTGTTCAACGCTTCAAATTAATTAACATGATTCCTCAGAGTCCATACTTCCTCTTCTTCTGCTTTCCAGATGAGTAAGAAGTAATTGTATATTGTGAATTAGCAAGCTCCGGGGAACAGCCGCTCCTGATGACTTCAGAACTTCAATCAGTTCCCTAAATAGATTCTTATTCTCCTCATTGACAAAAAGAATAGCTGTACCATTTTCTCCCAATCTGGATGCCCTACCAATCTGATGAATGTACTCCTTGATGGAATTGGGCATATCAAATATAATGACCTGCCTCACCCTCAACAAGTCTACTCCACGTCCTAGAACCCCCGTGGCCACAACCACGGAAACTTCCCCCGTCAAGAACAATCTCAGGATTTCCCTCCTTTCTTTCATTGGCTTTTCCCCATGAATTGAAAGAGCTTTGATTCCCGTCGTAACTGTGATTGCCTCAGAAAGTAGATCAGCCCCAATTCGGGAACCAACAAATACAACAACAGGTGGCTTGAAGTGTTGCTTGCTAGCTATTATCTCAAAGAGCTTTTTCTTTTTCAGTTTTGACTCCACCCAGATGGCTATCTGCTTCACAGCTTCATTTGGAGTGTTTGGCTTCCCGGAAGATACGCAAATAAGGTCTCTTGATGACATGGAGATTGCCATCTTTTCCACTTCTGGTGTAATGGTTGCAGAGTACATCAACATCTGTGGTTGGAAAAGAGATTTGAAAATCTGCATTACCTGATCCCTAAAACCTCTTTGCAGCATGCAGTCCACCTCATCCAAAACTAGAATGAAAACCTCATCTAACTCTATTATGTCATCATGTTTAGCTAAGAGATCGATGAGCCTGCCTGGAGTTCCAATGATCAATTCAACCCCCTTCTGCAAGCGGTAGCTTTGTCCAGCCATGGCATCACCACCCACAACGAGAGCAGTTTTGAACGGCATACCCTTCCCAAGAAGCTTCGCTTGCTCCTCCACCTGCACACATAGTTCTCTAGTTGGTTCTAGGACTATAGCTAAGGGCTTTTTCTGATCCGAAGAATTCCCCAACCGATATTTCACACAATTTGAAACTAGAGGAACCAAAAAGGAAGCTGTTTTGCCCGACCCCGTATCAGCAGAAACAAGCAAGTCCTTGCCGGTGAAAGCAGCGGGAATGGCTTGCATCTGCACGGGCGTGGGCAATTCATATCCAGCTATTTCCAAGTTTTCTTGTAGCCTCTCGGGTAGATTGCCACAGGAAGAGAAAGACAAGATGGGTGGGGGTACAGCATTTCCTTGCACTTGGACTTGAATACTCTTCCTGATATCATCAGTTTGATAACTACTAGTGTTTGAAGATTGGTTGGCAGACACAGCATCATCAGTGGCTCTAACATAGAAGCAGTCATCATCGGTAGTAATAAACTTGAATTTGGGAGGAGGTTTAGGGAGAGTGGTGGGCAAGCGGGGGGTTTTGGAAAGGTTGTGGAGAAGAGTTGCTTTGCATTCCAAGCTGCAAATATCATCGTCTGTTTCATCACAGACGTACTCGCCATAGCGGTCGCATATAACACATCGAGGTTCGTCGGGCAGAGCTTCTCTCTGATCCCAACACCTCTTCTTCACTGGACTAGACATTGTATCATCAGAGGCTGCTATGTACAGAAACAACTATTAGCTAGACAATTATGTGTCTCACAATTTCATTTTGAGAAATGCTAAAATGACGCACTATTCACTATTCACACTCACTAAGAGCACGCACCTTCATTTTTATTTATTTTTACATTTTTTACAATTTTGTGCTTGAGATAATGCTAAGGTTACCCACTACGGACACTCACTAAGACTACAAAATTGTTAAAAACTAAAATAAATAAAAAATTCAAAGTGTGTGCTCATAGGAGTGTCCGTAGTGAGTGACTGTAGCATTACTCTTTCATTTTATGTTTACATATTAACTAAAATAAGATATGCAACTTATTTTTTTAATCAACATTATGTCATCCTATAAAAAAAATCAACATTGAGTGGAGAAAATTAAAATAGATATCATAGATATCAAATCATGTGACTTCATCGGATCGATCAGCGAAACAACAGCATCAGCAGAAATTACAAACTTTATTATATATAATTTCCTAGTTTCAATCACGAATTGAACAAAACTGTGACCAAATGTGAAGATGGAAACATAAGAGACGGACTAATCATAGCATCAATTGACTTGTACATTTAGGGCTTCGTGCGTGATTGTTCGAAGACTAATTAGATGGAGAGATCGAGTGGAGAATTAGAGAGAAACAGAGAAATCGAAAAAACGCACCTGTTGATCGAAGTCGAGTGGCTCTTCAAATTGATGGTCGTTGGAGATCGGTGAGTAGAGATTCCTCTGCTCTCTCTTTTCTATTTCTTGGTACTCCTAAATAATGAACACAAAAAAGTATTTTCTTTTATTTATTTATTCTTGTTTTAATATTTGGTGTAGACCATTCTTTATTTAAACTTGAGCCAATCAACCCACTAAGATAAAATTGAATTAATTCCTAATCTGATTGTAATTCAACTAGTTGTTGACTCACTAATTGTGTTTGCGTGATTAATTATAGAGCTTTAATAATCTGACTTCAAAATAAAAAATCAACTCTTTATAAAGATCTAAAACATAGAAAAACTATAAAAAAAAGAATAATTAATACCATAAAGTGTCATTCTTGTGAGATTTTTTGAATCAATGATTATAAGAGGTGTTGTTGCGATGCATTTATATGTGTGCATGTGCATCCTGATGCAAAAACCATTAGACATTATCAAATTATATCATTAAAAAAGTCATTATTTAAAAATAAAGGGATAGAAAAAAATAAAAGTATAAAATGGTAAAAGAAAATGAGACATTTTACCATGTGCATGTCTACTTTGTTAACTTTCTCACAAGACTTGTGGCAATGACAATAGCTTATAAATCATATACTAAAAAGAGTTTGTGAGGTGAGTGAGTTTTTAGATGATTTGACTTATATGTATATAGTGAAGATATTAGGGCACACCAAGAGACTAGAGACCAGTAATGATACATTTTATAAAAAATAGTTACATAGTCATAGAAAACTGTTATTTTTATGTAGTCAAAAAACATTTTTTTTTTATTTGAATTAACAAAAACTTGTATGGTAAAAAAAGTTATATCTTGGGTGTGCCACGTGACACTGTGAGAAGGCTTAAACCACCACGTGACACAGTACTCAAGATTTAGCTTTATTATATATAGAAACGCAAGATGTGGACTAGTTTCATTCAACGTTGAGAACATTGAGTACAACCATAACTATTTCATGAAGAGGTTGATTACATTTAGCCTAGCATATATATGGTAAAGTCGCATCATCACATGAACAAAAAAATAAAGCTTTCAACAAGAAAAGAAAATCAAACTTCCAACTAGATAGTACTTCCAACAAAGGAAGAAAACTTTTATATTTAATAAAAAAAACTAACGAAATGTATCAATCCAATAGCCGCATGCACAAATTCACGCTAGTGTAAATGAAGATTTGGAGTTGAAGATTCAACTTGTATCAATGATGAATATCTAATAACTGCAATTTATAGAGAGGGAACTGTTCATCAATCTCAAATCTAATTAATTAGATATATTTTATTTGACGAACAATAGGGAATTAAGCGATATCACATGCATTGGAGCCACCGGTGATCGAAGGAGAAGATCAACGGGCTCAAAAATTAAAATAACAAAATAGCCAAAGAACAAGAAAGAGAGCTTTTTAGGGTTTTGAACTTTGCATACAAATTATTCGTTTGATTTTAATTTAAATGTTTGTAAAAATCGCAAAGAATGATAGTATAAGGGAAAAAATTAATGTTTTATGAGATTTAATTACGAAGATTGATCTTAGAAATGTATAATAGGAAATATGAATTTATAATAATAAATGTAAGAAATAATCAAAGAGAATGATATATTTATATGGAAAATATGTAACATTTGAAATTATTTATTTATTGTTACTTATCGATCCCGAGAAATATCATATACAGTATATAAGAGGAAAGTACAGTAAATATAAAAGTAATTAACGGATCTCTATTACTTTGTTGTGAAAATAGCTCTCCTTAGAACTCTATATAAATTAGTCCCCTAAGTCCTATCAACCACACAAAACTAAAGATATTAAACATTATAATTATAATTAGTTGTGAAAATGGCCAGAGCAGCTGCTGTCTTATGATTGTGTTCCTCATTGTTAGCCCTAGTACGTGATTATGTTTATGTTTAAACATAAAATGAAAAAAGTTATTGGTTTATTTTTTATTATTTTTGTTTTAGCTATGTACATTACGTTTTGATACCTCGATCATCACTTGAATTTTTTTTTTTTTTGCTACATCCGATCCTATAATATTTATGGATTATATGTTAATTTTTTTTTTTATGTTGCTTATGATAATGGGATTGTTAATTATGTATATGCAGATGTGCACAAGAGAGTTGCAGAGGGAGCTAATTGTTGCCAAACCATCCAAATGAAGTGTGATATCCATAGCGCAAGAGATAATGCTACTTGCAGCAATAGTTGCCCGGAATCTTGCAAAAGGGGTAGTAACAGCCTTGGGTCATGTAGGAACTGGGGCTTTCCAAATGGAGTTTGCCATTGTAATTGCTAATTACTATCTATTACTGCAAGCTTTTAATTTTAGAATAAGTAAATGGCTGAGTTACATATACGTGTGCTTTGTCTTTTGATATTACGAATTAATAAAAGTGGTGTGGGTTATTTGGGTACGCTTCAATATATCCAGTGAATTGTTGATGCTCACTATGCAACATTAAGAAATTTACATTTTTTCACTAAAATACCCTTACATCATGACTATATTACCCTTGTCCAAAACCAACTACGTGGTATATGGATGGATATCTCTTTTTTTAAATTTCATTTTTAAGTTCATGTTACATTTATATTTACTTATCTGTACGTTTGAATTTCATGGTTATAAAATCTCTGCCATGAGCATGCTACAAATGAAAACCATGTGATTGATACCAACCAATTAGGTGGCTCAATATTTGGTATGGTATTTAAGAGTACAAGGATATATGTTCAAGTCTTGTTAGAGGTAATTGTTTCTTTTTTATAAAAAAGCCATGTGATTGATCTAGTATGCCTAGTGGTTATTAATGTTGTTTCAATGAGATCGGTAGATTGGCATGGGAACCTTGGGTCTTCGTGTCGCTTGAATATACGATTTGAATTGCACTACATTTTTTTTTGGTCAAATTTCTTGTATTGATGTTCTTAATACCCAAAAGGTACAACAATCTATTACTACTAGCATAATAGATATTACAAAACTCTGACGCTTGAAATAATATACACACAAGGAGGACAACTCCACAAATAGAGACAACAACCTCCCTTTAAGTGTTAGAGAGAATAGACCTGAGAGAGCTAAATTGAGAACACCTTCTCCACATTATGAGGAGGAGACGTATTTTGATTATTCCAATCCCGACACTTGGGTACCTTATGACCCTTTTAAGAAAATCCTACAAGTGGAAGATGTCCCATCTTGTTCTTTGGCGTATGACCGAGACTTAGATGCTTCAGTTCTTGATCTTTCAGTTTCTACTGGTTTGCTTGAAACTAAGTCTGCAAATATCTTATCTGCTGGCAAAAAGAACAAGATGGTTCTGAAAATATCTTAGTGGATTCGCTTTCTCTATTGTTACTATCATCATGGTAACTGATTTGCAGATATGACTTATCCGGGCATCATTCTTTTTTTGGAATTGAAGATAATTTATCGAAATCAGGTAGTAAATTTTCTTTGTTGGTGCTGAATTTGTTGGCAGTGGCGGATTTTTGCGACATGCTAGATAATTCTCCCAACTAGAAAGTGTTCCTTTACTGACAGAGAGCATATAAATGATTGTGAACAATCAACCTTTTGTTTTCGTTTTAGTTGTTTGAAGCTTCTTTGATTTTGTTATTTTGTCATGAACAAGCTTAGTTTGATCTTGAATTCAGCTGATATAGTTGGCTTCATAAACTCCTAAAGCACCATGTGGTGCAATTCATTTTTCTCTAAATTGTCATTCATAAGATTATTCTTTCATCTCTGTATAGATTAACTTTTTGTATCTTCTTTGCAATTTGGCACTCATAATAATTGTTATTTTGGCCTGATGCTGTTCTCATAAAATTTTCAATTCAGAAAGTTTTCCTTTTTTGACTTATGAAGTTGAGAATACATTCTTAAATAGTGAAAACTGCTAACTAAATACTTTCTTATATTCAAATTGCTTGTTTCCCGAAATCTTGAAATAAAGGTTAAGTAACGTTGGATTAATCTGTTATGGCATTAGCTAAGTTCAAGAAAGGAAGAAGCTTGACTGAAAATTTCTAGGACTTCAGGTAATGCTTTCACAGTTCATTTGGGATTGAAACATTCTGTGAACTTGATATATTGATAAATTTCTTTTCCTCTCACAAAGAGAATAATGTAAGGAGACAAATTGATTTGGAAACTTTATTAATCTCATTAATTATTCTTACTGCTTACAATGCTTCAGTATGTCTATTAATATTTTGGTTTGTTTCTTGTTCTGGTATCTTTGAGTTTCAAACCTTATTTTTACTTCTCAATTCTATTATTGAAAAAAAACCGCTCGTGAGTACTTGTTGACTTGTTGTGCTGCTTGCATTGTCAATACTATCTTGCATAAAGTTTACTATTTGTGGCTTGGTTTTCTGCCTTTATTTCATATAGCCTGTCAAGAACAAGGGCATAAGGGGATTTCCCTCCCTGCTTATTTTGTTTGCCTTAAATTCAAAAGGCTGAGTTTTTTTTTCTTAAACAACAGCTAGAACTCAGAAGGGCTCTTAATATTGACATGTCAGTGTTTTGAAGGACATCAATTTTCTGCAGGATTCGGTCTTTAGCAACTTCAGTGAAGAGGTAAGAGTATATTTCCTTGTTCAGATAAATTTTGTTTTTGATGTGGTAGCATAGGCATAATGTTAGTATTATAATATGATATATTTTAGGGGCATTTTAGGAATATGTAGTTTTGACGTGTTAGGGTTTTTGGTGATTTAGTATAAAAGGTGTAAGCACAACCTCACTTGTAGCTTTTTATCAAATGAATTGAAGAATTGAATCTTGAATCCCTGGATTGGGTGTTTATGCGTGTTATTTCTTGTTGGTTTGTTCTTCATTCCTCCTCCTCCTTTGATCCTCTCTACATCAGTTTTTCTCTAGAGATTGTTAATCATGATTCATGATGACTGATGAAAAAAAAATAAAATAAAAGGATAAAGCTACATGGATCAAACTCTTCTATTCTACTCGATTCAATGCCCATGACAGCAGAATGTGGACCATGTGGTTTATACTCAGCTCATTGGTTTTTCAAAATGAATCACTCTGAAGATAATATTTAGCATGTGACCAAGGTTATTAACTTTTTTTTTGTTCATATAAATTAAGTTTCAAGTGTCTTTTGCATGGACCAATATCTCTTTTGTAAATTTCATTCTTAAGCTTACTGTATATAATTTACCGAACTTGTTTCTAGTACCAAGAAGTGAGAACTGAAAAGGAATACATGCTACAATGACAACAGTGATTGATTTGGTAGACCTGGTAATTATTGTTGTTATGACCAGAGTAGATTGGCATTTTAGCTTGAATGCACAGTTTGATTTACATTTCTGTAGGGAATGATAGTCTTCATATTTTTTAGACTGCAAATGCTTGATACTTTTACAAGGTGACTATAAATGTAAATTGTTTGGCTATCTCCGTTCTATGAATCAAACTGTTCAAATTCTTTAAGGGCTACTTCTTTAGATTTCAACAGATTTCAGCTCCAATAGAACTTTATCAATCTTCTTAATTTTCTTGTAATTCTTTCCTGAGTCTTGAATAAACTACAAATTTGAGACAACATACAAAAGTCACTCCACAGCAACAAGAAAATTGGTGTCCACTTGGGAGTTTTAGATGAATTAGAGAGAACACACCTTTTTTTAAGTAAAATAAGTTCCATAGCAGGACTTAACATCACAGATAGAACTGAGGAGACATGCTCCCCCAATCATAAGCACCTAACTAAGAAGCATAAGCTTTAGCAAATGAATGAGCTATTTGATTCGCGAACATTTTAGCCAAACAAACATGAAGACTATCGACCTCTCTTAGGATTGATAAACAGTCACCTGCTATTATTCAGATATGGACTGCAAACTTCGAAAGACCTTCTCTACACAAAATGCTAGGTGTACCACAAGTTCACAACTCACCTAATAGTCTTTCTGAATGTAAAAAAACTAAGCCAAACAAATTAAACAAACTGATTTGGACTTTTCCAAGTCTAGCCAATTCATTCACAGCATTAACATTCATCTGCAACACAAATAGAGATAGCCACGACCAGCTCTAAACATGTCTTCTAGAAGTTCTAGATAATAAAATTTCAGTATGGAATCTCTGGTGACTTTATGTTTGTCAAATCCGTTGTTGGGATAATAAACAGCAAAGGCTACTAGTTTCAAATGCTTTGCGCTTTTGAGCAAAACCTCAAGAATTTGAGCTCGGTTTTGCCATGACTGAGTCTTATAATTGAAACATACTTGAGGTTGTTTAGGGAGCATTGTTCTGGCAATGCAAGCTTTGCTTCATTCATATCCTATTAGTAAAAAATGCAGCAGAAGTAGAACCTCAATAAGATTACTTCTGTCAAAAAGAAATCTACAATTAAGTTTTGATCTAACCACGGCTTAGTATGAATCCAAGGAAAGAGTTTCAATAGAAGAACACTTGCTCAGTATGATACCGAACTCTTCAATGGTTGTGTAACTTGTGTTCAGCGTCAAAATTGAAGTTTAGTAAATCGAGAAAGTGCATCTCCCAACGAATGAGTTACTGGAGAAATCTAGTTCAAAACCAACAAAAGATTGCAAAGTAAGATGAAAAAGAACAGATGTAGACTAAAGGGTAAAGGTTGAAGATGATGTGTCACTTGAACTGAGTTTTTATATTTTTTTTGAAACCTTCTTGAACTGAAATTTAGTTAATGAGATAAGGAATCCACTGAAAAAGGACAAAACCCGATCTAGTCGCATTGCATAGTCGTTGAAGATGACAACTTAGTGGATGTTCATTCACCTCAAACCTTGAAAGCGCCAAACTACTTGCATTGCATAGTCCTTGAAGAACATCAATTGCAAGTGTTTCTGTATTGACTTTTGGAAACATCCTTGAGACACTGATTCTTACATGGGCAATCTCTGAAAGGATACCATGAAAGTGACAATTTGGATAAACTGGCCCATTATAAACAAGGTAAGAGTGTTTTGCAGAATCTATTACTACCCTAGATCCATTAACTTCTTTGAAGCTAAAGGGTTCAAAACTATAAAAAAAAAAAAAAACATCTCGAGCTGCTTGCTTGTGATATGTAGAACATGGACTAGTTCTGTACTATTTCTTGCCAGGATAAAGGACTCCAAAACAAGGCAACTAAAAACCACCACCCCTTTTGAATTTGGCTCCAGAAGCACGAGGCCTTCCAACTGTAAAATCTTGAGATGGGAAGCCGAAAGAAGTGATTGAGGAAGCTTGATCAAAGACGGGTTAACGTTCGAGCAGGTTGATAGCTTAAATATGGTAGTGGCTGATGAGGTGAAGATCAGAGAAGGAATTTCTAAACATGTGTCGAGCGAAGGAAAGAAAAAGGAGAGTTGAAGCTCTCTAATGTTTTGCATTTGAGCAGTACGTAGAGATCCATTTCCTTAAGTGATTTGTTCCAACTATGACATCATAAACATTGAGAATCAGCCTGTTTATAGGAGAGTTTCCACAACGTTGGAGTAGAACTTGATCAACGAAATCTAAGGGATGGTTGTCAATGTCACGGCCCAATTTTCTAATCTTGATTAACTTGCTTAATCAGGATCACCGACCCGTGACGTGGGGCCTGCATGAGATGCGCACACTAACCGAGGCACGTGGCTGAGGTAAATGTTATATTTGTACTGGTGTATGCCAAGTGTTGTGTATGTGTGTAGACTAATTAAGTCAATTTTTGCAAACCACAGACGTCGAGTTGGCGTGAGCGGGGACACGCCTTGGAGTGCGTGCAAGTACGGGTACCTAGTGGAATTACCGGGGTAGCGAGACTAGGCTAGGAAATAACAATTTATTTCAAATCTACCTTAACATAAATTAAGTTATTTAATTTAGTTAGAAAATACGACGTTCGACGCACGAGGAAAGCGCCTCGAGTTGCGTGCGAGTCGGGACACCGAGTGCCGGGTAGTTGAGAGTCGGTGTGACCACTTAGATGAATTTTATAAATTTGTATGACCAATTAATTATGGTCCATATGGGATTTATGTACATTAATCGATTTAACCTATAGTTTATTTAATTTAGAAATTACATTTTAATATCCTATAGTTGTTGTGAATTAAACTAACCTGAGGACAGACCTCGAGATTCGTGCTGCCACACACTCCCATGATGAGAGTCACAAAGTTGGTGTCATCAAGAGAGCTGGACTACCTAGTTAGTAACCCTCGGATTTGCCTCGAGATTCGTGACACACACTTCATTTCACAAACACATATAAATACCACAAGTTGAGTGGGTTTCTCATTGATTCCCCAACCAAAATTCATGCAAACACAGTGATCCAAGAGAGAGGGGAGTCCGGGAGAGAAAGGAAGAGAGAGTCATCGGAGACGGGGAAATCGAGAGCTCGAGGTGCGGCAGCGACGTCAAGGCGGAGGTGAGTTTGTGTTGTTGGTGTCGTTGTTGTTGATGAATGTGGCTTTCATTGATGGTGGTGACGGGGGAGTGGACGAAGGGTGGGTCGGGCGGGCAGACCCCGACCCGCCCCGACCAAATAAAAAAATATATAATAAAAAAAATAATAATAAAAAATAAAATAAAATAAATATATATATATATATTATCGATTAAATATATATATATATATAATAAAATAAAATAAAAATATATTATTATTAATTAATAAATAATAATAATAAATTAATATATATATTTATATATTTATATATATTAATTTAATTTCGGGAAAATAAGGAAAATAGTTGGAAAATTCTGAAAAATTGGAAAAAATTATAGAAAATATAAGAAATTGAAAAAAAGGTAGAAAAATGGTTTCGGGACTTTTCGAGTGTTTTTGGTACCCCGATATAACTCGAAAAATGTGCCAAAATTAAAGATTGACATAAAATTATATATTTTGGTTTAATATTATAAATTCACTTAATGTCGTGGCTTTTAAATAAATAAAAATGATATAAAATGAACTTCAGGAATTAAAGGGAATTCTTGGAAGTTCGGGTGCACGAGTCGAGGTGTCGGGAGGCCGGATAGCTAGGACTACTGCGTTAACTAGTAAGTGAAACTGTGGGAACTCTTTACTTTATTTCA
Source organism: Stephania japonica (assembly GCA_039657345.1). Lineage (NCBI taxonomy): Eukaryota > Viridiplantae > Streptophyta > Magnoliopsida > Ranunculales > Menispermaceae > Stephania > Stephania japonica. Next base: position 6,735,835 of record CM077566.1, read on the forward strand.
TTCCAATCATTTATTAATTTTCAGTCTATTTGTAGACTAGCTAATTTATTTCCCACATCATGCTTTCCTTGGTTCTATTCATTTTGAATATCGATATAGCATGATGCCTTGTTTAATATATCATTGACTCCATGTTTTCCTTATATGCTCAATGTTTGTCTTGAAATATGGTTAATGGATATTTAGAAGATGCATGCTATAGGGCTATCTGTTATGTTGGACTTGTATTCTATTTCCTTGAGGCTTTGTAGCCTAACTTGTGTTGAATCATAGCAATTATAGGATATTAATTCTTGAAGTCAAAAGTAGGGATTTATCTAGTGTCCATTGCACACGAGATGCGCGGATTCACGGGGATTTCGATCTTCCGAGGTCTTCGGCACTCGCCACAACACTTGAGCGGCACACGTGGCATGGTCCACGGGGTTGTCGGCAAGTATGAATGATTTATACGCGCGAGCACAGCTCCATATATAGTAGTGGACAAAGCTGGGTGATAGTTCTCACCGCCGACTGCACGTAGATCATCTCGACTTAGCTCATCTCGACTTAGCAGTGTCGGGACTCATGTGAGTAAGAATAGATCGTATTGTCGATATCTGTGTGTGAGTTTAAACTCGCACGTGTGTGAGTGATAGTAGATCGTGTGACGTAACTCGTGTGAGTTTAGACTCTATGTGAGTTAAGGGGTTGTGTGCGTAGATTCTTGTGTGAGTTTAGACTCTGTGTGAGTGAGAGTAGACTGTGTGACATAACTCTATGTGTGTTTAGACTCTTTATTAGTTAAGGGGGTTATATGCATAAATTCTTGGTAAGTCTAGTATGTTTGTGTACATCCGTTAACGTTGGTGTTTACTTGCATATTATTATTCAACCTTTCTTCAGATACATATGCTTTTAAATACCTTTTGTTTAAATTGGAAATGTAGTATTAGATTTCCCTAGTTATCACTTAAATATCACTATACTCACCGTCTAGTTTGTGACGGTGGGTGTAGGTCCATCGAGCAGCACCAGGCCGGGCAAGGAGAAGATCGGCGACTACTTCTGAGCTCCGAGCGCGTAGCTGCCCGTACACGTAGGGTACTTTTTTGTATTATGTTTACTTATGTCTTTATCTTTTGAGATGTTATTGGGATGAGCGTTAGATTACCCGACTTTTGGCTTTCGCTTTGTTATATATATGTTCGCCGTTATATGCATATATATATGGTGATTGTTATTTCCTGGTTTCCACACTTATAATTATAAGATTTACTTCCACTAAAATATTTAAGAATTCCGCATTAAATTTGTAAAGACTTCCGCTAATTAAATTAATTGTTAAATATAGAGAAAAATAGGTGATAAAGGCTGACTAATTCGTAATTGGGTCCTATGTGTCGTGAATAGGGCTTAATTACGGGATTAGGCCGGGCGGTGCCCTAGATTAGAAGAGGGGCCGTCACAGTTGGTATCAGAGCTTAGGCTTTAGAACCTTAGGGACAAAAGCATAGTGTTGAATAAGGATTTTGATACTAATTTCCTGATTGGTATCAAAAATCATTTATCAAGGAGTAAAGCATAAATTTGAATAAAATACACACCCTAGAAGTGGAAACCAGATGAACCTTGCCTAGGAATTATTTTGTTGGGAATTGAGTGAAAGTGAGTTGGGAATTTGTATATATATATGCTATTCAATATGTATACGTATATACGTGGTAGACTTCGTAATAGTTGATAGGAAATCATTATCCACATGCAGACGACGATGACGGATGCACGCGAGACAGGCGACGGGGGTGCTAGCGGTAGTCAGCCTCCTACTACATCAAGCGACGACTATCAAAGGTTGGCGGATAGAGTAGCGGCACAGGGACAGCAGATGGCTGATTTCATGGCCTTCATGACAGCACAGGTCACCGCTCTTACTCAGGCCGTCGCCACTACTCCTGCGACTACCACACATCCGACGACCGGACCTACTACTATACCACCCAGCGTTCCAGATACTGCACCCGTACTAGACCCACCTATTGTTCAGGACACGGTAGTGACGCCGACTCTTCCGGTAGTGACCGTTTCGACGGCAGAGGTAGCAGTGATGACTCCGACTCCCACACCTACACCTTCAGGCTCAGCAGTGGGGATTCAGCTGGTGAAGGACTTTCTCCGCCTTCAGCCAGTGTACTTCGACGGGGAGAGAAACTTTGAGAAGATTGAGGGATGGATATTATCACAGGAGAAGCTACATCGGATTTTGGGGGATCGAGGATAGACTACGCCCGTATTTGTCTTCTTATACGCTACGAGAGAGATGCCGACGTCTGGTGGCGCACCACCATAGCTACTGATGGGGACTTTGAGTCATGGACGGCCTTTAAGGCCAAGTTTTATCAGCAGTACTTCCCGCCGCAATCATGATGAGGTTGAGGAGAGAGTTTATGAGTTTGAGGCAGAGAGCAGATGAGTCAGTTATGGAGTACCGAGATAGATACGGGTATCTGAGGCAGTTTGCGGGGGATTTGGTCCGAGATGAGTTGGGAGATGTGTATCATTTTGGGGCAGGTCTGAGAGCAAACATTGGCTATCACGTAGTCGGCACGGGCGCTAGGACACTCACCGAGATATACGAGCGTGCACTTTCCCACGAGACCTACTACCTTGGTGTAATAGCTGACAGGCCAGGCTTAGGGCAGAGATTGACATTAGAGCAGGCCGCAGATTTCGAGAGGAGGCGGCGGAGTGGCAAGGCACCCAGGACATGGGATAGAGGCTTCCATGGATCGGGGATGACTTCACGTTTCACATCGGTGGTACCTCAGGTGTCTTATGTCGCGTCAGCACAGAGCTCAGGGGGAGGACGTTCCTTACCACCACCACCGATTAGGCCAGCATTACCAGCGCCAGAGAGACTTGCTCTTTCGGCACCATCAGCACCACGACAACAGTCACGTGGTTTTCAGAGTGGAGATAGTGAGTCACGCGGGCAGAGACTATGTTATCGTTGCAGACAGTCGGGACACATTGCTGCATACTGTCCACATCTGACGAGTACGAGTAGGCCACGTGGCGAGGGACATAGGTTATGTTACCATTGTAGGCAACCAGGGCATACCGCTGAGTATTGTCCTCAGTTGACGTGCATGTCACTTAGTGATGCACACCCGCCTTTGCGAGAGAAAGCCCACGTTGTTGCAGCTCCGGATCCCGAACAGACGCGACAACCTATGGCAGGTAAGAGTTATTTTGCGTCTTGGCGTGATTTTATTATGTTCGGTCTGTAGTTTATATTCAACCTAAGTGAACTCTAGGTGAGTCTGAGTTAGAATAGACTCTAGGTGAGTCAGTTGTAAATGGTGACTCTAGGTGAGTCAGAAATTAGCAGTGGCACTAGGTGAGTCAGACTTGGGGAGACTCTGTGTGAGTCAGTTAGTGAAATGTGCTCTACGTGAGTAGTGGTGAAGAATTTTGTGTGAATACACCCTTCGAGGTATGATAGATATTTAGTCGTGTGCCAGGACTCTGTATAAGTCTAGACTCTATGTGAGTCAGAGTAAACTGTGTGCATAGATTTATGTGAGTCTGGGTTTTGTGTGAACTTGAGCGGAGTCACATGTTTTGACTTTAGGTGAGTCTACAGTTTGACGGAAAATGATATCGAGCTGTGTGCACGAATTCCATGTGAATCCGATGTCTACCTTATCACTCTAAGTGGGTCCGTAAATTCAGACAAGATATCGAGCTGTGTACGTATTCGTATGAATCTGATATCTGCCCCAAAAGGAATTCTGTGTGAGTCTGCAGAATTTACTGAACGACCATAGACGGTTAGGTTAGTCACGTGTGCCCACCAAGAAAAGTTAGTATCACATATTCATGTTGGAACGGGTCCACGTGAGTGAGGTTAAAGGGATGGGGAAAATAGTTACATCCTGCGGTGTGTGCGCTTTAGTAAGGTTCCTCGAGTTAAATCTAATTTCGAGGACGAAATTTTCATTTTGTTGGGAATATTTGTCACGGCCCAATTTTCTAATCTTGATTAACTTGCTTAATCGGGATCACCGACCCGTGACGTGGGGCTCGCATGAGATGCGCACACTAACCGAGGCACGTGGTCGAGGTAAATGTTATATTTGTACTTGGTGTATGCCAAGTGTTGTGTATGTGTGTAGACTAATTAAGTCAATTTTTGCAAACCACGACGTCGAGTTGGCGTGAGGGGACACGCCTTGGAGTGCGTGCAAGTACGGTACCTAGTGGAATTACCGGGGTAGCGAGACTAGGCTAGGAAATAACAATTTATTTCAAATCTACCTTAACATAAATTAAGTTATTTAATTTAGTTAGAAAATACGACGTTCGACGCACGAGGAAAGCGCCTCGAGTTGCGTGCGAGTCGGGACACCGAGTGCCGGGTAGTTGAGAGTCGGTGTGACCACTTAGATGAATTTTATAAATTTGTATGACCAATTAATTATGGTCCATATGGGATTTATGTACATTAATCGATTTAACCTATAGTTTATTTAATTTAGAAATTACATTTTAATATCCTATAGTTGTTGTGAATTAAACTAACCTGAGGACAGACCTCGAGATTCGTGCTGCCACACACTCCCATGATGAGAGTCACAAAGTTGGTGTCATCAAGAGAGCTGGACTACCTAGTTAGTAACCCTCGGATTTGCCTCGAGATTCGTGACACACACTTCATTTCACAAACACATATAAATACCACAAGTTGAGTGGGTTTCTCATTGATTCCCCAACCAAAATTCATGCAAACACAGTGATCCAAGAGAGAGGGGAGTCCGGAGAGAAAGGAAGAGAGAGTCATCGGAGACGGGGAAATCGAGAGCTCGAGGTGCGGCAGCGACGTCAAGGCGGAGGTGAGTTTGTGTTGTTGGTGTCGTTGTTGTTGATGAATGTGGCTTTCATTGATGGTGGTGACGGGGGGAGTGGACGAAGGGTCGGGTCGGGCAGACCCGACCCGACCCGGCCCGACCAAATAAAAAAATATATAATAAAAAAAATAATAATAAAAAATAAAATAAAATAAAAATATATATATATATATTATCGATTAAATATATATATATATATAATAAAATAAAATAAAAATATATTATTATTAATTAATAAATAATAATAATAAATTAATATATATATTTATATATTTATATATATTAATTTAATTTCGGGAAAATAAGGAAAATAGTTGGAAAATTCCTGAAAAATTGGAAAAAATTATAGAAAATATAAGAAATTGAAAAAAAGGTAGAAAAATGGTTTCGGGACTTTTCGAGTGTTTTTGGTACCCCGATATAACTCGAAAAATGTGCCAAAATTAAAGATTGACATAAAATTATATATTTTGGTTTAATATTATAAATTCACTTAATGTCGTGGCTTTTAAATAAATAAAAATGATATAAAATGAACTTCAGGAATTAAAGGGAATTCTTGGAAGTTCGGGTGCACGAGTCGAGGTGTCGGGAGGCCGGATAGCTAGGACTACTGCGTTAACTAGTAAGTGAAACTGTGGGAACTCTTTACTTTATTTCATTCCAATCATTTATTAATTTTCAGTCTATTTGTAGACTAGCTAATTTATTTCCCACATCATGCTTTCCTTGGTTCTATTCATTTTGAATATCGATATAGCATGATGCCTTGTTTAATATATCATTGACTCCATGTTTTCCTTATATGCTCAATGTTTGTCTTGAAATATGGTTAATGGATATTTAGAAGATGCATGCTATAGGGCTATCTGTTATGTTGGACTTGTATTCTATTTCCTTGAGGCTTTGTAGCCTAACTTGTGCTGGAATCATAGCAATTATAGGATATTAATTCTTGAAGTCAAAAGTAGGGATTTATCTAGTGTCCATTGCACACGAGATGCGCGGATTCACGGGGATTTCGATCTTCCGAGGTCTTCGGCACTCGCCACTACACTTGAGCGGCACACGTGGCATGGTCCACGGGGTTGTCGGCAAGTATGAATGATTTATACGCGCGGAGCACAGCTCCATATAGTAGTGGACAAAGCTGGGTGATAGTTCTCACCGCCGACCAGACGTAGATCATCTCGACTTAGCCTGTATCAGGACTCTGTGTGAGTAAGAATAGAACTCATGTGAGTGTGGGGTCGTCGTGTAGATTACTTCTGTGTGAGTTTAAACTCGTGTGAGTGATAGTAGATCGTGTGTGATGAACTCTGTGAGTTTAGACTCTATGTGAGTTAAGGGGGGTTGTGTGCGTAGATTCTTGTGTGAGTTTAGACTCTGTGAGTGAGAGTAGATCGTGTGACATAACTCTATGTGTGTTTAGACTCTTTATTAGTTAAGGGGTTATATGCGTAAATTCTTGGTAAGTCTAGTATGTTTGTGTACATCCGTTAACGTTGGTGTTTACTTGCATTATTATTCAACCTTTCTTCAGATACATATGCTTTTAAATACCTTTTGTTTAAATTGGAAATGTAGTATTAGATTTCCCCGCTTATCACTTAAATATCACTATACTCACCGTCTAGTTTGTGACGGTGGGTGTAGGTCCATCGAGCAAAGACACAGTGCCGGCAAGGAGAAGATCGACGACTACTTCTGAGCTCCGAGCGCGTGCTGCCCGTACACGTAGGGTACTTTTTTGTATTATGTTTACTTATGTCTTTATCTTTTGAGATGTTATTGGGATGAGCGTTAGATTACCCGACTTTTGGCTTTCGCTTTGTTATATATATGTTCGCCATTATATGCATATATATATGGTGATTGTTATTTCCTGGTTTCCACACTTATAATTATAAGATTTACTTCCACTAAAATATTTAAGAATTCCGCATTAAATTTGTAAAGACTTCCGCTAATTAAATTAATTGTTAAATATAGAGAAAAATAGGTGATAAAGGCTGACTAATTCGTAATTGGGTCCTATGTGTCGTGAATAGGGCTTAATTACGGGATTAGGCCGGGCGGTGCCCTAGATTAGAAGAGGGGCCGTCACAGTCAATGGGCTCAAATAGCATAAATTGCAATGATAGATAGGGTACAGAAGCCCAGAATGCCTCCATTTCTTGGAAATAACGCTCGACCGAACTACTTCCTTGGCGTCGAAAGAAGAGAAGATTTGGTGAAGAATATACCTCGTAAAGTTGAATGCAAACTTTGCAACATGCAATTCAGTCAGAAAGTCTATTTGTAGACACTTCTCCCAAAAAAAAAAACGTCAATGAATCCACTTGCGACGAGGAGTCCAGGACTCTTCAAAGCGTGCTTTGAGATCATGAAAACTGAAAAGACTCTTCAAAGCGTGCTTGAGATTCTCATAGAAAAAAATTGAGGAATGAATGTGTACTCTCAAGAAACATATGGGCATCTATAATGATCAGTTATTTGTTCCATCAATGCATGATCACCATCAAGAAAACTCCAAGGAAGGTCATATTCATAGATACTTCTGATCTATAAAAGACTAAAAACTGTACAAGAATGAAATGGAACACCATCATTACTATTCTTCAAATTTAAGAAAGACAATGCTTTGACCAAAGAGTGCCGCTTACGTAAAAAACACATACTGCCAATGATCATTTTAGTTCTTTTGAAGACACTGAAATAAGGATATGAACCAAAACAATATGCCCTATCCGTGAAATTATATTCACAGAACTTGAATTGAAATGTGGGCTCTACGAAAATACTGTTGGGAGAGCTTGTTGTTCATGTCTTCCAACATTTCTCTTTTCAAAGAGTATGCCGTTAGATATTCCATCATAACCATTCTTTGTAAATTCGCCCCACTATACAAATATGCGAAGAACTCATGCTTGCAATCGAATCCTTCAAGCCCTTAGACAGCAACATACTTGAGATTGTATGGAGTGCAAGGAGGCAATTCAAGCTTCGCTTCATGTCTAGAATATGAATTCTGTTAATGACGACATAACAAAAGTTAGGATTGCCGTAGAAAGGAGGGAAAAAACTATTAAATGGAATTTCACCAAAATAGAAATTGCCGATCGTTTTCTACTTGATCATTATAAATCAAATTCAAGAGAAGAGTATCTATGGAAGGAAAACTGCTTAGCAAGGATGCTGACATAGCGATGACCTGAAAATTGTTTAGACCTTCCAGTTCCAATGACCTTATTAGGTTGCCTTAGGAATTGATCAGTCTTCTCAATGGGCTTGCAAATTTTTCCAAAGCCTTTGCATGTAAACAATGAATAATCAAATTCCAAAACCACAAGAAATTACAAAGTTCAAAAAAGGTACTAAAGTCATAAACAAAAGAAAATTGGTTTGTCTTTTTTTTTTTGTTACTTTGAACTCTCAATTTCATATAGAGACGAGCACTCGAAAAATTGATGAAGTTACGATTTGGTTTGCAAAAGATCGGGATTTGTCAAAGGTCTTTTTCTCTTTTACTTTCCTAAGTAGAGGTATATATGATGTAACTCAAAAAACTCCTTAAATATTGTAGATTGCTCCACAGCAATTTATAGAATGTAAGAAGCATACCTGAAATTGTCCTTTAACTGAAACCTTTGCGTGTGAAGCTTTTTGTAGTGGCAGTTTGCACCTTGAACCATTTAGCCTGGTCGAAACAATGTCTCTATCAAACCGATGCAAATCAAGCTCCCGAACGAACACTCCAACAAACATTCACCATTTTTTTTTGTACAAAAAAGACGATAGCTTTGGTGTATTAATTCAAGAAAAGATCTTGAATCCGAAGACTCGCAGTGAAGGGTTTGGTGATTTCTTGGGGTTCAAGAAAAGAGGTGCAAGGGTTTGATACAATTGGGGGTAGAGTTCTTTGTTCTTAGTGTGATCATCTAAGTTTTTAGAAGATGTATTTTTGTATTACTCCATTGTTAGTGAATCTCAAACAATTGAGATATCTTGTACTCTTTATTCACATAGTAGATTGTTTGGAGTTTGGCCTATGGTTTTTACCTCTTATTTGGAGGGTTTTCCATGATAAATCTTGCGTGTTTTGTGGTGTGTTTATTTTTGTGTGTTTCATTGTTCGAGGGGTTGACAACAATAACAATTACAGTCTAAGTACTTTATCGTGCCATTCTAAGATTCTTGATTAAGAGATAAAACTGTTAGTTACGAAACTACTAAACCAATTTATGTGGGCACTTTTTCCAACAATTATGAATGTCAAAACAAAATTCTGATTTGATTATGATAACTGCAGCTTAAAAATTCAACACTAGTACCTGGATCAGTGGAAAGATGCAATATTCATGAACTTCCATGTATGCATTCTTATAGATTATCAACGAAAAATTAATCCAAACATATATACATGGAGAGAGAAATCTCAAGGAAATGCTAGTATAAGAATATAGTAAGCATAATTAGCATTATATATTTTCTTATCAAAAAGAGCAACCTAAGATTTGGTAAACTAAAGATCAGAACAGCAAAGACTTAAAAGTGAAGTAAGTTGAAGTTCTTCTAGCAAAAAATCACAACAGGTAACAAAATTCCAAACGATACTTCAAGGTCGTGGAAGCATTAGGATGTCGTCATCCCCATATCATGAAATTTAAATTTCCCAGTGATGATCAGTCTCTCTACGATCACTTCATTCGTTAAACAGACATTTCTATAGAATCCACTCATTGTCATGTCCTTCAAGTCTAGACAACAACCTGCCGTGGTTAATCTCAGCTTAATTGTTTAAGCATGAATGCAGTTTTATATATCTTATATCCAACACTAGAAGGAATTAATCCACGGGTTTGAGAAAATTGAAGTTGGGCAAAAGACACTTACAATTTTACAAAAACTGGAATGACACTTTAACACTTGGAAATTGACAGGACAATGACATTAGTTTATCATGAAGTGTACTAATGTTGGGGTCTAGCAAAAGATCCCCAGACACAAATCCTGTGATGAAAATTGTCTCTGGATTCAATCCATCACCAACAAAAATCGCAATAACTCAAGATCGCTATCGAGTCCTTCAAGTCTTTTGACAGCAACATACTTGAGGTTGTCCAGCGGGTAGAAAGGCAGTATGGGATCCCCTTCTGCCTTCATAGGATTGCCAAAACAGTGAAAATTGTCACGACTGATATCGAAGAATTAATGTAAAATTTAGTTAAAATACGAATGTAGACATGAATTAAATACTTTGAGAACTATGATCGATGAACTTAAAATAAATGCTACCTTCATCACTCGCAAGAAAAGATTTTTCTTGGAAGAACAGTCGAGTAAGGAAGCAAACCAAGCAACACTGGAGTCCTTGTCAAGAATTGTTATCAGCTCCAACTTCTCTAAATTAGCATATGATGTACCTAATTCTTCTGATGTATCTCCAACTCCTGGAACCATCTTTAATTGCAACAGATGAATGATCTGATAAGTACATGGAGTCCTTTTCTTTTTCTTTTTCTTTTTAGTACATGGAGCCCATTAATTACAAGCATAGGTATCTGCTAAGCAGTTCCAAATAACAGAGATAAAAACTATATAACAAGTGTTTAGTAGTAAGATTTTTTTTTTCTTTTTTTGGTATTGCAGTGTCCTTCTGTACACTAACTCTTCCATGGATCGACAGGCCCATCCTACAAGAGATATGCCTCGAAAAGTTTACTAGAAGATTCAAACCTGTGACCACTTGGAGGCCCAAGTGCACAACTAGTAGGTAGGTCCCCGCCATTGCACGAAGGCAATGGTTGATATTTAAAGTAGGATTTCTATGTTGGACTCCCCCCAATTTTGCTACAACAGAACTTTACACAATATAGTATACTAGATCTTAAATAATGTGCTAGTTCTATAAGTACTCAATGTTAAAAATTCAAATTGATGTATACGAATTAGGCATGCCTCAGTTCTTTTTTGGAAAAATTGCATTGAGGCTTAGACTCGTAGCGTCTACACTAGGCTCGTGTGGGCTTAATTATGAGTAGTTATTCATTCAGAACAAGCAGAAAGTAAGTACCTTAAGCTCCCCTAGAGCCAAAGCCCTTTCATCATCTAGTGCTCCAGAACAATTTAGACCTCTGAGAAGCTTTGATGCATAGGAGTTCTCTGATTCTATAATGAGGTCGAAATGTGATAATTTGTGTGATCTTGAGGTGATCACTCGTGGAATTAAAGACAGATCCACATCAAGTACTGGCATGCAAAAATTACCAAATGAACAGTCCTTGAACATGCCACCTTTGTAAACAAATGACGAGAGATTCGGAGTGCACAACTCAAGCTTGCAATCACCAAGCCAATCCAAATCAGTTGTTCCTTTATCGCCACCAATTGGTATTCGATTGTTCGCACTATTATCAATCACCAGCCTTTTCAATCGATGAGACGACAAGTTTAGATTTTTAAGATGCTTGTAGACACAATTCTTCATGATCAAAATTTCCAAAAAAGGGAACCTCATAACTAGTTCTTCTTTAGAGTTTTCATTAGTAAGCTCAATCTTAATCAGTTCTAAAGTCCTAAGATTATGGGCGGATCAAAATTGGTCCCAAAAGCGACAAGGGGCCCAAAGATCACTCATGTTTCCCAACTTAAATGAGGCAACTGATGACGATGAGGTGAATACGCTTTCCAGATTAACCTTTAGTATGTAGAAGTTGCATACAAAAATTCCAAGCTCATCAACACTTTGATCCAAAGCCATAACTATCCAATTTCTCATCCGATCAGATTCTTCGTTGTTCGACCAGTGCAGATGAAGCCTTTGTAGAGGTGAGCCGCGGTCAACGGAGGCGTAGAACATTGCTGACAAATTTATACGACCATTTATCCCCTCGATCAATGCTGAAGCTGAGATAGGGATAAGACTCCCAGAAACGTTGCCATTTCTTGGAGAGAAGATGCGTTGAGCGAACGACATCCTTAGTATCAAGGAAGGAGAAGATGTGATGGAGAAGGTGTTCTGGTAAATTACTTAGTCTGTCTTCACCTCTCATGATCATGTCCTCCTTCATCTTCGTATATTGTTCAATTATTTTCGGCAAGCGGTCTCTCATCGATATCTTCTCCTCCATCTTCTTCTTATTCTTTATCATCATCTTCTCAAACTGTTCAGTTATTGTGAGTGAGCGAATGCGATGATCATTGTAAAAGCTGCTACCGTTCCTTGAAGAATCCTCCATAGTTGCATGCAAACTCCTTTGCTTGCTTTGCTTATTATATAACCGAAAAGATAGTACGAGGACTTCGGCATGCATATCTCTATATATCCCCACGGAGACTTGCTATATATCAAGTAGGAGTAGTATTTTATAAGAAAGAACAGTTTTTTTTTTTTTTTTTTTTTGAATACATAATAAAGAACAGAGTTAAGAATCCTAAAAACCTTGAGTTGATAGTTAATCCAACATGTGACGACCTAAAAATTAAAAATACCCATATTGGTGGTTATTTGATAATTTTGTTTTTTTTTAAAACTATAAATTGTTATTTTAAATGTGGTTGTTGTTTGTTAAAATGTTGTAATATAATATTTATAACTTCAAGATCAAAGTAGAGGGATTTAATTAAAATACATATGAAATTGGGCCCAAAGACCCACTAAGGGTAAAGTGGTAACCTTGTTGGGTTAAAGGAAAACCCTAGAAACCCTAGCTATATATTAACTTAATCTAATTAACCACCCTTGAGAGGGAGGAAGGTAGAGAAGCTCGAAGGGGTGAATCTAAGGTGTCTCAAAGCCAAATCGGTCTCCATTGGAGATACAACATCATCCCTACCATTTTCTTTTCTTATTGTTAGTGACTTTAGGCTTGAAATCCATAAAAATGGTGGCGGCACCACTCGGTGTTGCCGGCGAGGGTGGCGGTGGCCTCAACACCGCTGTCATATTGGTCGTTGGGTTCCAGCTAAGGCACCCCAACAGAGAGACAAGACAAGGGAGGGGTGGCGCTCGGCCACCCTATCCCCCACCAACTAGCCACCTTACCGTAGCTGGCAAGGGGGTCACTGCCCCCTGGCCGGCCGGGTGGAGGGCTTCCACACCCTCGGACCCTTAGTCCGAGGGTGGGAATGGAGTGGCCAAGCCCCTTGTCTCTCTGTTGGGTGCCTTGGATGGCACCCCACAACCCTTATCACAACAGTGTTGAGGCCACCGCCGCCCTAGTTTGTCGGTGACACCAAGCGGTGTTGCCACCATTTTTGTAGATTTCAAGCCTAAAGTCACTAACAATAAGAAAAGAAAGGGGTAGGGATGATGTTGTACCTCCAATGGAGATCGATTTTACTTTGAGACACCTTAGATTCACACCTTCAAGCTTCTCTCCCTCTCAACTCCCGTTGATTTGTATTAAGAGAATTAATGTATTAGGGTGGCTCACTAGATTATAACAAGTTAATATATAGCTAGTGTTTTTAGGGTTTTCCTTTAACTCGACAAAGTTACCATTTTACCCTTAGTGGGTCTTTGGGCCCAATTTCATATGTATTTTAATTAAAGCCCTCTACTTTGATCTTGAGGTTATAAATATTATATTACAACATTTTAACAAACAACAAACACATTTAAAATAACAATTTATCAAATTACCCCCAATATGGGTATTTTTGATTTTTGGGTTGTCACACAACATCTTCTTTTTTTTTTTTTTTTTATAAAAACTCCAGTTCTTTTATTCCAAATCTGTTTACAAAATAGTACCAAGGAAAGATGATACATCACACCATTCTTTCCGACCAGACATAGAATAAGCTCCCTTGCAATACAATGGGTCGCTACATTTGCTGATTTACGCACAAAATACACAGAGTAGAACATCATGCCCTTTAACAATTCAATGCAGTTCCCTATCATCATTTCGAAATATTAATTATCAATCGATTTCGTTTGGACTGCCTGAACAACTATTAGAGCATCCAGTTCCAATAACACTCGTTCGATACCCTTCTCTTTCAACCAACTTAGCACTTCTTGGAGAACGATTGCCTCGAAAACTTTTGGTTCATAGACACTTTCTCGTGATCCTCCATATGTTGCCACGAAAGTTTCCAAGTCATCTTTGATAATCGCTCCAAATGAGCTATTCCCAATAGATTTGATGATAGAGGCATCGATGTTACACTTTAAAAATCCCCTTCATGGCCTACACCATCTTTGGTCATCCAAGTTCAATCCAGCCGAGTTTGATTGAGTCTCCTTCTTCCTTGCTTCTTTCCATGCCTTCAAGTGAGATTTGGCCGATTCCACAATATCAATTGGTGCCAGTTTCTTTTTCTTCCATATCCATGAGTTGTGGTTATTCCACAAACTACAGGCCACCATAGCAATGACCTCCAGTACCTCCTTGTCATTATTCTCAAATAGACCTTGCATCCAATGATCAAAGGTAAAACTGACATCTCTACTAGTGTCAACATGCATGGAGGTCCAACATTGCGAAGCCGTGTTGCAAACCACCAGAACATGATAAGTGTTCTCTTTTCTTCCTCTACAAAAGGTGCACATAAGGTCAATTGGTATTCTTCAATCATACAAGTTCGTGGCAGTTGGAAGCTTGTCATGAATTGCTCTCCACATGAAGTTTTTGACCTTAGGTGGGATAGCTAGGCTCCATATCCTATTCCATTAATTAAAATCATTTGAAGGCAAGTTTATAGATAATGCCCCCATGAAGTTCTTGTATCCATCCTTTACTGTGTAACACACAACATCTATCATATATTAATATTAGGAGAATGATACAAATGTATGTTAAAGATGTGGGGTTGCTCCTTTTGAGTATGTAATAACAAAAAAATAAAATAAGTTCTATAAATAGCAATATTTATAGGGAGCGGCTAAATGAACTCTACTTTTTTACTTAACGTACCTCATTACTCAAGTATACTATGATTTTGAATTTCAATTGCTAAGTGTACTCACTTTTTTTTGAAATCCCTAAAATATGCTTCTACCCCAACTTTGAAACCCCATCACCCATACCTCACCTATCACCCTTCAAGCCTCTCTATTTCTCGATTTTGGCTATTGTAGAGCATTTGTACTAGGTTAGAAATGTCGTAGGAGTGTTTTTTTTCTTCAAACTAGGTGGGATTTGGTCTCGTTGGTTTTAGATACACATGTCTGACGCTCTAAAGACGTTTCGACCGGCTCCAATCAAGACCTTTGAAGAGGTCTCATTTTCCTCCCATCGAAATCATATCCAATTCAAAGGTCTCGGTGCAACTAATCGAAACCTCTTCATTGGGAGGTCTCGACCTTGTGTGTCTGAAACTCACATGTAACAAGAACGATAAAAAACCGACTAAAAAACTTTAAAAAATACATGAAAACACCAAAAATCATTGGATTTTGCTTACAATCATTAGATATTCTCGATTCCATTGACATTTTTATCGACATTTCTTTTGCCTAAAATGTGAAATTCAAGCTCTAAATTGATACCCTAAACCCAACATTACAAAAACAACTCAAAAATAGCAAAGAAATCCAAAAATTGACACAAAAAAGTGGGAATGCAACACTCATGGCGTCCAATGGATGTGGTTTCACTAGATTCTATTGGATTTGGGCCGAAGGTAAGAGTGCAATCGAGATAGGGAGAGACAGTTAAGTGACTGGGGTATGAGTGAGCAAAAGCCCTTTTCTATAGAGGACATTAAGGTCATTTTGCAGGGGTAAAACTAGAATGCCGAAAAAATAATTTACTGGGGTACTTACATGCATTAAGCAGAAAAGGGGTTTGTTTAGCTACTTCTTATTTATATTAGGGAAAATAACATAATATATCCTAATGTTTCAGCTTTTACAAATATATCCTAGTATTTTAGGATTCTTTCAAATTTATCCTAATATTTCAATTTTTACAAATGCATCATAATGTTTTTGTTTTCTTACAAATTTATCCTAAAATCTTTTCATTTTCTGCCATACAAATTGTAGCCCATTTGAGCCATAACATCATGAATTGGGAGGAACTCTACCCATTTGTAACAACATCGTTATAACTAATCACAAATCAACTCAAAATTTATTCATGAAAATATAATTTACACAATTTCAAAACAATAGGATGCATTTGTAAAAATTGAAACGTTAAGATAAATTTGTTAAAAACCTTAAACGTTAAGATATATTATGCTATTTTTTTTTTGTTAAAAAAAATTGTCTTGTCATATTCTATTAAATGCATTGAACCATTGATAATTAATAAATTCTCTATTTTACTTAGAAAAAAAGTATTAGGATGGAGATTTGAAACACAATGCCCTTAAAGAGGGGTAATGTTGGACAACACAATATTTATAAGACTCAGGGGTAATGCTGGACCGAAGAGAGAGAAGTTTAAGATCCCATCCCATGCCTATGTTTCTTTTTTTTTTGGGGGTTCAACGTCTTTTTAAGATCCCATGCCGATATATGTATTCATTTCACTTTGCATATTTAATGTGTTTTTATGATTTTCAATGACCTTTGCACTTGCTATTAGAGAATATTTTTTCACAAAGATCTACAATGAGAAAGAATTCAATAGGTCCGAGGCCTTTTGAGTTAAAACCATATCTATGAGTTGAAGGTAATTAAGTTGGAGACAGCTGACAGAGATCCATGGGCTCACAGAGTTGAAGTGTCATGGGGAGATCTACACTTGCATACTTCATTATGAAGTAACACTTATTCTACTCAGGACTAATTTTCAGTCCAAACATCTCCAACACAAAATCATTCTTACTAAAAACAAGAGAGACTACTTACTGCCATTTTATATCCAACATCTGCAACAAAATAATTAGAGAAAGCTATTAAGGATCAAAGGGAGCATGAGGCAGGGAGCAAAGTTTTCAAAAATAATGTGAATGAAGACTTAAAATGAACGAATGCATATATCGTCAAGAGAAATCAAATACAACTTCTCATCTATACATAATACATTCCCGACAGATTCCCAGGATTTAGAAATTAAGGAGGTCCATTTAAAGGAAAAATATTGAGATAATTTTGACAGCAGTAACTTCCATGAATGCATATAAGTAAGCACACGGTTTAATTAATTATGTAAAATCTGAAAACCTGCTCACTGCTTATACTGACTAACATATCATCAAACGAAAAGCTTGGAGAACATTACTTTTTCATTTGCTATACTAGCAATATTTAATTTTGAAAGGCAAAAACAAAATTCTTGTTCGAATATCATAAAAATTCAACATAATTACCAGGGTCACTCGCAAGATTCATCTGCCTAGATTATATCATATATAACATTTATGAAAAATGAGGCAAAACTCACATACATCGAGAGAGAAATCTTAGAGAAAAATGCCAGTATAAGAATATAGCGCTAATTGTATAAATTTTCTTATATATATATATATATATATAAAGAAGCAACCTATGATTTGGTAAACTAAGATCAGAACAGCAAAGACTTTAAGTGAAGTATGTTGAAGTTCTAGTAAGAAAACATTTCATCAGGTTACAAAATTCCAAACGATCGATGCTTGAACATCACGAAATTTCAGCAGACGATCATCACCTCTTCTGTTGCCAACGTTCGATCTGATCCATTTCTAGCGATGACCAGTCTTTCTTCAATCTCCTAGCTCATTCGTTAAACGCACATATCAAGAACTTCAGCTCATTATCAATGTCCTTGAAATCTAGACAACACATATTAAGAACTCTAGCTCATTATCAATGTCCTTGAAATCTAGACATCACAACCTGCCCTGGTTTCGGCTTAGTCACCCAATGCAGTTTTATCCTGTATCCTACACAAGCAGGAATATATCCACAGGTTTCGATCGGCAAGTTTGAAGTAGGGCAAAAAACATTAACTTACAAAAATTAAAATGACACTTTTAACACTTGGAAATTGACAGGACTATACCATTAGTTTATCATGAAGTGTACTAATGACGGGTTCTAACAACAGATCCCCAGACACATATCCTGTGATGACAATTGTCTCTGGATTCACTCCTTCGTCAAACAAAAATCGCAATAACTCAAGATCGCTATCGAGTCCTTCAAGTCTTTTGACAGCAACATACTTGAGGGGGTCCAGTGGGTAGAAAGGCAATGTGGGATTCCCTTCTTCCTTCATAGGATTGCCAAAAAGAGTGGAAATTTTCATGATCGATATCGACAAATGCAAAACTTAGCTAAGACATTAAATGTAGACATGAATTGCTTAATTTGAGAACTATGTACTGAAAATAAATTAATAATGACACGTACCTTCATCACTCGCAAGGAAAGATTTTGCTTGGAAGAACAACAGAAGAGTACGGATGCCAACCAAGTAACACTGGAGTCCTTTTCAACAATTGTTATGAGCTCCAAACTTATAAAATTAGAATATTAAGTGGGTAACTCGTCCGATAATGAATCTCCAACTCCTGGAACCATCTTTAATTGTAACAGATGAATGATCAGATAAGTACATGGAGCCAATTTTTTTGAGGGAATTAGGAGGCTAGCTCCTGAAAAATGTATTAACAACAGGGAACTATACACTGGTGGGAATGTGTAGCCACCTTCATGCTTTTACAACAAATCTAATGAATGCTATTCACAGTCGAGAATGATATACGCTTCCCTTACACATAGAGGCCGTAGCCAACATGAAGCCAAAGCTTCCATCGTTCTAGCGCTCCCCGCCACCAAATATTATTGTGGGATGGAGTTCAAACTCCTTTAGAGAGTCACTAAGAAGCAAAACCAAAAGGGAGTCCTGTCGGACTTCATAACATATTCCAGTGCGTGGCATAATGATTCAAACATAGAAATATCAAAGTTGGTCCCTTGAAGCTTGGACTTCCCCGACAGTCCCTCTCCAACCCAACTGAATCTGCTCATCTCAAGTTCTCAACATACAAAAACAACACAAAAAAGGAACCACTGCGTTCCCAATTAGTGCAGCATCCCTTAGGCACTCAAAACACCCACACCCATAAATCCATAGTCATCAAAATCACAGAAAGCACAAGGAAAATGTTTGAGATGGTTTACACATTACCCGGACCACATGAGTCTCCTCTTCAATCTCCCACGCATCAAAACCAAACCCAAAAGTACATGGAGCCAATTACAAGCATAGGTATTTGCTAATCTGTACTAAATAACAATTAAAAAGAGTTTTGATATAACATCCAAGTGTTTAGAGGCCAAGTTTTATCTATATTGTAGTGTCTAGGAGTACCCCATAGGAGACGGGCCAATCCTACTACAAGAGATATGTCTCAGAAAGTTAGTTAATTAGAAGATTAACCTGTGACATCTTGGAGGCCTAAGTGCACAACTAGCAGGTCCCCCCACTATTGCACCATGGCAATGGTTGGTATTTAAAATAGGATTTCTTTGTTGTGCTTCCACCAATTGCTAACTTTACACTATAGTACACTAGGTCTTAAATAATGTGCTAGTTCTATGAATACTCAATGTTTCAAAATTTGAACTGATGTATATGAATTGAGGCTGGCCTCAGTTCTTTTTTGGAAAAATCGCACTGAGGCTCAAGCCTCACTATGATTTTGTGAGACTCGTGCGTGCAATGCCCACTAAGGCCTGAGGCTTATGAGTACAGTCATTTCGATAGCAGAAAGCAAGCATACCTTAAGCTCCCCTAAAGCAAAAGCCTTTTCATCATCTAGTCCTCCAGCACAATTTAGACCTATGAGAAGCTTATATGCATTGGAGTTCTGCTTCTATAATCCAGTCAAAATGCGAAAATTCGTGTGAGTTTGAGGTGATCACTCGTGGAATTAAAGGCAGATCTACATGAGTACTGGCATGCAAAAATTACTAAATGATCAGTCCTTGATCATGCCACCTTTGTAAACAAGTGACGAGAGATTCGGAGTGCACAACTCGAGCTTGCAATCACCAAGCCAATCCAAACAAGTTGTTCCTATATCACCACCAATTGGTATTCGATTGTTGGAACTATTATCAATCACCAACCTTTTCAATCGATGAGAAGACAGCTTTAGAACTTTAACATGCTTGTAGTAACAATTCTTCATGATCAAAGTTTCCAAAAAAAGGGAAGCTCATATCTAGCTCTTCTTTTTTCTGGTTTTTGTTAGCTAGGAAGCTTGATCATAACCAATTCTAGAGTCCTAAGATTAGGGGCGGAAAAATAAATGGTTCCATAGGGCACGCATAGTTTCCACCTTAAGTGAGGTAACTGGCGACGATGAGGTGAACACGGTAGTCAGAATCCTAAACATCTCAAATTTGCATAAAAAAAATCAAGTTCATGAACCCTTTGATCCAAAGTCATTTTAGTCCAATTTTGCACCGCCTGATCAGATTCTTTGATGTTCGACCAGTGCAGACGAAACCTTTGTAGAACTGAGCGGCAGTCACGGAGGCATAGAACATTATACACTCTACGGATGGCGGAGTCTACTTCAAGGACGGAGCACATCAATGCGATGAATACACTATTTTCTCAACTCACATCATTGAGTTATAAAATAGAATCGCAAGAACGTCTTGAACTTCGCTTCAAAGTCTACCGGATTCGTATGATCAACTCATCATCAATCTGACAAATAATCTCTTAACGGATTGTTTAGCCTTCGATGATGTTGCAAATTGCTGCTCTAGAAGAAGAAAATCGGCGCAAGAACAAAGAAGACAGTGCGCGCTCGATTCACAACAAGTGGAGGCCCTGATCACGATGAGAGGAAGATCAACGAACGTGGCCCCAGCTGGGAGTCACAATCATGGTAGATCAAAGTCAAAAAGCAAGAAGAATTTTAAATGCTACAACTGCTTGTGCAAGAAGGGTCATTTGAAGAAGAGCGTTGGAGTTTGAAAAACTCCGATCCTCAAGGAAATGTGGCTAGCACTTCAAATGATGGAGTTTGCATTGTGTTGCGAAGCAACAACAACTAAAAGCGAGGAAAAGATTCTCTCGATGCCTGGATTATCGACTCGGGTGCGACGTATCACATGACCTCTCGAAGAGAATGGTTCCATCACTATGAACCTATTTTAGGAGGATCTCGTATGTAGGTTGTAATGACCATGCTCTAAAGGTCATTGGCATCGGAACCATCATGTTGAAGATGTATGACGATGACTGTTCGCACTATCCAAGAAGTGCGACATGTGGAAAAGGCCTTAAGAAGAATCTGCTATCTTTGGGACGATTTGATGATCTTGACCGTGAAATCAAAATCAAGAAAGGGATCATGAAAATCGTAGAGGAGCGCTTGTACTTATGAAGGGAGAAAAGGTTGCAGCAAACTTGTACCGCTCATGGGAGAGACTCTTCGGAAGGCGAAGCATCGATTGCTTCAAGTTGTTCAAGTGAGAGATCTACAATGATCTCGGCACCGAAAACTTGGACACATGTCCGAACAAGGAATGAAAATCCTTGTTGAGAAGAAGCTACTTCCGGCCTCACAAAGGTGTCACTACCCTTTGTGAGCATTGTGTAACAAGCAAGCAACATCGGTTGAAGTTTAACACATCAAATTCTAGAAGTAAGGCTATTCTAGAATTGGTCCACTCGATGTATGGCAAGCACCAAATCACATCAATAGGAGGAGCAAATTATTTTGTGTCCTTCATTGATGATTACTCCAGGAGATGTTGGGTGTATCCAATCAAGAGGAAGGCGGATGTGTTCGGAATCTTCAAAGTGTTCAAGGCGCGGGTTGAACTTGAATGCGGGAAGAAGATCAAGTTTTTGAGGACCGACAATGGAGGAGAATATACTCGGCAATGAGTTTGATAGCTTTTGTAAACAGAAGGCATCAAAAGACAGTTCACTACAAAGATACACTCCTCAAAAATGGAGTGGCGAGAGCGGATGAACAAAACTTTACTAGAGAAAGAACAAGAGCTATGTTGAGTACTCGCAGGGCTTAGAAAAAAGTTTTGGGCAAGGCCAACAACACCGCTTTGTTACGTGATAAATCGGGGCTCCATCAACGGCAAATGAGTTGGGACACCGATGGAAATGTGGACTGGTAAACCAGTTGACTATTCAAACCTCCATGTATTTGGAAGTCCAATTAATACGCTATGTACAATGCCCAAGAAACTACAAAGCTAGATCCAAAATCCAGAAATGCTTATTCTTGGGGTATCTTGATGGAGTAAAGGGGTATCGCCTGTGGGATTCCACTACCCACAAGGTTGTAGTCAGCAGAGATGTTCTCTTTACAGAGGACAAGGTACAACAAATAGAGAAAGATGATAGCATGTTAGAAACTACAACAGTACAGGTGGAATGTGAATCTGAACGAAAGGATTCTTCCAGGCTGTACCCAACATGAGGAGAATGAACCGAGTGAACCCGAAGTTCCAGAACCTCGTAGATCATCTCGCACGAGAAACGCACCAGACTGGCACTCAGATTATATTATGGAAAGCAATGTTGCATACTGTCTTCTAACCGAGGAAGGAGAACCATCAACTCTTCAAGAGGCAATGCATGGCTCGGAAGCATCTCAAATGGACTGGCGGCAATGCGGAAGAAATCGAAGCTCTCCATAAAAATAAAACATGGGAGCTAGTGCCATTACCAGAGGCGGGAAGCCCATTGGCAACAAATGGGTTTACAAGATCAAACGAAACAAAGTGATGATCAAGTGGAGCGGTATCGTGCAAGATTGGTGGTGAAAGGATATGCTCGAGAAGAAGGCATTGATTTCAATGAGATATTTTCTCCCGTGGTTCGACTTACAACAGATTCGAGTAGTTCTAGCAATGTGTGCTACTTTTGATCTACATCTAGAAAGCGACTAGATGTTAAGACAACTTTTCTTCATGGAGATCTTGAAGAAGAGATTTATATGCTCCAACCGAAGGATTTGAAGAACAAGGAAAGGAGAACTTGGTTTGTCGGTGAACAAATCTCTGTACGAGTTTAAAGCAGCGCCCGAGGTGTTGGTACAAGAGATTTGATTCCTTCATAATGAGCCTTGGTTACAACAGACTAAATGCAGACCACTTGCGCATATTGCAAGAGATTTGGTAACAATGATTTCATTGTTTTGTTGTTGTATGTAGACGACATGTTGGTATCGTGCCCCAACAAAGATCGTATTCAAGAATTGAAGGCTCGATTGGCTAGGGAGTTCGAGATGAAGGATTTGGGACCAAGAAACAAGATTCTAGGGATGCAAATTCATCGAGACGAAATAATAGAAAGATTTGGCTTTCTCAGAAAAATTATTTGAAGAAGATCTTGCGTCGTTTCAACATGCAAGATCGTAAGCCAATTTCTACCCCACTTTCTATTAATTTCAAGTTATCCTCAAGTATGAGTCCTAGCGAGTGAAGAAGAGAGGATGGAAATGTCTCGAAAGCCGTATGCATCAATGGGAAGCTTAATGTTCGCGATGATTTGTACACGACCGACATTACACAAGCAAATGGGAGTGTCGATAAATTCAGACGACCATTTATCCTCATCGTGATCAATGCTGAAGCTGAGATAGGGATAAGATTAACGCCGCGTTTTTACCCTTCTTTTCCAGAGAGAATCCCAAATTATTTGTGTGGTTGAGCTAACGACGTCCTTGGTGGCGAGGAAGGAGAAGATGTGATGGAGAAGGTGGTCTGGTAGATCACTTAGTCTGTCTTCTTCACCTCTAGTACTCTTCTCCTCCTTTATCTTCTTCTTATCTTGTTCATCAATAATCGTCGGTGAGGCGCCGCTCATCATCAATATTGTCTCCTCTATCTTCTTCACCATCATCTTCTTATATTGTACAAATTATTGTAATGAGCCCGCCAATGAGATAATAAAAGCTATTGTTCCTAGACGAGTCCTATCCATAGCAATGGAGATCAACTCCATTGCTTGCTTTGCTTATATACATAACCGAAAAGAAAGCAAGAGGACTTAGGCATGCATACATCTTTATATCCCGGGAGATTTGGCGCTACTTTCGTGAATAATTGAATGATCAATAAGGCGTTTCAATTGATTACTAATTTTTTGTCCTTGGTGTTTCTTTCTTATTATTGTTTTTTATTTTTAGGTTTCACATAGGTGGCGTTGCGGCAGATATGGGGGCGGCTTTCCCAATCCAATTTTTTTTCATTAACAAGACTTCCGAGACCTTGCTTGGGAGAACTAGGTCCCTTACCGCTTGGCCAACCGGTTATTGGTTTTCCTTTGCATGGTCATGTATACATTTAACTTACGATGGCCGATGTCTAATATTTCCATAGATCTTAGTAGATCGAATAATTGATACAAATAATGTTTCTTAAAGATTTGGAGTTGCTCTTTAAGCTTATAATAAAACTCCTAAATAGAATATATTGTACGCGATTATCTCCACTTTACTTTCATATTTCTCTCTTTTCACTCTCTTCTCTCTTTTCTATTGATAAGAAAATAATAGGAGATTGTAGGATTATAAATAACCGGACTAGCGTTTACAATAGAAATAAAAATAAATACATGAACAATCATTTCACAGTAGTACATGTCATTCAATATTGCTAGATGATAAAGACAACCATTAATTAGGCTGAAATATTGAAACCCTTCTATAAACATAATTAATCAACCACAAAGGTTAGGCTAGGCCACCCCATGAAGTAATGTCTAAGCTGCCCTTAATCTAGCCGACCAGGATGGCGGCATTTAAAAATCTTAAAGCAAGGCCGTTGGTGCGCACCAGGTGGCATCGAGACACCGCCACTAACACCACCTTTACCATTATGAAGAAACCCATAAGAGATTGTGTTGCCTGAACGAGCAGCTTCAACATTATTATTGTTAACTAAGATCAAGCTCATAACCATCACTGCCAACACCACCAATAGCTTTCTTATCATCAAACCCATTTTCAATTGCCAATTAATTAAGATCTCTCGCTCACTTTTTTCTTTTTTTTTTTTTTGATTCTATGTTCCCTAGCTTTTGTTTGTGTATGTGAAATGTGTGAATGGCTACCCCTATATATATATAGTCAGTATTTTCTGACTTTCTGTTGCCACCATTCCAAATATAGCCTAATGTTATTACCAAGGAAAAATATAGCCCAAGTTTGTTAGTCTTGTTTAGGAAGTTGCAGCCCTTTCCATTTTTATTTTTATTTTTATTTTCTTGCATAAATTTGTAGCTCTTTAAATAATTTGTACCACATATATAAATTAGTCTATACATAGCAAATATGTTCTAATCACATAGTGGCTGGGGGCAACTAATTAGCTAGTTTAATTAAACGCGCGTCTCTATTTTTGGGAATTTGTTGGATTTGTGATTATATGTCGGAAAACTTCTCAGTACGCACAATATATACATTTATTTAGCGTTTGAAGCCATTGAAAATTTTTTTTTTTTTTTTTTGCTGTCAGATTTCATTTCAAGCAATCGAAATTACATCTTTTACATTGAGCGCAATAATCTCTTTTGGAAACTCACACCACATAAAATTAATCTCATAAAGCTTAGCCAACTTTGTCATTGCATGTGCTACTTCGTTAGCTTCTCTTCGAACAAATTGAACTCTCCACTCGTTCTCGAACAGAAGAATATCCCTGCAATCTTGAATTAAAGAACCGAACTGGGTGAAGTTACAAGCTCTGGACTCTTGATGCTCTGCACCACCACTTAAAGAGTCCAACTCAAAGATAACTTGTGGAACTTTGTATTGCTTGAGCAAACTCAGTGCTTCTCTAAATGTGATAGCTTCAACCTCCTGAGCTGAGCCTCTCCCATCATTCTCGTTGTGAAGTCCTACAACAAGCGTCCCTGCTCCGAAAATGCCATCCTCCTCCCACACTGAAGCATCTACAATACACTTCAAGAACCCATGTTCCAGTCTTTGTCATTGGTGTCTAGTAACCGATGATGATGCCCTTTTCACATCCCCACGACCCTTGAACCGTGTTCTCTTCTGTTACTGTCGTGACATATTGTCATCAATTATCCCGTAATGAGTTAATGTTTAATGTTCGGAGAACCATAATCTGTTAAGATATTTTGTTATAACATGAAGATCAGATCAGTTATAATAAAGCTCAGAATCTGGCAGTTGCGGGTGGTTGCGATTCATACTTATCTACAACTAAACGATAAGCATTGGTGCAGATTCTGAGAGAGATTTTACCCACGTGATTCATGAGAAGAATGTGGAAGTTTCAGAGGATCAAGACGATCGGATTCTAGTAGTTGTTAGGATTTGAGAATCTTGTAAATCATTTATATATGTGTGTGTCAAAGTAGAGAGTATGTATTGATTCATTGATTCATCTCTTTTAACTTTGTTTTGTACAGTGATCATTTGTGTTCACTTATGTTATCGAGTTGTAAAGCTCCAAGGGGACTTGGAAGCTAGTGTGAGGGGGAGCCTCATTCCTGCAAGTGAGAGACTTGTGTGTAAGATCCAGAGAAGCGTAGGGAGATGCTAGTTGGAGCTCGGTGAAGAAGTCACTAAAGGAGTCATGTAGATTGTACGTCACAGTGGATTTTATATCTGGGCATGGCCCAAAATAAGTGTTCACTTAGGCATAATTTAGTATAGGTTATTAGGTGTAATTGGACTATATTTATTTTATTTTATGGTAATAGATGCATATTTTAATGATTTGGTGATTTATTGGAATAAAATGAAAATATATATCTAATTATATTTGATTTTCGTTTTTAGGTGAAACGGAGTGCACGGTTGGATCTGGGGCTGAAAAATACTCAAAATAAAGTATTTACTTGCAGTAATCGAATGACGGAGGGTCTGTCTCTATGCGCCAATAGTTGGGTAATTGGAGTCCTGCACGCTTCCATATGACAAATTCCTGTTTCTTACCCATTTTTTAGCCACGTGGCAGTCACCTATTGGTCCAACCTCGTCACACAGCCGTTCGGCCAATCACGACGCGTCACCTCATAAGTGACAGCAGTTCCCACCAATACAGACGCGACACGTCGTCCGTCTCCTCCAAACTGGCTCCAATCCGCATCCGCCACGTCGCCTAGCCCAGCTGCTCCTCGCCTCAGTAGTTCGATCTGCCTCGAGATTCGCATCAGCACAAACTCCTAGAAATTCGCATGCCTTCACTTGCACGAATTCACTCCAACGCCTCCTTCGCACGACACGTGGCGGACTCCCATTCGCTCCAGCACGTCTTAGCAGTCCCTCCAACCAATAAGACGTTGACACGTCAGCCACGCACGGTTTCTTCTCCAATCCAGCGCAGCCAAGTGTCGTGAAGTGCACAAACGCCCAAAATACGCCCCGATGCGGAAATCACTCCCAAAAACTACAAAAATGGGTTTTTCTCACCTCGAGAGACCAAATTTTAGGGATATATATATTAGGACTTAGAGAAGAACCAAGTTTTACCTTTGTTTAGTCTATTGTTTTATTTTTGAACTAGGGTTTAGTTTAGTTAATCCCCTTCAACTAGGTTGAAGGTGGATTGGTCAAGCCTACGACTTGGGAATCCTTATATGAGGTTTATTTATTTTTAATTATTATTGATTCTTTTCTATGATTTATTTTCTTTGGTATTGTTTAAACAATTGAGGTTAAACACTAGTTTAAACCTTGATTTACATATTAGTGAGTCGTAAGCACCCGTCCTTGTGTGACAAGACCACACTAGTGGCAATTGATCATACCAATTGATTAGACTCTTTTGGGACCGGTTGAATACCATAGGAATCTAGGCTAAATCGAACACACGAGTGATCCGGTTGTCTGGGTGCAGTGCCTTCATGAATCGAAGTAATGTGACCAATGCGTTAAATCTGGAGCACTAGCGATCAGGTTGCGTGTTTGGTCAAGGAAGTAGTCAACGGTCGTACCTTGGTTGCCGACATCAGAAAATGCGAGGAACCGAGTGCGTCACCGGGTTTATAGCTACACTAGATCATAGATTAGTCTCATATCTTTTATAAACCGAGGAATAATGGAATCGTTCTCAAGTTGCTGGCGTAAACCGTGAAGCTGGATACCTAAGCTTTTAATTTCTTGTTCTTCTCTTCTCCCCCTAGAAACCTAAGTCAGTAGCCTAGTCCTTGAGGTTCAAACCAGAGCTTACCACTACTGCAGTCTTTGTAGTTTTCGGTGTAGAATCAGGAATTATATTTAACGTGTTACGACGTGCGTCAGCCCCGCAGATGTAGGTCGTGGACCGAACTGCGTGAACAATCTCCTGGTCTTGTAGTTTACTTTACTGTTTTTATTTACATTCCAATACTGTTTAATTCCCTATTACAACATACTACGTTTCCTGTTGTAACACGCATCTTCCATTCAAACAACCAAGATAAACCGTCTCTAATCACAAAATCAAGAAGCTTACCCCTACCATTCCATAGGTAGTCATTTCTGTGCTTCCAAATTAGTGCTCCATAAATGGACACAAACTCTTTCCAACTCATCGAAACTCGTCTCTCACAGATCGTGAAAAACCAGTCTGCAAGATTAAAAGAATCACTCACTGTTGGGATAGGAATAACTCCCCTCCATGAAACTCGACTTTTGGTACATCCCATAAAAAAATGAGAACAAGATTCAATTCCATTTCCACATAATACTACACATTGAGCACAAACTTGCATACCTTTCTCCATCAACTTCTTTTTTATAGGTAAACAATCCCGCAACAAGCGCCACATGAAATGCTTCACTTTTGAGGGGATTGTAAGATCCCATAATTTTCTCCAATTGCTATCAGTTCTCTGAAAATCCAAGCCATTATTCATACCAAGAGCAATCATATAACCGGATTTCACATTGCACACTCCCTTTTTTGTATAATGCCAAACTAACTGGTCTTCACCACTTCTACTGAGAACCATATTTGAGATAAGATTGCAATCCCTAGAATTAAAATACTCCTCTATTAATCCCACATCCCATTCTCTATGAAATTGTAGCATTAATTCATTAACTTTTATTTGTTCCATTCCTTCAACCCGATCTTTCGAGATAAAAAAATTCGCATCATCTTTATGCCATGGATCATCTTTTTCAAGTATTCCCCTCGCAGTAAAAATGTCCCTCCAAGTAAAACTTGAATTATGACCAATTTTGGCCTCAAAAGAATGAGGAGTGCTAGGGTGACTCACTATGGACACACAATAAGCACGCACCTCTTTATTTATTTATTATTTTTTTAATAATTTTGTAATCGTAGTGAGTGCCCGTAGTGGGTAATTTTAGCATTATCCTCAAACACAAAATTGTAAAAAAAAATAAAATAAAAAATAAAAAACATGGTGCGTGCTCTTAGTGAGTGCCAATAGTGGATCACTTTACATTTCTCTAAAAGAATCCCCTCTCAAATAATATTCAGCTTTGAGAACCCGCGAGGTCAAAGCATCAAGATGTATCAACAATCTCCACCCTGCTTAGCAAACATAGCTAGATTAATGAAAACTTACCGACTACTAACACTTGTGGTGTCTTGTATTGAACTTTTTCTTTTTTATAAAATGAAATAAAATAACAGTAAGATTAATTACCAAAGGAATCTTTATTTTTTGAGGCAAGAAATCATCAATTCATAATAAAATATAAATGTGCGCTCTCGATATTTTTGTTACAATAATTAATATATCGAGACGTACCACGTGGAGTTTTTTTACATTGTCCCATTGGTCACATATCCCCACATATAACCTCAATCAAGAGGTAATATTAAAATTACGGGATAATTCATATTTGGCTGATTTAAGTTTTATAGCTTGAGACTAAGCTTTTATCATTTTTTTTGCACAAAGCTTTTATCATTTTTGGTAGTTATGTAACTACAACAAATTCGTTGTTAAGCAACGAAATTTTTAGCGACAAATGTGATTTTGTTGCTAAAGTTTATTTTTAGCAATGACTAAGCACGTTAATATGTTGCCAATGTATTTTTAGCAACAATAATCAAATTCGTCGGTAAACATACTCTTTAGCGACGATTTTTCACTGTGACGACATGATTTCATTTCTTAAACACTATCTTTTGTGACTAGTTAAAAAGGTTGTTACTAAAAGTACCATATAGCAACATATTACATCGTTGCAAGAAGTTTGTTTTAAATATATTATAGCAATAAACATAATTTGTTGCTAAAAATTACCTATAGCGACACATTCTAATTTTGTTTCTAATACATGCCACCATTAGCAATGTGGTCATAAATTTGTTGCAAGAGTCAAGCTTTAGCGACAGTCTATTGCAAAAACAGGTTTATTACAAACTCACTACAACAACGTGCAAAATTCGTTGTTAAAGCTTATTGAATAGCAACGTATTTTTGGTCGCTTCTAATGTGTTTAAAAGCTAGTGTTCCTAGACGAGTCCTATCCATAGCAATGGAGATCAACTCCATTGCTTGCTTCGCTTATATACATAACCGAAAAGAAAGCAAGAGGACTTAGGCATGCATACATCTTTATATCCCGGGAGATTTGGCGCTACTTTCGTGAATAATTGAATGATCAATAAGGCGTTTCAATTGATTACTAATTTTTTGTCCTTGGTTTTTCTTTCTTATTAATTATTATTTTTTATTTTTAGGTTTCCTATAGGTGGCGTTGCGGCAGATATGGGGGCGGCTTTTCCAAACCAATTTTTTTTCATTAACAAGACTTCCGAGACCTTGCTTGGGAGAACTAGGTCCCTTACCGCTTGGCCAACCGGTTATTGGTTTTCCTTAGTGTATTTGCATGGTCATGTATACATTTAACTTACAACGGCCAATGTCTAATATTTCCATAGATCTTAGTAGATCGAATAATTGATACAAATAATGTTTCTTAAAGATGGGGGTTGCTCTTTAAGCTCATAATAAAACTCGTAAATAGAATATATTGTACGCGATTATCTCCACTTTACTTTCATATTTCTCTCTTTTCACTCTCTTCTCTCTTTTCTATTGATAAGAAAATAATAGGAGATTGTAGGATTATAAATAACCGGACTAGTGTTTACAATAGAAATAAAAATAAATACATGAACAATCATTTCACAGTAGTACATGTCATTCAATATTGCTAGATGATAAAGACAACCATTAATTAGGCTAAAATATTGAAACCCTTCTATAAACATAATTAATCAACCACAAAGGTTAGGCTAGGCCACCCCATGAAGTAATGTCTAAGCTGCCCTTAATCTAGCCGACCAGGATGGCGGCATTTAAAAATCTTAAAGCAAGGCCGTTGGTACGCACCAGGTGGCATCGAGACACCGCCACTAACACCACCTTTACCATTATG
Organism: Stephania japonica; assembly: GCA_039657345.1. Lineage (NCBI taxonomy): Eukaryota > Viridiplantae > Streptophyta > Magnoliopsida > Ranunculales > Menispermaceae > Stephania > Stephania japonica. The sequence continues at coordinate 6,766,986 of CM077566.1, forward strand.
AAGAAACCCATAAGAGATTGTGTTGCCTGAACGAGCAGCTTCAACATTATTATTGTTAACTAAGATCAAGCTCATAACCATCACTGCCAACACCACCAATAGCTTTCTTATCATCAAACCCATTTTCAATTGCCAATTAATTAAGAGCTCTCTCACTTTTTTCTTTTTTTTCTTTTTGATTCTATGTTCCCTAGCTTTTGTTTGTGTAGATGTGAAATGTGTGAATGGCTACCCCTATATATATATAGTCTGTGTTTTCTGACTTTCTGTTGCCACCATTCCAAATATAGCCTAATATTATTACCAAGGAAAAATATAGCCCAAGTTTGTTAATCTTGTTTAGGAAGTTGCAGCCCTTTCCATTTTTATTTTTATTTTCTTACATAAAATTTGTAGCTCTTTAAATAATTCGTACCACATATATAAATTAGTCTATACATAGCAAATATGTTCTAATCACATAGTGGCTGTGGGCAACTAATTAGCTAGTTTAATTAAACGCGCCTCTATTTTTGGGAATTTGTTGGATTCGTGATTATGTGTCGGAAAACTTCTCAGTACGCATAATATATACATTTATTTAGCGTTTGAAGCCATTGAAGACTTTTTTTTTTTTTTTTTGAAGGAGACGATTTCATTTCAAGCAATTGAAATTACATCTTTTACATTGAGCGCAATAATCTCTTGTGGAAACTCACACCACATACAATTAATCTCATGAAGCTTAGCCAACTTTGTCATTGCATGTGCTACTTCGTTAGCTTCTTTACGAACAAATTGAACTCTCCACTCGTAATATCCCTGCAATCTTGAATTAAAGAACCGAACTGGGTGAAGTTACAAGCTCTGGACTCTTGATGCTCTGCACCACCACTTAAAGAGTCCAACTCAAAGATAACTTGTGGAACTTTGTATTGCTTGAGCAAACTCAGTGCTTCTCTAAATGTGATAGCTTCAACCTCCTGAGCTGAGCCTCTCCCATCATTCTCATTGTGAAGTCCTACAACAAGCGCCCCTGCTCCGAAAATGCCATCCTCCTCCCACACTGAAGCATCTATAATACACTTCAAGAACCCATGTTCCAGTCTTTGCCATTGGTGTCTAGTAACCGATGATGATGCCCTTTTCACATCCCCATGACCCTTGAACCGTGTTCTCTTCTGTTACTGTCGTGACATATTGTCATCAGTTGATTTGGAGAACCACAATTTGTTAAGATATTTTGTTATAACACGAAGATCAGATTAGTTATAACAGAGCTCAGAATCTGGTAGTTGCGGGTGGTTGCGATTCATACTTATCCACAACTAAACGAGAAACTGTTGAACTATATGAGTGTTTGTGTTGTATCCAATATTAGTCCCACATGGGAAAGAAACATTTTTGTTTCTTTCCTTATAACATATCTTTCACTTACAAGTATTAGTTAAGTGAATGTGGGTTGGAGGCAAAGACCATGGGTATTCCTCATTGATTAATATATATTAAATACTTGATATTTAATATATCTTTGATTAGGCCTTGGGCCTTTAGGTTACTTATTTATGTGAACAGTTGTAATTTTTCATGAACAGTTGTTTGTGAACAGGTGTAAGTGTTCATGTTTTGTGAACAGGTGCATGTAAACGTTTTGTGAACAGGTGCATGTAAACGTTTTGTGAACAGGTGCATGTAAACGTTTTGTGAACAGGTGCATGCATGTGACTGTTCATAAGAGACATGTGACTGTTCATAAGAGGCATTATTTGTCTATAAATAGTATGTACGAAATAGAAGAAAGATCAAGTTTTTTGTTGAGAGAAATCAAACTGTTGCACAAGAAAGGTTCTTTGATTGGTGTGTAATCAAAGATCAATCCAGTTGTATCCTGGAGGCGAACCTCTTGAAGCATTCATACACCGAATTGGAGGAAAATTCGTCTTAGGACATTGCTATTTAGTGCAAGCCTCTGGTATGATTTAATTTTGTTCTTTGTAATTGAATTCACATATGATATATATTATAGTTTAGTGATATGCATGTTGTATAATTGATCCAACAGAAACAGTTGAAGATTGGTGCATATTTTGAGAACGGTTTTACCCACATAATTCATGAGAAGAATGTGGAAGTTTCAGAGGATCAAGAGATCGGATTCTAGAAGTTGTTAGGATTTGAGAATCTTATAAATCATCTATATATGTGTCAAAGTAGAGAGTATGTATCGATTCATTGATTCATCTCTTTTAACTTTGTTTTGTTCACTTATATTATCGAGTTGTAAAGCTCCAAGGGGACTTGGAAGTTAGTGTGAGGGGGAGCCTCATTCCTGCAAGTGGGAGACTTGTGTGTAAGATCCAAAGAAGCGTAGGGAGATGCTAGTAGGAGCTCGGTGAAGGAGTCCTGTAGATTATATGTGTTCATAATAGATTTTGCATCTGGGCGTGCCCTACAAACATAGGTCGTGGACCGAATTGCGTGAACAATCTCCTGGTCTTGTGGTTTGCTTTACTGCTTTTATTTACATTCCAATACTGTTTAATTCCATGTTGCAACATACTACATTTCCTGTTGTAATAACATTTCCTGTTGTAATACGCATTCTTTCAATAATTTCATCTTCCATTCATACAACCAATTTAGTCTCTAATCACAAAATCAAGAAGCTTACCCCTACCATTCCATAGGTAGTCATTTCTGTGCTTCCAAATTAATGCTCCATAAATGGAAACAAACTCTTTCCAACTCATCGAAACTCGTCTCCCACAGATCGTGAAAAACCAGTCTGCAAGATTAAAAGGATCACTCACTGTTGGGATAGGAATAACTCCCCTCCATGAAACTCGACTTTTGGTACATCCCATAAACAAATGAAAACAAGATTCAATTCCATTTCCACATAATACTACACATTGAGCACAAACTTGCATTCCTTTCTCCATCAACTTCTTTTTTATAGGTAAACAATCCCGCAACAAGCGCCACATGAAATGCTTCACTTTTGAGGGGATTGTAAGATCCCATAATTTTCTCCAATTGCTATCAGTTCTCTGAAAATCCAATCCATTATTCATACCAAGAGCAATCATATAACCGGATTTCACATTGCACACTCCCTTTTTTTGTATAATGCCAAACTAACTGGTCTTCACCACTTCTACTGAGAACCATATTTGAGATAAGATTGCAATCCCTAGAATTAAAATACTCCTCTATTAATCCCACATCCCATTCTCTATGAAATTGTAGCATTATTTCATTAACTTTTACTTGTTCCATTCCTTCAACCCGATCTTTCGAGATAAAAAACTTCGCATCATCTTTATGCCATGGATCATCTTTTTCAAGTATTCCCCTCGCAAGTAAAACTGTCCCTCCAAGTAAAACTTTATGACCAATTTTGGCCTTAAAAGAATGAGGAGTGCTAGGGTGACTCACTACGGACACACAATAAGCACGCACCTCTTTATTTATTTATTATTTTTTTAATAATTTTGTAATCGTAGTGAGTGCCCGTAGTGGGTAATTTTAGCATTATCCTCAAACACAAAATTGTAAAAAAAGTAAAATAAAAAATAAAAAACATGGTGCGTGCTCTTAGTGAGTGCCAATAGTAGGTCACTTTACATTTCTCTAAAAGAATCCCCTCTCAAATAATATTCAGCTTTGAGAACCCGCGAGGTCAAAGCATCAAGATGTATCAACAATCTCCACCCTGCTTAGCAAGCATAGCTAGATTAATGAAAACTTACCGACTACTAACACTTGTGGTGTCTTGTATTGAACTTTTTCTTTTTTATAAAATGAAATAAAATAACAGTAAGATTAATTACCAAAGGAATCTTTATTTTTTGAGGCAAGAAATCATCAATTCATAATAAAATATAAATGTGCGCTCTCGATATTTTTGTTGCAATAATTAATATATCGAGACGTACCACGTTGAGTTTTTTTACATTGTCCCATTGGTCACATATCCCCACATATAGCCTCAATCAAGAGGTAATATTAAAATTACGGGATAATTCATATTTGGCTGATTTAAGTTTTATAGCTTGAGACTAAGCTTTTATCATTTTTTTTTGCACAAAGCTTTTATCATTTTTGGTAGTTTTGTAACTACAACAAATTCGTTGTTAAGCAACGAAATTTTTAGCGACAAATATGATTTTGTTGGTAAAGTTTATTTTTAGCAATGACTAAGCACGTTAATTTGTTGCCATGCAATATATTTTTAGCAACAATAATCAAATTCGTCGGTAAACATACTCTTTAGCGACGATTTTTCTTACTGTGACGACATGATTTCATTTCTTAAACACTATCTTTTGTGACTAGTGAAAAAATTTGTTACTAAAAGTACCATATAGCAACATATTACATCGTTGCAAGAAGTTTGTTTTAAATATATTATAGCAATGAACATAATTTGTTGCTAAAAATTACCTATAGCGACACATTCTAATTTCGTTTCTAATACATGCCACCATTAGCAATGTGGTCATAAATTTGTTACAAGAGTCAAGCTTTAGCGACAATCTATTGCAAAAACAGGTTTATTACAAACTCACTACAACAACGTGCAAAATTCGTTGTTAAAGCTTATTGAATAGCAACGTATTTTTGGTCTCTTCTAATGTGTTTAATTTTTAGCAACTTGTTCAAAAAATTGTTGCTAGAGTGTCCATTTAGCAACAAAGTCTTGCGATTTGTGACAAGTACTTTCCATATACCATAGTGAAGCGCAAAGTTTATTGCTAAAGGTTGTATATAGTGACAAATCTATGCCTTGTTGCTAATGATTTAACAAAGCATAAATTTGTCCAAACTAACTTTCGATCCACACATCTTCAACACATGGTTCGAATGAGACCTGGGAGAAAAAAAAAACTTTCGGTCCATGGAAAATGTTGAAGATGTTTGGACCGAAAGTTAATCCCACATTGATTAAATATAACTTCAAAATAAAGTATATAATTGATTAACTCCTTCCAACTAGTACCGAAGCCTTTTGAGATAAAACCCACAATTAAAGTTAAAGATGGTTAAGTTGGGAACAATATCGGTGCTAGCGGAGGAGATACACGGGTCGAGCACACGTGTGCGACGTGCCCTTGATAATTCGACATGGTATCAAAGCTAATGGTTTGGTGTGATCCATTGAAAAAAAGCCCCTGGATCATATAACCTTTGGTCCATGGGGAAGCATTGTTGAAGATGTGTGGACCGAAAGTCAGTTCTACATCGACTAATTAAGACTTCATAATGAAGTACATAAGTAATTAACTCCTCCCAATTAACACCGAGCCATTTTGAGATAAAACCTCATACCTAAAGTCGAAGGTGGTTAAGTTGGAGATAATATCGCTAATATTTTATTTTATATTAGTCGACTCTAATTAATTTGGGACTGAGGCTATGTTTTTGTTGTTGTTGCTGCTAATATTTTAAATCTTTAATTAGCAACGTACAAAAAAATCGTCACTAGCTAGGCTTCTAAAAGAAAGAAAAAGAAATTCGTCCCTACAGTTACAATCTTACGAAAATTACTTTTTGACAACAATTATGTTGGTGCGAGGACCGAGGTTTTGCATTTCCACCTGGATAGACAACGGCCTAGTCTCATGGAATATAAATTAATAAATGTTAGACCATAAATTAGTTAGTGTTTAAGGAAATGTTACAATGACACCTCAAAAGTCACATCCATTGTCACATCAAATGAAACGGTGTGCAGACCCCGAGTAAAAATGAGTGTGACTTTGGGGTGTGGGCGCACGAGCACCTCCAGGGACACGGGCTCATTCGCGCCACATTACCTATGTGACTTTGAGGTGTTTTTATAGTATATTGACTTAAAATTAGGGTTTTGTCTCTAATACCGTATTAGGTTTTGGGAAAAAGATTAAATTGATTATCATAAGACTAATTATGTCAATATATAGTTATAGGTAAATGGGTTTTATGGGTCAAACCCTAAATACCCACATATATACCCTAACAAATTATAATTAAATGTTTGAGTTAAAAAGGGGTTAAAATATGTATAAAAGGTACAAAGTTTTTCGAATTCCAAAAACGTATTACATTTTTTGAAAGAGAGATTGTGTAGTATGTATTACATTTTTTATGGAAATCTATACTATATATAATGGAAATCCTCTTTAGAATCCTATTAATCCAAAACTTATTATTATTCCAATATTACCCTTAATTGTATTTTTATGATTGGTTTTATTAGTGTCGTGATATATTGTCATCACTTGTCTTGAAATAAGTAAATGATTTAATGTGGTTCACGTGCTGATTTGGAGAATCACAATCTGTTAAGATATGATGTTATAACAAGAAGATCAGTATTTGCTATAACAAGGCTCAGAATAAGGTAGTTGCAGATGGTTACGATTCATATTTATCCACAATCGAACGAGAAGCAATTGAAGATTGGTGCAGATTCTGAGAGCGATATTACCCACGTGATTCATGAGAAGAATGTGAAAGTTTTTGAGGATCAAGACGATTGGATTCTAATAGTTGTTATGATTTGAGAATCTTGTAAATCATCTATAAATATGTGTCAAAGTAGAGAGTATGTATTCATTCATTGATTCACATGTTTTAACTTTGTTTATACAGTGAACGTGTGTGTTCACTTATTTATCAAGTTGTAAAGCTCTACGGGGACTTGGGTGCTAGTGAGCCTTATTCCTATAAGTGGGAGACTTGTGTGTAAGATCCAGATAAGCGTAGGGAGATGCTAGTAGGAGTTCGGTGAGGGAGTCACTAAAGGAGTCATGTAGACCGTATGTGTTCATAGTGGATTTTGCATCTGAGCGTGGCCGCGTAGACGTAGGTCATGGACCGAGCTGCGTGTACAATCTATTGGTCTTGTAGTTTGCTTTACTGCTTTTATTTATATTCCAGTATTATTTAATTCCCTATTACAACATACTACGTTTCCTGTTATAATACGCATTAGTTCAATAATTTCAATTGGTATCAGAGCGGACACTACTTAAACTTTGTTATCTTTACAGACTGTAGTGAGGTCCGAATACTAACCGAATGTATCAAAGAAATCAGTCAGCCAACCGGAAGGATTGTCCAACACTTGACCTCCTCTGCTGACCAGTACAAATTATACATACTGGAAGGCAAGAATGGAAGGGTATTGATAAGTCAGTATTTATAGAGTTCTAGTATTTATTTTAATATGGTTTAATATGAAAAGTTTCTAAAATATATATCTAATTATATTTACTTTTCGTTTTTAGGAGAAATAGAGTGCATGGTTGAATCCGGGGCAAAAAAATACTCCAAATAAAATATTTACTTGCAGTGATTAGATACTAGAGGATTTGTCTCGAAATACGCACTACACATTTGAATAAGTGGAGTCAAGAAGCGCCACGTGTCACATTCTTACACGTCCAACACCCATCAGCAGAACATGTGGCGTCTAGTTATTCGTCCAACCACGTCACACACTCATCTTTACCAATCGCTTGTTGCCATGTCGCCTCTCTCAACAACTCTCTCTTGTGCGTTGATCTGCCTTGGGATCCGTTCTGCCACAAGCTCCCAGAAATTCACTGAGTCTTCATGCAAGCTTGTTCCCATACATCGCCTGCCACGTATCACCTCCTCACACATCACCAACAACCCTCTCACCTAAGAGCATCTCCAATGGTAAATGTGGATTTTGGCTGTAGCTTGCTGCCACATCATCAATGTGGAGGGGATGTCCACTCTATGTGGCATAAATGTATACCCAACCTTAAAAGTGTCTCCAATGGGTAATGTGGATTGCACCTTCTATTTATGAGGTGACAACTTCTTTTTTAAATTTAATAATTATCTAACTGATTATATTTTACAGTAAGTATTAAACGATTTTATATTTGCGATTATTAAACGATTATATAAATATTATATTTATAAAATACGATCGGTTGTTATTTATATATAACGACAACAACTCAATCAAAAAAAAAATTGCGTGTTTGTATTTATCCTTTTTTCTAAACTTATCTGTACTTATCTTTCTCTTTTTTTTTTGATCTCGTGTACTTATCTTTTTTTTTGTTTTTTGGTATATTATATATATACTATGATAAGTACAAAAACATTATATCTATATACTATGATAAGTACAAAAACGCTAAAAAATGAAAACGGGTAAAACGAAAACAAAAAAACTTAATTATGCAAAGTATATAGTAATTTTTAATGAGGTGGCATAGCGCATACTGTCTATCACACCCTCTAAAAATAGAGGGTGTGGTAGACAGTGTGGACGGTTATTTGTGCCACATAATCTCCATAGTGTGAATCGACATTACTATTGGAGAGAGTTTTTTAGTTAGGATGTCTATTCTGTCTTACGTGTCCCACATCCACCCACAATCAACAACCCCATTGGAGATGCTCTAATGGGTCATGTCATTGTCTTCAGTAAGCTCTGCCAAATAGTGCCTACAACGTGTTCTAAACTGCCAGAAACACCAAAAACAGCCATAAAACGGTCTTGGAGGCACAAATCACTCCACTCATCACGAAAATAGTTTCGGAGTCGCAAATCACTCCACCGCAAATCACTCCACTAATCAAGAAAACAGTTTCGGATTCGCAAATCACTCCACTAATCACGAAAATTACTTTCTCTCTCCTCAAGACCAATTTTTAGGAATTTTATATATTAGGACTTTGGGGGATTGTAAAAGATCATCTTTTTTTAGCTTGTAAACTCTTTCAATTATTTTTCTTTAAGTTTTTGTAAAAGTCATGTTCGGCTAAACAAATCTTTGCCTAGGTCGGGTGTGAAGCAAGTCAGGATTTTTGATTCATGGCATAACTCGCGAGATCAATATTTTTTTATTTTATTTAATCCAATTTATTCTATTTCATTGTTGTTGATTTTCAAGAATATGATTTAAATCTAGAGCATGTACATGGCCATTGCATGCTTCTAGGTAGAAACTCTATTGTCAATTGACTCAACTGTATCCGTAATTGTACTTTTGGGACAATAAAGGTGACAAACTCTCACCCGATTGCCGTAAAAACCTTTCGGTTCTTGAGGGTACAACTATTGCATCTAAGTTAAATCAGGAGCGGACGCGATCCAGTTATCTAAGATTAGTGTTCGCACATATGTTTATTACTGCGGTTAGTGTGTTTAACCTTATGACGGATGTCTAGGGTTACACATTAATTAGTAAAGTAGTTAGTGGCGGATGTCCTATCTATTGAGATTAGGGGAATTAGGAATTTCTAGCGGATGTCGATTTTCTATAGCTAATCTAGAAGTATTTGAGTTAATTATTTTTGAGAGATTGAGGACCATGATATGCCATTGAATTTTGATCCTGATTTGTGGAACCATAGACCTAGGTGTTTTCTTTTATTGATAATTACTCTTGCAATTTTGAATTCTTGTTATTTACTTTTAAATTAATTGTTTCCTCAAACTCTTTTAAACCCCCATTTTTTTAGTCAACTCAGAGTAAAACTCAAGTCCATTTGGGTTCGACCCCATATTTACCACTACTACACCTTTATGGCATTAGTAACTCGATTACGGGTTATTTTTGGCACGCACGACACGTGACCAGGTATATTCTGTTTGTTAATGTCAAGGCCTGGAGATCAAATGAAAGAGTCTTTATCACACCTATTGTTGATGGGATTGCAAAGAATCCTGATGACTGGACAAAAGTTGAAGAGAAGTTCTTGTCAGCCAATGCCAAAGCTCTTAATGCCATTTTTGGAGTTGTTACACAAGAACATCTCAAACTAATCTCGTGCAAAATAGCAAAAGAAGCATGACAGATCTTGGAAGACTTCTTTGAAGGTAATGAGCAGGTGCAAAGTCAAAGCTTCTCATGCTCAAATCACAGTTTGAGTTGATGATGATGGGAGAAGACGAGATCCTATAAGACTATACTGGAAAGCGAAGGATCTTGCAAATCAAGCACATCAGTTGGGCAAAAGATACTCAAATTAAAAAGATGGTGCAGAAGGTTATTAGCATACTACCTGAGAAGTTCAATATAAAAGTCGCTTGTATACAAGACAATCGAGGACTGAGGAATTTAAGGTTTGAGGAACTTATGGGTTTGTTGACAACCTATGAGATGCATCTCAATCAGCATAAGAAGCGGACAAAAGAGCTTTCCTTAAAAGCTACTGAAGTTAGTTCTACTCCAGTTGAGGGAGATCTTGCTTTACTAACCTGTAAATATAATAAATTATATGAAAATTTTCAGGGTTTGAAGATTGGAGGCTCATCACGAAAGGAAGGAGAAACTAAAATGTTTGACAAAAGTAAGATGACTTGTAGAGAATGTGGAGGACTTGGGAATTTCCAGCCAGAATGTCCATCAAAGAAAACGGAGGAATCACTGACCTCTACTTGGAGTGACTCTTATTCTAATAATGAAGAGGAGATGACTAACCTGCATGTTGCTTTCAGGGCGGTATCTGTTACAACACGGGTATCTGATGTTGTTGCAACTGAAGCGATAAAACCTGTTATAACCGATAAAACTTCACATGTTCAACAAACAAAGGAGATTATCACTCACTTATTTGAAGGTGATTCTGATGATTATGATTGTGAAACTCTGAAATGATAACCAAGTAGGAAGAAGTTGTTACATGTAATCAGTCACTACTTGTGCTTCTCAATAAGAAGGAAGGTGAGCTAACTGATTGCAGACTCAAATTGGAGCAGGCCCATAAAACCTTGAAGCAGCTGAATAGAGGGAAAACAAAACTCGACGACATGCTTTCTCAAGGAAAGGGGACTGGAGATCATAAAGGTCTCGGATATGTTGCAGGCACATCTTCAAATACTTCAAATACTCTAGTACTAAAGCAAATGAAGTTTGTCAAAGAATCTCAAAAGGTTGTCACTACTGATCAACAAGTCAGACAGAGGTTTAAACCTATGTGCTACTACTGTGGAATCAAAGGCCACATACGCCTCAGGTACTACAAGATGACCAGAGACTTGGCCCGAAGATAACACGAAGTTACACAACGAGTCTCTAGAGCAAAACAACCCATCAGATCTTAGAAGATATGGGTTCCCAGAAAGGAAGAAGTGTGTAATGTATAACACACATATCCTTGAAATCTATGATAAGCATGTAGTGGTACTTTGACAATGGGTGTTCTAAGCACATAACTGGTGATAAAAATCTTCTTAAGAATTATCAGTCATGTGTTGAAGGACATGTTACATTTGAAGATGTAGTTCGAAGTCAAGACATTGGGAAAGGAACACTAAAAACTGAAGATTTTCCAATACTAGAATATGTACTTCATGTAGCAAAACTCAAAATGAATCTTTTAAGCATCAGTCAGCTATTATATCAGGGGTATCATGTGAATTTCACCAAAGAAAGATGTCTAGTTCGTGACTCTAAGGGAGAATGTATGATGACTGGAGATAGATATATCAACAACTGTTATCTGTTATGTTATAACTGCTAGACTGACCTCATCAAGAATGGCACGAAAAGCTGGAACATGTCCATTATAGACACATGCATAAACTTGCAAATATGGATGTTGTTCATGGACTTCCGAGGTTTCATCTCACTACCAGAAAGTTTGTGGTCCATGCCAATTGGGAAAAGCAAAAAGGAGAAAGTCACAAATCTATTGAAGGTTGTAACATATCAACAGTTTTAGAATTGCTCCACATTGGTTTAGTGGGACCAACTCAAGTCACCAACATTTCTGGTAATCGTTACGATCTTGTTTGTGTAAATGATTTTCACATTTTACTTGGGTGTTTTTCCTTAAAGAAAAACCAGATGCATTTGACAAGTTTCAAGATCTGTGTCTAAAGCTTATGACAAAAAAAAAGTTCACAGGAGAACACTTAATTAGAGTTCGAAGTGACCATGGAAAGGAGTTTGAGAACTAAAGCTTTCGTGAGTTTTGTAGAAAACATGGAGTTCATCAGGAATTCTTAACACCATTACTCCTCAACGAAATGGAGTGGTGGAAAGGAAGAACAAACATCTACAGGAGATGGCTAGAGTCATGCTTAATCAAAGGAGCTAGCTACAAAGTTGTGGGCCGAGGCAGTTAGCACTGCATGTTATGTGATCAACAGAACTTACCTTTGTCTAACAATGCATAAAACATTATATGAGTTGTGGAAAGGTAAAAAACCTAATCTCAGTTACTTTTACCATTTTGGTTGTAAGTGCTTTGTGTTGAAGGACAGGATGTCTCTAAGGAAGTTTGACAAGAAAAATGATGAAGGAATATTTTTACAATATTCCTCGGCTAGCCGAGCATACAGGGTGTTCAAAAAGAGCACTAAGAAAGTAATGGAGTCTATTAATGTTGTGTTTGATGACTCAACCTTTTCCAAGAATACTTCTCAATGTAAAGTTGGTTTGAGCTCTCTGCAAATAAGGCGGAATGATGATGATGATGATGATGTTCCTATTGCAACTGAATCTGTTGCATCTGATCCTGATGAGTCGACGCTTATTGCATCTAATTCCATAGAAGATGGTGATCATAATATGCCACTAACTAATACAATGATGCCCTCAGTGAGTCGTGAACCATCAACCAGAGTATAAAAGATCATCCTCTCTCGAATATTATTGGACCAATAGAACAAGGAGTTATCACTCGGGAAACATCAAGAATGGACTACAAGAAGTTGGCGGGGTATGTTTGTTATGTTTCAAACATTGAACCTAATCGTTGAGAATTTCGGTATGTCCCTCCCTGATAAGAGTTTGTTGTTATATTATTATCACAAAGGGAGAGAATATGTGACTAAGAGGAGGAACTTGCTTAGTTTTTTTATTGTGGCATTTATGGTATTTTGAAGGTTATTATTACGAAGTTTTAAAGATTATCGATGCTGACTGGTGGTTGTTATTTTTTTCCGCTTAACTCTGATTTTGGCTATTGTGGAAGTCTATTTGTTTGTTACAACTAGTTGTATATTTGGTTGTGACATGGAGCTGATGTGTGCGATTATAGCTCTTCTTGATGATCAGAACCCTCGACGTATACAAGAGAAAGAGATGATGGAGGTGGTTCGTGCTCTCCTTGCACAACCTCGACAGTAATGGGGATGAGGTATATATTTCTCTTCCAATAGTTGTCATTCTTATTTCACAGAGGGGAGAGATTTTGGAATTTTGGTTGTTGATTGACTGTTGAGGGGAGAGTTTTGTTGAGTTTTGTTGATTTCTGATTATTGAGGGGACTGGTGTAGATTTGGGAGTAGTCGATAATTGAGGGAGAGTAATTGTTACTGTTGTTACTTCTAAAGTATGTTCCGTTGTGTTGTTGCTGATTCGGTCATTGATGTGTGGTTGACTATTATGTGTTTTTTCTGCTACTCTATCTTATTCATGAAATCAAGAAAAGTTGTTGCTTATCTCTATCTGCAAATGAAGATGGTTATCTGAATGAACTTATGATCTTGTTGCAACGAGGTGAGACTGGAAGTTGTTGCAACATACTGGGAAGACTGCTAATATGACATGATTCATTTTTGTGTATATCAGTAGTTAATCTTTTGACTTTCTTATATTTGTTTTGAATTTATTGAATCACAAGTTATGTGATAAGACCATTGGTAGCCATGTGGAGTTCTGCTTTGATTGGAAAAGTAGTTTGATCTTTTAAAAGACTACTTATCTTATATGACTCTCTTAACATATTTATTATAGTTTGTGACAACAAGAATGACAAAGGGGGAGATTGTTACTGTCGTGATATATTGTCATCAGTTGTCTTGAAATGAGTAAATGATTTAATGTGATTCACGTGCTGATTTGGAGAACCACAATCTGTTAAGATACGTTGTTATAATAAGAAGATCAATATCTGTTATAACAGGGCCCATAATCAAGAAGTTGCGGATGGTTACGATTCATACTTATTCACAACCAAACAAAAAGCAATTGAAGATTGGTGCAGATTCTGAGAGCGATATTACCCACGTGATTCATAAGAAGAATGTAGAAGTTTATGAGGATCAAGACGATCGGATGCTAGTAATTGTTAGGATTTGAGAATCTTGTAAATCATCTATAAATACGTGTCAAAGTGAGAGTATGTATTCATTCATTGATCCATATCTTTTAACTTTGTTTTGTATAATGAACGTGTGTGTTCACTTATTTATCGAGTTGAAAAGCTCCAAGGGGACTTGAGTGTTAGTGTGAGGGAGCCTCATTCCTGCAAGTGGGAGACTTGTGTATAAGATCCAGAGAAGCATAGGGAGATGCTAGTAGGAGCTTGGTAAGGAAGTCACTAAAGGAGTCATGTAGATCATACATGTTTATAGTGGATTTTACATCTGGGCGTGGCCCCACGAGACGTAGGTTGTGGACCGAACTGTGTGAACAATCTCCTGGTCTTGTGATTTGCTTTACTACTTTTATTTATATTCCAGTACTGTTTAATTCCCTGTTACAACATACTACATTTCTTGTAGTAACAAGCATTGGTTCAGTAATTTCAGTTTTGAAAAAATTTAAACTAAATAGTGATGAGGGCATTTTTTGTAAAAACAATAAAGTTTATCTTTAGTTAGTTTTTAAAAGGGAAGTTTATCCCACTTTTCCTTATTTCTCTCCATGATTCTTTCATATAACTTAAGTCAAAATAAGATAACGGAAAATGGAAGTTTTTAAGATGGACATTTTAATAGAAACAAAATATCAGTTTCTTTCTCTATCACACACAAGCATCTCTCTCTCCTTTTCAACATTTTCTCCCATTCTTTCTTAGAGCATCTCCAATGGGGCTGTGGATTGAGGTGGATGTGTGTCCACATAGGATTGAATAGACATTGGAGTAAAAAAATTGTCTCCAATGGGAATATGGATTGGCACTGTGTGGGTGATGTGGCATAAACACTGTCTATCACACCCTCTAGAAATAGAGGGTGCGATAGACAGTGTGTACTATGCCACCTCATCAAAAGAAACGAAAAAATAGGCATGACATTTAATTTTTTTCATTTTTGGCTCATAATCTTGATCGGTTGCAAACTTTCCGTTTTTTTTTCTTTGTATTTATCATATAAATATATATATATATATATATATATGATAATTACAAATAAGTTTTAGGGAAAAAAGATAAATACAAATAATAGGGCTATTTTTTTTAGCTGTTATTATTTATACAAGTATATATAACAGAAAATGTATATGAAGAAGGTAGCAAAAAAAATGTATATAAATAACATTCGATTTTTTATAAGTATAATTTTAAGTATAATAATCGTTAAATAATTATTAATAATGTGACAAAATTTGAAAAAAAAAAGAAATATGCCACCTCATAGATAGAAGGTGCAATCCACATTGCCCATTGGAGACACTTTTTAAGGTTGGATGTGCATTTATGCCACATAGAGTGGACATCCCCTCCACGTTGATGATGTGGCAGCAATTCACAGCCAAAATCTACATTTACCATTAGAGATACTCTTATTATCGTCAAAGATTGGTCCACAATTCGACAAAACTAGGTTTCGCAGAGGGTGGGTTTGTCGACACGTCCTATAAGAAACTTATATACGATTGCGGTAACATCCATCGGTTGGGATTATAGGTGCTTTTTGGGTAATTTTGTTGGGGTTTTCTTTATGATGATTTTAAGTGTCTTTTGTGGTCTGTTGTGATTGATTGAGAGGTTCTATCAAAGATTAATGAATTTACAATCTTCTAATCATGTCTCAATGCACATGAGAAGTTTGGTGGGGTAGATCAAACTATGTGAAAAATTAAAGAATCTGATACATCTGATTCCATTGCAACAACATTTCATTGCCAGCATGAGACAGAACATTATCTTATAGAAAAAGAGATTTGATATATTGATGGGTAAGATTGATGGCTTACTCTCTTAATTATGCATCACGTATTGCAAATGTCTTTTTTTTTTTTTTTTTTTTTTTTTGAAGAGCTGAAGAAATGTATTGTAAATGCTTAAATTAACTACTATTTGGATATTTGGTTAGCAATTTATAATAGTTGGATTTTTTTTTTTGAAAGCATATGATAGTTGGATTGAAGTGTTGATATTATTGAATTCAGCCACAGGGTCACTTTTGGGGGACTTCGGAGATGAAAACATTAAAAGAATAGGTGAGGATTAAGCACCTTGTTGGATGAACAATATGTGGATTGAATTAATTTCAGAAGTCAACCCCTTAGAAGTTGTGTGATATATATGTTGTTCATGTTACTTTTAAGGGAAATTTTTGGTTATTGGTTTCATCATCTCGATCTCTATGTGCTTTGTTCTTTCCACGTTTGTTAATAGTAAATTCATATATAGTCATAGCATAAACATTTGATATACTTAGTGATATATTTATTTTCTTTTTTTGTTACATGTTTTTGTTACAATATATATATATATATATATATATAAGAAAGGAACATTTGTTTCCCCAAAGGCTTGAACTCATGACCTTTTACTCTCAAATACCATACCTTACCATTGGAAAATCAATTGGTAGGTTGTTACAATATATATTGTATTTCCAATTGGCTCATTTAGCCACAGAATTAAACATTTGCTTGGTCGTCTCAAGTTCGTGCAATGATGCTTTAATAGATAGTATAATTAGACTCAAGTTGGGACACATTCACCGTGTCAACCAACTAAGACATTCAAAACGTGATTAAGAATCTACATGTTTTTCTTAGTAAATCTAAATCCATTGTATAAGTAAAATTTTGATACTTCACCAAACACAACCCACCTAATTTGTATGCAATTTATATAGTTTTATTTTTATTTTTTAAAATTATTGGTAGGCTCTTGGGTTATGTATTTGTTTTTTAAGTAGATTGGGATATTTATTTTATCTCTTATTATTTGCTCTGGGTTGTATCCATCTTTCACATAATTAATTAATTAACATTGAATTTTAATTTTGCAATGTTATCACTCTAGTCTTTCTGCTTAGATGTCACGGATGCAACTTTTGTCATGTATATATGCAATATATGTTATCACAAAGATTCATTTAATAGGTCTTGGGTAGCTTCAAAAAAAAAAAAGGTTTTGGGTATGCCTTTTGCAACATTGAAGAGATGATGATAGAGACCTACAAAGGTGTATTGAATTGATTTAGCTTCTTGGCATTCATTTTTTGTTTCCCACATGGTGTCCACCACGTCCAGCGCCAACCGCAGTACCAACTAATTGTTGCTCGAGAATTGTTGGGCCCCATACAAGGGGCGGCCTTCCAACCCAATTTTTTTCATACATGAGACTCGAACTCAAGATGTCATTTAGGGGAACTGAGTCTCTTCTCATTTGAGTCAATCAATTGTTGGTCAAAACATATAATTATGCAAATAAAAATACAAATAAAAATACAAGACAATTATTTCATAGTAGTACATGTTATTTTTTTTAAATAAAATAGAAATTTCATTAATCATCACTGGCTTGATACATGACCAAACATAGAATCAATTGTCGTAATAAAAGTACATTGATTTGTTAATCCCATTTGTTTGTCCATTTGGTTGTGAATGTGATTGTAATGTTGATATAGTGTGACAATTAGGTTGGGACTATTATCTACAAATATCTGGAACACAACAATGCACAAACACCACTAGAACCACATAATGAAAAACAAAATTTCTAATAAAAAGAGAAAATATAAGACTTCCAACAAGGAAAGACAAATTAACAATCAATCCAGCAACCGCACAAATCCACGAACGATCGTTGAGAGAGATGTACCGCAACATGAATGAAACCAATCTTCTCAATTAGAAAAAGATGTATTTAGAACCATAGCGGATTTCAAGAGAAGATCGACAGTGGCTCATGTTGGAGATGTTGGGATAGTCCCACATCGACTACTTATAAAGAAAAAAGAAGGGTCATAAGTGTGGAGTGGACACTCCATCTTACCTTGTCATTTTGGAGAGAACCCTACTTTCACACTTTTGCCCATTTATAAAATTAGTCATCACACTCTCCTCACCTTGGATTGGGATCTTATTATAAAAATTGAACATAGTATTAGAGGTGATGGTTAGCTTAATTGCTCATTGTCTAAGGGTCTTGTAGACATCCAACAAAAATGGTTGATTGATGTTCTGCTGAGGGGGAGTGTTGGAGATATTATAGAGAGAGAGAGAGAGAGAGAGAGAGAGAATCAAAAGAAAAAAAAAATTAGGGTTTGAGTGGTGGCGGCTGAAAATGAGATTAATGTTGTTCAGTTATTTATCAGTTTTAAACTTATTAATTAAGGGTAATCATGGGTCTCTAGTCATGGCGGCATTTATAACCCTTATAGCAAGGCCGTTGGTAGGCACCAGGAGGCGTTTTACCACCACCACCACCACCACTTTTATCAATAAACCCATAAGAGATCTTGTTTGGCCGAGCAGCTTCAACAACATTAACATTATTATTGTTCGTCAACATCAAGCTCATAACCATCACTGCCAACACCACCAATAGCTTTCTCATTAATCCCATTTTCAATTGCCAATTAATCAAGAGCTCTCTCTCTCTCTGATCAGATCCTTGCTTTCTTCTTCTACTTTTGTTTTCTATGTTATTTTGCTTTTGTTGGAGTAAGAGTAAAATGTGTGAATGGCTATTATATATTCAATGTTTTCTGACTTTCTGTTACCACCATTCCAAATATAGCCCAAGATGGTTGGTCTTGTTAAGGTAGTTGCAAGTCTTATGAGGTAATAAGACCCCTATTTTCATAATTTTAGTCCTTGTTCCAATTTGTATTCATTGACTCTTATGCATCTTAGCTATGTATAGATTATGTATAGATTATAAATTTATTAATGTGCTTTAATAACAGAACCATTAATGACGGTGTGAAAAACCCGTCATGAAAGACAGGAATAGATAACGGTTACCGTCATTATATATATACCCAAAACAAACCCAACTTCGTCTTTCGACTCTCCCACCTATCTGGCAAGGTGGTTTTCAAGCTTTGAACGTATTGGCTCTAAAAATTAGGTTGCATTTGTTGTTTGTTTTGATTTTGGAAGGTGAAGAGAAGTAGATGACGAAGACGTTTGTTGATTTGGGTTTTGGTGCCAAAACTCGAAAACTAATGTTGAAGTTATTGAATCAATTATAAGAAGATTGAAGAGTGAGAATTTGTGGAAATGATGTTATGTCATTGTTTGAGTTTCTTAATTTCAATTTTGGAATGCTTTTCAGATCATGATTTTGTAGACTTTTTTTTTTTTTTTTTTTCTGTTTGTACGATCACAGTTTTTTTATTTGATTATGGTGATAGCTGAGCAAGTGATTCAAGTTTTTTTTATTTGTTATGAGAACTTTGCCCAATTTCTTTATGGATCTCTTTAGGATGTCAAATGGCAGACTCGCTATTGGAAGCACCAATTAAAGCTATGAGTCTAAGAAGCTGCAGTTGCCATCGATGCTCATGGTTTGTTATCAAGTCTACGTTGTTAATCCTCTCAATATTATAAGTTTTAACTACCTAAATTTGAGAGTTTATTCTCATGGAACTTTGACAAGTACATGAATGGATCAATCGTCTTCTGTTTTATGAAATCAGGAACAAAAACTGGCTAAAGCAATTTTTTGGTTGTTTTCTACTGCATCACCTCTCTAGTTCTTTGCAAGGTTTGATCTAAAGCATAATTGATTTGCTAGTTAATTAAATTCGTCAATCCCATTTCTTATTGAAACAAAAGGATTGAGCGGATCATCTCTAAAGCTTTGTATGCACGTACTATTCTTTCAATGCCTATCCTACCAATCATCATTCTATTATAGTCCTTCTTGATCCCATAATCATATTTAACAACTTTGCTTGATAGTACCATAAAAAGAAGAGCTAATCATTGTCAATTACATGTGCAGGTCATGTTTTGTGTGCCTATACATGAATTATCCTTTATATGTTTCTCAACATTCATTCGTAGGTAAATCCGATGTACTCGTCATATCTGAATTGATTTTTTAGTTGGATCTTTGATTCTTAAGAATTATGGAGGCGTATTTGCGAGTGGAATCAGTAGTACCAAATGGATTTTGATGAATTTATGCTCATTTTTCTTCAGTGACCACAAGACAAGTTGCATGCTTTGCTGAAGTTGAACTCTATGATGTGGTGATCTTTATGCCACATCTATCTCCCATGTGCATGACATGTTCACTTGCAAAGTAGTTGAACTCTATGACATGGTGATCTTCGACAGAAGTTGAATAGTGCTAAGACGTGTCACATTTAATCACTACGTACTATATGAAACATTTTTTGAAGAGTATTAGAGTTTGTCAAATAGTTGTGTATATAACTTGACTCTCATATATGTACCGTTCGCCAATGCTTTGATGGTAAAAGCATCCCTCCTTTCACTAGTGATAAATTTTTTTATAAGGTCTCATGATTGATGTGTTTGTAAAAGAGAGAAGCCTAAACTCACTATACATCTCCAACATTGTTAGTCTGATCCTCTACATGTCCTTCACCAATGAAGGACATGTAGAGGATCAGACTAATCATGTGTAATTTGCTACATGTTGAAAGAAACAACATTTTTTAAAAAAAAAAAAAAAAAAAACTGAAAACTCTTTCGTAATGATTTTAAACCGTCACGAAAGATTTTTTCTGTTGTTTTGGTTTTAGATAACTAAAGGACTTGAGCTTTTATAACTGTTGATAACATGATGGACTTTGTAACGGTTTTAAACTGTTATTGTTATTATCATGATCATTAGTTAAGATTGTGATCGACCAGTTGGATTGTCATCATGTTGGTTAGGTTGTTAGTTTGGAAAATGACTCACCCAAATCATGTCTCACGTGCTAAAATCAGAAGATAAACTTTGGGTGATTTGGATAGGATACGCTATTGTAATAGAACGCAGAAGGCTGTTGCAACAGGATCTCAGGATCGGTTTGTTACGGATTTGATCTTATTTACAACCACTGAGGAGCAACTAAAGGTATACATGGAAGTTTGTATTGTGGTTCAGAGGCTTACCACCATGTGATCAATGTGAGAGACGAGTTATTTAAAGATTGGACAAATCCTAAGCATGTTGTTAAGATATTTAATTAGGATTTTGTGTACTTCATTGTCTATATATTGTGTCAAATTAATGGAGTCTGGACCTCAGTTCATTTACTTTATATTGTGAACGTGTTGTTCATTTCTTTGTTAAGATGTAAACACCAAAGACTTGGGTGTTCCAGTGAGGGGAGCCTCACTATGCCAGTGGGAAACTTGTATTCCATTGAGGGGAGCTCGACGCACCGAGTGAAAGCTTGAGTATTCCAGTGAGGAGGAGCCTCACCGTGCAAGTATCGGGAGACTTGCTTAAAGTCCATTGTGAAGGTGAAGGGTAGTGTAGCAACCCTAGTGAGGGATCACTGGTTCAGGTGTTGCGTAAATCTATAACTCGTTTATCTTAATGAATTTTACATCTGGACGTGGCCCCGCAGATATTGGTCATGGACCGAACTGCGTTGTAATGACCCGAAAAAATTGCTATGTGTGAATGATGAAGTGTACTATATTTTTATACTCGTATTTGAATGACCGGACAGTGAAGTCGTTAAACGAGTAGGAAAACTGGCCGAACGGGCATTGACAAACGGGTTACGGGCACACGGGCATTAAAACACTGAAAATGTGAATAAATAAGCCAATTAAAATAATAATTGATCCAATTGACAACGAGAGAGCGTCGACGAGACCAAAATACGCGACTCGTGAGTCGTGGTGTGTTTGGAGTGCGAGAACGTGAGAACGAACCAGAGAGTTGGTTAGCTAAGTGGTAAGCGTATCACCTAGTGGAGTCACATTGAGAGGTGTTAGGATAGGTGGACAGCTAAGATGGTATTAGTTGGCCCGACTTCGGGATGCGTGTATTGATAATGTGTGGGCCTATATAAGGACCCACCCACACTTTTCTCTCATTTCTCTCCTCCTCTTCTCTCTTTTTCCTCTTCTCTTCTCATCTCTCAAAACTTGGTGAGCAAGAAAGCTCTAGAATAGCCATTGGAAGGTGAGATCTCCTCCTTTGTAATTTCTTTACTTTTACGCGTTGTTTTGGTTGATTTATATCGCGATGACCATGGATGCCGCACCAAGAAGTCGATCTGATCGACAAGACCGGTGCTATGGCATTCCACGGAGCGATCAACACCTATTTGTATTATCGAAGTTGAGTTTTACATGTGTGTTATGTGATACGTCGAGTTGTGATGTTTGGAGTGGGGTTGTCATTTCGGACACGTTTATGAGGTTCCACGACAATTCGAAGCCGATTTTGGATGGTCACATACCACGTTGGGGAAAGGCGTGGAGTGCGGTGATGTAAGCCGGGGTTCAAAAATCCCAGCAAAAGACCCACTGGTCTGGGCACCGTGACTGGCGTCATGGGCAAAATGCCCTATGACGCCACTCACAACGTCGTGTCCAGATGGCTGGAGAAAACAAAAAAAATTAAGCCCCATTTTGGGCAAAAAGTGAAGTTTTCGAGATTTTACAAGACTTTATGTCGGGGTTTTCGTACTTCGTAAAGTGTGTAATTTACAACTTTGACCCAATTAAATACTAAGAACACGATGGACTGGTAACGAAGGTTTTGTTTGAGACAGGTAGAAGGCGCGAGGAATGAATTTCGCGATCTTACCAGGTAAGTTAGTAAGCCGGTAAGAAAATACCATGTGATTTTATATCCTCTGTTGTTATGATTGTTGAATTGATCTCATGATTGACATTCTATTATATTCTTTGGTTGGGTGTTCTTGCGTAACTGTGTGTCTCGAAGGTACTTGCGGCTTGCACTAGTTGGAATAAAATGTGGGCACTTCTGTAGAAGTGTGTGACCACTGTGACGGCCCCAATTTCTCCGTGCAATTGGGTACGCCCGGCCTAGACCCGTGACCCCAAATCATCACTTGGCAACCAACGAGCCTAGTCAGCCTTCAATTTAATCAATTTAGTAATTTGTGAAAGAGTTATTGCATTAATACACAGCGGAAGACTAAAACAATTATAAAAAAGGGAAATAACTCAATCAAAGGGAAATTAGGAATTCTACAAGTGTGGAAAACCCCGGGTACTCATGTACAATTCGGTAAACATATATATATATATGATACCAGCCTCACAAAAATACTAAGTTCAATAATCCCAACAATATAAGTATTAAACGATATACAAATCAACAAAAATTATAAACACCTACTACAAAGTCTCTCTGATGTCGCTGCTAATCCTCACAGTAGATCACCTAGGCAGGGCCCCTTTGCCCTTGCTGCTCTGCACTCTATCTGCACCCACCGTCACAAACTAGACGGTGAGTAACTGAATAAAATTGCTAGTAGTACCAGAAGAATGTAACAGTAATTTAGGATTATAAAAAGAAAAGCAGTCTAAATATCATGCGGAAATGAAATAAAAGAAAAGTAAATAAATCAAATGCATGATAAAGAGACTGATAGATAAACAATCGATATTTTCATGTTCTAAGATTCAAAAGAGGCCCATGAGTGGTCTATTTCACAGCAATACGGCAAATATCTCGCAAGATCTCTTCGGGCAATGTCGCAACACTAGTGCAGCGTGAAATCGAGAGGCATCGCAACATCTCTCAAATCCAGTACCCAGTACACACATCACTAGGGGTGGTCAGTTACCCCTGCAGAGGGCACCCTCGTTGTCCCAGCTAGTGCGGGACCACATGATACCTTCGAGACACACTCATGCCAAGAACATACAACCAAGGAAAACGGAATGGAATATCAAACAAAGGGTCAATGCAACAATAGCAATAAATAGAGGAGGTATAAATCACATGTTATTTTCTTGTTGGTCTACTAACGTACACACATACGAGGCATGCATGTACTTACTTGATCTAGCGTGACCCGGTACTCACTTCGAGACTCTAACGCGCTTCCCGTGTTTCTCGACTACTTGGCAATGGTTTAGTCCCGAATATAGGTTTAGTATTAGTATTTAGTTTTTGGATGATTCTCATAAACTTTGTTTCAATTCCTTCAATTAATGTAACCCATACTATCGTTGATGTCCTTTATACACTGGTTAGGCTCTTGTTGGGTCCATGTATTAAGCCTATATCCACCTAAGTAGGCTCGATATGTGGACATTTATTAGGCCTGGACATATGGGCTCGTTATTACATTTTATGTATTTGTTTTGGGCCTTAAGTTGTGCTTATCATATTAAACTCTTATTGGGTTTTACACAACCCATATACACACCAATTGAGACTTGTTATGGACTTATATTGAAATGAGTGGATTGGGCCCTTGTTGGGCCTTATTACAAGTCCATATTCATTTAAAACAAATGTCTATACTTATAATCTTGCTTACTTATTCTCAAACATACAATAATATACATTATGGTCACACATACACAATTGATGTGTACACCCCACTGGTGTGCACACTAACACTTCACACACCCCGCTGTCTTGTGCACACACACCCCATTGTTGTGTGCACCCCATTGTGATTTTCATGTTCACATGCATTAGTACATCACTTTATTACTTGAAACTATGTTATATACACATTTTCTAACATGCAACCCATATACAACTGTTGTGTACACCCCACTGTTGTGTACACACCCACTGTTGTGTACACCCCATTGTGGTGTACACACAATGTACACCCCATTGTGGTGTACACATAGTGTACACCCCTCACATAATATTCACACCCCAAAACAGTTTCCATGCAAAACGAAACCCACACCTATACGTCTCATAAACAGTCCCACTATAGTGCACACACCCACACCCCAACTGGGGTGTGCACATACACAGTCTCACCCCATACACATAAAACAGCCACCCCACACTCATATTAAGCAAAACCGTCACCCACATGCACCAAAACAATCCACATACACTTCACACAACTACATCTACACACTCCAACACAACCACCCATGAAAGCGGTCCCAAAGGGTACCCCACACCCCAATTGGGGTGTGCACATACACAGCCACACACCCCGTCCATGCACATCAAAACCGTCACCATAGCACCCCAAAATCATTCCCCAAATGAAAACCAAGTGGGTGGAAGCTCAAAATAGTAGGGAGAGAGAGAGAGAAAAGGACGGTCACATGGCTCACCTTGCCACACACCCGTCCAACATGCACATCAAAACCGTCACCATAGCATTTCGAGCCTCCCAAAATGTTATCATTCCACAATGTAGTAATATTGAAAATTTTGGGTCCGCGCCGTTCGTACAATTTTTAGACTGAGTGAGTCTTCGCCTAGATAAACGGGGAATAAAACACTATTAAAATACAAATAAATGGAAGCTCAAGGATAGATTGTTAAAGTAACACAAAGTAATTTGAAGGGCCATGAGAGATCCTCGAGATAAGTGTGTGTGTTGAGATGAAAGGCCAAAAATGAGACAACACATTACCTACTCTACTATTTGAGTACTATTCATCATTATGGCATCACTCTCATCTTCTTCATCGTTCTCACACCACTCCACTCTCTCCTCTCTCCTCGGTTCGCCACCGCCGACCACCGGACTTCACCGAGCTCCTCCTCTACTCACTCTCTCGGCCTCTCACCCTCACGTGAGTGGACCGAGGTTCCCAAAGACCGTGGTGAGTGGCGGCACCCCTCCCTCCTCTCTCTCTGGCTTTTCTGTCTCGCTCCCTTCACTCACCTCACGGTGTCTCTCTCCCTCACTCCTCGGCTTGTGCGGCGCCTCCACCGCCTGCGTGGACACCATGAACGGTGTGGCCGTCCCCGGTCGAGCCCTCCTTAGTGATGAAAGAACGCGTGTGAGAGAGTACACCCCACGCTTGGGGTGTATAACACGACAACCAAGAGTGAGAGAGAGAACGTGCATGTGCACCCCACAATCAACAGAGAGGAAGAGAAGGAAGAGAGGGAAGAGGGGGTGTTGTGTACACTCAGAGAGGAACTCACCTAAGCATGTCAAAAATGTATATGATTACTGTTGTGGTGGTCATATCATGTCAAATAAAAAATAAAATAAAAGTATGCACACTTTATGAATAAAATAAAGTGATGTAAATGGGCTTGGGTTAGGGTCCAATAAGGGCCCAACATTACCAATATAAAATGGCTCACATATTTGAGTTCAACTAGAGCCTAACAAATGATACAAACTCGTACAAATCAACTTGTGATTTAATGCTAAATCTTACACTAAGATTCAATATTTAAACCATTATTAGGTAATCGGGAAATCACGGGAGACGCGTTAAAATCTCGGAGTTGTCACACGGGTCGCGATAGCTCAGGTAAGTACACTTGCCTTAAAGCTTGTGTACGTTAGTAAGCCAGTTAAGAAATTCTCGTGTGATTCATTATCGTTTATTGCTATTCTTGCTATTATCCATTGTTGGCATTCAAATTCCCTTATTTTCTTGGTATGTGTGTTCTTGGCGTAAGTTGTCTATACGGTATCATGTGGCCCGCACTGGTTAGGGAAACTTGGGTATTTCTTATCGGAATTACTGCTACCCACAGTGTTGTGTGAACCTGGGTACTGATTATGAATGTGCATGTGGCCCGCACCAGTTGGGGAAATGCGAGCCACTCTCTACAGGGAGTGCCTGACCACCCCTGGTGTTGTATGAACCTGGGCACTGGATTGTTGTGGTTATTGTTGTGAATATTGACTGCTTATGACCTCTTTTGACTCTTAGAACACACATGTTTCGATTGCCATCATTTCGGTCTGCCTATCATGCACTTTGATCTATTTACATTCTTGCCTTTAAATTACCGCATGATATTTAGACTGTTTTATTTGATATTCATGAATTACTGTGAAATTCTTCTGGCATTACTTTCGATTTTCTCTCGCTTGCTCACCATCTAGTTTGTGACGGTGGGTGCGACTTCGGAATAGGTTAGACTTGATTTATGCTTATTGCTTTTTGTATGACGTTTATATATATATGATCGTTTTGGGACTGGGAAATATGTTTTAAGGTGGATTCTATCAATCCATTTTGTTGACTTGGATATGACTATATCGGGGTTTTCCACATTTATATAGATTCCTAATTTCCCTTTGATTGAGTTATTTCCCAATCGATTAATTGGAAGCTGACTAGGCTCGTCAGGCTCGCTGAGTGTCGACTCGGGACCTGCACGGGTCTAGCCCGGGCGTACCCAAATGCATTGGGAATTTGGGGTCGTCACAAAGACAACCAAGAGTGAGAGAGAGAACGTGACTGTCAAGAGGAAGCTCACCTAGCGTCGTCGGTGGTGGAGGGATCAGTTGTCGTGGTCGAGAGGCAATGGTGATGGTCTAGCCGAACATGAGAAGGAAACAATCGAGAGTGGGGCCGAGTGAGTGAACGTGAGAGGAGAAGATTGAGAGTGCGTGAGTGAGGAAATAAGAGAGGAGAGGAGGGAGACGTCGTCCTGGTCTCCGGCCACCACTGGCCTAGTCGGAGATGCGATGGCGATGCACGACAGTGGGGGAGTGAGTGGGGAGGGTGAATAGTAGCGGCCAAGTTGGAGAAGAAAGTGAATAGTGTGTTAGGGTTTTAGGGTTTGGTTTGTTTTTATAACAATAAGTTAGGCCAAAATGACCCTTTTGCCCTTGAGTTTACACTTGCCCAACCCTTGGACAGCCTACCCTTATGAGTCATTTGGCTCATCCCCTAATCTAACCCATGTACACATCTCTATGACCATCCAATGGTCCTCCTCACCCAAGTGTGCATTTTAACAATCCTATCCATATTAACCTATTAAATCAACCTTATTAACTTATAAATAAGGTCACACAAATTCTCGCCTACTCGGTGCACCGTGCCTCGCGTCTGACACGCTTCGAGGCGAGGCCCCACTCTTGGGATTCGAATAAATTTCCTCATGCTTATGTTATACTTTATTGTTGGAGTTTTATTTCCTCAACTTAGGTCATGTTTTTCATTTGACTTTGTTTATTAATAATATCCACTAAAACGGTTCCCGAAAACCCCGTTTAACTAGGCGCCATCTCACTCAATTAAAATATAGCCCAAACGGCTCGAGACCCGTAGAATATTATAATACTAATACACAAAGTCAAAGAATCATAAAATTACCTCGGCGTCGACTACCGAAGTTTGAAATACCATCCAGTATCCACGTAGTTGGGTCACAATCCTGACACGTGTAACACAAGTCAGTTAAAAATCTTTGGTTGTTACAGACTCCCCCACTTATTAGAATTTCGTCCTCGAAATTTAAACTAATAAGTAAAACTAATTTTCAAACTTATCGGAATCAAACAGGTAAGGGAAATGCTCGCGCATGTAGGACTCTAACTCCCAGGTCAACTCCTCGTCTCCATGAAATTGCCATTTCACGAGTACCGAAGGAATTTCTTTATTCCTCAACGTCTTGACTTTGCGGTCAACGATCTGGATCGGCTGCTCCACGTACGTAGCATCGTCTTGCAACTCGATCTGGCTCAAGTCTACCGTCGGTCGTCGCCCTCCACTTGACTTGTCTAGTCGAAGCATCGAAATGTGGAATACTGGATGAACACCGGCGAGCTCTGGCGGTAACTCTAATTGATACGCAACCTTACCGACCCTTTTTACAATCTTAAAGGGACCGATAAACCTCGGAGCGAGCTTCCCTTTAGATTCCGAACCATTTGTGACCCTTCAGAGGTGAGACTTTCAGGTATACATAGTCTCCCAAGTCGCACTGAAGCTCATCGTGATATTGGTCGTAGTATTTCTTCTGCCGCTCCTGGGCACCCTTAAGTTTCTGACGAATTTGTCGTACCTTCTCAGTATGATCAACAACAATCTCAGGACCAACTGTCACAACATCCTCTCGGCTCACCTCAAAGAAGAAGGTGATCTACAAGGCCTACCATAGAGCGCCTCGAACGGTGCCATACCGATACTCGCCTGATAACTGTTGTTGTATGCAAACTTGCACAAATGAAGGTACTCTTCCATGACCCGCCGTATTCCAAAACACACATCCTGAGCATGTCTTCCAACACTTGGATCAACCTCTTGGACTGTCCGTCTGTCTGTGGATGGAACGTCGTACTCAACTCCAGTCTGGTGCCAAACTGAGCCTGCATGCTCTGCCATAATAACGAAGTGAACTGCGCCCCTCGATCTGACACAATCGATAACGGAACTCCGTGCAATCTGACAATCTCGCGCTCGTAGAGGATGCTCAGTCTGTCAACTCTATGTGTAATGGATACCGGTATGAAATGAGCAGATTTCGTCAATCGATCCACAATTACCCAGATGTTGTCGTGACCACGAGGAGATCGGGGCAAGCCACTGACGAAATCCATAGCAATGTGCTCCCACTTCCATCGAGGAATGGGTAGGGGCTGCATCAATCCTCCAGGCCGTCGATGCTCAGCTTTCACGCACTGGCATATCTCACATGCTCGAATAAACTCCGACGCATCGATTTCATCCCTGACCACCAGAAAAGACATCGCATGTCAGCGTACATCTTGGTTCGACCCGGATGCACAGAAAAATGGGAACGGTGAACCTCCTGAAGTATCTCGGTGCGTAAGTCAGTTGCCAATAGAATCCACAGTCGCCCACGATACCTCAAGCAAGAGTCTGTCGACCAACTCCAATCTGGATACTCTGCACTGTCTGCCATCTCACCGTAATGCTGGTACGACTCATCACCCTGTTGTCCCTCGAGAATAGTCTGCAGTAAAACGGTCTACAATCTCATCTGACCACACATCTGTGTCCTGGTAGTCGTCGGCACGTCCACTGAACTCATCATCTCGGTTGCCTCAAGTAACGCATACTCGTGAGTCATATGACATACAACTACCTCTGCATCAGATCCTCTGCGGCTCAAAGCATCGGCAACAACATTGGCTTTCCCGAGATGATACTCAAGTGCGAAATCGTAGTCCTTCAGAAATTCAAGCCAACGTTTTTGTCTCAGGTTGAGTTCCTTCTGAGTAAACAAGTACTTCAAGCTCTTGTGGTCTGTAAACAACTCAAATCGCACGCCATACAAATGGTGTCTCCAAATCTTCAACGCAAATACAATCGCCGCCAACTCTAAGTCGTGGGTTGGGTAGTTCCTCTCATGAACTTTCAACTGTCGGGATGCGTAAGCGATAACTCTGCCCTCTTGCATCAGCACACCACCCAAACCAATCTTCGACGCATCGGTATACACGACTAAGTCTTTCCCGGTCTCGGGTAATGCTAAGACAGGTGCGGTCGTCAATTTCTCCTCCAGAGTACAGAATGCCTGCTCACACTCTTCGTTCCAATCGAACTTCGCGTTTTTCTGCGTCAGTTTTGTCATTGGTGTAGCAATCTTGGAGAAATCTTGCACAAATCGGTGATAGTAACCTACTAAGCCAAGAAAACTACGAATCTGAGTCACGATAGTCGGAGTAGGCCACTCAATCACGGCTCTAATCTTTTCTGGATCAACGGCAACACCGTCAGCTCCAACTACGTGCCCTAAAAATCTAACCTCTGGTAGCCAAAACTCACACTTGCTAAACTTAGCGTAGAGTCGGTGGTCTCTCAAAGTCTGCAACACTATACGTAGATGTCCCTCGTGCTCCTCACGAGTCCTAGAATAGATGAGGATGTCGTCGATGAACACAATCACGAATCGATCTAGGAAATCCCTCATCACTTGGTGCATCAGGTCCATGAACATCGTCGGCGCATTAGTCAATCCAAACGGCATGACTGTGAACTGAAAATGACCGTATCTCGTGCTGAATGATGTCTTCTCCTGATCCTCAGCCCTGATCCTGAGCTGGTGATAGCCTGATCTCAGATCTATCTTAGAAAACCACTGCGCTCCAGCTAACTGGTCAAACAAATCATCAATACGCGGTAACGGGTACTTATTCTTCACTGTAACCTTGTTCAATTGTCTGTAGTCGATACAAAGCCTCAAACTACCGTCCTTATTCTTGACAAACAACACTGGTGCTCCCCATAGCGACATACTAGGACTGATGAAGCCCAACTCTAGCAACTCATCTAGTTGACTACTCAGCTCCTCAAGCTCTCGGGGTGCCATCCTATACGGTGGTATCGAAATCGGTCTAGTCCCTGGGACCAAGTCAACGATGAAATCTATCGTCCGTTGCGGTGGTAATCCTGGTAGATCCTCGGGGAATATGTCAGTGAACTCGCACACGATCGGTACATCTTCTATGTCAACCTCTTGTCTCACACCAGTACTCATGACGCTCGCAACAATCTCGACATCGCCATTCGTAGCCTCTCTGCCTCTAGTGATCGGAAGTAACGGTGCAGTACCCTGAATGCAAATCTCCGTACCGTTTGCCAACGGAATCGTGATCGTCTTCTCGTAACAACCGATATAAGCATGGTATGCTCCTAACCAATCCATGCCCAATAAGGCATCGAACTCGAGAAACTCAAGTACTCTCAAGTCAGCAGGAAACTCGTAGCCCTTTATCTCTACCGAACACTCAACACATAAAAAGTTCGGGTAAATCTTGTCCCCAACAACCGTGCTAAGGATCAAGGGTCTACTAAGTCTAATGGGTCTCAACCCTAACAAGTCTACTATACGTCCGAAATAAACGAAACAGTCGAACCAGAATCGAACATGGTATGCATGAATGTACTACAGATAGAAATCATACCCTCAACTAGGTTTCGGGATGCCCCCGGAACTGGCTCAACCGCTGCCTGCACCCGCTCCCTCTAGTGCTGATGATGATATGCTTGTGTCCTCTCAGGCTGAGTACACTACGCCTGGATATGGCCCACTCTGCCGCATTTGAAACATGTACGTGTATCCCGTGTACCCCGAGTCCCGCGACTCGTGTAGATCTCTCGAGTCCGAGTCCGCCCGACCTCGTGTCTCTGCTCTCTCTACCTCCTCTCTGCGAATCTCGGCTCATTGAGACGTCCTCGCGATCGTCAGTACAGTCTCGTAGGCTGTGGAGCATGACTAGCAAAGCTCGGCACTGGTGGAGTCGTCCATGTTGGTCGAGTAGGTGGTGCAGTAGATCCTACACTCGGAGCTCTAGAATCTCGATAACGAAGTTTGTTCTTCCTCGTTTCTTGTCCTGATGATCCTCTATCTAGTCTCCAGTCTGACCGGTCTCGCCTCCTCAGGGTGAGAAATCAGGTAGCTCTCTCTAGCCAAACTCCACTCGTATGCCCTCTGAAGAGTCTCCGGCTTGGTAGTAACTACTGAACCTCCAATGGCGGGTAGCAAACCCTCAGTGAAATAGTAGATGCGATCGGCCTCTGAATCTGCTGATCCTCCCGCATAGGGTAATAGCTGAATGAATCTGCCCATGTACTCCATCACTAGCTCTCCTACTGACTATCGTAATGAAGTGAACTCATTCCTCTTCGCCCATAACACTGTCGATGGGAAATACTTATGGTTAAACTGGGTCTTGAAATCGATCCAGTCTCGCGGAATGCCTCGTGTAGTGACAATGGTGGTCCACCAATCATCTGCCTCCCCCTGAAGCATGGATGAAGAGATCGTCGCTCTCATGTGATCCTCGGTCGCGATAATCGTATGAATCTTCTCGTGATTCTTCAGAAAAACTCCACCGCTGCCAAGTCCGTACCACCAAAAAACTTAACAGGATCGTGCCTCTTGAATTCTCTCCACTGCCTTGCCTCAGCAGGGCCCTAGGGCTCTTCTCCGGAGTAGTGACCGAGTAGTGACGGGAGTAACCTCTGCGGCGAACCGGCGTAGTCGGTGTCTCCATCGCTCGTACTAGCTCTGTTTGTAATGGAGGTGTCTCCACCTCGATCTGTGTACCCATCGCAGCAACTGCTCCCTCGGGAATCGCCGCTAAGAGAATCGGGGCGGTGGAAGCCGTAGCTACTGGAGTCTCCGTACCCTGAGTGGTAGAAACCGGCGGTAAAGGCGTAGTCGGAGTCAATGATGTCGTGGTAGCCTGAACGGGTGTCCTCAGTGACTGCACTAGCTCCTCAATCCTCTGGTCCTGCGTCGCGGCTCTCTGAGATAATGTGTGTATCTCCTCAAGGCATCGTGACAAAACCGCGTCGATATCATTACTCGGACCTGGCTGATCCGCCATCGTCGTCTGAACAAGAAAACGAATTTCTCGGATCAATGGATAGCTACCACGTACCATATAGTACACACAACAATCATAACATGTATAAAGTTAAATCCGACTCATCCCTAACTCCCCCATCTAAGTTTTTTTTTAAAAGGATTATAGGGTTTCCACTTCTAAGTTCAACCATTCCTAACTTCCGCTGTCTTAATGGTTTGTGTTTTAAATCAAGAGTCAGGTCGTTATAACCTTAAGCTTTGATACCAACTGTGACGGCCCCAATTTTCCCGTGCAATTGGGTACGCCCCGCCTAGACCTGTGCAGGCCCCAAATCATCACTTGGCAACTTGACGAGCCTAGTCAGCCTTCAATTTAATCAATTTAGTAATTTATGAAAGAGTTATTGCATTAATACACAGCGGAAGACTAAAACAATTATAAAAAGGGAAATAACTCAATCAAAGGGAAATTAGAAATTCTACAAGTGTGGAAAACCCCGGGTACTCATGTACAATTCGGTAAGCATATATACATGATACCAGCCTCACCAAAATACTAAGTTCAATAATCCCAACAATATAAGTATTAAACGATATACAAATCAACAAAAATTATAAACACCTACTATAAAGTCTCTCTGATGTCGCTGCTAATCCTCACAGTAGATCACCTAGGCAGGGCCCCTTGCCCTTGCCGCTCTGCACTCTATATGCACCCACCGTCACAAACTAGACAGTGAGTAACTGAATAAAATTGCTAGTAGTACCAGAAGAATGTAACAGTAATTTATGATTATAACAAGAAAAACAGTTTAAATATCATGCGGAAATGAAATAAAAGGAAAGTAAATAAATCAAATGCATGATAAAGAGACTGATAGATAAACAATCGATATTTGCATGTTCTAAGATTCAAAAGAGGCCCATGAGTGGTCTATTTCACAGCAATACGACAAAGATCTCGCAAGATCTCCCCGGGTAATGTCGCAACACTAGCGCAACGTGAAATCGAGAGGCATCGCAACACCTCTCGAATCCAAGTACCCAAGACACACATCACTAGGGGTGGTCGGGCTACCCCTGCAGAGAGGCACCCTCATTGTCCCAGCTAGTGCGGGACCACATGATACCTTCGAGACACACACTCATGCCAAGAACATACAACCAAGGAAAACGGAATGGAATATCAAGCAAAGGGTCAATGCAACAATAGCAATAAATAGAGGAGGTATAAATCACATGTTATTTTCTTGCTGGTCTACTAACGTACACACATACGAGGCATGCATGTACTTACCTGATCTAGCGTGACCCGGTACTCACTCTGAGACTCTAACGCGCTTCCCGTGTTTCTCGACTACCTGGCAATGGTTTAAGTCTCGAATATAGGTTTAGTATTAGTATTTAGTTTTTGGATGATTCTCATAAACTTTGTTTCAATTCATTCAATTAATGTAACCCATACTATCGTTGATGTCCTTTATACACTGGTTAGGCTCTTGTTGGGTCCATGTATTAAGCCTATATCCACCTAAGTAGGCTCGATATGTGGACATTTATTAGGCCTGGACATATGGACATTTGGGCCTTAAGTTGTGCTTATCATATTAAACTCTTATTGGGTTTTACGCAACCCATATACACACCAATTGAGACTTGTTATGGACTTATATTGAAATGAGTGGATTGAGCCCTTGTTGGGCCTTATTACAAGTCCATATTCATTTAAAACAAATGTTTATACTTATAATCTTGTTTACTTATTCTCAAACATACAATAATATACATTATGGTCACACACACAATTGATGCGTACACCCCACTGGTGTGCACACTAACACTTCACACATCCCGCTGTCTTGTGCACACATACCCCACTGTTGTGTGCACCCCACTGTAATTTTCCATGTTCACATGCATTAGTACATCACTTTATTACTTAAAACTATGTTATATACACATTTTCTAACATGCACCCCATATACAACTATTGTGTACACCCCACTGTGGTGTACACACAGTGTTGTGTATACCCCACTGTGGTGTACACACCCACTATTGTGTACACCCCATTGTGGTGTACACACAGTGTACACCACTCACATAATATTCACACCCCAAAACAGTTTCCATGCAAAACGAAACCCACACCTATACGTCTCATAAACAGTCCCACTATAGTGCACACACCCACACCCCAAATGGGGTGTGCACATACACAGTCTCACCCCATACACATAAAACAGCCACCCCACACTCATTTTAAGAAAAATCGTCACCCACATGCACCAAAACAATCCACATACACTTCACACAACTACATCTACAAACTCCAACACAACCACCCATGAAAGCAGTTCCAAAGGGTACCCCACACCCCAACTGGGGTGTGCACATACATAGCCACACACCCCATCCAACATGCACATCAAAACCGTCACCATAGCAGTCCCAAAATCATTCCACAAACGAAAACCATTGAGTAAAGTGGAATCTCAAAACAGTGGGGAGAGAGAGAGAAAAGGACGGTTGAGATGGCTCACTTTGGCGTCTCCGGTGATTGGCCGAGGTTCCCAGCATCGTGGTGAGTGGCGGTGGTGACTGGCCGAGAGTGTAGAGAGAAGACAACCAAGAGTGAGAGAGAGAACGTGACTGTCAAGAGAGGAAGAGAAGGAAGAGAGGGAAGAGGGAACTCACCTAGCGTTGTCGGTGGTGGTGGAGGGATTAGTTGTCGTGGTCGAGAGGCAGTGGTGATGGTCCACCGAACATGAGAGGGAAACAGTCGAGAGTGGGGCCGAGTGAGTGAACATGAGAGGAGAAGACTAAGAGTGCGTGAGTGAGGAAACAAGAGAGGAGAGGAGGGAGACGCCGTCCCGGTCTCCGGCCACCACTGGCCTGGTCGGAGATGCGGTGGCGGTGCACGGCAGTGGGGGAGTGAGTGGGGAGGGTGAATAGTGGCGGCCAAGTTGGAGAAGAAAGTGAATAGTGTGTTAGGGTTTTAGGGTTTGGTTTGTTTTTATAACAATAAGTTAGGCCGAAATGACCCTTTTGCCCTTGAGTTTACACTTGCCCAACCCTTGGACAGCTACCCTTATGAGTCATTTGGCTCATCCCCCTAATCTAACCCATGTACACATCTCTATGACCATCCAATGGTCCTCCTCACCCAAGTGTGTCATTTTAACAATCCTATCCATATTAACCTATTAAATCAACCTTATTAACTTATAAATAAGGTCACACAAATTCTCGCCTACTCGGTGCACCGTGCCTCGCGTCCGACACGCTTCTCGAGGCAGTCCCACTCTTGGGATTCGAATAAATTCCCTCATGCTTATGTTATACTTTATTGTTGGAGTTTTATTTCCTCAATTTAGGTCATGTTTTTCATTTGACTTTGTTTATTAATAATATCCACTAAAACGGTTCCCGAAAACCCCGTTTAACTAGGCACCATCTCACTCAATTAAAATATAGCCCAAACGGCTCGAGACCCGTAGAATACTATAATACTAATACACAAAGTCAAATAATCATAAAATTACCTCGACGTCGACTACTAAAGTTTGAAATACCATCCAGTATCCACGTAGCCGGGTCACAATCCTGACACGTGTAACACAAGTCAGTTAAAAATTTGGGGTTGTTACAACCACCCCTAGTGACTGTGTGATACCAAGTACTGGATTGTTGTGGATATTATTGTGGTTATCGATGTTACGATATCGTTGTTGTGGATATTGTTGTGGATTTAAACCACTTATGGCCTCTTTTGATTCTTGGAACACGCAAATTTTGATTGTTATATGTTAGTCTGATTATCATGCACCTTGTTATATTTCATATCTTTCAATTATCGCATGATTCTTAGACTGTCTTATTGTTTTATTCGTGAATTACTGTTATATTCTTCTGGCATTACTTTCAATTTCTCTCAGTTGCTCACTGCCTAGTTTGTGACAGTGGGTGCGGATAGGACAAGTAATGGCAAAGGAAAGGGACCGGCGATAGGTGACTTTCTCTGAGTTCTCCTCGGGGACGATTTCTTTCCTTGCTGCGTAGTATGTAATTGTTTTTATTTACATATGTTGTTTTGAAACATTATGGATAGAATTGAGTTGTGAGACTTGGATATCATGTATATGCCCCATTATATTGTGGTCACCAGGCTTTACATGTTATCTTGTATTCGGGGTTCCATATTGTAGTAAAATTCCTTAATTTCTTTTGATTTATAGAATGATTATAGTTGAATTTCGCTGCATATTGATCTTATATGTTTAATAATCTAATAACTCATATTTTGAACTGCAAATGAACGAATTGAGGCTGGCTAGGCACGTATAGACTTGTCGAGTGCCGACTCAAGAGCCTATGCGGGTCTAGGCCAGGTGTTCCCAATTGATTCGAAAATTGGGGTCGTCGCATGCGTGAACAATCTTTTGGTGTTTTGGTTTGATTTGCTTTACTACTTTTATTTACATTTCAGTACTATTTGATTATCTGTTACAATATACTACGTTTCATGTTCTAACACGCATTGGTTCAATAATCTCAATTGGTATCGAGCAAGCACTACTTAAATTTTGTTTCTTTACAGACTGTAGTGAGGTCTGAATACTAACCATATGTATCGAAGAAATTAGTCAGACCAACTAAAAGGTGTGTCAAACACGAGCCCGCCATTGCTTATCAATGTCAATCGCACTTATTGGAAGGCTCGCTTTGAGGGATATGTTCTCCAAATTGATGTTAAGTACCGAGAACAATTCATAATGGGTATACACCATAGCTTGAATTAACAAAAGCCGAAAAAGAGCTTAATGAATGCAAAGCCAAGTTGGGGCATACAAAACCAAGGGGGGAGATAGGACTTTGTCTTTGTCCTATGTAATGGAAAATGGTACCAACTCCAATTTATTTTGAATATTTTATTTTATTTTATTTTATATTAGAAATCAGTAAAAAAGGGAAAAGAAAGTACCATTGCTTTATTTATTATCTTATCGTCGTTATTATGCTTAACGGATTTTATAATATACGTGTTTTGATGAAGTTGTTCATTTTTTTAGTTGTGTTTATCTTAATTGAGAGTTCGTGAGAGATTTAAGGGGGTAGTTAGATTTGCGTGACTTAGTGTATATCCAAGGCTAATTTCTCTTTATCTCTTCGATTTGGGCTGGCTTTTATTTTTTCGATTTGGGATTCCTTCTCATCATCACTTTTGCGTTGAAGTTCTTGTTGTTTTTTGGATTGTGTTTCTTTTATGATTTTTAGTTCCATAAAGGGATTCACACCAACCATTGCGGATCAACCACA
The DNA here is from genome assembly GCA_039657345.1 of Stephania japonica. Lineage (NCBI taxonomy): Eukaryota > Viridiplantae > Streptophyta > Magnoliopsida > Ranunculales > Menispermaceae > Stephania > Stephania japonica. The sequence goes on from CM077566.1 coordinate 6,805,395, forward strand.
ATGCGCACCTATAAGGAACTTTATTTTCAGAACCAGATGATATTCAGAACTATGAAGTTCGATCATTTATTCTTGCTGAACGAGTGTTTGCTCCACCTGAGCTTGATCAGATGGATGTTGAGAAGCCATGCATGTGACAAGGAGGAGAGGACTATTGGGTTACAACAAGCGGCAGAGCCTGTTGCAACTAAAGACCTTAACTGAGAAGAAATTTTTGATGCTAATGTTATTGTTTTTGCTGCTACAAAGGTTCTTCATGATCCTACTATTGCTAATGAACCTCCTTAGCCTCCTATTAAACCATCTTAGTCTGTTTATGATGGTGGTAGTGATTAAGTTCTTCCCGAGTGCAATCCGAAGGTCATCCCCTTGAAGAATCTACTCCTCAAATTGATTTGAATCAGGAATCAAACGAGTCAGTTGTTGAAAGGACTTGTGATGATGTTGTTGAGCATCATACTTATGTGTTTCATGATGATCTTCATGCTTCTGAAGATCTTAAAAACATTCTCCCTCTTGTTGATATACAGAGGAAATTAAAGGGAAAGAATCCGGTAATTGAAAAACCCTCGAAAAAGCCAAAGATGAGAGATGATGATGTATCCCATTGTCCTATTGCAACAAAGGAAACGTCGATTCCTGTTACAACCGATTCTAACTCTGTTGATTTGAAGTATGTGACGACCCCAATTTCTGAAATGATTGGGAACACCTGGCCTAGACCCGCATAGGCACCCAAGTCGGTACTTGACGAGTCTATAAACGCCTAATCAGTCTCCATTCGTTCATTTACGGTTCAAAACATGAGTTATTAGATTATAAAGTTTATCAGGTCAATAAGCAGCGAAATTCAACTATAATCATTTTATAACTTAAAGGGAAATCATGAATTTTTAATAAATGTGGAACCCCGAATACAAGATAAACATGTATTCTCTAGTGACCAAAGTGCGAAGAGGACAATACATGATATCCAAGTTTCACAACCCAATAATAATTCCTAATGTTTCAAAACAACATATATAAAACAAATAACATCTATGCAGCAAGGAAAGAAATTGTCCCTGAGGAGCGCTCAGAGGAAGTCACCTATTGCCGGTCCCTTTCCCTTGCCGTTACCTATCCTATCTGCACCCACCGTCACAAACTAAACGGTGAGTAACTGAGAGAAATTGAAAGTAATACCAGAAGAATATAACAGTAATTCACGAATTTCCAAGTAAAATAGTCTAAATATCATGCGGTAATTGAAAGGCAAGAAATATAGCAAAGTGCATGATAATCAAACTAAATAGATAAACGATAGAAATTTGAGTGTTCCAAGAATCAACAGAGGCCATAAAAATTCACAACAATATCCATAACAGCAATGTTGAAACATCGATAACCACAATAATCCAGTACTTGGTATCACACAATCACTAAAGGTGGGCACATATTTCTGCAGAAGTGCCCGCGTTTTATCCCTCTAGTGCAGGCTACAAGTACCTTCGAGACACACACTTATACCAAGAACACACAACTAAGGAATAAAATGAAATGGAAAGCATGAGATTTATTTCAACAATCACAACAACATCAGGATATGGAATCACATAATATTTTTTTACTGGCTTACTAACTTACTTGGTACGTCGCATACCCGTTGCACTATTGCGATCCTAACGCGTATCTCCAAGTTCTCGACTACTTGACAAGCTTTGAAAAACCCTAATTAATAGGTCTAGTCTTTAATTAATCCTAGGTTGAAACCCTAGTGTATTCCCATCGTTTTAAATGACTCAAGAAACTCAATAAATCAATTAAAAACTCAATGACTTTTCTTGGGTTTTGAAACCACACAAATGTAAGCTCTTCATTGATTAATAGGCTTGGCTCAGTCGAATATTGGCCACGTCATGGTCTCATGGAATCGGTGGTGTGACCACGACTTTACAGCCATTAGACAAACACAATCATGTTCAAACACACGACGCAATTCACTCCATGAAAACCATCACATACGATGTAAACAAACAACAAGTATGTACCAGCAACCATGGAACCTTGCTGGTGTTGTCCGATGTCGGGGAAAGGTCATCACGACATGGGAACGTCGAAAAACCCCTCCACCAGTTTGGAATTACGTCAACACACGCAAATAAGGACCCGACGTCAACACCACATGAAATTACAACAATTCACATTAACAACGTTGTTTCGGACTCGACAGAGGTTGCGAGACTCCAACCACAACTTGGTGTGGTCCCTGACAACCCCTCATGAGAGGTGGTCTGGCCAGCAGCGCTACCAGGTGTGGCGGATTCCGGTGATGTAGCAAAACAACCACAACACATGACATAACGACAATTCAAGTTCACCACCATTGTTTACGACGCTCCGAGGTTTGTGAGACACCATCATGAACATGGTGATGTCCCCGATGGTCCCCCAAGTCACTGTGTCCGATGGCAGCGCCACCCAAGCAGGCAGTTTCTGACAAGAACATCAACAGTGAACTGTTTTGATGAAACCCAACATTACCCAACTTCCATACATTTTCCGCGAGGGGAGGGGTGCTCCAAAACTATTGGGACTTCAGTGAACCACCATGGGTAATCCCCGACCAGTCCCTGACCATGGCAGTGCCTCCACCAACGGACAGAACACAAAAACAACATCAATAGTTCGATAAACAGAGAACCCCGTCAACACGGACAACAACACACATGTGTTGCAAACTAGAGGTTTTCCGGGGACTTCGGTGACCACTTGGGGTCATCTCCAACCATGACAGCCACTATCCCAACTAGGTAGAACACGGACATAACACGAAACAGTGACGAACAGAGAGAGAGTGAGAGAACCCACTAATCTTCGACGACCAAAGACGCCTCCGGAGAGTGCCTGACCACCAATGGACCACCTAGGGTCGGTGGTTTGCTCACCAAGGGAGGAGAGTGGAGAGGGGGAGGAGAGAAAGAGAGAATCGGTTCTAAGAGATTATGAATAGTGAAATAGTAAAGTGGGTGTGGTGAGGTCCTATTTATTGACTTTTTATTGATCACTACACACACATCTCGAGGCTGATCTGACAACCCTTTTTATTAAGCTATGTCACTTAAACAATCCCTTATTTACTCCTACAACAAAGCTCGGGTGTTACTTAGTTATCCAACTCCCCGTGTCCAAACGACGTTCCTCGACCCGCTTTGCCTCGTCACGCGCGTAGTCTTACCTTGTCTCGATAAATAATTATTTAAATTATCTAAAAATTCATTTATTTGTATTTTTACAGTATTTTAAATCCTCCGTGTACCCGTAACCCAACTGTCGATACCCGTTTGGCCAGTTTTCTACTCATTTACCGACTTCACTGTCTGGTCACTCAAATACGAGTATAAATACGTAATACACGTCAGCATTCACAAATAGCCAATGAGTCGTTACAAAGTATGAGGATGATGATGTTTTTTTCAAGTCTTTGCTGACATTTGTGGAAGCTTTGTGGCCTCCTTCTCAGTGAGGGGTTGGTATGTCTTCTCCCTGATGTTTGTCATTATGCTATCACAAAGGGGGGAGTATGTAATTGAGGGGGAGTTGTTATTTTTGAAGACGATTAATTTTGGTGGTGGTTATGTTATGAAGATGTTTTTCTTTAGTATGTTGATATGAAACTAATTTTGTGATAAGTTTGCTAATGTTAGATTCATCTTAAATATTCTTGAAGACATTATAATGAAGATGTTTGAAGTCGTTGCATCAAGATGATTGAAGCTGTTGCAACCAAAGTTGAAGCTGCTGATATGTAGAAGTTCATTAGCAAGGTTATATTTTTACTTTCGTAATTTTATTATTATTGACAGAACACTGTACATATAGAAGAAAATCTTATGTGACTCATTATGATGGAACAAGAAGGTAGTTGGTTCAGTTTCTAACTAAGTCCTTCAGTTGATTGATATCATATATGCTCCCTTACCTCATTTACCTTGTGATCAACATAATGACAAAGGGGGAGATAGTTAGTGTCATAATAATTACTAAAGATTGTGATCGACCAATTAGATTGTCATCATGTTGATCAAGTTGTTAGTTTAGTAATTACTCACCCAAATCATGTTTTCACGTGCTCAAATCAAAAGATAAACTTTGGGTGATTTGGATAAGATACGTTGTTGCAACAGAACGCGAAGTCTGTTGCAACAGGATCTCTGGATCAGTTTGTTACGGATTTGATTTTATTTACAACCACTGAGGAGCAACTAAAGATATACATGGAAGTTTGTATTGCGGTTAAGAGGCTTATCACCACGTGATGTGACGGCCTCAAATTTCGATGTCGTCTCGGGACCCACGTTCTCTGCCTGCAAGCACAGTAGCGTCCGTCACATCACCGGATACATCATCACTACTGCCATATCCACAGCTCTGTGAAAGGACGCTCAGTCTAATAAATTCTACTATATTGAATTGTTTAGTTCTCTTTAACATCTAGTAGGTTAGTTAATCATAGCGGAAGCCTTTTAATGCATATATTATGAAAATTTATTAAACCTAGATAGTGGAAAAAACTCGAAAATAGAATACCATGCATATAACTAAGACAAAATATACAGTAATCCATATACACGTACAGTGTTCTAAAGTCCCCAAAACCCAACAAAACAATATATACATACTCTGATAATAAAAAATATGAGTTGTAAGCAGCAACGGCCTCAGAGATAATCGCCTAGCACCTCCTTTCCCTTGCTCTTGCTCTTGCTCATACCAAGATTTGCGCTCAGTTGCTCAACACATACAACAGTGAGCCCAGTGAGTAAATTCCCAAAAAAAGTCTACACAATAGTCATGAAAACATCGATAACCTGCGAGACATGTGAATATGACCCTGACAACAGGAATCATATTCTCATGGCTAGCAACAAGCAACCATCACAGCATCACATCAATCACACATCAACTGTGAATGTAAGGCATACAAAATATCCAAGAACAACAAAGAATTAATAAATGGGTTCGAACGTATAATCAACAAATAAATAAATCATCACTCGTTTAATCACGATAAAACCATGACCCGCCGGTCATATGGTAATAAAACTAGAGTTCTTAGCACAACTCAGTGCTTAATAATAGGTTTACAATGACTACACCTCAACTCAGTAAACAGACGTACTCCTTTCCAAGCTTTTTAGTTCTAAGAGTACCCTTAATCCCTCGAGACAGTTGTAGATACATTCTACTCTCATCTACACGGTCGCCGTCGCAGACTAGCCCATGCTTAAGTGTGTAGCCATAACTAATGATGAAAAACCATGCGTGACCACCAGCAGTCACCACATACGATAAGATAATCGATAAATTACACGCCATGAATTTAAAGTGTAACTTTCTCAAGAGTTTTTAAAAACATATTATGTAATTTTATGATATTATATCATATATTTTAATTTTCAGTTGTGGTACCTTGATAAGTGTTCATTTAGGCATAATTTAGTATAGGTTATTAGGTGTAATTGGACTATATTTATCTTGTTTTAAAATGATAAATGCGTATTGTATGTGTTTCAGGGATTTTATGCAAGTCAGGTGTTTTTGGGACCGAAGGCGTGTGTTAAGCTTAATTGACAGTTGTTCAGTTCAGAGGACATAACTTTCACATCTGAAGTCGAAATGACTCGTTGTTGGTCTTGTTGGAAAGAAAACTTCAAGCACATGAATCACGAAATTCAGACTCAAAGTGACTCAAAATCGCAGTATAATTCACGGCCAGAACTTTAGTTCAAAAATCACCTCCGCTATCACAACGCGCCACATCATCCAGAGAGTCAACACAACAATTGCCCTCAAAACCACACCACGACACGTATGCTTCCCAACTCTCAGCGTTCTCACGAGAACGAACTCCCGCATTCTCACGCATTTGCCATGTGTCGTCTTCTCCACCCAGCACGTCACAGCAACACTTCGCGCCAATGAGAGCCCGCCACGTCAACGCGCGCTTCAGCCCCTCCTCCAATCCGATTCTGCCACATCATCGACTCCAGTTTCTCAACCAATCCAGCGCTGCTAAGTGTCCTGAAGTGCAGAAAACGCCCAAAATACTTCCGATGCGGAAATCACTCTCCTAACTACGAAATTTGGTTTTTCTCACCTCCAGATACCAAATTTTAGGAATACATATATATTAGGACTTAGGATTAGAAGAAGGATGATCTATTATTTATTTTTCTTTTAGTTTAGTTTAATTATGTCTAGCTAGTTTCCTCTTTTAGGTTGAAGGTGGATCGGTCAAACCTACGACTTAGGAATCATTTATGAGGTTTATTTATTTTTAATTATTATTCTTTTCTATGATTTATTTTCTTTGGTATTGTTTGAACAATTGAGGTTAAACACTAGTTTAAACCTTGATTTACATGTCAGTGAGTCGTAAGCACCCGTCCTTGTGCAATAAGACCACACTAGTGGCAATTGACCCTACTAATTGATTAGATCCTTTTGGGACCGGTCAAATACCATAGGGATCTAGGGTAAATCGGGAGCACTAACGATCCGGTTGTCTAGGTGTAGTGCCTTCACAAATCGAAGTAATGCAACCAATGCGTTAAATCTGGAGCACTAGCGATCAGGTTGCGTGTTTGGTTAGGGAAGTAGTCAACGGTCGTATCTTGGCTGCCGATATCAGGAAGTGCGATGAACCGAATGCGTCACCGGGTCTATAGCTGCACTAGATCATAGACTAGTTCACATCTTGTATAAACCGACAATTAATAAATTCAATTCCAAGTTGTATGGTGAGACTTTGAAACTGGATACCTAGACTTCTATTCTTTAATTTCATTAGATTTCCTTATTTTCGAAATATTTATATTTCTATTTTTTGTATTTTTTTTACCTTAGAAAGAAAATCGATCTCTGTGGGATCGACCTTTTACCGCTATCTACAAAATAGTTGGTTTAGGAAATCTATATTTTATTGACGCGTTCGGCGCGCGTCATACCTCTCCTGGACTACGTCGAGGTTCTAAAAATACCCGAAAAGTCCCGAAACCACTTTTCTACATTTTTCTCAATTTCTTATATTTTCTATAATTTTTCTCAATTTTTTCTGGAATTTTCCAACTATTTCCCTATTTTCCTGAAATAATATATATAAAATATAAAAAAATTATTTTTTAAATTATTTAAATGAGTGGGCCCCACCTGAACCGGTCCGGTCCGGCCCAGAGTCGCACACACGCGCGTCCTCTTCCCAGGGACGATTTTGTCTCTGGTTCTCCACACAAATCCACGCAACACCGTTGATGAAGATGCACCGTGGTGTATATAGATTATGATTCTACCTTGAGATCCACATAGACATCTCGAGGGGTTTAAGATATGCCCATATTTATGATATACTGAATTTGAATGGGTGAAAAACCTCACCAGAAAAGAAAATCTAGGATTTGCCAAATCTTACCAAAATAGGAAGTTCGGATTTGGCAAAATCCCAATTGGATACCTACAGGGAAAACCTTAAGGCTATAAATACACAAGCAAAACGGATGACTAGATACACTTTCAACTCTAACACTAATTCCTCCTTAATTTCTCTAAAGCCTTGCTCTAACTTTGGCATCGGAGTGTTCTCTCCCGGAGGCCCAAACTCTAGATCTGTTTTGCAGTTTGCAACTACGGAGGTTGCCGACGTTCGCCTCAAGATTCATATGGTTCGTGGCTCCAGACCGGTGTGCGGTCAGTTGACGCATCACACCGCAACAAGGATGGACCAATCTTTACAAATCTGATTAGATCCGCTATTTATTGAATGAACAAAGAGCAAAAAGGATTTGATTGAAAACCACTGCCAATCGTTGAGAGAGCCGGTGGTGGTTCAAGAACACAAATCACAAAAGTGAATCGAAAAAAGAATTTTAGGTTTTTTTAAAAAAAAGAGATTTAAAACGTTGAATGTATTTGTAAAAACCTAAACATTAAAACAATTTTTAAAAAAGACTTAAACCTTTAGGATATATTATGCTGGCTATTTGTCCAAGAAAATAATAGGAGAATGTATACATAATTGAAATAAAAAACAAGAACAATTTTTTTTTTTTTTTTTTTTGGTAGGATTTCTTTTTTCTTTTTGATTATAATGGAGGCAAAGTGCCTATTATTACATAAAAGGGGGGCGAGCTTACAAAAGAAAAGGAGGGAAAATTAATTACACACCTTACATCAAAGGGAGGCGTGGGAAAATTACCCTTACATCAATATATATTGCTAGTTGATAAAGACAAGCATTACTTTTTTATAGTTGTGTGTCCAAGCCGCTTCAGCCCCTCCGGATTAAAGTGCGACTAATATCATTGAGGCTAAGAGGGCGTCGCTATTGCTAACCCAAATATTCAAATGAAAACGATGCAGTTACTCTGAATCGAACCCATCTCATTGAAGCCTTATTCATTACCACTACTTCACACCCCTTCGGCACATAACAAGCATTAATGAGGATCAAATATTGAACCTCTTATAAACAGTAATATTAATCAACCACAACGGTGAATAGTTTTATTTATCAGTTTTAAACTAATTAATTAGTGGCGGCATTTAAAAATCTTATAGCAAGGCCGTTGGTACGCACTAGGAGAGGCACGACCATTAACAACACCTTTACCTTTATCAATAAACCCATAAGATATTTCCTTGTGTGGCCGAGCAGCTTCAACAACATTAACATTATTGTTCACCAACATCAAGCTCATAACCATCACTGCCAACACCACCAATAGCTTTCTCATCAGACCCATTTTCAATTGCCAATTAATCAAGAGCTCTCTTTGATCAGATCCTTTTTTTTTTTTTTTGTTTCTATGTTATTTTGCTTTTGTTTGAGTAGATGTGAAATTTGTGAATGGCTATTATATATTCAGTGTTTTTTGACTTTCTGTTACCACCATTCCAAATATAGCCCAAGATGGTTGGTCTTGTTTAGGCAGTTGTAGGTTTTATGAGGTAATAAGTCCCCTATTTTCATAATTTTAGGCCTTCTTGTCCCGATTTGTATTCATTGACTCATCTATATGATTATAGGTCAAATTGATACCCACCATATATAGATTAATCTATACATAGCTAGTATGTGTCAGCTGTCTTTCTTTGTCATCAGAGCATCTCCAATGCAACCATTGATTGGTGAGAAAATGGATGCCACCTAGATGTGTAAACACTCAACCCAAAATGAGGAGGCAAGCATTTAATGTTGTTGATCATTCCCATCTTGAGCGTCCGTTAACCACCTGATCTAGCTCGTATCACTAGCGTCTCCAACTTAACCATCCTTCATTTTTAGGTGTGGGATTTTATTTCAAAATGTCTTCGATATTATTAAAGGGGAGACAATCACTAATATACTTCATTTAGAAGTTTTACTTTCCAATGTGGAACTATTATTTTAGTCCACACATCTCAACAAATGTTCCCAAGTCTAATAAAATCATTTAATCGTATCAATTAGTATTGGATTTGGGGAGTGTGTGAATATATATATATATATATATATATATATATATATATATATATATATATATATATATAAAAACTCCTACTATACCATTCAATACAAAACTCAAGGTTTTTTTTAAAGTCATTACAACAATATATCAGAGGTTTTTAGAGCCAAGTTTCTTTTAGTTCTGAAAAAGGGAAACCCATTTGGTATACTGTGATCAAAACAATACAGACTTCAAAATAGAGAGTAAATTAAAGTTCTATTTGGGATAATGCCATTAGCGTAACAGGAAATTTCAGTGGATCAACTATTTCCATTTCCCAAATTCTTTGGCTAGTCTCCAGTGAATGACCAAGCACTGAATTGTTAAACAGAAATCTCAAGAGTTGTAGATAATCATTGCGCAATTCAAGTTTTCGACAACAATGTATTAATTTCTTTTCCAGTTCATCCACCATTCATGCTATTTGAGTCTCATATCTTAAAATAAGCAAGAATTCTCAAGTTTCAACAAAATTGGAATCTGGTCAGAACAATCTGCATGTGTGTATTAATTTCAACGTTTAAAATGACACTTCAACGCTAGGAAATTGTTGGGATAATGCCATCACTCTATCATGAAATCTCCACTTGCCTGCCACTAAAAAAAAAATCTTGGACATATATCGTTCCAGTGATGACAACTCTCTCTAGATTCATCGCATTGTCGAACAAGAATCGCAAGAACTCAACCTTGCTACTAAGTCCTTCAAATTTTTTGTTGAAATAACACATGTCCCAACTTCATTCTCCACTAACTTGCTCACTACATGCCTACGTTCACACTACTTGACTTCACATACACATTAAATTAAATGATAGACTAAACTTTAAAATATCTAAATATAACTTTAAATTTTGAATCACATTTCCAACACTTTTGACAACATTCTTGAGATGGTTTAGTGAGCAGAATGGCAACATGGGCTTCCCTTTCGCCTTTTATATGACTCCAACAGTTAAACAACAAAATTTGTTGGAATGTGTGGACCGAAAAGTTTAGTTTCACATCGGTTATCTATGGCTACTTGAAGAAGTTCATAAAAGTGGATGTTCCATCAAATAGTATCGAGGCCTTTCGGAGTAAAACCCTACACCTAATATTGAGGTAGTTAAGTTGGAGACAATATCGGTACTGGAGAGATCCACGTGCGAATAAAGGTCCTTTATTTGATTTGTTCAATCCAAAATGAGAATGAGCAATTCTTAACAAATTCTTCTAATTTAGGTATCAATTATATTATACGATGATACCATTTGGTAGAATTGCTATGCTTAGTGTGTGACCCGTCAATTTTTTATTTAGTTTAGGATTACGTTCGGATTGTTCGGATTCAAAAAACAAAAAACCAACCAACCAATAGTCTGAACTAGTAACTATATAAAACTAATAACCAGCCCATTGCTTTGTATTATTTAGATCCAAGCTACCAGTCACTATATGATGTATCGATCATATCGTTGTAGCAACTGAAATCAATCTTGTTTTTTACAATTGGATAGATTTCGGTCTAAGGTGGAGATTGTTGGGATGCGTGTGCGCGGATGGGGCCCAACAAAATTAAGATCATAGATGAAAACCATCGAAAGGAAACTTTAGCTAGGAAACTGTAAAATGAATTAGTTAGAAAACTATGATAACTGAGAGTAAGAGAAGTTTGAATTGCTACCTCCTTCACTTGCAAGAAAATATATATTTTGCATGGAAGAACATTACTACTCGGAGTAAGTAAGACTTGAGTTGTTTTCAAGAATAGTTGCCAATTCCAACTTCTTTAGGTTAGCATAGGAAGTAGGTAACTCTTCCATTGCATCTGGAACTCGTGAAAAAATCTTTGGATGCAACAGATGAATAATCAGTTCCAAAGTACATTTAAGCCCATAATAAGTATTACATCTATGCTTAAGCAATGGAACCATAAAAGAGAAATTATTTTGATATGATAAATGATGATTTAAGTAGGATTACTTAGTTTTGCTTTTCCCTTTTTCGACAATTGCAGTCCACCCAATATGGGTATATTGCTCAAATCAAACATCGAGATCCTCAATTATCAAAATAAAAATTTAGGGCGTATGTACGCTTTAAATTTGAGAGTGAAGACTTCACCAAAATATCAAGGTATGCTATTAGGGGTTTTCAATCCAAACTTACAACTCATTCTATTTTCTATTTGAATAATCAATGTAGGGCTATTTATAATTGTCAACAAATCCTACAAGCTAATTCTAAAAAACCAGCAACTTTAAAAAATTTGAAATGTCAAAATATTTATAGTGAGATAGTAGAGGCATCGTCACTTGTTAAAAGGTAAGATTTAGGGAGATCGTGAGTTCCTTCCCTACTTCAAAAAATAATAAAAAAATAACTTGAAACCTCCCAACTACTAATCATCAAATGAAATTCCTCTTACAAGGAACACATTTATTAGAGATTGTGTGCACACTAACCAAGTCATTTGAACAAACATAAAGCAAGCATACCTAAAGCTCCTCTGGGCTTGCATCGTTCAGCTCTCTAAGAAGCTTAAATACATAGGAGTTCTCCAACTGTATAAATTGGTCGAAATGTGATAGCCCATGAGAGCTAACAGAGACCAATCGCGGAAATAAAGACAAATCTACATCGATTAGCTTTGCGAGCTTCCCAAACGAACAATCCTTGTACACATTTCCCTTGTAAACAAAGGACAAAAGAATCGGAGTGTGCAACTCAAGCTTGCAATGGGCTAGAAAATCCCTAAGATTAGGTTTCACACCACGATGATTCGGTACGCAATAGTTTGCGCAATAACTCGTATGCGATTATTTGCACTGTTATTAATCACCAACCTTCTCAATCCATCACCACTCAAGTTCAAAACTTTAAGATGATTGTGGAAACAATTCTTCAAAATCAAAGTCTCCAAAAAAAAGGGCATTCCACAACTAACATGATTTTTTTGGTTTCTAACGGGGTGTTTGGCGCCAATTGTACCAAACTAATCTACGCTTGGGCACTGTCGGATCCATGCATGAGGTGGCCCTTCCACCCCAATTTTTTTTTTTTTTTTTTTTTTTTTTTTTTTTTCATTCAAGTGACTCGAACTAAGATCTCGCTTAAGGAGACCAAGTCCCTTACCACTAAAGCCAACTGGTCGTTCGTAGTGCAGTCCTCTTTTATCATTCTTTGAAGAGCACCAAAAATCAGTCATTATCTGCTGCATTTATTTTTAGTTTAAAGCAGGCCATGTGGCATATAGGAATACCAATTCCAACATCATTAGCCTGCGCCATTTTTCTGCCCTGGTGGGCAGTTTATCAGCCCAGCTATGAATAACAAACATAATTTACTTTACTCACATACTTAGGGTCATTTGGATCCCTCAACCTCAATAGCTAAAGTCCAAAACTCCATGAACCTTAACTGCATAAACAAATTCTAGCAAACATGCATGTAGTTTTTGGTAACCACGCAAATTCTTGACCGGATATACCTGCAGATGTTATCGAACCAATGAATTGAAGAACGCAACAGTTTCTTTCCTCACTATTTGCAATATTCTAAATATTAGAAACTAAAATTCATTCAGATTAAGATCAATTCATCTTGAAAATTTACACAAAACATCTTGTTCAACACAAGTATATTTGTGTTGTGTCAATTGGAATTGAAGAGTTTCTATAAATGATTATAACAATTCATTCAAGAAAAATTATGTAATCGAGATATTCATGGAGCAAAAGATCTTAAAATCAATCATATATTGTCAAAGAACGTAGCATTAGTTTCATATTATACTTCTTATCCAAAAAAAGGGAACATATATGAATTGGCAAACTATGATCAGATTAATAGGTTCCAGCAAAAACAGCCATATCAAAGATAACGAAATACAAAATGATGAGTTAATTAAGGAAAGTGTTGGAGACTTGGAGTAATGTCGTTAGCTTACCACGAAATTTCAGTAGACCACCTCTTTCAATTCAAAATTCATTAATCGACCCATCTCCAAATATGAACGCGAACTGCATTGTCAAACATAAATCTTAAGAGTTGCAGCATATTGGTTCCTTCAAGTTCTTGAAAACAACATACTTCAGCTCCAGCTTGATCAACCTATATAGCTGGTCTAAGCATATGCCTTAAGTACCATATCTAACATAAGCAGGAATCCCAAAGTTTCAACAAAATTGGAGTCTAGTCAAAACAATAACAGCATATTTATTTACAGATCAATCTGAAATGACACTTCAACACTAGGATATAGTACCATTAGTTTGTCACGAAGTTTCAACATGCTGCGAGTCTGAAATGACAGATAACCTGTGATGGCAATTCTATCTAGATTCACTGCATGCATTTTCACACAAAAACCGCAAGAACTCAAGCTCGCTGCCGAGTCCTTAAACTTCTTTGACAGCAACAAACTTGAGGTGCTTCAGTTAGCAAAAAGGCAGCATGGGCCTCCCTTTCGCCTTTATATGACACCAACAATAAACAACAACAATTAAGATCATAGATGAAAATCAGAGAACGGAAATTTAACCTAGGAATGTAGAAAAAAAAAACATTTAAGCGAATTATGAAAAACTGAAAACTAAGACGTTCTGAATTGTACAAACCAAGTGGTAACTCCATTGGTTTGACATGCGCAAAAAAAAAAAAGTATGAGGGTTTAAGTTTTTCCATGTGGGAGAAAAAAGTTGTTGAAATGGAATGGACTGAGCTGGTAAGTCGACGCTGGCATGACAATAGTTGGGCAGACGGATGACTTAGGCGGGAGATGTAAGGACCTTCAAATTTAATTGGTGACCTACTCGTTGTGATTTGTCATATTACTCAAGCCTCGGGAGTTGACACTAAGGTATATTTTATTTTTCTGTGATGTTTGTATTATTATTTACGTCCAAATGTGAACATTGTATGTCCTAGTATGGTTTTTGTTTATTAATCGCCACGAATTTCTGTGTAAGATTCAACTAGGAAAAAAGGGAATTTCAAGGTATAATACGAATAATTAAACACTGAAAAATGATAACTAGTGAATTATCGGAAAATAATAAATAATTAAATAAAATGTGGGAGCGAGGTTATGTCCAGGAACGCACGCGGTGCGAGTCAAAAATTGAAACGGGTTCGAGAACACGTGTAATGTGCGAGAAACAATTTGGTTTTGAAAATGGAATCACCTAGTGAAGTCATTCATATGAGTTAGAGTTGTTGGATGGGAAGGTAAGACACAAGTTGTATCTCGAGATTCGTATGTGTGATGAGATGAATGGGAAGTATAAAAATCAACTTTTCTCTCTCCTCTCAATCTATCTTCATTTTCGATCCAACGTGAGAAGAATGAGAGAGACGCGGGTTTCATGGGTTGCGGACTCATTGCGACGCCAGGGATCGAGCAATCACGCGTAAAAAGGTAGGATTCCTACTCTTCTCATGTTTGACGTCAGTTTTGGGGGTTTTGTCACGACGATTATGGATGAGTTTTTCGGGAAAATGATTAAATTGATTTGGGGTTTTTGGTGATTTTTGAAGAATTTTCATGTTATTTACGAATCCGGGTGTTTTGTCGGGGTTTCGATGTAAAATGAGTTGGGTGTTATGTTTTCACGGAGGTTCCGATGAGGTTGGGATAGACTCGAAGCATGGCGACGCGAGCCGGGGGCGTGAAACCCGACTAGGGCGTCTGGGTGAGACGTCGTAGCACATATACTCACGGTGCCACTCCACGGCGTCTGGGGTAGTGACCCCGAGCCTACGCCATGAGGGCACCGCCCAGGGTTGGAACCACACGGCACTACTCCACAGCGTTTAGGGTAGTTAGCCTCATTCTCACGACGTGTGGACGCCGCCCAATATTAAATGTCACGTCGCCTCGGCGATGTGGCACTGTTCACAGGTTCAGTTTTCTAAAAATTTTGAAAAATTTCGGTGATCTCTTGGGTATTCAAATGGGTCCGAATACGACCTAATACCTCAGAAACCAACCCAATTATATTAATTTAATAATAATGGAAAATTGGGATAAAGTAGAAATTTTAATTGATTTATAGACTTCGAGAATTCGAGTGGAATAGCTTAGAGAATTCGCGAGGATCGGAGTTTTGCGATTGAGATACGTTATCGTACAATTGTAAGCCAGTTAGAAAGTATGCATTAATTCATTTTTCATTGTTGGTATTTCTATTTGAATTAAGCTATTGTTGAAAATCCATTATTTATTTCCTTGGTTGAGTGTTTTGGCGTAAGTGTGTTACGAAGGTACTTTTGGGTCCATATTAGTAGGTAAGCGTGAACACTCCTACTGGGGTGTTGTCTCACCCCATTGATAGCGGGTTATACCCCGAGTACTGGATTATTTGGACACTGTTGTGTCTATGGATTGATGGTCACTATTGTGACTATATATATATGTGGTGTTGCTATACAACATAGATATTGACCACTTATGGGCCTCTATTGACTCTTTGGACACTCAAACTTCGTTGTTATGCTTATCAGTCTGTTTATCATGCAATTTGTTACATTTTCTGTCTTTCAATGCCGCATGATATTTGGACTGCTTATTTGATAAATTTTGAATTACTATTTGGTTTCTTCTAGCATTACTTTCATATTTTTCAAGCACTCACCGTCTAGTTTGTGACGGTGGTGCAGATAGAGATATAGAGACGAGCAAGGGGAAGGAGTTGATGCTAGGTGATATCCTCTGAGGACTCTCAGAGCAATCCTTTCCTTTACTTACAGTAGGTTTTTTTGTTCTTTTGACTGTGATTACTGTATTATATGTTTTGTTAAATACTGGGACATGTATCGGGGATTGAGATATTAGGGATATCATGTATGATCGTTTTGTTTAGCCTTGATCGTCAGACATGCATGTTTTTATCAATTTCTCAGGGTTTCCACATGATAGGTTATCTATTTGTCTTGATTTCCATTTACTAGTTATAATTGATTATAGTAATTTTCACTGTGTATTTCCTAATAACTTTATAATCCTATAACTTACATATTGAATTAAGAAAATAATGAGGATTTGAGGCTGACTAGGATGCGTAGACGTCGCGAGTAAGGGCTCGGGGGTCCACATAGGTCTAGGCCGAGCGGGACCAAGTTTTATAGGGAACTGGGGCCATCACAGGAGAAGTGGCAGGACGTCCAACCGGTGAGAGGGTGCAAGTGGAGGCATTTTCAGATCGAGAAGAAATGTTTCACAGTTTCCTTCCTAGTACAAGGAGGAGTTTACATACAAGAGTCGGTGAATGGGAAAGTCTCTACCTTGAATCTGGAAGCAAGAGAGTTACTTTTGGTCCAACGAGCTTTAACGGAGGCCATAGGGAAGCAGTAGTGGGTTTGTTAGTCGTTCTGAGGGGATTCAGGCATGCAAGTATTCCAAACCCTAGAGAATCATGTTGGGAAACTTCTACGCATATGGAGAATAAGAGTCAGGGGTTGGAATACAGTGTTGGTTCCAGGTGATGGTGACAAAGGATGGGCTACCTTCCTCAATGGATTAGTGGAGGATAATGAACCACACTCTTCTCGCGCACGCCGTCCTTCTCCAGAGCGTTTTCATCCACGGGGTGGGAGAAGGTCGGGGAGGACCACACTCAATCAAAGGTTACGGTAGCATGGAGGTTAACGGAGGCGGATCATAAGCCCTTGACAAAACAGGATCAACCCGAATCGATATCGTCGAGACAAGGGCACTCAGAGACATCGCATACATAGAGTAGGAGGATTCGCAGCGAGACACAACTCGGACAGGGAGCGAAAACCAAAGTGACGGAGAAACAAACCAGGAAGAAGGGGAAAGGCTTCTGGTTTTTTTAGAGCCTCGTGGTGTTGTAAATGGAGTCTTATAAAGGGCGGGTTGGACAAGAACTTTAACAGACATACAAAGCTCACTCCTTCTGGTAAGATAGAGTAATCTTTGAGTGTGAATCTGTCATGGAGAAGGACTTGTTGATCAATGAACACGACCACATATGTGGTGACCTGGTTAGTAAATTTCTTCCCTGGTCTGCGGAAATACATTGGAACGAGCCTAAGTGGGGCGGGGTTTAGTGTTGGATTTGGATTAAAGGATTGCCTCTAAATCTATGGATAAAAGAGGAGCTAAAGTCAATCGGGGCAAGGTTTAGAGGCTTAATGGAAGACGATTCGGAAACTCTGCTGATGTCGAATTTTCAAGGGGTCATTGTTAAGGTTTGAGGGAAGTGGAAGGGTTTTTATCCTACAGAGTTCATGGTGCCATGCTAAGATAGACAAACGCGACTTCGCGTTGGTCGGATTCTGGATGGGACGACGATAGCGATTTTCAGACAACCTAGTATCGGATAAAGGATGGCAGAGAAAGAGCGCATATGGCAAACGGGAAAGGAGAATGTGCAAAGGACACGTGTCGACTTAACAATGGGCACAAGAAGCGAGCATGAACACACAATGCATGTACATCAGGGGGACACATTAGGGATAAAACGGCTAAAAGTGCTCGGGCAGAGTTAGAAATTCTCTTTAAGCGGGCAACAAGTGGCGGGGAGAGTATCCCCAAGGATATCGCATTTAATGACAAAGATCCGACTTTTCAAATTTTAAGGCATGGAGTGGGACGAGAAGGGAAAGAGGTGGTAGGGATTGGCAATAGGGACCCAGGCCCCAGCTTCACTGAGGCAGTTGATCAACCTCTCTTAGAGATGCACACGCTAGACCCATAACCTAACTGTTGATCCCGCTCGTCTAGTTTTCCTACTCGTTTACCAACTTTATTGTCAGGCCACTCAAATACGAGTATAAATATGTAGTACACATCATCATTCACAATTAGCCAAATTTTCGGGTCATTATAGTCTCCCCAACTAACAAGAATTTCGTCCTCGAAATTAGTCCTAACTTGAACGAATAAGGGGAACCAACACCCGTTCACACTTCCTCTAAACTGTGGGCTTAGAGCCACTTCGGATAGCTTGGCATATCGTACTGCGAACTCTTTCAGAGTTGCTTCAGACAACTCTTTTTTACGGTTGAACTGCGGACCGATGCATAGTCACTTCAGACAGCTTAATATGCTATGACCAACTGTGGACTCGCGCGAGAGTCACTTCCAACAGCTCGACATCAAGTATTGAACTGCGAACTTGTACAAAATCCCTTCAAACAGTACAACGTCTTAAATCCATTCCTTTTTTCCCCATCTATCAATCTATGGGTCTCCGCCACTTCAAATAAAAAAAAAAGTCAAGTTGGTTACTCTTTCATAACAATGTAACACGAATAAAACCAACAAAGTTGAGTGTCTCACCTCGTGGGCTCTAAGCAAGTCCAGACGACCCCTAAAATGAGGGGGAAGGTCATTAGACTGCCTTGGCTTCTTTTTATGGTGCCACTTCAACACCCGGGGCAGACCAGGCTTGTAATCACTACATGGAACGAGCTCAATGAATGGAATGCGGTCGTACATTCAACCCTATTTGAAACAACTTTGTTAAGATTTAACAAATGAAAATAAACATAAGAATATTGGTATAGAAAAAATACCTCTAACAATGTCATGTAACCTACAATTTGGGTAGCCCCAGCGCGACTAGCAATGCCAAGTTAGCGGTACAGATAAGCTAGTGTTGCAGCCCCCACCCATATGAACCAATGTCCTCTATGTTGTCCAAGAGTTGAAGGAGATGATGGGAGAATCTTGTAGCATACTTGTCCGTAAAAATGGTAGTTTCAAGAAGGAACAAAATATAAGCTCAAACAAGCAATCGGGCGGAGGGAATATGCCGTCTCCTCTCTCCCCGTCTTCCTGTCTCAATTCGCTAAACGGGGCAGAGAACTGATCCTTCAACCATGCCAAACTCAATTTTTGGCCAGGATTCCTCTTCATCTCATCCTCTACAGACTGTGCTGACACCTTTAACAACTAATTAGTTAACGTTATCTCCTCAGTGCAATCCTTGGTTTTAGTAACCACAGTCTTTCCAGTGATCGGGATCCCTAGTAGTACCTACACGTCATCAAGAGTGATAGTCATCTCGCCGAATGGTAAGTGAAATGTGTTAGTCTCCAGCTCCCACCTCTCTACAATAGCAGACACAAGTAGTCGATTACATCAGTCGTATGAGATGTACCCCAATGGTCGTAAACCAGAGTCATCAATAAGCTTTTCGACTCTTTCCTTCTTAGGATTTCACGTGATAGTCTCCCAATGAGTGATCTAAATACCATGGTTGATGCACTTTAAATATCCTCGACCCTACAAATATAAAAGAGTGGATTTGCCTAAACATATTGACATTTTCTAACAAATAACATTAATAAATGAATGAAGATCAAGAATGAAGATCTCAAAATGTACCTAGTTATTCCAAATATCCAAAATGTACCTAGTTATTCCAAATATCCACTAAGATGTGGTTTCCAAATGACGGCAAAAGAGATAAATTTGATGGCCCCCAAGGAAATGAAGTAGGCACTTCGTCTGCATCGCCAGTCGATCTACTAGTTGTAGATGGACAAGCAGCCAAGTCTTCTGCAGCGTTTGAGTTGTGTGCAGAATCTATTGAAGGGGTACGGCTCCCTTTAGTATGCACTAGGACCTCTACATTAACATCCTTATCTTTGACTCGTCGCCTTTTTGGGGGTGAGTTTTCATTAATTTTCTTCTGGTGCAATGCAGTCATGCCATTCTTGGCATCATTCTTTTTTCGTTGTGACGAAGGATGGTTTCGCGCGCACATCTTTTGTTTGGTCATACCTAAATACATAATAAATGGTAAAGTATAATTAGTCCTAAATCGACAAAATCAGAGAAAAAAATCAATAAACATGACAAACAATTCAATTTCCTAATTGTGGGTTAAACAGATCCGAGACAAATAACTATGATTTCGGCCAAAAATAACCGATAGGGATCAAGACATAACGGTTATTTATTGCCGCCAATGTAATTTTATTATGGAAGTATATGACCGAGATCCTTAGAGGATATCGGTCCTGTGTGACCGACACCATTGAAACAATCACTTTCAACAAACCTAAAACTAATTCGTCAACACAACAACCAATTGACATATAAACACTGATGAAACAATCAAGAACTCAAGGAGAACAAACCCATCAAAATTTAGGGTAAATAACTTACCGAATACACCAGTGGTGAACGAAGGGATGGGCGGTGCTCCTTGACTTTGCTGACCATCACGGCCTGTAGATCTGGCGAGATCTCACGCACAAAAAATACACCAAATGCACTGGAGAGTTCGATTGATGGTTCAGTAAGGTAGAAAAATTGAAGAATGGATGGTGGTGACGACCATTTGTTAACGGGGTATGCTGGGTGAGAACGTAGGGAGGAGATAGTTCGAATCGATGAGGGCTGGGGGTAATTTCGGAATTATGTGAAAAAATGTGGGGTATAAGCAATAACAACATTTTAAAAATGGGGTCAAATGAAGTAATAGAGTCAAGGGAGTAAAAAGTGGCGTACGAATAGCCGCACCCGTTCCCGCGCAATTCGTGGCCACTGGCCAGTGAAGTGATATTTTTGTCGATAAATATTTTGGTTTTTAGTGCTATTTACATAGTGCTAGGGTGAACCGAAATGGACACCTTATTATTAGTGTCTTTTAAATACAAATTGTTTGTGTGCGCACAATCATCGATGCACAAATCAACGAGCACCAACAACTATATGTCCATTTCTTGTACAAAAACAGGTCACCCAATCATTTTCCTTTTCTTATTTTTTTGGGTAATCCCTTACTGTTTGTGTTGAACTAAATATTTATTTGTAAAGAGAAAAAATTTCTTCAAAGGCAAACCTCCCAATCCAATTTACTTCAGGCCTATTCATTATGCTTTTTGAGTACACTAACCCTAAGTTAGAAGAGATTATGTACATGCAGAAGAAAGAAGAGGAATTGAAAAAAGAAAAGGAAATAGTAAATTCACCTCATTGTCAACTTAAACGGTAACTTATAATTAAATTTGTATTTTGCAGTTCAAATTGTACATTGTTTCATTTGAATGTATTTTTCAAGAATAATTAGCATTGATTCTGAGAAGCTGCAATAAGACATAATGCATCCTTCCTCTTTATTCTTTGCCATTTCTACCATTTCCACTCTTTCTGGCAACCCCAACCCATGACCCTGCAATGGGAGCCACCTACACACTTCACATTTATAATTGAAAAAAGAGACTCATTTCTCTAATCAAATAAAAACTAGTACAGAGGTTGCTATATTCTCCAAAATTCATGAAGACGAGTTATGATCATTTTGCTGCAGTGAAGAAGTCAGCAAGTGTGTAGAATCCTTGTATCCTGCATATAGTGGAAGATCAAGTGCCTTCTCCGCAATTTGTCGGTCTTCATGGATTTTGGCTATAAGGGCCTCCAAGGATGGGAAATTAACCTGTGCAGGACAAACGACGGTTTTAGTGAGTGCTCGGAAGGTAGAAAGTTTTGGAAAATGAAATGAGCGTGCCTATTTTACCTCAGGCCGTATATAACCAACAATGGCAAGATGCAGCTCCTCCCCATAGAAATCCTCGTCAAATTCGTGCAGAAGCCATGGCTCCTGCAAAGGATAATGGTACTTTTAGGTTACTGAAGTAAAGTATTCACCAGGGGGTTTAGCTCTCACTATGGTCTTCTTGCGTTGTTGAAATATGGATTCCAGCCAATACTCATGACCATCTTGTAAATACCCCTGGACGATAATCTCGCCCAACCAAAATACACTCCCGAGGCTTTTTCTGAAAGGGTAGTTGAATAACCTTCTGTAGGCAAATTAGCTGCAACAAGAAGCGAAGGGATGATGTTGAAGTTAAAGATTATAACTGGTGCAAAATATAACCTTGACCCCAAGATCAAAGAAGAAAAAAGAATACAAAATGAATAAGTTCAATACAATCCATTAAAGATATTCAATATCTCAATATACTAGTTAGCTCAAGATAGCGGTCAGCGCATCCCAGTGCTAAATTGTGGAACAATCCTATTTTCATCCCTCCCGTCAACCAAGTAAACCTAAGGGCAGCATATTCATTCAGCTATTGCACATATGCAAGCAACCTTCACGTGACAGATGATGATGTATAAAAGTTGAACAGCATTTGTGAGTTGGACTTGAAAGATTCAAAGTGGCATTTGTGAAAGTTCATCTTTGCTATTGAGGGTTTTCGACCTTTTTAATACTAGAAAAGAGAGTTAAATCGGCCACTTTTTGAATACTAACAGTGAGGTTTAGTTCAGCCTTTCTTTATCATTGTTCTTCGTGTACTATACTTAGCCTCAAATCTATACATTTCAATAAATCATCCCTAAGGTTTTCCAGAAGAAACAAAACACACGCTCACACTATAAATTTCCACTTTATAGGAGGTAACCAAGGCCTTTGGAATGTTTACGCACCTGTGGGTACTCCTAGAACCTTAGATCCACGACCATAACCCTTGATGACGGGACCTCCAATATACCATGGTTCAATAGGCAAGGTACCATCAATCCCTACAACAAAAGCTAAGTTAAAATTAGTTGTCTTTTTTCCTAATAGAAAACATGCTCTACATTTTTATTTTTTTAAAAAAGAACTAGAGAGCCAGAAGCCTCAATGAGACCTATACAACATAACATGCACAAAACTAACAAGCGCTATGAAAACAACAAAGCACCAATCATCAACAATTATAATCCTTTTTTAGGAAAAAAAAAATTTTTTGATAAGATATTGTAATAATATAAGAGTATATATGCTTTTTGTATAATGAGATTTTCTTTTTTCAATCTGTATAATGAGATTAATAATGCATATAGGAAGTTTTCTCATAATGAATTTCATATGAGCATCAATGGGTTTTCAGAGCATACAATCATTGAAGGGTGGCAGCCCCCACTTTTCAGGTCTCAAATCAAGTAGAGAATTGATCACTTCATCCGCTGCTGTGTAAATATGGGTTTGTTTGGGAAGGGATGGCACAGCAACCACTTCCATCCCAGCAGCCTTACCAGCAGTTACACCTGGGCTGACAAAAAATGAAGCAGACGATGTGAATAAGCAGCAAGGCTAATATGAATGAACAGGCCATATCTAATAATGCAGTATGGGCGCTTCAAAAACTTAGGTAACAAACTATACTAACTCAAAGCTTCAAACATGACGAAGGCCAAACCCTCAAACCACTCGTAAGTCGGTCTTTTGTTTTATTTTTTTCTTTCAGACATAAATACATAGTTACTTCAGGACCCGTGTCTAGTATGAACAGAAGTTGATGCTCATCTGTCAATGCAATGGTTACCAAGTTGATGAAACTTCATTCACTTAAGGGACCACATTAATCAGACCTAACTGCAGTAGGTTTCGTGTAATTCAATAAAAACGCAAGAGGCCACTCTTCCCTTATTTGAAGATTTAACGGCAAAGTAGGCATGTTGTCCCCAGCAATAGCTTGATAATCCCAGGGCAAACAACAGACCCTTTTCAAACTTCATTTTTATTAGACATCAAACATGAGATCGAGATTAATCAAACATCAACAGCTGAAAGAGAGTAAATGACATGGTTCACTTTCTTGAATATTCAATATCAATGCCATGAAAAGACTTAGCCTCCAAGGCAATTAAGCAGCAGATTCCCGAAGCTCCTTAAATGTATTAAAAATATTTTTGTTGATAAGTAGCTTTGCTTCAAAGCCTTTTAATTACAAACCTTCCTTGTTTCCAATTGGAATTATAATAATTTCCACTTTTCTTTTTCAACATGTTTGGTGGAACTGAGTTCTTTTTATGTTAATTTTACTATTATACAGCATGCACGCACAGCTAACATAAATATATCTGGACAGGGTTTATAAAAGGAATAATAGTCATTTTTTTTACAATTAATCGGGGTGGCATAAATAAATTACAATTTGAACTATTAAAAATTGCCAAGGTACCACTTTCTTAGATGAGGCCAATGGCCTCGAAAAGCGCTTCAACAACAAAATTCAGATGCATCAGTGACTACAGTATAAAAGCATTAAAAAGGAAGGCATGCAAATAAGAAGGGGATGCCACAGGTTAAGAAGGAAGGGCAAAAGAGGCTGATCTTACTGGTTCATTTTGTTAGTTGATATTGTCATTGTTTTGGTCCTTCCCAGCCAATAGATAGAAAGCTAATGGAAATTGTGATTTATCATGATTCTAAAGGTCCATGGTGCATAGCAACTAGGTCATAATCAGCTTACTATTGTAGAGTAGGTGATTATTTATATAACAAAGTAAAACTACATTCAGTTCAAAACACTTTCAGTGGCACACATGCATACAACAACCACACTCTCAGTAGCACAAACGCATGAAAGGAAAAAATGGTAAACAGAATTTATACACCACTTACAGTGAATCCTCAATGACAAGGCAGCTGGAAGCATCAGCTTTCAACCTTTTAGCTGCTTCAAGGAATCTAAGTTAAAATAAAAAATGAAGTTATCGTAACATTTGAGAACAGGAGAAACACAGTGTAGGTTATCTAACTATAAGCAGCTGAGCTTACATTTCAGGAGATGGCTTTCCCACGCTCACCTCATCCGCACCAATGATAACTGAAAAAGACTCTTTCCAGCCTAAAAATTGGAAATAGAGATCTAGTCAGCTTAGAGTGGCAATAAAAACAAAGGATACTGTCCATAATGAAACCCCAGTAAGGACAGAAAGCTCAAGGCTATTACGAAAATTGAAACAAATGCTTTCGAGGTATCCAGAAAGAATAATACCCTGCTGATAAAATATTTTGGTTTCTATGCTTGCCTTAGCAGAATTTGATGCAACTGCCATTGGCACCCCGTGAGCCTTTAAATGCTTAATTAATCTGTTAGCACCAGGAAGAGCCTTGATATTGCACCATCTGCAAAGAGAATGGAAAGGTTGAAAAAGAAAGAAAAAATGTAGGGCACTCCTAAACATAATAGAATAGTTTGTACGATTAAAAAAACATAAAGCAATTACCGGTCAGTAAACATTGGATTTAATTCAGAAAGAAACCCATCTACTGTGAAAGGGAGCTCATAATCCTCTACAATAGCAGCAGCAGCTTCAAAAGGTGTCTTCCCTAATATTTTCTCGGCTCCTCTATCATCCCATCCCTTGCCATACTTTTCAAGAAACACTCTCAGCACTTCACTCACAATGCCATCTGTCATAAGAAAAAAAATTTAAACTAGTAATACCAAATATTGAAAGAACAAAATGCAGTACATCATAAAATATAAGTAAAAGGAGAATGCTAAGGTGACTCACTATGCGACACTCCTATGAGCATGCACCTTAATTTTTTTTATTTTTTTATTTTTTTTAACAATTTTGTGATCGTAGTGAGTGTCCATAGTGGGCTACCTTAGCATTTTCCTATGTAAAATACTATCAGGATTAAATTGAAAGATATGAAAAGAATACTAGAAATTATAAAAATCAACAAAGAAACTTGATCGGAATGATTAATTAAAAAAGGCCAGACGAGTCAATATAAGAATATCAATGCTGATAGAAGCTGCTAATTTGAGAAATAAAGCAATATATTGGTCTAAAAAATGGCTTGGACTGAAATACTAATGCTTTATGATGATATGAATACCATGCTTCTTTATTGTGCCTTACCAAAATCCGGATCTTACTAGCACTGACATGTGTAATCTAGACCTCTATATATGGTGTCAAGATTTTACAAAAAACTAATAAAGCAAATTAAGCTTCCCCAAATTACTTCCAAAATTTAAGTGACTGAAAGCTTTTGATCCTTGACACATAGATTCTTATATCCAAGCAAATGAACTTAACTAGACGAGTAGCATAGTCGAAAATTCTAGTACTCTCAACTAAGATATGGCATAGAGAATGTAAGACACCATTGAGTATCTACTTATCTTCCTCAAGTTGAATTCTCGAGATCAGGTTTGTCAAAGACTCATAGTCAACTGACATACCACCCTCAACCCAAAAGAACTCAACTTCACAATAGGACAACATCCCCCACAAGTTGGTGATTGACCCAAATCTATAAAGGGCACAATGAACCAATTAGAATCCTAGAAAGTTTGACACCACGACGACAACAACACAACAACAACAACAAGCCTCAATCCCAAATTAGTTGAGTCGGCTACATGGAACACACTCTTCCATTGCGCTCGACTTAGTGCACTTAATGGCATGCAAGTAAGGTCCTCTAGAATCTGACATACCAACAAAGCCTCAATCCTAATTTAGTTGGGTCGGCTACAAGGATCAAAATCTTCCATTACATTTATTTAGTGCACTTAATGGCATGCTATTAGGGTCCTCCGAAATTCGACACAATCCACGAAATACATAGTCATCCCATTTAACACTACATAAATTATATGAAGTGAAAAGGAAAAAAAAAGGTACCTGTATTGAGAAGTGTACCATCCAAATCAAGAATCACACATGACACCAATCTCCTCAAAGGATTAACTGCTGCCATTGAATTGCCACCACAGAAGTCCAAATCAAAATCTGTATTTGAAATAAAACATTTCAAAAAAAGGAAAAAAGAAAAATTGAATTTCACAAAATTCACAAAATCAACACTTATAGATCACAATTTCTACTCAATATAAAAAATTAAGCAAAAACCAGAAAAACCCGACATTCTTTTTTAGGTAACTAGGTTGCACATAGATTAGAGATGAATCGGGAGAGATTTAGCAGAGAAAAGAATTTGAGTTTGACCAGGGTGAAACAAAGATGACAAACGTAAGAGGCAAATGTGCAAACATCACGCGTGGGTCACGTGCGTGCACAAAAAGTATAGTAACCCGCAAAAAAAAGTGTACAGTGAATCGTGTTCGCACTTTTATAGAGTAGTAGAAAAAATTAAAAAATTAAAATTAAAATTAAAAAAAAAAAATCATTAAAACACTGATCAAATTCACAACACCAATCATCTCAAGTGACATAGTAATCAGATCTTCCACAATTTCAAGTTTCCCACCAAATATTTTAAAAATATTTTACTAATTAAAATCACTCAAACTTTACTCTTTTTTTGGTAATACTAATTAAAACTTCACTTTAAGATTATTTGTCGAAAATGCCTCAATGAGCCTTGCCCCTCCCGGACAATAATCCCAGAAAAGGTATTATAATAGTCAATCGGATTCATGGATCAAAAGTTACGATCTCACAAAGTATCTACAAGCCCGACATCATTCTCTCCCACTTTGAAAAACTATTAGTAAAGTGCACCAACAACATAGGCATTATCATTGATCTTCCTCTCAATCAAATACGGCTCATATTTCTTGGTGCCGCAACTTGCTATACTAGCCAACTGGGAATCTCTCTCTTGAGAGAATACCATAACCTAATCACCTACAAAGAAAAAGGACCACTCCTTAAGCAATGTCAGTGCGGCAACCTCTAGTTAAGAATTTAAAGTTTTTCCATTAACTCTTAAAAAAAATCATTCCTCTCAACCGATCGCATAAAATCTTTGTATCAATCAGCAAACTGCAAGCAACATTCAAACAAGATCAAAAAAAGATCAAGAGAGGAATGGATTATTGAATCAATTACTACTTTTTTTTTAAAGATTTGCACATAGAGACATTTAGTCAAACACTTGGTTTACATGGTAGACCTCTCCTACTTGCATGTATATATCTATTACTACTTTTTTTTTTTTTTGAAGCGTATATATTTGTACATTTGAAACAACAAGAATAGGTCCAAATCAACATTACATCAATTGTTGGTAATACTCTTATTATATGCAGAATAACATGCACTCTTGCAGTGAAATAACCAAGTATTTAAATTTGAGATTCTGATGATTAGAATGTAATTAATCAAGAAATATAAATATATATTTCAAAAAACGTCTTGAATATCAATAACCAAAAAGCAAAAACATGTACTTTCCATATAAGAAAATTTTACATTGTAACAAAAAACAATGTAAAAGCATAAAATTATAATGTACCACAAAAATAAAACTAATTTTAGTATAAGTTTATACTTAAATTGTTCATTTGATTCATATATCAGTCATGTTTGTACTTACATTGTTCATTGTTTTGTACCATATATATTCCTAAAATTTATAGTTTATATTGATATTGTTGACAATTGTAGTGAAATAAGTAAAATAATTTTGTCTTTAATATTCCAATTGATTTGATTTGATTTGATTTGACCCACAAGCACAAAAAACGTGTTTTCTTGGATATCATGCAATTGCCAAACTGTCACATAAAATTCAATCCTCTGAAAAACTTAATCCATAACCAAAATCCTCTTAATAACACATCAAGAAAAAAGAAATTGAAAAGCAATACCTCGTAGTGGTGAGAGTCCGTGCGAACCCTAAACCGCGATCTGAATGTAAATTTAATTGATCGCAAACCCTAATAATATGGGGAGATTTTCTACTACTCTTTGATAATAGAGTAGTAGAAAAGTGAAATTTAAGTTCAAAATCAAAACTTTGCCCCAAAAGAATCTAGAATCAAAGACCACATAACAAAGAGTAATAAATGAAAAATTGTACCTTTTTTTTTATCTCTCTGATGAATCGTTTGAAGTGATGATTCCAAAGTGAATTACTTTACAAATGGTGATTCAGGAGAGAGAAAGATGGGATCGATTACCCTGATTGAAGGAATCTCTCTCTCTCTCTCTCTCTAGCTATTTGTCACATGGAGATTGGAAAAATTGGTATCTAAACTACTTTATAAAAAAGATAGGCAGCCGCTATTCGAATCCTTTTTTTTTTTTTTTGCCAGTGACCTCATTTTCCAATTGCCCTCCTTCACCAATCTAAATTCAATAAAATCCAAGGAAAACCCCATCAATTTAACATTATTAATATATCCTTTATCTCTTTTAATGTCGATTTTGTAATTTTTTGAAGTTTTTTTTTTTTTTTTAAGTCGATATTATTTGTGATTTTATTGTTGGGTTTAGGGTTTTGATTTGGGGCTTGAATTTTGTATTTTAGATACAAAGTTTCAATAGAATAAAAAATATTAAATGACTCAGAGCAAAACCCACTATTTTTGTCATTTTCATGTATTTTTAGGAGTTTTGAAAAAAAAATTGTTCATTCTTGTTGCCCGCGGGGTTCGAACGCACAAAGTCAACAACTTTTAAGAGGTCTCGGTTGAATTCCTCCGTCACCCACTAAGACTAATTTTTTTTCACAATTTCAATTAAATTTAACCGACACCTCTTTAAAGGTCTTAGTCAAATTCGATTATTACCCATTTAGAGGTCACGATCAGAGTCGCCCGATACCTCTTCATAGGTCTTAGCCTTGTGCGACCGAACCCCTCGGACGACACTTTTTCGCTTTTAAGACATATTGCGACCACATCCGACCTTATTCAATGAAAAAAAAAAAAAACAATTATACGACACTTGGTGACATAGTACTAGTACTCTATAATGACTAAAACTGAGAAACATATGAAATAGAGGGGTGTTGAGGTGAGGATGAGGATGATGGGGTAAGCAAAAGTATTTTTAGAATTTTAAAAAAGAAATTGGGGTAAGGGAAGTGAAAATTTTAAAAATAAGTACAAGAAGCAAAAGGTGGGGTCCAAATAGCTATTGCCAAAAAAAATAAGGGACTTGTTAGGTGGACTTGAGCCCTCAGCATTGACTTGTTTGTGCAAATTAATGACATTTGTTGGTAACTGCAAATACCAGAAGTTCCAATCTCACAGCATAGCTTAGTAAATGATGAAATGGAAGAAATGTCTGTGTCTAACCAAATAGATGATGAAAACATTGATGATATTTTCCTTCTGAAGATACGCAGTCTACGCCTCGATGGGCTGCCAAGACTTCACAGCATATCTGCAAAGACATGGGTGTGCAAATCACTTGAAATTACTTAAATATTATGTTGTCCAGAACTTAAGAAACTGCCTTTTGAGAGTTTGCCTTTCTTAGAAGAATATTTATGTAGAAAGTGAATAGTGGGAAGCATTGGAGTGGAATGATCCAGCAACTAACACCCTTCTTCGACCTTTCTCGGACAATGCAATTGAATTCTCTGGTCATCATATATATGTAAGTTCGATTTAATTTTCTTTTCCTCTTTTTACTGATTTCTGTGCATGCAATAATTTAGTTTGCCTAGTTTCAAAATGCAAACTTTCAAACTAGTATAAATGATTAATTATTGCAGTATGAATATGTGTTTTACTTTATATGGAGATGCAATGAGTTGGAAACTTTCCAAGCTAGGCGCTGAAACAAGTTCTACAACAAAAATGGAGTACTTCACTGTATTTGATGCAGCCAAAGAAAAAGTTCTGATCATAATAAGGCTCATGATTAGATGTGATTCCAAGTGTTGGAAACCCCATTGGTCTTCATTGTAAAACTAACAAGTAATTTAGGTTATAGAACATAAATCACACTATAGCTCTAAACAAAGTGTCAACAGGTTTGGCCCGAGGATTAATATAGGACACACTAGGGTTGGGCTTGGCTACATCAGGCTTATTGGATGAGGTAGGTGTATGGGCCCTTATAGTTGGGATGTGCGTTTGGGCGGGAACTTTTTCTTTGGTCTTTAAATTTGAATCCAAAATTGGCTTTGAACATGGGGCTTCAACAGTGAAGGCTAAGGTGTTGGAGCACTGCAGGATTGCTCCACCGGAAGGCTCAACACCACCCACAGCATCTCTACCCATCACTTTCTTCGATGTAATCTGGACCATTGCTCCTCCTGTGAAGCTCCTATGTAATTTTGAATATTACATAAAGCATCAATTTTCTATTCATTTAGATGTGTTTATATACATAAACCTACAAATGAATTTATGGAAATATTACAATGAATCTCATGATTGGTTGATTGAATTTTTTATTGGTTCAATCAACCAATGTGATTCCTTAAATCAAGGATTGCTTCTATATTCCTTAATTCAAGGAATATTCAATAGCTCCTACTCTTCTTCCAATCCTCCTACACCTCAAGCACTCCTTATCCCTATCTCTGCAACACTTCTACCCTTTCGCAGGCCATCTCATCAGAACAACACCAACTCATCAACAGAATCTCAACCCATAAATCATCTACTCCAATGTCGATTCCGTCTCGCTTAAAATCGCAGAATCCCATCTTGACTTTGAAAGCTTTACGGGTTATCACGCCCTCGATGTTAATGAATTCGCCCTCGATGTTAATGAATTCAATGCTCTCATTCCTGCATTGGTTTCAAAACCCGAGTTTTCTGTGTCGCCTCTATTGACAATCCAAGTTACTTTCTTCTCCACTTCATCATCATCATCTTCATCCGATATCAGCATTGGGTTTGCTTACCACCATGTGGTTGCAGATGGAAGGACTTTTAATCAGTTCATCAAGTGTTGGGCTTCCATTTGCAACTACTCTTTTGTTTCAGAATCACTGCTTCCATTCTTTGATAGGTCAGTAATTAAGGATCTGAATGGGCTTCTTAACCTGTACCTGAATCAACTAACTGATTTCAAAGAATTGATGAAGTCTCTCCAAATTAATGCCAATCCTATTGCGGCACCAACTGCTTTGATCCGCAAAGTTCGAGCCACATTTGTTTTGGGAAGGGGATGGGAGTTTCTACCTCTTTCTCTGTTAAATCTACTTTTTTTGGCTTATGTCTTGAATTTTGCTAGTATCTTTCCCGCCATATGATCTAATTTGGAAATCTTGTGCTTCTATGAGGTTAGGGTTTTTGCGTGGATGGCTTGCATCGAGAAAATCAATACAATCGATGTGCTTCAAAGAAGATGCCCCAACTATACATTGCTACCCTCAAATCTCGTGCCACTCTAACTCAATTCGGAATCTATTCATCATATACTTCAAAGAAGATTTCAAAGTCATTAGATAGAGAAGACGCCAATTTCGTGATCCATTGCTAACTTATTCCAATTCAAGGTCGTCGCGATCTTCGTATCAACGATACTCGATATATCAATATCGATTCGATCCAAGATCTCTTATTGAATTGCTCATTGAATGAGCATTCTCAATATTATGCCTTTCGTCCACGCTTTTAGAACGAGATTTTGAGTCTCGCGTGTCTACCATTTCACCATTTGATTGCAGGATCTGGGAACATATAGACTGTAAATTTTGACCCCGTGGTTGGCACAGGTGGGCACGGTTGCAGGCGGTAAGAGAAAGGCTCTCTTGCGCTATTATGGGCTTTGTGGGCAAAGCCAGGGCTAGTCTTGACATTTTGGGGGTCTTGGGCGAAATTTTAAAATGAAGCATTCAATAAAAATATTTTACTGCATAGAAACTACTGTTTTTTATAATTACATTATCAACATATATTAAATGCATAATTAATACATAAAAATATTATTATGTAAATTTAGCATATAATTAAATATATGTTGGTTGTTGCATTATTAAGTTTATATATTATTTAGTAAATCATTACATATGATTTTTCAAAATTAACAATATGTTATGATATAGAAATTATATATTGATTAAGTTTTACCAACGTAATATATTATGATATGTCAATATGTGATTTTTCAAAATTAACAATACTTATATGTCAATTAATATAAGTATTACTACAACACTTATTTGTCTTAAAAAAATATTTTGTATATATTGTATCTAATTGTGTTACTCTAACATTATAAAATTTTATAAATTGTACATGCTTTTTTATAAGGAGCAAATATATAATTCTAGTTAACAAAATTATAAATAAATTATTATTATATTATTTTTGATTAGCTAGCTCGCTTAAAAATAAATATAAATTCTATTATTTTTATAGTCTATAATGACTTTAAATAATACTTTATTGAAGTAAAAGATTATCTAAGCTTCATCAATATATATTTTTTGAAGTAAAAATTTATCTAAATTTCTTGAAAGTAAAAAAAAAGCCATCTATCTTAATTGTATAAAATATACGCAATTCAAGCATTATTAGAACACACACTATACATTTGTTGAAATATAAAAAAATATAAATTAGAGAGAGCAGATTTTACAAGAATCTAATATAATGATTGTACGCTTGATAGTAAGGATCTAATATATTGATAATTGAGTTGCATTCGTGAGTTAAGAGAAACGAATAAGCCATGTTTTTTTCCCTGCAGTTTTGTGAGAAAAAGATTAAAAATATAATAAATATTTTTGTAAATTGTAACTCATAAACTTAACTTATCTGTTTATGTGTCGTGCAATATGCCTCGGAATACATATGTGATAAAAATAGATTGCACACAAATAAGATGGTTAAATTTCTAGTAATTAAGTGAAAATACACAAATATGTTTATCAAAAAAGAAAAATATACTAATACTTGTACATGGCTAAATTGGGGCCTTATACTAAATGGGGGCCTGGGCAGTCGCCCTTTGGGCCCTGCCCCAAAGCCGACCCCTGGGCAAAGCATAACTCGCGAATTTTTAATGAGAAAGATAGTGCTTGGGAGGAGGTTTGGAGTCTATAAAGAGGAGTGTGGCGTCGATTCTACATGGTCGAAAGAGTTCTCAAATTGGTCGTGGAGTCAGTTGAATGGGCAATGGTTGTCTTGTCGGTAATTAACAGACAAGGTAATGCGTGCACAACCTCATTGGTGAGTCCATGGATTATGAAAGATAGAGGATAATGATTTAAGGAAGGGTATTCGAAGGCGTTGGTGTTGGGTTTTGGGGTTCTGCGTAGCGAGATTTCAAAACTATTTTGAGAAAAACCCCAACAGGATCCGAATCTGATTCCATTAAAACATGTTTATACTATGAAAACTTAATCATACCTCAGTCGCAATGTACCTTTCTGAAGGTTAATCGATCTCTAAGGTGCTGCCAACAACAAACGCCCTCTATCAGCAGTCCACACACAAACGGCGGTCGAGATTTGAAGTGCTAGCTTCGAGAGAATATCAAACCTTTTTGTTTCTCTCCAAAACAATCCAGATCATACCAAAAAACCCTAAGTTGTTTCTTAAAATGAAAATAGAGTTTCGGCCCCTTTTTAAATCTTTCGTACTTGTATTCTAACTCAAAGCGTCTATTTATACAACCCTTGTATATAGACGGTTAAGTAAATTGCACATATACC